>CM053786.1:25799050-27051550 GCA_028749045.1 Cupressus sempervirens
GAAAATATACAACATACGACTGCATTATCTAAATGCTCAAAAGAAATTACAATGTTGTTCATACAAAGAAAAATGTTGGGCCTGAATGGTGGGATCATAGCTAGAGCTCTTGTCAATAGTCTGGAAATAACCAACCATCAACCATGGTATCATAGTAATAAAACTAGAACCAACCTTATGGTATCATAGTAGTAAAACTAGAACCCTTTAGAAAGAGAAAAAAAGAGATTATAAAGAATGGAAGCAATCCTAGATCTACTATGATATTGCCATTTGTCCACTTGAAAAACTTCCACTTGCTAATGAAGAACTTTTCTCTACTCTCTTCCTATAACTAAAAATTAGATCTTATCCTCTTCCCTCTACAATGTGATCAAAATATCTTTAAAATGATGGAGAACACAATTGATTTGCAAGAAGACACAAAATTGAATCTTATGCTAAAACACATGCCAAAAACACCTGCCAAATGAATTTAGAGGCAAAATGAAACTCTCACAACATTTTCCCCTAAATTTGGAGCCAACAAACTCAGAGATTACTTTAGTGGAAAATCTTTTCCTTTTGGCAATCCTATCTAATGGGTCAATTGTAATTTGGCGAATAGCGCATGCAATGTAGGTCAACTACATCGTCAAATATTGATCAGATTTGGGTCTAACGCTCGGGGTAGTCACCCATTAGTTATCACATGATTGGTCAAAAATATTAGTCTAATTGCCAATATAATATACATTTTGGATACATTTATTTTAAACATATTTCCAGCCTTTGCATTCTATTTCTTATTGGGCCACATTCTTTCGCCATTACTACAACCAAATAATTTTTCCTTGGGTTAGGTGTCACCAACCATTTTTTCGATGTATGTTGACCACTAGCCTCGATTAGCCAACTGTTTCCTACTGTGGGCTTGCATAGGAAGGTGCATTTTGCCTACACTTGACATTCTTGCTTGTTAATCCTACCTAATTTGCCAACCTAGATTGGACTATAAGATATTATTATTCTACACAATTCACTATTTTTGGGTCTGGAGATTGGCATTTCTTATTGCTGCCAAACTTTTAGAGTGCTGAGTGCATTGGCCATTGACTCGTGGACCCTGGTTTTTGTAAAAGACAAGTGATTTTTAATTTATTTTTTATGTCAACAGTGATACTGGACCATTGGTACAGTGGTACTGGTTATTTTTTTAGTTTTATAGTTCAGTGCCCACTGGTGTCTGGACATCTCACATGCTAATATAGCCTATAGGTTTGCAAATTATATTGGGTAGTACCGTAGACTATAGTACCATAGCAGTAGTACCCATTTTTTGAGAATGAATCATATTATTGTTATTATATGTAGTCTAAGTAGTTGAGTCTTTTGTTCAACAACTAAGTTGATATATGTTTTGCAACCTTTATCGATTTGCTATAGCAAACAAGAGGGGTAACGGGGTTCCAGTAGGATCCCTGAAAGCCAAGAGAGGCCACCATTACCATAACACAAAACCATAGTGGCATATTTTGGTGGTGGAAATGTTGGCAATCTACGAGATTCACAAGTTTGATCTCCAATGCTTATTGAAAAAGGAGATTCATCACAAGTTCGACCCTCAGACCGTATTGAAGTTCAAGTTGGTGAACTTGATATCTTAGTCGAGGAAGAACTTGAACATGATTTGGAGACACTTCCCCTAAGTGGGGAGTCACAAATTGAGATTATAGAGTTGGAGTCAGTCTTGGACCAGTTGGGTGAGAAAACCAAAACTGATTCCATAAATCATGTTCATGCACAAAAGGGGAAAAGAAAATTGGAATTGACGAAAGATTGATTTCTCTGAGATTTTTCCAAAAGAAATTTTTAGTTAGAATGGGTGAAAAAGTACTAATTCATTGAACTAGTGCCCAATCCAATTGATGGTGAGCCTCCTGTAGAATGCAAATGTAAGATTTGCACAGAGATAACAAAGAAGGAGAAGAGGTTGTAGCTTAAAATTGATACCATAGAAAAGAATGTTGGTAAAGCTTACAAGAAGGAAACTATAGATGGAGTTGAAATTTTTTTGCTAACTTGGAAAACAAAGGACAAATGTCTGCTTATTAGGAATGCCAAAATATATGAGTTACACTAGCAATTATAGGAGAAGCATTCTGCAGTAAAATGTTGAGATAATAGGTGTTGCACACATTGCATAATATTGTTATTTTATTATTTTATTTTGTAATGTTGTACCTAGATGGACGTGCAACATGTAAAGATTCCCATAGAATATTCTTGATGAGTTGTATTGTAACATTGTGAAAATATTTCATGTAATTATTTAATATTGGGGAAAAGAATTAAATGCCCAATATTAAATGTGGGGTCAGTGGGTTAGGTAGCACATGGTTTTAGCACATGGTTTATGTAATACCACTTGGTGGTTTTGTGGGACTTGCTACTATATTAGCACCCACAAGGGTAGTTGTTGTAGAGATAGAGAGAGAGTTACAAGAAGACAAAAGGCAAGAGTCGAGCGGGACAAGGCTTGACAGGTTAGCCAAGGGAGCATTTGTGAAGGTTGAAAGCATGGCATGAGATGTGTGGATTCATGCTTGTTCACATAGTTTGCTTGGCTGTGGCTATGGCCATGAAGGCTTCCATGGTTGTATGGAAATGGTATTTTTTGCTGAATAATACATGATGATGGATGCTTTTGGAGGCTGGGTTTTTCTCTCAATGAGGGTTTCTCAGGGTATATCTTGTGTCACAATTTTGTGGGTATGTTGTCTATTCTCTTGCATGTGGATTTTAATTTCGTGTTTCTTTCAGATTTATTATGGGTTATGTGGAAACGGTTATATTCTTTATTGCCAAGTTTCCTTACAAGTGGTATCAGAGCTATGGTTTTATTATTGTAACCCTAGGTTGAATCCATGAGAATGCATGAGAGGATAAAAGAAAAGGGCAAGATATATGAATGATTGCAGATCTGAGGGTTTTGGGTTTGCTGTTATGATGGGATGTTGAAAGATTTGGGCATGGGAAATTGTTGGACAAAAGTTTTTTTTTTGGATGTTTCATTTAAATGAGGGTTTTGGGGGGTAGCTTGCAGAAATGACCTCCTAGGTAAAAACAGACCTCACCATTGGATCCGGGTCGACATTTCCATAAAATTTGATATATAATATGCCCTAGTTTGGCCATGTTCAAAGGAAATGAAAGAGTTTTTTTGGTTTCAGCCCATGATGGCCGTCAAATTTAATCCCGTCGGAATTTTCATCACTGAAAAAATAAAAAATGAAAAATCGTACTAAAAATGGTAAAAAGGCTGTCTTAGTAAAACGACCATAACTTTCTCTCAGAATATCGGATTTCAGAGTTCTTATAGGTGTTGGAAAGCTAATTCAGAGCACTACAAGATGGTGTAGGTTTGGTTCTATAATTTTGAAATTTTGTCAGGTTTTAAGAGCCCTAAAGTCAGATGTTGTTTATTTTGAGCATAGATTAGGGCATAAATTGGGCATACGGAGTCAAATTTTGGACTTCGAGTAGTCAACGGAAAGCTCTTGGAGAGCTCTACACATTGGTTCAGATTTGGTGCAGGTTTGGCATGATTTATTTGGTGATATATTGATATGAATAGTTTATTAATATATTTTGACTATGGTAACATTGTGAGTTTATGGCATTGGAGATTTAAGTTTTGATGTCATTGTATACTCAGTTCATATTTCAGATTGGTCTCATGATGATATGGTTATCAGTGTTTGGTTTGGATATGCATGATGACTTGTTGGGTCTACAAGTTGTGCAGTTTTGTAAGCGGTCTATACTTACAGGTTGCATTTATAGCTTGGTTATGGGTTGTCTTTGCCCATTGATCTTTCATTATTGATGCATATTCAGATTGGTGGCTTGGATTTGGGTTGTCTATGCCCTAAGTCACATGATTTTATCTTCATGTTGAAGGGATGAGATGTTGTTACCAGGTACAGTCATGGTGGAGGATTGCGGTTGACTATTTTATGCTGACAGGTTGGACACTTTGAGAGCTAGATGCTCGGTTTATGGATGTGATCATGGAGCCATGGATTTTGGCATGACATGATTGGTTATACAGGTACATCTTTGATGTTCATTAGCTTGGATTTCTGATTCAGTTATGGTGGTATATTTTCTTGGTAGAGGATCATGGTTATTTGGTTTCTTTAGAGGAGCTCATGATGTGCACTTTGAGTTCTTTGATAGTTTGATGCCTTGGTTGATTCTCATGGTTAGAGGATGGGTTTTCATCATGATGTCATGGATATCTTGGATACACAGTTTAGTGGGAGCTTGTGACAGTGATGGGGTGATAGTGCAGGATTAGTTCCTGGTTTGGTTTATATCTTCTTGGTTTGGAGAGGATGGATTTTATGATGCCATAGGTGACTTGGTACCACAGTTGAGTGGGAGTTGTTGACATTGATATATTTATTGAGTGTTTGCAGATGTTGGAGGTTTGTCTTAGATCCTGTTGTTGCAGAAGCGTCTTTGACATTTGCATGGTGCACTTGTTATCTTTATGGTGTATGAAGATGGTTAGATCTTGAGGACTCATGGAGTTCTTGGTTATCTTCATGGTATGTGGAGATGGTTCTTTCTGGTATGTGGAGATGGTTTTCTTCATGGTGTGTGGAGATGGTTGCATCTTGAGGACTCATAGGGTTCTTGGCAAAGGTGTGGTTTATGCTTTTATTTGGCATGTTATCCTTGGTATAAGGATGGTTTCATTATTATGTCATGGTATACTCTTGATACGCGTTTAGAGTTGTGACATGTTATGGTATGTTCATATGAAGCATGTTATCTCTTTAGTTGAGATGGTAATATCATGTTGTCATGTTTATGTTCCTGAGGCCATGGTTGGAACTTTGACATTGATCTTGGTTTAGTTTCTTGGTATTGAGTACACTGATCATAAGCTGGATACTTCATGATATTGCTATGTTGCATTTGGAGTTGGCATGGATTGATTGGTTACAGGTGCTCATGGATACTTAGAGACGGTGGTGACGCTGATTTCTCTTGGATTAGACAAGTATTTGTTGGGACGGTTGATAGTTTCAGTAGGAAGTCCGAGGGGCAGTCACCTGATATGGACTTGAGAGGAGATTGTTCTTAGATGAGTCTTGGTTGGAGACTTGGGTATCTTGATGAGCATTCTCATTCCCCACTCTTGGTCTACTCGGCGGTTTGCTACTTGAGAGGTATAGCCCATTATTTATCTTAGTTGCATTATATTTATGCTTGTCTTTCATGGATATGGATCTTGAGCTATGGTACATGAGTTAGTTCTAGAGGGTTCATTTGAGAGATGGTTTAGCATTGGTTATCTCCATGTGTATATGTTGTTATGCTGGTTGAGTTTGGGAGATGGTTTTATATTGGGCATTTTTCTTGGATTAGGAATGGTTTTATTGAGTTTGATCTTCTTGTGAGAGGCTTACATCCATGATTAGTTATATGATATGGTTTGGGTGTTGTTGAGGCTTCTTGTTGGGGTTTTATGGAGGAGATCATACTTGCACAGTTTACATCTAGAAGTGTGTGTAGAAGGACATGATACATGTTATTATTTGCATGGTTTCTCTGGTCTTGGTTATCTTCCTGGATGTTCAGTTTTGCTTACATTGGATTTGAGATTGGTTAGAGATTGTGATCACTGGTTTGTGCTCATGTTTTTCATGTGAGAGATGACATGGTTATTTCTTTATCTCTTTCCTTTGTTGGTTGTGGTGAACTTGGAAGAGCATTGGAGACTTATTATGAGAGTTATTCTTGCAGGATATTGGATTATGTATTGTGGATGTCCTTGATACTACATGGATTCACTTCTTTGAGATGTTGTGAGTGGATTGGTTATAGATTTGACATTATCTTTTGTAGTGGGAGCTTCTTGGTATATATGTGGCAGGTATTGCTCTTGAGGCGTGTGATTGCAGGTTATAGATTAGATATGTCAATGATATGAGATTCACTTGTTTTACCTTTGAGGTATGGATAGTTGGATGGGTTTGACACTTGCTGTGGGTGCTATTTCAGCTATGGATATTTTGACAACTACGGATACATGTGATTACCTTTGTATCAAGTTTTTTGTGCTTGGAATTTCAGTTGGTATAGGATTTTATGATCTTCTAATGCAACAGGTTGGGTGGTTTATTCTCTTTGGATGACTTCTATGTATGTCCAGTGGTAGTGGCATAATAGGAGGTGAGATCATTCATGTTTGAGATGCTGGATACTTTGATTTTGTTGCGGGTACCAGGACGGAGCACTTGGTGTATTTTGATCCATGATGGTGGATGTGATGGGAGGGATTGTTCCCTTGTTCATTTATGTGGCTACAGATTGACCCTATGCAATGTATACAACAAGTGGGAGATTGTTGAGATAATGGGTGTTGCACACATTGCATAATATTGTTATTTTATTATTTTATTTTGTAATGTTGTACCTAGATGGATGTGCAACATGTAAAGATTCCCATGGAATATTCTTGATGAGTTGTATTGTAACATTGTGAAAATATTTCATGTAATTATTTAATATTGGGGAAAAGAATTAAATGCCCAATATTAAATGTGGGGTCAGTGGGTTAGGTAGCACATGGTTTTAGCACATGGTTTATGTAATACCACTTGGTGGTTTTGTGGGACTTGCTACTATATAAGCAGCCACAAGGGTAGTTGTTGTAGAGATAGAGAGAGAGTGACAAGAAGACAAAAGGCAAGAGTCGAGCGGGACAAGGCTTGATAGGTTAGCCAAGGGAGCATTTGTGAAGGTTGAAAGCATGGCATGGGATCTGTGGATTCATGCTTGTTCACATAGTTTTCTCGGCTGTGGCTATGGCCATGAAGGCTTCCATGGTTGTATGGCAATGGTATTTTTTGCTGAATAATACATGATGATGGATGCTTTTGGAGGCTGGGTTTTTCCCTCAATGAGGGTTTCCCAGGGTATATCTTGTGTCACAATTTTGTGGCTATGTTGTCTATTCTCTTGCGTGTGGATTTTAATTTTGTGTTTATTTCAGATTTATTATGGGTTATGTGGAAATGGTTATATTCTTTATTGCTAAGTTTCCTTACATAAAAGGTTCCATTGAAGATTTCATTGAGAAAGCAATAGAAGTGCAAAATATGTGAAAAGTAGTTCAATTAAGTGTGTTCTTTTATATATTGAGTAGAGGACATCCTATGATGGACTACCTTTCAATTCCTACCTTATTGCACTTTTTGAAAATTGAAACTATCCGAATAGTCAGTGGTCAGTAAACAACGGGTGGGAATGGGCTAGATGTCTTACACAAGTTGAAAAAGAAGATATGAAGGAAAAAATTAAAGACTCTAATTTCATTGCATTGTCTCTAGATGAAGTTACAACAATTGATAATATTTCCTGGGTGTGCATGCATGTTTATACTGTAAACAATCTTTGTCGTCAACCATTTCTACTATCTGTTGCTAAATTGAATCGTACTGCCACAGCTAAAAATTTATATGGATTATTAAAGATTGCTCAAATTGAATCTGGAGGTTTGGATAGTATGGAGATTGCCAAAAAGTTGGTGTGTATTGGAGCAGATGGAGCTTTGGTTATGCAAGGTCATAAAGGCAATCTTTGCAAAAAGATCACGAATGATTTGGCACCCTATGCTATTCCCATTCATTGCATGGCCCATTGAATGAATCTAGCTTTTGGAATTGTCAACAATTTTGGTTGTGTAAGTAAAATGGAATCTCTAATCAAAGAGATTTACCAATACTTCTGTTGAAGTCCGAAATGAGTTTGGGAATTTCAATACTTTGCTAAAGGACTTATTGATGGGAGGAAGCTTCATAAAGACAATGATACCAGATGGATCTCTTTGGATGGACCGACGCATTGAGTAATGTCTAAATACCCATCATTTCTTGGACTAATCCACTCTCTGCAAGACAAATTCCCTTGGCTATATTCAAGCCTAACTAATGTTAAGGTACTCTTAACTTTAGCAGCTATTCTCCCAATGCTACAAGACATGAGAAATATTAAAAAAAGGTTCAACAAAGAGCTATGTACATTGTAGAATATAATAAACTACGTAAAATGACATGTAGTAGCCTAGATACTCTGTATCAATTAATGCCATTAGGTGAAACAAAGTTTGCAAAGTGGTTAGCAATCTCAGATTTGAACAATCTTAGGAACTTTTTACATATTGGTGCAAATGATGAGGTATATGCTAGGGTACGTGCAATTGATATACCAATGTAGTATTATGCCCACATCAACCTTGACTCCAACCCCAACGAAGTAGGAAGTGAAGTTGAATAAGTACTAGAGAAGGTACTTTCACATGTTACAAGTGAAGACTTCAAGAAGATCAAAGACTCTGTGCTTGATTTTATCAAAAGAGTTTGCTACAATCTTTCGTTAGAAATCAGATTCAGATTCTCTCCAAAGGAACTGCTCGAAGCAATGTCAATTATTTTTCCACAATATTGGTCTCTAAACTGTCCGACTAATTTTCAAAGAAGGATGACGACTTTGATTCAACATTTTTGCAAACCTAAAGTAATCAATGTAGTTACTATAAATGAAATTTTAGATGAATCTCAACTGAGAGATCAATCATATTCTTTTAAAAACATAATGAGGGAACACTATGCTCTTATGGAGAACCCAAATGAAGAGGGAGTGGTAACGAAGATTTGGAAAAACCTTGTTGAGAGAAATTAGTTGAGGGAGGCAATACTAGAATATTTCAAGCTTAAAAATTTATGTTTGATAATGATATTGGGTTCAATGGAGGATGAGAGAGTTTTTAGTACTTTGAGCTTCTTGAAGTCAAAGGTTAGAAACAAATTAGACAAAAAATTGGATAATTGTTTGAGGCTCTATAATTCTAGGTATGAGGTAGAAAATTTCCCTTATGACAGGGCTATCATCATTTGGAGAAACCAATGTCAAAGAAGAGGGATTTCCAACATTTCAAACCCAAGTGGCAATGGCAGTGGCGATGGCAATGGTAGTGGTAGTGGTCGTGACAGTGGTTCATATCCTGATATTGGAAGCAATGAAGATGATGTTGACTTTGGCATGCATAGTGAGTCTAACGTTGATAGTGAATCTAAAGAAAACATAACAGACAATGAAATGTTGTATGCAATAATAAATGAGGAGGATTCTAATGATAGTGATGCTGAGCTAGTCTAGGCGAAATGGCAACTATAGTAGCGTCTCAACCTCAAGTTCTAACTTCTGCGTGAGTCAAGTAGTAGGCTAGTAGCTCTGATCTAAGACTCTACCTACTAATTAATTACGTAACATGTTTGTAGAAGTTAATTTATAGCCTTCATTCACTGTCCCTTTATAGATGCTTAAATTATTATTTTTTGAACATGTTGATGTTACAAACTTACATGTTGAGATTTTTATTGATTGTATTTTTTTAAATTTTAAGATTTTCATTGATTCTAGTTTCTTTAAAAAATTGTAACATAATGTATTTAACAAAATAAGATCTATTTAAAAAATATTATATTATAATTTATAATTATAAATCAGCCTATAACATAATATATTTAACAATTGTCAATTACAAACAATTACAACCCTTTGCAAATGACTCAAGGTCAAATTGAAATGACCCTAAATTCCCTTTTGTAGATATAAAGGAGTAACAATAGTTGTAGGCCAGTTTTTAATTGCATATATAATTAGATTTCTACTACATAATACATTATGTGTGTACAATCACATTTCCAATTGTACAATTTTTTCAAGTAGTAGGGAAATTTTTTCCATCTGCTCTATGTAGTAATAGTATGCCAGTGCCTGGCTACCCAACTATCATGACATGCTGGCTCTTGATTCATGTAATAATTAACATTAAACAAAGTTGAAATTAAATCCAAAATTTGAAATTAAAGAGCAACAAGTAACAAAATGATTATAGTGCTATCACTTACTAAGTTGTTACTTCTTAGTGCTATCAGCTATGATTGCCACTGACAGCAACAATAATAACTTCAGTTTGAGAAGATGACTTAGCTTCAAAGAATTTCTTTAGGGTGCTCCATTCTACATCATTTGGAAGCTCCATTTATTTGAAGTTGTAGCTAAATAGTTGTAACCTCGTCAACAATAAATAATTCTGAGAAATATTTTTACATGAATCAAGGAATTTATCTATAACTTCATTCATTGTTGACAGTGGTTTGATGCAACTTGCAATTCTTTCTGGAGTAGTTTCCTCAGGCAAGTTGCCTAAATCAGAATTCATGCTATCCTGCAACCTTTTCATGTAATTTTCTTTTCCAATGAATCTACCATTTGAGTTAGCTAGATTTGGTAATCTAGCAGGTAGCAAGTTTAGTATAATGTTATTTATCTTCATCAATTCTTTGGAAGCAGATTTGAGAGCTTCACCTATTTTCGTTACTTGTTCACAATGGTGACCGACTTCAAAGGTCATTACAGAGACATCCAAGCGGTTGTTTATTCCATGATTTGCCAAATCCTTGTCACTGGATCTCTTTACTTTATTCAAAATTTGGTTAGAAAGATTTTTTAAGGAATTGGTGAAGATTTGTCTTTTACACACAATATCACTTTTTACATTTCAAAGACAAGTCTGAGATTGCTATTTAAATCAAGCCATTCAAACAAACTATCATTGTTCTTCATTATTTTGTCCCAATTTTCTTGTTTGATAAGCTTAACCGTATTTATTATAGTATCCTTCAGATGACGGTCTGTCATGTCCCCTTTTCAAATAATTAAAAAATAATAATCTTTGCTAAGGCAAGTAGGCCCAAGAAAGTGAAGTTTCGAAAAAAGGGGGTTAATCTTTGGAAACCGTTGGACTAATAAATGAAAATTATTATTAAAATATGTTTCATTAACCTCTCTTGGACATGAGTTACAATTATGCCCTCTTTTAAGGGGCTTGGAGGCATTTTGGGGGGATTCTAGAACTTGATTTTGCTCATTTTCTTTGTTATTCTTCAGAGGCTGCCAAACCTGTGGAGAAGGAGACCCAAGAACGAGAGTTTACAGGTTTCCAGGGAGACCCAAGAATGGGAGTTTGCAGGTTTCCAGGAAGGCTAAGGATGGGAGTTTGAAGCCATTCCATGTGCATGCTCATACAGAGTTTACCTTTGTGCTGAACAGTGCAGATTTGTGGGTTTTCGGGTGTGTTTTTTGTATGAGTTTGGTGTTTTCAGTTGAGTATTTCATATCAGTTTGGGTTTCTGCTGTATTTTAGACTTTAAGGTATTAAAATAGAGCTGAATATATGTATTGGGATGTGATTAAACTTCTGAGATAGATTATTAGTGTTTTTGTGGTGTTTCCGAGCATTTTTGTGTTAATTTCGAGAGCCCGATGAGCATAGTTTTTGTCCTACATTTGAGAACTGTGTGTAAAGGCTATACGGATCTGGAAATGTCATTTTTTAGGCTTTTATGCTGCTGAAATTTCTGTAAAAATGTCCACTTTCAGATTTATTAATAATTTGTGAAGCTGTGAAGCTTTTGGCACAATTTCTGGCATACTCGATTTGGGGTTTCTTGAGAAATTTGGTGGATCTTTGTGAAATTAGTTGTTTGATCTTGAAAATCTGATTAGAGGTTGGAAATATCATACAGAACCAGTAAAGGGACATTACACGGTCTTAGGAAGAGGTTGTTCTATTTTTTACTGTTACATTCTCCATCTTTTTCTTCATTTCAGGCATCTCTTTTTCACTCTCTTTTTGTATTTCCTTTAGTTGTCCTTGCCAATTAGTTGCTCTCTTCCTCTCATCCTCCAATTTGTTCTTTAAATCTTGGATTGTAGTTGCAGTAGTTACCTCTTTTTTCTTCTCATCTTCAAATTCCCTTTTCAAATCATGGATTGTCTTTGCAGTGGACTCCTCCTTTTTCTTCGCATTGTCCAATTTGTTCTTCAAATCATGGAGTCTTTGAGTAGACTCCTCTTTCTTCACGTTCTCCAATTCCTTTCTCAAATCAAGGACTTTCTTTGTAGTTGACTCCTATTTTTTCTTTGCATTCTCCAATTCCCTCCTCATGTGGTGGATTGTGTTAGTGCTTGCAGTAGCACTAGACTCTATTTTCTTCACATTCTCCAATTCCTTCTTAAAATCACTGATAGTTTTTGCAGTTGACTCCTCTTTTTGTTTCATATGCTCCAATTGCTTATTGAAATTGTGGATTGTGTTTGCACTAGACTCTTCTTTTTTCTTCTCATTCCCCAATTCCTTTTGAAAATTAAAAACCATCTTTGCCCTAGACTCTGAATGTTTCTTTTCATTCTCCAATTTAGTCTTCAAAATATCATTTTCCTTTACAATAGAGTCTAGGTTAGTTTTCAATTTATTGTTGACCTGTGCACTACTCTCTATAGACTTGAACAACCGTGCAATAGAGGCTTGTTCATGCTAAAGTCTTTTTTGGCACTCATTCAATTCTTTAGTCAATTTTTGCACTTGTTCATTCATCTTTTCTTGCTAGACAATTGCCTCTATAGGAGAAGATTTCTTTATCCTGTTTTGCAATTCTTTGAACCTATTGTCTGTTGCTTTCTCCTTCACCTTCACATTATCAAGGTCTGCCTATAACTTTTCTATTTGCTTTGTAAGTCTTTTGTTTTCCCTCTCCACTTTCAGAAGTGTAGAGTAGACCATTTTGTTGCTCTCTTTTGATATATTGATTTTGTCAATATTTTTTACTTTTGACAAATCCATTTGAAGACTGGTAACTTCTATGTCATTATGATTTATTACATTTTGTGGTGGATTATTATCTCTACCTAGGGGCATAACAGCCATGAAGTTCATCATTTCATTATTTGGATCATATGTTGGAAATATTTTGTTAGTCGATCCCTGACATTCAACAACTATATCACTTTTCAAAGTCTTCATAATTTACCTATTACTTTTGCTTGTCTATTCAAACTTTGATGCAAACTTGTTCAAACTAAAATTTAGGTTTGTTGACACAATTGAGTGTTTGAAAGGTGAATTATTAGTTGTATCATTGTATGCTCCTCTAACTCTAGTTAAACTTGCTCCACCTACAATTGTATTTTGAGGATTGCCAATAGATTGAAGATGGCCCATTCCAAATCTTGGTATTTTTGGACTATTTTTTGAGTTTTGTATAGAAGCTACTGGTGCATATATTGGTGAAGTAACCATTGACATTGCTGGTGGTGTAATTGTCATAACTTTTTTTTTTTTTGCACAAGGTTCATCCATGCTAGTGCTAGTGGGATCAACTGCAACTAGATTTGAAGATTTAACAAATAATGTGTTGGGATGACCTTAAGAAGTAGAGGTATAATATTTTTTTCCCTTTCTAGATGAATCATCTTCAATCATATAGAGTCAAATGATTGAATTATATCCTCTTTTGGGTGGGTTTGGTACTAGAATTGGATTCCAAATCCCTTCACCACTTGCACCAATGGGCCCTATACCTGCATAACCCATTTTTTGTATCATAGTTACCCCTTTACTATATGGTTGTTTAACACAATCAATCATTTGAAGTTTAACAATATCTCTGCCCCTGGTTGACCCAAAATTTTGAATAACTTGAATGTTGGCATCAAACTCAAGGTCCTTCTATCTTTCATTATCAGTGTCACTGCCAAAATCATATAGTACAGTTGGATTCTCTTTATTCCAATAATTGGTAAAAAGTTCATCCTCCTCAATTTCATCAAAACCGACTGATGTCATTGGTTCACCCAAATTTTGCCTCATTTTCCAAAAATTAGTCATCTTAGTTTGACACCACAATTCAGCTGTGCATGCCTCTTTAATTTCTTTCAACATAGACCTCTTAGAAGGTTCATATGTTTTCTTGTAGAAATTTAAGTATGTCAGAGGCTCTGATTTGTGTAATATCGTAATTTGGGATGACAATTCTTGTGTAATTTGGGATGACAATTCTTACATTGAAATATTATTCTCTGTTGCATGTTTCTCCATCTCTTTCTTAACCTCATCCCATGAATCCTTGTTTTTTAACTTTTCTATCAATGGCATCTCCTGGTGTTGATATTTGTTCGCAGAGTTCCCATTGGCAATAAGTCTAGTTTTTATTATGTTTAGTGGATCATAATTCCATTGACTGACAAAATCAAAGCCAAAAAAAGTTACCAATTCATTTGCCACTTTGAAAGCCTTTCTCTCAAATGTGACGCCTCCAATTGCGAAAGGCAAGGAAGGAAATATCATTTTCTTTTGTTGTCCACTGAAAAGTTCATCTATGCTCTCCATCTGCCATACATATTCTAGTGCAAAAACCCTTTTTGTAACATGCATTGGAAGTTTGAAGGGTTCAACTGCTGAATTGTAAAACCTTAAGACAGTGCACTCTTCCGTGAAGAACCAATCAACCAATTGAATATGACTTCTCAATTGAATGCAATCTTTACAAGACATAGGCAATCTAGACATCGAAGTGCCTATGATTTTTTGGTAAATAGGTGCCAAAAAGAAGTCTACAAAATGGTTGTAATTTTTATTTGCATTAGTCATCCCCATCTTATGTGTCCACTCATATACTAGACTTGGAGTCTTTGATTTCTTCTAGATTTTCTCATCAAACTTATAGACCTCAATATCAAACTTGTTGTTCTCTGTCTCAAATATTGGGTGATTCTTTGCTAAAAGAAGGTAGCACAAGTAACTTTTGGACCTAAATATCTTTGTCTTTCCTGTAGTTGTACTTTATTTAATCATTAGTAATTGTTGTTGCATAGATTCAACAATGTGCTGAACAAAATTATATCTTACATCTACCTTCTCAACTGACTGACCTTGATAATGGATATTATAAATCATTTCAAGAACACTGGCCCCAACTTCCTTGTTACTGTCCAATCCCAGACAAAATGATAACAAAGAAATAACATTCTAAACCCATGGCACAAAAATATCATATTGATAAAGAGGCTTATGGTCTATGTCCAATCTAACACTAGTAGAGGACTTTAAGTTTATTAAACCCTTAATAAATGAATCTTGAAAAACTTTTTTCGGTTTGTCATAAGCCTATGCTATTTTATCCAAGTCAATGCACTCATTAGGGCTTTCTGGTTTAAACCTTAGCTCTAGGTCTAATAGAGTGAAAAATTCACTCTCAGTTATGGATAAAATTTCCTCCTGAGCATTTTGGTTTACAATTGCCTTTTCTATTTTCATCATAATTCTGAGCACATAGCATTACAATTTCAGGGCAAGGGAATACTTCAAGTATAACGAGGTTTGCTAATCCAATAACCAGAGCAACTAGTTTATTTGTATGTGCATGAATATTGTTGTTATATTTGTAATGAATTCTCCCCTTCTATGGATCTTTCCACTTATTAAACAATGAATGTCTAATTCTCATTATTCCTAAATCTCCATGGACAATAGGATAAAAAATATCATGACATTCATTGGTGAAAACTAGGGTTTGTAGCACTTGCTTGAGTTCTATAATGCATTTTTTTCCCTTTATGCTTGCACTCGTAAGAGAGGTTTTTGACTTTGTTTTGTCCATGCCTGCTACTGGTTACTACACAAAATTCTTCTTCAGACCCTATTTAAAATAATTGTAAAGTGTAAACCTAAGACAGTTAAAATCAATATTTCTATGCTACAATTGCAATGATAAAAGTTAAAAAAAATTTAAATACCTAAAATCGAGATTATATAATTGGTGTTGTTGTCTGATACTCAAGTTTCACACTTTCAGTCTTCAGAACATAAAATGGAATTTTGCTAGTCTAAGAAAATTTGAAATTTGAAAACCCTATATCGTATTGGACTTGACTTGGAGAACTTTCAACTTCTTACTCTAAAAACATATAGGGTTAATAGTTAAAAAGAAAGTATTAAGTAATTAATGGTTTTAGGTACTTTATTAATAGTATGTACAATGTACATGTAAATGGCATAAAGAGTCAAAACTCAATAATTTAGTAATGTACATAACAATTTAAAAAAAATAGTAATTTTTTTTTACATTGATATACATTTGAATAATTTTTTTCATTTTAAATAAATAAATTAATAAAAATAGAACTTAATTATTGATGATTCGATATGATTTTCAGGTGAATTTGTGGAGTGATATCGCTATTGTCAAGAGTCATCTAGAATCATGACACATGTCAATCATGACATTTGTCAAGGACACGTGTCACAATTTTAGATGAATCTAGGCACTTGGGAAAGCATTTCCCAAATCGGCCTGAAATTCATCTCGGGCCGTCAATCTTTCTTTTAGTCAACGGTCGAGATTTCAATTTTCAGGTAGAATCTTGTACTACATGTGTCCTGATTTCAAGTTAATTTAATTATTAATATTCAATGAAGATATATTAAATTTTATAAAATAAAATTGGTGCAAGATATGAAACAAGTGCCACTAGTAGTTGCCTTTAGTTTTTATATAAATCTAATTTAAATTTAATAAATTTATTATAATATATAAAATATTTTAATTAATAAAAATGTAATATAATTATATTTTATGTAATGATGTTAATTTAAATTTAAATTTTATTCATAAATATATTATATAATCATTAATATATATGTTCTATTACATATATATCATATGGTTATAATTATATTATATTATAAATAATTATATTATATGTTCTATTATATAATAAATAATTATATATAAAAATAATAATATTTTTATAATAATAATAAATCTTAAATGATTATATAATATAAGTAATATTATTTATTTATTTTTAATTGAATGAGAAAAAATATATTATAATTTATAAAAAAATACATTATTACAATATAAAATATAAATCAATGCACTTACATTAAAAAAATAAAAATATTAACGTTAATGAATCACATTGAAAATGAAATATTTAGCTCTTAGGCGAGAGCCCTAAGCCTAGTACCTACTAGCAAGTACTAATAATTATTAATAAATTATAATGACAATAGTTTAATTTAAATAAAATAAATAAAATTTAAAAATATAATTGCAAATGTTATATTTTTATTCATATTTATTATTTAGTTTCAAAATAAAAATGTAATATAGTTTAATTATCTATAAATTATTAACATTTATTGATAATTGTGCATAATTAATAATAATATTAACCAAGTCTTCCAATTGGCAATGACCGGACATGTGTCACAATTTCAAATGAATCTAGGCACATGGAAAAGCATTCCCCAAATCGACCCAAAATTTATCTCAGGCCGTTGATCCTTCTTTTATGCAACGGTTGAGATTTTACGTAGAATCTTCAAGTACACGTGTCCTAGTTTCGGGTAGAAATAGACTTTATCTTCAATCTTTTAAAATTTGGCTCGAAATTGAGCTACGGTCATTGAAAATAATTTTCAATTTACATAGCATATTAATTAATATAGAGAAAAATAAAAGAAATTGTTATTAATTATTATTATTTTACTTTTAAGCTTGAGAAATGAGCATGTCAAAATCATGATGTTAATTTAATTATTTATATAAAATATTATATATATACTATAATTTATAATAATAATTATAATAGTTTTAATATATATAAATAAAGGATTTTCTTTTCTATTATAGAAATGATTTTCTTTTCTATCATACACTTTTTATTGTAAAGATGATATGAAAAATTCAATGAAGATATATTAAATTTTATAAAATAAAATTGGTGCAAGATATCATGAAATAATAATATTGACAATAGTTTAATGTAAATAAAATAATTACAATTTAAAAATATAATTGCAAATGCTATATTTTTATTCATATTTATTATTTAGTTTCAAAATTAAAATATAATATAGTCAAAATATCTATAAATTATTAAAATTTAACATATATTAAAAATTGTGATAATTGTTTATGAACTATTCTTCATCATTAAAAATATTTCATAATGAAAAAAGTTAGGAATAGGTGACAAGATAGGTATGAAATAAAATTTGACACATAAATTATCAAAATTATATTTAACTTTGTTAAAGTTATAATATATTAATCTTTAATTTTCCTTGAAGCTCCATTTGTTTTAACCAATTAGATTAAAGAAAAATAGTTAATTATTAACAGTTAACAATTTTTAACAAAGTTGTAGACTAACAGTAACATTTGAATAGTGCATTGAGAATCAAGATGCCAAAAACAAACTTATAAAGTCATAGACTAACAAGAACAACGATTTGAGAAGCCAAAAACTATTGTTTTCATTGATAATATTTTAGACTGTACAATGTACATAATATTGATTCATAGCATAGATATTCAAAATAGCTGATTAAATCAGCTTGGTTTTAGTATTTCCTAATTTACAAAAAAGGGCAAGGCCCAATCCAAAGAAAAATATAGATATCTTAAAAACATTTTTTTCCCCTAAGGGCGATGGGTAAGGAAACAATATTTGAAAACAGGGAACAAAGTGAGGGAACTAGGGAACTAAGGAGGTTGGAAGCATCAATGGGTTGATGGGCTGAGGGCTTGAAGCCTTTAATAAAAAAGGTCTTCAAGTTCGTTTGTGACGAATTTGTTGGAGAAGATGATGTTGCTGAACTTGTCCAGCCATGTGAAGTCAGACTCGCTGACGTCGTCCAACAACAACCATTTCCATAGAAAATCCCTTCCGAGCCGCACTCACTTCC
This sequence comes from Cupressus sempervirens, assembly GCA_028749045.1. Lineage (NCBI taxonomy): Eukaryota > Viridiplantae > Streptophyta > Pinopsida > Cupressales > Cupressaceae > Cupressus > Cupressus sempervirens. The sequence goes on from CM053786.1 coordinate 25,817,712, forward strand.
AATGGCGAGTCAATTACCATTCGTTCATGCTGAGCAAGAAATGATGCTTATGTATAATGCACCCTATGCCTTCCTCCTATCACTTGTCTGCTACATCTGCAAAAGGGATGCCAATGCCCGACCCTGGTACCTACTTGGCTAATACAATAATTTTGACATCATCTTCTAAAAATGTTTTCTTAAAAATGTTACGTAGAAGCATTAGCATGTCTATTTGATTGCCTCAAGGTTGAGAAGAGATGTGAGGAATTGAGAAGTAATATCCATGGACACACGGTACCTCTTATCATTTCTCAAAAATTCATGGTCAAGTACCATGAATATAGCATGGAGGATAAAAGGACTTCAAGCATCTACCTTGCAAACCATGGCAAGGACATTGTCAGGAATCCTATCCAAAAAAGGCTTTTGCAGAGCCATTGTAGTGCATTTTAGTAAAATTGGTGTATCCATGACTAAGATTCAAGAAACTCTACAAAGTGCAACTGCAAACCAAATTCAAATTGAAGAATATGAGAAATGATAATGAAACAAGAATTGAAGAGGCTATTTAATGGAAGTTGCATTTAATTCTTTGGCGTTCGTGATCTTTCATATCTTATTTTTTCGTATTCCTATTAATTTTCAAGTGTGTGAAATGCCAAAATGTACTGGCATTAATGTTAGACAGTCGATAGTTTCTGACATTGAGTAATGATTTCTATGCAAACCTTTTCATGTGTCTCCATTCTAGAGAATTTCGTGCCACTCCAGGTCTTTTCAAGCAAGTGGCCCCGAGATGTATCTTCTATCGTTGATCTCTAATTAATCAACAATCAATAAAACTATTGTATTTACTATTAATAATACAAAAGTGATGGTAGCTGACTTGGTAATAGTGACACTGATGTAATGATGTTACGACATTAATAATAATAATACACCTAAGACAGTACAAAAGTTGAAACTTGAAGTGACTACTTAGCGGTCAATACAATCGCTAGCCAATACATGTGCAAATTTCACTTTCAAATTAAACAATTTTTTAGTTTACCACTGAAGATTAGCCAAGACCATTATAATTCATTTTCCTACAAAACAAGTAATTTGCCTCTAACATTATTAATTCATTTTTGGCAATGGAAAAAATAGTCATCATTTATTTATCCATCAACAAAAAAAACATTAATTTTTCACATTTAAAATGATTTTTGCTAGGGCAAGAAAAAAACCGCCAACATATAATATTTTATTTCCCTTTATGGAACAAAAAAATTGCCCTCGACATTAAAATTTTCCTGCCCACAAAATGTTGGATTCGCTAGCATTTTAGGCTTTTTTTTTTGGGAGGGGTTTCTTAAAGTTATCACTAAACAAACTGCGATGTTTTCTCTATAATTGAATTCTAATGAAAATTACTTATTATGTTGAGAATGCACCAGATTTTACAAAACTACCTATAACTTTTTAGCATTGAATACCTACTTATATTCTGACTATGAAAATGGAAAATTCACTTTCTCCCCTTTCCAACTGTATATTAAACTCTATATTCTAGATAAAAATGAAGCCCCTGGTGTACATTTGAAAATTTTGGCCCTTGGTCATGGACAAAGCTTCCAATGTTGAAAAATTAAAATTGTTATATAGTCAAAACTATACAATGTTAGAATATGGAGTCCAGTGATATAATTGAGGGGGGGGGGGGGGGGGGGGGGGTGGTTGTGAATCAATTATCCAACTAATATCACAAATAATAACTTTAAACAATATTAACCATATGAGTAAGTTTAACTAAAACCACAACAAGATACTACTCATACACAATTAACACCAGATATGTTAACAAAGGAAACCCTTGATCAGAGGGAAAACCCCAGTGGGGATGGTACCCACAAGATGATGTACTAATATAAATATTTCTTGTTAGAAGATAGACCTTGTTAGGAGTTTGTTACAACATTCAGTACATATGAGTCCTTATTGGGAGACTTTGAATCCCTATTAGGAGTTGTGGAAGATAGCTGGACCCATTACCCAAACAACTTCACGGTTAAGATCAATGAACTCACTGTCCAAATGATCTCTATATTATTCCTTGTAGAATAATAGAACTGAAATGTACTTCTTCCTCTATCTCTATCCTATCAATCTAACCTCTACTCCTTCAGATCTTGTAACTAGATCTCATAATGTGCATCCAATGATACCTTAGATTGCTTACACTTACTGATACTTCACTTTCCATTTGATCTTCTAAATCAAGATACATTACATATAAAGAAACCTTTATACTGGATCTTCATAATAATTCCTTGAGTTGGCTTTAAGGCTTTCCCAACTAATTAAAATAAGATAATTAATTAATTCACAATTGTAACAATACTATCGGCTCATAGTCTATACAAAACTTCACACACATGAAACCATGTCTTATGAACATGTTGGCATCATCATACAACTATCCTCTATCACTGTGTGACAACGCATCTCTTCATTACATCTTAGATGAAAGATAGCGATAGATCATCATAACTCTATTTTCCAATGCTCTATATTTTGGACTACTTCCAGTAAATCAAGTGCAACTTCTATACACCATTGAATCAGAATTAGTCCTCTTAACCACGTCATTAGGAAAACCTTAAGAATATGCCCTCCACTATGCATCATCTAAAACTTCCCCAACTTTTGTGCATCTTAAGATTACTGATTGCTATTCTTTCAATCTTTTCAAAATTAATGCTATGTTGACATCAATGACAAATGCAGTTATGAATGCAACATATCAATAATTTTCAATGCTTAGGATACTCCCCCAATGTAGTATCATCAACGTTTATGCTAACATACAAATTAGTCAATTTCTTTTCAACTTCTCAAAATGTGTGCTTAAGAAATATTTTATTTGCTAGCTCCACTTGAGCAAGACCCAAATTTCTTTATACAACATTTGAAATTTCTTACCTCCTGACTGTACAATCTCGTAGCTTCATATTATTTATTCCTCAGCTTCCTAATTATGTGATTGGAGTCATAATATCTTATCTTTCCAACCTTAGCTTTACGATATCACACTCAACTTTGAGTGTGCCATGTGTCATTTTCTTATTCACCCAATTGGATGCCACATGTCATCTCTTCACCTATCACCAAACCACTGCATCATCACCACATCAAAAGACTCCACCACATGTCAGCTTCTCGCATCTCTGCTACCTTAATCCTTGACCACACTTTAATAGCTGCGGCTATGTGCCTCATTCATTTTCATACCATCAGAGCTCATTTCCTTGACCATGGGTTAAGTGCTGTGACCATGCAAAATAAGTGTTTTTGCAGCTTTGGAGTGGTTTTCTCTAATTTCACATCAACTATCCCAAAATCATGACAATAATTATGTCCAGCATGTATCACTCTATCGCACCTCAATCTTCTAACTATGTGGTTTGCCTTGTGACCACGTGATTGCATGTTTTGCACCATCACACCTACTCTTCTTAACTTGGCATTAACTGTTGTGATGATGCACCTAGTGGTTAACTAACCATCTTCACACTATCAGAGCTCTTTTTATTGACCACACAGTTATCATCATGAATGTGTGCCTAACTTCCATGTGTCCATGTAACCACCTGCTACTTGCCATGCGTTTGGTCAAAATTTGGTGATGCCGCTACCAATTGGCTGCCCATCTACGGTGGGCCCTCATACAAGCATGCCTGACTTTAAAATGCATGTGTTTTAAAGACACTTACTTACTAAGTCTTGATGTATTTAAACATTAAAGGCTTCCCTAGCCTACTCAATGTGGGATAATAGTCTGAATAGAATCTCTACCTAAATGGCTACCCTTAAGCGGTTGGTGTTGGCTATAGGTGAAGCTGGTAGACAAAAAAAAACTCATCTAGAAGTAGTATTAGCCTTGTGACAATTTTTTCTTTTTCATTGGAGGATTTGGGGCTTGCTATAGTAGGATCATCTAGTGCTAATCCTTTTTAATAATATGCATCTGCTAACCATTCATGTTGAGCCTTCATCTGCATCCATTGTTCTTTTCCTCTGATAGAATTTTCTCCTCTGTAGACACATCATATATCAATTGCAAACATGACGTTGCTCCTTGCATTGGCTTCTATGTTCTAGCAATGGCCACCCAAGCTAACTATTTTGCACCTTCACTATAGTTCAAGAATTAACATCCATTCTAGTGGCAAAACAATGATGGCTTTATCTTCACCTTGTCGCTTCTTTATGGCTACCAGATAAGGCATGCTCCAACTGTGCAACAATGTGACCACCACTTTGACTAACCACCACATTCTTCACCCAGGCTCAAAACATAACCTTTCACTCAATAGCTAACCCTTGCAAATGTGCAATCAAAGCACTTCACCATTTTGCTACTCAAACCTTAGGTTATCTTTAATTTTGTGTGATGCTTGCAATTTTCTTCAACCTTAACTATCTTGATCACTATTCACACATTTGCAACTTAAAATCCCTTCAATGTTTTCCAACCTACGACAGTGCAATAGCCACTTAAGTTGATTGTTGCTGCCTTTTGCATCTTTGCAACTCAAACTTCAAGGTTTATCTGACTGCCTACGATGAAGTGATGATTCAAACTTTGACTGCCACTTATGCCCTTTGCACCATCATAATTTAATATCTCTAAGCCAAGATTAAGTTGTGATCAAGCGAGTTCATTAAATTGCTCCCTTGTAACCTTGACTCCGTAGTTATCATTAACACTTGCAAAATTGTGATGACCCACTGATTGACAACTTTGCTCCCTCACGACTGCTGAAATAGTGAGCATTCAAAATGGGGTGATATTGTGAGCAAAACAACTTTGCAACATCGCAACTTGAACAATTACAGAGGCATGACATTAAGACATTAAAAATAGCCAAGAATCCTAGGGATATAGAAAATTAAATGAATAACCATTGTTTAGATGTATCCCTATTTCACACTTGCATGTCATTACATGGAAAATTTTACCAGAACACATGACATGACTATTTTATAGGGTTTTTATGAGGAAACACACATTTTTAGAAATCTGAAGCAGCAAAAACATACTCACTTCTTGATTTTCACAAGGTATTTCAAATATTTTTGGTTGGGTGAAAAATTAGGCCAACAGTGGCTTTGTTTGGGGATGCATGTCCCTTGTGGGCATGATAAGGATTCAAAATTTCTAGAAGAAGCAGACCACACACCTGATAGAAAAAATTCCTTTGAACAACTTTATTAAAAATAGGAGATGGCCCCAGGCCACCAAAACTTCTCAAAACTTCTTACCTCTGTCAAACACCCAATTTTCATTTACATCTTCCTGAGGTAAGCTGTAAGTATCATTCTCAATTGTTTCACCAAACACATCAGAATTTTCAATTAGCTCAGTTGGCAAAAAAAAAAAATCTTCTTGACTTTCATATTGCATACTAGGAACATTCTCAACATAATGCTCACTATGAAAGCAAGGGTTAACATGCTCATAGAAATTAGGATCAAACTGAAAACTATCTTCAACACCATGGAACTTATGCATGCTATTAATTGGAAACACAAGGTATTCATATTCTACTTTGTTCACAAAGTTGTACATGTCAAGAGTTTGCAACTCACCTTGTGTAACCAGGTGTAAAGGGTACATAAAATCTAATTTCTCATTATTTGCAGTCTTGTTACTCATCTAATCAGATTTGTCATTTGTTGGAACTCATTCACACTCAAACAACTGATTAGTCACCAACTTTGAAAAATTGTCATGTAAGTGCTCACACAAAATATGTTGATCATAATCATAATCTTCATCTAACAACATGTTAGAATGAACTTCAAACTCATCAAACTTATCATTAGACAAGGAGAACTTAGAATCAAATTTACAATCTGCAACATTTTCCTCTTTGTCATATGAATATTCAAAACTTATTGTTGCATTATCAACACGAGAAGAATCTAAAAAAATACCAAGTTTCCCTTTAATAACATCCCCCATATCTAACAAGTCGTCATGTATATAGACATTTGAGGTATTGTTATATAACCTCCAAAGCTTGACAAAGATGGTTCTGATTCTTTATTTCTTTCCACATCAAACTTTTGGGAAGTGACTTCATTAAATGAAGAAACATCATAAGGGAAAATATAAGCATCCAACAAAGCTAGAATTTCATCAGGGTTTGAAAAGAATTCCTCACAAATCTTCTCCTTTTGGCTGTGATTATTATCTGGATGATATGAAGAACTTACAACAACAAAACCATTAGTATGACAATCTGAAAAAGAAGAATCATAACCACAATACATTTCCTCTTCCTTGTACAATACCTCTTCACTAGGTGTATCATCATTTTCATCACAAGAAGAGTTATCCATACTACTATTAGAACTTTCTTCATTCTCATACATACTATCACAAGATTCATTTTCAATTACATATCCACCTTCCTCATGCTAATTGCAATCATCTGATTCACTAAAATTTGAATCCTTCTCTCACACTTGGAAGACGAATTATCATTATCTATGAATTCATTACACTCATTCTGACTTTCAACACATTCACTTCTATTGTCAGAGGATTTATTATATTCATTACTAAAAACATTCTCAAATTTCTTGAAAAGATCTTCAACATGTAAAATCTTTTGTAATCTCAAATGTGCTAGCTAATCAACTGAATCAGGCATAAAGACATCTAGGAAAACAATAGGTCATTAAGATTCCTTAGGTCTTAAAGAAATATGCAACTCCATGAGTGCTGATTTTAACTTTATATAAACTAGATCATCTCTTAGACCTTGAATACTTTCTACCATATTTCTCATGAATTTGACAATCTGATTGTGGAGTTCTTTTTTTATGTCTACAATATCTTCAAGCACACTTTCATAACTTGGTAAACTAACTTTAGATCTAAGATATGATTCCATCTTGAAACAACAACTTCTACCTCTCTCTCCTAGTGTTGAAAATCACTAAATAGAGGCACTGATTTCTAACATTTGACATTCATGAAAATAGAACACATGAAAATCAAAATACCTTAAGAACACATGAAAATCAAAATACCTTAAGTGTTGATGATAAACTTAATCTACTAATCTTGGCATGGGTGTAAACCTAATTCTTCACACCATTTATCAAAAACATGTAAAGCTACCACCTCCATGAAGAGGACAAATGAAATCGCATCTGTGATTCACCTTCTAACATTCAAACTCTTACAACAACAGATGCACACACCACTTATACTTTCAATCTAAAATGTAAACTTCTTTTCCAAGAACTACTATCAAAAGCTTCAAATTTGCCCACAAAAATTGAAAGTCCTTCAAAATATTTAATATGAAATCAACTACAAAAACTGGTATAGTGATATAGAGTCACCACTCACACTTGTGAGAAGAAAACATAATTTTTCACTTGAAAAATCTGAACTAGACTTTTTGTTTGTAGGAAAAATGCAAAACATCAAACCACCTTTGGATATTTACAAACTTGAAAAAGAGAACAAACCCTTTTGTTCATTCTTGACTTTGATTTTACAATAATACTTTGAAAACAATATCCAACTAAACTGATTGAAGATCTCTTTTCAGATTCAATACCTCCTCAGCAGAGTCACCATTTTTTTGGCTACTCAGATGGGAAAATCATGGATGATTCAATAATTCCCCATAACCCAATGATAGAAATAAATACATCTAGGGGCAGCTAATTCCCATATTCAACATACCTATTTAGACCTTGAGGCTAACTATAAGGTTATACTCCTTCTTCTTCATGCTCTGCAAAACCTAGGTGGGTTAAACTCAAATTCTTTCATATGGTACCAGTTTCAAAAACATACAACTAAATATTATTTAGCACATAAAAACCCCTATGTCTCCTATACTTATGCAATGACAAAGGCATGCAATAGAAAATTGAAAATCCTATGAAATCCACAAGATGGGTGAGGGCATCCTTTCAACTCTTAAACAGAAAGGGAAATGGATAATTGATTAAAGATTTGAATCAACATAACCCACATATGCAACAACAATAAACATGCAATCTCCAAGCTAATCAGTCCCTTATCCATTGGGAATTAAATAAGTCAGAACATACACAAGGATACCCAAGATATAATCATTTACCCAAATATTAGATCTATCCATTCACCTTGTAAACATACATCTAACTACAAAATAAAAATCCTTGCAATTTTATCAATGTATATCAAGTAATTTACACAAGTCCTTGCCCCAACAACAAAATACATAATGGAATACAACTTCAAAGCCAAGCTGCAACTGGACAATAAGCACCTTATACATATACCACAAAAAATTGCAAACCCATAAAGAGGAGACAAGGTTCAGATTGAAACTTTCAACAAAGGTTTATATTCATTTCCTTGAAATCAATACATCAAATGTATGCAAAAACTCAGAAAATACACAATAGATGATTGCATTATCTAAATGCTCAAAAGAAATTACAATTATATTCATACAAAGAGAAAATGTTGAAAATGGTGGAATCATAGCTCTGGAAAACCTTCGAATAAAACTGGAACCAACCTTGTGGTAATATAGTAGTGGAAAAAATATCCAAGAACCAGAACCCCTACAAAATGAGAGAAAAAGAGAATAAATAGATAGAAAGAATTCTTGGATTAGATCTGATGCTACCATGTGTCCACTTCAAACTCTCCCACCTTCTGTTGTATAACTTATCACTTTTCTCCTCAACCGAAAATCAAATATCATCATTATGGAACAACAAACTTGCAAAAAATATCTCATCAGAATGATGAAATACCTTCTTAGAAAGAAAATCAGATTTGTAGCATGCGAATTCACCCTAAAAGTGATAGAAGGAAACATATATGAATGCTCTGGAGAGTAGATGGATAACCATGACCATAGAAAGACATAATTTTCATTTATTAGGTGTGGGAAACACCAAGAAGTAGTTGCAGACGATAAAAAACTACGCACCATTAATGAAATACAAATTTGTGAAACTCTACCTTACACTACCTAAAAATTGGATCACCATCATTGTTGATTAGAGTAAGAATTAATGTTCATCATTGACATGTGCCCTATTTTCCTCCAGCTCTAGCTCCATAATCTGAGTAAATAAAACTAGTGTTTTCTACCTCAGTCATATCTCCAGTTGACTACCCAATGAGAGCCACGTGTCATCGTTTGATAGGTTGGTCTTGTCACCTTCTCACAACCTCATGGTCTTGAAACCAAATTGTGATAATATGCCTATGATGTTGTGATTTCTTTTATTTACCACCTTGCAACTGTATTTCCTTGTTGACCATGTTGATCTATGATGTTGTGAATACCTTCATTATCGCTACTTCACAACTTCTCACTATTTCAATTTATTAATCCATGTGATCTTACGATGACCTCTTTATTGTTGCTTCACAATGGTTGTCCTTCTTTCTTTATCCCTGGCTACAACCATGCAAAATGGGTTACCTTAAGCTATTTCGCAACTTTGCTACCACTTTTCTTCATTGACTGCATGGATTTAAGACTTTATTGCAACCTTGCAACTGTCTATCACTTCGATTTACTAACTATTGTGGTTGAGAAATTACTATAAGTTTTACCACCTCACATCTTGATAGTGGATTACAACTTAACACTTCTTATACTTGTGAAGCAACGATGACTTGAACAATTACCTTGTCACTTCTTTGTGACCACTAGACATAAAGTTTGAATTAATTGTGCAATGTTGTAAACACTGTTCTAACTAACCACCACCTCTCTTCCTAGCTTTGTAACCAAAGATCCTAATTGTAGATGAAACCCTGTGATGTTGCGATCAAAGAATTTTGCCACTTCATAGCTCTAATGTTACGTTAGGCTTAACTCTTTGCGAATTTGTGACTGCTTAGACCTTAACCATCTTGATTAATTTTTGTACATTTAGAACTTAACTTTTGTTTCAGTTCAAACCCTTGTGATGATGCAAAAATCATTTCCTTTGACTGTCAGATGCTTTTCATAGTTTTGCAACTTGAAATTTCTACTCTTGGCTTAAACCTGTGACTTTGCGATAACTATTTGAAGCTAGCTGCTTCCTTTCATTACAACTTCACAAGTTGAATTTCTAACTCAACACTTAACCCCATAAAAATGCAATCAAATCATTTCACTACTTCACAACCATAACCTTGGGTTGCTCCTAACCATTTGCGACGATGCGTTGTCCTTAAAACTTAATTGATGCTGTGGCCTTTACTTTGGGCCCCCTGATACATGTGTTGAGTGATCATATTTTTGCTTTGGCTATCCTTCATGCAACTTCATAAATAGAGACTATGATGATCATTGATCTTTCAAAATCTGACGGCTCAAAAAATATATTGTATTATACTACTTGGAAACCAAAAGGGGGCTCACAAGGACATGTGTCATCATTTTAGATACTTTCTCCAAAACTCTTTTGTCCCTTTATACTTAGGCCCAGAACAAGATTATGGTCATTCGATCCTTGTCAGCAGGTCCTCGCCACGTGTCACACTTTTGTGCCTTCAAAATGTTGACCCTATAGTTATCATTAACACTTGTAAGGGGGTGATGACCATTTGACTAACTGCTTCGCATCTTCACAGCTTCCAAAATAGTCAAAAATCAAAATGGGGTGATGTTACAAACAAAGTAGCTTCTCAACATTGCAACTTAAAACATTATAGAGGCATGACCATTTTAATATGAAAAATAGCCAAGGAACCTATGGATATAAAATATTAAAATGAACAACCATAGTTTTGATGTATCTCTATTTTGTACTTGCATGTCATTTCATGGAAAATTTTATTAGAACACATGACATGACTATTTTGTAGAGTTTTTATGAGGAAAGAGACATTTATAGAAACCCTAAGCACCAAAAACATAATCTCTTTATGATTTTCACAAGGTATTTCAAATTTATTTGGTTGGGTGAAAAATCAAGCCAAAAATGGCTTTGTCTGGGGATGCATGTCCCTTGCGGGCATGACAAGGATTCAAAATTTCTGGAAGTAGCAGACCATACACTTGATAGAAAAATTTCCTCTAAACAACTTTATTGAAAAGAGGAAAACTAATCTAATTGTACAAGATGATGGCCTCGGGCCACGAAAACTTCTCAAAACTTCTTACCTCTATCAAACACCTTATTTTCATTTACATCTTCTTGAGGTAAGCTGTAAGTATCATTCTCAATTATTTCACCAAACACATCATAATTCTCAATTAGCTTAGTTGGCAAAATAAAATAATCTTCCTGAATTTCATAATGCATACTGGGAACATTCTCAACATAATGCTCAGTATGAAAGTAGGGGTTAGCATGCTCATAGAAATTAGGATCAAATTGAAAACTATCTCTAGTACCTTGAAACTTATGCATGCTATTAATTGGAAACACAAGGTATTCATATTCTACCTTGTACATAGAGTTGCACATGTCAAGAGATTGCAACTAACCTTGTGTAATTGGGTGCGAAGCATACATAAAATTTGATTTCTCATTATTTGTAGTCTTATTACTCATCCAATCAGATTTGTCATTTGTTGAAACTCCTTCACACTCAAACAACTAATTAGTCACCAAGTTTGAAAAACTATCATGAAAGTGCTCACACAAAATATGTTGATCATAATCATAGTCTTCATCTAAAAACATGTTAGAATGGATTTTAAACTCATAAAACTTATCATCACAATAATTATCAACACATAATGAAAACTTAGAATCAAACTTACAATCTCTAACCTTTTCCTCTTTGTCATATGAATAGTCAAAACTTATTGCAACATTATCAACATGAGAAGAATAAAAAATAGTACCAAGTTTCCCTTCAATAATATCCCTCACATCTAACAAGTCATCATGTGTACAAGCATTTGAGGTACTATCATATACACCTCCAAATCTTGAAAAATATGGTTTTGATTTTATATCTCTTTCCACATCAAACTTTAGGGAAGTGACTTCATTAAATGAAGAAACATCATAAGGAAAAATATGAACATCCTTAGAAACACTTACATACCTTTCAAAATCATGTTCTAACAAAGTTGAAATCTCATCAAGATTCAAAAATATCTCCTCACAAATATTCTCCTCTTGGCTATGATTATTATCTGGATGACATGAAGAACTTATAACAAAACCATTAGTATAAAAATCTGAAACATCAAAATCATTACTACAACATATTTCATCTTTCTTGTACAATACCTCTTCACTAGGTGTTTCATTTTCATTTTCATCACAAGAAGAGTCATCCATAATATTTTTAGGACTTTCTTCATTCTCATACATACCATCACGTGATTCATTTTTAGTTACATATCCATCTTCTTCATGCTGATTGAAAATATTTGATTCACTGATTCTTGGATCATCCTCTTCACACTCGAAAGACAAATTATCATGATCTATAGATTCATTACATTCATTTTGACTTTGAGCATATTCACTATCATCATTAGAAGATTCAACATAAACTCTATTGCTATACAATTTACTTTCTATCTTCTTGATGTATTCATCAAATTTCAAAAGTTTTTTGTAATTTCAAATGTGCTGGCCAATCAACTAAATCAGACACAAAGAATTCTAGGAAAAAAATGGGTAAAGAAGATTCCTTAGGTCTTAAAGAAAAATGCAGCTTCATGAGTGCTGATTTGAAATTTATATAAAATTGATCATCTCTTAGACCTTGAATACCTCCTACCATATTTCTTATGAATTTGACAATTTGATTGTGGAGTTCCTTTTTTACCTATACAATATCTTCAAGCACACTTTCACTACTTGGTAAACTAACTTCAGATCTAAGATCAGATTTCATTTTGGAACAAAAAATTCTAAATACCTCTTTCTCCTAGTGTTGAAAATTTCTAAATAGAGGCATTGATTTCTAACACTTGACTTTCATGAAAAGAGAACACATGAAAATCAAAATAACTTAGGTGTTGATATTGAAACTTGATCTGCTGATCTTGGCATGGGTGTAAACCTCAATTTCTTCACACCATTAATAAAAACCATGTATATTCACCACCTCCATGAATGATGACAATGGAATCACTATTTTGATTCACTTTCTAACACTTTGATTTCTTATAACAACAGATGCAGACATTACTTAAACCTTTTAGATCAAGAATTGATAACTTCTTTTACAAGAACTGCTATCAAAAACTTCAAATCTTCCCATAAAGATAAAAGTCCTTCAAAATATTTAATATGAAATCAACTAGGAAAATTGGTATAGAGATATAGAGTCACCACTCACACTTGTGAGAATAAAACATGATTTGAAACTTGACAAATCTAAACTAGACTTTCAATTTGTAGAAAATATGCAAATTATCAAACCACTCTTGGAGATTTACAAACTTCGAAAAGAGAACAAACCCTTATGTTCATTCTTGAATTTGAACTTTTACAACAACACTTTGAAACTATACTCAACTGAACTGATTAAAGATGAAATTACTAGTAATAATTCCATTTACATCCAACTTGTAAAGCTATTGTTGTCTTGAATAAGGTAACCATTGAGAGACATGAATCTTCAACAAAGAAATGGAAAACACCTCACAACCTTCTTGCTATAGCAAAATTTTCACATGTCTTTCTTCTAACTGTATTGAATCATTTTTAAGATTCAATAGTTACCCAACAGAGTCACCATTTTTTTGGCTTCTGAATTAACATTTTTTCAATAACCCAATGATAGGAACAAATACATCTAGGGGTAGCTAATTTTCATGTTCAACATACCTATTCAGACACCAGGGCCAACTATAAGGCTATACTCATTCGTCTTCTTTAGGCTTTGCAAGACCTAGGTAGGTGAACCTCATATTCTTTCATATGGTACCAATTTTAAAGCATAGAATTTGAATCTATATAGCAGATAAAAATCCCTCAATCTTCTATGCTTATGTAAACATCATAGACATGAAATAGCCAATAACATGACCTATGAACCAGACAAGCTAAGTGAGGGTAAATATTTTCAGCTCTTCAACATTAAAAGGGAAAAGATTTTGATTAATATGTTAATTTTAGTATAATCAAGATATGAGAAACAAAAACATCTTGTCTCCAAACTAATTAGTCCCTTATCCATTGGGTATTAAATAAGTCAGAACATACACAAGGATACCCAAGATAAACTCATATACCTAGATATTAGCTCTATCCATTCACCTTGCAAACATACATCTATATTCAAAATGAAACTCATACTTATCAAATCCTCCTATGATCACTGTAATCCTGTCAATGCATATCAAGCAATTTACTCAAGTGCTTAACCCAACAATAAAATACACAATGGCATACGACTTCAAAGCCAAGCTGGAACTAGATAATATGCACCTTGCACATATACCACATAAAATTACAAACCATTAAAGGGGAGATAAGGTTCAAATTGAAACTCTCAACAAAGCTTTGTATTCATTTCCTTGAAACCAATACATCAAATGTATGCAAAAAATTGGAAAATACACAACAGACGACTACATTATCTAAATGCTCAAAGTAAATTACAATGTTGTTCATACAGAGGAAAATGTTGGGCCTGAATGGTGGGATCATAGCTAGAGCTCTACTCAATAGTATACAAATAGCCAACCATCAACCATGGTATCACAGTAATAAAACTAGAACCAACCTTGTGGTATCACAGTAACAAAATCAGAACCCTTTGGAAAGAGAAAAGAAGACATTACAAAGAATGGAAGCAATCCCAGATTTTCTATGGTACTGCCATCTGTCCACTTGAAAAACTTCCATCTGCTGATGAAGAACTGCTCTCTACTCTCTTCTTGTAACTAAAAATCAAATCTTATCCTCCTTCCTCTACAATGCGATCAAAATATCTTCAAAATGATGGAGAACACAACTGATTGGCAAGAAGACACAAAAATGAATTTGATGCTAAAACACATGCCAAAAACACCTACTAAATGAATTTAGAGTCAAAATGAAACTCTCAAACCATTTCCCCCTAAATTTGGTGCCAACAAACTCCCATATATGTTCTCTAACTGAATTCTGATGGTTCATCATGAAAATTACTTATTCTGCTAAGAATGGCCCAGATTTTACAAAACTACCTATAACTTTTTACCATTTAATACTTGCACATATTCTGACTGTAAAAATGGAAAACTCACTTTCTCCTGTTTCCAATGGTATATTACACTCTATATTCTAGATAAAAATGAAGCCCCTAGTGTACATTTGAAAATTCTAGCCCTTGGCCATGGACAGAGCTTCTAATGTTGAAACATTTAAAATGTTATATAGTCAAAGCTATACAAACTAGTTAATTTCTTTTCAACTTCTCAGAATGTATGCTCAGGAAATATTTTATTTGCTAGCTCCATCTGAGAAGGACCCACATTTCTTTATACAATAATTGAAATTTCTTACCTCTTGACTATATGATCTCGTAGCTTCATATTACTTATTCCTCAACTTCCCAATTATGCGATTAGAGTCATAGCATCTTATCTTTCCAACCTTAGCTTTACGATATCATGCTCAACTTCAGATGTGCCACATGTCATTTTCATATTCACCCAATTAGATGCCACATGTTGTCTCTTCACCTGTTGCTTAACTGCCACATCATCACCACATCATAAGACTCCACCACATGTAATTTTCTCACATCTCCACTACCTTAATGCTTGACCACACTTTAACCATTAGGATTAGGCCATAGATAGAAAAATAACAATTACATGCAAATATAACCAATATCGAAAAATAATAGATCACATAGAAAAGAACACAAGACACCAAGATTTAATGTGGTCCACACAATCCCTGGCCTATATCCACCAAACAACAAGTCTGATATTTATAAAATCCAATAATTACAACCTTGTTAGTGAACAGATTGTCCTTTGAAGAAATACGTGCAAATTTGACCTTGAATGCCCTAGTGAGAGGACAAACTAACACCAATAGTTGGATAGGTTATCACGACCTTCCTTTGAATTTTACAGGGTACAACTCCCTGTATGAAATATTCGATGAATTTAAATATCCTGCACTTTTACTCGAAAGTACAAAAGGATCTCTCATAGATTCTTGGATCGTGAGGTATAGATTATTTCTAACAACAAGGAGATATTTTAATTGATCCACAGAAATGAATAATAGAACCTATTTGCAGTAAGGATAGTAACGAAATACCCTGAACTAATAAATCAGAATTCACAAAGTAATATCGATTCAACAGGCTCGAAAACAAAGTCTCTAAGCTGAATTCAAGATGATACATATACAAATATTGAATTTCTGCATGCACAAAGTCATTCAAAAACTAAAACATCCATACAATATCTATCAGTTACTGCCTTTACAATATCTACCTATCTAAAACTCTAACCTTCTACCCTCCCCTTATGGCAGCATAAAATCTCCCTTAAGGAAAGAATTATAAAACCCCCGGCTCAACTCCTCTGTTCTGCAACATCAAAGTCTCCAGCCCCAAAAAAGTGGAACCTCCTGTATCCATAGCCTCTGTTTTGCTATAGCCCAAAGTCTCTCAGCCAAAACTCTAAAAAAATGGAACCCCTTTGTTCTCTTTGCCACTGGCTTATTTAAATTTTTTCCTTCCCGTGACTTTTCAGTTTCATAACTGATTCTTGGAACTATTTCCTTATTAGCTTTAATCTTTTACAAACATTAGGAATATGAATAGATTAATAATCATATTTCATATTAAAATATGCACCCATATACTCTTCCACAAGGAACATAATGGATCTTCTTCTTCTTTTAATCTCACAACCATTTAAAGCATGCTAGGCGGATTTGACGTAATTCTAGCAGTAAAAATAGGCCTGATTTCGGGGGGCATAACTAATTATCGCACTGTTAGATCTTGCTGAATTTCGGATATGTTATTAGACTCCTAGTTATCCACATTCTCACCAAGGCGATTTTGAAAATAATGTCTCAGTCATAAGTTATAGGTCACTGTTTGAGGGTCTATATGACTATCAAAAAATCCGACTTGCTGAATTACACTTCCCAGCTACTGATCATTGATCCACCATCTTGAAAATGTCTCCCTATCTGCACATATTCCCTGGGTTCGTATAACACCAAGAAGCTCAATTTTAAAGAAAGCACAGTAAAACATGAATGTTAGAATGTTATAACTTCAAATTCGTGGATCTGTTATCGGATATGAATGCAGCATGATGAAATTTCTTCCTCAACACAAAGATAATATGTTTACCAACAACACTACCCCAATCATTCAGAAACACAAGGAGGTCCTCTCTCTTTCTTCACAACAATCACACAAATGCTTTGGTGGTGTTTTCTAATTCATTCTACCCATTCATTTGCAACAGTTGCATGGTGAAGAGAAGCATCCAAAGCCATTATGCAGAATTGATATTCAAATGATAGAACTTGAGAAAGATAAACTTGACTAGATCCTACATCAATTATGCAGCGCACACCAATATTGGGGGTCTTAGTTCCTCTATGTTTCTTAATAAAGGTTGACCATTCAATGCACATACATTCTACCTTCGTTATCCCTTGTATGCTGATTACTCATAATCATTTATGAGTTTTATCATTTTTGTGATGGGGAAGGAAAATGGTAGATATTCTTTTATATAACAGTCCCAATGGTGCACATTATTAATATTTCTCTGGGTGCTATCTTATGTATCCACCCAACCAATATTTGATTTCGGGTTAATGCAGTGGAAAACATTGTGATTCTCTTTTCCAACAACTCAAACTTCTCTTCAATGCAGTTATACATATAATGACATCACTGGTGATATCCTTCTGGTCACATCATTCCCAATTCGAGGCTCGGCTGTGTCATCTTTAGCAGATTCATCTAAAATATCCTTATTGAATACAAAAGCTGAGCTTCCATCCATCAAGTTTCCTTTTGAACCCAAACAATGAAGTGTGGCAATGCTGAAGTTGCTAAGCTCTGATAATTATGATCTAAACTTCCTTGCTATGCCACCTCGAACCAATGAGTCTGAATTTCATTTATATCGAACCTGCAGGATGGGTTATTTGAACCATTAAACCATTCTGAACTACTTTGAACTACTTTGAACTTCATTTTGAAGTGGTTCGAAGAGGTTCAACATCTGAAATTGAATTCTAAAACTGTGAAGCTTCTTGTGAAGTCCTCTGAACTTTGATTAAATGATCCTTATACCTTTGCTCTGAATCATTGAACTTGACAATCTTAAGCTTGATCTTAGTCTGCATGTTGAACCAACAAACCAACTTGGACCTCTGAACCATCAAACTACTTTGAACTACTTTGAACTTCAGTTCGAAGTGGTTCAACAACTCTAAACTTGAAGTTTTGAAATTGTGACCATATCGGATACTAACAGGGGCTCTAACCGTGGGACTGATTTTGATGCAAAATTAGAGAACTCTAGCAATCTCTTGGAAAGAACAGTGCCTTATCCATTGGGAAAATAGAGTCAGCAAGAGAAGACCGAGAGCTTCTTGCAGAGAGGGCAGAGGGGAGCAGGGAAAAACCAACCAACAAAACAAACACCTATACTACTGGCAAGCACGAAGCTTGCACATTATTCAAACTACACTACGCACACCAAAAAAATATTTACAAACTTTACATAGGTAGAAAGAAAACCTACCAGAAAGACTGGAAGAAAGAAGAAGTTAAGTGAACCCATTTACCGGTTGAGAGAAATATGAGCCTTTTCGAATCAGCACAATGTACCTCAATGGAACGGCTCCAAACCATTGTTTGATGATAAATCTTTCAATACCAAACTTCAGACTAACAGTGTGCATGCACGTGCTGATCCAACACTCTTTTCTGAACAACCATGACTCATCATAGTATTCATTTCCATTGAAGAATTGATCCCTTACATCAGCAGGATCTGATTCTTCCTTGAACTGAAAAATATGGAATAAAGAGGCCTTTCCAAAAGATGATGTGTAATCCTTAAGGATTTTGTCATGTAGACTCAATTCTTGTGTGTGGTCATGATCAGTTTGTAGCCATAATGACGCCTCCTTCAGCATAGAATCAGCCCTCAGATATATATCTTCTTCACCCCTTTTGAGGAACCAACTGTCATCAATCATGCCACAAATCCCATCCCTTTCTCTTTTCAGAATGTCATCATATATCCCAGCATTTCCTTTACACTCCAAATCAAAAACATCATGCATAGACGGAAGGAAAGAAAAGTTTTCAATAAATGCTTCATTCTGAAACTGATTTGAATAGGTACCTAAGGCATCTTCAAAGAAATGATCCAGCTTGAGTGGTGACGAAAATGTACCTATGATTTCTTCTTCTTCATAGATGAGAATTTCACATGGTGTTTTGGCAGAATTTTCAACTGATTGGGGACTAATCCCAACTTTTCCTTCTTCCATTAGAATTTTAGAATTTTGTTAATATTGAAGAATTGAATAGATTTTCACTATTTAATTGTGAACCTTGAGACTGGAAAAGGGGATTTTCTTTGATAGCAGCATTCTCACAAAATCCCATCGGTATGAAAAGTGGATTAAGGTTACTCCAAAAAATTTTACCCTCCTCATTTTCAGATTTTTCTCCACCCTTGTTTACTGCTACTGAATTTGGTTGATGCCAAGTTGCTTCCATCTGGGGTAAAACATGATCATCTCCTTGAAAACTTGTCAACTCAGAGGACTGCAAATCTATCTTTGTTTTAGCATTCTTACCATTCTGAACAAAGGTCTCATGCTGAAACATATCATTTCTAAATTCAGCTAGTGAATTTGTCTCCTCAAGAAAAGTAGGAAGATTTCCTCCTTTATCATCTTCTATGCATGACGGAAAAGATTCCAACTCTTTACTTTTAGCCAGGTGTGGAACAACAGCTGAAACATGCACATAGGGATTCTTTTTATGATGACACTTTTCCTCTTCTTTTCGATCATTACTGCTGGGATTCTCATTTTCAACCCTAGTATTCTTGTTTTCCCATCTTACTTCATCATGGTACTCGACCTCATTTACACATTCTGAATTTCTCATAGCGAGATTGTCTTCTTTGAAAACTAATCTTTCTTGTTGCTGTGGCATTGCATATGAATGGTTATTTTTCTGTTTCATCTCAGTATTCACATGGTAAAAAGAACTTTTAGTGTAAGATAAATCTTCATCAGCATATGTCACCTTTCTATCAGCACAAGTTCCAAAAGGAGAATATAATATGGCTTCATTATCACATATGAAAGATTCTTTAACTTGCTGATTACAATTTTCAGAATGCAAAGAATCATCAATATTAATTCTCTCAGTGAGACTAAACTTCTGAATACCATTATGAAAATCTTTATCATCTGGACCATTTGAAACTAGATAACATTCCGTACTTGTGGATTTGGGAGATCTAGTTTCTAGGTTGAAGAAAGAATGTGGTAAGACTTTGTTACTTGAATTTACAAGCTCTCTAGCATTGCTTTGCTCCTCCTCATCACTTTCAATATGCGTGCAGTAGAATCCTAACATCTTTAAAGCACCATCTTCAGCCAGCAAGGGTTCTTTAAAGTCTCCCTCATTAAAAACCGTCAAATTCTGAAGATGAGCAACCTTGGGAGTAGGCTTGACTTCTTCTAAAATAAGCTTCTTTTTTTTAGCTTCTTCATCAATGTATTGTTTCTGTCCACAAAGGTACTTGTTCGTTGGGAGAGTCTTTATAGATTTCATACCACTAAAAATTAAGGCATCCTCTAACCTGATTGCTTCTTTTTGCACATTTACCAAATTTTGCATTCCAAGGCATTGTAACCAAAACTTGACTTCAACATCCATAGCAGCAATAAAGAAGCATACTTGATTTCTTTCATTTGGTTGGTTGGCTAGAGGAATTTCACCAACAGTCTAATTAAACCTATCAATGAACTCCCTTATAGATTCATCATCTTTCATCTGAATTTGAAGAAGATTCACCAATAATTGATGGGAATTGGTTGTGGGCTGAAACCTTTCAAGAAATCTTTGCTCAAGATTGTCCCAAGTTGCAATGCATCCATCTTGCAAATGTTGAAACCATTCTGCGGCTTTTCCCACGAGGCTTTGGACGAACAATCTGACAAATACATCTTCTTCCTGCACACCAAGAATCCCGCATGCAATAATAACAGCTTTGATGTGATCAGTCGAATCTTGTGTTTTGTCCCCATGAAACTTGGGAAGGTATTCCCATGACCTTTTAGGTAAGGTTGAATAATGGGCCAGGGCAAAGGGTCCTATTTGAGCCCCCCATGGCTGAATTACAACTGCTGCCATAACACAGGTTGAAACTTCAAAATCAAAGATTCAATAGGTTTGTAATGTAGAGTCGCCAATCTCCTGCATGTAGAGATAACTATAAAACTGAGGAAACTAATGTTAGGCAATGATCTTCGTTTCCTCCCCAGTAGAGTCGCCAAAAATCTGTTAGTGAACATATTGTCCTTTGAAGAAATACGTACAAATTTGACCCTGAATGCCCTAGTGAGAGGACAAACTAACACCAATAGTTGGATAGGTTATCACGGGGTTGATAACCTTCCTCTGAATTTTACCAAGTACAACTCCCCGTATGAAATATTCGATGAATTTAAATATCCTGCACTTTTACCAGAAAGTACGAAAGGATCTCTCACAGATTCTTGGATCGTGAGGTATAGATTATTTCTAACAACAAAGAGATATTTTATTTAATCTACAGAAATGAATAATAACACCTATTTGCAGTAAGGATAGTAACGAAATACCCTAAACTAATAAATCAGAATTCACAAAGTAATGCCGATTCAATAGGCTCGAACACAAAGTCTCTAAGCTGAATTCAAGATGATACATATACAGATATTGAATTTTTGTATGCACAAAGTCATTCAAAAACTAAAACATCCATACAATATCTATCAATTACTGCCTTTACAATATCTACCTATCTAAAAATCTAACCTTCTACCCTCCCCTTGTGGCAGCATAAAATCTCCCTTAAGGAAAGAATTATAAAACCCTTGGCTCAACTCCTCTGTTTTGCAGCATCAAAGTCTCCAGCCCCAAAAAAGTGGAACCTCCTATATCCACAGCCTCTGTTTTGCTATAGCCCAAAGTCTCTCAGCCAAAACTCTAAAAAAATGGAACCCCTTTGTTCTCTCTACCACTGGCTTATTTAAACTTTTCCCTTCCCGTGACTTTTCAGTTTCATAACTGATTCTTGGAACTATCCCCTTATCAGCTTTGATCTTTTACAAACATTAGGAATATGAATAGATTAATAATCATATTTCATATTAAAATATGCACCCATATACTCTTCCACAAGTAACATAACGGATCTTCTTCTTCTTTTAATCTCACAACCATTTAAAGCATGCTAGGCGGATTTGATGTAATTCTGGAAGTAAAAATAGGCCTGATTTCGGGGGGCATAACTAATTATTGCACTGTTAGATCTTGCTGAATTTTGGATATGTTATTAGAATCCTAGTTTTCCACATTTTCACCAAGGAGATTTTGAAAATAATGTCTCAGTCAAAAGTTACAGGTCACTGTTTGAGGGTCTATATGACTGTCAAAAAATATGACTTGCTGAATTACACTTCCCAGCTACTGATCATTGATCCACCATCTTGAAAATGTCTCCCTATCTGGACATATTCCCTGGGTTCGTATAACACCAAGAAGCTCAATTTTAAAGCAAGCACGGTAAAACATGAATGTTAGAATGTTATAACTTCAAATTTGTGGATATGTTATCGGATATGAATGTAGCATGATGAAATTTCTTCCTCAACACAAAGATAATATGTTTACCAACAACACTGCCCCAATCATTCAGAAACACAAGGAGGTCCTCTCTCTTTCTTCACAACAATCACACAAATGCTTTGGTGGTGTTTTCTAATTCATTCTAGCCATTCATTTGTAATAGTTGCATGGTGAAGAGAAGCATCCAAAGCCATATGCAGAATTGATATTCAAATGATAGAACTTGAGAAAGATAAACTTGACCAGATCCTACATCAGTTGTGTAGCACGCACCAATATTGGGGGTCTTAGTTCCTCTATGTTTCTTAATAAAGGTTGACCATTCAATGCATATACGTTCTGCCTTCGTTATCCCTTGTATGCTGATTACTCATAATCATTTATGAGTTTTATCATTCTTGTGATGGGGAAGGAAAATGGTAGATATTCTTTTATATAACAGTCCCAATGGTGCACATTATTAATATTTCTCTGGGTGCTATCTTATGTATCCACCCAACCAATATTTGATTTCGGGTTAATGCAGTGGCAAACATTGTGATTCTCTTTTCCAACAACTCAAACTTCTCTTCAATGCTGTTATACATATAATGACATCACTGGTGATATCCTTCTAGTCACATCATTCCCAGTTTGAGGCTCGGCTGTGTCATCTTTAGCAGATTCATCTAAAATATCCTTATTGAATACAAAAGCTAAGCTTCCATCCATCAAGTTTCCTTTTGAACCCAAACAATGAAGTGTGGCAATGCTGAAGTTGCTAAGCTCTGATAATTATGATCTAAACTTCCTTGCTATGCCACCTCAAACCAATGAGTCTAAACTTCATTTATATCGAACTTGCAGGATGGGTTATTTGAACCATTAAACCATTCTGAACTACTTTGAACTACTTTGAACTTCAGTTCGAAGTGGTTCGAAGAGGTTCAACATCTGAAACTGAATTCTAAAACTGTGAAGCTTCTTGTGAAGTCCTCTTAACTTGGATTAATTGATCCTTATACCTTTGCTCTAAATCATTGAACTTGACAATCTTAAGCTTGATCTGAGTCTACATGTTGAACCAACAAACCAACTTGGACCTCTGAACCATCGAACTACTTTGAACTACTTTGAACTTCAGTTCGAAGTGGTTCAACAACTCTAAACTTGAAGTTTTGAAATTGTGACCATATCGGATACTAACAAACTTGATTACAATTTGTAATCCCTTACAACTCAATACCACTGCAAGAACCAATTTCACATCACAACTATGAAACAACCCTTAACCCTAAGCTCTTTTTATACAAGTATTTTTACCACTTTAGGGTTATAATTAATATTTATATGTTGGCCCAAAATCTCGATAAAATAGGGCCCAAAGAATTTATGAAGTATGTACAATACTTTCTTGATCAGTCACCACAATCTAACAATCTCTCACTTGGGGATTTATCAGGCTCCACACTAAACAACAATCTCCCTCTTAGAGATTGATCCTCTAGCTATGTCACTATTCCATAAGGCTCCCACTGGATCAAACCACCTTGGACTCTGTTGTTCTTTTATTCATGTTGAGTCTAGAAGACCAAACGAAGTTGAAGAGGAGTTCAACTTCTCCCTTGTTACTACCTTTGTCAACATATCTGCTGAATTGTCATTTGTATGTATCTTCTCCATCTTTAAGTGTCCATCCTCCAAAATTGACCGAATGAAATGGTACCACAATTATATGTATTTGGGCTTTGAATGTAGAGCTAAATTCTTTGCAAGATAAATGAAACTCTAACTATTTGTGAACAAATAATTATCCTTCTAAGGATGTCCCAACTCTCCCAAGAAGAATTGAAGCCATATCATCTCCTTGGCTACCTCTATAGCAACAACATATTCTGCCTCTATAGTGGATAGAGCATTAATCTTCTATAACCTAGAAACCTAGTTCATGACTGCCCCACCAATAGTAAGGAAATAACCTATAGTACTATGCCTGGTATCAATATCCCCTACCAAATCTGAGTCAACATAGCCCTGTAAGTCAATAGTAGAGCCCCCAAAGTGTAAACACTTATTGGATGTTCCTCTCAAATATCTAAGAATCCATTTGACTGCATTCCAATGCTCAATTCCTTGATGACTCATATAACTGCTAACAACTCTCACTGCATGTGCAATATCTGGCCTAGTACATACCATAGCATACATAAAACTTCCTACAGCTAAAGTATAGGGTACCTTGAACATCTTATCCTCCTCTACTTGTTTCTTGGGACACATGTCCTTAGTCAACTTCAAATGACCAGGTAAAGGTGTGTTGATAGCTTTAGCATTCTCCCTAGAGAAACATTGCAATGCCTTCTCAACATAATCAACCTAAGATAGTGTCAATGTTATGTTCTTCCTATCTCTACAAATATTCATACTAAGGATTTGTTTTGTTGCCCTCAAATCCTTCATAGCAAATGCACGTGCTAACTGGCATTTCAGCCCCTTGATATGATCCATGTTAGACCTAGTTACAAGCATATCATCAACATATAAACATAAAATAATGTAGCTATCATCATCCAACCTCTTAAAATAAAAGCAATTATCTGAATGACACTTGCTATAGCCATGCTCATGCATAAAACTGTCAAATTTTAGATACCATTGCTGAGGTGCTTGCTTCAAGCCATATAAACTTTTCTTCAATTTTCACACTAAGTTCTCCTTACCTTTGATCGTAAATCCTCATGGCTAGCCATATATATCTCTTCATCCAAATCACCATGAAGGAAGGTTGTTTTAACATCAAGCTACTCTAAATGCAAATCTTCAATAGCCACAAGACTTAAAATAGTATGGATAGAAGTCATTTTAACAACAAGAGAAAATATCTCATCAAAATTGATTCCTTTTTTCTAGGCAAATCCTTTTACAACTAACTTGGCTTTAAATCTTTTCTTACTTCCATCCTCTTCTTTTAACTTGTAAACCCACTTATTTTGTAAAACTCTTTTACCTATAGGCAACTTGCACAAATCCCATGTGTCATGTCCCCTATTCAAATAATTAAAAAAAAAAAAAACTTTGTTAAGGCAGGCAGGCTCCAAAAAGGTGAAATTTCGGAAAAAGGGGTTAATCTTTGGAAACCAATGGACTAATAAATAAAAATTATTATTAAATTATATTTTATTAACCCCTCTTGGACGTGAGTTAGGGTTATGCCCTCTTTAAAAGGGGTTTGGAGGCATTTTGGGCTCATTCTACATCTTGATTCTTGCTAATTTTCTTGTTGTTCTTCAGAGGCTGCCAAACCTGTGGAGAAGGAGACCCAAGAATGGGAGTTTGTAGGTTTCCAGGAAGGCTAAGGACGGGAGTTTGAAGCCATTCCATGTGCATGCTCATACAGAGTTTGCCCTTGTGCTGAATAGTGCCGATTTGGGTGTTTTCGGGGATTGTTTTTGGTTTGAATTTGGGTTTTCAGTTGAGTGTTTCATATCAGTTTGGTTTGCTGTTGTATTTCAGACTTTATGATGTTAAAATAGAGCTGAATATATGTATTGGGTCATGATTAAACTTCTGAGATAATTTATGAGTGTTTTTTGGTGTTTTCGGGCATTTTGGTGTTAATTTCGGGAGCCCGATTGAGCATAGTTTTGCTCTACATTTGTGATCTGTTGTGTAAGGGCTGTACAAATCTGGAAATGTCATTTTGTAGGCTGTTATGCTGCTGAAATTTCTGTAAAAATGTCCATTTTCAGATTTATTAACAATTTGTGAAGTTGTGAAGTTTTTTTTGGCACTAATTTGGACATACCCGATTTGGGTTTTATTGGAGAATTGACAGATCTTTGTAATATTGGTTGTTTGATTTTAAAGTTCTGATTTGAGGCTGGAAATATCATAAAAAATTAGTAAAGGGACATTTCAGTGGTATCAGAGCCGTGATCTTGCCAGCCTGAGGGTTTGTAGAAGTTGCATGTCAGTTTTAACAACTACCCAGATCTTGCATGTCAAGTTTTGATAACTACCCAGATCTTGCATGTCATATTTTATGATTGCATGCAACTAAGTGAAAGAGAAAAAAGATATTTGCAGCGAGAAAAGAATAAAGAAATTTTGATCAAACCCCCAGTTGAAAGCAAAAGTACAAAATCCAAGGAAGAAAAAAGTATGGCTGATCCAGATGAGATGGCAAAGAAATTCTTCCAAGACATCCAAAATACTCAGAAGCAAACAGTGGATGGTTTGGCGGAAACTAGAGAGGCTTTCCGAATATTGACAGAAAAATTACAAGGAATTGCATCTATTAATGAGAAAGGGAGCACTTCAGAGGAGCCGAGAAATGGGAGATCCACACCATCTAAATCATCCAAATCTATTTTCTTGCCTGCAGATGAGCCACCAGTACCAAATCCAGCCATTAATCCAGTGGAAGAGGTTACAGGTAATTTGATTACATTAAGAGCTACTTACAATGGCTTAGATGATGACTTTCGTAGTTCAGTTCCTTTTAAAGAATATGTGGATATGATGAACGCTTTGATGCCCAAGAAAGAGAATAGGAGGGAGCATGACACAAGTGGAAGAGAGCTCAAAAATAAAATAAGCAAGTTTACAGCGCCTACTTTTGATGGAACAAATAAAATTTCAGCTAGAGCATGGCTACAAAAATTACAAACTTTCTTCACACTCAACCCCATGAAAGAGAGTGATGCTATTCAATTTGCAAGTCTACACTTGGAAGATGCAGCCTATGATTGGTGGTATCATGGAATGACTACTCAAGGTCACGATCAGGTAACTACATTTGAAGATTTCAGTCAAAGGGTGATAGATAGATTTGACCTCAAGGATGATGAAGAGTACTTTAAAGAATTGTCAAAGTTGAAGCAAACCAAATCAGTTAATGAGTATGTAGAAGAATTTCAAAAAGTGGCTGTTATGGTACCTGATATGAGTGAAAAGAGGATCGTTTATCTTTTTCTTGATGGGTTAGAAGATTCTGTTAAGGGTTTGGTTAAGGCTTTCTCACCCTCAACCTTACAGGAAGCTATCAAAAGAAGCTTGCAACTTGAAACGTGCGTGCCTATGAAATCAATCACTAATCAAAAACCCCCAAATCTTTGGCAACATAAGGGAAATTTTCAGAAAAAGACTTTCCCAACACTACCACCAAAAGATGTGACAAATGTGGCAAAAAAGAAGGTAGATGAAGAGACTAGGAGTGAATTACGAAGGAAAAAACTTTGTTTTACTTGTAGAGAACCATGGGTTCCAGGACACAGATGTTTGGGGAAAGGTCAAGTGCACTATATTGAAGTTGCTTCAGAATCTGATTCAGATGAGCATGAGGAATTTCATGATACTAAGGAGGAGGTAGAAGAAGAGAAAGTAAAAGAAATCGTCAAGGATGGCACTTTAGCAGCATTATCAGGAGTCCCAAGATACCATCCCTTCCAAATTTGAGGGGTACTAGCAGGGCAAAGGTTGACTGTTCTTCTTGATAGTGGGGCAACTCACAATTTTATTGATGAGGGATTTGTCATGAAAAGAGGGCTTAAAGCAGAAGATTTTGAGGGATTCAATGTTACTGTAGCTGATGGATTCACTATGCCTTGCACACGGGTGGTGAAACAACTCAAGATGACCTTAGGAGATTATGAGTTATGTGATGACTTCTATGTGGTTGGTATTGGGGAGACAGATCTTGTATTGGGTGTTCAATGGTTGCACTCTATCGGAGGCTATTACATGAACCATCAAACTATGGAGTTTAAATTTCATTCCAATGGGAAAGAAGTCATATTGAGAGGGTTATCAAATGGAGCACCTAAGGCGGTCTCTGCAAAGAGGATGGAGAGGACTTTTCGAAGAGGACAAGTAACATGGGCAGCAGGAGTCATAATCCAACCAACAAGCTCTCCCAAGAATCAAGGTAATTTTCATTTTGAAATTCAAAATATTCTTGATAAGCATAGTATAGTTTTCAATGACTTGCCTCCAGGATTACCACCAGATAGAGGTTTTGAGCATGTTATAGAGTTAGAACAGGGTGCCAAACCAGTTATAACAACCCCATACCGCCATCCAAGAGGTTATAAGGAAGAAATTGAAAAAACTATTAAAGAACTCCTGGACATGGGATTCATAAGGCCTAGCTCTAGTCCATTTGCATCATCTGTGCTACTTGTCAAGAAAAAGGATGGTACAATGAGAATGTGTATAGACTACAGGGCTCTAAACAAGAAGACCATAAAAAATAGGTATCCCATACCACGCATAGATGAACTCATTGATGAGTTACATGGTGCTGTATACTTCTCAAAAATTGACTTAAGATCAGGCTACCATCAAATCCGAATGAGGAGTGAAGATGTGGAAAAGACTGCTTTCAGATGTCACTATGGGCACTTTGAATTTCTTGTTATGCCATTTGGACTCACTAATGCACCAGCAACATTCCAATCTTGTATGAATAAGGTATTCAGTCAGCATCTTCGAAAATTTGTTTTGGTATTTTTTGATGATATCTTGATATACAGTAAAACATGGGAAGAGCATCTAAAGCACATAGACACTGTTTTGGGAATCTTGGAGCAGCAATCCTTCTATGCTAAGCTATCTAAATGTGAGTTTGGTTTGACAGAGATCCTATATTTGGGACATATTATAAGCTCTAAAGGAGTACAGGTTGATCAACAAAAAATCCAGGCAATTTTGGATTGGCCTCCACCCACTAATCTTACACAGTTGAGAGGTTTCTTCGGGTTGTGTAGCTACTATAGGAGATTTGCCAAGGGATTTTCTCAGCTTGCTGCCCCCTTGACTGATTTGACAAAGAAAGGAGCTTTTGTTTGGACAGAAGAGGCACAAAAAACATTTGATAAGCTTAAGGAGGTAATGAGTTCATGCCCTGTGCTTGCAATTCCAGATTTCTCTTTACCTTTTGTTGTTGAATGTGATGCTTCAGGAGAAGGTATAGGGGCTGTCCTAACTCAAAGGGGACATCCAATAGCATTTGAGAGTCGAAAATTAAATCAATCAGAGAAAGGGTACTCCATCTATGATAAGGAAATGTTGGCAATCATGCATGCACTTCATAAGTTTAGACAATATTTGGTATGTGGGAGATTCATTGTAAAGACAGACCATAATAGCCTCAGGTTCTTCTTGAACCAAAGGGATTTGAATGATCATCAACAAAAATGGGTAAGCAAATTGCAAGCTTATGATTTTGATATTGAATACATGAAAGGAAAGAATAATGTGGTTGCTGATGCTCTCTCAAGAAAGCCCACTTTGTGTTCCTTATCATCTATCTCTGCTGATTGGAAAGTCTCCATAATTTTAGAGTATGCTAAAGATTCATTTGCCACCAAGATTTTGGATAAGTTAGTGGATGATAACAGGTACAAGGTTGTTGATGAATTGATTTATTACAAGAACAAGATCTTCTTAGTACCAGGGTCAAAAACTAAGGAGAGGATATTGAGGGCTTTTCATGACACACCTTTGGCTGGTCACCAGGGATACTTCAAGACATACAGGCAAATTCGAGAGCAGTTTTCATGGAAGGGTATGAAGGA
Organism: Cupressus sempervirens; assembly: GCA_028749045.1. Lineage (NCBI taxonomy): Eukaryota > Viridiplantae > Streptophyta > Pinopsida > Cupressales > Cupressaceae > Cupressus > Cupressus sempervirens. The sequence continues at coordinate 25,848,093 of CM053786.1, forward strand.
GGATGTCCTTAAACACATTAAGGAATGTATGGTATGCCAACAAAGCAAGAGTGAGCAAAATTTTCCTGCAGGGTTGTTGCAACCACTTCCTATTCCTGAACAAAAATGGGAAAGTATTTCCATGGATTTCATCACTGGGTTGCCCAAGGTTCAAGGTAAGGATTGCATATATGTGGTGGTAGATAGACTAACTAAGTATGAACATTTCTTTCCTATCACATCTGATTTCAAGGCATCACAAGTGGCTGAATTGTTCTTCAAGGAAATTTTTAGATTACATGGTTTGCCTAGAAACATTGTTAGTGACCGGGACAGTAGATTCCTTAGCTCTTTTTGGAAGGAGCTCTTTCATTTGGCAGGAACTGAACTCACTCCCAGTACTAGCTATCACCCTCAAACAGATGGACAAACAGAGATAGTTAATAAATGGATAGAAGGATATTTGAGGAACTATGTTTCAAATCAACAACATGCTTGGGTGAAATGGTTACACCTAGGGGAGTATTGTTACAATACATCTCATCACATGTCTATTGGTATGCCTCCTTTTCATGCTCTTTATGGTTACGATGCCCTTTCCTTTGTTGATCTAATACTTTCCGATAGCAGAGTACCCGCAGCAAGTGATTTCATCAAGCAAAGCCAAGACATAATAAGGTCCCTCAAGGATAATCTACAACATGCACAAAACCAACAAAAGATATATGCTGATAGGAAAAGGATTGAAAGATCTTTTGAGGTGGGAGATTTGGTATTTGTTAGGTTGCAGCCATATAAGCAAAGCACCTTGAAGAGAAGTGGGGCAGAGAAACTCAAGCCAAGGTTCTATGGGCCTTATAAAATCATCAAGAAGGTAGGAGAGGTAGCTTATGAATTGGAGCTCCCACCAAACAGCAAAATACATAATATTTTTCATGTATCTTGCTTAAAGAAGGTTATAGGCCAGCAAACCATAGTATCTACAGAATTACCACCTCTTGATGATGAAGGGAAATTAGTTTTGATACCAGAAGAAATTTTGGATACAAGAGAGAAAAGGTTGAGAAATAGGAGCATCATAGAGCATTTGGTCAAATGGAAAGGATTACCACTAGAGGATGCAACTTGAGAAGGAGAACATATTCTTGAGAATTCCAACCTTCATTGCTTGAGGACAAGCAATATTTGGGAGGGGAGGACTTGTCATGTCCCCTATTCAAATAATTAAAAAAAAAAAAAACTTTGTTAAGGCAGGCAGGCTCCAAAAAGGTGAAATTTCGGAAAAAGGGGTTAATCTTTGGAAACCAATGGACTAATAAATAAAAATTATTATTAAATTATATTTTATTAACCCCTCTTGGACGTGAGTTAGGGTTATGCCCTCTTTAAAAGGGGTTTGGAGGCATTTTGGGCTCATTCTACATCTTGATTCTTGCTAATTTTCTTGTTGTTCTTCAGAGGCTGCCAAACCTGTGGAGAAGGAGACCCAAGAACGGGAGTTTGCAGGTTTCCAAGAAGGCTAAGGACGGGAGTTTGAAGCCATTCCATGTGCATTCTCATACAGAGTTTGCCCTTGTGCTGAATAGTGCCGATTTGGGTGTTTTCGGGGATTGTTTTTGGTTTGAATTTGGGTTTTCAGTTGAGTGTTTCATATCAGTTTGGTTTGCTGTTGTATTTCAGACTTTATGATGTTAAAATAGAGCTGAATATATGTATTGGGTCATGATTAAACTTCTGAGATAATTTATGAGTGTTTTTTGGTGTTTTCGGGCATTTTGGTGTTAATTTCGGGAGCCCGATTGAGCATAGTTTTGCTCTACATTTGTGATCTGTTGTGTAAGGGCTATACAAATCTGGAAATGTCATTTTGTAGGCTGTTATGCTGCTGAAATTTCTGTAAAAATGTCCATTTTCAGATTTATTAACAATTTGTGAAGTTGTGAAGTTTTTTTTGGCACTAATTTGGACATACCCGATTTGGGTTTTATTGGAGAATTGACAGATCTTTGTAATATTGGTTGTTTGATTTTAAAGTTCTGATTTGAGGCTGGAAATATCATAAAAAATTAGTAAAGGGACATTTCACCATGTCTTATTTTTCAACAAAGAGTCCATTTCATCTTTCATTGTAGACTCCCACTGAATCTTAGTATCCACATGCATAGCTTCATCATAACTTTCAGGTTCACCAACAACAGTAAAATAGAATACAAAGAGGGAGAAAATCTTTGTGGTAGTCTAATTTGCCTTGTTGACCATCTAACATTCACCAGTGTTTGTGGTATTTGTTGTTGCAGTTGTTTCACATCATGAGGAATGGCTAGAACTTCAGCTTTTGAAGTATCATCCAACACTACATAATCATCTTCTTTCTTTTCATGTTACAACAGATCTTCGTACAACACTTTCTCATTGAATATGACATCCCTGCTTCTTACAATTTTATGATTTTCAAAATTCCAAAGCCTATAACCAAACTCATTAATTCCATATCCAATAAATACACATTTCTTTGACTTAGCTTCTAGCTTGGTTTTATTTTCAGAATGTATGTGAGCAAATGCTTTACAACCGAAGGTTTTGGGAAAAGAATAACTCACCTTCTTACCAGTCCATGCTTCCTCTGGAATACCACAACCCAAAGGAGTAGAGGAACCTCTATTAACCAAATATATAGTAGTATTGATAGCCTCCACCCACATGTGTAAGGACAACCCAACATGGAACCTCATGCTCCTTGCGTGCTCCATTATAGTCCTATTCATACATTCAGCCAATCCATTTTCTTGTGGAGTCCTTGGAATAGTTTTCTATCTACGATTACCATTAGTGGAGCAATAATCTTCAAATTCATGACTGCAATACTCACCACCATTATTAGATCTGAGACATTTTAATTTCTTATCAGTCTCATTTTCAACCAAGCATTTCCATTTCTTAAAAGTTTGAAATACATCAGATTTCTATCTAAGGAAATAAACCCATACTTTTCTAGTTGCATCATCAATAAATGTAACATGATAATGAGATCCACCAAGGGAAGATATCTGAGCCGATTCCCATACATTGGTATGCACAAGCTCTAATTTATCCTTTTTGTTTTCCTTCCCAGTCTTCACAAAACTCACTCTCTTTTATTTTTCATACACACAACTTTTACAAAAAATCCATATTAACACATTTTAGACTTGGCAAAACTTTCTATAAATGAAGTACTTTCATACATTTCTCACTCATGTGCCCAATTCTATTGTGCCATGGCACTGTATCAAAATTTACAACAACTATTTGTTCTCCCTGCTCAACTATAGCAATTGTTCCTGAATATTCATTTTTCTCTAAAACAATTAAAGTAAAAGGAACAATATGACCTATATAAAGATATAAGGTGCCTACTTTCACACCTTTTTCTACTACAAGGGAACCTTTTGAAACCTTCCAATTTTTATCATTAAAAGTAACTATACAACCCTCATCATCGAGTTGCCCTACTAAAATTAAATTCCTACTCAACCTTGGAACATCTCTTACCTCATGTAGTAGCCAATGATTCCCATTCTGCAACTTAATCTTAACTTTTTCCTTTCCAAAAATTTGATAGGGTTCATTATCCCCCAAATAAACAAGTCCAAAATCTCCTTGGACATAATCAATGAAATAACTTCTATAAGGTGTAGCATGAAATGAAGCACCAGAATCTAAAACTCATGAATCATCAACACTTTCTAAAGATAGAAGCAAAGCATCCTCTTTGGATTTGTTACTTACCACATTTGCCTCCTTGTCTCCATCTGATTGATCTCCTTCATTTTTCTTTTGATTCTAGTAATCTTTCTTTTTATGACCTGGTTTGCCATAGTACCAGTAGTCATTCTGTCCTCTCGATTGAGACCTTCTCTCCTTTGACTTTTCTCTTGATTTCCCATGATTTCCAAAATTACTTCCTCTCTTAATCATTCTACCCCAGCTTTGTGCATTCAAAGCACTTCTTGATGTAGATCCACTTGAGGATTTCCTACAAGTTTTCTCACTCAAAATAACGCTGATCACATCATCATATTTTAGGGTACTAGATCTAGGAACAAAATTACTCACAACCGTTACCAAGCCATTCCAACTTTTAGGCAAAGAACACAAAATCATGAGAGCCCTAATTTCTTCATCAAAATTGACACCCATAGAAGGTAACTGACTAGTAATAGTATTAAACTCATTTAAATGATCTGTAATAGATAGACCTTCTACTATTTTCATATTAAATAAACACTTCATGAGAAATACCTTATTTGAAGTGGAGGGCTTTTCATACAGTGTCACTAGGGTTTTCATCAACTCTTTTGTTGTCTTTGCTTTTGTAATATTAAATGCTTCCTGGTGCCTTTCTATCTAAAAGATCCCATTCATCATTTGACATAGATCCCTAATTCTTGGCTTTTCCTTCTAATGGCTTCCATAAATCCTTCTGATATAGATAGTCTTCCATTTGCATCTTCCATAATTGGAAGTTCTGCCCATTAAACTTGTCAACCCTTAGCTTACCCTTGTCTGCCATCTCTCCCACTCAACCATGAGACTTTCTTATAGAGGATAACTAAAAAACAACCTCTCTCTGATACCCCTTGTTAGGATTAAGCCACGGATAGAAAAATAACAATTACATGCAAATATAACCAATATCAAAAAATAATAGATCACATAGAAAAGAACACAAGACACCAAGATTTAATATGGCTCACCCAATCCCTGGCCTACCTCCACCAAATAGCAAGTTTGATATTAATATGATCCAGTAATTACAACCTGATTACAATCTGTAATCCCTTACAGCTCAATACTATCACAAGAACCAATTTTGCATCACAGCTATGAAACAACCCCTAACCCTAAGCTCTTTTTATACAAGTATTTTTACCACTTTAAGGTTATAATTAATAATTACAACCCAAAATCATGATAAAATAGGGCCGAAAGAATTTGTGAAGTATGTACAATACTTTCTTGATCAGTCACCACAATCTAACATTAACTGTTGCGACTATGTGCTTGACTCATTTTTGCATTGTTGGATCTCATTTCCTTGACCATGGGTTAAGTGTTGTGACCATGTGAAACAAGTGTTTTCGCACCTTCAAAGAAATTTTCTCTAACTTTATATCAACTGTCTTGAAACCATGACATAGTTAGCTCTAACACACATCACTCTATTGCACCTCAATCCGCTAACCACATGGTTTTCCTTGTGACCATGCAATTGCATGTTTTGCACCATTGCACCTTCTCTTCTTAACCTAGCATTAACTATTGCAACCATGCACCCAACTATTAACTGACCATCTTTGCATTGTTAGAGCTATTTTTACTATTTGTGTGGTTATCCTCTTGAATGCATGCTTGACTAAAACTTGTCCACGTCACCACATGCTACTCACCATGTGTTTGGTCAAAATTTGGTGATGTTGCTTCCAAATGGACGCCCATCCATGGTGGGCCCTCACGCAAGCATGCCTACCTTTAAAAGGCATGTGTCTTAAAGATACTTACTAACAGAGTCTCAATGTATTTAAACATTAACAACTTCCCCATCTTGCTCAATGTAGGATAATAGTCTTAATAAAATCTATGCCCAGATAGCTACCTATGAGTGGTTGGTGCTAACTGTAGGTAAAACTAGTAGACATACAAGAATTCATCCAGAATAAGTATTAGCCTTGTGACAATTTTTTCTTTGTCATCAGAGGATTTGGGACTTGCTATAATAGGATTTTCCAGTGCTAATCCTTTTCTATAATATGCATCTGTTCACCATTCATATTGAGCCTTTATCTATATTCATTGTTTTTTTCCTCTGACAGAACTTTCTCCTCTGTAGACACATCATATATTGATTGCAAACATGGCATTGCTCCTTGCATTGGCTTTTGCAATTTGGTAATGGCCACCCAAGCTAACTATTTTGCACCTTCATTGTAGTTCAAGACTTAACATCTTTTCTAGTGGCAAAATAGTAATGACTTTATCTTCACCTTGTCACTTCTTCATGACCACTAGATATAAGGCATGCTCTAACTGTGCAATGATATGACTACCATTTTGACTAACCACCACATGCCTCATGTAGCCTTGTAACATAACCTTTCACTCAACAATAAAGCCTTGTGTACGTGTGATTAGAGCACTTCACCATTTTTCTACTCAAACCTCAAGTTATCTTTAATTCTGTGTAATGCTACAATTTTCTTTGACCTTAGCTATCTTGATCATTATTTGTGCATTCACAACTTAAAATCCCTTCAATGTTTTCCAACTTATGATAGTGCAATAACCACTTAAGTTGACTAGTGGTACCTTTCCCATCTTCATGACTCAGACTTCAAGGTTTATCTAAATCCTTGTGATGAAGCTATGATTCAAAATTTGACTGCGAATTATGCTCTTAGCATCATCAAAACTTAAAATATTTAAGCCAAGATTAAGCCACAATCATGAAACTTCATTGAATCACTCCCTTGCTACCTTAACCCTGCAATTATCATTAACACTTGTGAAATTGTGATGACCCTTTGATTGACCACTTTGCTCCCTCATGACTACTGAAATAGTTAGCATTCAAAATGGGGTGATATTGCGACCAAAGAAACATTGCAACTTGAACAATTATAGAGGCATGACATTAGGACATTAAAAATAGTCAAGAATCCTAGGGATATGGAAAATTAAACAAATAACCATGCTTTAGATGTATCCCTATTTTGCACTTGCATGTCATTTCATGGATAATTTTATTAGTACACATGACATGACTATTATCTAAGGTTTTTATGAGGAAAGACACATTTCAGAAATCCTAAGCAGCAAAAACATACTCACTTCCTGATTTTTACAAGGTATTTCAATTTTTTTTGGTTGGGTGAAAAATTAGGCCAACACATTATTTGAAGGACTTCATAGGAAAATGAAGTGGCTGAATGCATGAATAGGAAAATAATGGAGCATGCACGAAGCATGAGGTTCCATGTTGGGCTGCCCTTAAATATGTGGGTAGAGGCTATCAATAATGTTGCATATTTTTATAATAGAGATCAATCTACTCCTTTGGGTTATGGTATTCCAAAGGAAGCATGGACTAGTAAGAAGGTGGGTTATTCTTTTCTCAAAACCTTTGGTTGTGAAGCATTTGCACATATAGATTCTAAAAATCGAACTAAGATGAAAGATAAGTCAAAGAAACATGTATTTTTTGTATATGGCATTGATGAATTTGGTTGTAGGCTTTGGGATTTTGAAAATCATAAAATTGTAAGAAGTAGGGATGTCATATTCAATGGGAAAGCATTGCACAAAGATTTGTTGCAACAACATGAGAAAAAAGAAAATGATTATGTAGTGTTGGATGATTCTTAAAAGGAAGATATTCTAGTAGTCCCTCATGCTCTACAAGAAATGCAACAACAAATACCACACACCCCAGTGAATGTTAGATAGTCAACTAGGCTAAGTAGACCTCTAGAAAGATATTCTCCCTCTTTGTACTCTATTTTACTAATTGATGCTAGTGAACTTGAATGTTATGATAAAGCTGTCCAAGTGGATACTAAGATTCAGTGGGAGTCTACGATGACAAAGGAAATAGACTCGTTGCTAAAAAATTAGACTTAAGATTTATGTAATTTCCCTATAGGTAAAGGGGCTTTACATAATAAATGGGTTTACAGATTGAAAGAAGAAGATAGAGGCAAGAAAACAATTAAAGATAGGTTAGTTGTAAAAGGAATTGCACAGAAAAAGGGCATTTATTTTGATGAGATATTCTCTCATATTGTTAAAATGACTTCTATTCACACCATTTTAAGTATAGTGGCTATTGAAAATTTGCATTTGGAGAAACTTTATGTTAAAACAACCTTTCTTCATGGTGATTTAGATGAAGAGACATATATGACACAACCACAGGGATTTGAGGTCAAAGGTAAGGAGAACTTAGTGTGCATATTGTAGAAAAGTTTATATGGCTTGAAGCAAGCACCTCGACAATGGTATTTGAAATTTAACAATTTTATGCATGAGCATGGATACAATAGGTGTAATTCAGATCATTGTGTTTATTTTAAGAGGTTGGACGATGATATCTACATTATTTTATGTTTATATGTTGACGATATTCTTGTACTTGGGTCTAACATGGATCACATTAAGGGGTTAAAACAATAGTTAGCACATTCATTTGCTATGAAGGATTTGGGGTCAGTAAAAAAAATCCTTGGCATGAAAATTTGTAGAGATAGGAAGAACAAAAAATTGACATTATCTTAGGCTAATTATATTGAGAAGGTGATGGAGGGCCACACCACCCTACCAACTCATAACCAAGAGTGCAACAATATGGAGATGAAGAGAAATAAAAAAAATGCTTCACAAGCAATTTTATTGTACTTGAAAATTCTTACAACACCCACAAGATGATATCATAGATATGACTTCTTCAAAAAGAAGTTTACAAATTCTTCAACATAAGAGAAATCCCAAATAAGAGTCTTCACACCAAGCTTCACCAAGAATTTCTACTTGAAGAGTTATACCTTTAAAGCTTTCACACCTTGAAGTCTTCACGCCTTCTAGCTTCTACTTCTCAAACTTGATTAGAAATGCTCATATGCCTTGCTTAAATAGGCACTTACCACCCAATGCATGACTTATCCACAACCTTCTACACAATATCCACAATCTTCTAAAACTTTCATAACTTTCTAGAATTACAACTAAGCACCACCATGTGGCCAAATTAGAAAATTACATTTCCTTTATGGATCACAACAAATATTAAATGCAAGATTTAAGAAACTTTCCACAAGCTTCTAAGATGCCACCTACACACCTCGATTAAATGTAATGACAACTATTTTCTTATTTTTCTATTTATGCCACCTATGCACCTCGAAAATAAAAATCCTCTTTTCCTTTCTTTTCTCCTTTTTATTTTTTTATTATTTCTCCTCTAATTTTTGTCACTTTCTCTCTCCTCTAGAATTTTTTTTTTAATTTTAAAATAATAAATTCAACATGTCTCCCCTTTATTTTGGATGCAAGATGCTCCTGCATTAGAAGGTGTTGCAATGTTTCTGTATGGATAATGCCAAAGTTGTTAGCACACCTTTATCTGGTCATTTGAAGTTGATTAAATAGATGTGTCCAAAGACACAAGAAAAGGAGGATAAGATGTCCAAGGTACCTTATTCTTTAGTTGTAGAAAGCTTGATCTATGCTATGGTATGTAAAAGGCCATATATTGCACATGTAGTGAGAGTCATTAGCATGTATACAAATCATCCAGAAATTGAGCATTGGAATGCAGTCAAATGGATTCTCAAACATTTTAGAGGAACATCCAGTAAGTGTTTACATTTTAGGGGCTCTACTACTAATTTTATAGGGCTATACTGACTTAGATTTGGCAGGGGCTATTGATACCATGTAGAGTGCTATAGGTTGTGTATTTACTATTGGTGGGGCAATATTAAGTTGGGTTTCTTGGTTACATAAGGTGAATGTTTTATCCACTATAGAGGTAGAGTATGTTGTTACTACATAGCCGGCTAAGGAGATGACATGGCTTCAATTATTTTTAGAAGAATTGGGGCACCCATAGAGGGATAATTATTTGTTTATTGATAGTTAGAGTGACATTCATCTTGCCAAGAATTATTATATTTATTCAAAGAAAAAACACATACAATTGTGGTACCATTTCATTTAGTCAGTTGTAGATGATGGAGAATTAAAGTTGGTCAAGATACATACAGATGATAATCCAACATATATGTTTATAAAGGTAGGGACAAGGGAAAAGCTAAACTCATCTTCAACTTTGGTAGGTCTTCTTGACTGAATCTAATAAAAATACAACTGAGTCATGGTGGTTTGATCTAGTGGGAGCCTCATGGAGTAGTGACATTGCACATGATCAGTCTCCAAGTGGGAGATTGTTGTCTAGTGTGGAGCTTGATCAATCCCCAAGTGAAAAATTGTTAGTTTGTGGTGACTGATCATAGGAGTACTATACATACTCCATAATTACTCGATGGGGTTCAGGGTTGGGTTGGGCCCCAAGTAGGGGTTTGGGGGCACCTAGATGAACATACAACATGTAGAGATTTCCATGGGATATACTTGACGAGTTGTATTGTAGTATTGTGATAATATTTGATGTAATTATCTAATAGTGGGGAAAATAATTAAATGTCTAATATTAAATGTAGGGTCAATGGTTTAGGTAGCACATGGTTTATGTAATACCACTTGGTGGTTTTGTGGGACTTGCTACTATATAAGTAGCCACAAATTTTTTTGGGGCTACTTTATCAAAATTTTTGGGCCAACATGTTGTAACTAATTTGAACCCTAAAGCGGTAAAATACTTATATAAAATGGCTTAGGATTAGGGATTTGATAAGGTGTGATGCAAAATTACTTCTTGCAGTGGTACTGAGTTGTAACAAATTATAGATTGTAATCATTGGATTATAAAAATATTGCACTTGTTGTTTGGTGGACGTAGCCTAGGGATTGGGTGAAACATGTCAAATCTCTATGTCTTGTGTTCTCTTCTATGTGATTTATTATTTTCTAATATTGGTTATATTTGCATGTAACTATTGCTTTTATCCATGGTTATTCCTAACAACTACTCCCTTCTTTTGTTGCTCGAAAACTATAGTAGTAGTTTCCCTTGTTCTTTGCCTAGTTACTCTTTGTATAGTAGGGGTAGGCTTAGTATCTTTATTCTTCCCTTTGCCGCTTTGTGGCTTAGCTACAACTATCTCTTTCTCTTTTCCTTCAACTTCCTCTTCTTCATTGCCTTCTTCTTCTTCATCATCATTTGATAAGTTTTTACCTCTTCCTTGGGTGATCTCTAATGATTGCTTCTCTACTGCACCTACTCCAAATGTCCTTTCTAGATTTTCTATCATACCTTTTATTTTCCTTTTTCAACATAGGAACTTTTGTTTCCATCATAATTTTCACTTTTGCAATCTCATATGTATTGAATGGCTCAACATCCTTGTCAATAAGCTCATATAGCAATATTGTAATAGCTATTATAACTTCATCAATATTGATTTCATATCCCAATGCCTTTAGCCATGTAATTCTAGGGATGACTGCTTGAATATATGTCCTATATGTATCCACTAGAAAACAAATCTTGGCATGGGATACTTGACCGACTCTTCATCTTTTGTTTGAACTCCTCAAAGTAACCATCCATTACTATCTTAAAATTATCTCCTAATTAACAAATGAACTCATTAATTTGTTGTGTTAATGTCTTCTTTTCACTCTGTGTGATATCATTTGTGGTAGGAAAATAATTTTGTACATAAAAGAATATGAAAACTACTAGTGATCCAAACTTACACATTGTGTTCTTTCCTTTCTTGATGCTTCCCAAATTCTTGGCTAATTGTGTTAATTACAGGTCAGTAAGGTCATATGTATGACCCTTCTTGACAAGCTCACATGCTACATACAATCCAACACAAGGTACACTATCTAGTTGGCTAGATTGATAGAGTTTATGTGCAATGAACATCATTGCAAACTCAATATTTGCATCCTTGATGGTGGAAATTATCATGCCTCACTTATTCCTGATGTAGTGCAAAGGTAGGAGTATACCTAAAGGAGATGTCCTAGACCCCATCTATACAACCATGTAGTGGAAACACAATAACAAGAAATAATAATGCAAGACCTAAGACTAGATTACAATTATTTATTCATAGATATAACTGATTACATGTAATGTGTCAGGCTATAAGGCCTTCATGGTTATGATCAAATACAAAGCAAGTAATAGTTCTACAAGATCCCTCAAGATTTAATCCAAACACTAGCTAGTCCAGATCCACACTCTGGTAAAAACCCTCAAGGAAGATCTCAACTTGTGCTCTTAAGCCCACCAAGAAATCTCCTTGTTTTCCAAGCTACAGATACGAGCTCTTCTCCAAACTTGATCTAGGATCCAAGTGTAAATTGCCTCACATTTGGTGCTCTATCCACACATTCACAACTCCATCACAATCCTCCTGTAAATTGCCTCACATTCGACACTCTATTCACAATCTCAGAAAAACCTACTCTCTGGATACTCTTCTCCACGATGGATGAATAATGACTAAAGACTTCCCCACAACTCATACTTATACTAATACAAGTCACAAGTTTTCCTAGAACACAAATTAAATACAAATACATAAATTAAATGCCATAGGTCAGCCAACAACAATAATTAAGTCCCTAAAATTGATGTCCGAGTAAAATCATGATATCTCCTAGCTCTGATGGAGTTGGAACTCACACTTCAAACCATAGGTAGAAATCTAGGCCTTCTTTAGTCCTTGAAATTTTCATCATCTAACTCGTTGTGGAAAATTACTTACATAGCCTACAATAGGAACCTAAAAACACATCTCCAGAAGCAAGGTAAAATGACTCAAACTTCAACTCAATCCATCCAATATCTATGAAATCATGAGGAAAGGTTCTCTAATGTGTCTCCAAAACATCCATGAAAAGAATAACTCCACCAAAATCCAAGCTCAATGCTCTTGCATTAGACTCCAAACTTTGATGCTCAAAGAAAGAGCAACAACCATCTTCATCTTCACCAAAGGTTTCCACTCCAACAAGGACAAGGAAACCAATTTGCACATCATCCATCTATGCATCACACTATCAAACACCAGAATCTCAACCATCCAATCAAAAAGCTCATTCCTAGGAACAAACTAAACATAATGATTCAACAACAAACCCTCATCCACATCAACAACTAGTGAATCCGCACTAGTAGCAATAAACTCCACATTAGCAGCAACATGTAGATCTCCATCAACACATGCCAAACTCACAACACTAGAAATCTCATTGTTGTTCACAACAAGATGCTCTACAACATAAAACTCATCACCAATAGCAACTAGATCATCCATGACCAAGTGCTCTACAATTTCCATGTTAGATCTAATCGACTGATCATGAAAACCAATCTCCATTCCAACATCAACAAGGTTAGGAATACTCTCAACAACAACCTCAAGTTGCTCTACAAGTTCTGTATCAAACTTCACAAACTAATCAACAAAACCAACCTCTTCCACCTTGACCTTGGTATTCCATATTCTTTCACAAACAAGTCTCTTAACTAGCCAAACAACTCTCTTCCAGATTGGTAGACTCTAGCTCCACAAACATCTATGGAATTCCTTCCTCACCCCATCGTTAACTCGATCAGCCAAGCTAGCTTCAAACTGAGTAGACATCTTAGAAAACCTCCTCTCTACCACATCATAGAGATTCAAAATTATCTCAAGGTCCAATCCTCTTAGAGCCATCTCCCAAGATCTTTGTGAACCTTCTGTAACAAATCCTTCCCAGGCTCCTTGTGACAACCTCAAATTGTTTGCAATTCAGATCCCAACCTGCCACCTCACATGAACAATAAGGTGTTGGCATTAATTCACTATTGCTATTAGTGAAAACACTTATCTATATCAGTATAGCTACCGAGCTCAGCACTCAATTTCCTACACTCACCGAGCTTAGAAGTGTTCAGCCGTTTACACTGAGCTTCACAGTTTACACTGAGCATCTCAGTGTCTATCAAGCAGTCAGACCGTGTCATGGGAATTTAGTGTAAACTGAGCATGGAAGTTATAATGTTTATAGAGTAAAGCAAGGTAAACTCAGTGTGGAGTATCTACCAAGTAACACTACATCTACTTAGTCACCAGTGGTCACCGAGTTCAAAACTACGTCAAGTGATTAGTATGGACCGAGCCTTCACTTCTACCGAGTGCATGACAATGCCAAGTAATGCAGTGGATGTCGAGTATTAGAAGGTCACTAAGTCAGTTTGGTGAACCCGAGTTATTTACTATTGGGCCAACTCAGTAATGTTTTGTTCACTTGTGTTTTAGCCGACCTTGTAATTATAACTATTGGAATGATACATATGTAATGTATTATATCATTTACAATGCATGATGAAAGTATCAAGGAATAGGCATGTAATGTTTTGAAAAGAGTGAATGTGAATCAGCAACAGAGCAAAATACTCAGCAAGGTCAACAAGGAACAGTAAAGATTCATCAATAAGAAATAGAGCAGAATACTCAGCAAGGTCAACAAGGAATACTAAAGATTCATCAATCATAAGAGGTGATCTGTACTTCAAGTATCTAAGCAGCAATCAAGTTGTAAGTCAAATCTATTGTTTCATCCTAATAGGTGAACCAGTCTCTAAATCCTTTAACAAGGTAGACTTAACAGTCTTTTGTAAATCTCTTAACTAAGTGCATACTTCATTGTATGTTTGTAAATCCTCTAACAAGGTGGACCTAGTAGTCCTTTGTGCTCCTAACAGGGCAGATCACCAGAAGTGGTCAATGTAAGCCTTAACAGGCCAGCTTCCTACTGTAGTATTGAAGTTTTGTGGGTATCATCCCCACCCCAGTTTTACTTTCTATTTGGAAGGTTTCTAGGTCACCAAATCACTGTGTACATGTGTTATGAATGTTTGATCTCTCATACACACAGTAGATTAGATGAATGAATGGTGGGTAGTATATATGATTAAAGTGCTGAATTGTATTAAAGTTTTTGAGGTTACTGATTCACCCCTCCCCTCTTAGTAACCTGTCATATCTTGAATATTTCCAACACAAGGAACTAAATCACAAGTTGAGGACCATGGATTTTCAATCTAAAAACTCTCTACAATCATGCCACAACAAGATCAATCTTCCATCTTCGCATCCATCAATCCATTTATAAGCCCTCTACAATTGCAAGTTAGAACCATGATCTGCCACCTCACAACCAAGATATCTAGGGCTCCAAAAATAACATACACCACTAGATCAAGACCAATTTAGATCTACTTCTCCAACCCAAGTCCTAGTGCAAACTGCCACAACTTTGGTGATCTATCTACATGGTTAGGAACAACTATGCTCTGATACCACCTAACATAGTGCAAAGGCAAGAGTATACCCAAAGGAGATGTCCTAGCCCCCATCTATACAACCATGCAATAGAAACACAACAACAAGAAACAATAATGCAAGATCTAACACCAAATTACAATTTTTTATTCATAGCTAACTGATTACATGCAATGTCTCAAGCTATAAGGTCTTCCTGATTATGGCCAAATACAAAGCAAGTAATAGTTCTACAAGATCCCTCAAGATCTAATTCAAACACTAGCTAGTCCAAATCCACACTCTAGTAGAAACCCTTAAGGAAGATCTCAACTTGTGCTCGTAAGCCCACCAAGCAATCTCCTTGTTTTCCAAGCCACAACTACTAGCTCTTCTCCAAAATCGATCCAAGATACAAGTGTAAATTGCCTCACATTTAGTACTCTATCCACATATTCACAACTCCATAACAATCCTACTATAAACTACCTCACATTTGGCACTTTGTTCACATAATCAAAAAAACTTGCTCTTCAACCACTCCTCTTCTCCACGATAGATGAATAATGACTAAAGACTTCCTCACAACCCCTATTTATACTAATCCAAGCCACAAGTCAGCCTAGAACACACAAATTAGATACAAATACATAAATTAAATGCTATAGGTCAGCCAAAAACAACAATTAAGTGCCTAAAATCAATGTCCAAGTAAGATCATGATATCTCCTAGCTCCGATGGAGTTAGAACTCACACTTTAAGCCATAGGTAGAAATCTAGGCCCTCTTTAATCTTTGAAATTATGATGCAGGAGAATTGAGATTGGATTTTGGTGGAGTTATGATTTTCATGGTTAGGGATGTGCTAGAGACACATTGGAGAACCTTTCCTCATGATTGCATAGAGATTGGATGGATTGAGTTGAAGTTTGAGTCATTTTACCTTGCTTTTGGAGATGTGTTTTTAGGTGCCTATTTCAGGCCACATAAGTAATTTTTCACATTGACTTAGAGGATGAAAATTTTAGGAATAAAATAGGGCCTAGATTTCTACCTATGATCTGAAGCATGAGTTCTAACTCCATCAAAGCTAGGAGATATCATGATTTTACTCAAACATCAATTTTAGGCACTTAATTATTGTTGTTGGCCAACCTGTGGCATTTAATTTATGTATTTGTATTTGATTTGTGTTTTGGGCTGACTGTTGGCTTGGATTAGTATAAGTAGGGTTGTGGGGAAGTCTTTAGTCATTATTCATCCATCATGGAGAAGAGGAGCAAACAAAGAGCGAGTTTTTCTGAGTCTGTGAACAGAGTGCCGAATGTGAAGCAATTTATAGTAGGATTGTGATGGAGTTGTGAATATGTAGATAGAGTGCTGAATGTGAGGTAGTTTACACTTGGATCTTGGATCAAGTTTGGAGAAGAGCTAGTAGCTCTAACTTGGAAAACAAGGAGATTGCTTGATGGGCTTGCGAGCACAAGTTGAGATCTTCCTTGGGGGTTTCTACGAGAGTGTGAATCTGGACAAGCTAGTGTTTGGATTAGATCTTGAGGGATCTTGTAGAAATATCACTTTCTTTGTATTTGGCTATAATTAGGAAGGCCTTATAGCCTGACACATTGCATGTAATTAGTTATATCTATGAATAAATAATTATAAATTGGTGTTAGATCTTGCATTATTGTTTCTTGTTGTTGTGTTTCTGGTGCATGGTTGTATAGATGGGGGCTAGGACATCTCCTTTGGGTATACTCCTACCTTTGCACTATGTCAATTCCATACTTCTAGTATATTTTATTTGATTCACATCCTTGCTTTGACAAAAAAATATATTCACTTTATATGTAACAAGGTAGCTTATAACTCAGTGAAGAATCTATTTTTTGATCTCAATTTGTCCACCTTCTAGCTACAATTTAATCTCATGTACTCCACTCAAAATGATCATTATCCATTCTATTTTGAAAAGCCTCAAAAGATCTAGGGCACATGTGAGTCTTGTCTCAACAATATGTTTATATTCTATTTAGTGGTAAAATAGAATCACTTTAATAATATGTAGACTTCCACGTTATGGGGTCACTAAGCCATTCAAATATGTGTGTGAGGGAAAGAGGAGGATTTTGAAGTATGATTCCACTTATGATCCAAATTACATTAGCTAGGATCCTAGGGAATAAGGGAGCTAATACTAAATTTGAATTATTTAAAGAGGAATGCAATATAAGGAAATGTACTCTCTTAGGCCCTTAATAGGATAATGTGAATGTGAAATTGAACTAATTTCTTAAATAATGTAAATCTTTAAGTTATGTAAAGACAATTATCCCAATTAAGATGTAATTCTAGGGTAAATATAGGAAAGGAAATAAAATATAAATGACTCACCTTGAAATATGTAGAGGAAGATGTGCTTTTTCTCTAAAAATCACATATTAGAATATCCATCTATGAATCTTGGAATACATATACAGAAGGAACAAAACCTAGAAGTCTCCCAAAAATCTAAAAGTGAAGGAATATGTTAACTTGGGAAGACATCCTACAACCAAGTTGATATAGTTTGGCAATCTGCAACTGACGATTGTAGAAAGCTTACTAAGTATAGGTTCTAGATCCATAATTCTTTTTGCTTCCAAGCTACAAATCAATACATAAAGGAAAGGTTTGGGGTTGGGGTTTGATGAGGGCTTTCCTTGGTGAATCCCTAGGTTAAGAAATTATATGTAATTGAGAAATATAAATATAAATTAAATGCTTATATGCAATTACCTTTGAAGATGTAGTTGACTTTGATATGTGATCAAGTATGCAAGTGTAATAGCCTTGACTCAAAAAAACCATATGAAAATTAAAGAAGCCAAAACTTCATGTATGGAAATGTATGTGACATTCCATGGATTAATAATCGAAGAAATTGAATGTGTTGGAATGATGGATCTTCTCCTTAGAGTCAAACTCTATTACCACCTTGAAGGAAGAAGCTTGATGTAAGAAGGAGATTCTAAGACTTGAATGCTTGAAGAAGAATGCCTCAAATACTTCCTTTTTTGTGGACACCTTGAGAATGCATGATAAATTGAGAATGATATGTGAAAATGAAGCCCCCAAGCCTCCTTTTATACTAGTTTTTGGGCAAGAAAATAACTCAAGTGAATTGGGTAATGATCACAAAATAATTAAACCCCCGAGGCCTTTCAAGTCCTGAGTTCTAGAAGTTTTGAGTTCTAGAATTATCAGGGACTAGATTGATTTGGGAGGACTAGGTCAACCTAAGTTGACTTGGTCCTAGAAGTTTAGTCCCAGGTGCCACAAAAAGTACTAGGAGCTAGTGTAGGTGAAATTGGAAGATGGTGAACTAAAAATGAGATATGGTTAAAAGGGTATCAAAATGAAACCTAGAAGACAATGTCAAAAAGAAAGATATGAAGCAAAAGTATTAAATAGAAGAGGATAGGAGAAAAAGAGACCAAAACCACATGAAGAAGGGCTAAAAGGTCTCAAAACAAAGTGCATCCATTTTAAGACGACACATTTAACCCCCACTTTAGTGGGAGTATGAGGCAAGTCATACTCTCGGTAAAGGAAGGAAGAAAAGAAAGACAATTTCACATAAGGTCAAACATCACTAAGATGAAGGACACAAGCCCCCAAACTTAGGATCCTAACTCCATTCCCATGCATAAGAGCACAAGCAAAAAGAAAGCCAAAGCAAACAAAAGGAAAACAAAGCTAAAAAGACACAACAAATGTTAGTATTAAAGCCCAAATCAACTAGTGAAAGAGACCTTAGCTAATAAAATATCACGTTCAATAATATCACATTCAGAAGGCTATTATAAAACATAAAAGACCATATAGGAAGTGTAAAAGCACCATAAAGGACTACATCCCTCATGATTTGGTCCCACGAACATGAAATCATATAGAGAAAGTGATTATCTTGCCTAGTAAGGTTTGTGTTCCTTTCCATGAATCAAAAGGAAGGAGTATTGAATGGTCTAGCAGGTGTGTGCCTGATAGTCAATCCTAAAAAATAAAAATAAAAAACCAAGATAAAATGGTCTAGTAGGTTTGTGTGCCAATAGGCAATCCCATGCACATGCCAATTACTTACACATGCACATGTATGTATGTGTCCACTCATGAATCAATTTCATAGCATCAACACATAGTGTAAATGTGTATGCATTACCTAAGGAGGGATTTAGAAAAAACAAAAAAAAAAAAGATTTGTTTCCTCGTGATGGAGAAGTATCACTAATACTCATAGAGGATTTAGAAAATATTATATTTTATCAATATGTATGAGATTTAGAATATGTTCTCATGCATGTAAAAGAGACATGAAGTCATAATGCATAGATTTGAGAGTGACCTAGAAATCATACCAAGTGCTTAAGGCTGAAGTGCTCTAAGCCATACTCAAAATCATTGTTTGTGCTTCATGGAAACTATGTACAAAGAGGGCATATATATTCCACCCTCCTAAGGATGAATAAATAGCCATAGACATCATAAGGAAGAAAATCAATTTTAACTAATTCTATCAACAAGGAGACATCCTCTATCAACAATGTATACCATAAACTTAGCAAAGAGAATGAACTCTTATAAGCTAAGAAACTAGATAAATTATGAAAGGATAAGTCCCAAATGAGAAGAGACGCTTGAAAAAAGAGATATTTGTGTAAAATATATCTACCTTTAAGAGGAGTGTCATGAATAAAGATAAAAATCCAAAGAGAAACAATGATGCACCTATTTAGCCCCCATGTGTACAGGTGAAATAGAGATCCTTGGAAGAAAGATAACAAACTTTAGAGCACATAGTAAGGAAAATGTTTATTTTGAACACAGTTTTGAAAATAAAGAATAGGTGGTGATCAAGGACATGAACCTCTTGTATAAGAGATAGTCATAATCAAGAAACTTTTCCTTATAAGAAAAGAATGTCACATAATAAAAAAATGCCAGTGTACTAAGGAAAACTAATCCTTAGATAAATAGAGAGAAAGAATACACAAAAGGCCTTGCCCACCAAATGTGAGACAAGAAAGAAAGTCTATGATAAGATTAAGCCATGATATCTAATGCGACATAAAGATGTAGAAAAAAACTACAATTATGCACAAATCATCTAATATCAAGAAGAAATATTATAGAATAATGTCACATCATAAAAGGGTAAAACATAGAAAACATCATAGGATAGCCTACTCAAAAGAGAAGATATCACATACAATGTAAGCTATAGATGATTGTCAAATGAGAAACATTTAGAATCCAAGATATCAAAAGACATTTGTTAAGAAAAATACACATGATCTAGCATGTAACAAAAGTTTTTCATACCCAAAGATAAAAATGTATCATAAAATAATATGATGTATAGAGAAATGATTGAAAAGATAGAGGAAAAACATGTTATACTTATAAAAATGGATAACATGAAAGAAGGTGAAGACATCCATCTAAGTGAGATCTTTACATAATACAAATATAAAGTTGTACAACTAATCAATTCAAGCATATGAAAGAATACACACCCTAAAGGATAAAAAGGATAAAGTGATAACATAAGAGGCTATACAAATACCAAATATGCAATTTTCAAGAAAAGATATCTAGGTATCAAATAATTAAAATAGATTCCAAGAAATAATGATCCTTTCCCCCTAGTGAAGGTGAACAATGATAAAGGCCTATTGTACCACTCCTACACATATTATACCAAATATCATGGAGTTGCAAAAATGGGGGTGAGAAACACTAAGGATTTTGTGATGAAGAGTAAATATCTTATGTATAAGAAAGTTTACCATCTTCAATGTTACCATGAATATAGATAATGAATTCTATACAATCATGAAGATAATATTCATTAGTGTAGAAAAAAGGACATTTAAATATAACAACATCATTTAGAACCGATGGTTGATATTGTAAGGTAGGAGCTTGCAAAAGGTGATAGTAAACCCTTAAAGTTAAAAATTTCCTAGTATCAATAAGAGAAGGTGAGGAACCATAAGAAGAATATTTAAAGGAGGTCGAGGTAGAGGACAAGACAAAGGATCACTAGGGTCCCGTTTGGTTGTAGGAATTGGGTCAGAATAAGAAATTATAAATTCATGCATTCACCAATATCACATTTGTTTGCAATTCAAAAAATTAGAATTAGAATTGAGCTCTCCTCATTGGACCCCAAATTGGGTTGAGTGGGATTCCTAAGAAAACATGGAATAAGAATAAGCTATGCTTATTCTACGTTTTAATAAACTCAATTTCATCTCTTGTCAAGTTTGTGAATTTTAATTTTTTTGTTGCTTGAATGAATTTTGGAGTTTATTACCATTTCATCATTGTTGAACATTTGCAGAGGTTTTGATTGATGCGAAAAAATAAAGGAGGTATTTGTAGAGTGTTGCCAAGCATAATTGTAGGAGGTTGTTTTGGATAAGGAATAGAAGTGAAGGTATTGGTTTTCTTGCTAAGAAGCCATTAGTGTTTGAATTTTTTTGGGGATTTTATTATCTACAATTGATGGATGGGTTTTTTTTTGAGCAAGATTTCTCGGTTTATAGTGTTGCTAGGATTTCTTTACACGAAGCAATGTTGGAAGTTTATTGGGAAATTGAAATACTAGGAGCAGGGAGGTGCATTAGGATCTATTAAAAAAATTTATCCTTCAAAACAACTTACTGCATTCACCATATTAATAATCTCATATCTAGGTTATGCATAACATAATTTGGAAAAGCAAATATCTAACTATGCACCACATCCATGAAATGTAAAAATATAACACAAAAGATTTTGGTAACCTAGAAACCCTCCAAGGTGAAGGTAAAACTAGGGTGAAGATGACACCTACAAATCTTCACTACCGCAGTAAAAAGTTAGCCTATTAGGAATACAATTTGATCACTTTTAATGATCTACCCTATATGGGGTCTTCTCTATTAAAAGTTTTAAGATTTTTAGGTATACCATGATTAAACGATTTTACACTTACAATGAAGTAAGGGCTCTATTAGGAGATTTAAAAAAGGTCTGTTAAAACCAATTTGTTTAGAGATTTTTCCTAATTCAATCTATCAAAACTGATTCAGTACCTAATCCTTCAGTTTGTACTTACAATTCTTGATTATAGATCTCCTCCTTTCAATCTATGATCTTATCTCCAATCTGATATGTCTTTACTCTATCCTTCATTGCTTCATTAGGTTGCCAACTTTGTTGTTCACAACTTTCACATGCAACATCCATAACTTAACTCCTTCTCACAATACTTTGCTTCCTTCACATACTTCACATTCTCTTCTAATGCAGAGGGATCAACATTGGAACTCTCCTTAAGGAATTAAACACTCAAGGGTCTCAATAGTGGATCTATTCTACATCTTAATATAATTCATAATGAGCTCTTTAACCAAATTTGCAAACTCCATCTCATTTACTATCAAAATGTAGATATAATGAGACAACTCTGCATTGTTCCTGTGGCTAAAGTCTTCCAAGGCTTCTCATTTAAACATTTTAATTTCTAATCTATTTACACCAACCTTATATCTTATTTCCATGTCTCCTCAAATGGAATCCCAAAAATATTTAAAAGTATGGAAAATCTACTCATAGTAGAAAAAAATCAAATTTCTCCCCTTCAAATATCCAATTCTAAAAAACTCCAAAATACATAAATGTATTATAAATTCTAAAATCTGCACTAATTTGAATATTGGAATAAAGAAATGATTCCATTGAGAAGATTAAAGTCCTTCCAAAAATCTACATCTAGGGAATTGATCGGCTGAACATATATATATATATATATATTTGAATTTAATAATAAAGAACTCCCTAAATTTCTACTTTCAAATGGGTTTCCTTTCAGCCCCAAGTTTATTTGTTGTTGCATGTAATGTAAATATATTTTCCAACTGTAAACTGATTTACATTGATACCCAATTCATCCTCTTTTAAATCACATTGAAGTTTGGACCATATGATCATTCATATGTAGAACCACTAACTGATTCATGTTCTCAAATGAGAATTAATTTTTCCTTTAATATTGATTCATAGAATAGATCAAACTATCCCATCAAAATTAAGTAAACAATATGAGATCAATTTGCTACAAACTATTATAAATTTGAGATAGCTGACACTAATGATACCAAATTCTATATGGAAGAAAGACTGAAATGCATTTTGAAATCTACTAAGGATGAAAACCAACACAAAACTTTAAAATCTATTGAAGATGAAAAAAAAACATAAACTATCACCATGACTGTCGACAGCCTGAGGGTGGGATAGATTTTTATATTTTTTCTTTGCCCCTTGAAATATATTTTTGTTTGAACCGCTCATGCCCTTTTATGATTGTATCTTGGGAAGTTATAATGACTCTTGCGATTCCCTTTTAGTTACAAAATAATTTTCATTACATTTGGCACATCCATGATGCAGATTTCTCTCTTAAATAAATATTATATAAAATTTTGCATTTTAATAATATTGTAGGTTTTCTTCCTGTTTCCACCATACTTCCTATCACTGACGTGCTCCTGCACCATACACCCAAATTTGAAAAGTTTCCATGTCTCATGGAAATGTGCTTGACTAAAATCTGCAAAAAAAAAAAAAAACATGAAACTTTGCCTCTTTCTCTTCACTTTCTTTGTTGTCTCTACTGAGCCATTTCTTCAAACTGAGATTCTCATCACTGAAATTTGTAATGTCTACCTCCAAAATTCCACTTCTCCAGTGTTGTATCTCACACACAAACAACTTCTATACCTCACTTGGGAGTTCCTTCCATGCCTCTCTCCCCAAGACTTTTGGCAAACAACTTGGACCTCCTTCTAAGGCCCTCATGGTATACCTCCATGTCCACCTCTTGTAGTGAGTGAAGAAAACATCTGTAGCCAATTAGAAGTCCACTAAAAAAAATCAAATCATAAAAATCTTCCACTTCCCAAATCTTATACTCAGCTTTGATACCAAAATTTGATGTAGAGGGATCAACATTGGAACTCTATTTAAGGAATTAAACACTCAAGGGACTCAACAGTGGATCTATTCTACATCTTAATGTAATTCATAATGAGCTCTTTAACCAAATCTGCAAACTTCATCTAATTTACTGTCAAAATGTAGATAGAAAGAGGCAACTCTATATTGTTCCTATGGCTAAAGTCTTCCAAGGCTTCTCATTTAAACATTTTAATTTCTTATCTCTTCACACCAACCTTATATCTTATTTCCATGTCTCCCCAAATAGAATCCCAAAAATATTTAAAAGTATGGAAAATCTACGCATAGCAAAGAAAAAAAAATATTTCTCCCCTTCAAATATCCAATTCTAAAAATCTCCAAAATACATAAATATATTGTAAATTCTAAAATCTACACTAATGTGAATATTGGAATAAAGAAATGATTCCATTGAGAAGATTAAAGTCCTTTAAAAAATAAGAAAGAACTCCTTAAATTTCTAATTTCAAACAAGTTTCCTTTTAGCCCCAAGTATATTTGTTGCTACATGTAATGGAAATATATTTTCCAACTGTAAACTGATTTACATTGATACCCTATTCATCCTCTTTTAAATCACATTGATGTTTGGACCATATGATCATTCATATGTAGAACCAATAATCGATTCATGTTCTCAAATGAAAATTAATTTTTCCTTTAATATCGATTCATAGAATAGATCAAAATACCCCATCAAATTTAAATCAACAATATGAAATCAATTTGCTGCAAAACTATTATAAATTTGAGATAGTTGGCACCAATGATACCAAATTCTATACGGAAGAAAGACTGAAATGCATTTTGAAATTGACTATGGATGGAAAACAACACAAAAATTTAAAATCTATTGCAAATGAAAAAAACAACATAAACCATCACCATGACTATCAACAGCCAGAGGGTGGGATAGATTTTTAAATTTTTACTTTTCCCTTTGAACTATATTTTTGTTTGAAGTTCTCATGCCCTTTTATGATTGTATCTTGGGAATTTATAATGACTCTTGGGATTCCCTTTCAGTTACAAAATATTTGTCATTACATTTGGCACATCCATCATGCAAATTTCTCTCTTAAATAAACATTATATAAAATTTGGCAGTTTAATAATATTGTAGGTTGTGTTCCTATTGCCACCATACTTCCTATCACCAATGTGCTCCTACACCATCTTCTATGATAGCTCACTCCATATATTAAAATAGGGTTTGGATCTGCTTATTTAAAGACATTTGTAGAGTCTTCTAGATGCTTCCCTTTTTGCCTCTTCATCTGATTGATTTTTCATCCTTCATAGGGATCGATGATCCATGTCACAACATGTAACAACCTTCACAAAAAACTCTACAATCATTAAATGCTATTTATAAGCCAGCTTGAAATTATTTACATCAAAGTTTATATCATTCTATACTTTTATGTTCTCTTTGTGTTATTCGACAGATACCATCTCTAATGCTCAGTCATAACTATTCTTCTTGTTATTTCTTGACCTAAACCTACTTGGCTTCTTTTGTATAACTCGACATCTATGTTCTCTATCTGCTCTGCACTCACTGTGCTCAACTTATATTGAAAGTACTTAGTGACCAAAGAATTTCTTGGCTTCTATAGAGCTTACGATATACATGATTATTTACAAGTCTTTACATGACTCATCATATATAGAGTAGCTTAATCGCAATGATGACCAATTAACTTTGCCTTATATATGACTAAGTGTTTGACACTAATAGACAACAAAACTTAGAGATACCAACAATCTCTGCCTTTGACATTAGTGGAAAAAACACTTTGTCATGATTAATACTTTACAGTACAAAAAATAATAGTACTCCCCCTAAACCTGTGACTTGGTTGTTATAGAGCTTCAAAATGTTCTTTTATAATATAGTATACAATACATACTTCACATGACTCAAAATAGTCTAATTGTAGCTTTGTCATACCTTGTCTAACTTTTGTCTCTCTTCTATGTAGATGTCCCCCTCGTAACTCATCATTATACTTCATCAATCATCTATCCCCCTTTTTCCATATCATTTCATCCTTATTTTTGACACTTATGTCTGTTGATGGAGTTGAGTAGGTGGAATCAAATCATATTTTTCAATGAATGATTTATGTATTTGATTGATCATGGCAAGAACATGATCCCATGTGGTTCTTGTTAATTCCAAAACATGGTTTTTAAACTCCGGATTTGCTACCAAGTCAATTAAGCTATCAACAATAGAAATATTATGATCTCTTTGCACTAGGTCCTTTGCTGAAATTATCTCTCATTGCATAACCTCCAAATGAGGTATCACCATTGATTTGATAGAGATAAGTTTGGACCTCATTATGTTATCTATTGTTTGTAGGTTGACCAACCTCCCTTGTGAAAATGATGGTTTGTTATAATGCATTGAGCTTGATTCAATTGACTGAGAGATAGAACTTCCTGATAGCTTTATGTCAACTTGAATTCTCTGAATGTTTTCCTAAAATTCATTAGTAAACCTTGGCACATCACAAAGTATATTGTACACATCTTTTACTTTCTTCAAAAGTTCTTCTAAATTTTATGTAAGTGCCTGCAAGTCTACTTTCCTCACTATAATGATAGTAGAAAAATTGTCTAAGACTTTCTTTTCAAATTTCTTTTTAGACTAGGCCATAAGTTTTTCATTTTCCTCTATAACCCTAGTGTTGACTTTTTTGAAAATTTGCACCAACTAAGAGATAATGTGGGCATGTTCATCAATGGTCTAAATTTCAAAGGCATCAAAAAATATGTCCTTGATATCATGCAACACCTATTTCTATTGTTGTTCTCACCTCACTTATTCTTTTCTTTTCTTTCTTGCTCAGTTTTCTTGAATGTGAGATTGCTTAAATCCCATTTTGGCATTTCTATAATTTCATCTAGAGTAAGAGTGTTATCTAGAGAATTGTCCTTCTTCTTCTTTCCTTTTCTTTTCTTTGGAGTGTTGCTACTCGACATTGCTAGAGTTAGAGTAGGTGAGGGGGTGTCACCACTCAGTCTTGCTTGCATTCTAGTGTTGGGAAAAAAATAGTAGCACTCGACACGACATTCAATTTTTCTATTTCTTCTTCTTTCTATCTAGTCTCCTTATTTCCCTCATCATGAGGTCTTGAGACATGTGGTCATGTTTGACTTGTATTAGATTGATCTACATTTGAGTCTTTGTCTTGCGTCTTTTGGTCATGTTTCTCTGTTTCTAGTTCCTCAACTTCTAAGGTTTTCTTTTGTTCATCAATAGTTTGGACTTGTTTTTCTCCTTCCTTAGGGTAGTCCCTTATTTGTTTCAATATAGGAGTGTTAGGTATATTATCATGAATGGGTGATATATTTCCCTGTTGGCTTGACATGCCTGAGCATTCTTCATTAATTTGATCATCCTCAATGGTTATAATGTCCACTTCTTTCTCCTCGTCACCTCCTCTTGTGGTTAATATAAAAATACTCTTCCACAACAATTCATTCTATTGTACAACAACCTTAATTTTATTTTCTAAAATCATGAATGTTCTAAATTTAGGAACAAATCGGTTCCTATACTTCTCCAAAAATGTTGTCTTTTGTTTATTTGTTACTTCAGGCATAATATTGGTCAATGTGTCTTCTCTAATTTTATTGTCAACTTGTATTTCCCATTGCCACTTGCCATAAAGTCTATTTTACAAATCATTTGGAATCTTCTCTTCCAATTCTACAGGTGCAAGCTTATTATTATCTATCATTTCTATCATGACCTCCTCTACCTTAGATTTATCATAATTGCTCACTATATCATACTTTACATATTTGAATCTTGATAGACCTAGAAATTTTTTGATGTTGGCACATACATCTCCAATATTTCTAGGCTTTGTCAGTATAATGACTTGGTGATGACCATGTTTACCAGACTTAGTCCTCTTTGCATCTTCCTCTTCAATATCTTTCTAATTCACTAGCCTTCTAACCTATAGTGACTGACATTTTCCTCTTCTCTACACTTGTGCCACTTGGTTTTATGATTTTTACAACTCCTTTATTTACTGGTGGCTCGAAACTTGCTTATATTGTTTCCCTAGTCCTTAGTCTTTGTGGTGTAGGAGGAGAGAGGGACTTAGGTGTTACCTTCTTTTTCAACCTTCCTCACCTTAGGCTTAGTAATTTCCACTATTTTAACCTTCTTGATAGGTGGGGTGATAAGTGCTAGGGATTTACCCTATTTCTCTGTACTCTCTTCATCTTCCTCTTCCTCAATGTCATTTTGTTTATCCTCTCCAAGGCCTTGTGTCAGCATTAAAGGTTCTTTTCCTTTTACTTGTGTGCCTATTTTACCTTTTAGGTCTTCAATCATTTTCTTCTGTTTCATATCTGTAGAAGTAATCTTGATGTCTATTGTTATTCTAGCTTTTGCTTCTTCAAATTTTCCAAAGGGCTCAACCTTTGCATCAATTTATTCCTTTAGTAGTGCAATAATTGCTTCAATCACATCATTTCTATCTATTTCATAGCCAACAGGTTTAAGCCAAGTTATCCTTGACTTAACTTCCTATACAAATGTGTTATCTATATCAACTAGAAAACATATATCATTATAATTCTTTTCTACTAAGGATGCAAGAATCCTTAATCTCTTTCTCATCTTCTGTTTGATTTCTTCAAAGTATCCATCTAGAATATCTTTAAAATTTTCTCCCAATTGCATTATATACTCACTAATATGTCTTGTAATGGGTTTACATTGTTCCCATACAACATTTCCAATAGCCAAAAAATAATTCTGAGTGTAAAAGGACCTATACATAATCATTGATTTAAACTTACATATTGAATTATTCACTTTCCTTATTGATATTAGGTTCTCTGCTAGTTGTGATTTTTGTAACTCAGCAAGATCATATTCATGATCCTTCATCACGATCTTCTACACTTGATCAACTACCACACATGGCACGCTATTTAGTTGACTTGAATAATAATACTTATGAGAGATCACTCTCATAGAAAACTCAATTAATGGATCAGTGATGTTAGAAATAGACATGCCATGTCCATTCTACTAGGATTTGGTATTTTCTATGACAACTTCTTTACTTTTGCAGCACATTGTCTTCTTCTTGTCAAATGTTGGGTACCTAGTGAGAGCGTGAATTATCTGCTTTGTAATCTTAACTAGTTCATTTTCTATCCACAACTCCATATCATGAATTTTTCTCAGCACAACTTTAATCCACTTGATTTTGAAATTTCTTAGAAAATATAGAGCACAAGTGAACCCTTTCCTCTCAACAATTGTAAACTCATCCTTTAATATTCCCTCATCACACAATTTTTCATATGCCACACAAATCTCATAGTCTCCAACTTTGCCAATTTTACACATATAACAACTCCTTACATCGTGAATCATAATGATTTTAGGTGGTATTGATGATACCACACCCATTGAATATCCTATTATGGCAATCTCAGGAATAACACGAAACTTAGGTGAAGGACAAGTGTCACTCTTTGCGAATTGAATGTTTCTTACGTCTTCTCCTTGATTCTTTTCTCTAGATGATGAAGATTCCATTTTCTCATGTTTAGGATTTGAGACTTTTCTTTTTGAACAACTCGACACAACTTGAGATCAATACTCAATCACTCTTCCTCTATTAATTCACTTACAATCACCTTAAAATTGCTTTGCAAGTTTCTCTAATTTCCATGTACTCTCAAAATCTAAATAGAGTGTAAAATACCTTCAAATTCTCAATATATACCTCCATTCATTCAAGTTAGGGTCTCCATAAATGTTGTATCTTCTATTAGGTGGAATCCAACTGTCTTGATTGTTACTAAAATTTTGAACTTGGTCTCCACTACACAACTTGGTCAATCCTATCTAACTAAGCCTATACATCAGTTTGGCATTTGGGGTACTCATCGCATATTGCAATGCTTGGTCAATATAGACAATTTTAATGATGCTCAACACCCAACATGTAAATGATTCTTTTGCACTATCTTTTAATAGATCTATTCTAATGCAAATTTTCCCATGTAGATATGAAGTTTTGCAAAATTTATGTTAGGTACTAATGTAAGATAAATCATGAAGTATATATTTCCTTACATACCTTTCTTGATTAGTTTAAGGTGGTGTGATCACCTTCTCCATTGGATTGGGTGATCTTAACTTCATTTGTTCTACTATTTCCAGCTTCCACCTTTTTCTTCCAGGTTTGATTCATCTCTTTCTTTGTTTTTTCAACATCTACTTTCTCTTTACCCTTAATGTGACCATTTTTTTCATATTGGTGCTCGGGTCCTACAGTTTTCACTCATATGTCCAACTTTGTGACAATTAGAGAAAACTTTCTTAGATGCATTGACCTGCCTTCTGTTTGTCTAGTTAGGTTTTGCCTTTGATCTACATTCATAGGCTCTATATCCAATATTTCAACAATTGTAACAATATCCCTCAAATCAAGGTGTAGTAGGTGCATTGTTCATCTTAGATGTACACTTATGTATTGGATGTCCTTGCTTCTTACAATAAAAATAGTTACCAAGAAACTTAGGCTTATGGTTTTGCATACCATTCTTACTTTTGCAAATTTTTTCAGTATGTCCAATTTTACCACAATGATAGCATGTAGGTTTTCATTTTGATTTTGCATCCCTTAGCTCTCCATTCTTGGATGATCCTCCTTTTTCAATAGATGAATGTTGCTTTATATTTCCTAGTCTAGAAGTGTTGCTAGATGACCTTGGTGGTCATTTTAGTTCTTCAAAGTATCTTATTGCTTCATTGGGCTTGTTCATTCTTTCCAAAATTTCTTTCTTAGATCTTAACTTATTCCTTAGTAGGTCACTCTATGATCTCAAATTTTCTATCTTGATGTCTTTCCTATTCAATTATTGATTTGAAAGCATCGGTTGATTCATCATGTTTAGCTGAGTGTTTGTAATATTTTGTACATAAAATGATATTTCTTCAAGTTAGATAGCCATTTACATCTTTTGTCTTCCTCAGTCACAAATTTGTCTTCTTTAGTTTTCTTCTTCTGTTTAGTCACTTCACATAGCCTTATTGACTAGAGTTCATGTTCTCTTTTAAACCCTCTAACTTCTTCATTCAAGATGTTGTTCTTCTTTAATAGATTTGCAATGGGTGCATCACTTTTATTGGAATTTTGAGTATCAAACAATCTTTGTTTATCAACTTCTTCATAAAGTGTCATTATGTTGAATGGTCTTGTCCTTTCTATTTCTTAGGGATTTCCTCAATTCCTCTCTTTCTACTTCAAGTTGTTGTAGTATGAGTTGGATATAAATCACTTGATTATCAATAACCTTTCCCTATTTGTATGCCTCTATATCCAAGATCTAAACTCTCAAGTTGTTAAACTTATTTCAAGAGAACCAATGCTCTGATGTCAATTGTTGGAATTCTATTAAGAAACCAAGATATTGAGGGGGGAGGGGGGTGACTCAAGTGTTAGAAATGATTTATAATAATTGAGATGGGGGGTGAATTAGTTATTCAAGGTCTAAATGTCCAGTTCAAACTTTTTCATCAAGTAAAGTGTGCCCATCAATCAAATCATTCATCCAAGCTTAAGCTTTTCTACTTAGCAAGTTACTATAAATCAGCATGCAAGCATAACACATGAAGAATCAACAGATAACACAATGATTTACATGGAAACCCAATTTGGGAAAAACCACTAGTAACATGATACTCAATTCTCACTCTTCTGAAGTGATGCCTTGTGAAAGGTCTGCCCTATTAAAGGCTACAACACACTGTTAAATGTGACCCGGTTAAAGGATTTAACCACCCTGTTAGAAGTGGGCCTGGTTAGAGGACTTTAGAACATTCACTTGGAATGTCACCTTGTTAAAGGATTTACAAATGGCTATTAAACCAACCTAAGTCCATAGGATTTTTATGCTAATTGATATAATTGCTAGAGAGTAACAATAAGGGATTTTGACCTAATTACAACTTACAACTTATCTTGCAGATTTTAGATCACTCTTTAGCTCATACCATTGGATGGCTTTCATTCTCTAAAGCTTTGACAACTTGTCCTTATTTCAAGCTTAGTCTCCTTGAGTCTCCATGCTCAATGTACTAGTGCTCTCTGTGCTCTGTTCTTCCTTTTCCTAGATGCCTTCTCCTTGACACCCTTCAACCTCTTTGCAATTTGGCACACCAACAATTCTTGCTTCTTGGTCTATGAATCCTTAAATATAAGTCTAGAATTTCTTTTCCCACTCAATTCTTCCCTCCTTTAATTTTAGTTTGAATGGATTAGGTAGGATTCATTGAATCTAACCCACATTTTGTTTCTTCTAGAAACATCATGAAGAATCCTCTTGAATTTTCTCAAAAATGGTTTACATAGAATTCTATGCCACCAGCTCATCATCCTTATCTTCCAACTATTTCATAAAATTAAAGGTAATAAACTTGTCGACTCAAATTTGAAAAATCTTGGACCTTTCAAACAATGCAACAACTCGACACTATTGAAATTCTGGTGCTCAGCACACACTATGTTACTCGACATCAACTATATTTTACTAATGCTCAAATCCTACTGTGGATTCACTCAGAATCCACTAAGTTTTCTATTTTCTTGGCTCCTTCTATATCACTCGACACTTGAACTTCATTTGGCACACACTAGATTTTGTATTTGCTCAGCTCCAACTGAAAATTTGCTTGGCTTGAACTAGCTTGCTCGACACTCACTAATGAACTCACTTTAAGTTTTGCAATCAATCTTGCTCCAACTTATTACTCCAGTGTTTCTAAGTATGGCCAACCTCTGTATCTTCAAGTATATTATCAATACATCATTTAACCATTATCTTAATTGATCCTTGCACTTCATTACAAAAACATAACTCAACCTTTCCCTTAGGTGCTTTTGTTACTTCTTGCTAATTAAACCCTCTTCATCAACTAAGTGATAGTACTTGGTTCTTATAAGCAATTGTCATTCCAACAAATAGCAAGTTTGACATCAATGGAAAAATAATGATTGAAAACATTCTTTAAAAATAATCTCCCTCTTTCAATCAATCTTCTTCTCACAATGATCTTTTCAATTAGATTTCCAACATCAAGATCTAGAAAAATTTTATCCTTCAAAATAATTTTTTTGCATTCACCACATTAACCATCTCATATCTAGATTATGCATAACATTACTTGAAAAATCAAATATCTAAGCATCACATCCATGAAATGTAAACACATAACACAAAATATTTTGGTAACCCAAAAAACCTCCAAGGTGAAGGTAAAATTGGGGTAGGGATGACACCCACAAATCTTCACTACTATAGTAACAAAGTTAGCCTATTAGAACTACAATTTGATCACTTTTGATGATCTACTCTATCAAGGTTCCACTCTATTAAAATCTTTAAGACGATTAGGTCTACCTTGATTAAAGGATTTTACACTTCAATGAAGTAAGGACTCTATTAGGAGATTTACAAAAGGTCTCTTAAAACTACTCTATTAAGAGATTTTCCCTGATTCAATTTGTCAAAACTAATTTAGTACCTGATCCTTTGGCTTACATTTACAATTGATTATTATTGATCTCCTCCCTCCAATCTCTAATCTAATCTCCAATCTAA
This sequence comes from Cupressus sempervirens, assembly GCA_028749045.1. Lineage (NCBI taxonomy): Eukaryota > Viridiplantae > Streptophyta > Pinopsida > Cupressales > Cupressaceae > Cupressus > Cupressus sempervirens. The sequence continues at coordinate 25,881,758 of CM053786.1, forward strand.
TATGTATTTACTATGTCCTTCACTACTTCATTAGGTTGCTAAATCTATTCTTAACAACTTTCACATGCAACATCCAAAACTTAACTCCTTCACATACTTGACATTCTCTTCTATGATAACTCACTTTTTATATTAAAATAGGGTTTGGATTTTCCTATTTAAAGACATCTGTAGAGTCTTCTAGATGCTTCCCTTTTTTCCTCTTTATATTATTGGTTGTTCATCCTTCATAGGGATCGATGATCCATGTCAAAATGTGTAACAACCTTCATAATAAACTCTATGATTATTAAATGTTATTTACAAGTTGACTTGAAATGGTTTACCTCAAATTTGTATAATTCCATACTTTTATATTCTCTCTATGTTACTCAGAACATATTGTCTTTGATGCTTGGTCATAAATGTTTTTTCTATTATTGCTCAACCTTAACTTACTCGACTCCTTCTATATAGCTTGACATCTACATTCTTTGTCTTCTTGACATTTACTATTTTGAGCTTATGCTAAAAGTACTTGATGACCAAAGACTTGCTTGGATCCTATAGAGCTCAGTATATGCATGATTATATATAAGGCTTTACATGACTCAACCTATATAGAGTAGATCAGTCACAGTGATGACTGATTGACTTTGCCTTATATATGACTAAGTTTTTGACACTAATAGATAAAAAAACTTAGAGATACTAACAAGTAGGTATTCATCTACTACTAGGTTTCCCTATACTCTCCAAGACCATGATATCTTATGCTTCTAGATACAACTAGGGTTTGTGTTATAGAGGCAAATCTTGTATGTTGGGAGATATGACTAGGGTTTGTGTTTTGCCTCAACTATTTATAGTGTGGGTTTTACTCTTGCCTTGTAGAGATCTATTTAAGTAGCAAGTGTTGTTAATAGTTGAAACACATTAAAGTGTTTTTTTTATGGGCATTTTGTATTGAAATTTTGGCTTCAAGATTTTTAGTGTAGAAATTCTTAATGCTTTTGTATGTGCTATACTAAGTTCATAATTTTTGTTTGAAATCTATATGTTTTATGTCAAAACTCTCTACACACATGGGGATGTTTATCTTGCTTTATTTGTGTCTAATTAAACCTTTTACTTTTCATATAAGTTGAGATATATTTTTGTATATCAATAAAACTTGGCCAAAATCATTTGTATCTTGTGTTCTACATAGAAATTGTTTCTTAAAGAAAATATGATCGAAGAGGAGTAATTTAAGTAATAATGAGTATCTTCAAATTTTTACAGGGTTTAGGTAGCAATCATTGAGTTGGTATCTACTATGCCGATATTTGCATGCACAATCATCACAAACTACATACTTGCACAAGTACATATATTTTCTATGCAACAAGGAAGCAACATGGATGCCTAGATGACAAAAAGCTTCAACATCCCACTAGCCTCCTTTCAAGAAATTCCATACATAGAAATTCTATTCCTTCTTCCCTTGTATTATACAATATTTGACCCATTTTCCCAGTGAATCACAAACAACGACAAATGAATACTTAGCTCTAGAGAATTGGGGTCAATCTTTCTCTCAACACTATCAATAGTAGCTGTAGCCTTGGTGGAAGCGAAGAGGAAAGCCCACCCTTTTTCTCCCATTTCTATATTCTAGATCACCCCTCAATTTCTACTGTATGGAATACCATAGATGCTCATAGTGGTGAGTCTCATTAATTTTTTCTACAACCAATCCAAATTTTATTAACAACTAGTTAATCAAACTTGATTAAAATAATATATGATTGCCCAAATCCTAAAAAGTTATCCACATCAATATACATAGGTATGTAATAAATGAACATCTTAGTACTTTCCCTCATAAAACATCCATAATTTCTTTGCTTATTCCAATCTTGTTACAAGCCATCTCAAACTTTATCAATACAATATGTTTCTTCCATTCAAATGTTACTTTCATCATGACTTCTTTTCTTTACGATGATCCAAAACCCTACTATGTATTTCACTCTACGAAATGCTCAAAAAACCAAAAAAGTTCACACATCAACTTATAAATTACAATTAAAAAGGAACTACCCATTGCCCAAAGTTTCAAATCATTCTCGCAAAAGATTCAAAGAATTCCCAAATAAAATCCAGAGCATTCTCATACTAAATTTAGAGCATTCCCACATTGAAATTTTGATCAGTCCAACATAGGATCATTCCAAATCAAAATCAAAGGAATTCACACCCAAAATTACTTCCACAAAAAATCAAGAACAATCATTTTCATTCCTAAATCAAAATTCAGGGCATCTCACACAAAATTTAGAGCATTCCCAAATAAGATTCAAATCTTTCCCATATAAAACAAATCAAAAAAAAAAAAATGGTAGAATCCCCAATTGAAATTAGGGAGCTACTAATTCACAAGGAGAAAGAAGAAGAAAAATCAAAGAAAAGTCATTGGAATGACATAGAAGAGAGAAAAAGTTTAAGGAATGTAATCCGTGGTGACTGCTCTCACATATTTTTCATTCTCCTTGGTCTTCTTTTTTAGCCTTGTTCTCATTTCCATCACTAACAAGATCACCACCACATCTTCTCATGGTGGGTGGCTTTCAAACAATGATATCAAGAAAGACCATATGTATCTCTTATATTGGCTGCTCTCTGGTATCAGTCTTTTCAATCTCATCAACTACATCTTTTGGGGAAAGTGGTATGATTACAATCAGCCAATACTTCCTCCTCTTGTCTCAAAATATTTTCTTGACAACATTCACCAAGGCACTGATAAGGTGTAATGCTTGCTAGGTATACATTTACATGTGCTATTTGTTGCTATTATTACTAGTACATATTGGGAAGTTGGGTGTATAGAAAGTTTCCTTCCAAATGTAATAATAAGTTTATTTATCACATATATAAATAATAATAAGATATATAACCAATTAAAATAAGTCAAAACTATCACATTTCATGGACATTGGGAATTCAAATAAGTTTTCTACTTGGAGTTTGGCATGCATAAATGTATAGGAAAAGATTATAATTTAAAGGTTAAGGCTTAAATCCTAAGAATAATTATTTGCATAAAGATTAATTTTGATATATAGAAAAATTCACCTTTAAACTATCCTTATAAAGTGAACCTTCACCATTTAGACATATACTTGTTGTAGCAATTAAGAACTATTAAGAACATGTTGACAAACTGATTTTTGTTTCAAATTTTGCTTGCCTCATCTTTGGTATTGATTTGTATCTGAGTCATCGATGGATCTTGCTAATGATCCAAGGATTCACGGTCTAATTTCTAGGACTAGAATCATGCTTGCCCTTATAGCTTCTCTTATTGCCTTACAATATTCATTGCAACATGTGCACAAAAAGCTAGAAGAGAGAGGCATAAGCGTAGAAGAGATGAAATCCCATTTTATAAGAGTATTATTCATTCAAATGAGACTAATTTCCATGACCAACTTTACATGACTAGAACAACCTTCTTTCATCTATCCACTATTCTTAGGGAGAAAGGAAGCTTCAAAGACTCTCAAAAATTCACTTTAAAAGAACAACTAGTGATGTTCCTCCATACACTTGGGCACAATTTGAGGAATCATAAGATTGCTCACAATTTTGGTCACTTAGGAGAGACAGTTAGCAACTACTTCCTCAAGGTCTTAAGGGATATCTTAGCACTTCATGCTAACTATATGTTTCTCGCTGACCCAAACACTCCTCCTCAAATCCTTGGGAAGGATAATTTGGATCCTCTCCTATTGGTACACATTTTCTATGTTGATTATAATTCATAATAATAAAAATTTGAATGAAAATTCACAATTCGTAGGATTGTATTGGAGCAATAGATGGGACCCATATACCAATTACTATTGATGTCATCAACCAAGCTAAATATCGTGATAGAAAAAGAAACCTATCACAAAATGTTATGGGTGTGTGTTCTTTTGATTATAAGTTCCAATACATTCTTGTTGGTTGGGAAGGGTCTAAGTAGATAGTCATGTTCTTTCTTCTTCTTTTTAAAGATCAAATCCACTAGTAGTTCCACCCGATATGTGGAATCAAATTGTTAATGTTTAGTTCCTTTGATTTTATGAGAGATGTGTCGAGGTTATATCAATATAATTTTGGTGCATTTATGTAGGTAAATTTTATTTGTTTGATGGTGGATATCCAAATGTACCTGTATTTCTCACCCCTTATAAATGTACACGCTACCATCTAAAGGAGTTTTGTAGAGAAAATCTGATTAACTCTCCACAAGAGTTATTTAATCACCAACAATTCTCAATTCAAAATACAATAGAGTGTACATTTGGCATTCTAAAGCAATGTTACCCTATCTTGAGGCATGCAACATTATATCATATCATGGCACAAACTAAGATTGTCTTATCATATTGCATCTTGTACAACTTCATTACAAATAGAGGACAACATTCCTTGTAAATTTGAAATTGAAGAGGACGAGAATGATGGGATAAATATACCCATACTTGAGACATATGGAATGCCTCAACAAGATGGAGATGATTAGGGAAACTTTTATGATGAAATAGCTCAAAGGATGTGGGAAGACTATAGAGCACAAGCTTAGTTGTACTTGGAACATTACAGTTTGTTGTAGAATATATATTGGCACATATTATATATATATATTGAAACTTGTGTGGTATTCAATTAATGAAGGATGTGTGGCATTTTAGTCATTGTTATGGTTGTTAAAGATGAATGAATGAATTGGTTTTTTTTCTCAGCATGTTTGGTGATTTTTATGGGCACCATTCTCATGTTTCTTTTATCATAAAAGTCTAGTGTTTAATTAACTCCTCTTTGCTAATGATTATCATGCTCTTTCTTTTTTATTCTATGATGAGAAATACAATGTGGATCCTTCCTTCACATTGCACATGACTAATAATGTCTACTAAGGATAGTCTACTAGAGACTAACATTCTATGAATCTCATTCACTTTCTATTCCACTAGACCCAACCTCTTCTATCTATATAATGTTCACACTTTGTCTATATAAATATATATACACATTACTTAAGGTCTAATATTATATGTATACTTTCAGCATGCATCTTATTGTATTTATTCACCATGTATTTATATACTCCAAACAATCATGTCTTTTGACAAAGAGACATCCTAATGTAATCACATCTTTTAATTAAATTATTTTCTTTCAATATAATCACCAATTTTTTCTTATTGTAATTTCCATTGCACTTCATTATGGACTTAATCACATTTTTAGTATTTAGTATTTTTAAAAAAAATCATACATACCTTTTCAAGGGAAAGTTCATGCTAACTTGTCTTTTGAATAAGACAAAAATCTTTTTTGCTAGCATGTCTTTAAATGAGTTTTTATATTTGATTCAGCCTCTATTTAATTTTTTGATACACGGTGTGGTTGTATGTATATTGACTTGTGTGAGTTTGTATGCTATTTGTTTATTTGACCATCTTCAATGCATACACTAGTGTCTTGTGGTATAATACTCATCTTCTTGTATATTACATACTTGCTAGTTAGCCTGTATTATGAGACCTTAGGGCATGGTGGATGACACATAGGGTTTCAGAGTTGTGATGTGCCTAGATGCACTTCTTTATATTTTCATGCTTGGTGGATCAAGATCAAGGATGAAGAAGGTTAGAATAAGTGCTTTTATAGTCTTCTATTATAACAAGTGCATCAAAGTACACCTACACACATGATGAGAACTCCATATGTGAGAGGTTTAAATCAAATTAACTTTATAACAAGGCTTGTCAAACTTCTCATGAGCTATTATATTTGCCTGGAGCTTGGAAGTGCCTTGTACATTTTTTGTGTGTTTAAGATCATTCTCTCATTTTATTTTCTAGTGATCTTCCTACTTGCTACAGTCTTTTTTTAGCTTTTTTTGGGAATCTATCAAAATTAAGTAGATCTATGTTTTATACAATGCTTGCAATCAAGATTAGGGAATTTTTTAGGGTTATCTACTAAATTTGTAGTTTCCATGAGGATAATGTATAAACTTCAAGGCTTGCTCGTTAAGCAATCAATTGAATGCCCTTAGTTGCCTATCTGTGTTATTTTGTCTTAGGTATAAGCTTATTGATGATTGAGTGTTGATGGATGGATCATTAGTTCTCAAAAAATCATAAGCAAAATTAAATTTATCAATGACCATGCTAGTTTTTGTCTTCTCGGTTTAGAAGGTAATGGATCAAGCATTTGAACATTTTTTTCATAGGTTTTATGATTTTCAATATGTTTTTTTAATTTTCTCTAATCTATTACTTCAAATTTCTTCCACCTTCAATATCTATCACTTGCCACTATTAATATAGTAAGCCTTAGCTAGGTACACAAAGAATGGGGAATAGGAATATGAGTTGAATAGACAAACTAGGAATGTGATTGGTAAAGGACCTGAAAATATACTTTTATTTTTTAATGGAAAAGAGGAGTAGTGTTTTACATAAAAAACTTGCCCCAAAATTTTTCGACATATGCCAAGAATATTAGACCAAGGAATCACTTTTTAGTCTACCTGAACCCCTCATCAATTTTTGAGCAGAGATTGAATATGAACATGAAATAGATTGGCATATTTTGAAGATTAGTTATAATGTATTTGTTTGGGAGAAGAAAAGATTCTTCTAAACTTGGTTTCTAATCTGTTGTGAAATATGCCCTATTTGTCAAAATAGTCTATTTGTAACACAACCTTACAAACAATTATAATGAGACAATCTAGTATCTACATCACCCAACTTCCCATGAACATATTAAGAAATGAAGGTACCAAAATATGATTTCTAATCTTTCGTGACACATGGCCTTAGTGTTGAATATAGTCCAACATTTGTAAAACAACCTTACCAACAATTTTAATATACAATCTAGTCATCCAAATGCAACAAATTTTAGGATTTCTATGAAATGCATTAAGAAATAAAGATTACAAAACATAATTTCTGATCTTTTGAAAGAAATGTCCATTCATAATGGAAGTAAACAAGATAAATGATCTCTACTTAAATAATAAAACTTGACCATTAATTTAATATAAAATATGCTTATATGGTATTAAAAAAATTTAGGAATAGAAGTTGAATACATTTACATAAATTTATTTCACAGACAATAATTTCTTTTAGGAGATTCAATTGACATCTTGCACTTCTCAATTGATGAGCTTATCTTGACTTCTCCATGGTTTCAACACACTATGTGCTAAAAGAGTATTTATTGATTAGGGTTTTGAGAAAAGATCTAGGAGGAAAAGGTCTCTGCCCCAATCCTATATTTTTCTTTTTGATTGATGAGTCTAGAGTACAAAATGTTAGGAAAAGCATGTGGTGGCAAGTAAACAATCTTTTAGGCTATTATATGTACTCATAATATGATACAAAACATGTACCTCTTGTTTACTAGCTAGAAGATGTCATTATGATGGTTGAATACATAATGTTGCAAGGAAAAGCATCAAGCTTTTTAGGACATGGGATACTCTTTGATGTTATTTCCAATGTATGTATGTTCCTTTGCACCCCCTTGTTGCAACTTGAAATAAGACTACTTGTCGAAACATTTATTTTTTTGAAATTCATTAAATAAGTCCTCAATCTTGTAATGCTAATTTTGACTAATTTTGTAACAACACAATGCTAGTATTGTTTGCTTTGTGCTTTTATGAGTTCTTTGTGCTTTCCCCTTCTATGATTGATAATGATTGTAAAAATTGCATTTAGTATCTAATATGTTATTGACCTACAAACAATAAACATTTTTGTTTTTAGTCCATAGGACTACATTCATGCTTGCTACTAAAGAAGTCAGCTATATATGATAAAGTATTTTTCACCCCTTTTTGTTATGTTCATTAGCATAGCTCAAGAAATGCAAGTCAACAATTCACCTTATTCTACGAATAGGGTACTATGGACTAGGGATATGGAGAACAAATCCCTTGAGTTGCTTCAAGAGAAAGTCCAACTCGGTCAAAAAGGAAAAGGTGGTTTCAAAAAGGAAGCTTGGAGTGCCATTGAAAGGCAGTTCAATGATGAACTAAAGTAAAATTTGACGAATAAATTGAAAAATTGGAAGGCAAGATTTAGAGTAATGAATTATTTAAGAAACACAAGTTTTTTTTCTTCGAATGAAGGTACATAGTGCGTGGATGCTGAAGATAGTTTTTGGAATGAGTTGTTGAAGGTAAAATGATATTTAATATTCATTTGGTTTAAGTATAACTTTATATTGTAAAGTTAGTATTGAAAGACAAATAACCATTTAAATTTTTCCCAAATTATAGAGGAAATAATTCAAAAATGAAAAAGTGTATATAAGGAAACCATTCCAATAATATCATGAGTTGGCCTTCATTGTGGGAAATGGCATGGCAGAACATACTATAACTACCACAACCCAAGAGATAGAGGAAGGGCACATTATGGATGAGGCCCTCGATCATGATGATGATGAACTTGCCAAGTGAATTAGAGACCACAATGACAATGGAGGCCAGTCAGTGAATCAATGCATAATAGCCAAACTAAGATTTGTACATGTAAAGTGAGTTGTACTTGATAGATCAAAACCTGTTGTTACTTTCTAACAGTTGTAAATAGTATATGAAATTCTTTAATGAAGGTTGACCTAAAACTTATATTTAAATTCTTTAATATGGTGACATTATAATGGAATGTTCTAATGTACTCTAACAAGGCCACTCCTAATAGGGTGATTAAATCATTTAACAAGGTCACATTTAACAGTGCATTTTGTAACCTTTAACAAAGTTGGCTCCTAACAAAGCTCACTTCAGAAGAGTGAATATTGGAGACATGTTGTTGGTGGCTTTTTCTAAATTAGGTTTCACATTAAATCCTAGTCCCAAACTTGTGTGGATGTTGTTTATGGTGTTTTATTGATTACATGTTTACATTGTGCAAGTCTATTATTTTAGGAAAGTTGAAAACTCATTGATGTTACTAATAGTTGACTATACAGATCGATCTATGGAATGATAAGATTTGAATTTGATTAAGTGTTTGTTTGTTTTTTCAATTGGTACATTTAGACTTTGAATAATTGATTCACCCCCTAGTTATTCTAAATATTCTAACAAGTGGTATCAGAGCACTGGTGCTTATAGAGACAAGTTTGAAGGTACTCAAAGCTAAAGATCATGGTGTACAAAAAGGAGGTATCAGAGTTGAATAAAGAGAATTTCCCTACATGAAAAATGTTGATGAGGCTACATATAATTGTTATTGGTGATACTGCACTATAGTTTGTGAACAATGCATATGTGAATATTACAATAGTCTCCCTGATTGCTCAACAAATGAAATAAAAGAAAGAGCATAATTGGAAAATGTTGGAGATTGCTTTAGCCCTAACCTATGCTAAGTTTGATGACATAAAAAATTGCAAGAATGCAAAGGAATTATGGGATAAACTGAGGACCATATATGGAGGAGATGATAATGTCATGAGAGCCAAATTAGAAAGCTTGAGAGAAAAATTTGATGAAATGAGAATGATAGAAGGTGAGAATAGTCTTCAATACTGTGCAAGAATCAAAGAGGTTGTTAATGCTATTAGAGGAGCAAATAGAAAGATCAAGGATGAAATAGTAATAAGCAAGTTATTGAGAACTCTAGTTCCTATTTATGCTATTAGGGTTTTTGTAATACAAGAATTGAGATTTACACCAGGTAATACCCTAACTCTGGAAGGTGTGATTGATTGGCTTACTGCTTTTGAAATGTCTAATTTTGATAATTACACTCCTATTACTATTGAATATGATTTTAAATCACAACTAGTTTTTAGTAAGAAAGGAAAAGGTAAACATGTGATACTTATGATGTTGAACTTGATGAACTTGAGATAGTGATGGCTAGGAGACATGGAAGAGGCAAAGAAAAATACAAAGGTAAGCTTCCTATAATATGTTTTTCATGCAATGAAGTTGGTCACATTACTGCAAGATTTTTTGATAGAGAAGATAAGGATGAAAGGAAGGAAATCAAGTATAAAGGAAGAAGAGATGATCGAGACAACAAGAAGAACAAGGACTACAAAGATAAAGGTAAGAAATCTTGTTATATTGTTGAAGAAGAAACATATACTAAATCTAAAAGTAACGATGAAGAAGTAGTCTACGTTTCTATGAAAGAAGATTCTGATGAAGATGAGAAAAATGCATTAGTCTCTTATGTGCATAAAAGTGATAGATGGAGAATTGATAGTGGTTGTTCTAATCACATGACTAGTGATAGAAGTAAATTTGAGAACATTGGACCATACAAGGGAAGCTGCGTTAAATTTGGTAATGATGTTCCATGTCTTGTGAAAGGTAAAGAATCAATATAACTAGCTGATAAGATCAAATGTGACAATGTTTATTGGGTTGAAAGACTTAACTATAATCTGTTGAGTGTTTCACAGTTAAAAAAAAAGGTTACATAGCTGAATTCCATCACAAAAAGGCCAAAATATTTGATGTTGATGATAAAATGATTGGAAGTTATGATCAAACAAGAGGTAACCTTTTCTTTCTAGATTTATCTAATGAGACATGTTTTTTTGCACAATATGAAGATATTTGGTTATAACATAAGATGTTATGTCATGTAAATTTTGACAATCTAGTTAACATTAGTAAAATGAAAAGAGTAAGAGGTTTACCAAAATTAAAGAAAACTAATAATGCCATGTGTAAATAATATCAATTGAAAAAAATGACAAAGTCTAGTTTCAAGAGCAAGACATACTCATCAAATGACATTTTGGAATTGGTTCATACTGACCTATGTGGAGACAAATATTTTATTCTATTTGTTGATGATTATTCTAGAATGATGAATTTGATGTTTCTTAAATAAAATTTGATGATTTTCAGTTTTTTAAGTGGTATTTGGCCATAGTTGAAAAGGAGACATGAAAGAGTCTAAAATGCTTGAGATCTAATAGAGGCGGTGCATTTAATCCCAATGAATTTAGCATATTCTACAATGATAGAGGAATCAAAAGGTAGATGTCCATACCTAAGACCCCTCCTCAAAATGGGATAGCTAAAAGAAGAAATAGATCGATCATGGACTATGCTAGAACATTAATAATGGAGAAAAATGTGTCACAAGAAATACTAGAGAGAAGCTGTAAGTAAAGTTGTTTATACCATGAACAAAGTGAAAGTCAAGAAAGGTACAAATTTTAAACATTTTGATAAGTTTTTTGGATGAAAATGTTACATATTTAAAGATAATAGAAATGGAAAACTTGATGCCAAAAGTGATGAAGGCATATTCCTAGGTTATTCCACTAAGAGTAACACTTATAAGTGTTTGAACTCTAACACTAACAAAGTTGTGGAAAGTGTGAATGTGAAAGTTGATGAGTATATAGAAAGGAATGAAGTTGAATGTAAAAAAAAACTTGAAGACTATAGTTCATTTACATATGTGAATGATAGTTCTCCCAAAACCCCACTCAAACAAGAGAACAAAGCTATAGATCTACAACATACTAGAAATGCCAAGTTGTAACAAGTAGTCGCCAAGCAACAAAATGTGGGTGTCGAGTAGCAATCAAATGATGACGAGTCATAGATAGAATAAGCCAAACATTAGGATGATAATGTTGAGCATGCAGAGAATGAACAAGAACCTAAACAAGAGAGAGATAATGAGCTTGAAATCAATTTCCAAGATGAAACTATTGATGAAAAATGTAGAAAAGAGCCCATATTAGAAAAATATGTGAGAAGACATCATGCATCTAAAAAAATTATTGGAGCTAAAGAATCTAGTGTTATGACAAGAAAAAAATTTAGAAGTGATATATGCTTACTTTGTGAGTTTGAGCCCAAATCTATAAATGATGCTTTGGAGAATGAATATTGGATACATGCAATGAAAAAAGAAATTGAGCAGATAGAAAAGAACAAAACATGGACACTAGTACCTATACCAAAAAAAAAAAGGTTATTGAAACAAAGTGGGTATTTAGGAACAAGCTAAACAAAAATGGTGGGGTCATAAGGAATAAGACTAGATTGGTATACAAAGGATATGCACAAGAAGGTGTTGATTATTGGGAAACATTTGCCCCTATAGAAAGACTAGAAGGAGTTAGAACACTGGTTGCATATTCTACTTACAAAGGATTTTAGGTATATCAGATGGATGTCAAAACTACATTTCTGGATGGGATACTTGAAGAAGTATACATAGAGAAGCCTGAAGGATTTGTGGATCCTAGCAAGAAAAATATGGTGTGTAAGTTGCACAAAGATTTATATGGTTTGAAACAAGCCCCTAGAGCATGGTATGAAAGACTGCATAACTATTTGATGAAGATTGGATTTACAAGAACAAATAATAGCAAGAATCTATACTTGAAGGCTAGCAAGAACAATGAGGTATTGCTATCTAATTTTTTTTGTTGATGATATCATATTTGGAGGAAAGAAAACATTATGAAAATCATTTTTTGATGAAATGAAGAAGGAATTTGAAATGTCAATGTTCGGTGTGATTAAATTCTTTGTTGGCTTACAAGTATATCAAATAAAACAAGATATCTTCATTACTCAGTCCAAATATATCAAGGAGATAATAAATTTTTTTGGTATGGAAGATTCAAGACTAGTTAGTAAACCTATGGTTATAGGACACAAACAATCTAAGAATGATGATTCCACTAATGTGAACTAGACATTATATAGATTGATGATTGGAAAATTGCAATATGTTGTTCATAGCAGACCTAATATTGCATTAGTAGTTGGGATAGTTGCAAAATTTTTTGTAAGTCCTAAGGAAAACCACATGATGATAGTAAAAAGGACACTAGGATATCTAAAAGGAACAAAAGACTATAGATTATATTACAAGATGAATGATAAGTTTGAACTAAAGGTATTTATTGATTCTGATTGAGTAGGAAATGTTGATGACAGAAAGAGCACAAGTGGTGCTACATTTATTCTTGGAAAAAGACCGATTTCAGGGACAAACAAAAATAAAACTGCATTTCTCTATCAATAGCTGAAGCTAAGTATGTGGCAGCAACAATAAATTGTTCAAATAACATATGGATCAATAAATTGTTGAAAGGTATGAAGGAAGAGATCATGGATCCAATGGTTATCTATTGTGATAGCACAAATGCTATTAATATATCAAAGACTCTTGTAGTGCATACAAAAAATAAGAATATTACTATAAAGTATCATTACTTGAGAAAGCTAGTTCAAGACAAAGAAGTGAAATTAGAGTATGTGAACAAAAAAGAACAAATAGATGACATATTCACTTAAGATTTACCTAAAGATGCTCATGAATATCTTAGAGGTAAACTGGGGATGATTCCCCTAGATAAAGCTACTTAAGCTGAAGTGAAGCATTACATCAAATGTGATGATCAAGCTAACTTACAAATTGATGCATAGAAAATTCTACTTTAGGAGTTGCCTAAGGTAGCAATGAAGGAGAACAAGCACATAATCATTGATTAGTCATATGAAGATGATAGATGCATAACTCAAAACTAACATGAAGGTATCTAAATGAAAAAGATGCATGAGTTGATATGTATTGAGATTATGATTATCCAGTTACCACAAAAAAGAAAGAGAGGTTATCCAATAGATTGAAAGATTATTCAGAAGGAGAAGATCAAAATGAAAGAGGGAGCTAGTGACATTTGTTACAAGACAAAAGAGGGAGATATTACTTAGAGGGAGCTCATAAGACTTACTAAAGGTGTTACTAGATCTTATATAATAGAAAGAGCTTATGTATTGTAAAGATGGAATCATAATGAAACTAGAGATATCAATGGAGATCTAGGCCATAGAGGGAGTTTCTCGAGATAGTAAAAGTTTTGAATTGCACGGTAACTAGAGGTGTTGTCATCAATTCCAAATAGGGAGATTGTTGAAAACTACAATTGGAACAATTGTTATGTTGTCATTGATGTCAAACATATTGGTGAGATAGTTTTTTATCTGATCTAAGTTTCATATATATTTGATTGATGAAGATAATTTGAGAAGTTGTTCATAAAAAATGTATCTAGAAGAAAGGTTGAGTTATGAAGAGGAAACTACAAATTGACACTTTAGTTGGACTTTAACAAGATCAAGTGATTGTTTAAATCATGTTACAAGTGGAGAAGATAGTAATGCTAAAGCCATGAAGATGTAATCAAAGATAGATCAAATGCATAGGCTTGATTGAATAATAGAGCAGAAGATTAAGAAACTTGAAGTATATGTCGAGTGATGCTAGTATTGACCAAGTTCCAGATCAAGTCGAGTAGAATTAGTGTTGATCAAGCATCAATATTGACTGAGTGATAGTTTATGTGCCAAGAAATAAATTTAGTAATGATCGAGTAACCTAGTGATGATAGAGTGTCAAAAAATAGTGTTGGTTGGGGAACAACATTTTAACAATTTATGAGAAATCATAATTTCTAGATGACTAAGTTGATTTCTTAAAATATGGAAAGCATGTTGAAGATAAGGATCAATGACTTGGAGCATTTAATGCTAGGAGAGGATTAGGTAAATGACCTAAGGAATGAATTCCAAGATTTTTTTTTTTAAAGAAAAAGATAGACAAAATGACCATCAGATTCATTGTATGTGGCAGATCTAATCATAAAATCTAAGGTCTATGGTGATGTTTAAGTGGAAAAAGATCAAAATTACCTATTTAAGGAGATAAAAGGGCCTAACATAAAGGAGAGAGAAGTAAAGGTTAAAGGTTGGAGTAGTTGTTGATGTTATTGAATGGAAAATCTAAGTAGAAGGACGAGAAGATTTGAGAAAAAGGGGAGTGATTTCTTGAAGGGTTTCCAAGTGAATCAGAAACTGAGATAAAAATGGAGGCCAACTAGTGAATCAGTACATAAGAGCCAAAATGAGATCTGTACATGCAAAGTGAGTTGTACTTAACTGATCAAAACCTGTTGTTATTTTCTAATCATTGTAAATAGTGGTTGAAATCCTTTAATCAAGGTTGACCTAACAGTCATATGTAAACCCTTTAACAAGGTGAAATTCTAATAGAATATTCTAAAGTCCTCCAACAAGATCACTCCTAATAGGGTGATTAAATCCTTTAACAAGATTGGCTCCTAAGATAGCTCACTTTAGAAGAGTAAAAACTGGTGATATGTTGCTGGTGGTTTTTCCCAAATTGGGTTTCCATGTAAAATCCTAGGGTCAAACTTGTGTGGATGTTGTCTATGGTGTTTTTTTGATTAAATATTTACATTCTATAAGTCTGTTATTTTAGGGTAATGGACAACTAGTTGATGTTACTAATAGTTGACTGTCAAGACCGAGCTATAGAATGATAAGAGCTAAAGTTGATTAAGTGTTTGTTTGTTCAATTGGTACATTTGGACCTTGGATAATTTATTCACCCCCCCTCTTGTTTATTTTAAATATTCTAACAATAATGTGATGGACCAATAATAAAATTAGAAAGGTTAAGCGACAAAAAGGATGAATGTGGATCATTGATTGCAATCTAGAAGCTTTTTTAGTTGACTATAAAAGAAGGGTTTCAAGCTAGAAATTATTGTTGTGAGTAAGAGGAATGCATGAATGTGAAGCTGAAGGTGATTCAATATTATGAAGGAGTAAGGTGACCAAGAAGTGTAGTGATGAGATATTGCAAATCAATTATAGAAAGGTGATTATAGTTTGGATAGAGAAGATCTGTTATCACCATTTTAGTGCATACTAATGGATTCAAGTAGTGTTATATTCTAACAAGAGTATCAGGTGAATCTCATAATCGAGTGATCATAGAAGGCCCATCATAAATCCCTTAACAAAGTTCTCACTTAATTATGAAGTTTAAATCCTTTAGTCAAGGTAAACTTAATAATTTTGTAAGCTCTTAACAAAATGAACCCCTCATAGGGTAGATCATCAAAAGTGATCAAATTATATCCCTAATATGAATTTTACTGTTGTAGTAGTGAAGATTTTTTTGGGTGTCATCCTCACTACAGTTTTTCTTTCACCTTGGATGGTTTATATGTTACCAAACCTTGTGTTATGTGTTGATTACATGTTTATTCATGTTATTATAAGTTAGCTATGATATTACATGATTATGAATGGTTAAGGATAATGTGTTGAATAATGTTAAGTGTGATTTATTTTTTGAAGTGGTAAAAGTTTTGGAGATTTTGATTCACCCCCCCCCCCCCCCCCCCTAATAATTGGTATTAGAGATGATATTTGTAAGAAAATAAGTGTAACCACTTGAGAGTCAAAGATCTTGGAGATGGAAGACCACATGTTGAGAAAGGTGATTGTGAATCAAAAGTTTGACTTTTAGATTGCATATAAACATGTTAATGCTGCATAGGAGGAATTGAAGAAATATTTGAAAAGAAGGAAGGAGATGGAAATCCAAAAAAATGACACACAATACTAGGAAGAAAGCATTGAGTACTTATGTGATGAAGGTAGATCTAGTAAAACTAATGTATCAATAGGAGATCTATCAGAGAAGAACAACATTTTGAATGAGGAAGTAAGATTATTGAAGTGAGAACATGAAATACACTTAGTAAGACTATGTGAAGTCACTGAACAAAAGAAAAAGGCTAAATAAGACAAGGTAATAAGTAATGAAGATAAGAGGCAAATGACTACAAGACTTGATGAAATGATTAATGAAGTAAAGAGGCTAAAATACAATAAATTTGACATGGTCAATCGACTGTTAAGTGACAATCATGAAATAGCAAGTAAGGTGGAAGATATTACAGATTTGAGATTAGAGAATAATCATTTGAAAAATGAATTGAGATCTGAAAAGGAAATTATTGAAAGAATGAATAGATCTTCAAAGGCCATGAGAGAACTGGATGAAAAGTTAAGAACACAAAGAAGACCTCATGATACTACTAAATTAGGCTATGCTGATTTCATATCATCTAGTAATCAAGGAGAGTCATCAAAGAATGGGGAAAAAAGAAATGTAAAACCAAAGAACAGGAAGCCTCCTTGCTATCACTGTGGAAAAATAAGTCATATAGTAAATGTCTACAGGAGAAAATTTGGCAAGTCTAATCCTAAGCAAAAATTCAATGGATATTCCTTTAATTGCAATAAGCATAGACACCAAGTACATAAGTGTAGATCAAATACTAGTAAGACACTAGTTACATCTAGATTTGAAGGTTATTGCTACACATGTCATAAGTATGGTCATAAGGCTCAAGATTGTAGATCTAATCCAAAACATAGTTGGACACCCAAAGGTCAAGGTAATGCAACAAGGCAAGGCAATGCAATAAATTAGGATTAAAATACTTGGGTCAGTTGTCAATTATGTGGAAATTATGGACATATTGCAAAAAATTATACAAGGATTCATATAAGAGGAAGAATAAGAAACTAGAGAAACTTTGGTCCAATACACTTTCAATGTCAGAAGATTGATCACCTGAGGAGATAATGTAGGAACTAAGCACCAATACCTAATATTGAAGAGAATAATGGAAAATAAAAGGTTAATGATGAAGAAGTAAGAATCCAGATGAATCAAACTTGGAAGAAGAAATTTGGAGGAAGCAACAGTGCAAATGATGAAGTTGTGATCACTCAATCCAATGGATTAGGTGATTCCAACACCACAATCCAAGATAAAGAGGTATGTATGGAACTATATTTCAAATTGTTAAATCATAGATCAGTTCCTAAGATTGAATGCATAAAACTCCAAATTAGCATAATATAAGATGCAAAAGGATAGACTTGTGGTATGAAGAGTGGATATGTTTCAATGTTGAGTTGTAAAAGTAGTAATGTTTGAGTGCCAGTGAAAAAAGGTTAAGCAACTAAGTAAAATTGTCAAAATAGATCAAGTTGTAGTTTTTGTTGAGTTAAGTTGAAGGAGTTTTGTATTTCCACTGCTAAGCTTTGTATTATTGGCTGAGACAACTATTATATGCCCACCAAAGGTATGGAGCATGAATGAATCCCTAAAAGTGAAATTTCAAACTATATAATGTTACATCCCAAATTTTAACCTAGTTTTAAAATTGCTCATAGCTGTTGGATTTAATGAATTTTTCTTTCATGATCATCTAAAGTAGGTAGTTATTAATATTCATTGTATTAACTATTAATGGAGATGATTAGTAACCATTATTTGTTATATGATGTTTAGCAATTGCTTGATTTTGGAATTATACTCAATAATTTAAAGTATTTTAAATGTTTATATGAAAATTATTATGGAACTGTTATTATGGTGGAAGTGTTTCATGTGTGATTGTAGGAGAAGATGAAGGGGGGAAGCATTCTAAATGAGATCATCAGAATGGGATACTTTCTTTCTAGTCAACAAGATTGATAGGTATGATCTTAAACTTCTTTAGTAAGGACCTAATGACTTGAACAGAGGATACATCTATGGGACTTGCATGAGCTATTAAATAAATAATTTAAGAAACATAAAATAATTTAATTAAAATATAAAATGCACCTCAAAGGATTTTAAATGATCTTCACCATATTATTATAATATATATATGTACGTACATATATATATATATATATATATACGTACATATATATATATATATATATATATATATATATATATATATATATATACGTACACACACACACACACACACACACACACACACACACACATATATATATATATATATATATATATATGAAGTGGCACCATTATATTATTTTCTTATAATAATATTCGAATTATAACCTTCCAACTCTTTTTCCATCTTTTATTCTTTTCCTTGTTTGTAACCAATTGAACTCTTGGCATTTTTAATCGACAAATATTCTTTAAGTTACAGAAGCCAAAGAGTATTTTTAAGACTTTTTTTATATCTTGAGTTAGGTGAGACAAAGATACAAGAATTCACATTCCTGATTTCTTTTTAAATTACATTGTTTCCTTGCTTATTGTGGCTCCATTCATAATTGATACTCTGCTACACATATATCGAATATCTGCAATACCATTGAACCCTTTGCCATTCATAGCAGTGCCATTCTAATACTCAACCGTATATGTTATGTTCATACTGAGGATTTAAGTATTTATGCACTTTGGTTATGTCTACAACAACTGAAGAAGAGCTGATTACCAAATGACTTGCATGACTTTAGACAAATCCAAATTTATATTAGGTCATGTGATAATCATTCCAGTTAATGTTATTCCAATGTTTTTACAAATCGATTTCTATAGTTGTAGCTGTAGTTTATCCTCATTTACAACTAAATAACTCTAGGGAGTTGCTTACCAATAAGCATAGTGAAGTGTCTATAGCATGGAATCATAAACTATTTTTTCCAATAGAATTTAGAATCAAATGATAATTATTTATGTAATTTTCTTTTTAAGGAATATATTCATGTAATCTTAGATTGTGAAATGCTAGAAGTTTATAATAGTCATGATTTAATAAGAGTCAGTTGCTCTAAAATTCTAAACACCTAGGATTCACTAGCTATTTAGCCATGGAAAAGGTGAAGAGGTGAGATGAAATTTATAAGGATAAAGAAAGTGAAATTAGACTGGATACTTAAAATCAAATTAAATAAATCTTACCTAATAGCTCATGCTCCTCCCTAATAATGTATTCTGTTTTCAAGTTGAGCAGTGGTGATTGGGTCATTGAACCCATTAGAAATCCTTGGCCAAGGTAGTTTAAAGGAATGTTTTCCATCTAATGATCACTTGATGTCAGTGGTGCCAGTTATGTAGACATGTCTCTTTCATAACTGTGCAAACATTCTAAAGATACAATTATGTTCCTTTTCTTCTTTTCATGATAAGCATTTACTTTCTTAATCATTAACTTAGTTATTTCAGTTGATCATTGATACAATTATTTTTAGTTGATCATTAATCTAGTTATTTCAATTGATCATTAATCTAGTTATTTTAGTTGATCATTAATACAATTATTTTTAGTTGATCATTAATCTAGTTATTTCAGTTGATCATTAATACAATTATTTTCAGTTAATCATTAATCTAGTTATTTTAGATGATCATGGATACAATTATTTTTAGTTAATAATTAAACTAGTTATTTTTAGATGATCATTGATATGGTTATTTTCATTTTATTTAATTGTTAAAACAATCAATGTCATATGAAAAAGCTTTCAATTATCTAGTCAATGAATGTTGGAAAATCTCTATATAAATTGTCTTTGTTTTGTTATGAATAACTATTTGTTACATATGGTATCAGAGCACTGGGTTCAACATTTAACCTAGGGCACACTACCTTCCATGTAGACTTGAAAAATTCTTAGAATAATTGTATATCATGCAAGTACATAAAACACCTTGCAAGAAGGCTTGACATCCCATCTTCTCTTAATTAAAAACATGCCAAAATTTGACCACACTTGCTAGTCCATGCCCCAAGATAATGAAACCCTGAACCAAGCATTGCAAAAAATGAAGAAAGAAATAGTTAAGTGGACTCTTGCTAGTAAAGAAAAATATAGGAACAAACTAATTCAAAACTAGAATGCTAGTCAGGGCAACTCTCTTCTGCATTTCCAAAGATCCTAGATGGTGTAGGATATGTACAAATCTAAATCAGAACTGAATGCTGAGAAGAAAAATTAGATTCCATAATGTAAATATCATTAGTAGAGGAAATTTTTGTAAATAAGGTTGCCATGAATGTAGTAGCAAAGTTAATTAAATAAATTGATTTATACATGTGTTATATGCACTCACAAAACTCTTTTAACTGTTGTAGGTACACTTAAATACACACACACACACACACACACACACACACAATAAATTGATAGAAATTTTGTAAATTCATAGGTTAAACCAGTAAAAAAACAAAATGAACAACAACGAGAATGTTGCAGATCATGACATGGTCTGTGAAAACATGTAATCATCTACTGATTTGTTACTTTAGATTTTGTAAGAAATGCATCTGACATTGGATAATATGGAAAAGAGAATGAATGAGATAGCATCCCAGATGGGGCATAACCATGAGGAAACAAAATCATCACCTCCTCTTAGAATAGAGACAGAAGTCTCTAGATATAATAAGAAAACCTCTTTACCCATTCAAATTGAAAAAAAAAGAAACAAAAAATAGTGGCTGATCTGTCAGTAGATATTAAGAAAATCAAACCACCCAAATTTGCCAGTTCTGAATCCGAAGAGGATGCAGAGGCTTAGTTAAATAAAATAGAAAAATATTTTGAAATTAGGAACTTTTTTAGAAACCTTAAAGGTAGTTTGGGGAATATACCGCTTTACTGGAGAAGTTGCTACATGGTGGGGAGACACCAAAGTTGAGCAAAACATTAAAACCACTGAGATTACCTGGGAAAAAATTGTAACCATTTTAAAGAATCATTGGTTACATTAAACCTTTTATGACCAAAAACTATTGGACTTCCAAAACTTGAAGCAAGAAGACATGACTGTACATAATTACTTAGAGAAATTTACCTGATTATTGAAGTATGTACCACCATATCAACAAGATAGAAATCTGAAGGTGAGGAAATTTAATATGGGTCTAAATAATAGAATAGGAGGAGCAATTGATGTTCTCACTCCTCAAACTATGGAAGAAGCTTTAGAGAAGGTTGTTAGATAGGAATACAAAGTCAAGAGGGATGACTCCATTCGAGATAATAAAATGAAAACAAACTAGAATACAAAAGGTGTAGATACTAGATCTCAGAAAAAAAATAGTTTAAGGATTTCAAGTATAGCAAGCCAAAATCAAAAGGAAATTAAATCAAGGATTTTAAAAGTAATTTTACTACAATTAAATATAATAAGAGTAATGAAAAGAAGGGGCCACCTTTGGGATGTTATAATTGTGGGGGAGATCATTATGCTAGTAAATGCCCTATCAAACTCAATAGTAATTAGTTGCACCGATTGCCTCTTCTAGAACAACAACGTGTTTATCAGAAAAGAATCCACACAACTCTAGATAATAGACAAGCATAACAATATATAAGCCTGATTAAAACTCTGGGTAAGATGTACAGGAACCTTGTCTCTATTTTAATTGATACTAGAGCTTTTGAATATTTTATATCACCTAAACTATTAAGTAGATTTCCAAAGAGATCTAGTTTTATGAAAAAATCATGGATAGTCAAGTATGCAAACTAGACAAGCACTAAGGTAGAGTAGTGTTTGTTTGAGGTTCAGGTTGATTTTCTAAATTTCTCCACTAAATTGAATTTGTGTGTAGCACCTCTTGGGTCTTACAACATTATTATTGGGTCTTATAGCATTATTATAAGCATCAATTGGCTTAGTGAGCATAAGGCCAAGGTGGACTATCTTGCCAAAATTGTAGATTGTTTGGATGATCAAGGAAAACATACAAGAATTATAGGGATTAAACATGAAATTAAATCAAAATAAATATCTTCCATGCAACTTAAGAAATATGGAAGAAAATGCTATGAGATTTTTGCAATAAGAGTTGAAGACATGAGCAAATCCTATAAACACCACATATGGAGATGACTACATTTTTGAAGATGGGAAAATTAGAGAAAAGTTAAAGGAATCTTTCAAAGAAAAATATCCCTATTTAAATAATTATCAAGATGTCTTTCCCAAAGAACTCCCTGGTCTACCACCATCTCAAGTCTTTGATTTTACCATAGATTTGATACTAGCAGAAAAACCCATTTCTCAAGCACCATATCGAATGACTACCACATAATTAATGGAGTTGCAAATACAATCACATGATATGTACTGATGCAGGAGCATCTTATATGAGAAAATTAAATTATTAGAAAAAAAAAAAAAAAAAAAAAAAAGAGAGGAAAAAAAAAAAAAAAAATCTGGAGGAGAGAGAAAGTGACGAAAATGGAAGGAAAATAATTAAAAATAGAAAATAGGAAAAGTGGAGAAAAGAGGAATCTCTATTTTTAAGGTGCATGGGTGGCATAAATAGAAAATAATAAAAATAGTTGTCATTCCATTAATCGAGGTGTGTAGGTGGCATCTTAGAAATTTGTGGAAAGTTCCTTAAATCATGTATTTAATATTTGTTGGGTGCTTAGTTGTATTTGGGTGGGAATTTAATATTTATTTAAAAGTAGTTGTATTTACCTTTTATCCCACATTGCTTGTGTTTGTAATGTCTTGGGTTAGAAGTGCCTATTTAAGCAAGGCTTATAATCATTTGTAATCAAGTTCAAGAAATGGAAGCTCTTCTAATGGAAGTTGGAGAAATAGAAGCCCTTCAAGACAAGCTCTTCAAGTAGAAGCTCTTCGGATGTAATTTTTTGTAGAAGCTCTTAGCGAGCAATCTCTCTTATATTGTAAGAATTTGGAGTTTTTCCATTTGGAGAATATTCTAATGAATTTCATGTATTAATGGAAGTTTTATGAAGCATTTTGTCATCTCTCTTGTCTCCATATTATTGCATTTTTGGTTGTGAGTTAGTACGGGTGGTGTGGCCTTCATCATATGTTAAACAAGAAATTGATTTGGCCCAGTGTTTCACCATGGGGAGCCCTCGTATTTTTTTTTAGGAAGAATGATAGAACCATGAGAATATGCATAGATTATAGAATTCTGAATAAGGTTACTATCAAGAACCAATATCCACTTCCTAGAATCGATGACCTTTTTGATCAAATAAAAGGCACAACAATATTTTCAAAAATTGATTTGAGGTCAAGATATCACTAGCTTTATATTAAGAATGAAGATATTCACAAAATTGCATTTAGAACTAGGTATAGGCATTACAAATTCACATTGTTACCTTTCGAGTAAACTAATGCTCCAGCAACTTTTATGAACTTAATGAATACCATATTCCAATATTGCCTAGATAAGTTTGTGCTGGTCTCTATGGATGATATTCTAAACTATTCAAAGAATGAAGAAGAACATCAAGAACATCTAGAATTTTTTTTTAGAAAGGTTAAGAGAACATAAATTATATGGAAAATTGTCTAAGTGTGCTTTCTATCAAAAGGAAATTTAGTATTTAGCGAACATTATATCAGCTCAGGGAATAGCTATAGAACTATAAAAAATCAAAGAAATTAAGGAATGACCTAACCTAAAAATGTGATAGAAGTTAGACGTTTCATGGGATTGGTAGGGTTATATAGGAAGTTTGTCAGCAATTTCTCCAAGATAGCTTACTCGATTACATCACTTTAGAGAAAGGGAAGGAAATTTGTATGGATAGAAAAATGTCAATCAACTTTTGAATACTTGAAGGAAAAGTTAACCACAACACCCATACTAAGAGTACTTGACCCAAAAAAAAAATTTGTTGTTATAACTGATATATCAGGAGAAGGAGTAGGAGGAGGGATAATATAGGATGAGTAGATAATTGCATACAAATCTAGGAAATTAAAGAATTATGAGCAGAATTACACTCATGATCTAGAATTATCAGCTATTGTTTATGCTCTTCAAATGTGGAGACATTACTTGATTGGAAAACCTTTTGATCTACAATCTGACCATTGCGGCTTAAACTATATTTTTACTCAACCAAATCTAAATGCTAGAAAAAGAAGATGGTTGGAATATTTAGCAGACTATGAATTTGAGATAAGTTATATTAAGGGCAAGGAAAACAAAGTGATAGATGCCTTAAGTAGGAGGAGACACATTTCTGCAGTGGATACTATAAATTTTAGATTAAAGGACCATATTTTACAACATCTAGAGCATGATGAATTTTATGTAGAGATCAACCTAGCTCTCATTAGGGACCCACAAGATTTCAAGTATTCAGAATTTAGGCTATAAGAGGATGGATTGTTAAGATATAATAATAGGATTTATGTACCAAACAAAACTGAACTTCGAAGAATGATTCTAGAAGGATCTCATTCAGCTCTATATTCAAGACACCCTAGGGTAACTAAAGTGTTAGATATAAAATCTCTATATTTTTGAAAAGGAATGAAAAGGGAGATAACAAAATTTGTGGCAAGATGCTTAGAATGCCAAAGAGTAAAAGTAGAACATAGATACCCAGCTAGTCTTTTGCACCCAAATGAAGTACCAGAATGGAAATGTAAGATAATTTCCATGGATTTTGTACAAGGATTACCTATGATACAAAATTGACACAATACCATTCCAATGATAGTAGATAGACTGACAAAAGTTGCTCATTTTATACCAAGAAATTTAACTGATGGAGCACCAGAAATTGCTCATAAATTCATAAAAGAAATTTTTAGATTGCATGGAATTCTAGAGAAAATTATTTCAAATAGGGATGCTAGGATAACTTTTAGATTATGGAAAACATTATTTTCAGCACTAGGTACTAAACTTAACATCAGTTCAGCTTATCATCCTAAGATAGATGTTCAAACACAAAGAGTAAATTAGGTATTAGAAGATCTTTTGAGATTTTACTGTATAGATTGGCAATATGTGGGAAACATATTTACATTTGGTAGAATTTTCTTATAAAAAATCTTACCAATCCACCATTAAAATGACCCGCTTTGAGGCTCTATATTGCCGAAAATGTAGAACTATTGTGAGTTGGAATTGATTGGAAGATATAATTATTATTGGGCCTAAAATGCTTAAGGAAATGGAAGAACAAATAATCTAGATTCGTCAAAGATTGAAGAAAGCTAATGACAGATAGAAAAGTTATGCAGTCGCAAAAGGAATACCTAGGGAATTCTTAGTGGGAAAAAAGGTACTATTAAGATTAAAACCTCAAAATAGTATTATCAAGTTTGGTAAGAATGCCAAGTTAGCCCTAAGATATCTGGGACCTTTTGAAATATTGGAAGTTGTGAACCCAGTAGCCTACAAAATTTCCTTACCACCAGCCCTTGCTAGGATGCATGACATCTTCCATGTGTCACATCTTAAGAAACAAATTATTCATCATGATCATATAATTGATTGGAACCTATTACATGTATGAGAACTAGGGGTAGTAGAAATAGAACCACTTATAATACTCAAGGTGCATAAGCTACCCTTACAAAATCGAGAGGTGACTTAATGCAAGGTCTAGTGGGATCAATATGTAGAGGATAATGCCACATGGGAAGATTATCACAAAATCTTTCAAAAATATCCTCATCTTTTCTCGAGGGCTAGAACTTGAACATTTCTTTTCATGAAATAATCTGAACAATTTTTTAAAAAAGTTTTGTTGTGACATTCATCGGGGACAATGAAAAATTTAAGGGGGAGGGTGTGTTGTTGGAATATTCAAATGTGGAAAGAGTACTTATGAGAGGGGGGGGTGAATCAGAAGTACTAAAATTTGTCCTATAAGACTTTTATGTGGAAATAAATTGCATGCATGTAAATACATTAAGTAAACATGAAACTAACACATGCATCAATAACACATAACACCTGAAATTGGTAACCCAGAAACCCTCGAGGAATAAGAAGGTAAAACTGGGGTGAGGATGATACCCACAAAAATTACTGCAGCAATATTATTTAACCACTTTTGATGGTTTTCCCTGTTAAAGGCTTTACACTGTGTCAATAGTGACCTGGTTAGAGGATTTACAAACACTTAACATGAAGTGTCACCCAGTTAAAGGATTTAATCACCTATCTCTAGGATCAATGAAATAGCTGTTAAGCTAACCTATCACCATAGGATTTCCATGCTAATACAATGGCTAGAAAGTATTAGGTAAAATGAACCTGATAGTTTACAATCCTTGATTGCTGAATGCTGGCTCTGTTCTGCTTCGTCTGATCTTGATCCTTTGTGATCTGATATCTTTCGCTTCTGAAAATAGTATATCAACCACTCTATATCTTCTCCTCTATATCATCATCTTCATCATCTCCTTCTCTATCATGTCTTCTCTATCAGATATCATCTTCCTTATAAAGACATTTGAGGATTTAGGGTTAGGTCTGGATCTACGATCCATATTCAATCTTCATTTCCTCTTAATACTTATCTTTTGCTAATTGGTTGCATGCCTTTATCATTTTTCTTATTGGCTGCATGCAAATTACATAGGAAATATAAAAGATTCGATCTGATCATTAAATCCTTCGAGATTTCCTTATGTCGATTGTAAAGACTATTTTCATCATAGTTTGTGTGATTCCAAACTCTTATGCTGATATCCTGGATTAGTCGACTCCTGAAATATTTTTGTTTCTCGGCACATGCTATTCTACTGAGTTACTCGGCACTTACACAAAACTGTGTTACTCGGCATCTAAAATTTACTCGGCACCTGATCTTCACTTGGCATTTACACTTTACTCAGCACCTGAAGATTACTCGGCATCTATTGCACTCGGCACCTATTCTTGATCTTGGTTAAGTGTATTGACACTCAGTTGTCAAATTTATTCTTTAAGCTAACATGTGTTACATCCCAAATTTTGACCTAGTTTTAAAATTGCTCATAGCCATTGGATTTAATGGATTTTTCTTTCATGATCATGTGAAGTAGGTAGTCATTTATATCCATTGTACTAATTGTTAACGGAGATAGTTTTTAACCATTATTTGTTATATGATGTTTAGCAGTTGTTAACCATTATTTGTCTTTTAAATGTTTATATCAAAATTAATATGGAACTATTATTAAGGTGGAAGTGTTTCATGTGTGATTTTAGGAGAAGATGAAGTGGGGAAGCATTGCTAAATGGGATGATCGAAATGGGATACTTGCTTAGTCCAGTCAATAGGATTGACAAGTATGACTTTAAACTTCTTTGGTAAGGATCTAATGACTTGAACACAAGATACATATGTGGGAATCGTATGAGCTATAAAATAAATAATTTAAGAAACATAAAATAATTTAATTAAAATATAAAATGTACCTCAAAGGATTTTAAATGGTCTTCACCATATATATATATATATATATATATATATATATATATATATATATATATATATATATATATATATATATATATATATATATAGATATAAAAATGAAGTGGCACCATTATATTATTTTCTTATAATAAAATGATGCCACCTCACTAATATATTTACATAAATGTATACAAATATAAATTATAATAATATTTGAATTATAACCTTCCAAATCTTTTTCCATCTTTTATTCTTTTCCATGTTTGTAACCGATTGAACACTTGGCATTTTTAATTGAAAAATATTCTTTATGTTATGAAGCCAAAGAGTCTTTTTAAGACCTTTTTATATCTTGAATTGGGTGAGAAAAAGACACAAGAACTTTCATTTCCAATTTATTTTTATATTACATTATTTCCTTGCTTATTGCAACTCCATTCATAATCGATACTCTGCTACACATATATCGAATATCTACTAGACCATCAAACCCTTTCCCATTCATAGTAGCACCATTCTAATACTTTTTTGTATATGTTTTGTTCATATTGAGGATTTAAGTATTTATGCACTTTGGTTATGTCTACAACAACTAAAGAAGAGATGATTACCAAATGACTTGCAAGACTTCAGATAGATCCAAATTTATATCAAGTCATGTGATAATCATTCCAGTTAATGTTATTCTAATGTTTTTACAAATCAATTTCCATAGCTGTAGCTATAGTTTATCCTCAATTATAACTAAATAACTCTAGGGAGTTTCTTACTAATAAGCATAGTGAAGTGTTGTCATGCCCAAAATTATGAAAACAAAAAAACACATAATTTTTTTTAAAAAAAAGATAATTAATTCACTATATAAATGCATGCTACATTGAAAACCTTATGGAAAGTTTGAAAAAGGATTAAAGTTAAATAAAATCTATGTTTAAAACATGCTACATTGATTAGGTTATGGAAAGTTGACAAAGGATTAAGCATGAGTTTTGAATACATATCATAAAGATGTAGAGTTGGTATTCCAACACAATGCACATGTTTGAAACCCTAGGTTTTAATGCTAGAGGAACATGTAGCTCCAATTGAATGAGTCGATCGATTAACATTTAGGTTCAATTTACAAAGGTAGAAATTCTAATTCAAATTACATTTTAGGGTTTCCAAGTTCATAAGTCGATTATGATGCTATCCCTTTTAAGACTATACTAGATCAATCCTTAGGAGAACCTATTTCTACATTAAAAGGTTAATCTATCTTAACACACTAATTCTTGATTTTGGATAGTATCATAACCTATTTAGAACTAAAAAAAAAATTAAGTATTTAATCACAACATCGACCCATCTTCTAATCAAAACCTAAACCATTCCATAAAGCTATCTAGACAACTTTAAATCCATCACCTATTTAAATTCTGATATAGTCACTTGAACTTAATTAATACTTATAGTCAAATATATAAAATTCTTCTAAACTATTTCTAAAATACTCAAAATAGAAAAATAGATATTTCAGATAATGATATTCTATAAAAATATATTTTAACTATACACCTAGTGATCTAACCACTAAACTTTACCAAAAAATACATTTTGTTTCAAACATAAAATCTCAATCTTATAATATATATTTTAATTAAACACTAACATTCTTTCTTTAATCAAGAGAACTATCTACTAACTTTAATAAACAACTACTAACTATTATGCTAACTTAGCCCTCCTAACCTCCTACTAACTAAACACATAAAACAACCATTAAAATTTACCATTTTCTAAACACAAAAGTAATAATAATTATAACATTTATTTAAACCTTAAACTTATTACAAACCTCCAACGACACCTTAATCCTATTCTAAACCCATCATCTTTCTAGTTAATACTAACATGCATTTTAAATCCTAACATCATATCCTAAGCATAAATTTATTAATGCTACCAACCTTACTTACTACCAATCCAAAATAATAAACTAAATCTAAAACCAACATATATTACTAACTAAACTTACCTTACTCTAACCAAGTCTACTAAAACTGATTTGCAATTACTAACTACCTCCTAAACCTACACACCTAGCCTCATCCTCAAGGACTAATCGAATTTAACCTTCCCTCTGGCCACTTGGCCACTTGCCATTCCCTCTTCCCAAGGTCATGGGTGGCCCCCAAGGTCAAGGCACATTTGCCCAAGCTTGCCACACATTGTCCAAAGTCAGATTATCAGAAAAGAAACACATGGACAAAAAATTGGAGTTTTGAAAAAGGTATAAAATGATTTGTGTGATTTGCAATGCATCTATGCTAGTTGACTTGCTTCCTCTTAACCTTACCTGCATCCAACATTGGAGAGGGGAGGTGACATCATCCTAAATGCATGAGGGTGAAATTTCTTTTGATTTGATTTAAACATGGTAGAGTCATGTTGCAAGGTTTTTTAGGTGAGGGGTGAAAGTGGGTAGTAATGTTTAGGGATTAAGCTAAGTTAGTGATGTAATATAGTAAGAGTAGTTATGGGTAAAATAATATAGGTGAGCTTAGGATAAGAAAGAAGGCATTATAATTTATATATTTAATATATTTTGTAAATAATATAAATTGTTTGAATAAGGTTAGATGTTTAAATGGTGAATGTATCTAGGGAATATTCCCTTTTACCTTTTTGAATTTTCAAAAGCTCCCATATATTATCCAACATCCTGTAGATGCTCATTTTGAGTAATTTTTAATTTATTTTTTCTAAAAGGCCAAAGTTACATGGTTTTAATTTCAACTTCCTAGTGATGATATTAGGACTAATTTCAATAATTTTAAGGGCAATTTGAGAGGTAAGAAGAATGTATTCCAACTTATATTTAAGTTTAATGATTTATCGACATGTCTATTAATCAATTAATCATATCCAATATAGGTTATCCTAGGACTATGTTCCCAATTTAATTTACACTTGTTCTCATATTGAAGATTCACACAAAATATACTTAAGATCAATCCTTTCATTCTTTCATCATTTATACAATTTACAAGGGATTGATTTTACTTTTATGATAATGTAAATCAACATTTAAATAATCATGTCCTTTAATTTCATTTACTAACAATAACCATAATGAGAGGACCATTGAAACATAATAATAATTCAATGAAACATTTCTCCTATATAAGGGACTATCATTTTCTTTTTCCAAACAATAGTGGGCTAGCCACTTCATATTTATTTGATTGAATCACCTGATTCAAAAACTCCATCGAGAAAGAACCAGGGAAGAAAACCCGACATCATGGTCATTTTGAAAAAAAATAACAATAACTTTTCATAATAGGATCATTTTCCCAAGGAGAAATCTCCCAAATATTTAAATTGAAACAACTTTGAATTCCTGCTTGGCTCCATATCAAGGTAGCCACTATGAAATCTGCAAATTATATCAAGGTAACCATCGAGAAAATGAAACTAACCAAAAGAAAAAAAAATTTAACATGAAGACACATTCAACCCATTTACTCCCATCACAAGTTTGTACAATAGGTTCATTATCTAACCAGACTAGGGAGAAGGTCAACACCATAATAAATGCCCTTTTTGAGGCTATAATCACAAGAACTTCCGTTCTTTCATTTCTCAATTTCTCAAAATACAAACATGGTTTGTACTGATGAGTAAGGGCCCATATTACCCTACTCTTTCCCTCTCCTCATCATGAGGAGACAGTATGCACTACCCAGAGTCCAACTGAAGCCCTCCTCCCACACATGGCCACTTCTTCCCTGTTTGAGGGTGAAGAATGCCAACACAACCCTTACAATTTCTTTCATAAATCAAAATATAAAACACAAAAAGAAAAAATTTAAAAAACCCATCACAATACCATCTCCAACATGTTCATCATACATACAAATACACTTAGATTCAGAAAGCCTACTTAAGCATTGAAAACACAACATGAAGACACAAATTTGAAGGATTCCTACATTCATGAATGGTTATGGAAAAATGAAATTTGAGAAGAGCTATCCTTCCTTTTCCTTTAATCTTGACTTTACTCTCTATATGTAGAGATTGGGTGAACACTCTTCCACCCTCAAATTTTCAATTAAATAGGGTCTTAACTCAACCACCTAAAAATTGCAATAACTCCTAACTTGAGTAAGGCTTCTAGAGTCTTCTAACTCAACCTCATCATTGAGAAAAACTTTATGGTGGAATATAACTTGTCAAACCCATGGTGAAGCTCCAATTTTTGCACTAAAGTAAAAATGAGATATTTGGGTGGTCACAAAAGAAAACAAAAGGGGCTAGAGGGATGGAAAATTCCCCCAACCCATACATATACCCCCTAGGCACTTAGTTTTCATAAATTTTGGCCTCTAAGACTATTTGGAACCTAATAAATTGCTTGAAATATTTGGACTTTCTAAAAACCCTAGGAATGCAATCTTACCACTAAACCCTAATTAGGGTAATTGATCTCAATTACCAACTAATTAGTCTTAGGTTACTTAGCTTACCCTAACTATCATGCTAAAATGCATATACGAGTCAACGAGTGTCAAGTGACACTATAAGGTCACTGTTTACAAAATATTAAACACTTTACAATTACAGAATGATACATACATGCAAATTATGATACAAATAAACTATGAAACAGTGGGGTCTACATCTTTCATTACACTCAACCCTAGTTTTCACAAACTATACATAGAGTTGAGTTCTGATTCTTTGTTAGATTTTCTGGCTAATAATCCAACACACTACATTTCACACATCAGTAGTTCAAGAAAAAATACATGTATATAATTAAAACTCATTTGGATAATCAAATTAATCAAAACACCACTTTTATTTAAATAATATTTTCTCATTTCTATACACATTTAATCATAAATAATTACATAATCAATATAACATAACTTATTCATTAATTTAGGTTAAAATACTAGAATAATCATCATTAGGCATGCATATACCTAAACATCATAAACATCACCAAAAAAGAATACTGAACTATCTGAATGCATATAAACTAATCATTGAGGTACCATAATCAACATCACCATCATTAGGTGAAACACCTCATGTCATCGTTAGTGCAAATTAATGTTTAAATAGTTGAGATACTATAGTAGTTCTCAAATCATAAAGTATTTAAAACATGAACATATAAACTAGTCTCAATTTTCATTAGGACATCTAAACCATAGACCATTACTTCATAACCATTCTAATCTCCTATAATAGGTTTAATAGAGAAATTCATATTTGATAAGTATATACGAGGAGGGACCTTACAAGTGTCTATAGCATGGAATCATAAACTATTTTTTCCAATAGACTTTAGAATCAAATGATAATTATTTATGCAATTTTCTTTTTTTTTAAAGAATATATTCATGTAATCACAAATAATGAAATTCTGAAAGTTTATAATATTCATGAATTAATAAGATTCGGTTGCTCTAAAATTTTGAACACCTAGGACTCATCGACTATTTAGTCATGGAAAAGGTGAAGAGGTGAGATGGAATCTACAAGGATAAAAAAGTGAAATCAGACTTGATACATAAAATCAAATTAAATAAATCTTACCTAATAGCTCACGCTTGTCCCTAATAATGTATCCTATTTTCAAGTCAAGTGGTGGTGATCAGGTCATTAAACCCATAAGAAATCCTTGGCCACAGTATTTTAAAGACACGTTTTCCATCTAATGATCACTTGATGTCAATGGTGCTAGTTATGTAGACATGTCCATTTCATAATTGTTCAGACATTCTAAACACTAGGATGCTCAAGTGGCTAGACTAAGAACATCCCAAGCCCGATCTCGAGGTAGGGAGGGCCTTTCTATTTCAATAGATTTTGTGGGGATAAGTATGGTTCGAGGTTGGGAAGTTAAGCCTATGCTAATGCTTCTCCTCTTACCGAAAGTTGAGGCTTGCACAACCAGCCAAAGACCCACCTAATAGTACTTGTATGTTTCTTTTCTTCTTTTCATGATAAGCATTTACTTTCTTGTATGCAAAAAATATGTTTATTTGTTAACTTAGTTATTAAAGTTGATCATTGATACAATTATTTTTAGTTGATCATTAATCTAGTTATTTCAATTGATCATTAATCTAGTTATTCTAGTTGATCATTAATACATTTATTTTTAGTTGATCATTAATCTAGTTATTTTAGTTGATCATTAATACAATTATTTTCAATTAATCGTTAATCTAGTTATTTTAGATGATCATGGATACAATTATTTTCAGTTAATCGTTAAACTAGTTATTTTCATATGATCATTAATATGGTTATGGTTATTTTAGTTAATTGTTAAAACAATTAATGTCATATGAAAAGGATTTCAGTTATCTAGTCAATGAATGTTGGAAAATCTCTATATAAACTATCTTTGTTTTTGTTATGAAAAATAGTTTGTTACATATAGTGATTTTCCTATTTATTGTTTTAACATTGCATTCAATTTTTTCAAGAGAAAATAGAGCCCGAGAAATTTCTAAGAAGTCTTGAGCAATTCTATGAGATTTATATGCATATTATCAAAATTTGAAGTGAATTTTTAGTATTTATATTGTGGTTGAGTGAAAAAGTGTTTCAAGATCAAAACCCTAGTTGAAGAAAATGGCATCTAGTTCATCAGTAGTTGAGAAGAAGATTGAATCAAAGGTGAGTAGTGTTTGATTGATTAGGAATTAAGTTGTTAAGCCATCAAAATTAAGAGCTTATCCATAAATTGTGGAGAAGGGAGATACGTGAGGTGTCCTATCATTGATCCCACCAAGAGTTATTTTGATTCACGATGTGAGATCTTGATACATGTGTAAAATTAGTGAGGTAGGAGATCTCAAGTTCAGAAATGCTTATGAGAAGTAGTATTTTGATGGTAAATTTAAGGAAGAACATAAACACATTGCTAAGAAAGGGTTAAATCATGCCCTAAATTTTTTGAGGGTTTTCAAAATTGAATGGATTAAAGTTGTATTGAGAAAAATCTATGACATGAAGAAAAGGTTGGAAGGTGAACCTATTTAGATTACAAAGAAGATCATATACTATGTCACTAGATACCCTATCACAAACAAGACTAAGAAAATTCATTTCTAGAGCAAGGATGTGATTAAGGAAAACATATTGATGGTATAGAATAAGTGATGTATGATTATTTACACCATTACTAATGTTGAGATTGAGTTTGCAGTTAGTGTTATTCGTTATAAATTCTACTAGTCTAGCTGACTAGATAGTGTACCACATGTTGTAGTGGATGTGGCATAGAAGATTTTAAAGAAAGATCATAGCTAAGACCTTTCTAACCTACAATTGACACAATTGGCTAAGAATTTGCAAAGCATCAGAAAAGAAAAAGAACACCATGTGCAAGTTTGGTTCTTAACTTGTTTTCATATTATTTTATGTTCATAATTCTTTCTCTACAATAGGAGATGTTACTTACAAAAAGAAGAGTCATGTAACTCAATAGATAAATGAGTTTATTAATTAGTTAGGTGATATTTTGAGAAAGTAATGGATGCTTAGTTTGAGGAGTTTAAGGAGAAGCTGAAAAACATGACAAGGATTTCTCAATCCCCAGTGTATAAATATTATGATGGTGTAGCTTTCTTAGTGGATACTGATAAGAAATACATTCAAGTAGTCATACCTAGGATGGCATGATTGAAACCATTACCATATGAAATAAATAATGATGAAGCTACAACTACATTGGTGAGATAGTTGCTACCTAAGTAGAGTGTCATATCAAGATGATTGATGAAGAAGATTTTGTTAGAGTAATACAGTATTTATTTATTTATTAAATTATATTGATCAAATTATTAAGTCACTTATTATCTCTAGTTTACTTAAGCTAAACCTTGGGCATATATTACTTTATTTTTTATTAATAATTATCATACAACCTAGGTTTTACCTTATAGGTTTTTGATATCTTTTATAAGGATTGATCTCTTTGTAATAATTCAATCATTCAATATAATTATAATTTCATTTTTTTGCATCAAGAATGTCTCATCTATGGATCTGGGAATTCCAACCTCCATAGCTTTTGCATCTCTCTTTCTGTAATGGGTGTTTGCATGCAAGTCATTCTTAACAACTGGGGGGTTGATCTTTTATCAACTTCAACATGGTATTTGAGCTCCAAATCTTCATGCTCCTATTATGTTTATGAGAGGTTTGGATTGGCTTTCAGATCTATACTTTCCTTTTTAGAGGGTTTCATTTTTAAGAGCTTTTTTGTATTGGATCTTGGGCAAGGCGGGGGGGGGGGGGGGGGGGGGTTACCTTTTCTAAAGTGCTAGCTTGGAGCATCCCAAAACCCCTAATTTCGTATAAAATTTGTCCAATTTAGACACAGATCGAAGCTAAGGTAAAAAAATATTGCTCCTAGATTGGGCACATTTCCTGAAGCAAAGATTTTGTGATTTTTGGCACAAAAATCAAGATTATATTGCATGAGACTCAAGATTTTTTTTGCATGCAAATCAATATTTTTCAACATATAAATCTTGATTTTTGGCATGCAAATCTAAATTTTTTGGTACGCAAATCAGGATTTTTGGCCCACAAATCAATGCACTTTGGTATAGATATTAATGTAGTTTGGCACAAATCCTGAGTTAATTTCTAGTATTGGTGGGCATGCTTCCCAAGGCATTCTGGCATGGATCTTGAGGCAGTGGTTTTTTGGCCGTAACTTGCTCATTCAGACTATGTTTTTTGCAAACAAGATATTGTTGGAAAGTTGATTCTAAGCCTATCATGATGGTGTAGTTTATTTTAAATTTTTATGATATTTGGTTTCAAGTTTATGTAGTCAAATTTAGAGGTTATATTTTGTACTCTAGGAGACATATCTTTAGACATTCTGTTTTCTAGATTTTGCTTCAAGCACATTCCATTCAATTTTTGGCTTTTTTTGCATTTCAGTGGATATCTTGGTCATTTTAGGTCCAAGGATTGATTTTGTTGCTTCAAATTATTTTTTATGGGTTGTACTACCTCTTGTATCATCCTTATGTCTCTTTTCATATTTGTTGACATCCTTTTGTAGTATTTTTGCAAATGCACTGAGATAAAGTGCCACTCTACTATATTTTGGGATCTTGCACATCTTTTTGTTTTGTTGTACTTACACTACATTATAAAGTGCCTTGAGGGGTTTCATGTTAGCCATATTCTCCATCTTCCTTTTACAAGTGAGTGTTCCTTCCATGACATTAGCCTCATGATGTGTCGATGACATGTACCATTATAGGTGTTTGTACTTCTTTTGCACTCTTGATGTTACTGGTTCTTCTTTCTCTAGGAGATATTACATTCACTGTCAGTTTTCATGTCTTACCTCTCTGTATTATAGTGGGGTTATTTTGGTTCTATTATTTTCTTGGTTCGATGGAGTGAGCTATGTATTCAATATTTGATCCTATTTACTAGGTGATTGTAGTGGCTAGATACCTATGCATTTTGGTGAGATTGATCATTTAACATATAGACATTCTTTCATTCCTAGTTTTGGAGGCCATGAAGATACCTTCCATCTTTGATTGATTAGCTCTTCATACTTAGTCTTCTATACCTTGTCATGTTCTATATAGTGGAGGTTCTGCAAATCAATAGTTTGGTAGTGTTTGTAGCTTCATGCTTTAGTGGTGTTCTTCATGATCATCTTTTGTTCCAATCTTCTCAACACTCCCTAGTTTGAGGCTTCTTCAATTCTTCAATAGTTCTTTTTAGCATTATTTCCATCTCTTTTTGGAGTAGGGGTTTTCCAATGTGGTTTTCTCTATTTCTCCTTGTTTAAGAGATTTGGTTGTGCTTGGGTACCTCATTAGACTTTTTTGTTGGGACCCAAATTTAATTTTAGTAGTAGTTTCTAGATTTTTAGCTACTTTTGAACTTTATCTTAAGGGGGGTTGTTAGAGGAATAAAATATTTTATTATTAATTAAATCATATTGATTTAATTATTAAGTCACTTATTATCTCTAGTTTACTTAAGCTAAACTTCAGCAATATAATAATTTATTCTTTTATTAATTATTATCATGTAACCTAGGTTTTACCTTTTAGGGTTTTGATCTCTTTTATAAGGATTGATCTCTTTGTAATAATTCATTCATTCAATATAATTGCAATTTATTTTTTCCACATTAAGAATGTCTCATCTATGGATCTGGGAATTCCAGCCTCCATAGCTTTTGCTTCTCTCTTTCTGTGATAGGTGTTTGAATGCAGGTGATTCTTGGGAGCTATGGGGTTGATCATTCATCAACTTCAAAAAATTTGAGAAGAAGAGATAACAAGAGGACCTAGTGGAAAGGTTGAGTTATGTGGAGCTATAATGGGTACTTGATCAATCAGACTTTGACAAGATAATGTGTTAATTTAAACACTAAGTGGAGAAGATAGCTATATTGAAGCCTAGAAGAGATGATCAATGAAGGACCAAATACATAGGATAAACTAAGAATTAAAGTAGAAGATTAAGGAACTTATAGCTGAAGCCAAGTTGTGCTAGCGTCAACCAAATGAATAGTAGAATCTGAGAAAATATAGTGTTCACAGAGTACTAGTAAAGACTAAGTATCAAAAAAGTTAGATTGAGGGAAGATAGTGTAAGTCAAGCAAGAAAGTTAGTATTGAACAAGTTATCTAATAATGATTGAGGCCGATGAACAAAATTTTGGCTAAGTGTCAGCATTTGTTATTCTATAAAGGAAATGAGATTTCTAGCTGACATAGTTTAAATTCTTGAAATATGTAAAGTGTGTTAAAAATAAGGAGATATGAGATAAAACATTTAATATTTGAGAAACTGTGTTCGATTATTTTTAGGCATGGATTCAAAGATAAGTTTTGAGAAGTTTCTAGAAAGAAATAAGATAAGTGAAAAGGTGGACAAATTCATTGTATGTCTTGAATCTAATCAGAACCCCAAGGTCAACAATCATGTTTAAGAAGAAAAAGATCAAAATTAACTATTTAAGGAAGTATAAGGAATAACCTAATAAGACAGGAGGTTAACAATTTCTAAATTTGTTATCTGGAAAACTAAAGTAGAAGGCTAAGAACAAGGAGAAGAGTAGAGGTGAAAAGTGAATACTTGAAGGATTTTTTAAGAAGATCAAAGATAGTGATGGAGACATGAATGAAGTTTAGTCAATGAGTTAGTAGATTAGCTACATTATGATCTATATTTGCAAAGTGAATTGTATTTATTAGATAAAACTGCTGTTAATTTCTAACCATTGTATTAGTTAAAATCCTTTAATCAAGTTAACATTCTAATTGAATGTTCTTACGTCCTCTAACAAGACCATGTTGATGTCCATATTGTGTTGACTATCAATGATAAACACTTAGTGATTTTTGAGGTAGACTTGGTCAGTCATCACTATGACTGAGCCACCCAATGAAGGTCGAGAGATATAAGACTTGTTTATATTTTAGTTTGCACCGAGTAAGTCTTAGGTTACTGAGCATTCTAGTTTGGATTGAGAGATAATTTATGCCAAGTAAAGATAACAAATACTGAGTAAAGTCAAATATATTCATGTCAAGTGAGACATTTATTGTCAAGCATGCAAAAGTTTGACCGAGCATTAGGATATTCAAGTGCCAAGTAAACCAATTTTGACATATGTGTTTGTGATGTATCAAACACTTATTTAAACCATTTTAGATGAATTCTAAACTTAATTTAAGAAGTGTGGAGACATCTAAGGAGATTATTACACATTTTCTCAAAGGACATCAAACCCTAGGAAGGTAGAGTAACCAATCAAAAAATTGGAGGGACTAAGCGGACAAAGAGAGGGCTCTAGATCATTGATCCATGATCTAGAACATTCTCCAATTATTTATTTAAGAAGGGTTCAATCCCTAAATCAATGTAGTATGAGTGTGTGAGAAGGATTAGGAGAGAGTGAAGGTAGGCTATATTTGATGATTAGAAGCATAGATTAGATATAACAACCTAGTAGTGAAGGGAAGAGAAAAATATATCAGATAAGAAGATCAAATCAAAAAAGGAAAGAGAATATCAATAATTTTTCATAAGAGTGCTAATTAAAGGATCAGGTACTGAGACACTCTAACTAGTGGATTAGGGTAGATCTCTACCCTAGTCTTAATAGGTCTATAAAAATCTCCTAACAATTTTCTTACTTAGTTATGAATTTTAAATCCTTTAAGAAAGGTAGACTAAATGAGTATTGTAAGAGGGTAGACCCCTCATAGGGTAGATCACTAGAAGTGGTCAAATACTGTAGCCTTAATGGGCACACTTTATTGTTGCAATAGTAAAGATTTGTGGGTTTCATCCCTAGCCCGATTTTACCTTCACCTTGGAGGATTTTTGGGTAATCAAATCTTGTGTGTTATGTGTTTTCATTTACTTGCATGATTATGGATGTGACACGCACTTAGATCTATTTCAGTACTATAGTTTATAGTTATATGGTTTAAGATCTAGATATGAGATGGAGTAGAGGTAATACATTTGAGTTGTTATTTATTTCAAGAAGTAAAAGTTTTTGTAGATCTTGATTCAACCCCCCCCCCCCCCCCCCCCACTTAGTATCTTAGTTACTAATGTAGGAGCATCCTGGATTGCCTTGTTATCCTACTCATTTTTGTTCATTATGCAAGTTGGTGCCAAGTTATTGTAGCAATTCCTTCACGTGCCTAGCAATTCCTTCATGTGCCTAGTTATTGTAGCAATTCCTTCATGTGCCGAGTTACTATAGAAATTCCTTCATGTGCCAAGTTACCATAGCAATTCCTTCATGTTTCAAGTTACCTAGTGTATGCTGAGTGACTCTTCATGTGCCAATTTTTCTTTCTTATGTTGTGTGTCAGCATTTGGATGTGATTTCTACGAACCAACTTGTAGGATTCATTTTGATCATGACATTTATGTTAAGATATTTTCTTGGGATATGTCCAGACCATTGCTAGGTTGGCCTTCCTCTTATGTAATTTTCTAGAATGATCTTTAAGCCATTTTAGCAAGTATATATAGTGTGTTTAGGCTTAGAGTTAGGCAATTTTTTGGGAAGAGGATTGGAGAGTAGAACTAGAAAGTGCAAATTTTCTATTGGATCTTTGAATGTGAATGTATTTGTATTTGGGCATAACCTAGAAGGCCTTAAAGTTGGACATGTATGGAGATATTTTGATGAATCAATAAAAATATTGCACTCTTCTTCCTCCTTTGGTTGTTGTTCTTTGTGTTTGCTTTCGTTGTGTTAAATCTTGCAAGGTGGTTTAGATAGCTAGGTGAGCCTTTGGCACTAGTTATGTATCCTTTTTCTTGTGTCAGGTGGTATTAGAGCTTGAGGTTCATCCTTGTGGAGATTGGATCATGTAGAACCTAATTTAGATTTGGTTGTAGGGTGGTAGATCTACAGATTTGACCTATAACTTGTAGAGGGTCATGATCTTGCAAGAACCTAATTTGTAAAGGTGGTTTGTGGTAGAGGAAATATTGATAA
Source organism: Cupressus sempervirens (assembly GCA_028749045.1). Classification (NCBI taxonomy): domain Eukaryota; kingdom Viridiplantae; phylum Streptophyta; class Pinopsida; order Cupressales; family Cupressaceae; genus Cupressus; species Cupressus sempervirens. Next base: position 25,923,202 of record CM053786.1, read on the forward strand.
TTCCATATTGGATCAATAGAGACAAATTGTAGCTAGATTAGATGTTGTGGAGACAGCCTAGAGGAGAGGAGAAAATATTGATGATGTAAGTGATGATGAAGTAGCAACACCAAACCATAATCTAGAACTTGAGGAAGATCAAAATGAGGAAAGATTGTTGAGAGTGTTGTCTAGGGAAAATTCAAAGCCTACAATAGAAGTTGTTCCTTATGATGGAAAATTGGATACCAATGTTGTGTTGGATTAGATCTCAAATGTGGAGAAGTTCTTTGAGTATGAAAACACTCTTGATAATAGAAAGCTGAAGATTGTAGTCACTAGGTTGAAAGGTCATGCATCACTATGGTGGGAACATTTGCAAATTGAAAGACAAAGGAGAGGAAAGGAGAAGATCAGAACTTGGCCAAAGATGGTGAACAAGGTAAAGAAAAAATTCCTTCCTACTAATTACCAAGTTAGCTTGTTGAGAAAGATGCAAAATTTGAAACAAAAGGACATGATTGTGAAAGAGTATACTGTGGAATTCTATAGATTGGACATAAGATCTAGACATGTGGATGATGATGTTGAGAAAATTACAAGGTACATTAATGGATTAAGATCTAGAATACAAGATGAAATAAGTTTTGTTAAGTTGGAAAGTGTGGAAGAAGCATACCAATATGCCTTGAAAGATGAGGAGATCTTAGGAAAGAAGCATGAACAAAGACAAAGAGGTAGAGGTGGTAGATTCCAGAGAGGCAGAGGTAGATCTTATGGTGAAGGTGGTAGATCTGAATATTTTGTACAAGATAAAGGAAAATCTAAATGGAAGAATGATGACAAAGAAGAGACCAAATGGAAAAGTGGTAATTCTTACTGAGGAGGTACTAATTCTTACCGAGGAAGAGGTAGTTCTTATTCTAGAGGTGGATTTCACAGTTATTGTTTTAGATGTGGTAAAGAGGGACATAGATCTTTTGAATGTAGATCCTCTGAAAGTGGGAAAGGTATTAGAAAGGTTGTGATTCAAGGAGATGATGAGGGTTCACCAAGTGGACCTAAGGCTAGAGAAAATTTGATGGTGAGAAGAACCTTATGTAATGAGGGAAGTGATGAGGAACTTATTTTAAGGAGAAGTCTTTTCAAGACAACATGTAAGATGGCTGGAAAATGCTACAAAGTGATCATTGAAAATGGAAGTTCTACAAATTTGACATCAGAATAGCTGGTTACAAAGTTGTAATTGCAGAGGCTAAAGCATCCTAAACCCTATCTTGTTTCATCGATCAAAGATGAGCATAAGGTATTGGTAAGTGAGCAATATCTTGTGAAGTTCAAGACTGGACATTACTTTGATGAAGGTTTGTGTGATATTATGTGTATGGATTGTTGTCATATTCTATTGAGTAGACCTTGGAAATATGATAGATATGTTGTACATGATGGAAGATTGAATCAATATACTCTTTGGGTAAATGGGAAGAAACAAATATTGCTGCCTTTGATTGAAAGTTCAAATGAGGTTAGTTGCACTACAATGAAAGTTTGCATGGTTAATGGGAAACAATTTAAAAAGGAAGTGAAGAAGAATTAAATCTATTTTTCCATAGTTCCTAGAGGACCGAGTGTTCGTAGTAATGATTGAGCAACATAAGCTGGTAATGACCGAGTGACAACAGATAGTGATAGCCGAGTACTAGTAGAAATTATAGAATTTCTAAATGAGTATAAGGATATTGTTGCTAAGGATATTCTTGATGGTTTAATACCAATTAGAAGCATAAGTCATTGTATGGATCTGATTCCTAGAGCTAGTTTGCCGAGAAAAGCACCATATAGATTGACACCTATAGAGAATGAAGAACTTAACATACAAGTGCATGAGTTGCTGCAGAAAGGTTTGATTAGAGAAAGCTTGAGTATGTACTGCACCTACTATATTAGCACCTAAAAAAATGTAGAATGGAGAATGTGTACTAATTCTAGAGCTATTAACAAGATCACAGTGAAATATAGGTTTCCTATGCCAAGGATGGATGACATAATGGATTGTTTGAGTGGAGCAAAGTACTTTACCGAGATTGATTTGAAGAGTGGTTATTATTAGATCAAAATCAAAGAAGGTGATGAATGGAATACTGCTTTCAAGACAAAAGAAGGTTTGTATGAATGGTTGGTTATGCCTTTTGGTTTGACTAATGCACCTAGTACTTTCATGAGGTTGATGAATGAAGTTCTAAAAAGATTTTTGGGTAAGTTTGTGATTATTTATTTGGATGATATTTTGATATTCAGTCAGACTAGGGAAGAACATCTTGAGCATATTAGACAAGTATTATAGAGATTGAAAGAGGAAAAGTTGCTAATTAATCTGAAAAAGTGATTTTTTATGCAAGAGGAGATTGTGTATTTGGGATTTGTGATTTCAATTGATGGATTGAAGATGGTTCCTGAGAAGGTTAAAGTAATTTTGGAGTGGCCTACACTTGAGAATGTGGGTGAGGTAAGATCATTTCATGGTTTGGCTAGTTTTACAGGAAGTTTTTAAGGAATTTTAGTTCTATTTGTAATGCTATGACTAAAATATTGAGGGGAGATAAAAAGGAATTCAAGTGGACACATGGAGATGATAAGAGTTTTGAGACTTTGAAACAAAAGTTTGTTGAATTACTTGTATTGGCTTTTCCTGATTTCAACAAAGTATTTAAAGTTGAATGTGACGCAAGTGGTAATGCAATCAAAGCTGTATTATGTCAAGAAGGTAAACCCATTGCTTTCTTTAGTGAGAATTTGAATGATGCTAAAAAGAAGTATTCTATGTATGATCAAGAGTTTTATGCTATTGTTCAAGCCTTGATGAAGTGGAGACATTATTTGATTCCTAAGGAGTTTGTGATGTATACTGATCATAAAGCTTTACAATAGTTGGGAAGTCAACAAAAATTGAATTAGAGACATATGAAGTGGGTTAAGTACTTGCAAAGTTTCACATTTCTTATTAAGCATAAGAGTGGAGTTACTAACAGAGTTGCTGATGCATTGAGTAGAAGAAATTCTTTGTTGACTAAAATGAAGGTTGAAGTTCTTGGTTTTGATGAAATGAAAGAGTTATATGATGCCGATCTTGATTTTTCTGAGGTGTGGAGAGAGTGCAGAGAACCAAATTTGACAAATCACATAAGTAAGTATGATGAGTATTTTATTCAAGAAGGTATGTTATTCAAAGGCATTCATTTGTGTATTCCTAGAAGTTCTATGAGGTTGAATTTGGTTAAAGAAAAGAAAAGTGGTGGATTGGCTAGACATTTTGGAATTGATAAGACATTGAGTTTTCTGAAAAAGAAATATAATTGGCCACAAATGTATAAGGATGTTCAGAAATTTGTAAAGAGATGTGGATTTTGTCAAATTGCAAAAGGAGTTAGTCAAAATACTGGTTTGTATACACCTATTACTATTCCTGAGAAACCTTGGAGTGACATTAGTATGGATTTTGTTCTTGGATTACCTAAGACAATGAAGGGGTATGATTCCATATTTGTTGTAGTGGATAAATTTTCTAAGATGGCTCATTTCATACCATGTAAGAAGACATCAGATGCTAAGCATGTTGCTAAACTTTTCTTTAAAGAGACTGTGAGATTGCATGGATTACCAAGAAGTATTATTTCCGATAGAGATAGTAAGTTTGTAGGTTATTTTTGGAAGACTTTGTGTAAGAAGATGGGTATTGAATTAAAGTTTAGTTCTACATTCTTTCTACAAACAGATGGATAGATAGAAGTTGTGAATATAAGCTTAGGTAATTTGTTGAGATGTTTAGTTGGGAATAAGCCAAGTAATTGGGAGATGGTATTGGCACAAGCTAAATTTTCATATAATAATTCTATGAATAGGAGTATAGGGAAATAAACCTTTTGAGATTGCTACTAGAATGCATCCTACATTCAATATTTTCATTTTGTATAAGTATAATGAGTCAGATGATGATGTTGTTGAATCAAATGATTATCTTAAGAAGCAAATTGAAGAAGTTGAAGAGATATTGGATCAAAGAGTTAGCAAGAGCACGAGAGGAAAAGATTACTATGAATATTTGGTGAAGTGGAAGAACAAACCTATTGAAGATGTTTCATGGATTTCTCAATTTGAGTTGGATTCAACTCATATTGTGACATCTCAATGATTCAGGAGAATCATTTCTTTCAACCCCGATTGTCTGATGTAGGAGCATCTTGGGTTGCCTTGTTATCCTGCTTATTTTTGTTTATTCTGCAAGTTGGTGCCAAGTTACTATAGCAATTCCTTCATGTGCCTAGTCACTGTATCAAGTCCTTCATGTGCCGAGTTACTATAGCAATTCCTTCATGTGCCAAGTTACTGTAGTAATTCCTTCATGTTTTGAGTTACTGTAGAAATTTCTTCATGTGCCAAGTTACCTGGCGTATGCCGAGTGAATCTTCATTTGTCGAGTTTTCCTACTTATGTCATGTGTTAGCATTTGGACGTGATTTCTATGAGTTGACTTGTGGGATTTATTTCGATCATGACATTTATGTTAAGATCTTTTGTTGGGATGTGTCCAAACCATTGATGGGTTGACCTTCCTCTTATGTAATGTTCTAGAATGATCTGTAAGCCATTATGGAAAGTATATATAGAGTGTTTAGGCTTATATTTAGGCAAGTTTTTGTGAAATTTTTTTAGAAGAGGATTGGAGAGCAGAACTGGAAAGTGCAAATTTGTTGTTGGATTTTTGAATGTGAATGTATTTGTATTTGGCTGTAACCTAGAAGGCCTTATAGCTAGGAATGTATGAAGATATTTTGATGAATCAATAAAAGTATTGCACTCTTCTTCCTCTTATGTTAAGATCTTTTCTTGGGATGTGTCCAAACCATTGTTAGGTTGACCTTCCTCTTATGTAATGTTCTAGAATGATCTATAAGCCATTTTGGCAAGTATATATAGAGTGTTTAGGCTTAAATTTAGGCAAGTTTTTGTGAAAGTTTTTCAGAAGAGGATTGGAGAGCAGAACTAGAAAGTGCAAATTTATTGTTGGATTTTTGAATGTGAATGTATTTGTATTTGGCCGTAACCTAGAAGGCCTTATAGTTGGGAATGTATGAAGATATTTTGATGAATCAATAAAAGTATTGCACTCTTCTTCCTCCTTTGGTTTTTGTTCTTTGTGTTTGCTTCCATTTTGTTAACTCTTGCAGGGTGGTTTGGATAGCTGGGTGAGCCTTTGGCCCTAGTTATTCATCCTTTTGCCTATGTCAGTTACCTATTAAGACTTCCAAAAATTGGTATCTGAGCTTTTTTCTCTTAGAAGAAGTCTAATAGCTTGAGAGTTAAGATCTTGGAGATGGAGGTTTAGAAGCTAGGCAAGATAATTAAGAATAATAACCTTTACATCTAGATCATACTACAATAGCTTGAAGCAACAAGAGAGGAGTTAAAAAAATCCTTAAAGAAGAGAAAGGACTTGGTTATCTAGTAGAATGATACTCTATATGTAGAGGACATTGAATAAATAATTGAAGATGGTAATTCTAGTGAAAGTGATGCAATAATAGTAGACCTATTGGAAAGGAACAACACACTAAATGATGAAGTAAGAGCACTAAAGAGAGAACATGAAATTCAGTTAGTAAGATTATGTGAAGTGACTAAATAGAAAAAGAAATTTGAAGAAGATAAATATCATATGACTACAAGACTTGATGAAAAGAACAGTGAAATGCAAAGGCTTACTCAAAATAATTTTAACATGATGAACAAACTACTCCTTACAACTCAAGAATTTAGTAGAAAAGATGTGGAGATTCGTAATATGAAATTAGAGAATTATTATCAAAAGAATGAATTAAAACATGAAAAGGAACTCATTGAAAGGTTGAACAAACCTAAAGAAGCAATTGGATATTGTGAAGAGCTAATGAAATCACAAAGAAGACCTAATGACAAATTTGGTCTAGGATATAATGAGAACCTATCTAAAGAAGGTGAATCATCAAAGAGTGGAGAAAAAAGAAATTCAAATCCAAATAAAAAACCTACATGCTATCATTGTGGTGAGTTGGGACACACAAAAAACATATGCAAAAGAAAGATTGGTAAGAAACATTCTAAATTCAATGGACATTGTTCTACTTGCAAGAAGCAAGGATAGTAAATACATGAATATAGGTCAAAGGAAAGAAATACACCTATTATACATATATTTGAATGTCATTATTAGAATTGTTAGAAATATGGACATAGAACTCAAGAATGCAGATCAAAGGCAAAGTCTAACTAGACATCTAAGAAGCAAGGGCATGCACTTAAGAAAGGTAATTCTCATAATTGGGATTATAACACATGGTGTAGTTGTCATTATTATGGTAAATATGGTCATATTCTAGAAAACTATATTAGGACACATTTTAGAGGCAAATCTAAGAGTTGGATGAATGGAAGTTTAGTTTGTTATAGTTGTCACAAGATTGGACATGTAAGCAAGGATTGCAGGACTCGAGAATCAACACTAAGCAAAGAACACAACAAGGGAAAAGGAAAAGTTGATGTAGCACAAAAAATAATGAAATAAATCAATCCTAGAGAAATAAGGTAGAAACTAGCAGCAATGGAATAAGTGAAGCCGAGGTCAACCAATTTAATGGATCAGGGGACCACACTACCTCTAACTAAGAAACAAGGTATGTTAGGAACTATAAATTTAAATGTTACATACATACCAGTTTCTAACATAAGATATGTTAAAAGTACATATTTTCATGAATTAAGATACATTATGTTAGATTTTAGGCAAGAAATGAGAAAAAGAGATCATTATATGTATGGTGGATGCTGAGTAATAATATTAATGTCTATAATGACTAAGTATCACTATATAGACCGAGCTCCCATATAAATTGAGTTAATATCTTGACCGAGCTAAGAATGGAAATGATAATGAAGAATGAGGAGTGGTTATAACTAAGAGATGGAAATAAGGTTTATTGAACAAGATTTTATGTCAAGGCTAAGACAACTGTACTGCACCTACCAAACTATGAAGCATTTATTGAATAATTAATTTGATTGATTGAAGCTATATATCAAATTTTGAAGATCATTTTCATTTACTAGGTGGTTTCAAACTTATAGAGCGATTCAAAGGAAATCATAAGAGAAATTTGTGAGAAAGAATGAATTTCTACAGCGTGCCATCAAAAAATTACAAAGTGAAGTAAGTATTATGAATCGAGTTCCATTGTTAAATTTGTGTTGAAACCCTATTTTTGAAAATGACATCATCTGCATCCGACATTGGCAAGAAAATGTTGAAGGGTAACAATGCCCATATTGTTAAGGAATGATCAAGTTCCCCACTAAAATTTAAGGCATACCCAGATATTTCAATGACTAGAGATGCATCAAGTGCTTTGTCATTGATTCATCCCAGAGTGATTATGGTACATAAAATTCACTCATGTTATTGATTAAGAAAAATAGGTTTTGAAGGGTGCCTGAAACCTTGTACAAAGATAAAGATATTTAATAAGAACTATCTTAAAAGGAACAACTGACCTAGGTGAAATTGGTCATCAACCTAGAAGTGGGGCAACCCTGGTGACAGAAAAGACAATCGCCAACAACCTCAAAAAACCAGCCAAGTCACCAAGATCCCAACTATAGGATCAACCACTTAAAAAGGTCTATCACAAAAAGGGAAAATATGATTTACTCTTTGATTTAGAGCCTCCCTTGTAGGACCTAAGATTCATATCTAGAGGAGGAACAAAGGACTTAGATTTCCTTTGTTTTACAGTGGTCCATCCATCCTCCACCTTTGTGGCCTCTAATAGCCAAAGCCCCAAAGATACTAAAGATTAGGAGACCAGAGGAGTAGAAGCATCCATCATAGCTTTCTCACTAGGAGAGAATGCATTAAGCCCATAATAAGATAAGAAGGAACAACAGAGTCAAGAGCAAGAGAAAGGACTAGATCCTGACCGGTAGAGAGGATAGGATCAAGACCAATAGGCCGGACATCCACAACAACCTTAGGAAACAAAGTAGTAGAAAGGACAAGATCTTGGAAATTAGAAAGGATAGGATCATGAACAGAAGGGCGAACATCCTCAGCATCCTCAGAAGTAGTGTTTGCAAGAGAAGAGTGTCCCACTGGCCCCTAAACCACTTCCTGAGACTTATGCATCATGTAGTGCTTGGATGAGGCCTCAAACTACCAAGAAGGTGATCACTTTGAAATAGTTTTAATAGTAGAGCATTGAGATACCAAGTGATCTATTGTGTGACATTTCCTAAAGTGAAAGGGGTTTCCTTCAAAATCCAAAATTTGTGTCCAAGAGCCCCACGAAGAAGCCAAGAAAATCTTCTTAGGAAGACCCTTTGAGACATCCATCTGCACAAGGATCTACGCATAAGTTGAATGGAGAACATTAGAAGTAGCTGAGTCCATAAACATAAAATCTCTAATAGGGTCCCCCATAGATTCCAAAACAGAATCTAGCCAGAGATGCATAAGGAGATACAAAAGTTGAACCCAAATAAGGATTTTAGTGAAGGACTCCGTAAATGGATCAAAATCCATATGCCATGGTTTGGCCATAAGAGGGTAACAATCATACCAAGAGAAGCTATTATAACACATGATAGTCCTCCTATCTTCAGTAGTTGCAAACTTAACAATGAAGAAACCTTTAGCAACCAGGAAAATCTAAACACCATGATCTAAAATTGGCTCCCAATGCTTGGAGATCCAAGCATGAAGGTTAGAAAGGGAGGACCACAACCCCTAAAAATGAAAGATAGAAGCAAAGGAAGAGAAATCCTCTATTGTATTAAATATTTCATTAGTAATTTCTTGATTTAAAACAACCCTTATTGGATTTGAAACACTCATACGAGAAGCATCTTGGGGATGAAAAGGCCCAAAAGAGAGACCAACAAAAGGGGAAGCTCCATGAAAATTGGCTTCAAAGGCAACAAAATCAACATAGGAGGATGCCTTATTTTGAGGGGAAGCAACATTGAACATAGAAGAGGCCAAACTAGAGCCCCACACCATAGCACCCAAACCACTCTCAATAGCTCTGTCCATAGAAACTGTGAACCCTGCCACAACATCATCAACACCCATGGTCAGAGTGCCAAAACCACCCTTTCCCCCACCCACTGAAGTACCAATAACATTGACACCATGTACAGAAGCACACACAGGGGGCAAGAAAAACCCATAGGTGTGGGTAGAGGTGCAAGAGGCACGAGAGGAAGACATTTCAAACGAAGATGTTGAAGATGTTGAAAAGGCATATAACATTCACTCATGTTATACATGCAAGATAGGAGGGATTGGAAACTTTGAACTTAGAAATATTTATGATAGATTATGTGAAAATGGAATTTTGAAAGATGAAAATAAGGTTGTTGTCAAGAAAGGGCTTACTTGTGCCCCAACCTTTCCAAAAGTTTTTGAAGTAGAATGGACCAAAACTATTTTGGGCAGGGTTCATGGCATGAAATTGTTGCTAGAGAGTGGGCTAATGAAAACTAACAAGGAAATAAATCATAGAGTGATAGGGTATCCTACCCTAAATTAAGTCAAGACCTTGCATTGCTTAGCAAGAAATGGTATTGATGAACAAACAAAGACCAAGTGGAATAGGTGAGGAATATCGATAGATGGAATTGAAGATCATATTATTGAATTTGTAGTACATGTAATTTTACAAAAATTCTATCAATTGAGCTGATTGAATAGTTTGATGTACATTATAGTGGATTTAGGACACAAAATTATGAATAAAGATCATAACTACGATCTTTTTGAGCTACAATTGATACAACTTGCTAAAAATCTTGGAGCATTTAGGAAAGAGAAGAACACATCCTCTAAGTTTGGATCACTCTTGATATGCATATTTTTCTATGTACAATATTCATTTCCAACTATTGGAATTGTAATGTGGGATGGAACAAGACTAATGATTGAGAAAATCAATTATTTCATTGAACAATTGGGAGAGAATTTTGAGACCATTATGAATGGATATTTTGAGGAATTCAAGGGAAAAATGAAGAATAGATTGAGGATTCCCTAGTCAATTGTTGATCACTATTATGGTGAAATTTTTTGCATGGTAAACATTGACTACACCTCCACATAGGTTGTACTACCAAGGGTTACATGGCTAAAGTCTATGCAATATGAGGTAAATGTAGATGAGATTAATGCAGTTGTGAGAGCTTTTTTGTCTAAAGACATTGATAAGAATTCTAATCCATTTGGCACATATGAGATAGTAAAGATAAAAATAATGCTGCAAAAAAAGTGCCTAAAATAGACAAAAAGATAAAGAAGATAATTGCCAGTCTTGAGGGAAAACTAGGTGAAGGACCCCTACAAATTACTAAAGGCAAAGGGGAAGATGAAGAATAAGAAGAATAAGATGAAAATGAAACAAAGGGAAAATAACTAGTGGTTTTTGATCCTAAGGCAACAAAGAAGAAGAAAATTGTGATAGTGGACCCTAAGGTCAAGAGGGATCTGAAGAAGAATGTTCCACCTTCCACCCTTGTACCTCAAAGAAGAATAACAAAATAAGGGTCTAAAGAGAAATTACATGCAACTTATAAACCCAAAAAAGGCACAAAAAATATTACCAAGCCAATTAAGGGTAAAGGCACACTTAAGAGGAAACAAGCTACCAAAGGGATTGAGCACAGTCAACAAAAGAAATTAGGGAGAAAATTAGTCATCATTCCTGATGATGAAGAAGATGAAGGAGAGAAGACCGAGTCTGATCATTTGAGAAAGCTATAAATTGTTCATAGACAACATCCTATGAATATTGATTAGGTATGTGATAATAGCAAAAATTCAATAGGAATTTTAGGATTTAAACACATTAATAATGATTATTTAAATTAAGAAAATAAGGAGAAGATTGAGCAAGAAATGATTGATATGATGAAAAAATTCAAGTATATGGATATAGAATTAGGCAAAGGCATTCCAAAATATTTGTATAATAAATTGGATACAAAATGGAAATGGGTATTGCCAACTGAAAGACAAATCAGAGAGACTACTCTAGCTTAGACCATGGCAGACCCAGGGAAGACTCATATGTTTATTGCCCCAAGAGATTTTGCAAATAAATTTATACCCAATAAAAGGGATTATAATATTTTGAAAAAAAAGTAGAAGAGGTAGTGTAGGAGAGTACATTAGTATGGAAAAAGAGATTTTGATTGATAGTTCCTAAAGCAATAGAAGATAAAGAGGAAGAAGAGATAGAATAATCAAGAAATTTTTGATGAACTAGATAATCTAGAAGCGATTAGGAGAAAGGTAGAGGAGAGTAAACAACAAGATATTATCACAATTGAAGACATTTTTTATGACAAAACACAAAAAAAATGATATCTTGAACGAGGAAGAACCTAATAATGCAACATTCATAAATGCAACCTCGAATACTTTTCTGTCATGCACCAATCCATTGTTAATAAAAGTTTAAGATTATCCAAGGATTTAAAGTGCACCAACTATGGATACAACACCAAATTAATCAATAGTTATAGTTGAGAAGAATTATGAACAAGATGTAAGTGTCAAGGAATAGGGAAAAACCATAATTGTAATTCAAAATCCACCACCTATGGCCAATATTGTCATGGAGAAGGAAGAAAGAGAAAAATAAGAAAAAAAAATTAATCTACCCAAGATGCATTAGGAACTCACATTGAGGGAGCAAAGGAGGCTAAGAAATGAAAGACTAAAGAGTCTAGAAAGCCAAAAGAGCAAGAGGCAATACAAGCCTTAATACAATTTTTGAGTATTAAGCCTGTATGTACTGCAACATCAATTGCTACAACTATCCAAGATGTCGCACTTACTTAGTAGGAGAGTGTTACTATAGGCCAATAGATATAGGGACTAAGTGCTAAAGTAAAACCATTGTAGATTACATGTGGAGTGCCAACATTCATAGGTCAAATAAGTTGAAGTAAAAGGCTAAATCACCTGGGAAGCCAATGACATTGAATGAGGTAATTTTTATTCCAAAGTATGATCCCACCACAATAAATGTTGAGAAAATGCAAACTTTGCAAGAATTTTTGTTGAGGAAGACCAAACAAGAGGAAATCAAAAGAGAGAGGCAAAAAAAATAGGTATTACATGAAATAAAAGAAATTTTTATAGATCCATTTGATATTCATACTGTAAATGAGAAAACACCCATAATAGACCAATTAGTTCATATTATTGAGAAGGTCAACAATGAGGATATTGAGGCCAATTAAAAGTTAATGAAATGATTTGAAAATAAATTTAGCACAAGCTTTTGGAGAGAGTTTTAACAAAGACGGTAATAAAATAGGTTGAATTTTCAAATCATGTACATTCTTTGGATGGACATGTTAGGATAAACCATAGACATAAATAAAAAGTACATGCAAATATAACAAATAAAAAATAATAATAGATCACACAAAAATGAACACAAGGCACCAAGATTTAACATGGTTCACCCAATCCCTGGGTTACGTCCAACAAACAACAAGTCTGATCTTATTACAATCTAGTGATTACAACCTAATTACAATCCATAATCCCTTACAACTCAATACCGCCACAAGAACCAATTTCGCATCACAACATAATGAAAAAATACCCAACCCTAAACCCTTTTATACAAGTATTAAACCGCTTTAGGGTTATAACATGTCGGCCATAATTAGCCATAACTTTAGTGGCAAATCTACGAATGGTAAATAGTACCAAAAAAATTTCTATGAATGGTGAATAGTACATACTAATTATGAAGTATGTACAATACTTTCTTGATCAGTCACCACAATCTAACAATCTCCCACTTGGGGACTGATTAGGCTCCACACTAAACAAAAATCTCCCACTTGGAGACTGATCTTGTAGAAATACCACTACCACATGGGGCTCCCACTGCATCAAACCACCTTGGACTCTACTATTCTTTTATTCATGTTCAGTCTAAAAGACCAATTGAAGCTGAAGAGGAGTTCAAATTCTCCCGTGTTACAACCTTTGTCAACATATCTGCTGAATTGTCATTGGTATGTATCTTCTCCAGCTTTAACTTTCCATCCTCCAAAACTAACCAAATGAAATGGTACCACAACTGGATGTGTTTGGTCTTAGAATGTAGAGCTAAATTCTTTGCAAGATGAATGACACTCTGACTATCTATGAAAAAATAATTATCCTTCTGAGGATGTCCCAATTCATCCAAGAAGAACTAAAGCCATATCATCTCCTTGGCTGCCTTTGTAGCAGCAACATACTCTGCCTCTGTAGTGGATAGAGCATTAATCTTCTGTAACCTAGAAACCCAACTCACAGCTGCCCCACCAATAGTAAAGACATATCCTGTAGTACTCTGCCTGATATCAATATCCCCTGCCAAATTTAAGTCAACATAGCCTTGTAAATCAGTAGTAGAGCCCCCAAAGTGTAAACACTTATTGGATGTTCCTCTAAAATATCTGAGAATCCACTTGACAACATTCCAATGCTCAAATCTTGGATGACTCATATACCTGCTAACGACTCCCACTGCATGTGCAATATCTAGCATACATCAAGCTTCCTATAGCTAAAGCATAGGGTACCTTGGACATCTTATCCTCCTATTCCTATATCTTAGGACACATCTCCTTAGTCAACTTCAAATGACCAGGTAAAGGTGTGCTAACAGCTTTAGCATTCTCCATAGAGAAATGTTTCAACACCTTCTCAACATAATTAGCCTGAGATAGCATCAATGTTCTGTTCTTCCTATCTCTACAAATCTTCATACCAAGGATTTGTTTTGCTGCCCCCAAATCCTTCATAGAAAATGCGTGTGCTAACTATCATTTCAACCCCTTAATATGATCCATGTTTGACCCAGCTACAAGCATATCATAAATGTATAAACATAAAATAATGTAGCTATCATCATCCAACCTCTTAAAATAAACACAATAATTTGAATGACACTTGTTATAGCCATGCTCATGCATAAACTTGTCAAATTTCAGATACCATTGCCGAGGTTCTTGTTTCAAGCCATATAAACTTTTCTTCAATTTGCACACTAAGTTCTCCTTACCTTTGACCTCAAATCCCTATGGCTGAGCCATATAGATTTCGTCATCCAAATCACCATGAAGAAAGGCTATTTTAACATCCAGCTGCTCTAAATGCAAATCTTCAGTAGGCACAAGACATAAAATAGTACAGATAGAAGTCATTTTAACAACAGGAGAAAATATCTCATCAAAATCAATTCCCTTTTGTTGTGCAAATCCTTTTACAACTAACTTGGCTTTAAATATTTTCTTACCTCCTTCCTCTTCTTTCAACCTATAAACCCACTTATTCTGTAAAGCCTTTTTACCTACAGGCAACTTGCACAAATCCCGTGTCTTATTCTTTAGCAAAGAGTCCATTTCATCTTTCATTGCAGACTCCCACTAAATCTTAGTATCCACCTCCACAGCTTCATCATAACTTTCAGTTTCACCAGCATCAGTAAGTAAAATAGAATACAAAGAGGGAGAAAATCTTTGTGGAGGTCTAATTTTCCTTGTTGACCGTCTAACATTCACTGGTGTGTGTGGTATTTTTTGTTGCAGTTGTTGCACATCATGAGGAATGGTTGGAACAATAGCTTTTGGAGATTCATCCAGCACTACATAATCATCTTCTTTCTTCTCATGTTGTTGCAATAGATCTTTGTACAACACTTTCTCATTGAATATGACATCCCGACTTCTAACAATTTTATGATTTTCAAAATCCCAAAGCCTATAACCAAATTCATTAATGCCATATCCAACAAAGACACATTTCTTTGATTTTTCTTCTAGCTTGGTTCTATTTTTAGAGTATATATGAGGAAAAGCTTCACAACTGAAGGTCTTGAGAAAAGAATAACTCACCTTCTTACCAGTCCATGCCTCCTTTGGAATACCATAGCCCAAAGGAGTAGAGGGACCTCTATTAATCAAATATACTATAGTATTGATAGCCTCTGCCCACATGTGTAAGGGAAACTCAACATGCAACCTCATGCTCCTTGCGCACTCCATTATAGTCCTGCTCATGCATTCAACCACTCCATTTTCCCGTGGAGTCCTTGGAACAATTTTTTGTCTAGGAATACCATTAGTGGAGCAATAATCTTCAAAGTCATGACTGCAATACTCACCACCATTATCAGATCTGAGATATTTTAATTTCTTACCAGTCTCATTTTCAACCAAGCATTTCCATTTCTTAAAAGTTTGAAATACATCAGATTTTTGTCTAAGGAAATAAACCCATACTTTTCTAGTTGCATCATCAATAAATGTAACATAATAATGAGAGCCACCAAGGGAAGATACCTGAGCTGGTCCCCATACATCTATATGCACTAGCTCTAATTTCTCCTTTTTATTTTCCTTTCCAGTCTTTACAAAACTCACTCTCTTTTATTTTCCATACACATAACTTTCACAAAAGTCCATATTAACACATTTTAGACCTGGTAAAACTTTCTTTGAATGAAGTACTTTCATACCTTTCTCACTTATGTGCCCAAGTCTGTTGTGCCCTAGTGCTGTATCAAAATCTACAACAGCTGTTTGTTCTCCCTGCTCAACTGCAGCAATTGATCCTGAACATTCATTTTTCTTTGAAACAATCAAAGTAGAAGGAACAATATGACCTGTACAAAGATATAAGGTGCCTACTTTCACACCTTTTGCTACTACAACGGAACCTTTTGAAACCTTCCAATTTTTATCATTAAAAGTAACTACACAACCCTCATCACTGAGTTGCCCTGCTGAAATTAAATTCCTACTCAGCCTTGGAACATGTCTTACCTCATGTAGTAGCCAATGATTCCCATTCTAAAACTTAATCTTAATTTTTCCCTTTCTAAAAATATGTCAGGGTTCATTATCCCCCAAATAAACAAGCGCAAAATCCCCTTGGACATAATAAATGAAATAACCTCTATGAGTTGTAGCATGAAATGAAGCACCAGAATCTAAAACCCATGAATCATCTACACTTTCTAAAGATAGAAGAAAAGCATCCTCTTCAGATTTTTTACTTACCACATTTGCCTCCTTGTCTCCGTCTGATTTATCTCCTTCATTTTTCTTTCAATTCCATCAATCTTTCTTTTTGTGCCCTGGTTTCCCACAGTACCAGCAATTGTTTGGTCCTCTCGATTGAGACCTCCTCCCCTTTGACTTTCCTCTTGATTTTCCACGATTTCTAGAGTTACTTCCTCTCTTAGTCATTCTGCCCCTGCTTTGTGCATTCAAAGCACTTCCTGATGTAGATCCACCTGAGGATTTCCTACGAGTTTCCTCACTCAAAACAATATCGATCACATCATCATATTTTAGGGCACTAGATCTAGGAATAGAATTACTCACCGCCATTACCAAGCCATTCTAGCTTTCAGGCAAAGAACACAAAATCAAGAGAGCCCTAATTTCTTCATCAAAATTAATAACCACAGAAGATAATTGACTAGTAATAGTATTAAACTCATTTAAATGATCTGCAATAGATCCACCTTTTTCCATTTTCATATTAAATAAACACTTCATGAGGAATACCTTGTTTGAAGCGGAAGGCTTTTCATACAGTTTCGCTAGGGTTTTCATCAAATCTTTTGTCATCTTTTCTTTTGTAATATTAAATGCCACTGATGGTGCCAAGCATAACCAAATGCTTCCAAGTGCCTTTCTGTCTAAAAGATCCCATTCAGTCTCTAACATAGTTCCCTGATTCTTGGCTTTGCCTTCCAATGGCTTCCATAAATCCTTCTAATATAGATAGTCTTCCTTTTGTATCTTCCATAACTGGAAGTTCTGCCCATTAAACCTGTCAACCCTCAGCTTACCCTCATTTTCCATTGCTCCCACTCAACCATGAGACTCCCACTTAACCATGAGACTTTCCTGCAGAGGATAATTGAAAGACAACCTCGCTCTGATAGCACTTGCTAGGATAAACAATGGACAAAAATAAAAACTATATGTAAATATAACCAATAATAGAAAATAATAGATCACACAGAAATGAACATAAGGCACCAAGATTTAATGTGGTTCACCCAATACCTAGGCTACGTCCACCAAACAACAAGTCCGATCTTATTACAATCTAGTGATTACAACCTAATTACAATCCGTAATCCCTTACCGCTCAATAACGTTGCAAGAACCAATTTCACATCGCAACATGATGAAAAAATACCCAACCCAAAACCTTTTTATACAAGTATTAAACCGCTTTAGGGTTATAACATGTGGGTCATAATTAGCCATAACTTTAGTGGCAAATCTGAAAATGAAGAATAGTACCAAAAAAATTTCTATGAATGGCGAATAGTACCATTTTTTTTTGGAGCGATGCCTCGAACCCCACTAATTATGAAGTATATAGAGTACTTTCTTGATCAGTCACCACAATCTAACAAGATTTTTGTAGAATGCTTATTCTTTCTAAAAAAAGCTTTGTGATGTTGAGTTCTTCATATTGGAGAATCAACAATCTATTAAGAAACTTCAAGCAGATTTGAAGTCATCGGGACATTCTTTGAGTATGGACACAACTTAAAACTCTATTCATTTCAATAGATTAAGTTTTTCTCAAGGAAGGTTAACCGACCTAATGGCCAAAGATTGTAACATTGGAACCAAGTTGATCACTATTAAATCTATATTGCTACCTAATTTGGAGGTGATATAGAAATAACTTTCAATTGCATAAGAATTAGTTCAGAGACATTCACATCTCTCTATAATAGATAGTTTAGTCGATCTAGCTGCTTAGCTAGAAATTAAGATCCAAGTTTTGAAATTTGTCAAATATAGTTGGTATCATGTGATGAATATGAACTTTTAGATCCATAAGACATTTTTGGATAAGTACAACTTAATCACCAAAAACCCTAAGCCATGAGTGATAAAAGAAAGGGGGTAAATAGAGAAAGATATACTAGGGGAAAATATAGAGAAAATATATACAAGGGGGAAACAATATTCATGTCATATATTCAATGTAGAAATTAGAAGAAGGCATGAAAATTGAAACAAGATAGATCACAGGTATTACTCAAATTCATTTTTGGAGATATGTATATATGATGTATATAGACCAAGTCACAATCTAAGGGGGAATGCTATATTTTATAATTTTGAATGAAATGATCAATCATGACAAAGTATTTTTGCAACTAATATCAAAGGGGAGATTGTTGATCTCCATGTTGTGTTGACTACCAATGAGAAACACTTAGTCATTTCTTGCATAGATTTGGTCAATCATCACTGTGATTGAGCCACCCAATGAAGGCCAAGAGATATAAGATTTTTTTATATTTTAGCTTGCATCGAGTAAGTCTTAGGTTGCAAAGAATTCTAGTTTGGATCGAGAGATAGTTTATGCTGAGTAAAGATAATAGATGTTGAGTGAACTGAATTCAGTTTATGTCGAGTGAGATAGTTACTACCGAGCATCTAGAAGTCAAAGGATAGTATGAATATCACTTGTGACCAACCATCAGCGTATTTAAGTGATAAGTAAACCAATTTTAACATATGTGCTTGTGATGTTAGAAAAACTTATGTAAACCATTTTAGTCAGCTTCTACACTTAATTTATAGATTGTGGAGACAGCTAAAGAAGTAATTATGTATTTTTTCAGAGGACATCAATCCCTAAGAAGGAAAAGTAACTAGTCATAAAATTCGAAGGAATAAGTGAGAAAATAGAGAAATATGGATTTCTGATCATGATCTAGAACCTTCTCCAGTTGTTTATTTAAGAAGGGCCCAAGCCCTAAATCAAAGAAGTATTAGTGTGTGATTGTGTGTGTGCAAGAAGGATTAGGAAAGATTAAAGGAAGGCTATGTTTAATGATCAAAATTAGAGACTAGACAAAGAAACCTAGTAGTGAAGGGTATAATAGAGTATATCAAATAAGGATATCAAATCATATAAGGAAAGAGAAGATCCAATCTAGCATAAGAGTGCTAAAGAAAGGATGAGGTATTGAGACATTCTAACCAGTGGGTCAAGGTAAATCTCTTAATAGAGTGGTCCTAATAGGCCTATTCAAATATCCTAACAAATTTCTTACTTAGTTGTGATTTTTAAATCATTTAATAAAGGTAGCCTGAATAAGTCTTGTAATCTCCTAATAGGGAATACCCCTCATAGGGTAGATCACCATAAGTGATCAAACATTATAGCCTTAGAAGGAAAATTTTATTATTACAGTAGTGAAGATTTGTAGGTGTCATCCCCACCCTAGTTTTACTTTCAACTTAGAGGGTTTCTATGTAACCAAATCTTGTGTGTTATGTATTTTCATTTACTTGCATGGTTATGGATGTGATGCACTCTTAGATCTATTTTAGTATTACAAGTTATAGTTATATAGTTTATGATCTAGATATGAGATGGATTAGAGATGAATAAATTTAAGTTATTATTTATTTCAAGAAGTAAATTTTTTTTGTAGATCTTGATTCACCCCCTCTCCCCCCTTCTCAATATCTTAGTTTTACGCCTTGTAGCCTTTTTTCCCTAATTAGGCCACCTAGAAACTAGGTTTCTTGGATTTCTCACAAATCCCCTTAAAAACCCCCTAAATAAACTATGTATTGTTCCTACCATCAATCAAGAATCAAATATTTCTTGGGTCCTAGGTCCTAGCACTATCTGTACACTAGCTTTCTTGGAAACCCCTATTTTCAAGGGTTTTAGGAGCATGTAGGCCAATCTTCCTTCTATTCTTCCTTTGGTTTCTCAAAAAAATCCACTACTCCTCTCCTTGAATAAAAGAAATAGGGACACACCCCTCTATATTATCCCACCTTTGATTGGTTCAACCCAATCCATTTAGCAAGTCCTCTTGCTACTATTCTACACAAACCTCTTGCCAAAATGTTGTTCCACTTGCCTAGGGCTTGGTAGTAAAAATAGTTCCTCTATAATAAATTACTCTAAAGTCCATATATACACTATTTACATAGTTTCCTACTTTCTTCCAAGAGGCCATAGAGTTTGAACAATGGAAACTCAAGTAGGAGGCATATTTACACAATTGACTCTAGACAAGGTAGTGAATCAACAAGACACAAAAATTTAACAAAATGATAACCAATCTATCAAAATACCAAACCAATGCTACAATAGGTAGGAACAAAAAATATACTTAAGTCTCAATTCATTATTTTTTTCCTTTCAATCCATGTATGATTGGATGAAGGCTCTATCATGCAATTACAGTCCCTTCTTGCTCTTCCTAATCTTCAATCCATATAATCTATTCACTAATCTCATATTAGGGTTTTCTTGGTCTTATATATCCCATTCCCACATTTATGAACCCTTAGCTCACCATTTGGTAACCATTAAATCCCTTTCCTAGGTTTTAGGAAATGTTGTCATGACAACTTTGTAAAGTTGCAAAGTTGTCATGATCAACTTTTAAATCTTTTGCAATTTTGACAAACCACTAACCTCAATGGTTAAACTTGACTTCAAACCATTACATATGACCTTAAAACAACTCAAAATCTCAAAATCTCAAAATACCACTCCATTTTGGAGTCTTGGTTAAATCTTGACCCTTTTTTGACTTTCTAGGACCTAAACACCATGTAAGAATTTGGTTTAAGCCAGAATTCACCCAAGAACTAAAGAACTCAACACAAACACATTGTAGACCAAAATAGATAGAGTATGATTAGAATGATGATATTCATTCAATATGCTAGCTTAGCCAACTTGAGAGTACACTAGGAGTGCCTACATATAAAGGGCTTAGGAGAGCTTATAGAATGCATAGAAGTCAGCATCATGATATGTCATACAACCAAGCACATGTCCACTAGATATGGGTTATCCTCCATTGAGCATGGGATTAAGTGTGATGATGTGAGGATAAGCCTACAATGGTGTAGCATGCAAATCAGTGGTGTAGGCAACATGTGCTAAATGAGGAGTGTAGATAACTCTGTTGTCAACATGACAACTCAGTGAATGATGCATACTCCTATGTTGTAGACACCATGTGCATAATTAGAGTTGCATAACTCAATGAGAGTACAAAAAATCCTAAGTGTCTCACCTAAAATAATAATTAAATAATGCATTAACCTACGTAAACTTAAGTAAGTGTAATAAGTAAATACTTATTTACACCAACACACCCAAATCCTAAATGATGATTGAAAACACTTGACTCAACTCAACCCTATTGCTATCCACATAAACAAACAACTTGGGACTTAATAACTTAGCCCTTATTATCTAGTGGTTGGCTAAACCAACCTACAAGCCAAAATGAAGGTGCTCTTACACCATTCTCCCCATACAACAAATAAGTTAGAGAACTTGTGTTGTTAAGAAGTCTTCATTGATGCCATGCTTCTTGAAGTCACTCTCAACTATCCAAGTAGCCTCTGACTCTGGTTGGTGTCTCCATTTCACTAAGTGTTCCATATATATCTTATGCCTAGTCTTCTTCTCCACCCTTGAATCCAAAATCTTGTCAACTTGTGGCTTGATCTATTTAGGCACCTTGAGTTCTTCCACATCTATATTCACCTCAGTGTTGTACTGTTCATCATCCATCTCTAGCCCTTTTTATTTGATTAGGTCCTTCACATTAAATATAGTGGAAATGGACATCTCCTTGGGTAACTCCACCTTATATGCATTTGGCACCTCCATATTTAGCCAACACTTTGCATAGTACAATCCTTTTCATCTGTATCTTACTTGGTATGTCTTTCTATAATCTAGCCTTTTTCAAGAATACCATCACCAATGTTGAAATGTTCAAAATGGGAAGAGTACTTCTGAGACGAGGTGGGGGGGTTGAATCACAAGTATCACATATTAACCTTTTCTAATCCTTTAAATCAAATAACTAACAAGTAAACTGCATGCATGTGAACATATAAATGAACATAAAGTAAACACATGCAATAATACATAACACCATATTTGGTAACCCATAAACCCACTAGGAATAAGAAGGTAAAACTGGGGTGGGGATGATACCCAAAAAAATCACTGCAACAATAATTGTTTGACCATGGTCTGCCCTGTTAAAGTCTTTGCACTATGTCAAAAGTGACCTAGTTAGAGGATTTACAAACACTTTACATGAAGTGTCACCCTATTAAAGGATTTAGTCACCTCTTCAAAGCATCTAAAAAGTAGTTGTTAATATAACCTATTAACATAGGATTTTCACTTATATAATACAATGACTAGAAAGTATTAAGAATCTTTGACCTGATTGTTTACAATCTTCAATTGCTGATTTCAAGCACTTGATCTGATCATTCTAGTCTTGATCCTCTAAGATCTGATATTTGATCATGTCCCTTGTCCCTTGTATTGTTCTGATCAACTTGATATGTAATTGCTGCTCTGTTCCTCTAAGTCTTTCTCATTTCACACTAAATTTCACTATAGTTTTCCCATACAATATTCTCATCCACTCATGCAATGGGGTTTTTGACCTCCTTTTAAAGATTGTGAAGACTTAGGGTTAGCTATGGATCTGTGATCCATATTGAATCTTGAGTTCTCACTCATTCCTTTTATTTTCCTCATTGGTTGCATGCCTTCTCCATTTCTCTAATTGGATGCATGTTGATTGCATAGGAAATGTAAAAGATTCGTCCTTATCCTTTTTCTCCTTTGAAATCCTTCTATGTTGGCTCCAAAAATGGTTTACATTTGAGTTTGTGAGGGCACAAACTCATATGTTGATTATGTGTTACTTGGCACATATTGTACTACTGATGCTCAACACATATACTATCATGGCTTACTCAGCACCTATTACATTCTATCTTGCTCGGCACATGTAAGATCCTAGATTACTTGGCACATATATAGTTCTAGATTGCTTAGCATCAACTATGACTTAGCACCTATATATCACTCGACACTTATATACTACTTGACACCTGTTGAAAATCTAACTTAGCACACACTATGGCTCGGTATACATAGTGTACTCGGCTTCAATGTAGAAAGTGGTTAAGTATATTGACACTCAAGTGTCAAAACCATATAAGCTCAACAACCTCCCCCTTTGACATGAGTGTCAAAACCATTTAACTAATCATTAATAATTTATCCTTATGAGTACCTTATTCACAAAATTTCAAAAATTGTTCAAAATACCTTATAACTCCCCCTGAGCTAATTGTGCCTTGTCATTCTTGCAACCAAAATTATGTGTTGAATGTGCCTGATACTCTTTGTCTTTTGCAGTGTTCCTATATTCTATACTTGTGTGCTATTTATTCATGTCTCTCCCAAAACATTATTTCTCCTCATGAAAAAATGTAATCAAAATTTATAGTATTCTCCCCCCTAGTTATATCAAACTACTATATCTCCCTTATATCTCCCCTAAAACATATATCTCCCCCTTTTTGACACTAATGTCAAAGGGTTCTAAGGAGTAATACCATACTTAGCCAAAAAATTACTATTTACCTCCATTATTATTTTCAGAGCTGCATCTCAATTCTCAAAAGCAATGTCAAGTGACTTGTGCTAGATGGCAGTCTCTGCAGCAAGGTGTACAAGTCCATCAAGTATAGAAAGATTAGGATATTTCTTTAGAATTGTTTTAGCATATACTTCCTCCTTGTGGAGGACTTCTAAATGCGGAGTTATAGAGGATTGAATTTGAATCAAATTAGCCTTAATATTGGCTTCCTCTATTGTAAGTATAGCTAACTCCCTTTGAGTGTGAAGAGATTGTGCAAAATGCTTCTCACTTTGAGCTAGATCCTTTGGCAGTTACATGCTAGAAATTTTCAAATTTCTTTCCAAGTTCATTATTCTCTAATTTTTTTCTTGTGTGAAATTGGAAAAATCACACAGCTTCCTGTACAATGAAAAAATGTTCTCAAGTACAACTTTGACCTTGTCTATTCTCTAGGCCAACTCTACCTATTCAAGTGCTATTCCACTTGATATCTTCTCGTTTACTTTTCCTTGAAATTTTCTTTTTGACCATTCCATGAGTTTAACATTAGTATCCTAGTCTTCATTGGTCACCTGGTCAACTATATTTGATAGTTTCTTTATTATTGGCTTTGCTTCATTTGGTGACTACAAGTTGAAGGCATCCATAAAGATGTCCTTAATGTCATGTAGTGCTTGCTTGTGTTTGAACTCCTTCCCGAGTATTTCCTACCTCATCCTTTTGTCTAATGCATTTTGCATTTCATTGATTTGTGCCATTATGATGGTCTTGGAATCATAGGAGGGTATTACAATATCTTCATCTAATTTAGGGTCTCCAAAGTGAAGTACCCTAGCTACTCTAGTTGAGCTCAAGCCTGGAGTTGAGATTTGCAAAGGTGTGACTTCATCGCTCGGCTTGTGAAAGGTCTTTTTTGGAGTGCCAGTCTTTGGTAGTTCTACCAATGTTTGAATGGCAACCTACTCCTTTTCTTTTGATGTATCCTCCTTCTCATCCAACTTTCCTTCCACTGCACTTGGCTTTTGTAATATATCACCTACTGTTAGAGGTGGTGGAAGCATCAAAATTTTAGTCCTAGTAGCTGTGTAGGTGAAAGGTGGTCCCTCTGGTTTCACCTTTTCTTTTTGTGGTGCTACTACTACCTATTGTAACTCATCAACACTCACCAATACAGGGCTTGTGCATAACTATGCATGTAGAGTGGATTGGTGAAGGATGGTGGAGAGATCTTCTATAGTAAGGGGATTGATGTTCTGAGATGAGTTGTCAAGAACATCCTTAATGATTATTGTGTCTGCAAGTGTGATGGTTGTATGAGGTGAACTACAAGGTAGCATTTATGTGTCTTGTACAATTTTTATTCTTCTTACTGCTAATCAGCTCTTGCCATAGTTTCTTCCTTCTGTGTTTCTTCCTCCTCACCTTTTTCTTTATCCTTCTCAACTTTCTTATCTCCCTCTTGTTTCTTCTTTTCTTCTTCAGCTCTTGCTATTGCTTCCTCTTGCTTCTGTTCCTCTCCTTTTTTTTCTTCTACTTTCTTTTCCTCTATCCTTCCCTTGGCACTAGTTTTTGCCTTATTTACCTCTTCGTCTTTGTCATCAGTTATCTTATAAATTGTTTTCCACAACTGTGTGGATTTATTTACTATATCCTCTATTTTGTTTTGAAGGATGCTAAAGACTCTATACTTAGGTGCAAATTTTTCACCATGTTTCCTATTAGCCTTTGTTATTTGACCCTTTTTCATGTTAGGCTTTACTTGAGCCAATAGATTCTCTAATTTCCTTTTCCATTTTTAGACAATAATGCCATTTGTTCTTAATTATCTCATACAATTCCTTGGGCATAGTACTGTCAAGTTCTAGAGGTGTGTTTTTAAATTCTACCATCATGGCATACATAGATTCCTGTACTTTATTTTTGTCTTCTCTACTGAGCTTATTAAAATTAAGAGTGTTTAAATCATTTAAATCTACACTTCTAATATTTTCACAAAGTTTGTCAATTGTAGACTTATGAGGATGACTTACCAATCTAAATTGGCTGATATACTCTGATTCTGTTCTTTCTTCATCATCTGTATCTAGTTGTGCCACATACTTCCTTCTCTTTTTTAGCTCTTCAGTAGGCTATTCAATGGATTTCTTCTTCTTTTTTGATACCTCTTTAGCCTTTTGAGTGGATTCTCTTGTAATAGCCCTTGTTGTTGGAGCTGGCTTAGTGACCTTCTTAGGTTTGGGCTAAGCTACAAGCTAACTCAAAACATCTGCCACCACATTCTCCTTACCTTGAATGTACTTAACCTCAAAATCATACTCGCATAGAAACTCCATCCGTCATCTCTGTCGAGCATTCAAATTAGGCTGAGTAAAAATATACTGAAGACTGCGATGATCATTGTGTAACTCAAATCTATACCCCAACAAGAAATGTCTCCATCTTGTCAAAGCATGAACTACCACTGCCAACTCAAGATCATGCGTAGGATAATTCAACTCATGATCCTTGAGCTTGCGTGATTCATATGCTATCACCCGTCCATTCTGCATCAACACTGCACCAATCCCCTCAAGAGAAGCATCTGTACACACCATGAAATCTCCCTCTGGGTCCGGTACTGCTAATATCGGTGCACTAGTCAAAAGTTCTTTGAGCTTCCGAAATGCTTCCTCACATTTCTCTATCCACCCAAACTTCTTTCCTTTCCTCTGAAGAGAAGTGATAGGATGTGCTATCCTAGAGAAGTTCTGGACAAATCTGCGATAATATCCTGCTAGGCCCATGAAACTATGAATCTCTGGCACGTTAGTCGGTGTCGACCAATCTATTATCGCCTGAATCTTTGCAGGATCCACTAAAATACCATCACCTGAGATGACATGCCCTAAATATGGAATCTCTGATTTGAAGAATTCACACTTGGCTGCATTAGCATAAAGCTGGTTGTCTCTCAAACACTGCAATACCAACCGCAGGTGTTCCTCATGCTCCTTCTGATTCTTGGAATATATCAATATATCATCAAGAAACAAAAGTATGAACCTATCAAGATATGATCAAAATACACCATTCATCAAACTCATGAACACCGATGGAGCGTTAGTCAACCCAAAAGGTACCACTGTGAAATCATAATGCCCATAGCGAGTTCAAAAAGTGGTCTTGTGAATATTAGCTTCCTTAATACAAAGCTGGTGGTATCCTGACTTAAGGTCAATCTTGGAGAAAACTGTGGCCCCCTTGATTTGATTGAATAGGTCATCAATCCTAGGCAAAGGATACCTATTCTTAATAGTCACCTTGTTCAACTGTCTGTAGTCGATACAAAGGTGCAAGGAACCATCTTTCTTCTTCACAAAGAGCACTGGAGCTCCCCATGGTGATACACTAGGTCGAATGCTCCCTTTGGCCAGAAGTTCCTCTAACTGAAGACATAACTCTCCCAGTTCCTGTGTGGTCATGTGATAAGGAGCTTTAGAGATAGGTTCTACTCCAGGAACTAGATCAATGCTAAAGTCGATATCCCTCTTTGGAGGCATGCCTGGAATCTCACTTGGAAAAACATCTGCGTACTCTTGCAAAATCGGGTGATCTAAAGTCTTCCTCATATGATCTTCTTCTTCAAGATCATTTACCATAACAACAAGTATTTGACATCCTTTATGGAAACTTCACTTCATTTGCATAGCAGAAATCATCCGCAGAGATATCGGCCTTGGTATCCCAACTATCTTCACATCATTCCCTTGGTCATCTTGGCACCTAATAACCTTCTTCCTACAATCTATACTGGCTTTATGAGCTCCAAGCCAATCCATGCCCAAAACCACATCGTAGGAACCAAGGGGTATGACTCAAAGATCCACTACAGAAACAAAGCTTCCTAAACTAAGCCCACACTTATGAACTACAGAGTTCGTGGAGACCTTGATACCTGAGGCTAGTTCCACTTTCCAACCATGATCTTGCTTTACCGCATCCAGCTTACACTTAGAAACTATAGATGGTGAAATAAATGAATCCGTAGCTCCTAAATCAAATAATATTGAAAGAGATATACCTCGAATAGCACCTGTGGTCTCAACCACTGTGCCTTGATGATCTGCCTGACGGTGTTCAACTGCTGCAAAAACTCTATGAGCTCTACCTGCATCACCAACTATAGGCTCTGAATCTGTAGGCCTAGGTCTTGAAAACTGAGGTGTTCACTATGGACACTGAGCTGCATAATGACCAATCCATCCACATGAAAAACATTCTATACTCCTGCTAGATCCTCTACCCATAGATGGTACATTTGATTGCTATCGGCTGTTCCTACTGACAAACGACTGACTACTCTGAGCCGACTGGTTGGGTTGATTTTGTTTACTGCATTGAATATTGCGGTTGTTCTTAAAGTTAGAACCTTTTCCACCACCTTGAGCCTGAGAATTAAATCCCTTTTGTTTTTGTGTCTGCCGAGATTGTTGGTGAAACTATTTTCCTTTAGAAGAGAAAGGCTTCTTGTTACTATCTGAATTAAAGTTGCTTTTAGATCCTGACGCTGCTGGCACCCCCATAAAACCACCTTGACCAAGGTTAACACTTTGCTCAATAAGAATTGCTTGATGTACCACATCCTTGAGGGTTTTTGGCTCAAATACTTTGACACCCCCAATAATATGATTGTTCAATCCCCTAATAAAGTGTTGTGTCAATTGAGCTGAATTCTCACTGAATCCTGAAAAAGATGAGCTCATAAAACTTACGCTCATACTCGGTTACTGACATAGTGTACTGCTTGAGATTATGAAATTCATCTGCCCTTTGCTGTTTCCATTCCACTGGTAGGAATCGTTCATGGAAACTCTACAAAAATAGTTCCCAAGTGACACTGCTCATATCGATCCCTAGCTTCTTCTCCTCAATAGTCCACCAAGTGGCTCCAAAGTTCTCTAAATTGGTGATCGCAAATCTTGCCTTAACATTGTTGTCAAAGTCCTACATAGAAAAAATCCTGTCGAGAGAAATAAGCCACTGCTCAGCCACATATCCAGACCCTTGCCCATTGAAAGGCTTAACCTTGGATCTTGAAAGATCCTTCATCTGAGTGGACACAATGGACCTTTGACGCTCCTTCCGAGGACTTCTAGACCTGGGTCTATGCTCTTGTTCTGTCTGATGTACTTTAGGTTGTTCTTGAACAGGAGGTAGATGTTCTAGTATAGTCTACATTAATTGTCTCAGACCAACCTCTTTAGACTCAGCTTGGTCCTCTCTACGGCTTTCTTCCTGCTGCCTATTAGAGTGCTCTTCCCTGCTCTCTATACAAACCGATCCCTCATGGGCAGACTCATGGGCACTGACGGTTCGGCCACGACCATGACCTCTTCCATGGCCCCTACCTCGGCCTCTAACAGAAGACCTAGTCCCAGATACCATCCTGCAACAGTACAGAGTACTATTACAATCAAGAGACAAATGTTACAATAGACTAAGTTCAGTTTTAGGTCTAAGTAAAATTTCAGTTTTGACAACTAAGTGTTGAAGTATGAAAAACATACGAGTACAGCTCAAGTACTGTTTTAGTTCACCTAGTCTCAAGTTCTAGCTGTTCCAAACTACCCAGAGCTCGCAATGTAGAACTCGGGCTCTGATACCAAATGTAATGCCCCGCCAAGGGATCAAAGAATTAACTTAGAATTTTCACTAAGTTTGGTAACATTTTTTTTTCCATGAAAGCAAATACCACATATAACTTATTCGTAATAACGGAAGCAATAGCAATGTCCATCTAAAGAGTAAACATAACATATACAACAGATTACATTCTTTAAGATCCCTTAACGTGAATTACATACATGATTACAACATCCACATGGAATAACAATCATAAGTCCAATGTTCAATTATTACATATCCAACTACTCATTCATCCACTTACATGTCATAGGGTATGAAGGCTTAAAAGTATATGCATATGTAGAATAAGATACATCATCCTATTCTAATCCATGATACATCAAGGTAAAGATAATCACATGATACTCATGATACATCATCATAAAAGTCATATACATCCATCATAAAGATCTACAAAACAAACTAAGTGCACGGTTCCTCCCAACCGTTAATAGCATCATTAGATCATCGTGGATCCTAGCCATCCCTCCGTGCGTAACATTCCAAGCACCGAAGAGATCATCGGTATTATCATAGTAGGAATGTCACTCCTAAAACATCCTACTAACATGAAAAGTAATGCATAAGATATCATCATCTAACATATGCTAATCATCAATGAAAGGATACATATCCACCATCACGAAGGATGCATCAACCACAATGTCTCAATGAATCTCAAATGATAAGAGTGGAAAATACACTACCACCCGACCGCGTGGTACCTAAGTGGTCCACTCCCACCGTGTTGAAGAGATAATATCAAGTCCCAAACAGGCTATCAAAACCACATAGCACACGACTCTAAAGTCCAGGAATCCTAAAAGTATACTAACTCAAAGGTTCCAATCACAAAACAAACATCTACTTCCCAGAGGCACACAATGACATGTAGGAACCTACTATGCAAGCGAGAAAGTGTCATCGCATTTATCTCGTACAAGTTACCCTGGCAGTTAGATAAACTCCACGGGTCCATACAGATCTCATGCGGCCACTAGTATCCTTTCATACTGACAAGGCATACTATGGAATGCAAGGTCACAACCATGCATTCTCTCTACTCCCATCCTAGCCTATACAAGCACTCAAGGCATGGGCGAGAACCAAAACTCTTATCTTTTTAGGTTCATTTAGTTAGTATTAAGTGTGAATGTTATCACTTATTAAACCAACTTACAATGAGTTATCCTAGCAGCCTCTTAGGGCCCCGGCCCCCATTGCAAGCCACTTCCCGATACTACATGCAGATATCCTACCCTAATGCTCATGGTATCATAATCATAAAGAAAGTCCACAAAATCATGAAATATCCATAATAAGAATCAACAAATGTCCATGATTAAATCATCAAATATGCATAAAAGCATCAAATCTCCATGAGCAATATCCATAGAAAATCATGACTACAACAGCTCTCTATTGGCAACTGAAGTATCACTGATAATCAAAGTATCCATTGGTTTTCAACAACCAAAATATATCTCAAAATAATTCACCATATCCATTGGTTCTCAACAAGCAACCAAGAATATCTCAAAGTCATACTGATCGAAGACTTCAAAATGGTTAAGTCATACATGTCACAACATGACATCATCAAGAATAAATCCACATTATAGTCCCATCATGGCAACTAGAAAATAATCCAAGAATAACTTATCGATGACCAAAATAATGGTTAAGTCAAGGATCTCATACATAAAAATCTCAACTATAACAACCAATATTCTCAACCAATACATAGAGCATCCATCACATAATCATGGTTGGGTTTATAAAGATCGAGATTACAACATCATCATGACATCACATTCACATAACCCCCAAGCCTCTGGTAGACATCCTATACTAGTCAACACTAGTCAACCCAAAACAAAAAACATAAGCATAATAAATACACAATGTAAACACATGTTTTGGTTTTGCCAAATTTTCAAATTTGAATTCATATGCAAAGTCACAGTATACTTTTTCCCAAAATAATATCAAGAAGAGAAATTTCGCGTTTTACCAAACTCACGCATTTACTTGATAGATAAAAGTTTCTCCATTAGATTCAATTTTCTAATTGATACTTTATTTATAAAAAAAAAACCTCATTTGAGAAAATAACATTTCCAATAATCAAAAACTTCGATTATGAATATGCTAATAATTAATCTTAGTTAAAACTAATGTTTAATTAAACTAATTATTAAAAATTCTACTAACTCACATCTTTTATTACTTGTTATAAATTACATATATACATATATACATATATATATATATATATATATATAAAATTATATATATATAAATACATATATACATACATAATAATAAAAACCGAATTACATAAAAAGTCAAAATATTGATATCCGATTTCATGCAATGTTTATAAAAATCGAAATCGAAATGCTTGGCAAACCTTTGATGCCATGCGGTACCAAAGTACCTGCTATCGCAGGACTGCTGACAGCGGGTACAAAGTACCCCTGTCATCGCAGACCCTACGATGCCAGGTCCTCTGCGTACTCGCGGAGATACGGCATCCGCCGAAAATTCATATCAATTGAAACATTTTTTATAATCATTTTCCGCCTGCGCGGTGCGATTTTGTATGTACACAATGTTTAACATTTTTAAAAAATGTTTACTAAATTTCGACTTTAATCATATATGAATATATATATATAATATATATACATATGTATGTATATATATATATAAGGGTATATGTATATGTATGTGTGTGTGTATATATATATATATATATATATATATATATATATAATATACAGAACTATAGATATCACAGAATATATATATATAAATGATAATTTATGAATACAAGCTTTCTTTTCCAGAATTTCTCTATGAAACTTGGTTTTTCAAAGTTTCTAATAACTAATTTTTAATGGGTTTGTTCATGAATTGCAACCCTAGCCTGTATCATTTTCAGATCTAAGCATATAGAAACCTCAAATAAATTTTAATTGCCCAAATTGAAAATGCATAATGAAGACATATGGAAAACACGAAGAAGATAGGGGAAAGCAAGATGCAGAAGTAGCATAAATGAAATCACAAGAATCTACTCGGATTCTAATGCTAACTCACTTATCCTCAGATAACCCGCAGAGCAAGCTCCCCTTCTTCAGAATTTCTCGAGTCCTCCAATGCTTCAACTGTTCTCCACGCTAACCACACTATCTATGCTATGTCCCAGCTATGTCCAAGCTATATGTCCAAGCTATTAAGGAATGCCTGAATATAAAGAGCTTTCAGATAACCCTAGAATGCTTCTAGAACCAGCTGGAAGATATTGCCAACTAAGCATGGACCTATTTCCAACCTTTTTGATAAGCCCTAGGGTTGTAGACACCATGTTCTCAATTGATGCACTAACCCCCGTGTTGTTGACACATGAAAAATGGGGAACTGCATTAATTTCCAAGCAAGTTTATAATTCCAATTATTTTTAAGTAATTTCCATTTATAACTCCCATTTTAATTTTTATAACTTTTATTATTATTATTTGTTTATTAATTTATTAGTATTTTATAATTATTATTTATTTTAATTTTCTAATTTATTTTATTTTATTTTTTAATTCTTTTCTCCCAATTAATTCTCCTTGAATTAATTATAATCAAAATATCAAAATCATGATATTTAATCTTCTCAAATAATTAATTTATTAATTAAATCTATTTGTTAAGACTTAATTAATAGAAAATTCACCATAGACCTTCATAACAAAATATGAAAACCCATCATAGGACAATTCACACAAAATCAGTCTAAAAGATTAAAAATCACGAAATATGTCATCCAACACATTCAGTGGGTTCTTAATTCTGATACTTGTCCCAACTCACTAGGACAAATCGTTTTAGGGTTTGGGATTTGGACTTGAGAATTTATCTCCCCTCTCTTATCATTGAGATAGTATAATAGGGTACGCTCATCCTAGCAATTCAAGGAAGTCGATACCCGGTACCTGCAACTTGCAGAAAAGCCATGCATGTACATGCTATATATATATATATATATATATATATATATATATATATATATATATATATATATATATATATATATAGTGCTAAGCTACGTAGGCAATGGCAGGAAGTGGTGCATTGTGTAGATCCCGACTGAGCAGGTAACTACGACTCCCTTCCTTAACCACATCAGAAATGCCATACAATAAGAAAATACGCACACCATACAAATGCAAGTATGGGGTAAGTATCCATAATAAAATTCATGAAATAATAACCATCTAACTAATCATCAAAAATAACTAAAAATAATATAATGGTCATCATACATACATGAAATGTAAAGTCTAAATGATCTCATCATATAATAACTGAATCCATAACATAATGTTTGATAGTGTCAAAACAATACCACTAATCCATCTACATAGTACTAGTCCATCAAAGTCTGATAATAATAGCAATAATATATCCAGAGAAGATGTGAACGAGGGTAGGCACTACAAGGGGAGACTTTGATTTGGTTTAGGAAAGTCTTAAACTTGTTTAGGGAATGTGACAACATTAGGGGGTGGATTAGGCTTGGGTTTAGGATTAGATTAAGGATGTTAGAGATGTGCAAGTGGATGGCATTAATGAGGGTGGGTGAGTTAGTGGCTAAGCTAGGTTAGTATGGGTGGATGAGGTGGATTAGGCTAAATGGAGGATTAGGGATAAGTTAGGGGTTTTTTAGATTTGAGGATTTTATTTATCAAATAGATTTATTTAATAAATGGGGATTTTTGGAATTAGATAGAAGAATAGGATTTAATTGATAAATAATAGGTTATTTGATTTATCAATTAGGACTATAGATTAATTAAATTAATCAACTAGGGATGGCAAAGGATTAATTAAATAAAAATTTAATTAATGATGCCTTTAGAGATAACTAAATAGGATTACTAAAGCGGTGTAATCAAATTTAGGTGTCTACAGACCATGACAACTTTAGGTGGAATAATGGATAATGTGCCAGTTGGGTCATTTTTGTAGGCAACTTCAAGGATTGGCCTAAACTTGGATTGCTTTACCTCATTGCTAACTAACTAAATCGCATGACCTTCCTTTGCTTTGGGATTTCTTGAACTAGAGGCCATTTTACTGAACTAGGGTTTAAATGTATTAAAACTTTAACTTCTGTGTAGCTTGACACTTGATAAATACCTTTGAATCAATGAGTTTGTGCTAAATTGCTATTAAAATCTATGCAAATGGCTATTAGGTTGCTGCTTGATCACTTCTTTGCTCTTCTCATCTTTGCTGTGTGTTTGAATGGCATGAAAATGAACAAAAATTGACCTTATACCTATCAAAGACCTACCATTAAATGCTTAATACATACAACTATAAACTTGGCACTTGAAGGTTTCACCAAGACTTAGCACCCATTGTATTTCATTTTCTCAGCTTCCACTAGTTCACCACTTTACTCAGCTCCAACTATAAACTCAATCACTATTAGAAACTCAGCATCCATTGGAGCTTTACTCAGCATCTGAGGATAGTTCGACAATATTTGAAAAAACTTTAGATTTTGACCTAACATCTCTGCTCATGTAGATTTCTTCTTTGTAGTACTTCTTTATCTTGGAACTGATGTATGATATAACTTTGTATATCAGTCCCATACACCTTTCTTTTGCTTAATTGGATGAAGTGTGATCACTTCACCTTTTAGGTGAAGTGATCCCTCCATTTGATCTACTGCACTCATCTTTCTTCTTCCAAGTCTTGTTCATTTGCCCTCTTATTTGTTCAACATCAACCTTCTCTTTTCCTTTTTTGACTTCTATCTTGGGTGCTTTTGACTTTGTTGGGAAATTCTTGCTAATATGAATAGTTTTCAAGCAACTGAAATATGTAGTTTGGCTTAGCCATCTATTGTAACTCCCTCTAAAATGTGTCCTTATGCAATTTTTAGGAATGTGTCCATACTCTTGACAATAGTGATAGTTATACCTGGTGTTGTAATCCTAGTTGTAGTGATGTGCATGGTTGGTTCCTCTTGTAGGCTAATTATGTGTCCACATAGGCTTTGATCTACACTCAAGTTTTCTATGTCCATATTTTTTGCAGTTGTAGTAGTGACCTTCAAATCTTGGTGTCCTCATGGTCTTGGTTCTACATTCATGTGCTTGATGTCCTTGCTTTTTACACTTGTGACAAAAGCTTGCATTTGTAGGCTTATCATGCTGATGATTATTCTTGCTCTAGCATACATTACAGGTATGTCCCTTTTTACCGCAAAAATGATAAGTAGACAAGTTAATCAATCCACACACAATAAAATCTAGAGGACAAGTTAATGACAAGTAGGTTTAGTGTTCTTACCTTTGTTACTCCTTTCTTTTGCAGTCTTGGATGATTCTACTTGTTCAGTGCTAGTGTAACCAAGTCTTGAAGTATCATTACTAGCCCTTGGTGATTTTAGTAGTTGCTCAAAGTACTTGATGGCTTCACTTGATTTGTTAAAACTCTTTTCTCTCTCCTTTTCTCTCTTTAACTCATTATGTAATTTTTCATTCTGCATTCTCAAGGTGGAAATCTCAATGTCCTTCATGTTTAGCTCATGATGAGTATTCATCATCTAACTTAAGGTGTCAAGCTACATGTTTGAGATCCTTTAAAACTCAATTGTCTTCTCTTCTAGTCTATTGGTAAGATTTCTCTTGTCATCTTCTATCATGACCTTGTCTTCAACGACTCTCTTCTTTTGTTCAGTCACTTCACAAAGCATTATGGCTTGTGAATCTTGTTCAAGCTTGAGTAATTTGATTTCTTTAGCTTGTGTTCTATTTTTCTCCATTAGTTCTTCTATTGCTACATCAAATTCCTTAGAATCTCCATTGGAAAACACTTGTGTGGTATAAATCTCCTTGTAGTGTATGTCATTTTCAGCTATGGCTATATCCTCCTTCTTTTTAAGGATTTTCTCAATTCTTATCTAGCTTCTTCCTATTTTTGTAGAGCAAGGTGCATATTAATCACCTGATTGTCTATGATCTTCCCAAGTTTGAAGACTTCCATCTTTAGACCTTTTCTCTAAGCTATTAGGCTTCTCCTTGTGAGAACTTTTTCTCTGGTACCAATTGTTAGAATGTTCAAAATGGGAAGAGTACTTTTGAGAGGGGGGGAAGGGGGGGTGAATAAGAAGTATCACACTTTTAACCTTTTCTAATCCTTTAAATCAAATAACTAAAAAGTAAACTGCATGCATGTAAACATATAAATGAACATAAAGTAAACACATGCAATAACATATAACACGAGATTTGGTAACCCAGAAACCCTCTAGGAATAAGAAGGTAAAATTGGGGTGAGGATGATACCCACAAAAATCACTACAACGATAATTGTTTAACCACTTCTAATGGTCTACCCTGTGAAAGGCCTGCCTTGTTAAAGGCTTTACACTGTGTTAGTAGTGAGCTAGGTAGAGGATTTACAAACACTTTACATGAAGTGTCACCTTGTTAAAGTATTTAGTAACCTCTTCAAAGGATCTACAAAGTAGCTGTTAAGCTAACCTATTAACATAGGATTTTCACTTATCTAATACAATGGCTAGAAAGTATTAGGAATCTTTGACCTGATTGCTTACAATCTTCAATTGCTGATTTCAGGCAGTTGATCTGCTCCTTTTCATCTTGTTCCTCTAAGATCTAATATCTGATCGTGTCCCTTGTCCCTTGTACTATTATGATCAATTGGATATGTAATTGTTGCTCTGTTCCTCTTTCTCATTTCACATTGAATCTCACTATAGTTTTCCCATACACTGTTCTCATCCACTTATGCAATGGGGTTTTTGACCTCCTTTTAAATATTGTGAAGACTTAGAGTTAGGTATGGATCTACAATCCATATTGAATCTTGAGTTCCCACTCATTCCTTGCATTTTCCTCATTGGTTGCATGCCTTCTCCATTTCTCTAATTGGATGCATGCCGATTGCATAGGAAATGTAAAAGATTCATCCTTATCCTTTTTCTCCTTCGAAATCCTTCTATGTCAGCTCCAAAAATGGTTTACATCTGAGTTTGTGAGGGCACAAACTCATGCACTAATTTTTTGTTACTCGAAACATATTGGACTACTGATGCTTGGCACATATACTATCCTAGCTTGCTCAACACCTATTAAATTCTATCTTGCTTGACACATGTAAGATCCATGATTGCTTGGCACATATATAATTCTGGTTGCTCAGCATTAACTATGACTTTGCACCTATATATCACTCGGTACTTATATACTGCTCGACACCTGTTGAAAATCTAAATTGGCACACACTATGGCTCAGCATACATAGTGTACTCGGCTTCAATGTAGAAAGTGGTTAAGTGTATTGACACTCAAATGTCAAAACCATCTAAGACCAACACACCAAATCGCCTACCTACAAACTATAGATCTCTTTCCCCTTCATCTCTTTTAGCTTTCAAATTTTGGTTTTCCTCCATTAGGGTCTTCTTTACTTGCTCATATACCTCTTTCATTGACTAAGAAAAATCATCATCATGACCATTGATTCCTTCATAACCCTTCAAATATATGATCTTAATAACTCCTCTTGGATGTAACCCATATACCACTTCAAATGGACTTCTACCAGTAATCATGTTTGTACTATCATTATAAGTAAATTTTTCTTGAGGAATTTATTATTACCATCCTTTTCCATACTCCTTATTCAAACACCTCAACAAC
Source organism: Cupressus sempervirens (assembly GCA_028749045.1). Lineage (NCBI taxonomy): Eukaryota > Viridiplantae > Streptophyta > Pinopsida > Cupressales > Cupressaceae > Cupressus > Cupressus sempervirens. The sequence continues at coordinate 25,961,177 of CM053786.1, forward strand.
TTACCAAGTACCCAATTGACTACCTCTATCTGACCATATGTTTGTGGATAATAGGAAGAGCTATGAGACAATTTGGTTCCTAATCTCTTCCAAAGTGTTTTCCAAAAATGGCTCATGAACTTCACATCTCTATCTACCACTATGCTCATGGGTAAGCCATGTATCCTAACTATCTCCTTGAAGAAAAGGTGGGCAATGTGACTAACATCGGGTGTTGTTTTGCATGGGATAAAATGACCCATCTTACTAAATTTTTCCACCACCACAAACACACTGTTCAAATCAGTTGGTGTTCTATGTAGTCCTACTACAAATTTTATGCTAATGCACTCCCAAGGCCTATTTGGTATGGTTAATGGCTGGTAGAGACCAGTATTTGATGATGTACCCTTTTCCTTTTGACTCACTCCACACTACTCCACATATCTCATTACATCTTTATGCATCTTAGGGCAATAATAGAACTTTTCTACTAAGTCTAGGGTCAACCCAAAATATCCATTCAAACTCCCATTTTGTTTCTCTTAAATAATAGTCTCCCTCATAGATCCTCTTGGGACACACCACTACTTTCCCTTGAATAATAACCCATGCTGCAATGTGTAGACAACATATTCACTATGAAAATGATTTTCATATTCAGTGCATGCCTTGTGGATATCTAAGAAGTTTGTATCTCCTTTATAAATATCCTTGAATTCCTCAACTCTAATGCTCTGCAACTAGATCTCTTGAATAGTGAGTAACCTCCTACCGAGGGCATCTACAATTTTATTATTAACTCGCTTCTTGTGCTTGATGGTGAAGGTGTAGGATCGCAATAGTTTCATCCACTTGATATGCCTCAAACTCAGTTTGTCTTGAGTGTTGATGTAACTTAGGGGTTGATTATTAGTGTAAACCACAAAATCCTTAGGTAATTAGGTAATGACTTCACTTTTTAAGGGCTTGTACTAAAACATATAGTTCTAATTCATAGGATGAATACCTGGACATGGCCTCATTTAACCTTTCACTAAAGAATGCCACTAGTTTTCCCTCTATACTTATGACTGCACCTACTGCAATCCTACTTGCATCACATTCTACTATGAATGGTTTTTCAAAACTTGGCAACACCAATATAGGTTAGGTAGCCACTTCCTTCTTCAATATCTCAAATCTTGCATTAGCTTCCTTGGTCCATACAAATTTTTTCTCAAGTCCTCATTTTATGGGGTTAAGGACTAGTACACAAATTTCCCTAATTTTTCTTATAAACTTCCTATAGAACTAAGCTAGTCCATGAAAAATTCTCACTTTAGTAACTATCTTAGGAGTAGACCAACTTAAAATGGCTTCAACCTTGCCATCTTAAAGTTACCCTATGATACTACAAATCCTAGGTAGACTAGTTCTTGTTTCATGAATTCACTCTTTTCAAGGTTTATGGTGAGATTTTCCTCTTGGAGTTTCTTCAACACAAGTTCTAGGTGTTTCAAGTTTTCTTCTTTGGTTTTCCTAAAGATGATGATATCATATAAGTAGACTACCACAAAGACTCCTATGTAGTCCTTTAGAACCTCATTCATCACCCTCATAAAGGTACTAGGTGTATTTGTAATCCCAAATGGCATTACTAGCCACTCATATAAGCCCTCTGTAGTCTTAAAGGCTGACTTTCACTCATCACCCTCTTTCATTCTAATTTGATAGTAGCCACTTTTTAAATCAATCTTGGAGAACTATTTAGCACTCCCTAATAAATCCATCAAATCTTATATTCTAGAAATGGGAAACCTATATCTAATAGTTATCCTATTTATTGCCCTAGAATTAGTACACATTCTCCACTTACCTCCCTTCTTTGGAGCCAACACCACTGGAACAACACATGGGCTTATACTCTTCTTGATTAGACCTTGATACAAAATCTCTTGGACTTGCCTTCTTTTGGAAGATTGGGGAGATTGTTAGAAGATTGGTTGCAAGCATGAATGCTAATGATATTCCTATGGGGGAGTATTGTAGATATGTTACTATGATGATATATTACATTCATGACTAAGTTTTTTTTGATGTCAACATAGAAATTTTGTGTGGTATCTGATAGAAGAACAATGTAAAGATCAAGTTGGTATGTACAACTAGTTGAGTATTTACACTATCCAAGGTTATGAGAGATACTTCTAAGTATCTAGTATATATAGTTAAGATCAAAATATGAAATGATAAGTGTAGAAGAAGTTATGTAAGTTTTTGTGATGTCTATTTTGAGATAGAGTTTACAAAGGCATGTTTTGGTAAACTTGTTATATCTCTTAGAAGAGTTGATATTTAGAGGATCGAGGTTGAGAACATGAAGAAGACATGTTGGTGATAATGTGGCTAAGATAGCTCATCATAATATTTCATGTACGAAAAGTTATTCAAGTTGCAAGGTAGAAGATTTATGTTATTGCTAAGTGTAATGTGTTCTTAGTGTGGTCATATAATAAATAATTGAGAAGGTCTAACAGCTGACTTAGGGAATTGTTTTGAGGACTTGGTATAAAGGAAAGACATTTTCCTTTATCATGTATGAGGAATAATATGGTTTTATGGATTGATGATAACCAACAGAAAGAGAGGAATGTGAAGTTTAATAGAGTAGTGCATAAGTGAAGGAAACTTCATTGTCAAGGTTTTGTTGAATGATCCGAGGTTTGGTATTTGGATCTAAGGTTTGTCACCTAGTCTACAAGGTCTGACAGTGATTAGTTTGGTTCATAGAACAAAGGAAAGAAGGAGATAATAGTAAATTACATGTTTGAGTAGTGAGCTCTTCTTATAGTTGAAATTGCATATTTGGGCAGCGAGCTCATCTTGCATACATTGTACCACAACTCCTAATAGGGTTGGAATCTCCTAAAAAGGATTCAAAGTCTCCTAATAGGGATTCTATGTACTAATTTTTGTAATAGACTTGAGTCTATCAGGGTCCATCCTCTAACAAGGAATATTTATATTAGTACATCATCTTCTGGGCATCATTCCCACTAGGGTTTTCCCTCTTATCAAGGGTTTCCCTAGTCAACATATCTAGTGTAATTGTCTATGTGTATTTTATTATTGTTATTTTTTATTTTGGTTGAATGGTTGGGCTTTTTAAAAGAAGATAAATGTTTTAATTGGATAACTAATTCACCCCCCTTCTCAGTTATCTTGGTGGACTATTGTTTCTAATAATTGGTATCAAAGAATCAGGTCCTTGAAGATAAAGTTAAAAAAATTTGGGAGATCCATGGTGAATATATTTAGGAAAGATAGTCCAAAGTTTGATGGAATAAATTATGATAGCTAGAAACAAAAGATGAAGACACATCTATTGTGTATGGGTCTGTGACATTGGATGTTGACAAAATTAGAGAAGATAATCATTGCTAAAGAGGACTTGGAAACTTGTACTGAGATAGAAAGAGATATTTTTATGTGTGACATGAGAGCTAGAGAAGCACTATTAACTACACTTCCTAAAATTGAGTACAATAAGGTAAAATCACTCGCTACTTCACATTTGATTTGGAAAGCTTTGGAAAATAGTTTTAAAGGTGATGCACATTCTAAGAAGTTGAGACTACAAAGTTGGATATGTGTGTTACAAGATGCTAAAATGATGGAAGATGAATCTATAAGAACATATATACGCAGGTTATCAAAAATTACTGTAGGTATTGAAGCTCAAGGAAGAATCGAAGAAGATGATGAGGTTATATGGAAGATATTGAAAACTCTAACACCACCATTTAAGTCAACAGTTTAGATGATACAGTCGTTGATATCTTGTACCAAAGATTTCAAAAAGGTGACATTGCTTGGAAGATGTGAAGCATTTGAGAATAAACTTAGACAATCTAGAGAATTGACCAGAATAGAGATAACTTTAAATGCCTTGAATATTTGACCTAGTTTATCAAGGTGCACAAGTACTAGAGGAGATTTTTCTAGTAGTAGAAAATTTGAGGAGGATAGAAAGATTGAGGAAGGAGTAGCCCTTTTGGTAAGAAGAGAAAAAGGAGGTAAGGAAATTTTTTAATGTTGGACTTGTGATGAATATGGTCATTATGCATCTAAGTTTCCTAAAAGAGAGAAAAAGTATAAGAGAAATCACAAACTTAGAAAGGATAGAGAGTGTTTGTATGCAAATGAAGATAATGATTTTGATGAACAAGCATTAAGTGCTAGTGACGACAAAATTGGATTTGTGGCAATTAAAGAAGAAATTCTAGAGAAGGTAGCTTTGGTATCACAGGTTGAGAAGAAATCTAATTGGATAATTGATAGTGGTTGTTCACATCATATGAATGGTGATATGAACAAGTTTGTTGAGTTCAAAAGTTAGGATGGAGCAATGCAGCATGTCAAGTTAAAGGTATTGGATATATAACTCTTGATGGTAAAAATAACACTAAGATGTATGTTTTGTTGATGGTTTAAAACACAATATTTTGAGTGTTGGACAATTAGTAGACAAAGGTTATCAGTTGCAGTTCACAGAAAAGACATGCATGATTAAAGAAAAAGATGGAAAGGTAATTGGAATAGGAACTAGATCTAGAGGTAACATATTTCTTTTGAATCATATTGAAATGACCTGTTTGGTATGACATAAGAGATTTTTCCATATAAACTTTGACAGTATTGTAAAGACTAGAAAAATATTTGTAGTAAGCGATTTGAAAAAGATTGTAAAGCCTACTAACACAATTTGCAAGGAGTGTGTTTTGGCAAAACATAACATAACTTCTTTTCCTAGTAAGAAGTTTACCACTATAGAAAAGTTGGAGATTGTACACACAAATCTCAATGGTCCTACAAAGACTAAAGGATTCTATGGTGAAACATATTTTATGATTCTAGTCGATGATTTTTCTAGAATGATGTGGGTTACATTTCTTAAAGAGAAATTTGAGGCATTTGATAAGTTTAAGATGTTCAAGAATAGAGTTGAGAATAAATCTAGTATAAAGATTAAATATTTAAGATCAGATAGAGGAGAATTATTTTGAATGAGTTTAACATGTACTTTTGTGAGGAAAATGTAATTAAAAGATAACTATCAGCTCTAAGAACCCCTAAATAGAATAGTTTTGTAGAGAGAAGGAACAAGTTAGTTACAGAAGCAACAAGAGCTATGTTAGTAGAGAATGATGTATCCAAGACATTTTGGAGAGAAGTATGAATACAATAGTCTAGACTATAAATAGAGTACAAGTCAGGAAAGACACAAACACGACTCCTTATGAATTATGGTTTGGTCACTCACCTATAGTTAAGTATTTCAAAATTTTTGGTAGTAAGTGTTATATCAAAAGAGATGATGATATTGGTAAGCTTGATGCTAGAAGTGATGAAGGTATATTTTTTGGTTATTCATTGAAAAGTAAGGCTTATAGATGTTATAATCAGAGAACTAAGACTATTATGGAAAGTGCAAATGTGAGAATTGATGATAAATTTAGAATACAAGAGAGAATAGTTTATTACAATTCAGATGATGATGTTGCTACTAAGACAAGGAATCATGAGGTATTTCTTGAGACTAACAATGATTTTCAGAATGAAGGAAAGCCAAGGTAGGAACAAAGCTTGAAACCTTCAATAGAGCCAAGTGTTGAGATAGAAACTCCTATTTCAAAAAAGGATAAGATAAATAATCACCCATATGAGTAGATCATTGGAAGAAAAGACAAACAAGTGATGACAAGAAGTAGAGTCAAACTATGCTTGATATCTCAAGTTGAGCCAAAGAATGCAAATGAAGCATGTAAGGATGATTACTAGAAACAAGTTATGAAAGAGGAAATGGATCAGATAGTAAAGAATAAAACACGGGAATTGGTCCCTACACCAGCAGACAAGAATGTGATAGGAACCAAATGGGTATTCAAGAATATGATGAATCAACAAGGAGAGGTTGTAAGGAACAAAGCAAGATTGGTATGTAAAGGTTACTCACAACAAGAAGGAATCATTTATGATGAAACCTATGCTCCAGTGGCTAGAATAGAAGTAGTAAGATTATAATTAGCCTATGCAACACAAAAGAAATTCAATATATATCAAATGGATCTCAAGTCAACATTTTTGAATGGAGAACTTGAAGAAGAGGTATACATTGAGCAACCTAAAGGATGTCCTTTGATGGATGACAAGGACATAGTATGCAGACTAAGGAAAGCATTGTATGGATTGGAGCAAGCACCCATAACCTAGTATGCAAGATTAGACAAACATTTGACAAAACTTGAATATAGCAAAGGTATGACAGATAGTAATCTGTATTGGAAAGAAATTGATGATCATTTAATGATTTTGATAATATTTGTTGACGATATCATATTTGAGGGAAATGATGAGGAAAGAAATTTTTTTTTTAAAGAGATGAAGAAATAATTTGAGATGAGTATGATAGGAAGATGAAATATTTCCTTAGATTGTAGATTGTATAGAATAAAGAAGGAAACTTCATTTCTCATACTAAGTACTTGAAGGATTTACTGAAAAGGTTTGGTTTGGAAGCATGTAAACCTATTGGAACACCTATGGCAACTAGACACAAGTTATCTACAAAGGATGAGACACCCACTATTGAGCAGAAAAAGTATAGATCTATGATTAGAGGATTGCAATGTTTGACTCACACAAGGTAAAATATAGCAAATGCAATTGGAATTGTTGCAAGATTCTAGGCTAATCCCTGAGAAGTACATTATGCACTAGTAAAAAGGATATTTACATATCTAAAAGGAACTTTAGAATTTGGATTGTGGTATGACAAATCTAATGATTTCACTCTAAGTGCTTATATCGATGCAGATTGGGCAAGTAGTATGGTTGACAAAAAGAGCACCAATGAAGGATCTTTCTTTCTTGGAGGAAGATTGGTTTCTTGGTTAAGAAAGAAGTAGGATTGTACATCTTAAAGTACAACACAAGCAAAGTATGTTGTAGTAGAAAAAATTTAAAATCAAGTCATTTGGATGAAGTAGATGCTAAAGGATATATGGATAGAAATCAATGAACCTGTTGTTATACATTATGACAACACAAGCATGACAAATATGTTTAAGAATCTAGTGTTGCATTTGAAGACTAAGAACATTTCTATTAAGTATCACATGTTGAGAGAGAGATTTATAGATAAGGAAATCAGATTGGAGTATGTGAGCACTAAACAAAAAATTGCAAATATATTCACTAATCCTCCTCCAAAAGAGACTTTTGAGTGTTTTTAAGGTATGCTTGTAGTTATGCCCCTTCCTACATCAGAGTAGAAGGTGCAAGGATGCATCAATCTAGGGTAATAGAGCACCATTTTTTGTCTAGACTAAATGTTGATGCTTCTTGTATGGGGAAGTATCTATGATGTACGGAGTCCTCTAGGACTCTTGTTGGATATTATCGTCAATAGTGTCTTTTGACACTCAAGCTAGTAAGTATCAATTGTTGTAGAGTTTGATGCAAAGATGTTGGTTGTTGAAACCTTTGACATTGATATCATGGGGGAGAATTATTAAATGAAAAATAGCATGAAACATCATGGGGAGAAGTATTGTAGAAAACACATTGAGTTATATCAATGGGGGAGAATGATTGATGAAGAGGATTTGAAAAGATGTTTAACAATCTTTTGTTGGTATTCTTGGAACTACATGTTTTTTCATCTATGTTGCCATCAATGCCAAAGGGGGAGATTGTTGGAAGATTGGGGAGATTGTTAGAAGATTGGTTACAAGCATGAATATTGATGATATTCCTATGGGGGAGTATTGTAGATATGTTACTATGATGATATGTTACATTCATGACTGAGTTTGTTATTGATGTCAACATAGCAGTTTTCTTTGATATCTGATAGAAGAACAACATAAAGATCAAGTTGGTATAGATAGATAGTTGAGTGTTTACACTATATAAGGTTATGAGAGATACTTTTGAGTATCTAGTATATACAATTAATGTTGGAAGATGAAATGATAAGTCTAGAAGAAGTTATGTAAGTTTTGGTGATGTTTGTTCTGGGATAGAGTTTATAGAGGCATGTTCTGGTAAACTTGTTATATCTCTTAGTATAGTTGATATTTTGAGGATTAAGGGTGAAGACATGAATAAGAGATGTTGGTGATGATGTGGCTAAGCTCGTTCATCATAATATTGTGTGTATATAAAGTTATTCAAGTTGCAAGGTAGAAGATTTATGCTATCATAAAGTGTAACATGTTTTTAGTGTGGTCCTATAATAATTAATTAAGAAGATCTAACAGCCAACTCAAGGAATTTTTTTGAGGACTTGGTATAAAGGAAGGACATTTTCCTTTATCATGTATGAGGAATAATATGATTTTATGAATTGATGATAGGTACCATCAAGAGAAGAATGTGAAGTTGAGCAGAGCAGTGCAGAAGTGAAGGAAACTTCATTGCTGATGTTTTGCTGAGTAATTTGAGGTCTAGTATTTGGATCTTAAGTTCATCACCTAGCCTACAAGGTCTGGAAATGATTAGTTTGGTAGAAAAAAAAAAGGAAAGAAGGAGATAATATTAGATTACATGTTTGAGTAGTGAGCTCTTCTTGTAGTTGTAATTGCATATTTGGGCAGTGGGCTCATCTTGCATACATTGTACCACAACTCCTAATAGGGTTGAAATCTCCTAATAAGGATTCAAAGTCTCCTAATAGGGACTCTATGTACTAAATGTTGTATTAGACTCCTAATAGGGTCCATCCTCTAATAAGGAATATTTATATTATTACATCATCTTGTGGGAATCATTCCCACTGGGACTTTCCCTCTGATCAAGGGTTTCCCTAGTCAACATATTTGGTGTAATTGTCTATGTGCATTATATTATGGTTGCTATTTACTTTAGTTGAATAAGTTTTTTTAAAGAAGATAAATATTTTAATTTTTGGATAACTAATTCACCCTCCCCCTCTTAGTTATCTTGGTGGACTATTGTTTCTAACACCTTTCTATCTCCTAATTTTGTTTTGGTGTCATCTTGTATGCAACCAAGTTAGGAAATGATGCCCTTCGCACAAAATTATTTTGATGACTGATTTCTCTCTTTGGTGGTAATGTAGCTAGTGTACCTTCACAAATGATGTCCTTGAACTGATCTAGTAGTCGTTTCACCTCTTAGGGCATAGGTGATTTTTTAGGTATCTCCTCCTCCCTTGGTTTCACCAATATGGCATAGCCAACTCCTTCATCCTTCTTCATATCATTTAGGATTTCCTTTCCACTCATCAATAATGCATTTTATTTTTCCTTTTCCACTATCTTCCTCTATCAAAGATTGAATCTTATAAGTTACTCCATTATTCTTGAATGTGTACTTATTCTCCTTGCCATGGTGTACTACCTCCTTATCATATTGCCATGGTTTTCCAAGAAACATATGGCATGCATCCATTGGTAGCACATCATAGAGTATCCTATCTTGATACTTTCCTATGGTGAACTCAACCCACACTTGCTCATTAACCATTACATTTTACCCCTTATTCAACCAAGTGACTTTGTAGGGACATTCATGGGGTATCTTGGTGAGATTCAACTTTTGTACTCCCTCTTCTACTATAACATTGTTAGTAGATCCTGAATCAATGATGACTTTTCACACTTTCCCCAATATCTTGCACTTCACTCTAAAAAGATCCCTTCTCTTTTTATGTTCATCTTGAGTGGGTATCTTGATCAAGATTCTACTCAACATGATATTCTCTTCTTTCTTTAAATATAGGCTCACCTCTGATTATTTTGAACAATCCTCTTCTTGGACATAGGCAATATTTTTCCCACCTTGTGAAGATGAGGGTTTGTTAGGACACCTATAAGTTGGGTGACCCAAGTACCCACAATTATAGCACTTCATGGAAGAAAAGTGGGAACTCCTTCCAAAACCCCCTAATCTATCTCTATCACTATCATGAGAATTTCTACCTCTACCATATCCAGCTCTATTATTTGGCTCATGTCCTTCCTCTGAAAGCTTGGATTCACCTTGGGTCTTATTTTCATTACCTCCTCCACTTGAACCACCTCTATGACCACCTCTAGTGTCTCTGCCTCTCCCTCTAACCCTAGTATTGGAGTCCTGCTTCTTCTTGATTTTTTCCTCCACTTTAATAGCCATCTAATAACATCTATGAAGGTAGTATGTGTAAAGAGACTCAACTCTTATTGAATGTTCTATTTAAGTCCATTTAGGTATCTTGCTACTTTAATGCTTTCAGATTCTTGGACTCTAGACCTTAGGCTTAGTTTTTGGAACTCTTCAATGTAGGAAGCTACATCTAAGTCTCCCTATCCAAGATTTTGTCTCTTCTTGTGTAATTGGATGTCATAATCCTCAGGTAGATAGTTCTCCTTTACTTTAGCCATCATTTTCTTCCAATTTTTTATTGGCTTCTTGCCTTCCTTCTCTCTTTCTTCTTGCAAGATTTTCCACTAGGTTAGGGCTTCTCCTCTTAGCCTTGATTTGGCTATTTTCATCTTTTGTGCATCTATTACTCCATTAAATTCAAGTTGATTTTCCATGCCTTCAATCCACTTCATAACTAACTCTGCATGCATTCTTCTAGTAAATATAGGAAACCTTCTAGTTCTTTTCCACTTAGTGCCTTTAAAGCTTTGAAGAAAGGTTCCTCTACCATTGGAGGGTCTGGTTTAGGTTCTATTTCCTCTTCTACCTAATTCTTTCCTTTTTCTTTATCCACTTCTAACTACTATTTCATGGGAAAATGCACCAAGTCGTGGTGCCAAAAAGATGACACACAACTTTTTATTTTCATATTTATAATACTGCGTATGCACTTTTTGAAAATAATATTTATGGGCTACAAACTACAACTCTTTTTTTTTTGTGTGTCTTCTTTCTTCTTGCATTATTTTCTCCCAACAATGTGCACACATTTTGAAGAAGGTCCAATATTCTCTCTCTCTTTCTCCTCCTCAAAATGCCTCCTCATTGCCAAAGATCAAGATTAGGATAATCAAGTATGTTTTCTACTCTTGTTTTTGTATTGTTCTGTATGCTTTTTTAGTTTTTCTTCAAATTTTTTTATTTATTTAAAATGCAATTGGTTTCTTATCAAGAAATGTGAACAATCAACCACCAAGTCCCCAGCCTAATCAACAAAATCCAAATGAAAACCCTCTATAAGATCAAAATGAAAACCCTCGTGAGGAAGAGCAAGAACTTCCGCAACCTCCACAGATTGAAAGACCTCCTCCTAGAAACCAAGAAAATATAATGAATGAAATAGAAAGAGGGAAAAATGAATTAGAAGCAATCATTGGTAGGTTGAAATCCTGAAGGAAAATTAATCCTATGAGAGCACAATTGGCATCCTCCCTTTAGTCCATTATGAGCCATGTAACTTTTGTTAGTGGTCAGTTGGATATTTTGCGTGTTAAGAGAGAAGAACAAAGAAGATATTATGAAAACAAATTATCCTATAAGGATGTAACAAAAAAGGACATAATGAAAGCTAACATATGCACATTATTTAAAAAACTAGGAGAAGAAGACACTATTAAGCATACAACTAAAAGGTTCCCCAACCATTGGTGTATACATGATGATATTATAAATAACTTTTGGGATAGATGGTGAATTGTCTTTGATGCCCCTCCCTTCAATAATAACGAGGTTCCAATTTTTTTTTTTTTAAAGTTGTATTGTGAATTTGTCCTCGGGGAGATCCCCAATTATTTTGACATGTTAGATTCTCAGGGTAGAGCTGAGGGGTCATCATTTGAGAGGTTAGGGGCATCTCGTGACCCTAGTGTAGTTAAGGCACCTGTTGGCAAGCCACAAGGTGAGCATGTCATTATTTCTTTAGTTGTGAAGGAACATGTGTAGACTAGTACTCTAGGGACTATTAATGATTTGACACAAACCCTCATTCATTACATTAGTCCATTAGTTAAGGAGGAGCCTTCTTCACACTATAGTCACATGTGCACGTCATGTGAATCCTTATGCAAATTTAGCAGTCATGTTGGAGACAATATGGATGATGGGCTAGTCACTAATGAGTTTCCGCATGACATATTTGGTATTGACACATAGGTAAATTATAATTATAATAAACTAATCTGATCAAATTTTGTTTGATCAGTGAATGACTAAATAATTAGCATGTCTTAACAATGTCCAAAATTTAGGTTAAGAGTGTTGATGGCCCTAGTACAGATTCCCTAGACCCATTTTACATCTTTTTGATGAGTCGACAGGTATGTATTGATTTAATCATTTAAATTTATAAATATATTTATTAAGTAATCATTTGAAGGATTGACAAAAAAATTTTATCCATGTGCATTAGTTCTCTACTAGACCATCGACATTCACAAGGGACGTTGAGCATAGGCACAATATGAGCTTTGTAGATGTACATTTGTTTCATGTTAATTTAATTCATTTGATTATATTATATTTTATAAAAAATATGTAAATTGTATTATATGATTTGCAGTTGTTGATGTCCAAGACTCCTCATCTTTGCCAATCCATCAATCATGGAGTTGCTACCACGATGGCTAGTTCAAAGCCATTGAGCAAGGTATGAAAGAGTTTTCATAGTTTTAGTTTTTATTTATAATAGTTAGTATTGAAATTTAAAATAGTATTTATAAGTATGATCAAGTGATTATATTGATTGAATTTTTCTAGGGCCTTTTTACTCCTGATCATCCATGAGTCTTTGAGGTGGATGTACCGAGTGACTATTTGATGGTGATAAGAAAATAATAAATTTTGTGCGTACATATATTTGATTTCAATGTATAATAATTATTGATTCATATATACTTTATTTTTATCAGCTCAAGTTACAGAGGAGCCTAAACAAGAGGATGAGTGAGCATGTGAGGAAGACCCCATCATCCCCATCATCTCCCTTCACACAATGATCAATTGTCTCCTTCCCCTTGCGTGAAGGAGAAGATATAAGAATGGACACATGTATAGGCATTAGTGGACATATATCTTAGATTTGATGTTAGTGGACATATATCTTAGATTTTATGTTAGTGGACATATTTCTTAGATTTTATGTTAGTGGACATATTTGACATACATTTGATGTATATATGGCATTTAACATTTGATGTATGACATATATTTGATACATGACATTATTAGACTTACAACTTTGATGCATCAGTTTGTTCATGTATGACATTATTAGTTAACATAATATATATCTTGTTTTTCTTTTTTACATTTTAAGTATTTCATGTATTTCATTTTAATGTAATTTGCATCCAAAATAAGGGTAGGAATCATTACAATAAGCTTTGATAGTATCTTTTGACATGTGAATAAGGCTATGATATTAATTTGTATTAAAATTGCACAAGTTATGAATAATTTTGATTATGAGTAACTTATTTGGAGTTTTTTTTAGGATGTGAATAGTGAAACTTGAATTCTTATTACTATTATACAATTAACTTTGAAATTTGACTCTTGAGTTGGCTACATTATGTAAATGTCTAAGCTTGAATCTTAGTGTCATCGTAAATATTTCAAGAGTTTATATATGCTTTATCTTCAAAACATGAGAAGAGTTGAAATAAAGTTTTTAATTTATTCATGGAATTTGATATTCATATTTCTTGCTTATCCATCTCTTTGAGAGATTCATTCATGGAAACACATTATATATGCTCTTCTTATGATTCCTGTGTAGCTATATTTGTTGCATTTTTTCTTGGATATCTTTTGTCTATCATTATCCTGGTGCAAGGCACCTAAAAACCCTCTTTTTGGATTTGTTTGTGTTGTTTCTTTGAGGTTTTTTGTGACTCTAGCAAAGTCAGGGTGGTGTGTTGATGTGCTTACATCAAGTTGGTTGGACTAAGTCTTATTTAGGTATGTGCAAGCTAATAAACACTGGGGGGGACACTAGGTGATCAAAGTGGGTCAAAGTTTGTACAAGTCATTGGTAAGTGGGATATGATCCAACTAGGTCCTAAATAGTGATTTTGCATCTTGTTCAAGTGTTTGGAACTCATAAAATGTAATGTTAGTTGATTAGGATCTGAAATGCCAAAAGTTACTAAGTTGTCAAGAAGTTGCTCAAATGGGTCTAGGGTACAAAAAGAGGCATATTAGTTACCAGGGGGCCACATTATGTCTAAAAACCTTTATTGAACCTATTCAATTCTATTCAAAAAGGTTTAAAGGGTCTAGAAGTAAAAAATGAAAAAATTGCAATGTCATCAACAACTTTTAAAAGTTTCTCCACAACATTTTGTGCAACTTTTTAGTTATAGCATGGAAGGAAGGAAAGATGGTTGGTTTAATTGAGTGCATACCTTGGGAGGTCCTATAAGACTTGGAAGAAGACAAATCTACTAGTTGGATGTTGGAAGAATTCATTCTTGAATTTCAATACAAACATTTTCTTACATTTCCTTTAACAGTTTTTGGATTTTGCAAAGCCAGTTTGAGATAATGGATTGAACATTGAAGTTTTAACTTGGATTAAGTTAGTTCATGTTTGTACAATACTTTTTTCTTCATTAAACTTTCCTCTAAGTGTTCAACTTCTTGTATCTTTTTCATTCTTCCAAGTATTGATACATAATATTTAGTGACTCTCATGGTCAATTCCCTTCAGCGTGCTCGAGAATGTTCAAGTGGTCAATAGGACAAGAAAATCTTGGGACTAGGGTTTACTTGGCCACTCAAACCTAATAGAGTAGATGGTTCAATCCCATGACAAATAGTTAGAGAGATTCACTAGTTGGGGGACTTTTTACTGGCCAGCACTACAAGTTTCAACATCACCAAGGATGAGGCCACAAAATCAAAATGGAATCCAATCTCCAAAAAGAGAGAAAGGTTATTGTAGGTGTTGACAAAAAAATCCTGTAACACCTAGAATTTCATCCATAGCTCACATGAGCTCTGAGATATGCCCCATCAAATATCCCTGCCCTATGGCATTTAGTGACTCTTAGGGTTAATTCCATTTGGCATGCTTGATAATGTTCATGCAATCAATGGGATGGGACAAGCTTGGGAGTAGGGTTTACCTGGTCACTTGAAGCTAACAAAGTAGACAGTTTGATCCCACATTGAATGGCTAGAGAGATTCACCAGTTGGTGACTTTGTACTGGCCAACACTATAAGTTTCAACATCACTCAAGATGAGGCCACAAAATCAAAATAAAATCCAATCTCCAAAAAGAGAGAGAAGTTATTGTAGGTGTTGACAACATGATCTTGTTATGACTATAATTGCATCCATACCTTACATGAGCTCTGAGATATGCCCCATCAAAGGTCACTACCCTATGGAATTTAGTGAATCTTACGGTCAATTCTGTTTGGCATGCCCAATAATATTTGAATAGTCAACAAGATAGGATGATCTTAGGAATAGGGTTTACCCAACCACTTAGAGCTAATGCAGCAGATAGTTCAATCCCATGATGAATGGTTAGAGAGATTCACCAGTTGGTGATTTTATACTAGCCAACACTACATATTTCAAAATCACCCGAGATGAGGCCGCAAAATCAAAATGGAATCCAATCTCCAAAAAGAAAGAAGTTATTGTAGGTGTTGATAACACGATCCTATAGCACCCAGAATTAGATCCATAGCTTGCATGAGCTCTAAAATATGCCCAATCAAATATCCTTTCCCTATGGCATTTAGTGACTCTCAGGGTCAATTTCATTTGGCATGCCTCATAATGTTCAAGCGGTCAATGGGATGGGATGAGCTTGGGAGTAGGGTTTACCCAGCCACTCAAAGCTAACAAATAGTTTGATCCCACGGCGAATGGTTACAGAGGTTTCACTAGTTGGTGACTTTGTACTGGCCAACACTATAAGTTTCAACATCACTTGAGATGGGGATGCAAAATCAAAATGAAATAAAATCTCCAAAAATAGAAAGAGGTTATTGTAGGTGTTGACAACATGACCCTATAGTGCCTAGAATTGCATCCATACCTCGCATGAGCTCTGAGATATGCCCCATCAAAGGTCGCTACCCTATGGCATTTAGTGACTCTCAGGGTCAATTTTTTTTGGCATTCCTATTAATGTTCAAGTAGTCAAATAGATGGGATGAACTAGGAACTAGGGTTTACCTAGCCACATATAGCTAATGGAGTAGATAGTTCAATCTCGTGACAAATAGTGAGAGAGATTCACATGTTGTCAATTTTGTACTGATCAACACTACAAGTTCCAACATCACCCGAGATGGGGCCACAAAATAAAAACAAAATCCAATATCAAAAAAGAGAAAGACTTTATTTTAGGTGTCAACAAAATGATCCTATAGCACCCAGAATTGAATCCATACCTCACACAAGCTCCGAGATGTGCTTCGTTAAAAATCGTTGCACTATGGCATTTAGTGACTCTTAAGGTAAATTTTGTTTTGTGTGCCTAAGAATTTTTGAATGGTCAACAAGATGGGATGATCTTGGGACTAGGGTTTACTTGGCCACTTAGAGCTAATAGAGCAAACAATTTGATCCCATGATGAACAGTTAGAGAGATATGAGCAAGATATGAGCAAAAGTTGCTAATTAGGAAAAAGTGGATTTTTTGAGTTTTTGGTCAAGATAGCCTAGGATTAGGTGTTTTTAGTTTTTTTTTGAATAATTTGGAACCTCTTCCATGTCCTAGAAGTGAAATCTAGTGAACTTTGCAAAAGTTGCACTTTTTATGCAAAATTGTAAAATTGACAAGTTGTAAAAGTTGCTTTAAAATGCAACTTGATTGGAAAGGAGTTATAACTATTTAAATAATAGTTGTAACCATTGGAATAGGCCTAGGATGGATAAATACCTCATTTTTTAGGCCTAAAGGGGAAAAGTGTTGATTGCAAGCAACTTTTCATCAATTTTTGCAAGTTTTGCGCACTTAGGGAGCAATTGGTCATTTAATGGATGTAAGAATCAGATTCCTATGGAATGAACCTATATTACTATGTAAATAATCCTTCTAACAATTTTTGGACATGAGTTTTTAAGGTTGGAGGCCTCTTATGGAGTTTAGGTGGTTGTAGGTGCATGAAATGCATGCCTAAGGAGAACGAGCAGGAGATCTATCCATTGGAGAGGGGTATTTTATGGTAGATTATGTCTACATATGCCTTGGAGATGGTGATTCAAGCTTTAGTTGATTGAAGTTGGCCAGGGAAGTCATATATTAAGAAAGCCCTAGGTTTAAGGGTTTGTAAGAAACCAATTGGGGGGTTTCTTATTTATAGAGGTTGGAGCATCAAATTAACATGATATTCCTTTGATTGGGTCCATTTGAGGAGTCTATTGATAGTTTGAAACATTGGAAGCAAGGGCAATAGGTGGTTTCTTTGGAAAACCACCCTATTTTATGATTAAAAAGGGTGCCTAGTTGGAGGATATGTTTGTTGGTCCAAAACAACCTATACTGAGGTTGAGATATGTTAAAGAAGGCTAAAATGGGTATCTGAAACTAAAACCCTATTTTATTTGAGATTTCCTTTGGAGAGTTTGGGAGAAAAATTAACATCTTTCTCATTGGGGACCTAGTTGGGGGCAATTAGGCCTACTAAGCAATTTTGAGGAATTTGAGTGCTAGAATTGGGTTGAGGGTCTAAAACCATTTGAAATCTCTTGAATCCATATTATATAGGGGACATACATCCACCATACTCTCTAGAATAGTTTGCACTAGAAAGCTTCTAGTTCCTTTCAAACTTCAAATCAATCTCCCAAACCACATGATCATTCAAGGTAACATCCTAGGGATTCTAGGCATTCAATTGCTTTGAACCAAACTAATCATGGTCGTGCTCTACAACAACATATTGAAATTGTCTTGGTTCACCTACTCCCAATAGTCATCCTAGGGCATCATTCCATAGCTTAGAAACTAGTCAAACAAATGCCAAAGAAAGCAAAAACACAAATTTGTAGAGTCTAACCTATCATTCCACAAGATTTCACACATTTTCCATCGTGGATGATTAGGTTAGAGCCATTATTGTGGTAGCAACCCTATGAATGAGAATCATAGACTAGTCACCAAGAAAATTCCACAACTTGCTAACCTAACAACTTTAGTCCTAGTTTGAATATGCAATAGAACAAGGAAACACTACTCTATAAAAACCAAAAGTCTGATCTTCTGTACCAATCTATACACAATCATACTAGGGCATTAAAGCACTGCAAAAATAATGTAGAATGTTGCAACAGTCTATACAATAGGCACACACATGTGGAATCTAATTGAAAACCTTCTAACCTTCCAAAATATGCTTCCCCATGCTCAAATACCCAAACATGGGTAGTTAGAACTTCCCAAACTATCATTTGCAACTTTTTGCAAAAATTGAAAAAGTTGCTCAAGAAACTTTGCAACTTTTCAGAAATTTTTTCTCTTTACATCTTTTGATCAAATGGGTTCATCTAGGACCATTCTTAGGACCTAGTTAGGATTCCTAAGACCTATCTCTCTCTCCCTCTATCTCTTGTTATCCCACCCTCTCTCATCCCTCTCTCTCTCTCTCTCTCTCTCTCTCTCCCTTCCTCCCTCCCTCCCTCCCCTACTCTCTCCCTCTCCCTCCCCCACCCCGTACTTTGTTAGTTTGTGGTGACTAATCATGGAAGTATTGTACATACTTTATAAATTCTTTGGGGTTTGGGGCATCACTACTAAAGTTTGGGCTAGTATTTGCCAATTTATGGCCAACATGTTGTAACCCTAAAGCAAAAAAAATACTTGTATAAAAGGTCTTAGGGTTAGGGATTGTTTCATTTTGAGTGATGTGGAAATTGGCTCTTGTAGTTGTATTCAACTATAGATTATAGATTGTAATTAGGTTGTAATCATTGGATCATAATAATATTGGACTTTTTATTTGGTGGACATAGCTCAGGGATTGGGTGAACCATGTTAAATCTTGGTGTCTTGTGTTCTTTTTTGTGTGATCTTTTATTTTCTATTATTGGTTATATTTGCATGTAATTATTATTTTTTATCTGAGGTTTAGTCCTAACAAGTGGTATCAAAGACTAGTTGTTTTTTAGTTACCCTCTACAATAAAGTCTCACGGTTGAGTGGGAGTCTCATGGTTGAGTGGGAGCAATGACAGATGAGGGTAAGCTAAAGGTGGAGAATTTTAATGGGTAGAACTTTCAGTTATGGAAGATGCAAATGGAGGACTATTTTTATTAGAAGGATTTATGGAAGCCATTGGAAGGAAAATCAAAGAAACAAGGAACTATGTTAGATGAGGACTAGGAGATTTTAGATAGAAAGGAACTTTGAAGAATTTGATTATGCTTAGCACCATCAGTCACATTTAACATTACAAAAGTAAAGATAATGGAAGAGTTGATGAAAACCCTAGCAAAACTATATGAAAAGCCCTCTGCTTCAAACAAGGTATTTCTTATGAAGCATTTATTTAATATGAAAATGGTGGAAGGTGGATCTATTGCAGATCATTTAAATGAGTTTAATACTATTACTAGTCAGTTATCTTCTATGGGTATTAATTTTGATGAAGAAATTAAGGCTCTCTTGATTTTGTGTTCTTTTCCTAAAAGCTAGAATGGCTTGGTAACGGTTGTGAGTAATTCTATTTTTGGATCTAGTACCCTAAAATTTGATGATGTGATCAGTGTTATTTTGAGTGAGAAAACTCATAGGAAATCCTCAGGTGGATCTACATTAGGAAGTTCTTTGAACACACAAAGTCGAGGCAGAATGACTGAGAGAGGAAGTAATTCTAGAAATCGTGGCAAATCAAGAGGAAAGTCAAAGGGGAGGAGGTTTGAATCGAGAGGACCAAATGACTACTAGTACTGTAGGAAACCAGGGCATAAAAAGAAAGATTGTTGGACTCGAAAGAAAAATAAAGGAGATAAACCAAATGGAGACAAGGCAAAAAATATGGTAACAAATCCAAAGAGGATGCTTTGCATTTTTCTTTAGAAAGTGTTGATGATTCATGGGTTTTAGATTTTGGTGCTTCATTTCATGCTACACCTCATAGAGGTTATTTCATTGATTATGTCCAAGGAGATTTTGGACTTGTTTATTTGGGAGATAATGAACCTTGTCAGATTGTTGGAAAGGGAAAAGTTAAGATTAAGTTGCAGAATGGGAATCATTGGCTACTATATGAGGTAAGACATGTTACAAGGCTTAGTAGGAATTCAATTTCAGTAGGGCAACTCGATGGTGAGGGTTGTGTAGTTACTTTTAATGATAAAAATTGGAGGGTTTCAAAAGGTTCTTTGTAGTAGAAAAAGGTGTGAAAGTGGGAAACTCATATCTTTGTACAAGTCGTATTGTTCCTTCTAATTTAATTGTTTTAGAGAAAAATGAATGTTTAGGAACAATTGTTGTAGTTGAGTAGGGAGAACAAATAGCTGATGTAAATTTTGATACAGTGTTGTTGCACAATAGACTTGGGCACATGAGTGAGAAAGGTATGAAAGTACTTCATTCAAACAATGTTTTACCAGTTCTAAAATGTGTTAATATGGATTTTTGTGAAAGTTGTGTGTATGGAAAGAAAAAGAGAGTGAATTTTGTGAAGACTGGGAAGGAAAATAAAAAGGACAAATTAGAGCTTATGCATATTGATGTATGGGGACTGGCTCAGGTATCTTCCCTTGCATTTATTCACGATGCAACTAGAAAAGTTTGGATTTATTTCATTAGACAAAAATAAAATGTATCTCAAACTTTTAAGAAATGGAAATGCTTGGTTGAAAATGAGACTGGTAAGAAATTAAAATGTCTCAAATATGATAATGGTGGTGAGTATTGCATTCATGAATTTGAAGATTATTGCTCCACTAATGGCATTTGTAGACATAAAACTATTCTAAGGACTCCATAGGAAAATGGAGTAGTTGAAGGCTATCAATACTATTTTATATTTGATTAATAAAGGTCAGTCTACTCCTTTGGGTTGTGGTATTCAAGAGGAAGCATGGACTGGTAAGAAGGTGAGTTATTCTTTTCTCAAAACCTTTTGTTGTGAAGCATTTGCTCATATAGATTCTAAAAATAGAACCAAGTTGGAAGCTAAGTCAAAGAAATGTGTATTTTTTGGATATGGCATTAATGAATTTGGTTATAGACTTTGGGATTTTGAAAATGATAAAATTGTAAGAAGTAGGGATGTCATATTCAATGAGAAAGTGTTGTACAAAGATCTGTTGAAACAACATGAGAAGACAAAAGATGATTATATAGTGCTGGATGATACTCCAAAAGATGATGTTCCAGCCATTCCTCATGATTTGCAACAATTGCAACAAAAAATACCACACATACTAATGAATGTTAGATGGTCAACAACGCAAATTAGACCTCTAGTAAGATTTTCTCCCTCTTTGTATTATGTTTTACTAATAGATGCTAGTGAACCTGAATGTTATGATGAAGCTGTGCAGGTGGATAATAAGATTGAGTGGGAGTCTATAATGAAAGATGAAATGGACTCTTTTCTGCAAAATAAGACATTGGATTTATGCTAGTTGCTTGTAGGTAAAAAGGCTTTATAGAATAAGTGGGTTTACAGGTTAAAAGAAGAGGATGGAGGTAAGAAAAGATTTAAAGCCAGGATAGTTGTAAAAGGATTTGCATAGAAAAGGGAATTTATTTTTATTAGATATTTTCTCCTATTGTTAAAATGACTTCTATCCATACTATTTTAAGTAGTGTGCCTAATGAAGATTTGCATTTAGAGCATCTTGATGTTAAAATAACCTTCCTTCATGGTGATTTGGATGAAGAGATATATATGGCTCAACCATGGGGATTTGAGGTCAAAGGTAAGAGGTAAGAGATATAGCAGTTGTCATTCAGATCATTGTGTATAGTGTAAGAGGTTGGATGATGAAAACTATATTATTTTATGTTTATATGTTGATGATATGCTTGTAGCTGGGTCTAACATGGATCATATTAAGGGGCTGAAATGCTAGTTAGCACAAGCATTTTTTATGAAGGATTTGGGGGCAGCAAAAAAAATCCTTGGTATGAAGATTTGCAGAGATAGGAAGAACAAGAAATTGACACTGTCTCAGGCTGATTATGTTGAGAAGATGTCTTGTATGTTAAATCTTGGTGTCTTGTGTTCTTTTTTGTGTGATCTATTATTTTCTATTATTGGTTGTATTTGCATGTAATTTTTATTTCTGTCTGAAGTTTAATCCTAACATACTCTCCCATCCCCTACTCTCTCTCTCCTCTCTCTCGCTCTCCCACCTTTACTCTCCCTCTCCCCCCCTCTCTCTCTCCCTCCCTCCCTATCTCCCTCTCCCACACCTAATCCCTCTTTGTCAACCTATCCCACCCTCTCCCATCCCTATTCTCTCTCTCTCTCTCACCCTCTCTCTCTCTATCCCACCCTCTCTCATCCCCTACTCTCTCTCTCTCCCTCCCTCCCTCTCCCTCTCTCTATTTCTCCCTCTACCTCTCTCTATCCCACCCTCTCACATCCCCTACTCTCTCTCTCTCTCTCTCTCTCTATATATATATATATATATACTCATGTATCTATCTTGATCTTCATATCCATAGTTCTCTAGCTAAATCTCTCTCCCACTCCTCTCTTTTACTATATATTTCTCACACACATCTCTCTCTCTCTCTCTCTCTCTCTATCTCTCTCTCTCTCTCTCTCTCTCTCTCTATATATATATATATTCATGTATCTATCTCGATCTTCATCTCCATATTTCTCTATCTAAATCTCTCTCCCACTCCTCTTTTTTACTATATATTTCTCACACACCTCTCTCTCTCTTTCTCTCCATTTCTCCCTCCCTCTCTCCCTATCCCACCTTCTCCCATCTACTCTCTCCTCATCCTCTACTCTCTCTCTCTCTACCCTCTCTCCCTCTCTCCTTCCCTCTCTATTAAAATTTAGGCTTACAAAGTGCATACGTGCTACAGTGTGCACATGCGCTATATAAGCCTGAATTTTAAAATGCTTTAAATAGTGTGTGCATGCTATAGCGTGCACGTGTAAAGCTTTGGATTCTACCAAGCCTAAGGATTGGATTTTCCTTGGGGATCTAATCCAAAGGTTTGGAGTCTCTAAACTAGTCTAAGACATGGTTTTTAACAAGCATGCAAAAAATTATTGATTTTTCTTATGTGCTCTCCTTCAAGTTTCCTCATGGTTGAGCATCGATAAAATTAAGTTACATGATATTATAGATCTCTATGTTAGATATATAACCATATAATTTATTTTGAATTTGAACTATTTCAAGCCTTTCAACTATAATTTATTTTAAATGTATGTCCATTTTCTCTCAAAAACCCACATGTACTAATTGAGGTGTAGACTTTAGCTTGTTCATCAAAATTCACAACAATTTAGTTTTTTACAAACTAGACTCCATCCTACACACTTTGAATTTTTTTTTTTGATTTTAGATTAATTTTCAATCATTTCTAGGAGGAGCACACATATATTTCACATTTTTGGGATGTGTCCAATTACAAAATTCATTAAAAAAAAAATACACATTATAAAATTACACAAAAAGTCTAAGATAAACTACCAAAGTGATTAAAGAATTGTTTTTTAAAGGTTAAAATTTTAGGGGGATCACACTTTGTACTATGTTATGTTTTTTCTAAAAAAATAGTACCACTTTCTATGGCCCCCTTTTTTGAGGACCTAAAACTAAACCATTTTGAAAAAAATTAGTAGTTTAGAAAATAGATTCAAAGGACAACTACTTTTTTTGTCATATCTTAAAATTTTGAGCCTAACTATCTTTAAATTCTTGTCAAAGTTCAAAAATTGTCAATTTCAGAAAAAAAAAAAAAAAAAAAAAAAAGTGGCCACTTATACCCCCCTTTTGGCACTAGAACTTGGTGCACTTACCCTCATCTTACCTGTAGTTTCAACAACTTCCTCTAGTTTAGCTTCATCTCTTCCACAACTTCCTCAAGAAACTTTTTCTTCTCTTTTTTTTGGGTCAAATCCCCTCCCAACTCTACATTGGTCACCATGATCCTTTCTCCTATGGATTCACTTACCTCTGACATGCACTATGCACTGCCCAAGCCTTTTAATGGCTTTGAAACCACTTTGATGGGGAGATCCAACTACTTCTAAAGAGCTCTTCTATCTCTCTCTAAGAGATATCCTTTGGCCTTGCTAGGCTACTTTCTTTACCCTACTCAAAGATCACCTCTAGGATCTCTATCCCCTTTAGAAATCTCTGCCATCTTCAAACATCAACCATACCTAAACTTCAATCTATGCACCTATGGGCATAATTAGCCACTCTTCCCCCCATATTTCTCTTAGGGATATGAATAGGTTCCCCCTCTATTCCTTGTAGATTTTCAATCCATCTTGATCTGCTTTGATGGCTCCTTACTTAGGTTTCCTATCGAGTTCTTATTTTGTTAGTTTGAGACCTCCTAGAAACTAGGTTTCTTGGATTTATCACTTATCCCCTTAACAACCCATTGAAACAACAATGGATCATTCCTACCATCAATAAAGACTCACATATTACTTGGGTCTTAGGTCTTGGCACTATCCATACACTAGCTTTCTTGGAAACCCCTATTCTTGAGGGTTTTAGGAGTATGTATACCAGTATGCCTTCTATGCTTCCTTTGGTTGCTCAGAAAAACTCCACTACTCCTCTCCTTGTATACACACAACAAGGAAACACCCATATACATGCTCCCACCATTTATTGGTTGAACCCGATCCATTTAGCAAGTTCTCTTACTACTATTCTACACAATCTCTAGCCAGATTGTTGTTGCATGTTGGAAATAATCAAGACTAGCTAAGTTACTAAGATGGGAGGGGTGAATTATTAACATCAAAAACTTTAAATTAATTTATTACTTAATCCATTAATTCATCTAATCTACTGCATGCATGAGAAAAGATAAACATTCATAACACATGAACATAGAATTTTGGTGACCTAGAAACCTTCCAAATAGAAAGTAAAACTAGGGTGGGAATGATACCCAAAAAAATTGACTACTATAGTATAAATTTGGCCTATTAAGGCTTACATTGACCCTTATGATTATCTTCCTTTTTAAGAGCAGTTTGAACTGCTACATCCACCTTGTTAGAGGTTTTACAAACATACATCGAAGTATGCACTCTGTTAAGAGATTTCAAGAAAGATTGTTAAGTCTACCCTATTAAAGGATTTAGAAAATTGATTCACCTATGAGGATGAAATAGTAGATCTAACTTACAACTTGATTTTTAATTAGATCCTTGAAGTGCAGATCACCTCTTGTGATTGATATAACTTTACTACTCCTTGTAGACCTTGCTAAATACTTTGCTTTGCTGCTAATTCACATTCGCTCTTCTCAAAAGATTACATATCCATTCCTTGATATACTCATGCATATTTTTTGCAAATGATACAATACATTACATATATACCATTCCAATATTTACAATTACAAGGCCGGCTAAAACACAAGTAAACAAAATATTACTAAGTTAGCAAAATAGTAGAAACTCAGGTTCTATAAGCTGACTTGGTAAACTTCTGATACTTGGTGTCCACTACATTACTTGGCACCATCATGCACTTGATAGAAGTAGAGGATTGGTCCATACTAATCACACAATGTAGCTTCAAACTTAGTGACCATTGGAAACTCGGTAGATATAGTGTCACTCAGTAGATAGTAAATCCTTTGTTTACCTTGCTTTAACTCGATAAACACTACATATCCATCACTCGGTAGACCCTAGCTTCTCATCACATAAAATAATGACTTGGTAGAAACTATGAAGCTTAGTGATCACTATCTACTCAATAAAAACTACTAGACTACACACTATATGTATTTAGTCAGTAGCTTTCAGAATGCTCGGTATGAATTGTGAAACTTGGCTAACACTAGATTGTTTAGTAAACATTGGAGACTGAGTGATGAACTCAGTAACCATACAGAATTGAATAAGTGTTGTCACCAATGACAATATAACATAATGCTAACAATCTCCCCCTTTGGCATTAGTGACAAAAACACTTATAAGCCAAGACTTATGTATACTAACATATTGATTTTTTATTTTTTGAAATTGATCTTTGTAAAGATGTTGTATATACATTTTCACATATCTCCCCCATACATATGACATAATATATACATAGTCTTTCATCCTTTTTATTCTATACATAAATCAATCTATTCTCTCCCTTATTGTCTCCACAAGTCTCTTACCATCTCTTACTCCCCCCTTTTGACAATAATGCCAAAGAGTTATGCAATACATTCAAATAGAGACACCAAAATGTGAGAGAAATTTGGAGTGTACCTTGAGAATAAGAGCCAATGTCTTATCCTAGTTGTCTTACAAAGTTTTGTAGATGGAGAGTGCCACTTGAACTTCTACAAAAAGTTCAATCATATGATCTGCAATGAAAAATTTGTTATCCTAGACCAATGTTTTTTAATATGCAATATGTTTATGCATTGTGTCCATAATTGGAAAGATCATATTTTGTATATCTATCAATGTGGACCTGATCTTGGCTTCCACTCTTAGCAATTCTACCTACATATCTGACAAAAATCTCACCTTAGTGTGATGTGTTGAGCTTGAGCTAGGGTCAAGCTACAACCTTTGAGCACTAGCCTTCATATCTACATCAATCTTGTTCAATTTCTCTTTGATCTCCTTGGTGTACTCAGTAACATCACAAAGCTTAGCAAAAAGCAATGTCACATTGGTGAAAGAATGTTCAAGATTGCTCAAAATTGAAGATAGTTCTACCTAGTTTAAAGCAATGTGCTCAAGCACCTTATTATCAAACTTTTTCTCTATCTTCTCAATTAACTTTTCTTGACCAGATGTATCCTCATTGAACTTGTTGACTGCTTCTTCCAAATGTAGCAAAATGTGTTGAGATAAGTCCACATCAACACTTATAGCTTCTATTATTATATTCTTAGTGTTAGCCTCATAATGGTTTCTGACACTTGAGTGCCAATACACTTAACCACTTTCTATATTGGAGCCGAGTACACCATGTATGCCGAGCCACACCATGAGACGAGTCAAGAAAGACTTCAAGTGTTGAGTCAAGATCAGGTGCTAAGTGAAGTTCAAGTGTCGAATGACTCTAGGTGCCAAGAATGATACAAGTGCCGAGTGATATTTAAGTGTCAAGTCATAGATGATGCCGAGCACTACAAAAATGCAACAGGAGCTGAGTAAACCAGTTTGATATTAGTGCCGAGCATCTGGAACCAGCAAGTGCCGAGTAATATAGACTGTACATATGAGTTTGTAACTTCATTGATTCATATGTAAACCATTTTCATGGCCGACATATGATGAATCTCGAAGGATTAAATGATAAGATTGAATATTTTGTATTTCCTATGCAATCTACATGCAGCCAATAAGAAAAATGGAGAAGGCATGCAACCAATAAGAAAAGTGCAAAGAATGAGCGGGAACAAAAGATTCAATATGGATCATAGATCCATACCTAACCCTAAGTCTTCGAATGTCTTTATAAGGAAGACAAAATCTGATTAGAAAGGGAATTGGATGTACAAGGGTGTGGAAGGAACACTATTTCAGAGTAAAGAGTATCAGATCTTAGAGGATCAAGATTAGAGAAAGTAGATCAAGTGCCTGTATTTAGCAAACGAAGGTTTGTAAGCTATCAAGTTTATTGTACCTAATACTCTCTAGCAATTGTATTAGAATGAAAAACCCTATGGTGATAGGTTAGCTTAATAGCTATTTTGTAGATCCTTTAAATAGGTGATTAAATCCTTTAATAGGGTGACACTTCATGTAAAGTGTTTGTAAATCCTTTAACTAGGTCACTATTGATGCTGTGTAAAGCCTTTAACAGGGCAGACCATCAAAAGTGGTTAAATATTATTACTGCAGTGATTTTGTGGGTATCATCCCCACCCCAGTTTTAACTTCTTATTTCTAGAGGGTTTCTAGGTTACCAAAATCTCAAGTGTTATGTTGTGATGCTTATGTGTTTCTTATAACTGTTTGATATGTTCATATGCATACAATCTACTTTTAGTTAAAAAGTCTTAATGGTCAAAATACAATACTTTTGATTCACCCCCCCACCCCCCCCCCCCCCCCCCACCTCCTCAAAAGCATTCTTCCTATTTGAATATTCCAACACTTAGCATTCTCAATTATTCTAAATTCTCTATCTCTTTCAACTCTTAGTTGTTTCTACCTTGCCTTCTGTTCCAAAAGTTGACTAACTAGTCTCATTTCATCAATTTAGTAGTATCTAGATCCAACTTAGGAATTACAAATTCTTTGTCCAAATCAATGTCATCATCAATTTCCTTACCAGTAAGTAGAAGTTTTAGGGGTTTCCTTGGTTCTAGTTTTGACCTTACTTCCTTGGACTTAGAAATAGAGATAATTGTAGAGATAGCTGGGCTTGCAGAGAAAACTTGAATAGGACCAACTAAAGGAAAACTGAAAGAAGTGCTAACTAAATCCAAAACTAATGTACTATCCAAAATTGAAGTAATAATAGGTGGAGCAAAAACTAGAGTACTTACAACAAAGGAACTAACTAGAAAAAAACATGGTGCTAACAAAGTTGTAGTAGTCAAAATTGTAGAACATGATGGTGAACTCACTATACATGCTGCTGACAAAATTGTGGAACTAGATGCTTCACATACTGTTGATGTAGATGGCTCAGGAGCTAATGAAGAGGCCTATAGCTTAGTAGATGAAGTGGTAGACACTTCCATTATTGATACCTGGAGGTGAGAGGCAGTAAATAGTGACTGAACAAATGATGTGTCTGTTGAAGTTGCTATCACATTTGCTAAAGCTATCTCTAACCTTGATGGTGTAGCAGTCTTTGGTGGAGAATGAGGAAGGGAGGATATAACTTTTGTTGCTATTCTTACTAGATCACTTTCTTTGTCTCCTTCCTTGTCTTCCTCTTTCTCTTCATCATCATCCTTCATCAATTCTTGGCATTCCTCAGCATCAATGGTGACACATGGAGTGTTATCTTCTTCTTCATCATTACTATCATCATCATCATCCTTGATCTCTACTAGATCTTCACTGGGCTTGTGCAGATGATAGATTTATTTCCACATGTTTGTTGCATCCCTAACCACATGCTCAATGTCTTTGATCAAAATCAAACATGTATGGAATCTAATCATCATTTTACCTTCATTCTTTTTCATTGCTGCCTTAACTTCTACATCTAAAAGATTTGGGAGCAACTACCTCAGTGATTGCACATATATGTCTTTTGTTAATAGTTTAGTTGACTCCCACCTTGGCTTCAATCTTTCCAACAATTCATTTGAAATCTGAGGGACAATCTAATTAGGGGAATATTTCCATTTTCCTATTTTGTTGAGTACTAACTCCTCAATTTGCATCTTCTCAGCATCTGTTCTTGTTTCAAACTTTAATGTCTTGAAGTTTGTGATGCCTGCACATTCTTCCATCTGTTTCAATCTTTCTTGGAAGGTGAGTGGGGGCTTGCTGAACACAACTTCACTGCCACCTTTCCTTTTAGATCTCCTTGTAAATAAAGTTGTGGAGGCCTTGGGTGGCTTGGTAATGATTACCTTGCCCTTCTTCTTTACAGACTCTACCTCCTTCGTAGATTCTTGCTCTTCTTCTTTTGATTCTTCTTCATCTTCCCCTTTTCCCTTGGGAAGCATGAGAGGGCCACTTGCAATTTTCAACTTGGCTACCTTCTTCCTACCTTTGATTATAGCCTGGGGTAGCTTGATTTCAAGCTCAATTTTGGTTTTGGCCTCTTCATAAGTTCAAAAAATAGGTAGCTTTGGATCTACTAGCTCATTCACCATTGCTTCAATGATATCTTTGATTTCATCAATGTTAACCTCATATGGAAGAGGTTTCACCCATGCAATTCTAGGCCTAACTGCTTGAATATACACTCTATCACAATCAACCATAAAACATACATCATCTTTGTAATCCTCAACAAGCTTGGGAGGAATCTTGAACCTGTTGTTCATCTTCTCCTTGAAAGTTTTAAATTAATTATCCATAATGCTATCAAATTTTTCACCCATTTCTGTAGTGAATTCATTAATCTGATACAAAATAGGAATATCCTTCCTCCATATCACTAAACTTTTTGATGGGAAAAACTTTTGAACATAAAAGAAAAGACACGTTAACAAAGAATTTATAGGGGTTGTTCTTTGATGTCCTAATGTTGTCCATATTCTTGTTCAACTACTTCAATAATAACTCTGACAGATCAAATTCCAATTTCTTCTTTACAACCTTATATGCCAAATCAACTACCTCACATGACACACTGTTCAAATGACTGAAGCTATAAATCTTGTGAGCAATGACATGAATACCAAACCTCAATTCAACATCAGATACACTGCTAATCTTTAGACCTCTACCATCCCAATCATCTAGGGATTTCTTTTGAAGCTCTTCCTGACCTAAGGTTTTGGTAGTTTTGGCTTTGCTTAGCATATGGCATATGCGAGATATGGGTTAACCCTTTGACTTCTAAATGCTTATGCTTAGGTTTCAAAGAACCATCAACATACATTTTTGCTAGGGAAATATCCATCTCTAGGGTTCTAATTTCTTGCACAAAACACTTAAAATGAGTGCGAATATCATTAATTAGAAGTACCTTTGGAAGTATTTCTGATTGAGCTCCATTAGGGTCCAGTGACTCTGCAACTACTAGTACTAACTTTAAGTATGGTGCTTTCCATTCCACATCTTTTACTAACATCTCAGATCCTCTTTTTTCCTTTCTATTGCTGCTGCTTTTGGATACCATGGCTGCTCGGTAAATGAGAGAATTTTTTTGAACAAATTCTTCGCTGCAAATTCTCTCAAAATTGCTTGAAAGCACCTAGAATTGCTCTCGTCTGACTATTCTGAAGTCATGATGAAAAATGAAGTTGAATTTTTCCCTTTTTGATGAAAATTCTCCATTAATGCTTGGTACCATAATGACATAGTGCATGAGAGACTATCATCCACTCACTTGCTCAATAGAAGCTTGTAACTCGGTGACTAAATAAAACTTTTATTACTCTCGACCTAGCTCGGTTAGGTCTATGACCAACCTTGCTCGGTATGACCTAATTTCATGTGATCTCTTTGTACCTAAAATACTGATTTGGATCTTCTACTTTCTTTCATTTTGGAACTACTTGAGATATGACTTGAAGATACAATTCTAGTTCCTCCTTTAAGAATCTAATTGGAAATGTTGGAGTCACCCACTTCTTGAGTGACATAACCATTATTTGAGCTTTCTTGCTTGGTAGATTTGGGAATCCACTATTGTCTCACTGCTTCCTAATGTTATCAACTTTAGCTTTCTTTTCATCTTCAACCTTTCCTATGTTCATGCAGTTCTTAGCTATATGACCAAGTTCAGTGCATGTATAACATCTTACTATTCTATCCTTCTTTCTCAAGTGATGCCTTGCACAGTTTATGCCAATGTGTCCATATTCTCTACAATAGTGACATCTACATGACATATTGTAGTACCAACCAAATATTGCCTCCATAAGTTGTTCAGTTGGATTAAATGGTTTAGATCTACATTTAGATGCCTTGTGACATTGTTTCTTGCATTTGTGACATTTACCTTCAAATTTTGGTTTCTCCTTGCATTCATTAGCTTTATGACCATGTTGACTGCAATTGTAGCATTTTCCATTGAATTTTTCCTTTCGATTGCTCCAACATTTTTTTGATGTATGACCTAACTTACCATAGTGATTGCAAGTAGATCTTTTATTCCTTTGGGCACCTTGTTTGGAATATTCACCTTCTTCTTTGTATCCAAGTCCTGCTTTACCTTTTTGCCATAAAGATTCTGCTCACTTTGCTAATTCAACTTATCCATGTCTACTTGAGATTTCATCATCCTTTCATTAAGTTTTTTTTTAGAAATTAGATCAACTTTAAATATTTCATTGATTTGTCTTTCAGTGATTAAATAATTCCTTAAAATTTCATTTCAGATCTCAAATTCATGATTTTCTCATTTGCATTGGAGAGCTGATCGATAAGACTTTCTTGCTAAAAGGATTGATTTTGATTTGCATTGTTCCTTGCCTCCAAGTCTTCACTTGCCTTATTTCTTTGTTACAATATTTCACACATTCTTATTGATTGAATTTTCTTACCTCTTCTTGCAGGGTGCCATTCTTTTCTAGGAGTTCTTTGATTGCCTCATTTGCTTCATCTAAATTGCTTGAGGGGAAAAAGTCTTCAATCTTTTCTTCAACATACTGGTGGTCATTCATTTTTTTTGCAAGTTCCTTCCTTCTTTTTAGGGATTGGGAAAGATTCTCTTTTGCTTCCTTGAGTTGAGCTATGGCTATCTCTAGATCTAGCTTTTCATTATCAATAGCCTTATCAAGTCTAAATATCTCCATTGTCATTGATCTTTGCTCAAGCTGTCAAACTTTTTCCTGAGAACCATAAAGCTCTAATACCAATTGTTGGAAATAATCAAGACTAGCTAAGTTACTAAGAGGGGAGGGGTAAATCAGTAACATAAAAAACTTTAAATTAATTCAACACTTAATCCATTAATTCATCTAATCTATTGCATGCATGAGAAAAGATAAACATTCATAACACATGAACACAGAATTTTGGTAACCCAGAAACCTTCCAAATAGAAAGTAAAACTGGGGTGGTGATGATACCCACAAAACTTCACTACTACAGTATAAAGTTGGCTTGTTAAGGCTTACATTGACCACTTCTAATGATCTGCCCTGTTAAGAGCAATTTGGATTGCTAGATCCACCTTGTTAGAGGTTTTACAAACATACAATGAAGTATGCACTTTGTTAAGAGATTTCAGGAAAGACTATTAAGTCTACCCTATTAAAGAATTTTGAAAACTGATTCACCTATTAGGATGAAATAATAGATCTGACTTACAACTTGATTGCTGATTAGATCCTTGAAGTACAGATCACCTCTTGTGATTGATATAACTTTACTACTCCTTGTAGACCTTGCTAAATACTCTTCTCTACTGCTGATTCACATTCACTCTTTTCAAAATATTACATATCAAAAAAATATTATTGAGTTAGGAAAATAGTAGAAACACAAGTTTTGTAAGCTAACTTGGTGAACTTCTGATACTCGGCATCCACTACATTACTTGGCATCATCATGCACTCAGTAGAAGTAGAGGCTCAATCCATACTAATCACACAACTTAGCTTTGAACTTGGTGACCATTGGAGACTCGGTAGATATAGTGTCACTCAGTAGATACTAAATCCTTTATTTATCTTGCTTTCACTTGGTAAACACTACATATCCATCACTCGGTAGACACTGGCTTCTCATCACATAAATTGATGACTCGGTAGACACTGTGAAGCTCAGTGACCACTATCTTCTTGGTAAAAACTATTGGACTACACACTATCTATATTTACTCGGTAACTTCAGGATTGCTTGGTGTGAACTGTGAAACTTGGCTAACACTAATTTTTTTGATAAACACTGGAGACCGAGTGATGAGCTCAGTAACCATACATAATTGAATAAGTGTTGTCACTAATGACAAATATAACATAATGCCAATAGTTGCACTCGCCTAAGGCTTGGTAGTAAAGATAGTTCCTTTGTAAGAAATGACTTTGCACTCCATATATACACTATTTACATAGTTTCCAAGAGGTGATACATTTTTAACAATAGGAACTCAAGTAGGAGGCATATTTACACAATTGACTCTAGACCAGGTAGTGAATCATCAAGACACAAAAATTTAACAATTTCATAACTAGTCTATCAAAATAACCAAACTAATGCTAGAAAATGTAGGATAACAACATATATTGAAGTCTCAATGCATAATTATTGTCCTTTCAATCCATGTATGAATGGATGAAGGCTCTATCACAAAATTGCAATCCCTTCTTGCTCTTCCCAATCCCCAATCCATACAATCTCTTCACTAACTATTAGATTAGGGTTTGATTGGTTTTATATATCCTATTCACACATGTCTAGACCCTTAGGTCAGGATTTGGAAACCATTAAAGCTCTTTCCTAGGTTTTAGGAAACGTTGTCATTAGCAACTTTTACATCTTTTGCAAATTTGACAAACCACTAACCTCAATGGTTCAACTTGACTTCAAACCATTATATATGACCTTAAAAAACTAAAAACATAAAAATCTTAAAAATCACTCCATTTTGGAGTCTTGGTCAAATTTTGACCCTTTGTTGACTTTCTAGGACCTAAACACCTAGGTCCTAAATGACCACTCAAAACACTTGACTCAACTCAAACCTATAGCTATCCATGCACAAAAAATACTTGGGACTTCATAACTTAGTCCTTATTATTTGATGGTTGGCTAAACCAACCTACAAGTCAAAATGAAGGTGCTCCTACAACACAGGGTCACATCTAACAATGTGTATTGTAACATTTAATTAGGTTGGCTCCTGACAAAGCTCACCCCATAAGAGTGACAAATTAGGGAAATGTTATTGGTGTTTTTTCCTGAATTGGGGTTCCACGTTAAATCTTGGTATCTTACTTGTGTGGATGTTATTTGAGATTTTTTAGTGTTTAATGTTTTACATTTTGCAAGTTAGTGATTATTGGGACAATCCTACAAGTTTATGTTACTGGTGTTAGGATCAACAACAAAAAGAAATAAGAATTACATGAAAATATAACCAATATGAGAAAATAATGAAATTTATAGAAGAGAACACATGACACAAGGATTTAATGTGGTTCGCCCAATCTCTAGGCTACATCTACCAACAACAAGTACACTATTATTATTATCCAGTGATTTCAATCTGCAATCCCTTATAACTCCTACCATCACAAGAAGCCACAATCTCATCATACATTGTGAAATCCCTAACCCTAAGCCATTTTATACAAGCTTTTTTCACTTACAAAATAGGGGTTAGAAAATTTCATCCAATAGAATTAAAAATAAAAATAAAAATAAAAGCCGACACCTCTTACAATAGTAGAGTCATTTTTGGCTTCAAGGGCACTGCCCCTAAAAACCCCTACAAAATAATCTGGGGGAAACCATGTTGAATAAATCTTAGAGTTTGATTAAGCTCCACATCACAATAATCTCCCACTTAGAGACTGATCAAAATCCATAATAATAACCTTCTACTTGAAAATTGATCATAGCACTGCTAAACCTATAGCTCCCATTAGAATATCAAATCACCCTAGAATCTTTTGTTCTTTTATTTTGTTCAGTCTAGAAGACCAACCAAAGATAAATAGGAGTTAATATTTTCCCTTTGTACTACCTTGGTAACATATTTATTGGATTATAATTTGGATGTATCTTCTCCAACTTTAACTATCTATACCCAAAACTAACCAAATGAAATGGTACCATGAAAACTATATGTGTTTTGTCTTTGAATGTAGAGAAAAATTCTTGGCAAGATGAATGACACTCTAACTATCTATAATAAAATAAGCATCCGTCCATGGGTTTCTCAATTCTTCCATGAAGAACTGAAGCAATATCATCTCCTTGGATGCCTCTATAGAAACAACATACTCATCCTTTGTAGTGGATGAAAAATTAACCTTCTACAACTAATAAATCTAAATCATTATTTTTCTAGAAATAGTACATACATAGTCTATAGTACTCCACCTATTATCAATATCTCCTACCAAATCTGAGTCAACATAGCCCTAAAAATTAGTAGTAGAGCCCCCAAAATGTAAACAATTATTGGATGTGTAGACACCTAAATTTGATCACATAAATTTGTATTAACATAAAGTGATTTTTTAAATTGTGTTACAAGTGGAGAAGATAATAATGCTAAAGCCTTGAAGATGTGATCAAAGATGGACCAAATGCATAGGCTTGATTGAGTAATAGAGCAGAAGATTAAGAAATTTAAGTATATGTTGAGCGATGCTAGTCTCAACCAAGTGCCAGAACAAGCCCAGTAGAATTAGTGTTGATAGAGCATCAGTATCAACTGAGAGACAGTTCATGAGCTGAGAAAGAAATTTAGTAATGATGGAGTAACCTAGTGATGATCGAGTGTCAGAACATAGTGTTGGCCAAGGAACAACATTTTAATAATTAATGAGAAATTGTAATTTCCATATGACTAAGTTGATTTATTGGAATATGGAAAGCATTTTGAAGATAATGATCAATGACTTGGATCATTTAATGCTAGGAGAGGATTAGGTAACTAACCTAAGGAGTGGAATCCAAGAAAATTTTCTTTAAAAAAAAAGATAAACAAAATGGCGATCAAATTCATTGTATGTGGCAGATCTAATCATAAACTCTAAGATCTACAATGATGTTTAAGTGGAAAAAGATCAAAAATACCTATTTTAATGAGGTACAAGGGCCTAACTTAAAAGAGAGATAAGTAAAGGTTAAAGGTTGGAGAATTTGTTGATGTTATTGACTAGTAAATCTAACTAGAAGGATGAGAAGAGTTGAGAAGAAGGGGAGTGGTTTCTTGAAGGGTTGCCAAATGAATTAGAGATTGAGATGATAATGGAGGCCAGCTAGTGAATCAATGCATAGTACCCAAAATGAGATTTGTACATGCAAAGTGAGTTGTACTTAACTGATCAAAACTTCTTGTTATTTTCTAACCATTGTAAAAATTGTTTGAAATCATTTGATCAAGGTTGACCGAACAGTCATATGTAAATCCTTTAATAGGGTGACATTCTAATGGAATGTTCTAATGTCCTCTAACAAGGTAACTCCTAATAGGGTGATTAAATCCTTTAACAAGATCACATTGAACATTGTGTTTTGTAACCTTTAATAGGGTTGGCTCCTAATAGAGCTCACTTTACAAGAGTAAATATCAGTGACATGTTGCTGCTGGTTTTTCCCAAATTGGGTTTCCACATTTTATCCTAGTGTCAAAGTTGTGCGGATATTGTTTATGGTGTTTTTTTAATTAAATGTTTACATTCTACAAGTCTATTAATTTAGGACAGTAGGCATCAAGTTGATGTTACTAATAGTTTACTTGAGAGACCGAGCTATGGAATGATAGGAATTGAAGTTGATTAAGTGTTTGTTTCTTCAATTGGTACATATGGACCTTGGATAATTTATTCACTCCCCTCTCAATTATTCTAAATATTGTAATAGTAATGTGATGGACCAATCAGAAAATTGGATAGGTCAAGCAACAAAAAGGATGAATATGGATTATTGATTGTGATCTAGGAGCTTTGTTAGATGACTATAAAAGCAGGGTCTCACACTAGAAATTATTTTTGTGAGTAAGATGAATTCATGAATGTGAAGCTAAAGGTGAATCAATATTGTAAAGGATTCAGATGAAAAAGAAGTGTCATGATGAGATACTGCAAATCAGTCATACAAAGTGTTGGGTTTTCGAGGGTAGTGCCCCCAAAGTCAAAAGTGACCTTATATTGTAAAAGGTGCTAGCTGCTAGTTTTTCTATTGCATGACTTATACACTTTGGTCAAATACACTTCCACTATCAGAAGATCAATCACCTAAGGAGATAATATAGGAACTGAGCACCACTACTTAATATTGAAGAGAACAATGGAATAGAAATGGTTAATGTTGAAGAAGTAAGAATCTAGATGAATCAAACCTAGAAGAAGAAATATAAAGGAAGCAATAGTGAAAATGATGAAGTTGTGATCACTCAATCCACTAGATCAAGTGATTCCAACACCATAATATAAGATAAAGAGGTATAGAATAAGTGAGGTGTGATTATTTACACCAATAATGATGTTGAGATCAAGTTTGTAGTCAGGGTTGTTTCTCATAAATTCTATCAGTCTAGCTGACTAGATAGTGTACCATGTGTTGCAATGGATGTGGCATAGAAGATTGCAAAGAAAGATCATAACTATGACCTTTCCAACCTAAAATTGACATAATTGGCCAAGAATTTTCAAAGCATCATAAAACAAAATAATGCCAATTTGTAAGTTTGATTCTTTACTTGTTTTCATATTATTTTATGTTCATAATGCTTTCCCTACAATAGCATATGTCACTTGCAATAAGAAAAATTATGTAACTCAAAAGATAAATGAGTTTTTTATTTAGTTAGGTGATAATTTTTAGAAAGTAATGGATGCTGAAGTTTTGAAGAGTTTAAGCAGAAGCTGAAAGATATGACAAGGATTTCTCAATCCCTAGTGGATAAATATTATGATAATGTAGTTTTTTCAGTAAATACTGATAAGAAATATATTTAGGTAGCCATAACTAGGATGACATGTTTAAACCATTACCATATGAAATAAACATTGATGAAGCTACAACTACATTGGTGAGATAGTTGCTACCTAAGTAGAGTGTCATATCAAGATGATTGATGAAGAATATTTTGTTAGAGTAATAAAGTATTTTCTTATTAATTAAATCATATTGAATTAGTTATTAAGTCACTTATTATCTCCATTTTACTTAAGCTAAACTTTGGGCACATAATAATTAATTCTTTTATTAATTATTATCATGCAACCTAGGTTTTAACTTTTAGAGTTATGATATCCTTTATAAGCATTGATCTCTTTGTAATAATTCATCCATTCAATATAATTGCAATTTCTTTTTTACACATCAAGAATGTCTCATCTATGGATCTAGGAATTCCAGCCTCCATAGCTCTTGCTTCTATCTTTTTGTGACGGGTGTTTGCATGCAGGCGACTCTTGGGAGTTGTGGGGTTGATCTTTTATCAACTTCAACATGGCATTAGAGCACTAGATCTTTATGCTCCTATTTTGTTTATGAGAGGTTTGGGTTGGCTTTTAGATTTGTTTTTTTCCCCTTCAGAGGGATTAATTTTTCAAAAAAAATTTGTACTAAATCTTGGGGGTTCACCTTTTTTTGGTGTACTTTGAGCCCAAATGGACCTCACCATTGAGCTCTGAGCACCCAAAAATCCTTATTTTCATTTAAAATTATTACATTTTAAACATCATTAGAATCAAAGGAAAAAATATATTACTCCTAGACTGGGCACATTTTCTGAAGGAACAATTTTATGACTTTTGGCACAAAAATCAACATTTTTTTACACAATAATCAAGATTTTTTAGCACACAAATTGAGATTTTCCAGCATATAAATCATGATTTTTGGAATGCAAATTAAGATTTTATTGTGCAAAAATTGAGATTTTTGGTGCGATTATTGAGAGTTTTGGCTTGTGAATCAAAACATTTTGGTACACAAATTGACATTTTATGCATGCACTTTGATATTTTTGGCACAAAAATTAAGATTTTTGGCATGCAAATTGAGGCACTTTGGTATAGAAATTAAAGCAACTTGGCACAAATCTTGAGGTAATTTCTAGAATTGGTGGGCATGCTTCCTGAGACATTCTAGCACGCACCTTGAGCTAGTGATATTTTTGTCCTTTTAGTTCTTTTTTAACCTACTTGTGATTCTTGGGAGCTCTGGGGTTGATCTTTCATCAACTTCAATAAATTTGAGAAGAAGAGATAACAAGAGGACCTAGTGGAAAGGTTGAGTTATGTGGAACTACAATGGGTACTTGATCACTTGGACTTTGACAATATAATGTGTTATTTAAACACTAAGGGGAGAAGATAGTTATGTTTAAAATCCTAGAAGAGATGATCAATGAAGGACCAAATACATAGGCTAAATTGAGCTTTAAAGTAGAAGATTAAGGAGCTTATAGTTGAAGCCAAGTTGTGCTAGTGTCGATTAAATGAATAGTAGAAGCCAAAAAAATATAGTGTCAACTAAGTAGGGATTTTTTTAGTGGCTATTATTCACCAATTGGATAATATGTCCCAATTGGGCGATAGAAATTGGCTAAAAGAAACACCGTATACTAGTTGATCGGTTCGCCCAAATTTTATAAAATACTCATACAGTGGTCAGAATGTTTGCCACTATTATTATGTAATTTTAGTTTGGTAGTCAGGTTCTTCGCCCATATTTCTCTTTAATGTTTACTCTTATTCGCTACGAAATTAATTGAGTGTCTCTTTCGACGATCATCATTTGCCAAATCCCCATTTTCCTATGTGATTTTTTTTTTTATGAGTGACACTATACTCCACAGACAACTTACCTTGATACTTGTCAACATTCCAGTGACTACCTCGACAATTCTTCTTCCTTCAAGAAATGTTGACCGAAATTAAACCTTAGCCATTGATCTTGGATCATCAAATGGTTTGAGTTCTCAAATAATACATTTAACATAATTACATTTCAAAACATAATTCGCCATCAATATTAATAATTTTATTAAAAACAAAATTTATAATTGCCATTATTTTATAAAAATTGTCTAAACTATTAAAAATTTTGCCACCAAATATCCATCGATTGACACATAATTTGCCAACACTATTAATTTTTTTTCACCCAAATGACGTGTGATTCGCCACAATTTTATAAATTTTGGGAAGGGTGGGGGGGGAAGGGGCGGGGGGGGAGGGGTTCCTTAAAGTTATCCCTACAACTAAGTACCAGTAAAGACTAAGTATCAGAAAGGTTGGACCAAGTGAAGATAGTTTAAGTCAAGCAAGATAGTTAGTATTGACTAAGTCATCTAGTAATGACAAAGGCCGAGGAACACAGTTTTGGCTAAGTGTCAACATTTGTTATTTGTGAAGGAATTGAGATTTTCAGCTGACATAGTTTGAATTCTTGAAATATGTAAAGTGTGTTGAAGATAAGGATTGATCAACTGAAACATTTAATATTTGAGAAATTGTGTTTGAGCATTTCTAGGCATGGATTCAAAGAGAAGTTTTGAGAAGTTTCTAGAAAGAAAGAAGATGGGTAAAAAGGTGGATAGATGTTAGCTTAAAGAATAAATTTGACAACTGAGTGTCAATACACTTAACCAAGATCAAGAATAGGTGCCGACTGCAATAGATGCCGAGTAATCTTCAGGTGCCGAGTAAAGTGTAGGTGCCGAGTAAAGTGTAAATGCCGAGTGAAGATCAGGTGCCGAGTAAAGTTTAGATGCCGAGTAACACAGTTTTGTGTAAGTGTCGAGTAACTCAGTAGAACAGCATGTGCCAAGCAACAAAAATATTTCAGGAGCCGACTAATCCAGGATATCAGCATAAGAGTTTGGAATCGCACAAACTATGATGAAAACAGTCTTTACAACCGACATAAGGAAATATCGAAGGATTTAATGATCAGATCTAATCTTTTATATTTCCTATGTAATTTGCATGCAGCCAATAAGAAAAATGATAAAGGCATGCAACCAATCAGAAAAAGATAAGTATTAAGCGAAAATGAAGATTGAATATGGATTGTAGATCTAGACCTAACCCTAAATCCTCGAATGTCTTTATAAGGAAGACGATATCTCATAGAGAAGATATGATAGAGAAGGAGATGATGAAGATGGTGATATAGAGGAGAAGATATAGAGTGGTTGATATACTATTTTCAAAAGCAAAAGATATCAGATCACAAAGGATCAAGATCAGACAAAGCAGAACAAAGCCAGCATTCAGCAATCAAGGATTGTAAACTATCAGGTTCATTTTACCTAATACTTTCTAGCCATTGTATTAGCATGGAAATCCTACGGTGATAGGTTAGCTTAACAGCTATTTCATTGATCCTAGAGATAGGTGATTAAATCCTTTAACAGGGTGACACTTCATGTTAAGTGTTTGTAAATCCTCTAACCAGGTCACTATTGACACAGTGTAAAGCCTTTAACAAGGCAGGCCTTTAACAGGGCAAACCATCAGAAATGGTTAAACAATATTGCTGCAATAATTTTTGTGGGTATCATCCCCACCCTAGTTTTACCTTCTTATTCCTGGAGGGTTTTTGGGTTACCAATTTCAGGTTTTATGTGTTATTGATGCATGTGTTAGTTTCATGTTTACTTAATGTATTTACATGCATGCAATTTATTTCCACATAAAAGTTTTATGGGACAAATTTTAGTACTTCTGATTCACCCCCCCCCCCCCCCCCCCCCCCCCCCTCATAAGTACTCTTTCCACATTTGAATATTCCAAAAATTGGTATCAGAGCGTTACCAGGTTCTCATAAGGAAAAGTTTAACAGCTTGGAGGAAAAGATCTAGAGATGGAATCTTTCAAACTTGGAAAGATCATTGAAAATCAGGTGATAGATGTGCAACTTGCTTTGCATAGCTTGGAGGAATTTAGAATCAATTTGAGAAACTCATTAAAAAAAGGAAAGATCTGGCCATAGCTGAGAATGATATACACTACAAGGAAATTGATACCACCAACATATTTTCCAACAGAGATACCAAAGAGTTTGATGTAGCAATAGCAGAACTGATGGAGAAAAACAAAATTCAAGCAGAAGAGATTAGATCTCTCAAGATGGAACATGAATCATAGGCCACAATGATATGTGAAATTACAGAACAAAAGAAAAGAGTAGTTGATGATAAGGTCATGATGGAAAATGACAAAAGGAATCTTGCAAACAGACTTGAAGAAAAATGTACTGAACTAACAAGGATCTCAAACATGCAGATGGATACACTTGCTCAAATGATGAACCTTCATCATGAACTCAATGTGAAGGACATTGAGATATCTACTCTGAAGATACAGAATGAACAAATGTAGATGAATTGAATAGAGAAAAAGAGGTAGCAAAAAATCTCAACAAGTCAAGTGAAGCCATCAAGTATTTTGAACAGTTGATGAAAACTCCAAGATCTGCCCATGATACATCAGGACTTGGTTACAATAGCATTGAAGTTGGAGAATCATCAAAAAGTGCTGAACAAAGAAGTAACAAAGGTAAGAATACTAAACCCATTTGTTATTATTGTAATAAGAAGGGACATACTGCTAATGTGTGCAGGAGTAGAAGATTCAATCAACCAAACACACCCAAGAGTAAGAGTTTCTGTCACAAGTGCAACATGCAAGGACATATGACACAAGATTGCAAATCCAATTTCACAAGGACTTAGAGATTTGATGGACATTGTTATAATTGCAATAAGTATGGACATAGGGCATTTGAATGCAGATCAAAACCTATGTGGACATCAAATCAACCAGCAAAAACAGAAGGAAAAGAAAGTCATCATCATTGGGATTACAATACCAGGTACATTTGTCATTATTGTCAAGAATATGGACATACACCACAGAACTGCATAAGAACACATTTCAGAGGGAACTACAAAAGATGGTTGAACCAAACCACATGTTTTAGTTGTTTGAAAATTGGTCATATCAGTAAAAACTATCCTACAAGATCAAAGGCACCCAAGTCTGAAGAGAATAAAGGCAAAGAAAAGATTGATATTGAAAAGATAAGGGGGCAAATGAACAAGACTTGGAAAAAGAGAGATGAGTGCAATACATCAAGTGAAGGGATCACTTCACCCAATGGGTCAAGTGATCACACTTCATCAAACTAAGCATGAGAAGTGTATGGGACTGATATACAAAGTTATATCAGACATCAGTCCCATGACAAAGAAGCAATTCAAAGTATAAATCTACATGAAACAAGATGTCAAGACGAAAACTAAATGTTGATGCCGAGCTACCTTTGGATATCGAGTCAAAACTTAGAACAGATGCCGAGCTCCCAATAGCAACCGAGCTGATAACCGATGTTGAGTTAAAAAAACTCCAATGGAAGCCGAGTAGAATGGAAATTTAGTAGACGCCGAGTTAGGTTGAAATTTCTTCAGAAGCCGAGTTGGCAGTTGAGCATTTAATGCGATGAAATCAGGGTATATTATCGTGATTTCAATCAATTTTTTGCATCGCAATCAAGAAGAAAAGCCAAAAAAGGAGCGAAGAATATCAAGAAAAGTTTAGAAGCAATTCGTGAAAGATTCCAACAACGATCTCGTCGATTGAAGGTATTTCTCTTAAGTGCCGAGCTACGTAGGTCTCACAAACTTGTTTGAATTATAAAACCCTAGTTTGGAAAACAATGGCATCTGGGTCAGGAACCACCAAGGGTTTAGAAAGCCATGAAGTTCAGTTGGTTAGCAACGAAGTAAAACAACCTGAATTTAAGCCCATACCTAAAGTAGCATACAAGAATGATCCTGCAGGTGCATTATCAGTTATTCCAGATAAAGTTGTTATGGTAGAAGATGTTCGCAGATGCTACAATTGTAAAATTGGTGCCATAGGAGACTTAGAAATTCATAATGCATATGATAAATTATGTGAAAACAAAGTACGAAAAAATGAGTTTTCATTGTAGAAAGAAAAGGATTAACCAAAACCCTAGCATTTTCGACTGTCTTCAAAACAGAATGGGTACGGATAGTTTTGAGCCGAATACATAACGAAGCTTTTTGGTTAGAGTCAAGGCCAATAAAATTCACAAGGAAAATCGTTCATAGGTTTATTGGTATTCCAACCCTAGATCAGTCAAAGACCCTGTGAAGTGATAAAAGGGAAGTAATTGAGATAAATACAGGTGCAAAATGGAATAATAGAGGGATGACTATCGACACAGTCACTGATCCTCTACTAGAATTTGCTGTAAGAATTATTTCACACAAATTCTATCAATCAAGCAGATTAAATAGCGTGCCTTGTATAGCAGTTGATGTTGCATTCAAGATAATAAAAAGGGATCACACTTATGATCTGGCAGAGCTCATGTTTCAACAGATTAGTGAGAATCTGGGAGCTATAAGGAAGAGCAAAGGAGCTCAATGTAAATTTGGATCAATTTTGATA
Source organism: Cupressus sempervirens (assembly GCA_028749045.1). Classification (NCBI taxonomy): domain Eukaryota; kingdom Viridiplantae; phylum Streptophyta; class Pinopsida; order Cupressales; family Cupressaceae; genus Cupressus; species Cupressus sempervirens. Next base: position 26,005,988 of record CM053786.1, read on the forward strand.
TGTATATTTTTCTATCTGATGAAAGAATTTCCTTCTAAAGGGAAAGTTAAATGGAATCCAGACAAAACAATTGTTGAACAAATTAATGGATACATTGAACAGATGGGTGAAAATTTTGATGCCCAAATGACTGGTTATTTTGAGGACTTCAAAAAGTCCATGAAACAAAGAATGAGAATTCCAGTTTCAATGACTAAGAAATATGAAAAAGATATTTGCTTTCTTGTAGATATAGATTATACTTATGTGCAAGTAGTTATACCTAGAATAAGATGGCTTAGGCCACTAGGATATGAACTTGATGCTGATCAAGCCTCTGCAGCAATAACAGCCTTACTAGCAGAAGAAGTAGACAAAAATGCAAAAATCTTTGGAACTTATGATGTTGTCAAATCAAAGATAATAACAGAGTTGAAGACTGCTTCAGCAGTAAAGAAGAAAGAGAAAATGGTAAGACAAATCAAAAGAAAGTTTGGTGTAGAAGAAGAAGGGACAACAGAAGAAGAAGGAGATGACATTAAAAAAGAAGAAGAAGTCATTGAAGAAGAAGAAGAAGACAAACTTCAGGATCAGACTCAAGGGTCAGAAGGAGACAAAGAGGAAAGTGCTAAGGTTGAAGTAGCCCAGGAAGCACCAGTCAAGAAAAAGACCACAACTCCATCTGCTCCTAAATCCAAGGGGAGGAAAGTAGCTGCCCCAGCACCAAAAAGACCAACCATAAGGGCCACAACTCAAAAAGAAAAAGAAGAGGCTAAAGGGAAGAAGAAAGACTCAAAGAAGACTACTGCTGAGTCAAAGAAGAGGAAGTTCATTCCCCAGCCTGAAATAGATGAGGAGGAAACAAAGTCGGAAGACAATAGTCAATCTCAAGAGGTAAGACAAATACCCCAGATTGATGTTGATAAATTATGTACAGAAATTAGAAATAATGATTTGAAAGGATTAAAGAATCTGAATTTTTCTAAGCTTACCAAAGGAGAGAAAAATAAATTAGAGGAGTCTTTGTATGCTATGATGGCTGAATATAAGCACACACCTCTAGAATTAGATGACTCTATGCCGAGAGAACTGTATACAATCATAGAGGATAAATGGAATTTTTGTTTACAAATGGAAAAAGAAATAAGGGAGTCAACATTGACAAGATTGTTGCCTGATTTGACTAGAGATCAAATAATAAATGCCATAAAAAGGCATAATAATAGATTCACTCCCAAGTATAGAGCATTCAGTATTCTACAGAATAAAATTGAAGAGGTAGTTACCAAATCCACAAGATTGTGGAAAATAGTTTACAAGAATATTGAAGATGTATATAATGAGGAATATAAGGCAGAAGCAATTGCCAAGATAAAAGAAAAGGGAGCATCAGAAATAAAAGAGAAGAAACTAGTGGAGAAGGAGAGTAAAGAAGAAAAGGAAGGAGAGGCACTAAATGAAGAGAAAGAGGAAGAGAAAGATACAGCTGAGCCACAAGATCAAAGTATGCAAGGCATACAAGTATCTCCTCCTAGTCCTCCTCATGCCACCATCACACTTGCAGATTTCATAAAAATAAAGGATGTTACAGAAATTTTAGTTCAAAACATCAATCCATTAACTGCAGAGGATTTGGAAATCCTTGACCAATCATTTTTAGTAGCAAAATTAAGTTCAAATCCTATATTGGTCAATATTGATGAATTATAGAATCCAGAAGTCAAAGCAAAAGCAAGGGTAAAAGCACAAATGCCACCTTTGATCACACAAACTACTGGTATTCTATTCCTTTCACCACCACCTTCACCAAGTATAAGTACTGATACACTCCAAGTGCCAAGTACAGCAGCAGGGGAAACAAAAGAAAAATCTGAAAAACCACCAAGTTCAACCCCATCTAGCATTCAAAAAGGGGATACTCAAGCTAAAGAAAAAGAGACATAGAAAAAGGAGGAGATTGCAATACAAACATTGGTTGCATTACCCAAATCTGGGACTCCAACACAAACTCTTCAGCAGCCGAGCACAGATGGATTACAGCTAAAAATCATAACACTGGGCTCAAGTTCATCAAAAGCAGTCAGGAGACTTCACTATGGAGTTCCTGAGCTTGATGAAGAAATTGAAATCCCATATTATGAATCTAGCACTCTTACAGAAGAAAAGATTAATAAAATTCAGAGTGCACTAGACAAAAGAAGGAGACAAGAAGCACTAAGAAAGGAATACAAGCATAAGCATACATTGAATGAAATTAAGGACATATTCATGGAAGCTTTTTGCTTACAATCTCCAGATGAGTCAAGACCAATCATGGAACAACTTTCTGATATAGTTGACTAGGTGACTAATGAAGACCAGGAAACAAATGTAAAATTATTTGAATGGTCAGAAAAGAAGTTCCAAGGAAAAGTAAACAGTAAAATATCCAGTGATATAGCACTAGCACAAGAAGAACTGGCAAAGAAAGTTACAACAGTTAAAATTGTACTAGGAAACATCTTTTCCCTGTACAACAAGTTGTGTGATTTTTCAACATTCACAGAAGACACTAGCCAGAAAATACTAAGTTTGGAAAGCAATCTGAAAACTTCTAGTATGCAACTCCCTACAGATCCAGCTCAGAGTGAGAAGCATTTTGTCCAATCGCTTCACACACAAAGAGAGCTAGCCATTTTGGCAGCAGAGGAGGTGACTACAAAAGCCAAATTGATACAAATTTAATCATCAATTACTCCTCATTTGGGATTACTTCATAAGGAGCAAATAAATGTAGAGACAGTCCTCAGGAAAGACCCCAATCTTTCTTCATTTGATGGACTTGTACACCTAGCAGCAGAGATTGCCATCCAGCATAAGACATTAGATGTCGCATTAGCAAATTGGGATGCAGCTTTGAAGATACTCCTTGAAGTAAATACCACATTTTTGGCCAAATATGGCATTTCATTGTAAAGACCCTTGACATAAGTGTCAAAAAAGGGGGAGAATAAGTAATTAAAGAAAGGAGTTGAGTACAGGAATGAAATGATAAGTATAATAAAAGGGGGAGTAAGTATAATAAAAGGGGGAGATAGCAGAGATAGGCAATTTTGAAATTTTGACAGGGAGATAGCAGAGATAAGAAAATTTTGGAATTTTGGGGGAGAAAGCAAATTTTGGGAAGCAAAGTTTGAATGAAGGATTAATTACTGAGTCACATGGGTTAAGTTTTTTTGCCACTCATGTCAAAGGGAGAGATTGTTTGCTTAAAGAATAAATTTGACAACTGAGTGTCAATACACTTAACCAAGATCAAGAATAGGTGCCGAGTGCAATAGATGTCGATTAATCTTCAGGTGCCGAGTAAAGTGTAGGTGCCGAGTAAAGTGTAAATGTCGAGTGAAGATTAGGTGCCGAGTAAAGTTTAGATGCCGAGTAACACAGTTTTGTGTAAGTGCTGAGTAACTCAGTAGAACAGCATGTGCCAAGCAACAGAAATATTTCAGGAGCCGACTAATCCAGGATATCAGCATAAGAGTTTGGAATCGCACAAACTATGATGAAAACAGTCTTTACAGCCGACATAAGGAAATATCGAAGGATTTAATGATCAGATCAAATCTTGTATATTTTCTATGTAATTTGCATGCAGCCAATAAGAAAAATGATAAAGGCATGCAACCAATCAGCAAAAGATAAGTATTAAGTGGAAATGAAGATTGAATATGGATTGCAGATCCAGACCTAACCCTAAATCCTCGAATGTCTTTATAAGGAAGACGATATCTCATAGAGAAGACATGATAGAGAAGGAGATGATGAAGATGATGATATAGAGGAGAAGATATAGAGTGGTTGATATACTATTTTCAAAAGTGAAAGATATTAGATCACAAAGGATCAAGATCAGACGAAGCAGAACAGAGCCAGCATTCAGCAATCAAGGATTGTAAACTATCAGGTTCATTTTACCTAATACTTTCTAGCCATTGTATTAGCATGGAAATCCTATGGTGATAGGTTAGCTTAACAGCTATTTCATTGATCCTAGAGATAGGTGATTAAATCCTTTAACAGGGTGACACTTCATGTTAAGTGTTTGTAAATCCTCTAACCAGGTCACTATTGACACAGTGTAAAGCCTTTAACAGGGCAGACCTTTAACAGGGCAAACCATCAGAAGTGGTTAAACAATATTGCTGCAGTAATTTTTGTGGGTATCATCCCCACCCCAATTTTACCTTATTATTCCTGGAGGGTTTCTGGGTTACCAATTTCAGGTGTTATGTGTTATTGATGCATGTGTTAGTTTCATGTTTACTTAATGTATTTACATGCATGCAATTTATTTCCACATAAAAGTTTTATAGGACAAATTTTAGTACTTTTGATTCAACCCCCCCCCCCCCCCCCCCCCCCTCTCATAAGTACTCTTTCCACATTTGAATATTCTAACAATAGATTCATTGTATGTGTTGAATCTAATCATAACTCTAAGATCAATTATGGTGTTTAAGAAGAAAAAGATCAAATTTACCTATTAGAGGAAGCATAAGGATTAACCTAATAATAGAGGAGGTTAGTAGTTTCTAATTTTTTTGTCTAGCAAATTAGAGCATAAGGTTGACAAGAGGGAGAAGAGTTGAGGTGAAGAGTGACTACTTGAAGGATTTTCCAAGTTCATTAGAGACAATGATGGAGACATTAATGGACTTCAGTCAATGCCTTAGCATATGAGCTACATTATGATCTATATTTTCAAAGTGAATTATATTTATTAGATCAACCTATTGTTACTTTCTAACTATTGTATCAGTTAAAATCCTTTAATCAAGGTGACATTCTAATTGAATGTTCTTAAATCCTCTAACAAGACCATGTTGATCTCCATATTGTGTTGACTATCAATGATAAAAACTTAGTCATTTTTGAGGCAAAGTTGGTTGGTCATCACTACAACTGAGCCAACCAATGAAGGTTGAGAGATATAAGACTTGTTTATAATCCAATTTACACTGAGTAAGTCTTAGGTTATCGAGCATTGTAGTTTGAATTGAGAGAAAATTAATGTTGAGCGAAGCAAAGTCAATTTATGTCGAGTGAGATAGTTATTATCGAGCATGCAGAAGCTGAGGGCCAACATGAATATTAGTTGTGATCAAGTGTTAGGATATTAAAGTGCCAAGTAAACCAATTTTGACATATGTGTTTGTGATGGAACAAACTCTTATTTAAACTATTTTGGATAAATTCTACGCTTAATTTATGAATTTTGGAGACATCTAAGGAGCTAATTACACATTTTGTTAGAGGATGTCAAACCCTAGGAAGGTAGAGTAACCAATCAAAAAACTAGAAGGACTAAGTGACAAAAGAGAGAGCTCTAGATCATTGATCATGATTTAGAACCTTTTCTAGTTATTTATTTAAGAAGGATTCAATCCCTAAATCAATGTATTATGATTGTGTGATCATTTGTGTGCAAGAAGGATTAGGAGAGAGTGAAGGTAGGCTATGTTTGATTATCAAAAGTATAGACCAAACAAAGCAACCTAGTAGTGAAGGGAACCTAGTAGTGAAGGGAAAAATAAAGTATATTAGATAAGGGGATCAAATCAAACAAGGAAAGAGAATATCCATAATCTATCATAAGAGTGCTAATAGAGTGGTCTTAATAGGCCTATACAAATCTCCTAATAGAGTGCTTGCTTAGTTATGAATTTTAAATCCTTTAATCAAGGTATACTAAATAAGTATTGTAACAGGGAAGACCCCTCATAGAGTAGATTACCAGAAGTGGTCAAACATTGTAGCCTTAACATGCACACTTGATTGCTGCAATTGTAAAGATTTGTGGGTTTCATCCCCACCCTAATTTTACCTTCACCATGGAGGATTTCTAGGTAACCAAATCTTGTGTGTTATGTATTTTCACATACTTGCATGATTATGGATGTGATGCAAACTTAAATCTATTTTAGTACTATAGTTTATAGTTATATTGTTTATGATCTAGCTATGAGATGGATTATAGGTGAATACAATTTGAGTTATTTATTTCAAGTAATAAATTTTTTTGTAGATCTTGATTCAAGCCCCTTTCTTAGTATCTTAGTTTCCTATTAAGATTTCCAACAACTAGTATCTGGGCTTTGTTCTCTTAGAAGTCTAACAACCTCAAAGATAAGATCTTGGAGATGGAGGTTTACAATATGGGAAAGACCATTAAGAATCAAAAACTTTACATCCAGATCATACAATGGCTTGAAGCAGCAAGAGAGGAGTTAAAGAAATCATTAAAGAAGAGAAAGGACTTGGTTATCTAGCAGAATGATACTCTATATGTAGAAGACATTGAAGAACTACTTGAAGATGGTAGTTCTAGTAATGATGCAATAATAGTAGACCTATTAGAAAGGAACAACACACTAAATGATGAAGTAAGAACACTGAAGAGAGAACATGAAATTCAATCAATAAGATTGTGTGAAGTGACTAAACAGAAAAAAAAAAAAGTTGAAGAAGATAAATATCATATGACTACAAGACTTGATGACAAGAACAATGAAGTGCAAAGGCTTACTCAAAATAAGTTTAAAATGACCAACATACTACTCCTTAAAACTCAAGAATTCAATAGAAAAGATGTGGAGATTAATAATATGAAATTAGAGAATGATTATCTAAAGAATGAATTGAAACATGAAAAGGAACTCATTGAAAGGTTGAACAAACCTAAAGAAGCTATGAGATAATATAAAGAGTTGATGAAATCACAAAGAATACCTAATGTAACATTTTGTCTAGGCTATACCAAGCACCTATCTAAAGAAGGTGAATCATGAAAGTGTGAAGAGAAGAAATGTAAAGCCAAAGAAAAAACTTAAATGCTATCATTGTGGCAAGAAAGCTGGGACACACAAAATACTTTTGAAAAAGAAAGCTTGGCCAGAAAAATCCTAAATTCAATGGACATTATTTTAATTGCAAGAAGCAAGGACACCAAGGACATGAATACAAGTCAAAGGAAAGAAATACACCTATTATACGTAGATTTGAAGGTCATTGTTATAATTGTTAGAGATATGGAAATAGAGCTCAAGAATGCATATCAAAGGAAAAGTCTAACTAGACATCCAAGAAGAAAGGCCATGGACTTAAGAAAGGTAATTCTCATAATTGGGATTATAACACATGGTATAGTTGCCATTATTGTGGTAAATATTGTCATATTCCATAAAACTATATCAAGAAGAGCTATGGCTAAAGATTGCAACATCAGAACCAAGTTGATCACTATTAAATCTATGTTGCTACCTCATTTGGAGGTGATGTAGAAATAAGTTTTAGCTACAAAATATTTAGTTCAAATAAATTCACATTTATGTGATGTTGATAGTTTAGTGGATCTAGCTACTTAGCTAGAAATCAAGATCCAAGTTTTGGAATCTGTCAAATCTAGTTGGGATCATGCAATGGATATGATTTTTCAGATCCATAAGACACTTTTGGATAAGCACAACTTAACCCCAAAAACCCCTAAGCCATGAGTGACAAAAGAAAGGGGGAAATATAGAAAAATATATTAAAGGGGAAAATATAGAGAAAATATATACAAGGTGGAAATAGTATTCATGTCATATATTCAATGTGAAAATTAGAAGAGGGTGGAAAAACTGAAACATGACATATCAAAGGTATTACTCGAATTCATTTTTGAAGATAGGTGTATATGATGTATATAGACTGAGTCACAGTCTAAGGGGGAGTGTTATATTTTTAAATTTTGAATGGAATGATCAGTCATGAAAAAGTGCTTTTGCCACTAATATTAAAGGGGGAGATTGTTGATCTCCATGTTGTGTTGACGATCAGTGAAAAACACTTAGTCATTTCCTAGGTAGAGTTGGTCATTCATCACTATGACCAAGCTAGCCAATGAAGGCCAAGAGATATAAGACTTGTTTATATTTAAGTTTGCATCAAGTATGTCTTAGGTTGCCAAGAATTCTAGTTTTGATTGAGAGATAGTTTATGTTGAGTAAAGATAATATATGTTGAGTGAAGTGAAATCAATTTATGACGAGTGAGATAGTTACTACCAAACATGCAAAAGTTGAAGGATAGTATGAATATCAGTTGTGATCAAGCCTTAGGGTATTTAAGTGTTGAGTAAAATAATTTTGACATATGTGTTTGTGATGATACAAAAATTTATGTAAACCATTTTGGCTGACTTTTACACTTAATTTACATATTGTGGAGACAACTAAGGAGGTAATTATGTATTTTGTTAGAGGACATCAATCCTTAGGAAGGAAAAGTAACAATCAAAAAAATTGGAAGGACTAAGTGGGAAAAGAGAGAGATATGGATTTTTTATCATGATCTAGAACTGTCTCCATTTGATTATTTAAGAATGGTCCAAGCCCTAAATCAAAGAAGTATTACTGTGTGATTGTGTGTGTGCAAGAAGGATTAGGAAAGATCAAAGTAAGGCTATGTTTGATAATCAAAGGTAGAGATTAGACAAAGAAACCTAGTAGTGAAGGGTAGAATAGAGTATATCATATAAGGATATCAAATCAAATAAGGAAAGAGAAGATCCATAATCTAGCATAAGAGTGCTAACTAAAGGATCAGGTATTGAGAGATTCTAACTAGTGGATCACGATAAATCCCTTAATAGAGTGGTCCTAACAAGCCTATTCAAATATCCTAACAAAGTTCTTACTTAATTCTGATTTTTCAATCATTTAATAAAGGTAGACTGAATAAGCCTTGTAAGCTCCTAACAGGGTAGACCCCTTATAAGATAGATCACCATAAGTGATCAAACATCATAGCCTTAGTAGGTAGACTTTATTGCTACAGTAATGAAGATTTTTAGGTGTCATCCTCACCCTAGTTTTACTTTCACTTTGGAGGGTTTCTATGTAACCGAATCTTGTGTGTTGTGTGTTTTCATTTGGGTGAAAGCACAAACCTGTGTCACCATTTGTGATATTTGGAGGGGTTACAGCCGAAATAGTTTCGACCATAACGGTTATGGCCGAACAAGTTTTGACCGTACATACATGGCAAGTATCCTCATCGACGTGGCATGCATAGTTACGGCCAAAACACATTCGATCGAAACGGTTCTGGCCGTAACCCCCATGTTTCAAATGACTCAAAATATCATAAAAATAGCCAAAAAGTGATTGACAATAATTTTATACACTGGGGGGTTACAGCCGAAACCCTTTTGGCCGAAACTGTTACGGCCAAAACCCTTTCGGCCGGAACTACCTATGTGGCATCCTAGGTGGCAGCCACACAAGAAAAAATAAGAACTTTTGCAAACTTCTCACTTTGAAGGCCAATTTGACTTACTAAATTAAAGTTTTTTTAAAAACTAAAAATATAGTTTTGTAGGTCTCAGAGTCAAAATTATGATAATGTAATTTTTTTTAAATTTTGATTATGGATAATATGTTATAATTTGAAAATAGTACAAGTAGGTATTTTAAGATTCAAGAAGATGTCTATTCAAAAATAAGAAAAAAATAGTAAATCATGTTCAAAAATTATTATTTTTTAATGCTGCACTAGAGGAGAGAGTCTTCTTCAAGAATATGTAATTTGTTTTAAAAAATATGTAGGTTTGATGGAAAAAGTTTGATGGGAGAAAAAAACTGTCAATTTCTGATAACTTTGACTTTGACCAATTATAACTTATAAAATATTAGCCAAATTTAAATATATTTTTTTTGGTGCACTAGGTATACATGTTGACTCTAACATATTCCAAAATCAAATCAAACTATGAACATTTTCATATATTTGTTTGACGGGAAAAAAAACTCTATATTTTTAGCATTTAAAAAAAATTAAAAAATAGACTTTAAAAATTAAAAAATAGATAAAATTTTCACTCAATTTTTTTCAAAAAAATTATAGACATAAAATTCATCCAATTTTACACATTTCATTAGTTTACATCATCTTCAAATTCTAAGCACAAATGCCACTTTTATGTCATTAAATTTGAAGACTTTAAATTCTGATATCACTTCTCCTTTATAAAAGGTGACACAAATTTGTGCTTTTACCCATTTACTTGCATGATTATGGATGTGATGCACTCTTAGATCTATTTTGGTATTAAAATTTATAGTTATATAGTCTATGATCTAGGTATGATAGGTATGAGATGGATTAGAGGTGAATAAATTTGAGTTATTATTTGTTTCAAGTAAAAGTTTATGTAAATCTTGATTCACCACCCACACCCCCCCCCCCCCCCCCCCCCCCGCCTACTTCTCAATATCTTATTTTCCATTAAGACTTCCAATAGACCACTCCTAATATGGTGATTGAATCCTTTGCCAAGGTCACACCTAACAATATGTACAGTAACCTTTAACTAGGTTGACTCCTAACAAAGTTTACTTTATAAGAGTGACAAATTGGTGACACGTTATTGTTGGTTTTTATCAAATTGGGTTTCCACATTAAATATTGGTGTCTTACTTCTGTGGATGTTATTTGAGATTTTTTATTGTTTAATGTTTTATATTTTTCAAGTTAGTGATTATTGGGATAATGACCTGTAAGTTTATGTTACTGATGTTAGGATCAACCACAAAAAGAAATAATAATTGCATGCAAAAATATAACCAATATTAGAAAATAATAAAACACATAGAAGAGAACAAATGAGACAAGGATTTAGCATTGTCCACCCAATCTCTAGCTTATGTCCACCAACAAAAATTCCAATATTATTATTATCTAGTTATTACAATCTGTAATACCTTATAGCATACTACTACCACAAGAAGCTACAATCTCAACATGCATTGTGAAATCCCTAACCCTAAGCCATTTTATACAAGCTTTCATTGCTTACAAAATAAAGGTTAGAATCAGTCATCCAATAGAAAAAATAGTAGCCAACACCTTTTACAATAGTAGAGTCATTTTTGGCTTTGGGGGCACTACCCCCAAAACCCCCACAAAAATAATTTGGGGGGAAGCCATGTTGAATAAACCTCCGAGTCTGATTAGGCTCCACATCACAACAATGACTTGGAGACTGATCAAACTCCAAAATAATAACCTCCCACTTAGATACTAATCATAGCACCGCTAAACCTATAGCTCCCACTAGAACATCATACCACCCTAGACTTTGTTGTTCTTTTATTCTATTTAGTCTAGAAGACCAACCGAAGCTAAAGAGGAGTTAAGCTTCTCCCTTTTTAGAGCCTTGGTAAGCATAATTGTTGGATTATAATCTATATGTATCTTCTCCAACTTTAATTGTTCACATTCAAAACTGACTGAATGAAATGGTACCATGACAACTGTATGTATTTTGTCTTTGAATGTAGAGAAAAATTCTTGGCAAGATGAATGGCACTCTAGCTATCTATAAAAATATAATTATTCCTATGTGGGTTTCTCAATTCTTTCATAAAGAATTGAAGCCATATCATCTCCTTGGATGCCTCTATAGCAACAACATACACTACATCTATAGTGGATGAAAAATTAAACTTCTACAACCAGGAAATCCAAATCAATGTTGTCCCACCAACAATAAATACATAATCTATAGTACTCCTCTTGGTATCAACATCTCCTACCAAATCTGAGTCAACATAGCCCTATAAATCAATAGTAGAGCTTCCAAAATGTAAGCACGTACTCGATGTGTAGACACCTAAATTTGATCGCATAAATTCATAATCAAATTTAGTCATCTTCTAAAGCATACTTTAATTAAATATTTAATTATTTTAGTGTTATCCCCTATTTAATTAATTTTATTAATTGATTATAGCCTAATTAATAAATTAATAGACAACCAATAGTCTAATTTATTAATAAGATCCCCCTTCCTCTAATAAGTTAAATAAATGCAAAACCCAATTAATTTAATCTCCAAAAACCCCTCTCTATTTAATTAATTTAATTAATTAAATCCCTCCACCCACAAACTCGTCCTCTAAACCAAGAGTTACCCAAAATTGAACTCTTGCACCAAATATTCCTTTTTAAATTAAATATTTCATTTATTTTATTAAATCCCATGCACCAAATATTTCTCTTTTAATTAAATAATTCATTTATTTAATTAAGTCTCATGCACCAAATATTTCTCTTTTAATTAAATAATTCATTTATTTAATTAAATCTCATGCACCAATAATTCCTCTTTGAATTAAATTATTTATTTATTTAATTAAGCTCACCCACCAATATTTTCTCTAACAAATCCATTCGCCTCCCACATCATCCAGTCAACTAAGCCACCTCACCCACCTTAACTGAAACACAACACCTCCTCTTCCATGTCTAAAATTCCTCTCCAAATCACTTGCATAAATTAAGGCATAATTTATTCCCTCTAACTCAAGCCCAAGTCCACTCTCATGCCATATCTCCCTCATCCATCTCTAAACACACAAGTACATCTCCTCCACCTATCTCAGTGAACTAAAGCATATCTCACACCTCACTTAGTTAACTATCCATCAACAATGCTTATCTCCTTCTCACCCAATTGCCTATAAATTGAACCCCTCTCCTCTCACAAATCATCCACCTTCTGACTAGAATTATTATACTAGTTTGAGAGTTAATTACTTTCAAGAGCGCTATTTGGTGATACTCATATTTCCATGCATCTATCAAATTCATCCATTGAAGCTTGAAGCCACACTTGAGCATACATTTCCATCCATTTGGATACATCTACTCATTGATATAAGCTTGGAGTGCTCTCCTTTGGTTTGCATCCATCCTATTTTCTTTTATTGTCTAATTTATATGTTGTTATGTGATTAGTGTGTGAATGTTTTTCAATTGCTTAATGTTTTTTGTACTCTAGTTTTCATAGCACACATTTTGGCACACCCTGTGGGACCCTGCAAATGGGTCATTTCACTATCCAAAATTCAATTTTTCTTTGTTAAAGGATTATCGGATTATCTAACACTTTTGTGTTTTCATGATTTGTTTGCATAGTTTTATTGAGTTTTTCAAGTCAAGGTTGATATTAGGATCTTACAAAAAATAAATCAGATTTTTTCGATCAATTTTTTAGATTTATTATTTTTTTAATGATTTTTCATTAAAAAAATTATATTCAGAGAAAATAAAATATTTACAAGCTAATTTTTTTTTTGGAGGTTCCTTCTGATGTCAGTAACCTACAGTAAAAAAAAATCATATTTATTTGATCACTTAATGATTTTTATATTTTTTGCATGTGTTTTCATTAGAAAATCATTTCAAGTAAAAATAAAAGAATAAAGACATCAATGTCTTTTTTAAAGTTTTTGTTCATGTCTTCATGCTACGGTAAAAAAATTTAGAATTTCTTGAGCAATTTACAAATTTTTATTTTTTTGCATGATTATTCATTAGAAAAATATTTCAAAGAATCAAGAGGTCAAATATTTTTTGGAGATTTTTGTTCATGTCTCCATGCTATAGTAAAAAAATTAGGATTGTTTGAGCAATTTACAATTTTTAATATTTTCTAAATATTTTTTCATCAAATATATATTTCAAGTGCATGAAAAAGAATTAAGAGCTCAATTTTTTTGGCGGTTTCTATTGATGTCATTATACTACAGCAAAAAAAAATCAAATTTTTTTGATCAATTTGGAAGTTTTTATATTTTTTACATGATTTTTCATTAAAAAAATATTTTGGGAGAAAATAAAAGAATTGGAAGCTAATTTTTTTTTAGGAGGTTGTTGTAAATGTCATCAACCTTCAGTAAAATAACTAATCAGGTATTTTAGATCAATTGCTGTCAAAAAAAAAATTCATGAATTTCATTAAGAAATACTTTGAGAGCAAATAAAGGCATTGTCTAATGATTTTTTTTTTTGCAGGTTAGAGATGTTGTTAGGAGGATGCCATAAAAAATTTAGATCTAAACAAAGCTTTGAGAGTTAAATATTTAAATCTTAAAATTTAACTCAGATTTCATTTTGCGTACTAAAAAGCACAATGCATGTTCTCACATACACAAAATCTTGAATGCATAAAGTTTCAATGAACATTGCAAATTGCACACTTCAATTTGGGTGATAAAATTGAACAAATACAAAACCCCATCTTGAATGCTTAATAGATTGACAACATTTGCAATGGAATGAATGATTAAGCAACAAATACAATCTTGAATGCCAAGGATCAAAGAAAAATGTGATGAATCACATTTCAAATTTGGGACTAAAATGAACAATCTTTTTATCAAACAATTCTTGAATGCTTAAAGGGACAAAGAAACCACACATTTCATTTTGGGCTTAAAATAAATATTCAAAACAATTCAAATTTGGGGCTTAAAAAGAATTCACGAAATCTTGAATGCTTTTAGGATAAAATGCTCTTATTACCATCTCTTTCCAAGCTTTCACATGCAATTTACTTTTTTGACTCAATTTATTTTATTGACCATTGCTATTAAGTTGGAATGAACATTTTATGCTAATCATGAGTGTCTTCAAAATAGATAGAAAATCTAAATCCTTCAAGGTTGGAATGAACAAAGTGTCTTGTGTGTCCTAAGATGTGTTTTTCAACACATGTTTGAGCTATCTTTCATTTTTGGTAGGGTAGAACTATTAAATGATATGACGCATGTACTGAAAGTTGTTAGCAAGATCATTCACAACAACCTAGAAGTGCTTCTAGCGAGTTCATCATCCTTTGGGAGGCTTCTCCCCTTTGGATAGAAGCTCAAATTGGAAAATCCCTATAACCAATATATAAATGAGAAGAAAGGTAAACTTGTTTCTTCATCTAAACAAGTCTAGGCGATGCATTTCTAATGGTAGTCTAAGGTGGGAAAACTTTCCCACAATTTCAACATGGTTAGAATAGACTCTTTAGTGAGTCACACACGTAACAATCATTTGACCTAACTCCATAGATCTTATTATGAACCAACTTAGTAGCTACCTTTTTTAACCATATTCTAAAAAGTCAATTTGACCTTAGGGACAATGTGTTTCTAAAGTGCTTGCATTGTGATCTAACCTTGTAAAACACTTGTTGAAAATACATAGTTCTTGGTCCTATTTTCCAAAATCCTTTTTTAGAAAAGACTATGTACTCATCTCTCTCAAAGTTGCTATGTCCTTTGAGACACTATTTGTTCACATAGTTTATTTATTGTTAAGAAATCTATCTTTGGGTACTAATAAGTTGTTAACAAGTTCATTCACAATAATTGTAGGATTTTTCCAAAGAGATGTTTCATCTTAACCTAAGCTAGGGTGCACTTATTGCAATCACGACCTCATCAAAAAAATAAAAATTGTCCAAACTTCCCAACATGGTCATCCTAGTGTCAAAGTCTCATCCTTGCTATCATCCAACATCATTTTTCTACTAGCATCATTATTCTAGTCTTCTATCAAGTCCTCCTTTTTCTCATCCAATCATAATGTCAGAATTCTATTATGATGAGTTTCATTATCCCACCTTTTCTCCCATTCCATCCTATTCCAATGATGATGAGAGTCTTGTTGACTATGATGGGTACATTGAAAGTCTTAGAGATCTTGCTCCAACCATCCTCCAAAATCCAAACATTCCTCCAAACTATCCCATTAGGCCTCTATGCATTCCCAACAATACTCCTTATCCTACCTTTGAGAAGGGAAATCCATTTTTGCATTCATCCACACCATCTTCTTATATTGCACCCAAATATCCCCCACATACATCATCCATGTCTCCATCTTCCTCCATATTCATATCCCAATATCCACCTTTCCATAGTAATTCTACTAGCTACATCCCTAGTCCAAATCCACCATCTTCATATTCTCTTACCTATCTTCCAAATCCTCAACTCAATCCTAGTTATGCAATGCATCAATCTATCTCACCTACTTTTTCCAATCCAATTCTATCCACTCTATCCTTCATCACTCTTCCACCTTGTCTTAGTCTCCCATATTTCATTCCATCCTATAATACCACAAACCCCCTCCCAATTTCCACCTATATCCCTCACTCAAATTCATATTTCATACCAAAATCCATTGCTCCTCCATTAGTAATTCAATCCAATCCACAAGTCACCTTTATACCTTCATATGTAAACTACCTAGCCATGCCATCTCATACCCCTATTTCTAAACCATCACTCAATAAACCAAACCTACAATCTTCCACCACACCCTTATATAGATTTCCACCATCTACATCTACCAATCGTCCACCTCAACCTCTAACACGCAAGTCTCCAAGGAGTTTTACAAGGAAGCAAATAGAAAATCCTTCTCCTAATGTTGATGATTCATTCCATCTAGTTCCATCATGTGATCTTGGTAGTAATGAAGCCTTTCCATCTCCCACCCCCATCATTCCTCTTCCATCTTCCACAACTATCATCCCTCTTTTATCCATTCCACTTATTGACCCCCTTCCATCTCCTACAATCATTGAAACCCTCTCATCCATTGAACCCATCCAATCCCCATCCACATCTCCTTTTCCTAGCATACTCAAAACCACATCTAATGAACTGCATAAATCTATCCTCCATCTACCGATCCCTATTGAAGAAACTCCCATTCATCCATCTAAAAATTTCACCCATATGTATCTTATCACACTATCCCCTCCCAACTAATCCTATCAATATCTTGTCTAAAAGAATGTTGAAATATCCATTGGCATAAATCATCAAGATCCTACCATCATACCTACTCCATCTCACAATCCTACCATCCCACTTATTCCCATACACGATCCATTTTTACCATCCACTCCATCTAAAGAGTAGTCAACATATCCTCCTTATCAAGATCCTACCCTTTCATCCACTACTCCACTTCAATATCCTATTGTTTCACTCAACCACCCAAGTCAAGATCCATTCCCATCCACCCATTCAAAGAAAGATAATAAAACTTCATCTCCTCTACTTCCTAATCATATGTCTCCTATAATCTATGGTAATAGATCCTCGAAAGTAGAAATAACTATCATACCAAAAAATTCTATTCTTTCACCCACTAATGGACTCAACATTGTGTTTCCTACATCTTTCCATCTTCACCCCAAAGTTCCTATCCATCCTATTCCACATCCATTTTGAGCCCTTATCCTACTACTTCTTTCCATCCCTCCATTTTGGGTCACTATATCCCTTATCTAATCCTTCACCCTTTCCATCCATTTTGGGTCATTATATACCTAATCCAAATCCTTTATCTCCTCCATCTATTTTGGGTCCTACTCCTTCCTCCCTTCCATCTACTTCAAGTCCTTATCCTTCATTCCTTCCATCTATTTGAGGAATTACATGCACCATTATCCTATATTCCAATCCATCACTTCATCCCCTCAAATCCATAAGCTAGATCATCAAAGGCACTCATCCTTAAATTCCTTACAACCTTCAACCTCTATCATTCCATCCATATCTCTCTATATCCTCCATGCTCTTGTTCCCATACCATGGCTAATGGAAGAAAATTGGATTCCAAAATTAAAAAGCATAAATCCAAAAATCCAAGTATCAACATGTCCCATATAAAATACATGTTCAAGAAGAGAAACATTTGATCCAAAAGAAAGAAAAAATAAAAAGGCCACAAAAGCCCAAAATGAAAAGACAAAGTCATTTGGATACCCAAGATACTCATAAAAGAGATACATCTCAAAGAAAAATATCAATTGGCATCCATTCATTTTTCTCAAAAAGCCTCATCCATTCATAATTATCTAAATCTCCATATATACATCCTCCATCCCCCCAATTAATTCTTAGTCATGTTTCTTATCCTACATTGCCAATCCTCCATCTTCTAACTTTACTTTTGGTCCTTATACTCCTCATACTCCATTTTCTCCTTAATCTCACTTAACATCATCTTTCCCACTACTTCTTCACCCTTCAAGGTGTGTTCCAGTGATTATCTTTCCAATTCCCTTATCCATTTACCCACAAGTCTTATGTCTTCCCATCCATTATCTGCCAAATCCCACCCACCATTTCACTCATTTAATAAAATCTTTTTCATGCTTTCTTATACATCCATCCTACCAACATCTATGAGTAAAAATCTGGAAAAAAAGTCAAATAAATAAATAAATAATCATCCAATGATGAAAACTTGGCAAACAAGCACTTTGGCTAAGTACTATGATGAAAACTTGGCAAACAAGCAGCATGCATAATCATTCGATCTAGATTCTCTACAAACTTTGGGCTAAGTTTTTCTACCCACCATATCCATCCCATTTTCCTACCATGCCCACCATATCTTATCCATTTCACCTCCTACATCCTCTGGATCTTGATAAAAAAAAAAATTAAAAAAAGCCACCACCATACATACATGCTTTTGGTCACCTTTTGACTCTCATCACAATTTGTATCCACCTATCATTTATCCACCCATTCTTCCTTCCATATAATCCATCTTCCTCCTTTTATTTAGCTCCATCCATATCTATCTACCTCCCTCATCTTGGAATTTCCCTATCTTCCATCCTATCATACCTTTTCTTAAGTCCTCCTCATGCATGACACATTATAACTGGGGGTGTTGTATTCCTTGGAGACCCTATCCTATCCACCTCCCATCTCCCTATTCCTATTCTATTTCCATCTTCATCTTCCAATCCCTATCTTCCCACATTCCTCTACCCAAATCTTCATATCCACCATACCTTTTTCTTCCATCCTTATGCCTCCCAACATCTCCTCCATATTTTCATCACCTATAATATTTTATGATATCCCCATGCAACTCAATGCCATCCATTCATATCCTAAAGCTCCTATAAATCTACCATCACATACTGCATCCCATTCTTCCCCTCTAGCTATCTAAAATTGTACATCAATAAACCCATCTAGTCACACCCTTAGTCTTGTTTCTAGCCTTGATCAAAATCCAATCATCATCATTAGGATGCATCTTTCCCAATCTTCTTCTTGATTTGAGGTATATCATTCCCATTATCCACATCACCCTATCCACCATCAGCTCATCTTGGCATTTTAACTTGACTAGGACACCATCATGCATTTATTTGCACCACCACAATTCCATCCCATTTAACCTTCCATCCCTATAAATAGCTCCCATGCAATTTCATCCTTGTAAATATCTCAATTAGTCTCATTGTACATACCATCCTCAATCAATCATTGTCAGTCATTCATTTCTAGTCCCTAGTCATCATCTTATCGATCTTTAATCAATCTTGTTATACATAGGCCAATATCATTTTATCTCACATTAGATCATGTCCTCTAGTTATTAGTGCTTTATGTTTTAGAAAGTCCTTATTCAAAATCCTCTATGACTAAAGTGTTGCCCTTCCAAGTTCTAGTTATTTTTTGAGTCTAGGTGTTAGGTGCTACAATAAGTCCTTGCAAGATACATTTATCCTCTCGCCAGACTTGGGTCCATTAGTATCGATTCCTTCTGATCTCTTTGGCACACATTTATTTTTGTTGATTTACACTTTCTTTCGATGTTGGATATCAATTTTGGTTCTTAATTATCTTTTTCAAGCAATTTGGTTATCCCCTCCTCGAGGTTGCCATAATCATTAATATAATGGTGTGCTACGAATGGAGCAATCAAAAAGCAAGGTCTTGATCAATCTTTTGTTTTTTTCTTTTTTTCCTATGAGTCAGTCAGGTATAACCCTTTCATATCCAAACATGTGATTATTTATTATTACATGGTGCACTTGGGAAATATCGCTTCTTTGTGGGTTACCTAGTATCGTTTCCACTCTGATTCCTACTGGGTTTCATGTGTGATGTTGGGGAAATCCTTGCATGTTTATTTTTGAGTCAATCCTATGCAAAAACAATGACTAGGCCTTGATGCTTCGGTAACCTTGGCCTATCATCGATATTTCTATATTAAATTAAGTTCTCAACTACATAGTGATTCTCCTCATGGAGATCCAACACTCAAGCTTCAAACGGATTCCATCTCATCCTATCATTTCACAACAAGGAAACACTAAAAATAGTTCTTTTTTAATCCTATCAACATCAATCATATCATTATTCTATCGACATCTATACTACTTCCTTATCCAATCTTGATGCCTAACCAAAAATCCCTAAAGAATCCTACAAAGTTTCCAAAATCCCACCCATTCATCCACTACATCCTAAGGGTTCAGTTTAAAAAGCATAATCCCTCATGTCCTCCATCCTACATTAATAATTTTGTCTAATTTGTACAATTGATCTCCCATTTTCTTGTACTCCCATAGTGAGAGTATGAGCCACTTTTAAACCTCTTTCATCCTTTATGCATCCTCCATCTCATCCCATATACTTACTTTTCAAGATGCCATCTAGTCCCATTTTAACTCCTCGCTGCTTTCTTGAGGGAGCATCACACATTACAAGTCTTTTATCAAGACTGGGGAAACCTAGTTTCTTTAAAAACCTTCTTCATATCATCTGTTATTTAGAAAACATCTTTGATATAATATTGTACCAAGACTATATCAAAGAGTGGAAAAATGTAGACACCTAACCTGGATCACATAAATCCATAATCAAATTTAGTCATCTTCTAAAGCATATTTTAACATTATCCCCTATTTAATTAGTTTTATTAATTAATTATAGCCTAATTAATAAATTAATAGAAAACCAATAGTCTAATTTATTAATAAAATCCCCCTTCCTCTATTAAATTAAATAAATGCAAAACTCCTTTAATTTAATCTCCAAAAACCTCTCTGTATTTAATTAATTTAATTAATTAAATCCTCCCACCCACAAACTCACCTCTAAACCAAGAGTTACCCAAACTCAACTCATGCACCAAATATTCCTCTTTTAATTAAATAATTCATTTATTTAATTAAATCTCATGCACCAATCATTCCTATTTTAATTAAATAATTCATTATTTAATTAAGCTCACCCACTAACCTTTTCTTTAACAAATCCATCCACCTCCCACATCATCTAGTCAACTAAGCCACCTCACCCACCTTAACTGAAACACAACACCTCCTCTTCCATGTCTAAAATTCCTCTCCATATCACTTGCATAAATTAAGGTATAATTTATTCCCTCTAAATCAAGCCTAAGTACATCTCCTCCAGCTATCTTAGTCAATTGAAGCTTATCTCACACCTCACTCAATTAACTATCCATCAATAATTCTTATCTCCTTCTCATCCAATTACCTATAAATTTAACCACTCTCCTCTCACAAATCATCCACCTTCTGAGTAGAATTATTATACCATTTTGAGAGCTAATTACTTTCAAAAGTATTATTTGGTGATACCCATATTTCCATGAATCTATCAAATTCATCCAATGACTCTTGAGGCCACACTTAAGCATACATCTCCATCCATTTGGAGACATCTACTCATTGATATAAGCTTACAGTGCTCTCTTTTGGTTTGCATCCCTCTTATTTTCTTTTATTGTCTAATCTATATGTTGGTATGTGATTAGTGTGTGAATGTTTTTCAATTTCTTAATGTTCTTTACACTCTAATTTTCATAGCACACAGGATGTTCCTATAAAATATCGAAGAATCCATTTAAATGCATTCCAATTCTCAACCCCTTGATGACTCATATACCTGCTAAAAACTCTAACTACATGTGCAGTATCTGGTCTAGTACATACCATGACATACATTAAGCTCCCTATAGCTGAAGCATAAGGTACCTTGGACATTTTTACCTCCTCTTTTGGTGTCTTGGGATACATCTTCTTAGCTAATTTTAAATAAGTAGGAAAAGGTGTGCTGATAGCTTTGGAATTCTCCATAGAGAAACATTGCAACACGTTTCCAATATACTCAGCCTAAGATAATGTCAATTTTTCGTTCTTCCTATCTCTACAAATTTTTATGCCAAGGATTTTTTTTTCTTCCCACAAATCCTTCATAGAAAATGAATGTGTTAACTACTTTTTTAACCCCTTAATGTGATCCATGTTAAACCTAGCTAAAAACATATCATCAACATATACAAATAAAATAATGTAGGTGTCATCATCCAACCTCTTAAAATAAACACAATGATATGAATGACACCTACTCTATCCATGCTCATGCATAAAATTGTCAAATTTCATATACCATTTTTGAGGTACTTGTTTCAATCCATATAAACTTTTCTACAATATGTACACTAAGTCACCCTTATCTTTGACATCAAATCCTTGTGGTTGAGCCATATATCTCTTTATCCAAATCATCAAGAAGAAAGATTATTTTAACATCAAACTACTCCAAATGCAAATCTTCAATAGCCATAATACTTAAAATAGTGTGAATAGAAATTATTTTAACAACAGGAGATAATATCTCACCAAAATTGATACCCATTGTAGACGATTAAAATCGTCCCTAAAGACTATATTAATTTATTTAATATTGCCCGTCACATTGTAATTAATTATTAATTAATTAATTATATTGGTCACGTTCCTCTACTTATTTAATTAAATTAATTAATTAAATAAGTTCATTATCTTAAGTATTTAAATTCAATTTAAATACTCCTACTCCTAATGTGTTAAATTAATTTAACACATGATCCTCCATGTTTCCCCTTTTTAAATAAATTTTATTTATTTAAATCCTCACATCTTATTAATTCCTCTAAACCCATGATTAAATTAAATCCTATTTAATTTAATCTTAAGCCTAGCCTAAAACCTCGCCTATACCCATCATTTTCATCCTCTTAAGCCTACTTCTTCTCTAATCTCACTTAATCATCTTAATCTCTTTTCTAATCCCCCTCATTAGCCTAAGAGTGTGCTCACACATGTGTGAGACGGCATGCCTACACACTCCCCTTTGCATTCTTGTCTCCCACTCTTCTTCTCAAATTGTGTGAGCAAACTTTGAATTTTTGACCGCTTGCATGACTTGCATGTCACCTTATGTGGCACCTCATGAATGCCACCTCACCAAGCCCTCTCTTGAGCCTATAAATAGAGGCCTTGTCTCAAGCATTCAGCATCTCTCATTATTGCATTGTTACCATGTTGGTTTGAGATTTGAACTTTCATTGTAGTTGAGTTTGCATGTTAGTGTGAGCTTTCATAGTAGCTTTCATAGCAATTTTCATGGTGATTTTTAGGTGCATACTAACCATTTGGTAGCTAGTTTAGCTTCTCATTTGTATTATTAGTCTAGTTTGCTTGCATTTTCTCATCTTCATTTCATTTGCATCTTAGTTTAACTTGCCTATTAGTGTAGTTTCTCTTTATTACAGTTCATATCATCACCATTGAATGCCTTCAAGTATGGCTTTCTCTACAGCCATTTCTTAAGCTATTCTTCATTTCATTACAGGTTAGGTTAATATTTCATCATTACTCACATTTTCACATCCACTCAAGAGATTCACTACATTGTTGTGTTTAGGAGAGCACACCAAACATACCCCCCATCCTAACACACCAACAAGTCCTCTCATGGGTGCCTTTGTTGAGCTGTAGAGGTCGCTGGAGAATTTGGTTTGTTGGCTACTTTGAGTTGCAAAACTCAATCAAGCATTAGTTAGTTAATATTCTTTCATTTTGATGAGTCTTTGATGCATATTTGAGATTTTTAACTAATGTTTATTTGTTGATTCATGCTCCCAATAGGTCACATTTTCTAGTACACATTTTGGCATGCTCAATGGGACCCACATCCCTAATTTCATTCCAAAAATCTACAAACAAACCTTGTTTAGTCACAAAACATCACATTGTAGTCTCTGTGGGTCGCAACATCATCTATGTAGATCAGTGTCTACGTAGACAAGCCTCTCCATTTTTCAGTGTCTTCACCATAGTTCAAAAACCCACTTTATCACTTGCTTTTCCATTTTAACATCTACATAGGAAAGCATTCTGTCGTTGAGGTTTTTAAATTGTCATCTATGAAGTTTTATCTATCATCTGCGAGGTACAGTTTGTTGTCTGCAAATACCTTTCTATCATTTGTGTTGTGTGCGGGTCTTAGTTTGTCGTCTCCAACTTTCGGCGTCTCTGCATTTTACATTGTCATTTGCATCCGATAAGTAATTTAGTCTACTTAAAATCATGCCAAGTGTCTTCTATCATCTGCATTGTTTAGCGTCTGCAAAATTTGTTGTCTACGTACATTGGCATCTTCACTTGCATTTTGGCATCTCCACTTTTTTAACAGAATGGTGCAATTTTGAATAATAGTTTTTGCTAATCTTACTAATAGTTTTGATGCAGAGAATTAACCTTGAAAACCTAAAAAGAAAAATCAATAGTGATTTTTATCACTAAAGGAGATTTGTAGTGATTTTTATCACTTAAACTTAAGGGTTAATGAACTTGTATGGATTAAACACTTTCATTTGAATGCATGAATGTTTAGGTTAGCCAACATTTGGACTTGGTGCTTAAAATTGACATGAATGTTAGGGTAGCTAACATTTGGGCTCGGTGCTTTAAATTGACATGAATGCTTAGGGTAGAAACAATATTTAAATTTTGTGCATAAAAAGAACTCACAGTATCTTGAATGCCTTAAGGGACAATAGACATGTATGCCTAGGCTAGATCACATTTGGAATTGGTGCTTAAAATGGACATGTATACCTAGGTTAGATCACATTTGTAATTGGTGCTTAAAATGGACATGTATGCCTAAGCTAGATCACATTTCGATTTGGTGCTTAAAATGAAGTCATACACTCTTGAATGCCCTAAGGTAAATTGATTTAATTTTTGCATTTTTATTTTCAGCATTTTATTTACGCACGCTCGCTTTACTTTCTTGTTGATAGATCTGCATTTTTCATTTATGTTGGCATTATTTCAATTTTGAAAGAACTTTTCATGTTTTAATCACATGTGTCTTCAAGTAGATAGAAAATTTAAAGCTTCATTGGGAAAGAACAAGTGTCTTGTAAACCCCGAGGCCACTTATGTATTCTCTCCCCTTGGGCCTTCAGGTGATCTTGGGTGCACAAGAAATAATTGGTTTTCTTTTTCTTTTTTTAGGAGGCCTACTTAGGGATTTCATCACCCCTTGGGACAACCTCAACTTCAGTGTTCTAGAATAGTATGAATAGTGGGAGGTGAATCGAAAGACATCTCTCTTGAAAGAGGAATACTATCACTCTTGGCTAAGCCCCAAAGAACTTTATACCTTTGGAAAGTGAAGGAGGAGATTTGGGTTACCGTCTCCCCCTGGCTATGTGGCAGTATTTCCTTTCATCTAAAAATTTGGGCTTCACATACCTTGTGTATATCAAGGACATCCTTTAGATAAGCCTTGTTCATCCTAGTGATAGCCTTATTAAGATTATTGGCATGTTCGGCGTGCTTATTCAAACATTCAAAACCTAAGCCAAACATCAAACAAGTTCTAAAATGAGTGAAATTGTGAGGTAACCTTTCATTGAGTCAAAAAGTGATAAGTGAGGTCCTCTTGACTCATGGTTATTTTCAGCAGGTCTTACATTGATAGTGGTTGAGTCTACTTAAGTCTTGTTGCAAAATTTTTGGGTACTTGAAATTTGGGTCTTGTTTTATTCCTACCATGATCGATAAAGTCAACCAAGTCAAGCATAAGAAAGTGAAATCATCTAAACCACCCATCTATAAGGAAAGGAAGAACCTAGCACATAGTGACAAACAATTATGATATGCTATCAAAGACATAGAAAAGGAAGAAGCTAGACAAGACCATTATGATAAAATTGAATACAATGGAAAACTTTGAAATTGGTCTGCTTTCCCAGGAGTGAACCCAAGGTTTTTGTTTTCAACGAATGAGGATTGAGTTAACCACATAAGTGACCACAACACTTTCATTTTTTATATCCACCTCCATTCTCCAAACTCCTAGTCTTCCATTTTCAAATTTTCTTCTAGAGAGCTTGAACCTTAAAACATCTTTTGAAATTGTGATGCTAGACCTTTTATCCATAAGAAAACATTTATCCTAATTACACTTACTTATTTGGGATCACAAGTCCATCTCCAAATAGTGAGTAATCAATTTGGTGTCATATCTTGCCTAAAATCACTAGACTATCTTTGGTAGGAGGAAGATACTATTATCCTCTAATCAAACTTTGTTTGCTAAACCAAGGTATTTTGTCCACACTTGGGTAATTGACCCTTTAATCACATAAGGTTAATAGCTTTCATCCTCATTTTCTTTTTCTTCCATAATCTTCCACCCATTAGTTGGTCACTATTGCATGGTACACACATGATCAGGAAGGTTCACTTTTAATCCCATGCCATGTTTGTGGAAATCATTGAGGCAATCAGAGATGGAGAATCCATTTCCTCCACTCATAACTTCATTAGGGAGCACACTTCCCTCTAGTTCAAACCTTGGTATGCCTAACTCAACATCCACACAATAACTAGAAGATCCCTTCCATAACACAACTTTGGGGGGTAATGATGAAGAAGTATACCAAGATGAAGATCCTATTGACCCCAACAATGTACCTAGTGATGTTAGGATATTTCTTGCGGATCCCTACAATGTGGAAATGATGGAGAAATCCATTAGGGCAAAAAAAACTAAGATATTCCTAAATTTGTTCAAGGATGGTGTTAATGTTCCCCCAAGCTTTGATGAGAGCACTTTGTTTAGACAAATTACAAAAGGTGGTGCTCCCGTATTGCCCACTTCAAATGCAACTTTGACTTCTAGCAAAGGGAAAGAAACCATGATGAAAACTAGTGCTATGCCTACATCTAGCACCTCTACACAACCCACATTTCATTTGAGTGTAGAACATATTCAACAAATCATTAGTGCCATGCCCAACATTACCACACATGCTAGTATTCGACAATATACCTTGACAACTTCAATTGTGGTATGCTTAGGCATTGGAAAAGTGCCTACTCAACCAATGGAAATTCCAACACAACCAATGCACTCCTCTTATTTACAAGTGCCAACAAGTATGGTAAAGACATCTGTACCAATTCCAACAACTGCATATCAATACATTGGCCAAAGTGGAGTACTTCCACTTCCTCACACTACATTTGGGACTCCCTACAATTTAGGAGGTGGATTTATGAACTCCCAACAATCACAAGTGCAACCCAATCATGATTTGGCTCAAAAACTTTGAGAATTACAAAATTTGGTCCTTAACGTGAACAACAAAGGGGTGAAGGATGTCTCTTTTGAGGAAATTTATCCTTTTCCATTTGATAAATCCATCAATATGGTACCATTTCCACCTGGTTTTGAAATTCCTAAATTTGACAAGTATATGGGAGAGACATGCCCCGTCACCCATCTCAATGAATTTTCCATTTTGTGCCAAGAAGTAGCCTACAGTGATGATTATCTTAAGAGACTCTTTGTACAAAGTCTTGGAGGCCCTGCACTAGAATGGTTAATGAATTTACCTAAGGGCTCCTTTACTTCCTTCAATGATTTAACAAGCAAGTTTATAGCACAATAATCTTACAACATGGAACACCATGCCTCATTGAGTGACTTGTACAACACAAAACAATGAAATGGAGAAACTTTTGCCAACTTCCTACAAAGGTGGAGACATCTTGCTAATCGTATGCCATATAAAATTGAAGATTCCCACCTTTTGGATATATTCATCAAGAACTTGATACCCAAAATTTCTTTCCACATGAAGATGGCTAGCCCCGAAGACTTTGCCACTTTAGTCAGGAAGGGTAAGAACACTGAAAATGGACTTTTGGAAAAAGGTACCATTAAGCATTATAATGCTTCATCCTCGCACAATGAGTCAAATAACAATAGAAAACCCAAATTTTGGTCCAAGAATAAGGGTGTTACACATGATGGTGTTACTGATGTCAAAAATCTTCAAGGAGGGAACAACAAAAACTACCGCAATCGAAACAACAACCATTCGAATCATGACAATCAAGGCAATCAACAATCCCGTAATCAAACGCAATTTTTTCCATGCAAAAATTACAATCATGACTATGATCAAAATATGAAGTTCACTACCTTTTGTGAACCTTTGGAGGCCACCTTAAAAAAATTAGTGGATCACAACTTGATGTTATTTCCTAACACACATCCTTTTGATGAAAATCAACCTAAGTCAAAGTGGTATACGGAAAATGAATATTGTAAATACCACTGTATCAAAGGACGTGACACCAACAAATATATCAAGCTCAAAAATTTTATCCAAAATCTTGTTGATGATGGGGAAATTGAAGTAGAAGGAGATCAAACCTCTAAAAATGCTAAATTGAAGATATTCCAAAAACCATTTCCCAATCACAACAATGATAACAACAATACCAACAATGTGAATCAAGCTTCCACATAAAATGCATTACCTTATGATTATTCTACTAACCACATATCAGGATTTGACTCCTTGTGTGGTCACATTGAAGAGGTAGACACTCATGTGAATACCCTTGTCTTACAAGCAACTAATTGTGATGCCACCACTTGATGAGGAAGACTTACTTTGCAAGCTGCCACTCCTAATAACACTAATCCCTCAATGCAACATGTGCTTTCTATTCCATCCATCTCACAAAGGCTTGCTTCTCACTACGATGTGTTGTCCTAGCTAGGTAAGACTCTTGCTCAAATATCCATTCTTGAGCTTCTTACCACATCACCCATCCATAAAGAGATCTTGGAAAAGGCTCTCCTAGAGTCTCATGTTTCTAAAAATATTAATGCATCCCAATTCACCACTATGATTGGAAATCTTGCCACCCAACAACATCTTGTCTTCACAAATAAAGATTTTCAAGGTCCTAATCCCCACCATAATTTGTCACTCCAAATTGAAGTCCTCATACAACGACATTAAAAAAAAAAGAGTCCTTATAGAAAATGGATCTAGTTTGAACATTGGTACATTTAAAATGATTCATTTCATGGGACTTCCAGAGGACCTCCTAGATGTCAATAAAAAGATCACAAAAAAACATATGATAAAAAGGAAAGAGAATCAAAAGGAGTCATCATGTTACCTCTCAAAGTTGGACCAGCCGTCATAAATACGGAATGCCATGTCCTAGATTTGGATTTTCCATATAACATCTTGCCTTGTAGACCATGGACACACACACTCAAAGTGGTAACATCCACATATCATCAATGCTTAAAATTTACTCACCAAGGAAGAGAGGTCACAATTCCAGGAGATCCTACTCCTTTTGAATTTTGTAAAAGATTTGAAGGTGCACCAACAAATTTTTGTCCAATCAGTGGGTTTGCTAAGGTTATACCTAAGCCTCTCACCATAAAAGAATCTCCTCCCACAATAGTACTAGAGGTAGCCAATGAGGATTCAAATTCCCGCAAGGGAAAAGAGAAGGTTGAAGATACTAAAATTAACACCACATGGAAGAAGGTTACTTTTTCTTATTTAGGAATGGGAGAGTATAAGTTTGAAAATGCCTTGTGTGTTGGACAACTACCACTCTCCCTGCATTCCTTTGGAAAACCTTCTCAATTATCACCTTCTACTAGTAAGGAAACCATGCAAGTTAGCATGACAACATTTGAGCATTGGGGTTCACTTAGTGATGAGCACATGGAAGATAATATCCTAGATTGGCTACATTTTGATGGCAAAGATCAACCTATGGAGTTTCCTAAGGATAAATATGTTAAGGTACCTCCCATTATTAAAATCATAGGATATCATGGTACTAGCCTTGGACTGAATGGAAATGGAATTATACAACCCCTAGAGGCTAATAGCTATCCTAAAGGACATGGTTTGGGTTCCTTCAAACCTAAGGTGACCTTTGCTGACAATTATTTGGCCGAACCTGAATTTGAGATTGAAGAGGAGGAATTATTCGAAGTGCCTTTCTCATAAATTAAAGATTACCTAGATAACTATGTCCACGCCATTACCATAGATGACCTTTCATCCATTGACCTACCTCTCACCAATCCCAACATGATAGACTGGGACCTTCAAGATACACCACCAGCTCTTGACATTTGTAAGACTGATGAAGCAATGATGACACTTTTTGGCCTTAAGAATCTCCAAGATTACAAACATGAGATCTAGTACAATAAGGAAGCCTACTTTGGTAGCCAATTCAACTCTCTTAGTCACAAAAGTGAAAAAGAAAATAAAAATGGAAAAATAAAAGAAGCATCCTCTAGTGAAAACTCTTCTAGGGTACTTTTGGATGAAGAAAAAGATAAAATAAAGGACGCATCTTTTGGTGAAAACCTCTTAGAGGCACTAGAAGAGAGAGAGCTTGACTTGCCATTTAGATCTTTGCCACCAAAAAAGTCACCTTTTTTGAATGAGGACACAATTCTAGTCAATTTGGGAATAGAGGATAATCCACAAATCACCTACACTACTGCTACCTTAAGTCTTGAGGAACAAAAAGCCATGACTAAATTCTTGAAAAAGGGAAAAATTAATTTTGCATGGACATACAAAGATATGCCTGGCTTAGACATAGATTTGGTTGTGCATCATTTGACAGTTGATCTTGAGATTAAACCACTGAAGCAAAAGTTGGGCAAAATGCACCCTAAGGTAGAACTCCTAGTCAAAGCAAAGTTGCAAAAAATGTTAGAGGAAAATTTCATCCATCCTATTGACTATCATGAGTGGGTCTCCAACATTGTTCCTATAGGGAAAGCATCTGGGGGCATCTGTCTTTGTTCAAATTTTTGAGATTTAAATCTCGCATGTCCTAAGGATGATTTTCCACTTCCTAACATAGACATCATAGTGGATTTGATGGCTGGACATGAGATGTTGTCTTTGATGGATGAATTTTCCAATTATAACCAAATCATAATTGCAGAAAAAGATCAACATAAAATGACATTTACCACCCCATGGGGAACCTTTTGTTATCAAGTCATGCCTTTTGGCTTGAAAAATGTCGGCACCAGTTATCAATGCGCAATGACTACCATATTCCATGACCTTCTACATGTCATAATGGAGAACTATGTTGATGATATCCTAGGAAAATCCAAGACAAGAGAATCCACATTGATGCCCTTACCACTATTTTTGATAGGTTGGAGAAATACAAAGTGCACCTTAATCCTAAGAAGTGCATATTTGGGATCAAATCAAGCAAATTGTTAGGCCACATTGTGTCAAGAAGAGGTATTGAGGTAGATCCAGAAAAAGTGAAAGCTATCATGGATATGCGTCCACCTACCACATTGAAACAACTCCACAGTTTTCAAGGAAAGTTACAATCTATTAGGAGATTTGTGTCACAACTAGCAAATAAAGTCCATCCACTTTGACATTTACTTCGTAAGGGAAACAAGTTTCAATGGGATTGTCTATGCCAAAAAGCATTTGAAAAATATTAATACATCTTTGGCTAATCCTCTTGTTTTAGTACCTCTAGTTGCACAACGACCATTGATTCTATACATTTCAGCTACTTCAGTTGCCCTAGGAGCACTTTTGGCACAATTAGATGACAATGGCAATGAGCAAGCTATCTATTACCTCAGTAGAACACTAGTTGGCTATGAGTTAATGTACACTACTATTGAGAGAGAATATTTGGTTGTAGTCTTTTAAAAGCAGAAGCTACATCATTATATGCTTAATCATACTACATATCTCATTGCCAAGATAGATCCACTCAAATATTTGTTATCAAAAGCCACCCTCACTGGTCGAGCAGCAAAATGGGTCTTAATTTTAAGTGAATTTGACATTGTTTATAAGGATCGTAAGGCCATTAAAGGACAAGTAATTGCAGATGAGCTTGTTGAAGCTCCTCTTCAAGGTGACCATCCTATTGTAGACAATTTTCTAGATGACACAATTATGACCCTAGCCCCTACTACACCATGGAAATCATTTTTTGATGGACCCTTTACCCAAAAGGGATTGGGGGCAAGAATTTTGTTTCTGACACCACAAGGGGATCTCATTCCTAAGTCCTATAAGATCTCATTCCCTTGCACAAAAAATATAGTTGAGTATGAAGGTTTAGTGATAGGATTGCATCAAGCTATTAGGCGGAATATCAAAAACCTTCTTGTCTTTGGAGACTCACAATTGGTCATTAAACAAGTCACAGATGAATACCACACCAAGAATGAGAAATTGTTGCCCTACCAAAGAATAGTTGAGGATCTTAAGTAGCATTTTATAGAGATTATTTTTCAGCAGATTCCAAGGGCTAATAATAAAGCAACAGATGCCATGGCTACTATTGCCTCTAGGATTGCCATGCCAGAGTATAGTCTTAAATGTGAGTTTCTCATTGTGAATATTTTTACTCTTGCTTATGAGCAAACCAATTCAGAGTTGGTGTGTGAGATTGTTGGTCCTAAGTCTCCATGGTACGTCGATATTTTTGCCTATCTACATCACAAAACCATTCCCATAGCCCTCACTCCAAACCAAAGAAAAACCTTCGTCCGTCGAACCACCCGATAAACCATCCTAGGTGACACACTTTTTCAAAAACACTTTGATGGAACCCTCCTCTGATGTCTCAATTCAAATAAAGTGAGAAGGCTATTAGAAGAGGTTCAATAAGGGATTTGTGGTGCCCACTCTAGTGGCCTTACGTTAGCGAAAAAGCTTCTTAGGACAGGTTACTATTGGCCCACTATGGAAGCAGATGCATATCAATTTATGAAAAGATCTGTTCCATGTCAGCAGCATGGTGATTTGATACATGCTCCCACTCAAGACCTTCAACCCATCATCACTCCATGGCCCTTTTCCCACTGGGGATTCGATCTTGTTGGTCAAGTATACCCAAATTCCTCAAATGGCCACAAGTACATTATTGTCTCCATTGAATACTTCACAAAGTGGGTCAAAGCCATTCCATTGACCTAAATAATAGGAAAACAAATTTTGAAGTTCATTTTGAACTAAATTATTTGTTGTTTCAGTATACCTCAAGATATCATGACTGATAATGGAACCCCTTTCAAAAATCAAGAAGTTGCCACATTATGTAGGAAATTCGTAATCACCCAACATTTTTCCACTAGATACTACCCCCAAGGCAATGGCCAAGCTGAAGCTACCAATAAAACCATTTTGAAAATCCTAAAGAAAACTGTTGATGTAGCTAGCTGTGATTGGCACCTCCAAATTGCTCCTGCCCTTTGGGTCTACTGCACCTCCATCCATACCCCCATAGGAGCCACCCCATTTTCCCTTGTTTATGGTTCTAAAGCCATCTTACCCATCAAAATTGAGCTCCCTTCCCTCCAAGTCTCTCTCAAGAATCTGATATCCGAAGAAGAATACCGAGTTGCTCACTTGCAAGAGCTAGCACTCCTTAATGAGAGGTGCCTCAATGCCCTAAACCACCTTTGCGTGTATCAAAATTTCCTTCAACTTCAGTATCATAAGAAATTCAAGCTACGAGAATTTGAAGTGGGTGACTTAGTTTTGCAACATAATATGAGGAATCTCTAGAACCATGAAAAGAAAGGAAAATTTGAGGCTAATTTTCTAGGTCTATTTATCATTACAGTCAAATATGGTTATGGGGCATATCAAAATTGCTACTCTAGAGGGAGATCCATTCCCTAAGCCTATAAATATTCAGCATCTCAAGCGGTTCTATGCTAGAGCCTTTGTAGTTCTTGTACAGTTTTTATAGTCCCGCAAAAATCCAAAAAAATCAGAAAATTAGAAAAATCCAAAAAGAATTCATAAAATGTTCCTGAAAAAAACCAAAAAAATAGAAAAAGTTCCTGAAAAAAGTATGGTTTGAATCATTGTCTATAAGGTTTGTTCCACCTCACTTCATTCCACCCTTCCATTTTCATTTGTGCAAAGTTGTATCTAGCTTTTTTGCTTGTCATGCATCCAATAAAAGACCTCTTGTCCACAAGGCTTCGCTTCACTTCCATCTTTTGAAAGACCTCTAGTCTATGAGGAAATTTTCCATCAAGTGTTGTTCCAATTCCATCATAGTGAGCTTTTTCACAATAGTGACCACACTTGGACTTACACACAATCACCATTTGAGAGTTAATGATTCAAGAAAAATTTTCACTTCATAGCCCTTGCCAGAAATGCACAATTTTATGATCATTGACATTTCAATTTGACACATTGTTATAGGATGAATCCTTCCCATAGGCAACACTATGACATTCACTTCTAGACCTAAGGTTCTTGGCAGGAACTGTGGACTGAATGGCTACTTGGTCATGAGGTTTCTTTTTGGTTGATTTTATTTTTGTGTGTTAGTGAAAGCCTTTTATGGTGCACCTTGATCTTCCATATTTTGGTCATAACTAAATGGATCTCATTGATTACATGTGTTGTTTGCGGTATGATTTATTTTTTGAGGCTTTACTTCATATGTGTTAGGTTCAAGTTATGTCAATGCGTTGTGCAATGGCGAAAATGGGTCAACACACTTTCCACCAAAGATCCCTAAAAGGACTTTGGGTGTGCTCAGACCTCTCCTAGGGTATATGATATTTGATCCATCATAACTATGCAAACTACACCTATCATCCTAAACTCTCTATGGTTTGTGTGTGTCTAGTCCACGCAAAAGAGTCACGTCATTTATGCTTCTCTAGCATATAATGCATAAACTCATTTACAAAATCAAAATACATGTGCTCTCCATATAAACACAATAGAATCTCTTGATATCATGTAGTTAGGTTGTGTATAGTGTAGAGTTTCATTTGAGTCCTGCTTGAGACAAGGTCCTATTTATTTTCCCCCTCCTATGCTACGTTGTTGGGTTTCTATGAGTGACAGTTTGGATAGATATTCATTTTAGGTTGCACTTCCATTAGGTTGCATTCATTAGTGCATTTTCATCAGGTTTGATTCATTAGAAATTTTTGTGCATTTTCATTTTTTTGAGTTACACAATTTTTAGGTTGCATTAATCATTTATTTTTCATCACATTGCATTCCTTCATGTTCATTTGATTCATCCCACTTAGTGTTTATTAGGCATTTCTTTTTTGGTTCATTTTCTTAGTTCATTCCATTAGTTGCATGCATTCATTTTAGTCATCACATCTAGGCGCATATATATCATAATCACATCTCACATATATATAGTGCATCCATACATGTACAATAAAGCAATGCATACATAATCGCCAGCAAAACCTACATCATCCACATGTTAGGCATCATATACATATACATACATCATAGGAAACATCACATAGCATCACATCCTACATCACAAATGTCAGTATATACATCATCGATATCATATGTATCACATAAGTCCATACACATATAGAGCCATCGAATCATGTCATATATATCAAAAAAATAGTGTCTGTACAGTCCATATACAAATCATGTAGAATCATATAATACAAATGCATCATCAAAAACCTGTTGCATCTGCACATATCTGTCACAAAAATGATCACTATACAAAATCAAGCCACTGGCTATGAGGGCCTAGCCCCCCTTTTATCCCCCCCTCGAGGCAGTCTCTGCTATCCTACAAACCACTCTGATCTGGCTTTGCCCCCTAAGATCCATGAGCTGGCCCCCTTCTCAAAATTTGGCTATTACTGATCGACAGGAACATCCTCAATATAAAGTGACCTATAATAGGATGCCTCTCATATGGTCCATGCCTCTACCTAGCTAGCTATGGTGGCCTCCTACATAACTATGACGACTACCCTAGGTTGTAGCATCTCTCTTGCTATGTCTCTCTACCTACTATATCTATCTAGTTGCACCTAATGGGTGGCCCGCTCGGCCCGTAATGCAACTACCTCCCCTCAGAGTCTCTCCAGCGCTACCCACTCCTTCACCTCTATGTGGCTCCCCATCCCTACAAACTCCTCAGCATCCACCAATGCCTGTAGGGTCATTAAGGCCTCCTATGCACTGTCTCCTCTAGCCCTCTACACCTACAGCTCCGCCTATACGACTGCCATGGCCTGCTCTATGTTATCTACTTGTGCTTGTTGCACCTGTGTTACCCCTTGTAACCTAGCTAGCTCTATACGAAGGCTATCCCACTCAACCCTCACCATATCTAGGTCCTCTACTAGCCCCTATCTCTATCCCCCTACTGGCACATGTACCTATACCTATACTTGTGGCCCCTATCCTGGTGCCTATGCTAGTACCTGTGCTAGTGCCTATACTGGTGTTGGCCCTAGCCCTCTCCTCGCTTGGGCTCTGCATCCTCATGGTCCCTCTTGTGCCCCCTATGTTGGTGGTGGCATCATAGCTACCTACCCACCAGCCCCTACTCCATCCCCCTTCCCCTATGGTTGCTTTGCTAGTGGAGGCACCCCAGGCATTATAAGTCTGACTCACTGGTGGGTTGCCCACCACTGTGCATATATTGATGTCACACCTGCATCTCCTCTATCCTATCCATGTACCCACAACACTACTGGCATGGATACCCATGATATGCAAGCTAACCGAAGGTTGGTCCCATGCCCCCATAGCCGACCATACTCCTGAGAGAGAATAGGGTATAGGAATCTGTCTGGTACCACATCTTGTGTCCTCCCAAACTGTCACTGCACCCTCGAAGGCATGTCATGCATAATCACATGCATGGATTGACCAATGATCTAGAAGTTAGTCTATGTGTATGGGAGGTACATCTGATCCTTCATGTCATCCTCACCACCTATTGCCAATGTCTACCCCCACTGCTCTACCCCATAATATGAAGTCCACTCGAATATGATAATCTCATCGATACAGCAATGCCAAAATCTCACTGACTCTATGGCTATATACTAAATTGGAGGTAGGTAACTATAGGTAAATGGCTCCCTCGACTACTTGGTCTCCCGTCGAGTGATGGGCCATGTGACCCCAATGTGCTCCCATGACCAAACCATCAGTAGCGTTAGTCTTGCTCCTACAGTGTGTTGGGTTTGATATGTACACATGTGAAAATTATGATATAGCTCAGCCAAGATCATCTATCCCCAGCAATAGACCTCTCCCTCCTCCTATAGTGGGGTGCTCAACACTCATGCCCAACTGATCGGCCACCCGTGTCCTACATGATCTGGTAGCATCCTAGATATTAGTGAGGCTAGGTATACTACCAGCCTCAATAGCCTATGCTCTAGAGCTCCTCTCCATGATAACCACAATTGTTGGATGGATAATCATTGTCACCATCTATCGAAGCACTCCCTCAAGAATGGATTAGAACCCTCTAGTACATACTCTGGGTATGCGCCTCTGATCGGCACTTGCAAGATCTACCACACATCTACGAGTGTGACTATAGCCTCCCTCGTCGATAAATGGAAGCTCCATGTCAATGTGTACCATCAGTCTATGAGCGTCGATAGCTGCATTGAGTGGGCCCTCAGGTTTGGGCACTCGTGAACATGCTCTAAGCTACACAGTTGCACTTGTCCCCAATCCACATCTATGAGTCTCTCTAGGATCACCATGGTTAGAGGGTAGTGCTCTCTTGACCTGAATACCACAGTGTCTTGCAGCATAGACATGCAGAGCGTCAGTCTTTTTAGGCTATGCCATCCCTAGAATGGGGCATCTTCCCTTGCCTCCTACCAATTTGTCCCAATCGGTAGAGCCGCCAATCAAAACAAATGTTGATAAGTGTAGATGCTAATTGGCAAAAACACCAATCTACACAGACGCTGATCAGCGCAGATGTCGATCAGCATAGACAAAAAACCTTATGTCGTCTGTGGAGATGACAACATGCGTTCTTTCATCTCCATTTTCCCTAACCTACCTTTCCTATCTGCAAAGACGACAAGATGAAACATGTTGTCTCTATAGAGTCCATTCCCTTTTCGGGCATCTGGGTAGACAACAGGGTCAATCTTGTCATCTCTTTGAATGTCACAAGTGTCGCTTTGTTGTTTGTCATGGTGAGACTGTCATTTGCACCCTAACAGCATTTTTTCTTCATTTATTGTGCAATAAATGCGTCTAATCGAGCCTAGTCTACCAAAAGACGAAGAGGATCAGATGACTTATCGGTGGGCCCATCTTGACTGCTTGTAGGTATTCCTGAACACGCTCACTGAATTAAAATTGATCAATGGGGTCCATGTTTTCTCTGGATGCTCTGCTTGTGGTGTGACAATGACCTTCTTTGGCCCCTCGAAGGCTTATATAAGCCCCCTGCGGACCCCATTTGAGCCCATGTCTTTCCTAAGTTGTGTTCGTCCCCTGTTTATTGGCACGTCATGAAAATGTTTTCATTTATTCCCTTTTTTCTCCTTTTCCTTATTTTCCTAAGACCTTTTCGCAAAAATTGCCCAAAATTTATTTTTTGCACAATTATCACAAGGGGGCACCCTCCTCCTCTGTCATCACCATAGGACTCCCACCTTCTCTAAGGCAACTTATATTTTCTTTTCTTTGATATGATGTCATTCTAACATTACATCAAAGAGGGGCAAAATGTAGATGCATAAAATCATCCCTAAAGACTATATTAATTTATTTAATATTGCCCATGACATTGTAATTAATTATTAATTAATTAATTATATTGGTCACATTCTTCTACTTATTTAATTAAATTAATTAATTAAATAAGTTCATTCTCCTAAGTATTTAAATTTAATTTAAATATTCCTACTCCTAATGTGTTAAATTAATTTAACACATGATCCTCCATGTTTCCCCTTTTTAAATAAATTTTATTTATTTAAATCCTCACATATTATTAATTCTTCTAAACTCATGATTAAATTAAATCCTATTTAATTTAATCTTAAGCCTAGCCTAAAACCTAGCCTATACTCATCATTTTCATCCTCTTAAGCCTACTTCTTCTCTAATCTCACTTAATCATCTTAATCTCTTTTCTAATCCCCCTCATTAGCCTAAGAGTGTGCTCACACATGTGTGAGATGGCATGCCTACACACTCCCCTTTGCACTCTTGTCTCCCACTCTTCTTCTCAAATTGTGGGAGCAAACTTTGAATTTTTGACCACTTGCATGACTTGCATGTCACCTTATGTGGCACCTCATGAATGCCACCTCACCAAGCCCTCTCTTGAGCCTATAAATAGAGGCCTTGTCTCAAGCATTCATCATCTCTCATTATTGCATTGTTACCATGTTGGTTTGAGATTTTAACTTTCATTGTAGTTGAGTTTGCATGTTAGTGTGAGCTTTCATAGTAGCTTTTATAGTAGTTTTCATGGTGATTTTTAGGTGCATACTAACCATTTGGTAGCTAGTTTAGCTTTTCATTTGCATTATTAGTCTAGTTTTCTTGCATTTTCTCATCTCCATTTCGTTTGTATATTAGTTTAACTTACCTATTAGTGTAGTTTCTCTTTATTGCATTTCATATCATCATCATTGAATGCCTTCAAATATAGCTTTCTCCATAGCCATTTCTTGAGGTGTTCTTCATTTCATTGTAGCTTAGGTTCATATTTCATCATTACTCACATTTGCATATCCACTCAAGAGATTTACTAAATTGTTGTCTTTGGGAGAGCACACCAAACATACCCCCCATCCTAACACACCAACAAGGCCTCTCATGGGTGCCTTTGTTAAGCTGTATAGGTGGCTAGAGGATTTGGTTTGTTGGTTTTTTTGAGTTCCAAAACTCAAGCAAGCATTAGTTAGTTAATGTTCTTTCATTTTGATGAGTCTTTGATGCATATTTGAGATTTTTAATTAATGTTTGTTTGTTGATTCATGCTCCCAACAGGTCACATTTTCTAGCACACACCCATTTTGTGTGCAAATCCTTTTACAACTAGCCTAGCTTTAAATATTTTCTTACATCCATCCTCTTCTTTCAACTTGTAAACCTATTTATTCTATAAAACCCTTTTACCTACATGTAACTTGCAAAAATCCCAAGTCTAATTTTTCAACAAGGAGTCCATTTCTTCTTTCATTGTATACTCCCACTAAACCTTAGTATCCACCCGCACAGCTTCATCATAATATTCAGGTTCACCAATGCCAATGAGTAAAATAGATTAAAAAGAGGGAGAAAATCTTTCTAGAGGTCTACTTAGCCTTATTGACTATCTAATATTCACTAGGGTGTGTGGTATTTGTTGTTGTAGTTATTGTAGAGTATGAAGAACTACTGGAACATCATTGTTTGGAGTATCATCTAGCACTACACAATCATTTTCTTTCTTCTCATGTTTCTACAACAGATCTTTGTAAAACACTTTCTCATTTAATATGATATCCTTGCTTCTTACAATTCTACAATTTTCAAAATCCCAAAGCCTTTAACCAAATTCATCAATGAAATATCCAATAAATACACATTTATTTTACTTAGCTTCTTTCTTGGTTCTATTTTCAAAATCTATATGTGCAAATGGTGCAAGAGCACACCTAGGCTACCTGCATTGTTTGAAAGATTTTTGGCTTGTAATTGACTCTAGCCAAGTCAAGAGCATAGGTTAGTTTGATTGAATACCTTATAAGGTCATTTGCAATGTTGGCTAAGTGAATTAGTCACTAGGACTAATGTCACTAAGTAGGCATTATTAGTTCTTATTTCAATTTCTTAGTGTTAGTGAGTTGGAGTCTTTAATGTGTCTTAGGCACATAAATCTTATTAATGGATGTTATTATGATGCCTTAGGGTCATTAATATAGTGGGTTCTTCATAATCTCATGAGGATAGAGGTCCTAATAAATAGAATCATGGCTTAACAAGAAGTTGCCAAATGTTGTAAAAATGTCATCATGACAACATTTGTAATAATTGCAAAAGTTTCATGCAACATTGTTATCCTTGGATTCCCTAAAGTCTAAGAGATGATGCTTCACCAAAAAGCTTAAAAACATGGAGAATGGAATCTAAGACCATCTGGGGCTTGATATTAGAAGAGTGTGTGATTTGTAACAAGTTTGGTGAATAGAGAATAATGCTTTGTAATACTGTTTTGTAAGGAATCCAAGATTTTCTTTGTGATAGTGATATTATATGGATTGAATCTAGAAATTTAACTATTGATTTGAGTAGTGTAGCATGTTTAGAGACTTTTTCATTCAGTAAGCAAGTTGATTTGAGTTAGTCTTGTAGCTAGGAGAAAATTAATTTAGTTTAGATAGTGTGTTGGTTCCTAGAAGATAGCTTTTGCTTTCATGGCTCACACTTGAGATTAAACCCTTGAAACTTTGAAAATGTGGATGAATCTTAGAGTGGAGCCATTTTACATGATGTATATAAGGTTAGGAGTTTAGGTAAGTAGTGCTACTATTTCAAAAGTCAACCCCTAGATGAGCTAGGAATGTTCGAATAGAGGTTTGACAATGTTGAATATAATGATTAAGTGCAAGGGATAGAAGTATTGTACATAAAAACTATATTTATAGGAATTTAATAGTCATATATTTACATTTTATGATGATTGAGGTAATACCAATCAATTTGAGTGAGTTTTCAAACAAGTTTATAGTCTTGTCCTAGGAAATAGGCCTTCTAGCCCTATTAGACCTAGATAATAGGAATCACCTGCATAGACAACCTAAGAGTCTAAGACCTAAAAAAACATTTAGGAAATCCAAAAGGGTGCTCAAATATGAAATTTATTTGTTAGGTTTCTTGGATATTTTTGGCAAGAAAGAGGATTTAGTCATTTTCAAGGGCTAATTGATATTAGGCCTAATTAGGCTTCCTAGAGACCGAATCTTGATATCGATAGGAAGAAGACTTGAAGATCCTTCTAAATGAATATAAATGAAATAAAATGGAGTTTTCTCATGTTGATGGATGACCCTAGAATGAAGAATGAAGTTTGTGTGCAAATTGCACTTAGAGCTTTCTAAGTGAGTGTGGAGAAGAGTACTAAAACTAGGGTGTTAGTCTTATAAGGATAAGCACAAAGGACCAAAATCTTGGAGAGGATTTTGGGTTGGTCTTAATTAATTATCTAAGTTATTCAGGGACCTAGGAAGACTAGGTACCTAGAAGAGACAAGCTAGGTCTCTTGAGAAGCAATGTAAGCACCCCTTGGAAAACTTACACCAGCAAATGCTTCACAACCAAACATTCTAAGAAAAGAATAACTCACCTTATTACAAGTTTATGCTTACTCTATAATAACACAACCCAAAGGACTAGCAAGACCTCTATTAATCAAATATACAATAGTATTGATAGGCTT
This sequence comes from Cupressus sempervirens, assembly GCA_028749045.1. NCBI lineage: Eukaryota > Viridiplantae > Streptophyta > Pinopsida > Cupressales > Cupressaceae > Cupressus > Cupressus sempervirens. Next base: position 26,048,052 of record CM053786.1, read on the forward strand.
TTTCCACATGTTGAAGGGCAACCCAACATGTAACTTTTCGAAATAGATAATACTGAGAGGGGGTGAATCAATATTCTAAAAAAATTTTCCCACAACTAGATATTATTAATTACTTTGAAACATGCATATGAAAGTAAACCAATAATATTGAATAGTAAATAAACCCATACACAAAGAGAACTCATAACAACATTATTTGTTAACTAGGGGAACCCTTGCCAATGGAAAACCCCTGTGGGGATGGTACCCACAAAATGATCCACCAAACAAAAGAATCATGTTAAGGATATTGACCCTATTAGGAGTCTATGAATTATATATAGTGTCTTAGTCCTTGTTAGAGGACTAGGCCCTATCAAAATCCTCAACCCTGTTAGGAGTTGCTTCAACCTTATTAGGAGTTGGTATTACAATCACAACTATGTGCAAGAAGAGCCCACTACCTTAACATGCAATTATACAATATATTTCCTTTATACAAAAGAGATAGATATAAAAACTTATTAATTGTTTATTGTCATGCTTTGCATAGTCTGATCTAACATCATAATTCACATCACAAATCTCTCAGATAACTTCACATGACAAAAAGATAGTTTGCATATATATCATAGACTTCAAATATTCAGATATATTGCATATCAGACACTTCACATTACTTCACATAGAGTAACTCTTCATTTATACCATTTCTTTTCACAAAACTCTTGTAGAGTCATCTTAATGCAAATACATGTTACACTTACTTAGGGTAAATATCTAGGATTTCATCCCTACAAACATAAGCCATTATTTCGTGCCAAAATAATCCCTTAACATTTTATACCTCTTTTCTTGTTATACTTTGTTCTACTTTGCATAGTGTTTTTACTAGTGTTTAGCATGTAACTCTATCCGTACTATTTGTACTAGCTTGAAAACTTAGGTACATCATAATGACACTTTGATATACCCTCCCTTTACTTTTCATGTTCCAAATGTCTCTATAACTTTTTCTAAACCAAAAACAATCTCGACGCTATCTATAAAATTGTCTAACACTTAGATAATTTACTATCTCTGACTATAGAACCTTTAGTAGTATATATCATCCTTACATCCTGAAATGCATGTTGCCATAAATGACAACCATAACTTACCTTACCTAGCCATATTGCCAACAACAACCTCATGCTCCTTGCATGCTCCATTATTGTCTTGTTCATGCATTCATCCACTCCATTTTCTTATGGAGTCCTTGGTATAATTTATTGTCTATGAATACCACTAGTAGAGCAATAATCTTCAAATTCATTGCAACAATACTCACCACCATTATTATATCTAAGATATTTTAATCTTTTACTAGTCTTATTTTAAACCAAGTATTTGAGTTTCTTAAAAGTTTGAAATATGTCTGATTTCTATCTAAGGAAATAAACTCATATTTTTGTAGTTGTGTTATCAATGAATGTAACATAATAATGAGAGCCACCAAGGGAAGATACACAAACTTGTCCCCATACATCTATATGTGCAAGCTGTAATTTTTCAATTTTCTTTTCCTTCTCACTCTTCACAAAACTCACTCTCTTTTATTTTCCATACACACAACTTTCATAAAAATCCATATTGACACATTTCAAACCTAATAAGACTTTCTTTGAATGAAGTAATTTCATACCTTTCTCATTCATGTGCCCAAGTCATTTGTGTCATAGTGTTTTATGAGAATCTACAATAACTATTTGTTCTTCCTGCTCAACTACAACAACTATTTGTTCTTCCTGCTCAACTACAACAACTATTCTTGAACATTCATTTTTTCTTTGAAATAATTAAAGTAGAAGGAACAATATGACCTATAGAAAGATATAAGGTGTCTTGTTTCACACGTTTTTCCATTATAAGAGAACCTTTTGAAACCTTTCAATTTTTACCATCAAAAGTAACTGTGCAACCCTCATGACCTAGTTTCCCTGCTGAAATAAAATTTCTACTTAGCCTTGGAACATGTCTTACCTCATGTAGTAGCCAATGACTCCCATTTTGCAACTTAATTTTAAATTTTTGCTTTCCAACAATCTGACAAGGTTCATTAGCCTCCAAATAAACAACCCCAAAATCCCTGTAGACATAATCAATAAAATAACCTCTATGGGGTGTAGCATGAAATGAAGCCTCAGAATCTAAAACTCGAGAATCATCAACACTTTCTAAAGAAAAAAGCAAAGCATCCTCTTTGAATTTTTTACTTACCATATTTTCCTCCTTGTTCCTTTTTGGTTTATCTCCTTCATTATTCTTTTCAATCCAATGATCTTTCTTCTTATGCCTTAGTTTCTCATAGTACCTTCAATCTCTTGGTCCCTGGATTAAAACCTCTTCCCCTTTTATTTTCCTCTTGATTTTCCATGATTTCCATTATTATGCCTCTGCTTTTTGTATTCAAAACACTCCTGATGTAGATCCGCCTAAGGTTTTCCTATGAGTTTCCTTGCTTAGAATAACACCAATCACATCATCAAATTTTAGGATATTAGATCCCAAAAAAAATTACTCACAACCATTACCAAGTCATTCCAACTTTCAGGAAAAGAACACAAAATCAAGAAAGCCCTAATTTCATCATCAAAATTAACATATATAGAAGATAATTAAGTAGTAATTATATTAAACTCATTTAAATAATTTGGAACCAATCTACCTTTTTCCATCTTCATATTAAATAAATTCTTCATGACAAATACCTTGTTTGAAGCAAAGGCTTTTCATACAGTTTCACTAGGGTTTGCATGAACTCTTATGTTGTCTTTTATCTTCTAATATCAAATATCATTGATTGTGTCAGGCATAATTGAATACTTCCAAGTGTCTTTCTATCCAGAATTTTCCACTCCTCATCTATCAAAGTTCCCCATTTTTTCAATGGCCACCATAAATCCTTCTGATAAAGATTCTCCCCCATTTCCATTTTCCATAACTAAAAGTTCTGCCCATTAAACTTCACAACCTTCATCTTGTTGGCTCCTAATTTAACAAAGATTTCAACTACCAAGTAGCCAAGAAAAACTTTCATCTAAGGGAAGATATCTCCTATGATGGATACAATTTGTTTAGAACCTAGGCCAACTATAAGGCTAAACTCCTTCTTCACTTTAGGCTCTGTAAAACCAAGGTAGGTAGACCTTAGATTCATCTATATGGTACTAGTTCCTTAAACATAAATATGAATCTATATTTAGTAGATAAAATCCCCAAAACCTTCTATGCTCATGCAATAACAAAGACATAAAATAGCTAATAACATGACCTATGATATTGGCAGACTAAGTGTGGGTATCCTTCTTAGGTCTACAACATGAAACAGAAAATAATTTTGATTAATTGATTGATATCAATATAACCCACATATGAAACAACAAGAAACTTGCAGATCCTATGGCTGATCAGTTCCCTGTCCATTGGGTATTCCATATCACAACACACATCTAGCTATCTATGATCTATCCATTTAATTTATGAATCAGACATCAATGTTCTAATTGAAACTCATGCTCATCAAATCCTTCTATGAAATCTGCAACCCTGCTAAGGTATATCAAGCATTTAGATGATTCTTCTAATCAAAATAAAAACACATTAGAACATACAACCCAAAATGAGATGCAACTGGATCTATGTTCTATGCCCATAAACCATAAAATATTGTAAACAACAAAGACATGAGACAAGAATCAAAATCAAACTAACTTTCTTCTCTTTCTATTCATTCCTTTGAAAGAAGTACATTCAAGATGTATGAAAAGACTCATAAAACACACAATAGACTAGAACTATACACTAAAACTTCATTAATGTTGTCCATACAAAGAGAAAATGCTAAGGAGAATGGTGGAATCATAGCTAGAGCCTTGCTCAATAAACTAAAACCAACAAAATCCAACCCTAGAGAAAGAAAAGAGAAGAGAGTAAGTAGAAGAGGAAGAATTTTGGATCTAATTTGATGATTTCATTTGTCAACATGAAATCCTTCCATCTATTGAAGCCAAGCCTCTCTCTTCTCTCTTTAACTGAAATCTAGATCAAATCCCATCATTGTGCATAACTAACTATCAAAATATCTCCAAGAATGATGAGAATACCCTTCTTGATAAAATTTCTAATCTACTAACAAAAATGGTGCTAAAAGTTCCACCAAACTAATTTGGACGCAAAATAACATTAGCAATGAGATCCTCTCCAAGTTTGGTGAATACCCTCTTCACCGTTTGGCCACAAACTGAATCTTAACTACCCATATCAGAATGCAGTTGAAAAGAAAGCACCATAGACAAATCTAAAAATATCTCACACCCATTGATACCTCTGCAAAAACTGATTGCAAAAATGGAAAATGGACTTCGAGAGCTTTTCAACTATATATGGTAATCCTATGTTGGTCTAAAAGACATGCCAATGGCATCCATTTGAAACTCTAGATTGAAAACTAATGAGCAAGTCTTCATTATGAAAAAAATTATCCTTTTCAAAAAGTTTGAACTTTATAAATAAAATCCAATTTTATTTAAAACTTGCCTACATGTTCAAAATTGAAGGAAATAATACAAAATTATTACTTTGGAAACTTGAAATTTTTCCCTTTTTTGAATATGGGTCAAATTTGATCAATCAATAGATGACATGTGGTGACACCCTATTCATTTTTCCTAACCTCATCATCTACCACATCACCATCTAGTCAGCACCTCTGGATGGCAGACCACATCAGCACCACATGGTGCTTCATGATTGGCCCTTAGCATCTGATCAGGTCTCCACCCTAGCTAGCTTTATCTGGGCATCTGTGTCATGTGGCAACATATTGCTACATCTCATCTCTATAGCTTTGGCTTGAGACTCAATGAGATTTCACCATTTTCCATTTGTTGATGTCACTATCTTTGCCTCTAAATTCCACATGTCACCTCTAGACTCACCAATGTCACCATGTCATTGACCACCTAGATGCCACATCACCATTTGCCTACTGGGCGGCCTAGGTCCTCCATGAAATGTGTCACAATATCACTTCTTTCCAACTCTATAGCTTCCTTTGGTGAGTACACAAGATCGTGCCATGTGATGCCTCCATCTCTGTCACCTTGTTGGGTCCTACCATCACATATTGCCATATCACGTTCTCACAACTTTGATGCCTTTTCTTGTGCTAAATCATGGTTCTGACACTTGGCCATCTTGCCACCTCATCCAATTCAGCTTCCTTGGGAAATGTATCAGATGTAGCCTTGAAATTCTTCATCAGTTTGCCTTATCATTGCACCAATTGGTCAAAATTATCCTTTGGCTAACTTCAATGGACCTTGCATGAATTGATCTTGTATCTCAAAAGGCACCTCCTTTCAGACATTAACATATGGTGCATTTGGATATAAAAAGATAGAAAACACCTCTAAGGGACCAATGTGGTATTAAAACCTCCATAGTTTTTATTATTGAGAAAAACCCAAGTACAATGCCTCTAGGACATAGGCACTTTAGAACATGTTGCGGGATTTCTCCTCTAATGGTGAGCTTAAAATTGTGTAGCCTCACATCAATGAATAAGCCCCCTCTAACCGTTTGTGTGAATCCACAACCCTGAAAATGAAAGGCTTGGTAGTGGAAATAGTGATGAAATGAAGAACAACCTCTATGCCTAAAAGAGTTGAAAATGGAACTCGTACCTTCTAGCGTTGCACAAAGAAGCTTGTAACTAACCAAGTTTCAATTGTGCACTACTCTAAAAAATTTGAATTCATTTCCTACCACAACAAGATGCACACTCGTGGCCTCTGATGCTCTCACAACACACACTATCACCTTGCAATGTCATCATGTTTGATATCGCATTCCTTAATTAGTTGAATTCAATAATCATGACATACCCCCCAGGCCTAGTAGATTCTCATGGAAATTTCAACTAAGTATTTAATAAAATCACCATTTCAAAATCCTTTGTCAGTGTTTCTCTGTGTTTCTTCCACTATGTTGCATTTTCTTTCATTTAATTAGCATTTTTAGCTATTCAAAGAATAGTTAATAACCCCCCCTTAATGCATGCAACACATTCTATGAAAGCTGTAGTGAAATGCATTGAAATATCTTTGATGGAAGGAGTTAAAAGTGGTGGTTCAAATCCATTACATTCATGAGATGAGCATTGCATACTTTGACTATTCTTTCCACATCTCAACACTCTCCAATCAGGCCTTTCTTGTGCAAGATATCAATACCATGGCTCTATAAAACTATGCCTTTCTATCTTCTTTTTAGAAGTGTGGCAATGACATGAACTATGAAACTAAAACCATCAGTACAAATTAGATTGCCAAATCTAGGCCTTTCATTTATGTGCACCTCAAAATGACATTAAGAACATCCACAATCATATATGACCTGCACTCATTTATTGCAACCAATTAGCACAATGTCTCTCACTTTTGAGTGACAGGTTCACTCTTGCTAATGAAATCTCATAACATATTACCATGTGGAGGAGTTCCATAGATGTCATTTTCATTAGACTAGCCATTTTTGGAGTGGCTGCAATAATCTTGAGGCTTCCACTTCTATAACTATAGTTGAATCCCCATCAAATGTGGTACCCTAATCCTCTCTCACCACTTGCAAAATTTGTGCCACATCGCTCTTCAATGTTTAGAAGAATCATTGACTTGTGCTACTACAACCACAATCAGAAAGGGAAGACTTCACTTCACCACTAACTACCAATTTGATTCATGTGCATCCCTATGATCAAGTAACAAGGGAAAATATGCCATTCAATTGACCACAGTCCAATGATGACAATGCTCAAAAAAATTAGCATTAAACTAACTATCCCAAGGAAAAACTCACAAATCACATGTGACATATCAAAATGGACACCATGTTATATTTCCTTACAACTAGTCATTGCATTTTTTCCTTTGAAACACACTTATCTTGAAATTTATGTAAGGCTAAATAGAGAGTGCAACACAAACTTCATCACCTTCAATTAACACCATCATGTAAGGCATCCTGAAATCTATTTTTTAGATAAATGTGTCCTTGACCAATAACAAAGATAGTTATTAGGTAGAATGAAAATTTGGTAACTTGACATATATAATCATGTGTGCTCCTTGTGTGTGGGAAAATAATTTCTTTAAAAAATCTTTAGTCTTCACATTATCTTAAGAATATGATGGAATTAGTTGAACCCCTAAGAGGATATGGCCAAAAACATTTTCAAATTCAAACAACTAACTCCTAGAACACACTGATTGAAACTCCCTAATCGGATTAAAATAAATTTGGATCACTCTTTGATCACTTAAGCTCATTTTTTACTCTTTCTAATAACTATCCACTTTTTGCCGAGAACCTCTAAATCCAACCTCAAAAATTGTTGAAAATACTTGATCTAACCCTGGCACTTGGCCCACTTTCCCTCTGGTCAACAATCTTTTAGTCTACCAAATCTTGTTTCATGACAAATTTTCAATCAAAAGATATCAATTGTCAAAGGTGATCTTTTCAAACTGCCCTACAATCAAATATGTTAGAGAACAATAAAATGCATCTCGTTTTGACTTTGAAAACTAGTGAAATGACTATTTGGGAATATGAAACTAGGGTCATTAGTAGACTCTTATATGGAGAATATGAGAGTGTAATTAGGGTTTATGAATAATAATTGGGTGAATTTGGCAAGCATATGAAGTTGGATAATTAGAATTTCATAACCAGGTACACTAGCAAAATAGTGATTTTTGTGTATGGAATGACTTTGGGAAAGTGTGCAAATGGATTTTTCAGAACTTGAAAACTGCCACACTTCGAGTATTTTCAATCTAGAACATAAGGGTGCAATTAGTTAAATCCTATCTATCATATTTTCATAATTATAACATTCCAAACATGCCTATTGATCAATCTGTGTATTCAGCTACCAATAAGACTTTAGAAATTGCATTTAGAATCATGTTTGAAAACTAGTCAAATGGATTTTTCATAGGCTGAAATTCAAAACATAGCAAGTATTTGATCCCTAGAATGTAATGCAAAAGATTAATTTCTCAATAGGGTCAACTAGGTCAAAGTTATGACTATTGAAAAAGGGCTTCTCAGAATTTTGAGAAATATGCATCAGCATAACAATAGTAAACAACCAACTTTGAGGGATTCAGAACCTAGTCAAACCATATCAAAATGATTTGAAATCTAAAACATAGCTTCTCTAATATGCATAATAAACACTCCTAAAGTGGTGAGCCATGAAAATTTACTGGGTGCAAGATATTCAATTGTAAACTAGGCTTCCTATCAATGTTTAACACTTGACACTTGGGAAAAAATGTCGATTTAACAAATGTTCAAAATGGCACCTTATAGAATGACTCGAAATAGAAATTTATCATCATGAAATGAATGCATGTACTTAATGAAAGGTTTTAAACACATGAAACATATCATAGGCGTCAAAATGATAGTCAAGTACACAAGCATGAAAAGCTCTTATAGGGGCTTAATTAGATTTTTTAGAATGGCACTCATAATCAATGCTTCAATTATGAGTCCTGACACACCTTACCCTAGTTTTCCATCACTCCCAATCAACCATGAGACCTTCCTACAAAGGATAGCTAAAAACCGAAGAAAACAATGATAGTCTAGCTTTGATACCACTTGTTAGGATCAACCACAGATAGAAATAACAATTACATGCAAATATAATCAATATCAAAAAATAATAAATTGCACAAAAGAGAACACAAGACATAAGGATTTAATGTGCTTCACCCAATCCTTAGGCTTTGTCCACCAACAGAAAGGCCAATATTATTATTATCTAGTGATTACAATCTGTAATTCTTTATAGCTCAATACTGCTGCAAGAAGCTACAATCTCATCATACATTATGAAATCCCTAAACCTTAGCCATTCTATACAAGATTTTATCACTTACAAAATTAGGGTTAGAATAAGTCATCCAATAAAGACAAATAGTAGTCAACGCCTTTTACAATAGTAAAGTCATCTTTGGCTTTAGGGGCGCTACCCCTAAAATCCCTTGTGAAAATAATCTAGGGGAAACCACACTAAATAAACCTTTTAGTCTGATTAGGCTTCACATCATAACAATCGATAAGTTACTATAGAGACCGAGCTACTTAATGATTAGATCTACGTTGTTTAAAGAGTTTAAAATTTTAACTGGTACATCTAGACCTAAGGATAACTTATTCACCACCCTCCTCTCAATTATTCTAAATAATTCTAACAATTGGTATTAGAGCATTTGCTTCTTGTAAAGAAATTTTTGAAGGGACTTAAAGCTAAGGATCAAGATGTACAAAAAGGAGGTACCCAAGTTGAACAAGGAAAAGTTCCCTAAACGAAAAAGTTTGATGAAGCTTCACATTGTTGGAATTAAAGATTCAATAGTATACAATTTGGACAATGAATACATAATAGTACCTGCACCTATGAAAGCCCAGCAGATAAAGGAGAAACAAGAGTACAATCCTGCAATGTTGGAGATTGCATCTTCCATAAACTATTCAAAATTTGATGATATAAAGGACTGCAAAACTTCAAAGAATATGTAGGAAAATTTGGAAAAGATCTATGGAGGAGATAAGAATGTACTAAGAGCCAAATCATAAAGCTTGAGAATAGAGTTTGATGACATGAGGATGGTGTAAAGTGAGAACATTGCTCAATATGTTGGAAGATTCAAAGTAGTAGTTAATGCTATCAAAAGAGCTAAAGGAAAGATCGGTGATGTTGTGATAAACATGGTATTGAGAACTTTACTTCCTATTTATGCTATTAGATTTTCTTCAATACAATAACTAAGATGTACCCCTGGTAATGATCTAACCTTAGATAGTCTGATTGGTAGACTTACTACTTTTGAATTGTCAAATTTTGATAATTTTATTACCCCTATTATTGAATCTACTTTCAAGTCACAATCAGTTTACATAAGTCTAAGAAGAAGAAAGGAAAGTATGAGGATACTGAGAGTGAATCTTTTGATGATGATCTTGAAAATCTTGAAGCATTAATGGCTAGGAGAATACCAAGAGGCAAAGGAAAATTCAAGTGTAAACTTCCTATAATCTATTTTTCATGCAATAAAGTTGGTCATATTGTTGCAAGATGTTGATACTGGGATGACAATTATGAAAGGAGACACAACAATTTCAAAGGAAAAGGAGATGGAAAAGACAACAAAGGATACAAAGACTACAAAGGAAAAGATAAGAAGTCTTGTTAAATAGCTGAAGAAGAGACTGATCATGATTATGATAGTCATGATGAAGAATTTTTTTTATGTTTCTATAAAATATTATTTTGATAAAGATGAGAAAATTACACTTATTTTATATTTGAGTAAAGGTGATAGATGGATAATTGATAGTGGTTGCCCACATCACATGACAAGTGATAAAAGTAAGTTTGAAACTTTAGAACATTATAAAGGAGGTAGAGTTAAGTTTGTTAATGATGCACCATATCTTATGAAAGATAAAGGATTAATAAGATTGATTGATAAGATCATATGTGATAATACTTATTGGGTTGGTGGAGTTAACTACAATTTGTTGAGTGTAGCACAGTTGAACAGTTCAAGCTACAAAGTTAAATTTCAGCACAAGAAGGCTAAGATCTACAATGGTTCTAGTGAATTGGTTGGTAGTGGAGATTGAACCTTAGGTAACTTGTTTTATCTAGACCTATATAATGATACATTCTTGTTTGCAAAATGTGATGATATATGGTTATGGCATAAGAGGCTATGTCATGTGAATTTTGATGATTTCGTAACCATTAGTAAGATGAAGAAAGTAAGAGGATTACCAAAACTAAAGAAACATGATAATGTGTTGTGCAAACAATGTCAATTGGGAAAAATGGCAATCTCTAGTTTCAAGAGCAAGACCTAAACTTCTGATGTTATCTTAGAGTTGGATCTAAGTGACCTTTGTGGACCTATTGTAGTGCAAAGCTAATCTAGTGACAAATACTTTTTTCTATTTGTTGATGACTACTCTAGAATAATGAATATGATGTTTCTTAAAGAAAAATATGATGCATTTCAAATGTTCAAGTGGTATTTGGCTAGAGTTGAAAAGGAAACATGTAAAATATTGAAGTGTTTGAGATCTGATAGAGGAGGTAAATTCAAATATGATAAATTCAACATATTCTGCAATGATAGAAGAATCAAGAGACAAATGTTTTCACCAAAGACCCCTCGACAGAATGGTTTAACTGAAAGGAGGAATAGATTAATCATGGACTATGCTAGGACATTGATGATCGACAAAAATGTTGCACCTAAGTAGTGGAGAGAAGTTGTAAGTACAACAATTTATACCTTGAACATAGTACAAGTCAAGAAAGGAACAAGTATCACACATTTTGTGTTATGGTATGGTTATGCAGCTAATATGAAAAATTTCAAAGTTTTTTGAAGAAAATATTATATACTAAAAGAAAATAGACATGGAAAACTTGATGTAAAGAATAATAAAGTTATATTCTTAGGATATTTCACTCAGAGAAAAGCATATAAGTGTTTGAATTCTAACACCAAAAAAGTTTGGAAAGTGAAAATGTGAAACTTGAGGAATATGTAGAAAAGAATGTAAGGAAGAACCTGAAGATTATAGAAGTTCCACACACATTGATAAAGGTGATTCCAACACTTTACCTGAATTTGAGAAAAATGGTTTTGAGTAGCACTAGGTAGTACATGCCAAGTTACAACCACAACATGCCAAGCATTGGGAAATTGGTGTCAAGCATCAGGGAGAGCACGTCGATCATCAAGAAGAGTGTGTCAAGCATAAACAAGTTATTTTTGAAAAACCCAAAGAACAAGTTCAAATACATAAAATGCTACTTGACACTAATCTACAAGATGAAACTAAAGAAGAAGAAAGAAGATCCGAGCCTATATTAGCAAAATATGTGAGAAGACATCATGCTCTTAATCAAATCATTGGAGACAAAGATTTATGAGTTATGACAAGGAAAATACTGAGGAGTGATACGTGCTTACTATGTGAATTTGATCCTAAATTAGTAAATGATGCCTTGGATAATGAACATTGGATTCAAGCAATGAATGAAGAGATTGAGCAGATAGAGAAGAACAAAACCTAGTCATTGGTACCTAGACTAAAGGAAAAGAATGGTATTGGTATAAAGTGGGTATTTAGAAACAAGATGAATGGAAAAGGTGAAGTAACAAGAAATAAAGCAAGAATAGTTTGTAAGGGATATGCACAAGAAGAAGGAATTGACTATGGGGAGATATTTTCCCATGTTGCAAGACTAGAAGGAGTGAGAACTCTACTTGCATATTGTGTTTACAAAGTATTCAAAGTATACCTGATGGATGTCAAGTATGCATTTCTGAATAGAATTTGGGAAGAAGTCTACATTGAACAACTTGAAGGATTTGTTGACCCAAACATAAGAGATATGGTATGTAAGCTGCACAAAGAACTATATGGATTGAAAAAAGCCCTTAAAATATGGTATGAAAGGTTGCACACATATTTGGTGAAGATTGGTTTTGCAAGGACAAATGAAAAAGGAAATATATACTTGAAGACTAAATCTGAAAAAGGGATATTGTTAGCAGAGATATTTATGGTTGATACCAAATTTAGAGGAAAATATGCATTGTGTAAATCTTTTGCAGATAAAATGAGGCAAAATTTTGAGATGTCTATGTTTGGAGAGATCAAATTATTTTTTGGTCCACAAGTGTATCAAATGAAGAAAGGTATCAACATTACACAATCAAAGTATATCAAGGAGATATTAAAATGTTTTGGTATGGAAGTCTAAACACCAATTGGAACAACTATGGCTACTGGACAAAATATTTCAAAGAATGATGACTCTACTAATGTGAATCAAATCTTATATATATCAATGATTGGAAAGTTACAATATTTTATTCATATCAAACTAGATATTACACTAGCAGATAGGATTGTTGCTAGATTTTTTACAAATCCTAACTTGAGAATCACCTGATGTTTGTGAAAAGAATACTGAGATGTCTAAAAGGAAGAGAGGATTATGGATAATATTACAAAAGAGTGACAAGTTTGAATCGAGAGCATATAATGATGTAGATTGGGATGGAAATGTTAATGATAGAAAGAGTACAAGTGGTGGAGCTTTCTTTCTAGGAAAGAGATTAGTTTCATGGACAATCAAGAAGCAAAATTACATCTTCCAATCTACAACTAAAGCTAAATATGTAGTGGTAGCATTTTATTGTTCTAACATAGAGTGGATCAAATAATTTTTGAAATGAATGAAGGAAGATATCATTGAACCCATTGTTATATTATGTGATAACACAAGTTCTATAAACATATCTAAAAATTGTGTGATGCATACCAAGACCAAGCATATTGTTATCAAGTATCATTACTTGAGAGAGTTGGTACAAGACAAAGAAGTGATTTTGGAGTATGTAAATACAAAGGAATAGATAGCTAAAAGTTTCACAAAATCTTTACCTAAGGATGCACATGAATATCTAAGAGGTAAATTATGGGTGATTCCCCTAACTGAGGCTACCTAAGATAAGATGGATATCTACATCAAATGTTTTGATTGAAATATCTTACAAATTGATGCATAAGGACACACTTTAGGACCTACCTAAAGTTATGAAGAAAGAAGCGCAAGATATAGAATTGTTAATAAGAAAGATGATAGAAGAAGAACCTACTTCATAACTGACCAAGAGATATCTAAATATTGAAGATGTATGACACAAAATCAACTGAAGATGTTCAAGTGTCTTTGGCATTGTTGTCAAAGAGGGCGAGATTATACAATTATCATATGAAAAGGTAAAAAGGGAGAGATTATAGATGAAATAAGTCATACATGAAAGAGGGAGAATTTTAGAAGTTACCATCAATAGTGAAAAAGGGGGATAGATTGTGATGCAATTATCACATTAGAGGATGTATATCAAAGAGGCAGTTTATGTTCTAATATGAAATCGTCAGATGTTACAATTGATGTCTAGAGGTGTTACATATCAGAACTGCATGAATGGGAATTAGAATGAAATTAAGGATATTGATGAAGATCTATTACTAAACATAGAGGGAGTTGATTAAAGAAAGTCAAGGGTTTTGGATTGTATGGTAACTAGAGGTGTTGTCGTCAATGCCAAAGAAGGAGATTTTTGGAAACTACAATTGGAATAATCATTATGTTGTCATTGATGTCAAACCTTATTGGTGAGATAGTTTCTACTTGAGTGGAGTTCCATATCAAGATGATTGATGAAGAGGATTTGAGAAGAAGAGATAACAAGAAGACCTAGTGGAATAGTTGAGTTATGTGGAACTACAATAGGAACTTCATCAGTTGAACTTTGACAAGATAATGTGTTGTTTAATCATAACACTAAGTGGAGAAGATAATTGTGTCAAATCTTAGAAGAGATGATCAATGAAGGACCAAATACATAGGCTAAACCAAGCTTCAAAGTAGAATATTAAGGAACTTATAGTTGAAGGTGAGTTGTGCTAGTGTCAACCAAGTGAATAGTAGAAGTTGAGAAAATATAGTGTTGATTGAGCATAAGTAAAGACTAGGTATTAGACAATTTGGACTAAGAGAAAAAAATATAAGCTGAGCAAGATAGTTAGTATTGATAGAGTTATCTAGTGATGACTGAGGCTGAAGAACACACTACTAGTCGAGTGTCAGGATTTGTTAATTTGTGAAGGCAATGAGATTTCAAGATGACTATTTGAATTCTTGAAATATGTAAACTGTTTTGAAGATAAGGATAGATGAGATAAAACATTTAATATTTGAGAAACTATGTTTGAGAATTTCTAGGCATGGATTCAAATAGAAGTTTTGAGAAGTTTCTAGGAAGGAAGAAGATGAACAAGAAGGTGGGTAGATTCATTGCATGTGTTGAATCTGGTCATAACCCTAGCTAAGATCAATGGTGGTGTTTAAGAAGAAAAAGATCAAAGCTACCTATTTAAGGAGGCATAAAGATTAGTCTAATGAGAGAAGAGGTTAGAAATTGCTAATTTTGTTGACTAACAAAATAGAGAAGAAGGCTGAGAAGAAAGAGCAGAGCAGAGGTGAAGGGTGATTTCTTGAAGTATTTTCCAAGAAGATCAGAGACAATGATAGAGATATGAATGGATTCTAGTCAATGACTTAGAAAATGAGCTACATTGTGATATGTATTTGCAAAGTGGGTTGTATTCATTGGATCAACCTGTTGTTACTTTCTAACCATTGTATCAATTAAAATCCTTTAATCAAGGTTGACCTAATAGTTATTTTTAAATCCTTTAATCAACGTGACATTCTAATGGAATATTCTTAAGTCCTCTAACAAGGCCACTCCTAACAAGGTGATTACATCTTTTAACAAGGTCACACCTAACAATGTGTATTGTAATCTTTAATAGTGTTGGCTCCTAATAGTGCTCACTTCAAAAAAGTGAAAATTTGGTGACATGTTAATGGTGGTTTTTCTTAATTTGGGTTTCCATGTTAAATGTTGGTGTCTTACTTGTGTGGATATTATTTGATAATTTTTATTTTTTAATGTTTTTCATTTTGAAAGTTAGTGATTATTGGGATAGTGGACTGCAACTTTATGTTACTGATAAGTTACTATAGAGACTAAGCTACTTAATGATTAGATCTAAGTTTTTTGAAGAGTTTAAAATTTTAATTGATACATCTAGATCCAAGGATAACTGATTCAACCACCCCCCCCCCCCCCCCCCCCCGGAAAGTCTCAATTATTCTAAATTATTCTAACAATATAGTCATCAGGGTACATAGGTTGGATTTTAGTTCACAATCTCCAATAATAAGAAATGTGCACTATAATATAGGACTGGCCCTCAAACAATTAATTATTAGATACATAATATAGGAGATAACATTATGCGGCTCTAGTATAGGTCAACATGTTAACCATCTACCTATATCCAAGAGCATGTAAGCTAACTCCTAAATATAGAACCTTACTAAATCAAATACCAAACATCACATGAAGAACAATAGAGGAAATCAACACCTGAGAAGTTGAAGCATAACTTCCACCAGTTGTAACATTAAATTGTGAACACTTAGCATAATGTTCCAAGATAGGTATGCACTATGAATCCAATCTCATGGAATTTGGAAAGGACAAACAAGAGTTAACCAAATCAAGTTGTCAGACAAGTAACTAAAAATAGAAAACATCAAATATTTTATTGGGTGATGCAAGATTGCCAATAGCCCAAAGATGATACTACATCACTTCTCCAAGAAAGTGGATATCCCACCATAGACATCACTCAAAATAAAGAATACAAATTTTTGGAACATGAGAACACTTTACAAGAACCTACCCAAATGACTCTACAAATGGAAGGATTTATAAAATACCTATACAATGCGAATATGTTGGAGAAAATTATTCAAGAAAACAAAGTTGAGACCTTTATGAGATTTATTTATGGGATAATTACAACTCTGCTCAAATCTGATGATTTTTTTCTCTGTAAAAATGTCATCAAAGCCACAAATTCTAATAATATGGCTAATAATACATCAAACAGATGAAAGACAACTTTTAGTGGGTCTTCTACATCAATTCATGCACCAGCCTCTCAACAAGTGTTAGGATTAACCATGGACATGCAAATATAACCACTATTAGAACATAATAAATCACACAAAAGAGAACACAAGAAACAAAGATTTAATGTGGTTCACCCAATCCCTAAGCTATGACTACCAACAACAGGTCCACTAGTATTATTATCCAATGATTATAATCTGTAATTCCTTATAGCTCAATACCACCACAAGAAGCTACAATCTCATCATACATTATGAAATCCCTAACCCTAATCCATTTTATACAATGTTTTTTGTCGCCTATAAATTAGAACTAGAAAAAGTCATCCAAGAGAAAAATAGCAACCAACACCTTTTACAATAGTAGAGTAATTTTTTGGCTTCAGGGGTGTTGCCCTCAAAAACCCTTGCGAGGGCATTTCCCCTCAACCCCACCCTATACTGCGATAAGGAGTGCACCTGGGGTGTTTCCCTAGGATCCCACAAGGGGCGCTACCCCTTGACCCCATATTGGGGTACTTCTCCCAAACTCCCATAGAAATAATCTATGGGGAAACCACGTTGAATAAACCTCTTAGTTTGATTAGGATCCATATCACAACAATGTCCCACTTGAAGATTGATCTAACTCCACAATAATAACCTCCCACTTGGAGACTGATCATAGCACTGCTAAACCTATAGCTCCTATTGGAATATCAAACCATCCTAGACTCTGTAGTTCTTTTATATGTTCAGTCTAGAAGGCCAACTTAAGCTAAAGAGGAGTTCAACTTCTCCCTTATCACTACCTTGGTAAAAATATTAGTTGAATTATAATCTATATGTATCTTCTCCATCTTTAATTTTCCATCATAAAAAAATGACCGAATGAGATGGTACCACGATTGTATGTATTTTATCTTTGAATGTAGAGTAGAATTCTTTGCAAGGTGAATGACACTCTAGCTATTTGTAAAAAACTAATTATCCCTCTGTGGGTGTCCCCATTCTTCCATGAAGAATTGAAGCTATATCATCTCCTTGGTTGCCTCTATAGCAGCAATATACTTTGTCTCTATAGTAGATAAAGCATTAACCTTTTGTAAATAAGAAATCCAACTCACTGTTGTCCCACCAATACTAAATGCATAACATATAGTACTTTATCTTGTATCAATATCCCCTGCCAAATATGAGTCAAGATATCCCTATAAGCTAGTAGTAGAGCCCCCAAAATGTAAACACTTACTGGATGTTCCTCTTAAATATTGGAGAATCCATTTAACTACATTCCAATGCTCAATCCCTAAATGAATCATATACCTGCTAACAAGTCCCACTAAATTTACAAGCTCTAGCCTAGTACATAACATAACATACATTAAACTTCCTACAGCTAAAGCATAGGGTACCATGAACATCTTAGCCTACTCTTCTAGCATCTTTCAACATATTTCCTTAGTCAATTTTAAATGACCAGGTAAAGGTGTGTTGATGGCTTTAGTATTCTCCATAGAGAAATGCTATAACACCTTCTCAATATAATTAGCTTGAGATAATGTCAATTTTATGTGCCTCCTACCTATGAAAATTTTCATACTAGGGATTTGTTTTGATGTTCCCAAATCCTTCACAACAAATAAATGTGCTAACTATTCTTTTAACCCCTTAATGTGATCCATGTTAGACCCATATACAAGCATATCATTAACATATAAACATAAAATAATGTAGTTTTCATGATCTAACCTCTTAAAATAAACACAATGGGTAGAATGACACTGAATGTAACCATGCTCATGCATAAAATTGTCAAAATTAAGATACCATTACCAAGGTGCTTGCTTCAAGCCATATAAACTTTTCTTCAATCTGCAGACTAAGTTCTCCTTACCTTTGACCTCAAATCCTTGTGGTTGTACTAGATATATTTCTTCATCCAAATCACCATGAAGAAAAGTTGTTTTAATGTCAAGCTACTCCAAACGCAAATCTTTAGTAGCCACAATACTTAAAATGATGTGAATAGAAGTCATTTTAACAATAAGAGAAAATATCTCATCAAAATCAATGTCCTTTTTTTGTTCAAATCCTTTTACAACTAAATTGGCTTTAAATGTTTTCTTACCTCCATCCTCTTCTTTCAACCTATAAATCCATTTATTTTGTAAAGCTTTTTTACCTGTAGACAACTTGCATAAATCTCATGTTTGATTTTTTAGCAAGGAGTCCATTTCTTCTTTTATTGCAAACTCCCATTGAATGTTTGTATCCACCTACATAGCTTCATCATAACATTCAAGTTCACCAACATCTATTAATAAAATAGAATACAAAGAGGGAGAAAATATTTATGGAGGTCTACTTAGCCTTTTTTATCATCCAACATTCACTAGGAGGTGTGGTATTTGTTGTTGTGGTTGTTGCAAACCATGAGGAACTATTGGAACATCATCTTTTGGAGTATCATCCAGTAGTACATAATCATTTTATTTCTTCTCATGTTGCTACAGTAGATCTTTATAAAACACTTTCTCATTGAATATGACATCCTTTTTTAAAATTTTATGATTTTCAAAATCCCAAAGCCTATAACCAAGTTTATCAATGCCATATCCAACAAATATATATTTATTTGACTTTGCTTCCATCTTGGTTCTATTTTTAGAAGCTATATGTGAAAAAGCTTCACAATAATGGTTTTGAGAAAATAATAACTCACCTTCTTACCACTCCATTCTTCCTTTGGAATACCACAACCCAAAAGAGTAGAGAGAATTCTATTAATCCAATAGTCAACAATATTGACAGCCTCCGCCCACATGATTAAGGGCATCCTAGAATGCAACCTCATGCCCCTTGCATGCTTCATTATTGTCTAGTTCATGTGTTCAGCCATTTCATTTTCTTGTGGAGTCCTTGGAACAATTTTCTCTCTATGAATAACATTAGTGGAGCAATAATCTTCAAAATTCATAACTACAATACTCACTACCATTATTAGAACTAAGACATTTTAATCTTTTACCAATCTCATTTTCAACCAAGTATTTCCATTTCTTAAAATTTTGAGATACATTAGATTTTATTTAAGGAAATAAACCCATACTTTTCTAGTTGCATCATCAATGAATATAACATAATAATGAGAGCCACTAAGGGAAGATACCTAAGCTAGTCCTCATACATCTATGTGCACAAGTCCTAATTTCTCATTTCTCTTTCCCTTCCCACTCTTCACAAACCTCACTCTCTTTTGTTTCCCATAGACACAACTTTAATAGAAATCTATATTGACACATTTCATACCTAGTAAAACTTTCTTTGAATGAAGTAATTTCATACCTTTCTCACTCATGTGCCCAAGCCTATTGCACCATAGCGTTTGTATCAGAATCTACAACAACTATTTGTTCTCCTGCTCAACTACAATAATTTTTATTGAGCATTCATTTTTCTTTGAAATAATTAAAGTAGAAGGAACAATATGACTTTTACAAATATATAAGGTGCCTACTTTCACACCTTTTGCTGCTATAAGGGAACCTTTTGAAACCTTACAACTTTTTCATTAAAAGTAACTATGCAACCCTCATCACCCAGTTGCCTTACTGAAGTTAACTTCCTACTCAGCCTTGGAACATGTCTTAAGTCTTGCAGTAGCTAATGATTCTCATTCTACAACTTAATCTTAGTTTTTCCTTTTCCAACAATCTGATAGGGTTCATTATCCCCCAAATAAATAAGCCCAAAATCCCCTTGGATATAATCTAGGAAATAACCTCTATGGGGAGTAGCACAAAATGAAGCCCCTGAATCTAAAACCCATGAATCATCAACATTATCTAAAAAAAGAAGCAAAGCATCCTCCTTTGACTTATTACTTACCATATTTTCCTCCTTGTTCCCTTCTTATTTTTCTCTTTCATTATTCTTTCGAGTCCAAAAATCTTTATTCTTATGCCTTGGTTTTCCACATTACTAATAATCTCTTGGTCCCTTTGGATTGAGACCTATTTCCCTTTGATTTTTCTCTTGATTTCCTATGATTTCCATAATTGTTTCACCTCTCAATTGTTTACCTATGCTTTGTGCATTCAAAAAACTTCCTGATGTAGATCCGCCTAAGATTTTTCTATGGATTTCCTCACTCAAAATAACACTAATCACATCATCAGATTTTAAGGTATTAGACCCAAAAACATAATTACTCACAACCATGACCAAGTCATTCTAGCTTTCTGGCAAAGAATAGAAAATAAAGAGAGCCCTAATTTCTTCATCAAAATTAATATTCACAAATGATAACTAACTAGTAACCATACTAAAATCATTTAAATGATTGGCAATAGGACCACCTTTTGCCATCTTCATATTAAATAAATGATTCATGAGAAATGCCTTGTTTGAAGTAGAGAGCTTTTCATACAACCTTGCTAGGATTTCTATCAACTCTTTCATCATCTTTTCTTTTGTAATATTAAAAGCCACTGATTGTGCTAGGTATAAATGAATACTTCCAAGTGTCTTTCAATCCAAAATCGCCTAGTCCTCATCTCTCATTGTTGTCTCTTTCTTGGATTTTCCTTGTAATGGCCACCATAAGTCCTTCTGATAAAGATAGTCCTCTGTTTGCATCTTCCATAATTAAAACTTCTACCCATTAAACTTCTCAACCTTCAGCTTACCCTCATCTGCCATTACTCTTACTCAACTGCAAGACTCCCACTCAATTGTGAGACCTTCCTATAGAGGATAGCTAAAACAAATGATTACACCTTTCTTTGATACCACTTGCTAGGATTAACCATAGATAGAAGTAAAAATTACAAGAAAATATAACCAATATCATAAAATAATAGATCACATAGAAGAGAACACAAGACACAAAGATTTAATGTGGTTCACCCAATCCCTAGGCCATGTCCACCAACAACAAGTCCACTATGATTATTATCGAGTGATTACAATTTGTGGTCCCTTATAGCTCAATATCACCTCAAGAAGCTACAATCTCATCATACATTATGAAATACCTAACCTTAATTCATTTTATATAATCTTTTTGCCAATTACAAAATTACGGCTAGAATAATTCATCCAATAGGAAAATAGTAGCCAACGCCTTTTACAATAGTAGAGTCATTTTTTTGGCTTCAGTGGCACTGCCCCCAAAAGCTGTAATGCCCTACCATGTGACTCAAAAGAAGTTAACCTAAAATTTTACTAAATTTTTCAAACATTTTTTTTATAAAAAAAAAAGTTAATAACTTAACAACAACAGTTATAACATAGCAGAAGCAATTAACATTCACATAAACACATACCATAAAATAGATTACAACTCTTAAGGGTCCCATGACATTGAATTTGATTTAAGTTTAATTAATAATAAATATAATATATAATAAATCCACATCAAATAATAATATACCACTATGAATCCATTTAAATAATATACAATTATATATGATGCCACTTGGCAATAAACAAAATGTACAATCATCTACTGTACAAGTCACAAGGTATGAAAGGTTGAAATAATATACATCATGAAATAAATTACATCATCTCTTAAGATCTTATGAAATCAAATACAATACAATAGTACAACCATCCATCATAGAAATACAAGAACGAATAGAAAGGAACATCTGCACAAACACATCTAGCAACGACATCCAATGGTCAGATCTCAATGGTATAAGAAAAAGCACTATCACCTGACCTTGTAAAACCTAAATGGTCCACTCCAACAACGCTAAGAAGATAAAATCAAGTCCCAAATAGGCTAATAAACTAGAAAGTGAAAACCAATAGCTAAGTTCAAGGAATCACCTGAAAGAAATCTAATTCAAAGGGTACAAGTATCAACTAATCCCAGAGGCAACAATGACACATAGGAAATGTTGAATCTAAGACTACTTTTGACTATTTTGTGTCAACACACTTAAGATGTTTACTAAGTTCATGCCAAGCTAGTAACACATGCTAAGTAAAATATGTATAGATGTCGAGTAAATAGTTGATGCCAAGCTACAATGTATGTCGAGCCAAAGAAGTCAACAAGTGCCAAGTTAACTTTAGGTGCCGAGAAATCTTCAGGTGCCCAGTGAAGTTCAAGTGCTGAGCAAAGTATAGGTGTCGAGTCACTATAGAAGCTAAGTGGAATAGAATTGCTATAGGAGCTAAGTGATCCAATTTTTCTATATGAGTGAAGCATCAGAAACTAGTATGTGTCGAGTAACACAGAAATCAGCATATGAGTTTGTGCCTTCACAAACTTAGTTGTAAACTATTTTGGGAACCAACATGGGATAAATCTCGAAGGATCTTGAAGATAAAAATGAATCTTTCACATTATCTATGCAATTAGCATGTAGCCAATAATAAAAATGGAGAAGGCATGCAACCAATAAGAAAAGTGCATGAGTTAAGCGAGAAATGAAGAATGAATATGGATCATAGATTCATACCTAACCCTAAGTCTTCAAAATCTTTAAAAGGAGGATGAAACCCCACTATATGCATGGATGAATGAAGAGTATGGGTGAACTATAGAAAAATTCAAAAGGGTTAGAGACTTGGTGAAGAATAGAGCAACATTTTAGAATCCAATTGTTGAAGAACAGAGTATCAAAACATCGTAGAGTGATAAAGCAGAACAAGGATATGGAATCAGCAATTGAAGATTGCAAAGATATCAGATCAAATATTTTCTAATACTATCTAGCAATTGTATTAGATATGAAAATCCTATGGACTTAGGTTTGTCTAGCATCCATTTGTAAATACTTTAACAGGGTGGCATTCCAAGAGAATGTACTAAAGTCCTTTAACCAGGCCTACTTTTAGCAAGGTAGTGAAATCCTTTAACCAAGTCACTTTTTATAGAGTGTAAAGTCTTCAACAGGACATGCCTTTCATAGGGTAGACCATTGGAAGTGGTCAAACATTGTAACCTTGAATAGTTACACATTGTTGCAATGATATTTTGTGGCTTTCATCTCCACCCTAGTTTTACCTTCTCATTTTTAGAGGGTTTTTGGGTTAACAAATCTTGTGTTATCTATTTTCATGGATGTCTTTACTTTCATGTTTATTAGATGGATTAGATGCATGTGAATGTTTTCATTTAAAAAGGTTTTAGAGGTTGAATTTATATACTTTTGATTCACCCCTCCCCCAAGAAGTTTATCTTCCCACTATTTAATTCCAACAATTGGTATCAAAGCTAAGTTCTCACATGGAGCCTTGCAACTTGGAGAAAAGATCTAAAAATGGAAGTCTACAAACTTGGGAAGATTATAGAGAATCAAGCAATTAACATACAACTTGCTTTACATGCTTTGGAAGAAGCTAGAGGAGAACTAAGGAAATCCTTAAAAAGAAGTAAAGAGATTGTCATAGCTGAAAATGACACACAGTACATGGAGATTGACACCTCAAATCTATTTTCAAATGGAGATTCTAAAGAGTTTGATGCAGCAATAGAAAATGTGATGGAGAAGAATAGAGCTCAAGAAGAAGAAATTAGAATACTCAAACTTGAGCAAGAATTACAACCATAATGGTTTGTGAAGTTACTGAATAGAAGAAAAGAGCCATTGAAGACAAGGCCATGCTAGAAGACAAGAGAAATCTTACCAATAGACTGGAGGAAAAGACAATTGACTTTGAAAGAATTTCCAACATGCAGCTAGACACCTTAAGCCAGATGATGAATGCATATCATGAACTAAATGTCAAGGACATTGAGATCTCTACACTAAAGATGCAAAATGAACAACTGCAAAATGACCTGAAAAGAGAGAAGGAGATTTTAGAAAGCTTCAAAAGACCCAATGAGGCCATCAAATACTTTGACCAGCTACTGAAATCACCAAAGGCTAGTAATGACACTTCAAGACTTGGTTACACCAGTACTAAACAAGGAGAGTCCTCCAAGACTACAAAAGAAAGGAGTAACAAAGGTAAGAACACTAAACCTACCTATCATTTCTATGGTAAAAAAGGGCATACCTCCAATGTATGCAAGAGCAAGAATGCCCATCAACATGAAAAGCCTAACAATACAAGTTATTGTCATAAGTGCAAAAAGCAAGGACATCAAGCACACAACTGCAGGACTAGGACTATAAGAACACCAAAATTTGAAGGTCACTACTAAAATTGCAAGAAGTATGGACATAGAGCATTTGAGTGCAAATCAAAGCCTATGTGGACATCAAATCAGGCAACAAGGGAAGGTAACCATAGTCATCACTACAACTAGCATTACAAGACCAGGTATAGTTGTCACTACTATCAGGAGTATGGACACATTCCTAAAATTTGCATAAGGACACATTTCAGAGGAAATTACAGTCGATGGTTGAGCCAAACTACATGTTTTAGTTGTTTGAAGAATGGTCATATCAGTAGGAATTTCCCAACAAAGTCAAATGCACCCAAGTTAGAAGTCAACAAAGGTAAAGAGAAGGTAGATGTTGAACACATTAGAGGAGAAATGAATAAGACATGGAAAAAGATAGATACGTATAGCTCATCAAATGAATGGACCACTTCACCTAATAGGTCAAGTGATCACACTTCATCAAACTATGCAGAGAGAAGGCATAAGGGACTGATTTAAAAAGTTTCATCATGCATCAGTTCCTAAAAAAGAAAGTACTGAAAAGAAGAGATCAACATGATCAGAGATGCAAAGTTAAAATTCAAGTTTTCACCAATATTATTGAGTCGTCCTTAGGTGCCAAGTGAATGTTAGTATATGTTAAGCTAATAGTAGGAGTCGAGTGATTGGTCACAGCTGAGTTGGCAATGGAAGCCAAGTGAAGAGGAAAACTAGTTGGAGCCGAGTGATAGAAAGTCAATGGAAGCCGAGTTATGTTGAAATATTTAAGGAGTCGAGTGTACAGATGTATATGCACTAAGAATTTAATGCTATGTTTTGAAGAGTATTAGGAAAATTTTTCAATCGTTTCTCATCATTTGAATGTAGAGCAAGAATGAGAAGAGCACAAAAGTGATTGACAAATAGCAATTAAAGCTTTTGCACAGATTTTGATAAAGATCAAGCACTGTTTTCATTGATCTAAGGTATTCCTCAAGTGTCGAGTTGCGTAGTTATAAAGTTGAATTTCTTTTGAAACCTTAGATTTGAAATATGGCTTCTAGTTCTAAAAACCCTAAGGAAAAGGAAGGTTTTGAGGCTCAATTAGTTAGCAATGAGGTTAAACGACCAAATTTTAGGCTGATTCCAGAAGTTGCATATAAGAATGACCCTTTCGGCACACTATCCATTATTCCGCCCAAAGTTGTGATGGTGCAAGATGTTAGGAAATGTTACAATTGCAAGGTAGAAGTGGTAGGAGACATGGAGATTCATCAAGCATATGATAAACTATGTGAAAATGGAGTGTTAAAGGAAGAATTTCAAATAGTTGAAAGAAAGGGCTTAACCTGTGCCCTAGTTTTCCCCACAGTTTTTAAAATTGAATGGATAAGAATTGTTCTAAGAAGGATACATAATGGTTGCTTATGGTTAAAAGGAGGACCTATCAAGATAACAAAGAGAATTGTGCATAGGGTTACAGGTTTTCCAACCCTAGATCGGTACAAGACCCTGCGAAGTGATTCTAAGGAAGCTATTAAAAAGAACACTAGGGAAAAATGGAACAAAAGGGGTGTGACTATTGACACAATTATAGATCCCCTTCTGGAATTTTTAGTAAGAATCATATCTCACAAGTTCTATCAATCAAGTAGATTGAATAGTGTTTTGTGCATTTTTTTGGATGTGGCCGATCACACATATGATCTAGCAGAATTGTTATTACAGCAGATCATGGAGAATCTGGGAGCAATAAGAATATCAAAAGATGCTCAATGTAAGTTTGGATTAGTTCTGATCTATATATTTTTCTATGTTTTGGAAGAATTCCCCTCTTTTGGCAAAGTAAATTGGAAATCAAATAAGTCAACTATTACTCAAATCAATGAGTACATTGAGCAAATGGGAGACAAGTTTGAATCTCTAATGCCTAGTTACTTTGAGGATTTCAAGAAATCCATGAAGCAAAGACTAAGGATACTAGTTTCCCTGGTGGAGAAACACATCAATGATATTTGTTTCTTAGTTGATATTGATTATACTTATATCCAAGCAGCAATTCCAAGGGTTAGATGGCTAAGACCATTAGGATATGAGCTAAACATTGATGAAGCATCAAGAACAATCACAGCATTTCTTGTAGAGGAAATTGACAAGGATGCACCACATTTTGGAGCATATGATGTGGTGAGATCCAAAGTGGATATGGAGTTGAAGACTGCCTCCACTTTGAAGAAGAAAGACAAGCTTGTTAAGAAGTTGAAAGAATTTTTTGGAGAAGGCACTATAGAGGAAGCAAAGGAAGAAGGTGTTGATGTCAAGGAAGATGATGATGATGAAGAGGAACATCAACCTCTTGCATTGACTCAAGGCTTGGGTGAAGATGAAGAAAAGGAAGAAGAAGTTAAGGAAGCACTAGCTCAAGCCGAGCCCAAGAAAAGAAAGGCCAAAGCTCAGCCTACAGCCCAGCCTAAAGCAAAGAAGGTTGCAAAGCCAACCCAAGCCAAGCCTACTATACCAATGACAAGAGCCATCACAAGAGCCTCAACTCAAAGGAACAAGGAGCAAGACAAAGAGAAGAAGAAGGCTATTGAATTGACTAGTCCTGTGCAAAAGAAACCAAAGAGAAGATATGTTGCACAACCAAAGTCAGATGATGAGGAAAGGACATAATCTAAAGATATCAGCCAATTTAGAGTGGTAAGCCATGCTCCTAAGTCAAATATTGATAAAATTTGTGATAATGTTAGGAAAAATGCAAATTTTTCTGAATTGAAAAATATTAATTTTAATAAATTGAGTAGAGAAGATCATAATAAAGTTGAAGAATTAGTATATGCCATGATGGTAGAATTCAAGAACACTCCTCTTGAATTAGACAATACAATGCCCAACGAGTTATATGAAATTGTTGAAAATAAGTGGCATTATTTTTTTTAAATGGAAAAAGAAATAAGAGAATCCACATTGGCACAAGTGATGCTAGAATTGACTAAAGGTCGAATAACTAAGGCGAATAAAAAACATGGGAGCAAGTTTGCACCAAAATATAGAGCCTTTAGCATCTTGTAGAAAAAAATTGAAGATGTTGTCCAAAAATCCACATGAATTTGGAAGTTGATATATGGCTTGACTACTGTCAAAGATGGAGAAGAAGATCCCTTTGAGGGACAGAACACTGAAAAGGATGAAGATGCAAATAAGACTGAGCCTAGTAAGAAAGAGGAAGCAAAAGAGAACAAGAAAAGGATGAAGGAGAGAAAGAAATAGAAAAAGAGATAGTGGAGACACATGGTGAAGAGGAGCAACAAACTGAACAGAGTGTCCAAGATACACAATCACCACCTCCTAGCCCTCCACATGTCATCTCAACACATGTAGACACAATAACTATACAGGATGTTCCTAACACTTCAACTCAGAACATCAATCCTTTGACTGTAGAGGATCTCAAGAAGATCCTTCACCAATCAACATTACAAGCACAACTTTGCACAAACCCAGTATTAGTGAGTGTTGATGAGCTACAAAAAGTTGTCGCAGAAATAACAAGGGAGAAGGAAACCACACAAGAACTAGCAACACAACCTCCCACAGTTACAATAGAGCAACCTAAAGAGCAAGAGGTACAAGACAAAATTGCTAAGGTTGATTCTACAAAAAAGGTGACAACTATTGCTGAGGAGCAACCAAAGCAACAAACAGGACAAGATGTTCCTGCAGCACAAACCCAAGGTGCACCTCTAGAAATTGTTATCATTGATCAAGGCAGTAGAGGAGAGGAGAAAGAAGTGGAGAAAACCCTTAAGGAGTAGGAGGCAATACAAACATTGGTATACTTTCCTAGCTCAGGGACTCCAAAAAAGAAGTTGAGCACTGATTCAGTACCATTGCAAATATCTACACTAGGCTCAAGCACTACCAAGGTTGCAAGGGTACTTCACTATGGAGACCCTGCACTTGATGAAGAAATAGTCATACCAAGCTATGACTCAAGGAAAATGAACTTGAACCAAATAAATGAAGTGCAAGAGGCACTAGAAAGGAGAAAGAGGCAAGAGATACTCAGAAATGAGTACAGGAAGAAGCAACCATTAGTAGAGATCAAAGACATATTTTTTGACGACTTTAGCTTGCAAGTACCTGATGAAACTCAGCCCATAATGGAGCAATTATCTAACATTGTGTACCAGGTATAGAATGAGGACCTTGAAACCAATGTCAAATTATTGGAATGGTCAAAGAAGAAATTTTAGATGAAAGTAAATGAGAAGATATCAAGTGAAATAGCACTGTCACAGGTTGAATTGAAAAAAAAGATTGACAAAGTGAAAAGGGTACTTGAGAATGTATTCTTATTATACAAAAAGTTGTATGATTTCTCATACTTCACACAAGAAACAAGCCAAAGGATACTGAGCTTAGAGCAAAATCTAAAGATTTCTAGCACTCAACTCCCAAAAGATCTAGCTCAAAGAAAGAAGCATTTTTCCCAAACACTTCACACACAGAAAGAACTACCTGTATTGATAGTAGAGGAAGCCAACATTAAGGAAAAACTGATCCAGATTCAATCCTCCATAACTCCACATCTAGAAGTACTTCATAAGGAGCAAGCCTATGTAGACAATGTACTAAAGAAAAACCAAAATCTTTCTACTTTAGAAGGCCGTGTTCATCTTGTAGCAAATACAGTAATCCAGCATAAGTCATTGGAGATAGCCTTAAATAATTGGGATGCTTCTCTCAAGATGATCATGGAGGTAAATAAAACATTTTTGGCAAAATATGGTCTTTAATCCTTATAACCCTTTGACATAAGTGTCAAAAAGGAGGAGATATAGATAAGGGGGAGAAATAATTAAGAGGGAGATATAATGTTTTGGGGGAGTTGTAAATAAGAATGGAAGGAAATGGATTCAGGGTACATAGATATAGAAACTAAGTCAGCATGAGACATTTTTAGCACAAAAATTTTACAGGAATGGTAATGGCACATCAGCTCAGGGGGAGTTACAAGATTTTGAGGTATTTAAAATTTTGAATAATTTTTTTTGAAGTCTTGTATATATGCCAAACTGTATGCATATTTTACTCGAAGAGATTAGACTTTGATATATTGTTAAGTGTTTTTGACACACATGTCAAAGGGGGAGATTGTTGAATCTAAGACTGGTTTTGACTATTTTGTGTCAACACACTTAAGATGTTTACTAAGTTCATGCTGAGCTAGTAACACATGGCCAGTAAAATATGTATAGATGTCACGTAAATAGTTGATGCCAAGCTACATTGTATGTTGAGCCAGAGAATTCAACAGGTGCCGAGTTAACTTCAAGTGCCAAGCAATCTTTAGGTGCTGAGTGAAGTTCAAGTGCCGAGCAAAGTATACGTGCTGAGTCACTATAGAAGCCGAGTGGAATAGAATTGCTATAGGAGCAAGTGAGCCAATTTTTCTAAATGAGTTGAGCATCAACAACTAGTATGTGCCGAGTAAAATAGAAATCAACAAATGAGTGTGTGCCTTCACAAACTCATTTGTAAACCATTTTTGGAGCTAACATGGGATGAATCTCAAAGGATCTTGAAGATAAAAATCAATCTTTCACATTACCTATGCAATCAGCATGTAGCCAATAAGAAAAATGGAGAAGGCATGCAATCAATAAGAAAAGTACATGAGTTAAGTGGGAAATGAAGAATGAATATGGATCGTAGATTCATACCTAACCCTAAGTCTTTGAAATCTTTTTAAAGGAGGATGAAACCCCATTGTATGCATGGGTAAATGAAGTGTATGGGTGAACTATAGCGAAATTCAGAAGGGTTAGAGACTTAGTGAAGAATAGAGCAGCATTGCAAAATCCAGTTGTTGAAGAACAAAGTATTAGAACATCATAGAGTGACATATCAAATTAGGCAAGGATCAGAGTGACAGAGAAAAACAAGGATCAAGAATCAGCAATTAAAGTTTGCAAAGCTATCAGGTCAAATATTTTCTAATAATCTCTAGCAATTATATTAGATATGGAAATCCTATGGACTTAGGTTGGTCTAGCAGCCATTTGTAAATCCTTTAACAAGGTGGCATTCCAAGTGAATGTACTAAAGTCCTTTAACCAAGCCTACTTTTAGCAGGGTAGTGAAATCCTTTAACCAGGTCACTTTTGACAAAGAATAAAGTCTTTAATAGGACAGGCCTTTCACAAGGCAGACCATTGGAAGTGGTCAAACATTGTAACCTTGAACAGTTACACATTGCTACAATGATATTTTGTGGGTGTCATCCCCATCCCAGTTTTACCTTCTCATTTTTGGAGGGTTTCTGGGTTATCAAATATTGTGTTATCTATTTTCATGGATGTCTTTAATTTCATATTTATTAGATGGATTAGATGCATGTGAATGTTTTAAGCTAAAAAGGTTTTAGAGGTTAAATTTAGATACTTCTGATTCACTCCCCCCCGCCCCAGAAGTTTATCTTCCCACTTGTTAATTCCAACAAGAAATCTATTATGCAAGTGGGCAAGTGTCATCGCATGAACCAACTCTAGGGTTACCCGGCTAGTCTTTTAATCCTCTGGCACCCTAGTGACTCTATGCGGCACTAGTATCCTTTCATACTGACAAGGCATACTAACGAGTCAACTCTAAGGTTACCCAGCTAGTCTTTTAATCCCCCAACCCCTTAGTGACTTTATGTGGTACCAATATCTTGTTAATTCATTTTAAACCCATTTAATAAAATGTTATCACTTATTAAATAACCTACAATGGGTTACCCTAGTAGCCACTTTGGGCCTCGGCCTCCATTGCAAGACACTTCCCAACTTAACATACAAATAACATACCCTAAGCTCAGTAAATCAAAAGATCACAAAAGACCACATACCATACATCAGTTCTTAAACAAGAAACTGACAAGTATTGAAAAATACTAATCATAATCACGGATTCCACCAATACGATCATCCTAATAGGACTGATCCCAAAATCAAGTATACATAAACCAATCCATGTCATAACATGACATCACCAAGAACAAACCATATAAATACCTTAGTCCTATAAAAGCAACTAGAAAGAAAACCAAAAAAAATTGATCAAAGACTCAAAGGTTATATCAGATAGGTCACACCACTCACCTCAGTTTCACACAAGAACACTGGAAAGCAATAACAATCAATGCATCAAAATGTCTCATTGAGAATACTAGACACATTATCATGGTAGATTATAAAAGATCGAGATCAAAACATCATCATGACATCACAAAACAGAACTCTCACGCCTCTGGTAAACATCCTAAATAGCCAAAGCTAAGTCAAACCTGAAAATCCCAACACCAGTAAATCATGTCACATAAAGTGCATAAAAAAGTGAATTTCATAGTTCATTAGGTTTTGAAAACCCTAAAGTTCAATATCTACTAAAAATTTTCAAATTAAATCACAGACAATTCTATAATGGAAATCAATTTTCTCAAACAAGAGTTTTAATCCAGAGAACTTCTGAAAATAGAAACACAACAGACATGAAAAAGACAAGAATTCAAAGAATGAGCAACTACTGCACAAACCCACAAGATCCTACTTGGATCTAATGTTAAAACAATATTTGTACAAACATGCAAGAATCTTCCTTTTCCTTCAAAAACCCTCTTTTCGAAAATTGGCTCCTCCAAATCTATGTATCTAAAAATGAGCTCTAATTTCTTTAATAAAGAGTTTTTCCCCCAAATCAAGGCTTTGATCATGCAATCATGGGAAAACTCTTTGTCTTTAATTACTATATTTTAATTTTCATGCACACACTTTATGCAATTTAATTAAAATAAACTTTATTAAATTAAAGCTTTCTCTCCCTTATTAAATCATGTGATATTTTTTTAATATAATATTTATTAATTTAACTAATAATGTTATTTAGAGTTTAATAAAAATAAAACTCCTAAATAAATTATTATTTAATTAAATAATATAAATATGCCTAAATTAGAACTTTAATCAAATCTTTTAAATTTAATTCTTTCATGCACATTTAAAGAACTTTTTAATTAAAATATTATTTTATATTTTTCTTTTCCTCCACTTTATTAATTAGTGCAAGGACTATTTAAAGCATAGTTTATTATTTAAATTAATAAGAATAATTAAAGCTCATTTTTTAAATGCAACTCTAATTTAATAATTATTAATTAAATAATCATAATAAAACAATATTAAATCTTTAATCTTTTAATATTTTAATTCTATTTTTATCCAACTTCTTAAATTAGACTTTTAAAATAAATATTTTAAACTGAAGTGCATATTTAATTAATTAAATAACATCGTATTCTAATTTTTCTTTAACCAATTTTAGACCCAAAAACCCCTGTGGGGGCATTGGCCCTCGACCCCACCCTGTAATATGACAGGGAGCACACTTGGGGCACTACCCCAAGACCCTGCAAAGGGCACTTCCCCTTGACCCTCTCTTAGAGGCACTACTCCCAAACCCCTGTAGAAATAATCTAGGAGGAAAATGTGTCGAATAAACCTTCGAGTATGGTTAGGCTCCACATCACAACAACAAGAATTCCAATTGACAATTTAACAAATCCATAAAATACTTAGTGCTATACCTAAAACAACTGCTCGTGCAATAGTACCCAAACTACAAAAAACACATCTACTAGTGTGGGTGTTTGTCTCCTAGACATTGGTGAATCATTAATTCCATCAAACTTTGATCCACAAACTTCATCACCTTACATCTCATTATTTTTCAAACTCTCATCCAA
The DNA here is from genome assembly GCA_028749045.1 of Cupressus sempervirens. Taxonomy (NCBI): domain Eukaryota; kingdom Viridiplantae; phylum Streptophyta; class Pinopsida; order Cupressales; family Cupressaceae; genus Cupressus; species Cupressus sempervirens. Next base: position 26,081,613 of record CM053786.1, read on the forward strand.
AGTATTGACCAATGTAATGTCTGCATCATCACAAATGTTCTAATAGACAACTCCTTCATGCATTACTTCATCTACATTTGTAACAACACATTCTAGAGGAGGAATTAATCAAGGGCCAACACTCACACCTCAAAATGGTCCTAACTTGGTCCAATAATTCACTAGACTTAAAAATCTTTTCCTTAACAACATTAAATGAGGGAAGAAGGAATTCTCCTTTTCTAAGAGATATCCTTATCCTTTTCACAAATTGGTCAAGATGCAACCATTCCCCACTAATTTTGAGATTCCAAAATTTGATAATTACAAGGGTGAGGTATGTCCCATTTAACATCTAAAAGAATTTTACGAAGTATGTCAAGAGATCACCTACAATTATGATTATCTAAAGAGACTCTTCACTGGGATTCTTAGTGGCCCCACCCTTGACTGGTTTATGCATCTCATTCTTGGTTCTATAGTCACATTCTTTGATCTAGAAGAGAAATTTATTGCATGACACTCATGCAACATCGAACATCAAGCCTTGCTTAGCAATTTGTGCAATGTGAATCAAAGGAATGACTTTGCCAATTTTATTCAAAGGTGGAGACATATTGCCCATTGAATCTCTTAGAAAATACCAAATAATTATCTCATTGATATATTCATCAAGAATCTGATACCCAAATTTCATTCCACATAGTTTCTCTAAATACTTTGAGACAGTTATAAAGAGAGGAAAAATATTGAAGATAGTCTCTTGCAAAAGGGTACTATTAAACTTTGTACCTCTTATTCAGACAACAATAAGCCTAAATTTTAGAGAAGAAATAAAGGGGTGATAAATGGTGGGGTCACAAATGTTAAACATGTCCAAAATGTTCAAGCATCTTATAAAAATCAAAGAAACACAACAAAAACAACCATAATCACAATAAAAGAAAAATCAAAATTCCAACAACAATCAACAAAATTAGAATAATTCTCAACAACAATCACCCCACAATCAAGGCTTCTCATTCACATGTAAATACCATAACAATAAAAATAATAAATCCAATCCATGACAATGTGAGAAATTCATAGCTCTTCTGGGATTACTTGATGTTGACTTTCAACAATAAGATGGTCAAGGGATAATGGTATATCCCAAGCCTTAACCATTTTATGAAAACCAACCTAAACCCACTTGGTATAACAATAACAAATACTTTCAATACCATCACATCAAGGGGCACAATATTAGTAAATGTATGAAACTAAAACATGTTGTCCAAGACCTCATAGATGATGGAAGAATTGAGTTTGAGGGAAAAACCCCATCATCATGAAATAACAAATACTTTAAATACCATCCCATCAAAGGCTACAATATAGATAAATGTATGAAACCAAGACAAGGTTTCCAAGACCTCATAGATGAAGGAAGAATTGAGGTTGAGGGAAAAACCCCATCATCGTTGAATAAGAAAATTGAAAGTTTGTAATGATCCATTTCCAAAACTGATGCAGGAGCATAGAGCTTGGATTTTGGTGGAGTTATGCTTTTCATGGTTAGGGATGTGTTGGAGACACATTGGAGAACCTTTCCTCATGATTTCATAGAGATGGGATGGATTGAGTTGAAGTTTGAGTCATTTTTACTTTGTTGTTGGCGTTGCATTTTCTAGTTTTTGGGTGCATGTTGCAGGCCGTGTAACTAATTTTGCACAATGAATGAGAGGATTCAAATTTCAATAATTAAAGATAGCCTAGAGTACTATCTCTAGTTAAAGGCATAAGTTCTAATTCTTTATAAGTTATGGAAATTCTCCTGGAGTATCGATTTCTGGCAGTTTTGCATAATATGTTTATGTGCATGACTTTCAGGATTGACGCATAGATATCTTTGATGAATTATACTTTGTACATTTTAGGGGTTGTAGAGGACGTAAAGTACTACCTTCATTTTGAAGCACGAGTTCTGATTCAATTGAAGCTAGGAGATATCATGATTTTTCTCAAGTATCGATTTTTGGACATTTAATTGCTGTTGGAGGCCAACTTGTGGTTCTTCAAGTATTTAATGTTAGTTTTATTTAATTTGTAATTGCTAGGCCAACTTGTGGCTTAGTTGGGTATAAGTAGGGAGTCTTGTGGATTCTTTGAGTCATTCATGATGGAGTGATTCATTCATTAGGAAGAGGAGTGAATGTTGAGAGTAGTTGAAGAGTGAGTTTTCCTGAGTCTATGGACAGAGCGCCGAATGTAAGGTAGTTTACAGTAGGATTGTGATAAAGTTGTGAGTGTGTGGATAGAGCGTCAAATGTGAGGTATTTTACACTTGGATCTTGGATAAAGTTGAAGCAGAGCTAGGGCTATAGCTGGAAAACAAGGAGATTTCTTGGTAGGCTTGCGAGAACAAGTTTAGATTTCCTTGGTGGTTTCTTCTAGATTGTTGTTATGTTATAGATCTGGGCTAGTTGGGATAGGTTTGGAGTGGATCTCAAGGGATCTTGCAGAACTGTTATTGTAACTGCTTTGTATTTGGCCATTACCAGGAAGGCCTTACAGCTTGGCACATTGCATATAACCATTATTTTATTAATGAATTATTGTAATTTGGTATCAGATCTTGCATTGTTGCTTCTTGTTGTTGATTTTTTTCTATGTGGTTATATTGTTGGGGGCTAGGACATCTCCTTTGGGGATTCTCTTGCCTTGTGTTGCGTCAAATGGTATCAGAGTGAAGGTTGTTCCTGAGCATGTAGATAGATCACTGAAGTTGTGGCAGTTTGGACCAAGACTTGGGTTGGAGAAGTAGATCTAAGTTGATCTTGATATGGTGGTGGATTTTCTTTCTGGAGTCCTAGATCTCTTGGTTGCGAGGTAGAAGATCATGGTTCTAACTTGCAATTTTAGAGAGCTTATAGATGGATCAATGGATGCAAAGATGGAAGAGAGGTCTTGTTGAGGCATGATTGTAGAGAGTTTGTGGATTGCAAATCTGTGGTCTTGGACTTGTGATGTGGTTCCTGATTGTTCATGCAAGGTGGCAGGTTGCAATCTGACTTGCAAACAATTAGAGGTTGTCACAAGGAATGTGGGAAGGATTTTTTGTAGAGGGTTTGCAAATATCTTGGAAGATGGCTCTGAAAGGATTGGACCTTGAGATGATTGCAAATCTCTGTGATGTGTTGGAGAGGAGGTTTTCTATGATGTCTTCTCGGGTTGAAGCTAGTTTGGCTGATCGAGCTAAGGAGGTGGTTGCTCAGTTTTAAACTAGTTTGGCTAATCGAGATAAGGATAGGATGAGGAGCACATTCCATTGATGTTTTTGGAGCTAGAGTCTACTGATTCGAAAGAGATTTTTTTGGCTAGTTAAGAGACTTGTTCGAGAGAGAAGATGGCATAGCAAGGTCGAGGTGGAAGAGGTTGGTTTTGTTGATCAGTTTGTGAAGTCTGATATAGAACTTGCATAGCAGCTAGAGTTTGTTGCTGAAGATACTTTGAACTTTGTTGATGTTGGGATAGACATTGGTTTTCATGATCAATCAGTTGGATCTGACATGGAAATTGTAGAGCACTTGGTCATGGATGATCTGGTTGTTGTTGGTGATGAGTTGTGTGTTGTAGAGCATCTTGTTGTGAGCAATGAGGTTGCTAGTGTTGTGAGTTTGGCATGTGTTGATGGAGATCTACATATTGCTACCGATGTGAAGTTTGTTGCTGCTAGTGTGAATTCACTAGTTACTGATGTAGATGAGGGTTTGCTGATGAAGCATTATGTTAAGTTTGTTCTTGGGTGTAAGCATGCTGATTGGGTTTCTGATATGAATTTTATTCTAATGTTTCAGTGGATGAAGCATAGATGGTTGATTTTTAGATTTTTTCTATTGACTTTGATGAAGTGGAAGCCTTTGGTAAAGATGGAGTTGGTTGCAGATCTTTCTTTGGGCATCAAAGTATGGGACATACTTTTCTATTTACTTGGGGAATATGACGCAAGAGCATCGAGCTTGGATTTTTGTGGAGTTATGTTTTTCATGGTTAAGGATTTTTTGGAGATACATTGGAGAACCTTTCCTCATGATTGCATAGAGATTGGATGGATTGAGTTGAAGTTTGAGTTGTTTTTACCTTGCTGCTGGAGCTACATTTTCTGGTTTGTGGGTGCCTGTTGTAGGCCATGTAACTAATTTCTTGCAATCAATGAGATGATACACATTTCAAGGATTGAAGAGGGCATAGATTACTATATTTTTTTAAAGGTTCAAGTTCTAATTATTTATAAGTTCGGAGATATGGCAATTATCCTGGAGTATCAATTTCTGGCAGTTTTGCACGACAAGTTTTTGTGCATGACTTTCGGGATGGATGTGCAAATATCCTTGATGAATCAGAATTTTCACATTTCAGGGATTGTAGAGGACCTAAATTCCTACCTTTAGTTCGAAGCATGAGTTTTAATTCAATCGGAGCTAGGAGATATCACAATTTTTCTCAGGTATCGCTTTTTGGACATTTAATTGTTGTTGGAGGCCGACTTGTGGCTCTTCAAGTATTTAATGTTAGTTTTATTTAATTTGTAATTGCTAGGCCAACTTGTGGCTCAGTTGGGTATAAGTAGGGGGTATTTTGAAGTCTTTGAGTCATTCATGATGGAGTGATTCATTCATTCAATTGAGGAGTGAGTGTGGAGAGTAGCTGAAGAGCAAGTTTTCCTGAGTCTATGGATAGAGCGCTGAATGTGAGGCAATTTACAGCAGAATTGTGATGAGGTTGTGAGTATTTGGATAGAGTACCAAATGTAAGGCAGTTTACACTTGGATCTTGGATAAAGTTGAAGCAGAACTAGGGTTGTGGCTGGAAAACATGGAGATTTCTTGGTGGGCTTGCGAGCACAAATTTAGATTTCCTTGGTGGTTTCTTCTAGATTGATGTTATGTAATGGATCTAGGCTAGTTGGGATAGGTTTGGATTAGATCTCAAGGGATCTTGCAGAACTATTATTGTAATTGCTTTTAATCTAGCCATAATTGGGAAGGCCTTACAACCCAACACATTGCATGTAACAATTATTTTATGAATAAATTATTGTAATTTGGTATCAAATCTTGCATTGTTGCTTCTTGTTGTTGTGTTTCCGCTATGTGGTTATATTGTTGGGGGCTAGGACATCTCCTTTAGGGATTCTCCTACCTTTTGTTGTGTCAAAAACACAATAGAATAATACCTCAAAGTCCAACACCATTCCATATGATTATTCCACAAACACAATCACAGGCCAAGATTATACATGTGAAATTCTAGAAGAGAATGATATTTGTGATTTAGAATCACTTTGTGGATGCATTGAAGAATCTAAAAACCATGTATGCACATTGACACTCAAGAGCGTAGAGCCTTTGACACTTGGTGGCGTAGATTCCAATGTTGTCACTCAAAGTTATAGAGTCATTGTCCAAGCCTTTGGAATGCACCACCCGTACCATCTACATCCACATGACCCACTACATGTTATGACTTATAGGCCCAATTAGGGAAGAATCCTACATAGACATCTATCCTAGAGCTTCTCCACACATTTCCCTTCCATACAGAAGTGCTTAATGTTAGAGTAAATAATTAATATCTAATTATTTATTCTATTGCTTAAGCTTACTTAGGTCATGCATTTATTTAATACTTTTGTATTTAATTCATGTAGTGGTTAGTTGTTGACAACTCGGGAGTTTGCTCCTTTTTTAGCATATTCCACTTTTTGTTGATATGTGCTGAGTTGTCATTTTTGTCCTCTACCTCCTTCCAGCTTGTTCTACAAGCTTCCTGGAGCTCTTTATATTCGGGCTCTCTCTCATTGTAACATCATAACATCACATCATTTCTTATTGTAAATACATTTCTTCTTGTGTTTGCATTCATGGTGTCTCTCATGTCCGTTTAGGGTTTTTGCCCTTGCTCCATGCTCCTCCCCTTTCTTGGCTTCTCTTTGACAAGTTCTGCATGCAGGTGATTTTGGGCGTCTTCGGAGTTGGCTTTCCTCAACTTCAACATGGTATCAGAGCCTTCCTGCTGCAGCTTTGTTGAAGAATTTTGAAGCCATGATTTGAAGTCACAAACCCTAGTTTGTTTGTGTTTTTTTTTTTTTTTTTTTCCTTCAAATCAGGGGGTCAGCAAATTTTTGGAGCATTTTCAGCCCAAACGGACATCGCCAATGGATCCAGAAGGCCGTTTGCAGTCAGGATTCATATAAAACTTGTTGTTTTTGGACATAGGGCAATTTTGGCAATTTTTTGAGGCCTCCAGGGTCACTGCCGTACGGACGCACGGCTTGAGAAAAACAAAAAAAAAAAATTTGGGGCGCACCGCCGCCGCGCCACCTGCGCGCAGCCCGCAAAGGCCGCAGCAGGCAGCGTCGCCCAAGCTCCGCCGCGGCCCGGCCGCCGCCCTCCGCCGGCGGCTCCTCCGTGTTCGCCGCCCTACAGCCACCTCCTCCCAGTTCCGCCGCCCCTGCGGCCGCCTCCGCCCGCCAGCTATGCAGACCACTCTGCAGCCGCGTCAGCACCTTTGCAGCCACTGCGGGGGTGACACGTGGCCTGGGCGCCACGTGGCACCATGCCACGTGGACCCACCACGTCACCCCTGCCACGTCAGTTTTGCCACGTGGCACTCTTTTTTGCTGCGACGGCCACCAAACCGTCATTTTTAAACTCGGCTACTGCTGACATCAGCATGGCGTCATCCTGCATCAGCACATTGCTTGCACTCTCCTATTTGGTTTTGGACCTACTTATGGTTTTTTGGCCATAACTTTTGCATACGAAGGTATTTTTCCGATCCGAAAGAAGCGCCGGAAAGCTAGTTCCGAGACGGAGATTTTGGTGCAGGTTTTTTTGGTTTTGATGCATTTTTATTTCTCGTTTTTTCTGTTGAAATCCGAAGTCCTATTTTTGACTTCGGCATGCATATCTTTTGCGTCCCATGTCAGTTTTTTGAAAACTTTATATTTCTGGAAAGCTAGTTCTGTGTTCTTTTCAAAAATATAGTCCTTTTTCTTCGTTTTTGGCCTCTGCTCTTTCTATCATAGTTTTGGCGTTTTAGCTATATGGTGGATATTTTGACTGTTTTAGGCCCGAGGATCATTTTTCCTGGCATGGTTTGCTTTCTTTTCGGCTATACTTTCTTTTGGTTCAGCTCTTTTTCAGTTTTGATCATTGTAGTTATCATTTTGAAGCACTTTTCTATTTCGCACTAAGATAAAGTGTCACTTTTGCATTCCGGGGATCATGAACGTTGCTTTGAGTCAGTTGTACTTGCACTATTTCATAAAGCACCATGGGGGGGATTTTTTTTTGCTATTTTAGGCATTCTCCCTTTGTCAAGTGAGTGTCCCTTCCACAACATTAGCCCCATACAGAGTCAGTTAGATTGTGTCTTTATCGGTGTCTGTACCTCTTTTCCTCTCTCCTCGTTCTTGGTTCGTTTGCAGGAGATTTGGCTCACCTTCTCAGTTGCCTGTCATCACACCCTGTCTGCATTAAGGGGGGGTTATGTTGTGTTCTAATGCATCCTTGGTTCGATGGTTCGATAGTGTGAACTATGTATTCAGTGGTTGATCCTATGTACAAGGCGATTGCAGTGGCTGGCTACCTATGCATTTCGGTGAGATGGATCATCTACCATATAGACATGCTCAGTTCGTGCCTTCTTCTTCCATGGAGGTTTCTTCAGATGAGCAGTTTGGCAGATTTGCGACTTCTTCATGCTTTAATGATGCTGCTTCTTCATGATCACTCTTTGTTCCTGTTTTAGGGGACAATTTCCCTAGTTGGAGACTTCTTCAGCTCTTCACTAGGTTCTTACCTCTTTTGGGGGGAGGGTTTTTCCCATGTGGTTTTCTCTTTTTTCTCGCTTACAGAGGTTGCATTTCTTCTTGCATTGTACATGGGTACCTAACATGGCCTCGTTGCCAAGACCCATTATGCATTTCATCTTTGTTTTGTGAGCTTAAGGCATTTCCCTAAGTTGCACTTAAGGGGGGGTGTTAGAGTAAATAATTAATATCTAATTATTTATTCTATTTCTTAAGCTTACTTAGGTCATGCATTTATTTAATACTTTTGTATTTAATGCATGTAGTGGTTAGTTGTTGACAACTCGGGAGTTTGCTCCTTTTTTAGCATATTCCACTTTTTGTGGATATGTGCTAAGTTGTCATTTTTGTCCTCTACCTCCTTCCAGCTTGTTCTACAAGCTTCTTGGAGCTCTTTATATTCGGGCTCTCTCTCATTGTAACATCATAACATCACATCATTTCTTATTGTAAATACATTTCTTCTTGTTTTTTCATTCATGGTGTCTCTCATGTCCGTTTAGGGTTTTTGCCCTTGCTCCATGCCCCTCCCCTTTCTTGGCTTCTCTTTGACAGGTTTTGCATGCAGGTGATTTTGGGCGTCTTCGGAGTTGACTTTCCTCAACTTCAACACTTAATACTACTCTTAATGTTATATTTTCTTCAAAATATCAAATTTTCCCAATTTCAAGCTATGACTAGCAATCTAGCCACACAAGAACATTTGGTCTCTATTAAAAAATACTTACATGGTCCCAATCCTCACCACAATAATTCACTCCATATTGAAGCCAAAATCCATTCCACTGAGAGTAAACAAGTCCTTATAGATGGTGGATCTAGTCTAAGCTTATGTACATTGAAGATGATTTGAATCATTGGTCTTCCTAAAAACCTCCTTGATGTAAATAACAGAATCACGATCTAAAAGGATATGATGAAAGAGAAAAAGAGAGGAAAGATTCAATAACATTCCCTCTACAAGTGGTCCCGACCTTTAATTAAAACAACTCCTCATTTTCTTGACCTTGATCTTCCATACAACATACTCTTGGGACAACCATGGATATATTCTATTAAAGGTGAATACACTACATACCAAAAAATCTTAAAGTTCTCACATCATGGCAAAGAAATAACTATCCTAAATAACTATCAATGTTTAAATATAGCATTTCCAAATGGGTCAACGCTCCCCTTTTCCTACATTGGAAAAGATCTTGAATTGATCAAAATGCTACAATTATGGGAAAACAATGTTGCCTATTTGTATATAGTTTTTGTTTCTTTCATGTGGTGTTTTCGTTGTTTAAGTTTGGTATGATCATTTCCTATGCTTTATCCTTCTTTTTATATTGTGTAACCAAAGATTTTGAGTTCTCTATATTTTGTCCAAAGTGCAATCTCTTGTTGGAGCCAATGTTAACTTGACCCCAATTTTACAATTTTATGAGTATATGTATAAGTTAAATTAGATTTAAGCCCTTATAGTTATGTATCATGTTCTTTCCTATGAAATCATTTATTAAGGTTTGGGTTAAGTGTTAAGTTGTTGAACCTTTTGAACCCTTCAAACTTGTTTAACGAGCTCCACTAGTTCAAACAATTCAACACTCCTAAGGTCATGTGTAAAAGCTCCTTGTCTTGGATATGATGTTGTTTGTTGATGAAATGATAAACAAATTGAACCTCTTGAACTAGTTCAAGTGGCTCAACAAGTTCAATTAATTTAATTTAATCTCAAAAAAATGTCTCCCCCTCATTTGTATGATTATTGGGAGAATTGTCTTGACGTTTAGAGGAATTTGTATAGAAATTATGTACCAAATTTACTCTACAACAAGTTGTTATTTTATTTTTGGAAATAGACAATAAATAAATAGAAGAGGTTGGTAGCTCCCTGGTTGACCTAATGTATAAGGAAGTTAAGTTGTTGCTAGTGCCAAAAGTTGACTAGATGGGACCATAGAAGGATAATTTGGAGCTCAAAATATTCCTTGATATAGGGAGAATTGAGAAATGGATTAGTGAAAAGAAGGCCGAAAGGATCCAATCATGTGAACTGAAATCTATTAAGGCTCCCAAAGAAAAAAGATCACATGTAATTTTTGTTGAAAAAGGCATCCAAATCTATGATATATGTAAGTAAAAAACTAGGGCCAAGAAAACTACTCCTAGTAAAAAGTCTAATAGTCCCCCAATGGTCACCTCTCCTGTTGGAGTGACTAGATCCATATCAAGTGCAAAGGAGAAAAACAAATTGAAGGAAAAGTGATTGATTTAGAGTAAGGAGAAGAAGCCAAGAAGAATATGGTTGATGAGGAGGTGAATTTCCTTAAGCTAGATATGGGCTATCAACCTGATGATACTATTTATTTAAATGATATGATTGATTTCATAAGTGCACTAAGTATGGTCAATCCCACACCTAGTCAACCTACTCCTACTGCAGGTGTCCCTAACACAAATCCCAAATGGTTGGAGGTCATAGTGAGAAAAAAGAGAAAACATGTTCATATAGCCTTGCCCCTAGATGATATCACCTGTAAATACCTAGGAACAACCTTTGACCCTAAGCTTAAGGTTGGTTCAAGAATGTCAATGGATCATCGGGCAAGGGCAAGGACCTAGTTTTTAGAGGTGGTTGGACCTTTAACTAAGGGAGAGGTTCAAGATCTAACTGTTTGAAATTTCAAAGTGGGGAAGGTGGACCTTGAGGTGTCTAATAGGGATGCAAATAATCATCACTTCAAAGCCTCTACGAAGAGAATAATCATGTTGAGCCTCTCTTGGAATGATGAAAAGGACAAAAAAGAAATAAAGAAGTAGTTGAAGGTGATTGAACAGTAAATTAATTCTATACAGAGCCCAATTTGACAACATGTTTCCTAAGAACCTCTTTCATTCAATCCTAGGTCTTCAATCAATTAAGCATTCCTAGACTAAGTTCATAGAGAAAAAATGATTACACGAGTATTTGAAGATTGCTTGGAAAGCATAATCCAAAAAGGAAATAATTATATTGTAGAATCTAAAGGAGTATTTATAATGATCTAGTCTATGCTACAGGGGAGTTGGATATGCAGACTTTAGAAAGAAGAAACCAAATGGATCAATGTGGTGTTGCAGATAAATGAAATCTAGAAATATGGTATAACCAAGTTATTAACTAAGAACCGTCAAAGAATGTGGATGAAAATGTCTTATATGCTTGTTAAAAAAAAGTGGAATGGAAAAACTATGTATTAAGATAGGGGAAATCCAAATACACTAAACTTGGCAAGGAATTACATGAACTTCCCCAATCCCCTAAATGAGCTCAAGTGCAACCACATAATATATGTGGATGAGGATGGCAATACAAAAAATGATGAGGATTGTGTGCTCAAAAGGGTAAGGGATTTTTTTTTTTTTTTGAATGTCGAAGGATTTTAACTAATGGTTATGTAAAGACTATTTATGCCTCATCATAAGATGAATACGGGTTTTTGATACCAGTTTTTAATAGACACAAGACATAACATACCATTTCTCGGTATTAGGAAGGGCGGCCTTCAGCAGTTATATGATCGATTCTTTTATATTGATATTCTTTGCCATCTTGGGATTGTGATAAATAAAAATATGAAGTTAATTGAATTTGACAAGCCACTCGAACATGTCTTCTAATATCATCCACATTTGTAAAAAGTGAGGTTTTTCATTCCTTTAAATCATTGGATAAACTATCTACTCTCTCATCACGTCATGAAAGAAAACAAGTGCATTGTCTCTACTCCACATTTTGCATGTATTTCTACATTGATACACATGGGGAGGTCACTAAAATGACACATTTTTCTTTGAACTGCAAATTGCATTTGCTTGTATGCCTCTAAAATAAACCTAGTCCTGGTAACAAGCAGCCACGACATGCCACATGGTCATTTCTAATTTATGAGACACCATTTACTTGAGCACTTGCATCCATCCATAGTATTGATAATGCATTTGTCTAAGAATTTAACAATTGCAACTTCATTCTTTGCCAGTTTTGAAAGATTTAATAACAATTTCTCGTGCACATTACATGCTCATTGCATTCAATGACACACATTTCTTTGAGGCATTTTTGAAAGAAAAAAAACAGTTTTAGCTGCACTATGTACAACTCCATGTTTTTCACATTACAAAATTAAAACCCTCTCTATATTTACTTAGTCGATAGGTTATTTGTGGTAACTTTGTTTTCAAAAATTGATTTTTTGATAGAAAAGTTGTCAGTGAGCTGGAAAAGTTGTCAGTTGACTAAAAAAGTTGTGCGAAAATTTTTAAATCCTTTCCGATCAGTTTTATTTCACTCCACTTTTAACTATTGTTTTTCATTTTTTGTTTATTTTTATAATGCCCCGCTCGAAAACCCAAGAGAAATAAACCTAACATGTTACAATGTTTACTGAACTATTTTTTTTTTAAAGTTTAAACAACATCAAGATAACATTAATGCGGAAGCAACATGAACATACACATCAAATACACATAATCAATTACAGATATAGTTTCAATTCCTCAAGGGTTTCTTTACGTTGAGTCACATTTAATAATTTTAAATTAATTAGTTTAAGTTCCAAGTACAATGTCTCAAGATCATAAAGAAATAACAGATACATAATCGCATAAGCAAATGCATAAGTATAAACAATACAATGAAAATACATCCAATTAATAACATCCACTGTACATGTCGCAGGGTATGTGAGAATAGATATAATACATCAGAATACATGATAACATATATACATCATCTGAAAAGAAGTCTCTGAGATAAGAAATAAGAATGATAAAGGTACATCTTCTGCAACGAACATCCAACAGCTGGCAATGTGAAGGGGAACCCAAATGGTAAGAAGACACTACCTCTCGACCGTGTGGTTACCTAGTCAGGCTTCCATTCCCACCGTGCAGGGAATATAATGAACAATCCACATACGGCTATCAAACATAAAACATTCCTAGGCATGGAATACCTACTAGCCAAAACTATCTCAAAGGTAACACATGCTACTCAAGAAGATAAGATAATCCAAAAAGAAAGAACACTCAATTCAATACTGACACCACATAACCAAACATCATACACGAACCAAGTATAAACCAAATATCAAGATCATAAGATAAAGTCAACGAAAGATATCCTCCTCAAGTCAAGAACCACATGTCAAAAGTACATCATCCATAAATCACCAATCATCATCAATGAAAGTAATAACCACAATAAAAACATTCAACAATAAATACACCACCAGAGGTACACAAATCTACAGAGGAGACTCAGGCTACACACATGGGAGTGTCATCACATGGCTGCTTGAGTTACCCTGGACTGATCTCTTAATAGACCTCGGACCCTCAAGCGTTGAGTTACCCTGGACTAGTTACTCTGAACCCCGGACCCTCAACCTCACACATGTGGAAACTAGAAAGCCCTCTCAAGAAGACGAGGCACTCATCCCATTCCCATCCTTAGTCTATACAAGCACTCAAGGCATGGGTGGATCAAATATCTCTAACTTATCTTTTTACTGTGTCCGACCCCCCGTCCCCCCCCTCCCCCCATAAATTTTAATTACTAGATTATCACTTATTACATAACTTGCATTAGGTTACCCTGGCACTGACCACTTTGGGTCTCGGACCCCTATGCAAGCCACTCCCAAAGTCATGTACCTAGACAACATTTCCTAAGAACATAAAACACGGTTGTGTCCCATACCACAACACTCATAAAGATCAAACTCGGTTCCTTAATAGGGAACCTGATAATAAGATGGTTCTCCCATCCAAGTAAACATTATTGTGCCACAAAGCATATCTCATAAATGTAACTTCCAGCTTAAAACATAAGCCCATTACAACATCCAGAACAAATAAACATCATAAAAGAATCACAAAACACATCATTACATCCAGCCACAAAATAGTATCAAAAAACTCTATAAAACCTCTAGTGTACGTCCTAGACTGGTCGACATCTAATCAACACCAAAAATCCCAAAGCATAGACAGTATAAGCAAAACAGTACAGTTTCATAGTTTGTGTTTGTTTTTAAAACATAAAGTTTCAGTTTTGTGTTCAATGTACGTTTTCAAGTAGATACTATCCATTGTTTACTCCTTCCATTAACCTACTCTTTTGTTTACATAATTATGCAATCACCCCTATACTGGACTTTAAATCAATTTTTTCAAAATACTCTAAGAGAAATTATTTATTTAACTTATTAAATAGTACGTATCGATAGTTAAAATTTCTATTGAGTAACTTTGATTATCAATTAAACTTAATTGATTTACAATTAATTAAATTAATTAATAATTACAATTAATTAAGTTAATTAATAATTACAATCTTATCAAATAATATCCATTATCAATTAACTTTAATTAAACTAATTTTAATTAAATTAATCAATAATTATTGATCTAAATACTTATATTAAAATTCTTCATTAATTATCAATTTATTAATATTTAGCCAAAAATTATTAATAAATTAATAATTATAAAAGTTATATTAAAATGCGTTAATATTTAAATATTTAAATATTAATAAAAATAAATATTAACAAATATTGTTAATTAATAATAAAGTTAATATATTAAAATTTTATTAATAAAAATTATAAATAATACTTATACCTTTTAATAAATAGTATTAATTCAAATTAATACTAATAACAATTAAATGCAAAAAGTATATCCCAAAATCGAATAACATTCATGAGGGGAATAATTTAAATTTTATGTAAACCAAAATTTATGTCAAGTGATTATTTCATCGCTGACTGCCAAGTACGCAGCAGACTGTTGTCGCAGTCATCCTGCGTCAGCAAGTACGACTGCGTACAGCAGTCGCCTACTGTAAATTAATAAAAGGGCAGGGGTGGTTAAGCCGCCTCTCCCCAAAAGTTTTATATTTTTAAAATTTTATTATATAGTTATTTTTAAATGTATGAACTTTTTCTATTATTAGAATTTTGTTTTACAATTACATTTTATTTAATCTTTTTAAAACCTCTCAAAAAAAAAATATGAAAATATATACATAAATTTATTTTTAATAAAAATAAATTACAAAGAATTTTTCCCTCTTTCATCAATAATTTTAGATATATTCATTATTATTATTATTATTATTATTTTAATTTTATAAATAATTAAAATTTTAATCTTGTAAGAAAAATAAGTTGAACCATTCGATTTTTTTTTTTTGATCTAAGATTTCATTTTCAAAATCAAACCCTTTCCAAATTTAAATTTCTCAATTCTATTTTAATTCAAAACCCAGGTCTCGATTTAATACTAATTTCTTTCAACTGTAGAACGAGGTTATTTAAATAGTTTTTCAATCTGGATTCACAGATGGAATCAAATAGCTAAAGATTTAGAACAAAGGATGGCAAGATTCATACAACGAAATTTGAGAAAACAATTTTCAACAAGCACGAAGAAGACAGAGATCCGAAGTATTTCTACCATGTTCACAAACCCTACCTTGATCTGATGCTAACAATCTGGTGAAACCCTTGCTAATCCAAACCCTTCCAAGCTTCCAAAGATTTCTTTGTTCCCCTTTCCAAAAGTGTGTTCCCTGAAACCTGTGTCTGCAATAATGACCCGAAAATCCCTAATATAGAATCTAATTACCTTTAGAGTTTCTGTCACCACCACTTCTAAAATTATAATTATTTAATTTAATTAATTCTTTCATGCACAATTAATTTCCTTTTTAATTAAGATATTATTTTATTATTCCTTTCATGCACGTTAAATGAATTATTAAATTACTTTATTTAATTTTCCACTTGACTTCATTTTAAATTAATTTATTAACTTTTTAAATCTCATGCGCACTTTAAAATATCTTTATTAAGTTCACATATTTTATCTTTTTAATTAATTTCCTATATTATAGTCTCATGTAGGCATCATGCGAACTTGAATCCTTTCCAAAATTTAATATCTTTTCACTTTTTAATTTATTTTTGAACTTTTAATTTCATAAATATTTATTAACTTAAATAACAATAATATTTAGCATTTATTTAAAAATGAACTCTAAATATATTATTATTAAATTAAATAAATATTATCACGTTCTAAATTTATTCTTAAAACTTTTATCTTCAAATTCAATTCTTTATATTTAATTAATTTCTCAATTAATTAAATATTAAAATGTCATAATAATTTTTCAATAAATTTAATCATTAATTTAATCTTTTAATTAGACTTAATTAACAGAAAATTCATCAAAGACTCACAAAACAACATACGCACAAAATACTCACGGGTTTAAAAAGGGTAGACAGTCTGTTATGAATCCTTCTTGCAAGACAAGTATTTTAGGCTATGGTTAGGATTGGACCTGATCATTATCTTCCATTCTCACCATTTGAGTATTTGTAATAGGGCACGCTCATCCTGGCAATTCAGGGAAGTCGATGCCCAGTACCTGCATTCTGCATAAAAGATGAGCATGTACATGTATATAATATATATAAACTAAACAAGCAATGGTAGAGAGTGGTTCATCGTGTAGATCCTGACTAGTAGGTGACTACAACTCCCTCCCTTAACCACATCAAACACGTCAGACAGAAAGATAAAATAAACACGCACACCATACACATGCAAGTATGGGTAAGTATCGTAAAAATCACAAATCTAACATCAAATGCGTACATGTAATAATGCATCTCTATCAATACAACATAATCATCATTAAAGACATCCTGTTAACATTTTTACTAAGAAAACACATTTACTAATTAGGAATCATCATTAACGTCATGTGAAATGAAATCAACTACACAATTATAACCAATATATTTTTAATCAAAGTCATGAAATAATATCATAGTATTGTAAATCCAATATCTCTAAACTAATCAATGCACAAAATCAACCTAAAGCAAATTGACAATGATAACAGAAATGCGAACTAGGGGCAAGCACTACAATTTTTAAAAATATTATGATCTCTATTTATTTAACTTTTGATTTTTAAAATTGATTTAGATTATAATTTTTTAATTTTTTTGATTTATTTTTTTATATTACTTTAATTTTTTGTTTAAATATTATTTTTGCACTTTCTATAATTTATTTAGTTAGAATATATATTTGATGGATTTTTTAAATGTTTATATTTTTCATCTCTTATAAATTGAATTCAAATAAATAATATGTATTAATCTATTTAGAAGATTTTAGTAAATATTATATTATTTAAATTGAAAATTATAAATAAGAATATATTTTAAATCTCCACTTTTAATTATTGTTTTTCTTTTCCTATTTATTTACAAAATAAATACTTGTGATCTACACATAAGGTCATGTTGTGATATCTATTTATTTAACTTTTAATTTTCAAAATTAATTTAGGTTTTGGTTTTTAAATTATTTTATTTTATTTTTTATACTAGTTTAGTTTTTTCTTTAAATATTATTTTTTAGTTTTTGTAATTTATTTAATCAATAGAATATTTGTTAGAGACGTTATTTTTTTCATATTATTTTTTTGTATTTCTCATATTAATTTTTCATAATAGATTCTTATATGAATTTTTTTTTAATAATTTTTTCATATTTGTTAAATTGAATTTAAATAAATAATATTTATTAATCTATTTAAAATATTTTAGTAAATATTATGATATTTAAATTTAAAATTATTACTAATCTAATTTGTTCACATAAGATTATATTTAAAAATAATAATTTTATTATCTAGCGCCTATCGGCTTATTGTTGCACAAAAGCATGTAGCTGCTAGTTATTTTTATGGTTCATGTGTGTAGAAATTGCATTTGATTCAAGGTTTTTAAAATTCAAAAATTAATTAGAAAACATTGAAATTTAATCTAAGTGGTATAATAGATGTGATGAAACCTATTAAATATTGTGCATATTATTCTCTTAATCTTTTCTTCAAATTAAAACTTTTGAAATATAACATATTTAATAATAATATAACCTTATTTTAGTGTTGAAACAAGATGGCTTATCTTATTATATAAGCCTTTGTCAATTTTAGGTTTAAAGATTTGGTCAATTATTTAGAAGATTGATGATCCATAATAGCACTCACAAGCACATGTCTAATTATAATTATAATACCCTTTTAAATGATTCTTTGCATCAACATGAGCATCATGAATATTACATTTTTATCAAATTAGGTAACCATGTTAAGGTTAAAACAAGCCTCCTTCACAAAGGAATATAAGGGGCATGAGAATCCTATAGCATAACCAATGTAATATGGTCAAGAGAGGGAAAAAATAAAGCGGTACGAAATAATCATAGATGTAAAATCAAATAATTTGATGAAAAATCAATTTGCAATCCTCCAACACAAATAAGAGAAGGAAATTAGAAAAGAAGTGAATACAAAAATAAGATGTAACATTCAAAAATTTAGTAAAAATAATAATTTGGAAGGACCGGCCCTAGGAGATGTAGATGTTAACTTTAGTTCACCAAAATGTAAATGAAATGAATTGAACTATGTAATTAATTTAAGGTAAAAATTATATGCAACCAATCAAGAATTAGTAAGAGTTAAATTAATTACAATGCATAAACAAAATGGGATTTTAGTTGTATTTAGCTCTAGAATCAATGATGTAAAATTAATGTTGAACTACCTTGTATTTTTTATTGAAAAAAATGATGGATTATGGATCTATCTATCTACCTAGATCTACCTAGATTTATAAATCTATCTATTGATCTATCTACCTAGATCTATCAATCTACCTACATCTATTTATCGATCTACCTATCTATCTATCTATCGATCGATCTATCAATCTACCTAGATCTATCTACCTACCTACCTATTTAGTTATCCATCCATCCATCTATCTAATTAAAATAATTAAAAGTAACCCTAATTGAGAAGGGACACGATGAAGTAAGAACTGGGTAAAGAAAACCTTTATTGATTGAAACCTGTAAAGTATGTTTTATCAAGTTATTTATAAATTCTCACTTCATTCATGTAGGTTAATGACACATGAGGGTGGGTCCTCATTTACAAAATTAAAGTTTAATAACTACAAACCTTGTGTCTTATCCTTAGCCATACTTTTATTTTATGGACCAAGGTTACAATATTTTGATCCAATGTTATGGATTACATGGATTGATAATTACAAACAAGTTTATTAATGCAATATATCACACCATATCTCCTTATATTTTATGCAGTATGTTATACCATATCTCCTTACATTTTGGTATGATATACTACATTGACTCTTGATATATTGCCAAGGGATAATCCTTCGATTTATTTTTTCTTTGGAACCCATTATTATAAGGAAGTCTATTCCTTTCTTCCCACTCTTTCCATTGCTCTTGCAAACACATGAAAGACATGCCATCTTTCCCAATATGTCTTTCTTATTAGTCATAGAAATAACAGACAATTGTCATTCCCACAACCATCAATATATACAAGAATACATGAAGATAGTCAGTTTAGATCATGCCTCTGAAGTTAGGAGAAGATAAATAAAAATTCATCCTCAAACTATGCCCTTAATATTGGCAAAACATCTATCTAGTTATCTACAAGTTCTAGCAAATTGTATTGGCGAACTCATTCAACTTCTAATACTAACAAAGTTTCCCTAAAAGCAACATGAAATCTTTGATTATTAACATTTTACCATAAAAGTGGCCATAGAGAATAGCCACCCATAAAATAATTGTAACCATTGACCTTCCTACGCTCAATTCACCAATCAATGTAAGTCTTGATATGTAGATTCTCACTCTATGGGTTCAATACCAGCCTTGAATGAATAGTGACTCAAGAGAATCAAAATCAAACTAACTACACATCAAAAAATTGTCATGATTAATAATGCAAAATTTAAGCAACTTAAAAACTTTGTTCATTGATTGCCTTTGTAGATCAAATTAAAATAATGCCCACAAATCTAGTTGAGCAATGTGTGTGTGTGCATGCGCATGTGCATGTGTGTCTATATATACATACATACACACATATCTATGTAAATACACACACACACACACGTGTGTGTGTGTGTGGGTGACATGTACACACACACACACACACATACACATTGATGTAGGAGCATCATGGAGTAATCAAGAATCTTTTATGCAGAAACTTTGAGCTCGATTTTGTGGAATCGTGGTCTATGAAGTTGGGGATTTGTTTGAGGCAAATTGGGGAACCTTGTCCTAAGTGCACATAAAGTTTGGAATAATCATGTTCGAGTTAGAGCCATTTTGACAGCTGTTAGTGTGTTTCTATTTCTTGGGCAGATTTTGGAGATCGTATTTGTGAGCTTTGATTCGGGGGAGTTGGTGTGCGCACTCTTGGATTTGGATCATTGGATGGCATGTGGACATATGCCTAAGGGCACCAACTTTTATGTTGTCATATAAGTTAGTTATGATTGTAAACTTAGGGCTTGTCCTAAGTATTTAGTTATTTCATGTATTTAATACATCTTGCAAGCCAACTTGTGACTTGAGGGTTTATTTAATGTAAATTGCTAGGTCGACCTATGGCTTGGTTTAAAGCAAGTAGAATGTTCTGTCTTTTCTTGAGTCATTCATTCAACATTGAGTAGCCAAGATGAGTGAAGTTCAATAGAGCTAGTGACTGTGTTGGCTTGGGAAAATAAGAAGGTTGTTTAGTGACATGCGAGAACAAGTTTAAATTCTTCTTGGGGTTTCTACCAGATTGTGAGTTTGGGCTAGCTAGTGGTTGGATCTTACAAAGTCTTGCAAAGCTTTTATTGTAATTGCTTATGTTGGTCATGACTCAGAAGGTCTTACAGTCGAGCATGTTGGTTGTAAATCTGATGATTCTTTTATAAAAATTTGTTACAATTGATCAAAATTTGAGTTATTATTATTCTTCCACCATGTGATTATTTGTTGAGAGCTAAGACATCTCTTTTGGGAATTCTCTTGCCTTGCATTGCATCACACACATATATGTATATATTTGTGTGCATGTGTGTACATGTATATAGACACACATGTATGTATATGTATACACATATATACATATATATACATACGTGTACATATACATACATGCATGTGTGTGTGTGTGTGCGCGCGCATATACATATATGCATACGTACATGTGTGTGTCCTTCAAAAGAAATCCCTACAAGATACCCTCGTCAAAATATTATCCATGATCAATTACTCAACCAACTATATAATAATTTGAACTCTCATCTAAAATTATTTTATGAAATTGTTTACCTTGTTATAATGAATTACATTATATAATTCTAAAAAGATTTTTTAGTTCACTTCTAAGTAATTGGGTTCAATTTTTTGAACTATGGAATTGATTTAATGTCCAAGTTCAATACTATGAAAAATTGATAGTTGTTGTGCAAGATCAATCTATAAAAACAATATTCACTTTCAACTTTGAGATATCTTGATATAAAAATCAAGCCAACATTTATTAATTCAACAAGTGATCATATTCTCCTTCGCCAAATCCCTTGTTTATGTCGAGCCAATGTTTACAGAAATGAATTAGGAGCTTCACAGTTCAACATATGATCATGTTCTCCTAATTCAACACATGATCATGTTCTCCTAATTCAACACATGATCATGTTCTCCTAGGTCAAAAGCTTTGGTCACCCAAATGAAGGTGATGAACGATATAAAAACAAAAATCAATGGCCTATAACCAAATATGGCTCTTTCTCATTTATTAATTGAGATGTGTTCAAATATTCTTTCTCTTGATAATTGTGCATCTTAAACATGTACTAACTTCAACTCATAGAGTAGTAATTTCCAAATTTAAACAAATTAATTTTTAGATTCGGCCATGTTGATGGTTGATGTGTTAAATAGGCTCATAATGACCATCAAAAGGGGAGGGGTAAGGGGCAGTTTTTGAATTTTAAATAAGTTGAATCTAGAAGCCACTCCTACATTTCGCAAGATTTAACCGTGCTGTTCTTGCATTGGAAAATAACGGAAGTGATAACAGTGATAGCATATGCATTAATAGTACAAATACTAATGAATAGGTGACAAATTTGATATGAATACAAACTTAGCCACAAACCAAATCTAAATAAGTACAAGAGAGAGAAAAAAATCGATGGATTTTTAATTTCACCATTGCACTATTATAATCCGTAATTGATACTTAAAAACATATATACCAGGTGTAATTGGTTCTGACATAATAATAACACTCCCAGAGTAGTTCCTAAAATGATTTACCATTTGTTGCTGCTGCTCCATAATTATCCATCCTCCTCTATTATTAGTTGTATTATTCAATCATATGAAGTTTTTAACGACCAAACGAAGCTTTCAAATATTTTTCTACAATGACTGTTTTTTTTTATCTATATTATATCATTATCTTTTATTACAAGTATTGCTTCGATCAAATCCTTTAAATCCATTCATGCTTACAAGCTCAACTGCACACAAGTCCCACCTAATAAAGCATTAATTGTGTTTATTTTTCCAAAGCTCAAATGTTCCCAATCCCAGGTTCAACCTAATGAAGCTTTTACGAATATTTCTGAAGTAACGCACACTTGTGTTTCTTGAGGGCCAGTTTGGTTGCTGGAATACAACCGGAATAAGAATAGTAAATTAGAATATGATTTGTATTCTTTGTTTGGTGCGTGAAATAAGAATAGGGAATAGGAATACATATTCTCATTTTAGCCCCAAAATGAGCTTTTGTCCATTCCAAAAAATACTTGTAATTGGAATCGCTATTCTTGCATTCATTTTAACTTTCTCAAATTTGATTAAATTTTTAAATCCGCTTTGACCTGGGGTGAGTGCTGGAACTTTGTTTTCAATATTTTCAAATATTTCAGTGATTTTCCAATGGCGCCGATTACAAGTTAACCCTATTCCAATTTAAGCTTGCATAACCAAACAAGGGATAAACAAGATTGGATTGCATTTTTCCATTCCTATTCTTCATTCTCCATTCTCATTCAAATTTTCTATTCTAATTCTCAATTCCTATGCTTGCAACCAAACGGGCCCTGATGGACTCCATTCCCTTTGCCATATGATCCTCTCCTTACTTTCACATACATTGTGTGTTTCTTGATGGACTCCATTCCCTTTGCCATATGATCCTCTCCTTACTTTCACATACATTAACAAACTAAAGAATTTTTAAAACCAAATGAAGAATTTTAAAACCTCTGTCATTGCTTTCATCACTTCAACCATGCGCACGTTTGATCTAATCTACCTTCTACTGATTCTGAATGAATTATATTTTAATGCTTAAGTGGCTACTTTTTAATCATATTATTGTTACTTTTATCACTTGATATACTGAATCCTCTACAAAATTTTGATATAATGAAGCTTTTAGATTTTGTTAAGAAATAATTAAATGTTACCTGCTGAAGTACTTCATTTTGGCTAAAGACTCTCAAATGATCCATCATTTACTGCCAAATGTATTTACTTTTCCTATCAATTTTATCATCCTTTTTTATCACTTTTGTCAATTTAATAGTAAATGAGATCCGAATATTTTGCATAAATATCCAATTGTGATCAGGCTTTTATGGTAGACTCCTTATGGTATCAGGTTGGTATTGTTTCTCTACCACTCTAGCCTTGATAAAATGCAATCTCACATGGAAGTTTGGAACAGCTAGGAGTCAAAATTCAAAATACCCTCGACCTCTCAGCCATGGCATGGCTCCGATTGGTCCCAAGGTCCTGGTCTTGCTAAGGCTCCTGCTCCTATTGCTGCTGGTTGGTCCACTCCTGGTGGTGGTTCTGCATGGCCAGAGGCCCACTTATTCCAAATGGTCTTTCCCTCACATGGCTCTCGCAATTTGGCATCCCAGGACTGGAGGAGAAAGATAAAGATAAAGATGCTACTGATGATGGGTTGTCTCTACCTGACCAACCCATTAACCCTGCCAATGTATGTGGTTTTCATGATCGCCAGGATTCTCCACACTCGGCTGGCACTGCTCTTGCAAGCTGAGGTTGTTTATATTACTTTTTTATGAATAGTTTGTAAGTTGTCCTGTCATGGGTACTTTCGCAGGGTGATCTCATATCCCCCAGCGCCCCTTTTTTGTGAATATGTAACTTTATATTTAATAGAGAAGGAACTTTCATCAAAAAAATCCCCTCCTCCACAATGGAGTGTTCTGCCACAACACTAGTTAAATTGCAGTTCCTTTTTTACTCGTTTTCTTTGACAATTTGACCTAAAAAGAGTTACAAGAATCAAACGCCAAAAATCCTAATAATGACATTTAAATAGGAAAATACTGCTATGTTTCCCTGAGGTTCCGGTACAAGGATGGTAGGGGATGGCAGGGTGGGTTTCTGGCATGGCAATTTTTTTAAGTGATTTTGGAGACCGATGGACGGCTATATATATAGGAAAATTTTAAAATATGCATTGAAATTTGCAAATATACATGTCATTCATATGAAACTAAGCACAAAGTGTGTCATTTAAACATTATAGAGCCATAACATACAACATTTGAATGCCCTTTAGGAAATAATATCTGATTTCAGTACTCAATTGTCAAAATGCACATCAATATCAGTGAACAATATCATAATGATAAACATGATAAATCCGAAAATCTAAATCTAAATATGCCTAAAGCTATACGCCCAAAGGCTAGAGGGCTGCCATAAAGTAGTAAGTATCAATGTATCATAATCATCTTCACGTTCAACATAAAAAACATAATATAGAAAAACAAAGCAGACTGCTGCTCCTATTCTGCCTCTACCGCATTTGGAGGGGTGGGGTCCACTTCAGCGACCTAGTAAGGAGCCTTAAAATTATTATTTAATATTCACTTTTTAATTTTCTTGCATAAAAAAATAATTAAAAAAATTTAGGGACAGCTGGCTGTACCTGATACAGCTGGGGGACATCTAGGCCTCCCCTTTCCATACCGGGGATGGCTTTTCTTCCCAGCTGCCCCTAGTAATTTGCCTTTTTTGGGGACGGTTGGGGGATGTCCCATACCCATTCCCCCATCCCTAGGACGTTCCCGTTTCCGAAACTCCTGTTTTTAGGCCGGGTACGCGTCCCCGGGGAACATAGAAAAATAGCAAAATAACAGTTAGTGTAGTGAAAATTTAAATGAATCCTTGAATACTATTGTAATAGAAAAATAACATAGGAACAAGATTAGTAGAAACCAGGCATTTTCCTCTGAAATTTTCTTCCAAAATTTTTTCAGTTTGCCCAGTAAAACTCAACCGGGTATCAACGCTCAAGCACAAGGAAAATGCAGAAACATATGAACACTGATTAAATATGCAGGGCTGATGCCCATACAAATAACAAAATATTCATCAACTAATTTTTCCTCTATACTTGATCGTGTAAGCCTTTCCATCTAAGCTGCCTTTTATTCATCTAATAGAAAATTACAAACTGGCTTGGCAGAAAGACTTGTCCAACATTGAAAAACCCAGCATACTTCGACATTTATTTCTCTGATGCTTTCCTACTCCTGCTATTGCTACTGTTACGATTGACTGTGAAGAGTTGGTACCCAAGCTTGTCTGATTCTTTGCCGTTACCACTTGACTGTGAAGAGTTGGATCTAGTCTCTCCTTTGACGTCTACATTATCATGTCTGCTAATTGCCCATAAATTTACTTGATGCTATCCAGAAGCCACTGATTCCTAACTATAAAAACTCCTCTATATTACAGTGCCGTCTTTGATGGTGGAGTTCTTTAGTATCACGGTTATACCAGAACGTATGTAATATCCTTCTGATGGTCTGTCTGCTTCTTCAACATTCTGCACACCCAGCCAAAATTGTCCAATCATTTCAAAATGTGTGAATAATATGTGCTCTCATTTTCATGAGAATGTGGATTTAAAAAACAAACCAACCAACTAGTGGTTTCTTGTAAAGTTTAGATTCTTTGATACTGTCACATTTGCAAGAAATTTAACACATCAAGCAGACAGAACACTGAAATTGAACAAAAGTAAAAACATTTAAACACCCAATGCAGAGCTGAGAAAAGCTCTTGGCAACTAATTAAGTTAAGAGCATGCCAATGTGCATAATTCTTGTTTATATTAACTCAGTTTGCATGAATCTGAACAATCAAATATTCAGCTTTTGATTATGGTTTAATTTTACATGATTGTCATTTATCATCCATGGTTGTACTTCAAAAATATGTACCAAGGGTGAACTTAAAATGTCTTTGGATTGCCAGATGATCATTGGTTTCAAAAGGGTACCAAAATGAGGAGGGATTTTTGCTAGCAATCTAGCAGAAAATAAATAAATAATTCCTAGGATGGAGCTAAATGGTAAATATTCCTTCTTTTCTGCAATAAATTTTGTACCCTTCCCAAAAAACCCGTTAAATAATGCTATTTTCTAAGCTGCAAATCCTCTGATTTGGGGATGAGAGAATTCAGGGACAAAATAAATCATCAAAATATAATTGAAATGCATGATCTTTCATTTCTTTTCTTATTTATCTGTGTGTGGGGAATAAGAGATGGAAGCATACATCAGTGTTAGCAATCATCACATTCTTTCCAATCCTTGCATTTTTGTCAATGATGCAATTCCTGTCAAAGGCAAAGCCAAACACAAAAAAGGTCAAGAATGTCTAATGCAAAATGTCAATATTTAATGGAAGATATTCTCGAATTGTGATGTTCAGCAAAGAAAAGATGTAACCTTATTTTTGTGTTCTGCCCAACACCAATAGGCACTTTCCCTTCAGCTAAAGAAGATGCAATTTCAGCTTCAGTTTCATAATAATCAGCACCCATCATCATGGTATCCTGCCAAAAAAATGGCATTCCTGTTATATTGAATAGCATTTTTACATTTGGCATGACCACATCTCCATCAAAAATCCATCAACCACGAGAAGTAGGCTAAACATGAATTACCTTCAATTCCGCACCATATTCTAATCGTGAACGGACTCCAACTATGGAATGTTGTACACTACATTCCCTGAGAAAACACCCATGTGATACTATTGAGTCCAATACCTGTGGGAAAAGAGTTGGGAAACATCCAAATAATGTGGATTAGCTTCTTTTCAAACATTGGTAACCATGGAAGGTAATACATACCCATGTATTATAAGCATAAACATCAATCTAGCTTATTACCCGACATTGTTCAATTTTAGTTGGAGGGAGAAAACGAGGTGAAGTGAATATAGGCTTCATAGGATCATAAAATCGGAACTTTGGAGGCTGCATTATAAACAGTTAAATTAGTACAATCTTCAATTGTCAGCTAGATTATCCTGCCTGTGAATAATGGCATTGAATTCAACAAGTCTAATTAAGAAGTAAACAATCAAACACCATCAAATAGTCAAAAAAACATATTTTTTGGTGCTCTGCTTTGTTTTTAGAATAAAGAAAACACATTTTATTAATAATCTAAAATTTTACACAGAGGTATAATTGAAGAGTCAGACCTGATCTGCAAGAGCTAAATTGGCATCAAAAAAGGACTTAATAGTTCCTATGTCCTCCCAGTAGTCATTGTATAGATATGCCTGTCAATATACCAATGTGACAAATCAGAATTCAATTATACTATATGGAAACCTGAAAGAAGAAGTGCAACAATGAGATGCTACATGAAATAAAATTGCTCAAATGCTGGATTTTCAGGATTTTCAAAATTGTTAATTGATTGAACGCATTTAGCCAATTTTAACCTTGCTTACCTGAACATTGTATTCTTTTGCACATGCAGGAATAAGTTCTGAGCCAAAATCATTTGCAGTTGGGTATCTCCACCTAATAATATGTTAAACAAGCATAAGTGCATAGGTTTAACCATAATACGGTTTTCCATTTTCCAGCTAACAATTCAAAAAATGTTTAGAATTCCATCACTCTCAGGAGAGCTCAACCATAAGGGTGCACAGCAATAGAATATTCAAATCGAGCAGCATTCTCACATAAAAGGGCACTGAATTTGGATTACCTGAGAAGCTTGAGAAGAATGTCTGTCCGGAAGACATATATGCCCATTGAAGCAATGTAGGGCTTCAGTTTGGCTTCCTGGGGAGTTAACCCCAGGACTGTTGTATCGACTTCCTATTATGCCAAAGAATGGGATTATCCATTAGTGTCAATGGCTAAATAAAATCACTTGAATGTCAAAGACTAAACAGTCATTGGCAATGGAAGGTCAATATATAAAATATAATCCTTCTAGTCTGAAACTAAATATGACAATTATAGCAGTACAATAAATCAGATTTAAACCCATCAAATATCATGTAAAGGATAATTTCTAAGTTACCATTGCCCTCAAATTAGCTCCCTTGGGCTTTTCACTAAAAGAAAGCACTCGGCCTCTATCATCAATTTTCATCAATCCATAATCGGATGCGCGGCTGTCAATACAACACAAGTCTTTATAGGGTGTCCTATAAATTAAACTAAGAATTCTCCTAGTTATAGACCCCTAGAGTTGCATTGTGATCAATTTGACCTTTTTGGGCTCAATAACAATGAGCAGATAAGAGAAATTGGACAGCTTGAAAAAGCTTCAAATTGTCCAATTTAAAAAACAGTTAAGACTTTAAATAAAGAGCAACTCTATTTATATTAAATACACTAGTCAGTTAAAATATTCCATATAAGTGCAATTCATTCTCCATAAACATATTGTGTAATGGCCATCCACTCCAAAAACCCAAACATGCACAACATATTACTGTTGGAAAAGAAGCCTACCTGTCATCCATTGGGACACAAGAAATTGTTACATCAGCTGCAGTGTCAATGTGCCTCTGCATGCAAAGTACATGTTTAGAAAACACAGGTTATCAAAAACATAATTCAAAAGGGAAAGGTATTGCCAAAGAAGAGTCAAACATGCAAACAAATTCCAAACAAAGACGGGTTAGTAAACTTAGAACATCTGGAAAGAGAAATAAGTTGCAAGGTGAATACGCCATTGTAATGGGTCATTCCACACCTGTATAAATTCCATGTAATCCATGCGATACAAGTGATCACCAGACAAAATGAGGACATGTTCTATGTGTTTTTTTGTGGCATCCTGTAACCAAAATTAATTGGACATTAGCTTAAGGTGTTATAAACCACAAAAAAGTGAATCTGACAATCAGGCAACTTTCAAATTGATAAAATAAGATTGTTTTAACACACCTCAAGAAGCCAAGTAAATTGCCTTACTGCATCTGCTGTGCCCTGGAACCATTTCTTGCCATCTGGTGTCTGAGTAGCAGCTAGAGGCTATTTGGCACGAAATAGAGACACATGCATGGATTGACAAATATAAGTATTCATAACCAACTGAATTAAAATTAAATATCAAAATTTTGAAGCATGCCTTCTTATTTAAAGAAAAACATTTCTGTCTTCTAGAGTTTAAATAGACTAGCAATCTAAACATTTCTAAAGATATGCAAATGAAAAAAGAACTTTGGGATGACGGAACTCCTTTCATTAAGAGAAACACTTTTTGTCATTGTACAATGATCATTTTAAATATATAATTAAAACCCTCACTCTCTATTCTCAACTAAGTTTAAATAAATTCTTTAATTAACATTGTTGGACAATGTACAAGCTTTTCCAATCAAAGTGAAAGTGTATGGGATTGACAACAAAAGGATCATTGATGAAAGGCATTCAACAACCACCATTAATTCAATCCAATATTGTAGACCACTTAATCGGTAGCTACAAAATTATTTGAATTTAATTTGGTCCATATTGGAAATGCAAAAACACTCCATTCACATTTCTATAGAGAAAGGAATAAATTGGTCAACAAAGTAGCCATCCATGCCATCAATAACTTAGAAGACATCAGTGAAGCGGATAATATTAATGCATGGGAAGATCTCAATTCGTCATCAAACTAACAAGCAGATGAAATCTAGTTTCATTTTAATACATGCCACTTGGTCCTTTTCAAGATAGGAATTACACACTTCACACGAATACTTGAAGATTTTAAAATCCTGCAAAAATTTTGAGTACTGAGCACAAGGTCATCATAAACACAGATTTTCTATAAGTAGGACTAGACATATAGATCACACATGAAGATGGATGACAGGGTTTGAGTACCAAGCATGAGGTTATTGGAAACACGAATTTTCTACAAGTAGAACTACCACATATAGATCACACATGAAGACAGGGATGACTCTGTATTAGACTTACCTGCTGAAAAGTGTAAATCCAAATGTTTGAGGAAGTATGACATTAATCAAATGGTCCCATGCATTTCGCATAGGTTCTTCATAGGCAGCTAGCGCCCAGAGCATGCTTAGGGTATGGGAACCTATTTTAAACCGAGCATCACCCTCTTAATATCAAGGTTGTGGCATTCTTTATTTCCAATGCCATGTATGATTTAGAAGATGCACATATTGAAACATCACAAACGCAAAAATCATAGGCTGACTGCAATATGCAAAGTTAGTGAGAATGTCTGCATTGGCCATTTCCAAATGGGTCATGGAGATCCATAGGATTGCATGCCAAGGATTAGCAGTGAGTGTTTGGATGATTTTTGGATGTTCATTGAAGATAAAGACCACCTTCTAGCCAAAGCAAATGCAAGCGACTTAGGTAAACTGTGAAGTTTGAATAATCTTGTTCTCAGCTCCACTACTCACGAAAGATATAACTTTCCTTTCAGCAGTGACTAACAGTAGCTTGAGACAAGATTGTCATTTTGATGTTTTGGTCAGGGACAGTCACTATTCTATGAGCCACATTATGCTCACAGGCCCACATGCCAACACTACATCAGCCACTACGTAAATTAATAATATTTTTGTTATACGAGCTATTTAGAACTAAATCAATTAATATCCATACCTCAACAAATCCATCCCCAAAGTTTACACCATTTCCAAAGCTATATGTCTTTGCAAGGTGACGATTGAGTGATGCAGAGTTAAATTGGGTCAGGATAAATATCTTGTTGATACCACTGTTAATACAATTGCTCATTGGTACATCAATGAGTCTGTAGCATCCTCCAATTGGTACCTGCAAGGTCAAAGAAAATCTGATCATATAGCCCTTTGCAAGAAAAAAAATTAAGCCTCTGGAATTGATAATGAACTGGGAAAAGTACAAGTTATAATAAAAACTTGTAAAAAATAATAGTAATACATTGTAGATGCAAAAGTTACTTAAATTAGGTTTGTCGAGGGAGTCAACTGCTACTGTCTATAAGACAAACATCTTTGCTCATTTGTCTATAGAAATCATTGTTAATAAATAAACAGTTTACACATTGAGTGAGTTTTTTGTTTTCTAACACGTTAGTTATATAAATCAATGAGCATGGTTCGTTGTTAGATAAAAGTGAATATAATATTGAATGGTACTACAGATCAAACCTCTACAAAGCAGTGCAAATATGACATGGGGACTCCCAACAGAAAAAGTGAGTCACTAGATGATAATTTCTGGACTCTTCTTAAAAAATTAGTATATGATTTATACAGAAATTGTACGACATGTAAATGATAATAATAAGCCATGGACTTCATGAGTCAGTTTTCATTCACTTCTATAAGGCACAAAGAAATGCAAGGGAAACAGAGCACTGCTTTTGGGTGCAATTTGTCTGTGAGGCTAAATACCCAAATGAAAGGACAAGATCATTTGCAAGGCAAGAAAATAGTAGCAAAAAAGCCTTTGCGAGAGAAACTACTTACTGCTGGCTTGGCTCTTCTTCGTGTAAGAGGAAAAAGGCGTGTCCCAGCTCCACCACCTAATATGATGGCGCAGACTGATTTGGGATCTGCACGGGGTTTTTCAAATTTGGGTACCTGCAAGGTCTGCAATCACAAGTCAACGTTACACAGAATTATTACAAAAGAATTAAATGAACTTATGATACCTACAAGTTTAATAAACATCAGAACATATGAATCCTAAAAAATTCTACCATATGAAGCATTATAGCTTTTGAAAAATAAAAAAGGAGAGCTAAAGAAAGAAAACAAGCTTCACGAGTGTCAAAGCAAAACATAGTTTTTTGGATACAGAAGGTATTGTACTTTCTGAAATGCAAACTGCAGGGCCACAACTACAAATACAAAAATTTATTCTGATAAACTAACCACTCGGAAGATAGATTACCAAACTTAAAAAACACAGTAACTCTTCATATGCACAAAATCATATTGCAGATAGATTCTGATCACAACAGAAAAAGCCTAAATATAACCATTAGGCCAAAAAAATTAACTTGAAAGCAAATTATTGAATCTCAAATGTTCAGCTGCAATGAACATTTGAAATTAAACCATCAAATGCAGAACCTGGTCAATTCATAATGAATCTGGATGGTTTGCACAATAACAACATCTCAACCACTGCAGCCAGCTTGGTGGACCGTTATATTGGCATTGACTGGCTTTAGTTCCTCAATTAAAATTCCAATACATCCAAAATAATTCCGTACCTCAACTGCAACAGACATAAAATTTAAACCATCAAAGGCTACCTGATCACTTCAGGATGAAGAGTTGGGTAGAAGTTCAAGGCCTCCAATTAGTTAAACCTCAAACAAGACTCCGGTTGAGCTCACTCTAGTTGTTCAGGCAATTATGAAATTTTCAGATTTCCTCTAGAAATGCCTAATGCATTTTTCAATAAATCTAAATCCAAGCAAACAAGTCCCTGCATCTATTGCTTGTTGTTTATGATTGGTGTGATGCTTATCTAGTCACTCTTTCTCTTCTCAAAGAAAGAATTAACTTGGGCTTCAGCCTAGAAATCCATTGCCTCTGATGTGGCAAATACAATTCCCTGCCCCAAAATTCAAATCCCTGCAATCATTCCTTGTTGGTTTTGATTGATGTGATGCTTATCTAGTCCTTAATCACTCTCTCTTCTCAAAGAAAGTAGTAACTTGGGCTTCAGCCCAGAAAGCCATTTCCTCTGATTTGAGTTGTGTACAATGGAAAAACAGACTGACAAAATAGAATTCCCTGCCCCAAAAATTCAGTGACTCGGATTGTGTTCAACAGAAATGCACCGAACTGTATACTAAGTGACAGCTATGACCTCTGTGACAACGGTTTGGCCATAATACATCTCTGACTAATTGCCCAATGCAAGAAAATAAAAATAATGCAAAATAGATTATTGATTTATATTAACTTGTGAAGGATATCCAAGTTGTCAAGCCAAACCATTCGAATGATGTGCAGAATTCAAGTTGTTCTTGTAAATTTAGCTGTCACTAAACCCCACAATGTTCATGCATAACATAGCAACAAAATCTAGTAGAAATAAATTCAAACCAAGAATTTCAAATAGCAAAACAAACATGAAGCCAATTTCCAGGGAAGCACAACATTATAGGTCTGATTCTATTCCAACATGTTTGGAGTGGACTGGTGATTTTTTCACCTCTTATGTGACACAATTGTTCACGACAACATACACCAAACTGTAAAATAGTTCAACAAAACATACTCCTGCGCAAAAAGCAACTATAGAAAAGTCCAGAAAAATCAATCAAACAATTTCTGAAACTCCACTCAAAATGACCCCACAACAAAATATTTGCTGTAAACATTAGTAAACACACCATAGATTTTCAAAGGGAAGTGAAACTGTAAGTAGAAAGACGTATGGATGTAAGCAAAGCCCAACTAACTTGTTGGGGAACACCACTGATGTGAACAAAGGTTTCCCATTTAGGGTGTCAATCTGTTATATACTTCGGCTAATCTCCCTCTTCAACCAACATTCAAAACGAAAAACCTTACGGGAAGGCCAAATGAAAAGATCCAAACTCTTTCCTTCCACTAATTAGTGCTAAGAATGAGCAATTGCCATTATGATAATGATCTGGCCAGATGAATCAGGTTCAAGTCCTGTTGGGTATTTCCTTCTATCAAATCCCTAGTAGTAAAATGCAGAAACAAGTTTAGATACAGGTCAGATGATCTAGTTTTCATTGCGCAATATAGACATATCAGAATTACTTATTTACCAAATTTAACTAAAGGGAAAACGAAAATTCTCACAAACATTTTATTGTAAACACTGCTAAACGTAGCGCAGAAAGAACTCATCAAACCTACCTTGAACTAGTTTTAGAGTTGCAGCTACAATCTCCATGACAACGTATTGACAAAAACATACTGTACAAAATACTAGACTTCAAGTTACCTATCAATAATAAAATATCTAAGCAAGTAAAACAAAGCGGCAAAAGAAAACAATCAATTTCACTCAATTGTTGGAGTCCACTTGCAGGTGTTACATATAGTCGCTTTAACCATAATTTACTTTTTATCACTGACCCCAACGAATATTTTTATCTACCTAATACGGAATCTCCTTCCCAGTCTACGAAATTAATTTAACTGAATTCGCCCAGGCACAAAAAGTCGAGCACAAAGGCCAGAGTCTCGGTAAAAACAGGTGAACTTCAGAAATAATAATACCAGGGAAAACTTGCAATCAAGGGGCCTAACCAGTGAAAACTTGCAATCTAGACAACTGCTTCGAACAAATTTTCCCAAATGGATGCGGTGATCTCTAGAAGATTTTGACCGATCGCATCAATTGAGAAAGATTTACCAGTGTTGAGCCAACGACCAATTGGGCAAGGCAAACTCGCTTGCCTGCCAGAAAGAGAGTGTTTGCAAGCTCTTGTCAGGAGAGCAACCTACCCTAAACTGGTTACTTGAAGCACTATACAGTTCGCCAACTGAAAATATATAAGAAACTAAGTTCGGAGTTCTGCTGGACATGATCCCCAAGGAGTTCCACAACAAATTTGTTTGGCCAAAAAAGGGATCAATTAATGCTAGAAAGTATCATTCAAAGTCTTGCTGAGCATGATCCCTAAGGAATTTATGAAGTTGCTTGTTACACAAAGAGATCACAATCCACCTGGAATCAATTCATGCTTAACTTAACCAAATGAATGCCCTCAATACTCACGAGAAGAAAATCGATTCTCGTTGATCCTGAAACAGAGGGCACACCTGAAAGAGATTCTTGTAAAAATCAGGCGAATTCGGAAAAGAGACACAGCTTGCATCCTTGCACTAGGATGAGTGTTGTAAATTCATCTACCCTGAATATCAAAAAGTATTAATAGAACCGGTTGCTCAAAAAACTCAGTCTAGTAACTGAGACATATAACCACAAGACTGAAAACTTGACGACCGTAAATAAACCATTTATATCATAATGGCACGAAAACTTGACACCCGCAAAAAGACTTCACAATAAACAAATACATTGAAAATTTTGAAAGCAGGGGAAACTCTTCTTAAAAACACATCCCCATCACGATGGATGAGGCAGTGTGATCCTAAGCCTAAATCGGATTGTGAGTTTGATCACAGTTCAGGCGATCTCCTATAATTGGAGATCATCTCCTCTTTAATTCGAGTCCTGCATAAACATCAAAACTCTTTAAAAAACTAATAAACCAATTTGGGCAAAATATATATTAGTCATGTATCTCTGTATTAACAAACAAACTCTTCCTGAACAGAACACAGAGAAAATCTTTCTCGGCCAGGCTGATTAGTTATAAACCATTGAAATTCGCATCACAGACACTTCAAAAATCGTTTACCAAGAGCTCTTTGGAAATGTCGGTGATCACAGCAGACACCACCCTCATCTTCTGCTTTCTCTTCACCAATCCTCCTCCTCCTCCTCTCCTTACATCAAATTGGTCTTTCAAAATTCCCTTTTTCGTGGAAAGCCTCAACTTCTCACCAAAGAAAGATGAAGAAGTACATGGAGCAGCATTGAACGCGGGAAGAACAGCACTACCCATCTGCGCCATTTTTATGTCTGATCGCCCTGCTTTTCTCTTTAAGAAGAGAAAAAGATCACAAAGTGGGTACACACCAAAATCACAGTGCTTCCCTTTTTAAAAAAGATTCAGGCCTCCGTAGTCCAAAAATATAATAATCACTCCTTCCGCAATCAAATCAAATCAAATCAAATGCTACGTGGTTGGCAAGCAAGCACCAAAGCACCAGATCCTAGACAAAAGCTAGTATATATATAGAAAGAACCTCTCGTCTAAACTGGTTTAAGCAAGGTATTA
The DNA here is from genome assembly GCA_028749045.1 of Cupressus sempervirens. NCBI lineage: Eukaryota > Viridiplantae > Streptophyta > Pinopsida > Cupressales > Cupressaceae > Cupressus > Cupressus sempervirens. The sequence goes on from CM053786.1 coordinate 26,117,601, forward strand.
TTCATTTATAATGACTTTTTTCGAAATGATGGCGTAATAATTATGATGTGTGTGCATTCTTGGCGTGCGAGTCCTGGCAGGGACAGAACTGGCTCGAATAACTTGAGCCCTCCGTTTATTTTTCCCTTTTATTTTTTCTACAGTGATTTGGTGCGCTGCAACAGAGTCATTGAAAAAAGAGATTTGTCACGAGAATGCCTGCGTTACATCACCGCCATTGAAATGAATAAGAATGTGATGGATGACTCTCTGCCCTCTCCTCCTTCGGTAAATAAATGAGAGAAGGGGAGTAATTATTCAATTTCCCAGGCACCCAAATCAGTCTTCCGTTGAATTTATCGCCTGAAACATTGTTCAACATACCAAAAAACGGACAGTCGCCAGATTTTTCACAGTTTTCGGTCGGTTACAACTCGTGGTTCTAAGGCAATGCACATTCATCATGCTCGTTAAACAAATTGGGGATCCTCGGAACTTGGAAGGACCTTAACACTCAAATTAGACCCCAATCTCAATAGTATCATGCAATCCCCTTGTGCCTATTACACACAAGGTTATCCCTCTAAAGTGCTTGTAAATTGAAGGTTTAGGTTGTTTTTGTATATGTAATATATTTATGTATTTTGTTAGTTCATATATATAGAACTATTTAGTTCAATTAAATTTTTTTTTTTTTTTTAAACAAATAGAATCAAAGAGTTTTTGTATGTGTCTAACGAGTTGTATAGTTTTAATATTTTCAAATATGTTTAAGTTGAACTAAAATTTAATTATTTGAAATGTTATTGGATGTAAGAAAAAAATGTTAGAGAAAAAATAATTTGTACATTAAAAAATTATCTAATTTTCATACTTCTAATACGTTAAATTAGTGATTTACATACTTCCAATGCATTAAATGACTCAAAGTCATTTACATACTTCCAATGCATTAAATTGACTCATTAAATGGATTGTCAATTTGCATCAAGTGACATGACACTTTTTTTTTTTTTTTTTTTATAAGATTAACTAAAAACTTAGGGAATTAAAAGTATTTTCTTATTGTACTTGCCATAAGGCAAATACTATTGCATTCAATTTTCCCAAAACCTAATTTAATTTCTATCATTTCAACCAATAATGTGCCACAAGCCCTTTTTTGCAAAGATTTCATATTGCAATTTTTAAGGCTAAATTTTTGGTAATGTGATAATTTCTAATATTTATTTTTATAAATTTTCATTATTGTTTATTTTAATACGAGATTATTTTTATAATTTTCCTACATGATTTTTTTTTCTTTTTAAATATAAAAATCAATGCTTACATGAGCTACTTATTACAATTTTAAAAATATCATACTTCAAATAAAAGTTTAATTTTAATCACTAAACGGCAAGTACACCCACTACGTGGCACTTGTATTAAAACGTGTGATTAAACACTACTTCACAATTACAATTTGACTTAATATTTACTAGAGTTAACTCAAAACATTTAGAAACCTCATCAAAAAATCTATTATGAAAATTAATAAGAAATTTTTTTTTAAAATTATATGAAAAATAAATGTCTCTAACAAATATTTTATTGACTAAATAAATTATAGAAACTAAAAAATAATATTTAAAGAAAAACTAAACTAATATAAAAACTAAAACTTAAATCAATTTTTTTTTTTTTTTTCTATTAGATATAAGAGTTTCAAAACAAAAAGATCAACCAAAGTACCACCACAAAAATCAACAAGGAGGCCAAGCCTCACTAAGGAAGAACAGATTCAGCTGTACAACATAACAAAAAGAGGAGAAAGACTAGCTAACTAAGAACATCATAGTAATTGACCACCCAGGTAGTCCAACCTAAGGGACCCTCCATCCAAACGACGCTTTTACGTTCTTGAATCTGCATCAGCCTGAATAAATCACCCTTTCTAGCATTCACTTTCTTACGTATTTCTCTATTTAGCTCAATGCAAGCTTCCTCAAAAGCTTGCAGATCATCCAAGGTTCTACGCCATTGGTATCCATGCTTAAAAGCAACATGCCCATCATGAAGGAACCATCTCATCTTGTCTCGCTCGATCAGCATAGTAGCTTGCACCTACAAAGAAATTTTAAAATAAGTGAGCTTTCGAAAAAATTTAGTAAGGTCCCATGGCTTACCTTGGTATCTTTCCTCATTCCTGCATTTACAGATTTGCTAGAGAATGTTAGATGACAATATATTCCAAAATAAATTGGTATCTTTAGGAAGACCATTAATATGACCAGTGATAATATCAAGAATATTAACATCAATAGGATAAAAAATGCCAAACATTCTCCATATTTCTTTAGCAAAAGTACAATCTAAAAGAATATGTCTACTAGTTTCAGGAACTCTGCATAAATTACAAAAATCAGAATTAGATAAATCTCTCTTAATAGGTAGCTTGTCCAACATGACTAACCATCTGAAGCATCTAATTTTAGGCTCAACAGAATTCTTCCACAAGATATCAAAGTATTTTTTCCAAACATCAGCATCATAAGAAGAGTACCAAACAACATTGACATGATCAATAATATTAGTATTACAATCAAGGATTCTGTATATATTCTTGGCCTTAAGCAGATTCGTGACAACTCCACCAGGCCATTTACACTTTAGGTGCCTTTGAGAATCAACATGGCATATAGTGGGAAGACCATTAACAGCTTGCACAATCATGTTATAAGTTCTTTTGTGGGAATCAGGGATATCATATTTATTTTTAAGCTCATCCCAAGGAGTGATTTGGTTCTACTCAAAGAGATCTATGAACTGTTTAATACCTTTCTTAGCCCACAATCTGGCAGAACACCCTTGGGTAAGGGCCAAAGGTTTACCATTTAGGTGAAGATTCCACCAAATTGATCTTTCACCATGGAGTTGATCATTACAATGAAAATCCTTGTTAATGATGAATTTCCTAACATGGTCCCAAGCCTTCCAAATAGATCTAAAAACTATGGAACCTTGGACCATGACAGGAAAGTTATCAATAATGAGGTCGCAAAAGGGGAGATTAGTCCAAGATTTGGCTTTCTTAGGCACACCCCTTTCAATGTTATTTCTAACTAACACTTTCCAAGGACAGTCACCCTCCATGGATTGAAAAATCCATTTGGCAGATAAGGCAATACCTTGAATTCTTAAGTCCTTCAGCCCAAGTCCCCCAAGGGCCTTGTCAGTGTGGCACCAAGCCCACCTAACAGAACGAATTTTATTATTACCCTTTCCATCAAACCAAAGAAATTGTCTGATGGACTTCTAAATTTCAGCAATCTGATAATTGTAAAAAAACCATGCAAAGGAATAGTAAATGGTGTAGGAGGACAACATCTTCTGGCAAACTTGAATTCTTCCTGCCAGAGATAATGCCCTATTATGCCATTTGTTAAGTTTCTTATCAATGTTCTCTTTAACCCATGACCACATGTCCTTGAGGGCAGGATCCACTGAGAAAGGGATACCAAGATATCTAGTGATCTTATTGGGGCCTCCCCAAAGAAAATTGTATTGAGGAAACCAATCTAGGGGCTGCACATCCCACCCCAAACAAATTGATTTGGCTTGAGATATTTTAGCCCCAGATATAGAACAAAAGAAACTAAGTTTATATTGCAAAGCCTTAAAATTGCTTTCTGAAAGCTCAAAGAACAACGCGGTATCATCCGCAAACTGGCAATTGATGAGCTCTTCATCACTAGGCAAATAGATACCTCTGACATTAGGAGATAAAGAATTATCTCTGAGAATATAGAAGAGAGCCTCCGAAGCAATCACAAAAAGAGATGGTGCCATAGGGCACCCTTGTCTAATGGATCTCCCTAGAGAAAAAGGAGCAGAAAGAACACCGTTAACTTCAACTTGAGCACAAGCATCACTAAGAAGCACCTGCACAGTATTACAAAAGGAGGGAGGGAAACCGAAGGCCTCTAGCATCATAAGAATAAACCTCCATTCAACCCTATCATAGGCCTTTTCAAAATCCAAAAGAAGCATGGCCGAGTTTTGGTGTGAGCATTAGACCACTCCATGGCTTCCCAACTAGTTATGAGATTCTCGAGAATATATCTACCCTTGATGAAACCAGTTTGGGTAGAGCTAACAAATTTAAGAAGAATATTGACTAACCTAAGAGCCATAATTTTAGCTAAAATCTTATATGACACATTAAGAAGGGTAATCGGCCTCCAATTCCTAATGAGGGTCTTATCTCCATCCTTGGGGAGGAGCTTAATGATCCCTCTATTAACATCCTGTCCCAAGGAGCCAATAGACAAAGCTTCAGAGTATAAGTCATGGAGATCCTTACATATCCAACTGATATTGGATTTATAGAACTCAATAGGAAAACCATTAGGGCCGGGGGCCTTATCATCATTGAGAGCCTTGATAGCTCCCTCAATCTCCTCAATAGAGATATCTTTAGCAAGCACAACAATATCCTCCGAGTCCAACTTTTTAGGAATAAGCATTTTGCATTTATTTCTTGAAGACTCAGCCTCAGAGGAGTCCTCTGAAGTAAAAAGAGTCTTGTAATAATCAGCAAAAGCTTGAATAATAATCTCAAGGTCTGAAATGTCTTGATTATCAATCGAGAGTCTATCAATGGACTCTTTAATATGTTTATGTTTAAGAAGATTGAAGAAAAATTTTTAACCCCTGTCCCCATGTTGGAGCCAGTGGGCTCTAGATCTGATCCTGGCTCCACGAATCCTAACTTGTTGATGCTTCCTAAGAGCATCTTTGCTAGCCATAACACGGGAGAGAAGATCCAAATTGGAGGAATCCCTTTGGATATTGTTCTCAGCTATTTTCAATTCAGAAGATAATTGTTTTTCAACAAACCTGTAATCCTTAGCCTTTTTTTGACCAATGGTTTGAAGAAAAATCCTCCATGAAGAAAGGTTAGTTTTCCATCTATCAAGATGGGAAAGGTGCTGAAGGTTAATTTTATTGATACCTCTAATAATCTGCACAGCAACAAGAACATCCTCATCCATGAGGAGACTAGTGTTTAAGATGAATTTACTACTTCTAGACTTGTATTGAAGCGAACTACTATTAAAATTAACCTTAGACAAAATAGGGTGATGATCAGACAAAGTGGTGGCAATAACCCGAACAATATTTCCAGATATGTTTGGAGGAAAAGAGAAAAAATACTTATTGGCATAAAACCTGTCAAGCCTAGAATAAATCCTAGCATTTCCCTGTTGAAAGTTGCACCAAGTGTGCCATAATCCAAGGTTGGTTTTCAAGTTACCAGCAATAGGATCAAAAAGATAGTTAGAATTTAAAAATCTATTCCAATAGAATTTTTCATTATCCTTCCAATGAAAGGGAATGCCCCCCGACTTGTCATCCTGAGATTCAATCATGTTGAAATCTCCACCAAAAAGCCAAGTCATATCTGGGAGGTCTATAAACCATTTCCAGAGCTCAATTCTTTCCTTAGGGTCATTTGAAGCATAAATAGCACAGACCCCGAAGGTTTTGTCATCATATTGCAAAGTAACCCACACCGCTCTCTGACAAGGAGAACATCCATTATTAGTAATATGTTTTTCCCATTTATTACTAATAAGCAGGGCAATTCCCCCTCTACCTCTCTCATGGTTAGTGCAAAACTTAATAGCATCTTTCCAAATAAAATTGAGATTGGAATCCAAAGTGAATCCCACAGATTTAACTTCCTGCATCATAAAGAAGTCTATAGAATGCAGAGAGTTTAACAATTGCTTGATAACAAACTTTCTATCAGGGGCCTCTAAACCCCTCACATTCCAAGATAGGCAATTCATTGAGACAATATGTTAGAAGTGGAGCACGCAATACCCTCTTGATCAGCTAGGACCAAAAAATTATTTGAGGAATCCCCTGGTTTAGTCATAGATGGCTTATTTTTTGAGCCAAGTGGTCTTCCTCTTCGTCTAGTAGTAGGAGAGTAGGTACTAACATCGTCTTCAATATTTGCTAGAGAATCCACATCCATGCACTGCCCATGATTAAACTTCAGGGGAACAGGAGCAGTTGGAATAATTTCAAATTCATAATCCTCCTCAATCTCTTGGAAGATTTTTTGGGGGAATTTTCGAGAGGACTCACTAGCTTGGGGCTTACGATTGATATCAACAATCTGACTGACAATATTTGCATTAGTCAAAGCACGACTAGTTAACAATTTAACATGATGATTATTACTGTTGTTGGGGCAAAAAGTTTTAGGCATGGAGGAACTATTTCCTCTTCTTCTTTTTCTCTTATCTTGAACAATAGTAAATCCATCATCTATATTAAGATCAATAGCTAAATCAAGACTGGGGAGCATTTGAAGACCTCCAGATGTAGGAGCGGTATCACACAAAACATTCTCAGGTCGAACAGTAATAGCAGAGAGAGGGTTAGGAACAATTTTAGATGAAACAATCTCAGACTGAACAATCTTAGGACCAACATTAGTCGAAACAATAGTGGGGTTAGGGGTTTCAGTGTGAGGCAATGGGGATGAAGAAGAAGCAGGGGTTGATCGACAAAGAGCATTCTCAAGGGGAGGATTTCTGGTGACAGGAGGATTAATCACATTTTTAGTTGAATCATTGGAGGGATTAGGTTTTCTCCTAATGATAGGACAATCCTTACGGAGGTGGCCTTCTTTGCGGCAGAGAAAACAGGCATTCAACCCCCCCAAAACCTCTATAGGGCAGATATAAGCATCATTAAGGATGTTAATTGAAATATCGGAAGGAAGGTCCTTATCAGGCAAGAGAGAGATAAGAATTCTAGCGTCCATATGTGGGATGAGTCTCACAGTTTCATCCATTCGAATAATTTTACCAAAAGGCTCAAGCAATTGCGGCAAAAAATGCCACAAAAAAGGGGGAATGTTTTTAACCAGTATCCATCTTGGAGCTGAAAGTGCGAGAACCTCCTCATGGACGGCCTCTGGCGACCAAGCAATAGCTCTAAATGATGTTGAACCCAGATTCCAATATTGTTTTTTAAGAACCTTTGTTTGAGCATCATGATTCACAAATAAAATCACATATAAACCCTTTTGTATTTGCCTACAGAATGAAATATGCAATCCAAGTTTGTTATTCCAGTAATGATGGAACCAGTCATCCATAAATTTCCTTGGTGGACATTTATCAATTTCAACAACTGAGAAAAAAATTGCAGTATCTCTTAATCTATCTTTTTCCTTAACAATTTCTTCCAACATTTCAGGATTAGGAACAATGGCAAAAGGAGACAGAGAAGCTGAAGGAGTCTTACCGAATTCGGAGACATCATTGTTATCTGCGCTTGCAAATTCAAACCTAGCTCTATCGTTAATGACTGATGATCGACCCACAACCTCAGAAAAAGATTTAGGTCGATCACTATTATGAGAGACTAGGTTACTAATGCCAATACCTGGAGCAGATTTAGCTGCCGTCGAAAAAGTATTACCTAGTACTTGCTCGGCGGTCTTGCCATTACTCACCTCAAACATCTTAAAGCCTTTAATGTTGGATGTAGAAAGGGATGCGTCTGGATCAAGGAACTGCACGGGAGAACTACGTTGTTCCCCACCATCAGTAATGGCAATGCCAGAGGTCGTCACCTTGACAAAGCCCTAGGTCGATCAAAAATCACAAGCGGAGCAAAAGGAGCAGATCCGATCAAAAACTTCACTCAACAAAAACCCTAGTTTTTCATAAGCAATCACAATTGTTGAATCAGATTAACTCACAATCTCTCACAGTCAGATATTAATTTGCAATCCTTTTTATTCCTTTCACTGCGTTTTCGTAGTCTGATATTGATTCATACTCCTTCGCATTCGCAATCCCAATGTTAATTTGCAGTCTCGCAGTTTCTCTATTGTCTGTTGAAATTGTTGAAAACATTCGTTGAAAATGCAGGCTGTGAAAAAGCTTCAAATCCACGAAACACCGTTGGGGGATTTATTTTGCAAGGGCATCTCAACAGTCTGCAATTATACTCGACAAACATGCGGGTAGACGAAGAACTGTCAGCCACATTTCCGACCAAAAACAGCACCAGTGCGATAAGTTCTATGAAAACCCTTCAACTTCAGGTCCGATAGAAGACGCACAATCTCAATCGCCTTGAGGCTCAGCCCGAATCGCATTCATCGCCAATTCTCCAAAATCTCATGCAATCTCAAAATAAAAATAAAAAGGTAAATAAATAGAGATCACAACATGAGCTAATGTGGAGAAAATTAGATTATTAATAATTTTCAATTTAAATAACAAAATATTTACTAAAACATTTTAAATAGATTAATAAATATTATTTATTTAAATTTAATTTATCAAGTATTAAAAAAATAATCATTTAAAAAATCCCATCAAAACATCTATTATAAAAAAATTAATAAAAGAAATACAAAAAAACTAAACTAATAAATTAAATTTAAAAAAAATAAAACTAAAACCTAAGTCAATTTAAAAAATTAAAGTTTAATAAATAGAGATCACAACATAAGCTAATGTGGAAATCACAAATATATATTTTTTAAATAAATAAGAAAATAAAAACAATAGTTAAAAGTGGATATTTAAATATATAATCTTATTTGAACAAATTATATTATTAATAATTTTTAATTTAAATAACATAATATTTACTAAAAAAATTTAAATAGATTAATAAATATTATTTATTTAAATTAAATTTAGCAAATATGAAAAAAAATCATTTAAAATATCCATCGAAAAATCTATTATGAAAAATTAATAAGAGAAATACAAAAAAAATATGTCTAACAAATATTCTATTGACTAAATAATTATAGAAACTAAAAAATAATATTTAAATAAAAAATTAAACTAATTAACCTAGTAGTTGCATGCTTTTGTACATGCAACGAGTGTGCCGATAGAGATGAGATTTAAGAGAAAAATGTAGAATGATTATTAAATAATATAAATATAATTATTTTTAAGATGAAAATACAAAAATTAAAAAGTTGAAGATTAAAACATAGATATAAAATTTACAATATTTAAAAAATTTGAATATTGCTTAAGAAACGTGTTCAATAATTTCAAAATTTTACAATAAATTTAATTTATCAAATATGAAAATAAAATCATTTAAAAAAATTGCATCAAAAAATCTATTACAAAAAATGAATAAAAGAAATTTTAAAAAATAATATGAAAAATAATGACATTTTATCAAATATTCTATTGACTAAATAAATTATAGAAATTGAAAAACAATATTTAAAGAAAAAACTAAACTAATATAAAAATAATAATTTAAAAACTAAAACTTAAATCAATTTAAAAAATCAAAGTTAAATAAATAGAGATCACAACATTAATTATTTTTTAAATAAATAAGAAAAGAAAAACAATAGTTAAAAGTGGATATTTAAAATATAATCTTATGTGAACAAATTAGACTATTAATAAGTTTTAATTTAAATAACATAATATTTCTATGTATTTAACTTTTGATTTTTTAAATTGATTTGAGTTTTAGTTTTTAAATTATTTTAAATTATTTTTTATATTAGTTTAGTTTTTTTGAATATTTGTTAGAGATCATTATTTTTTTTGCATTTCTCTTATTAATTTTTTGTAATAGATTTTTTTATGGGTTTTTTTTTTTAAAATGATTATTTTTTCATATTTGATAAATTGAATTTAATTGTAAAATCTTTTATTGAACATGTTTCTTGAGCAATATCTAAATTTCCTAAATAATGTAAATTTTATATCTATGTTTTAATCTTCAACTTTTTTATCTTTTTATTTTCATTTTAAAAAAAAATTATAGTTATATTATTTAATGTTCATTCTACATTTTTCTCTTAAATCTCATCTCCTATCGCTCACTGTTGCACGTACAAAAACATGCGACTACTAATTTAATTTGTAACAAGAAAATAAAATAATTATATAATAAATAGATAATAGAATTATTTAAAAAGTATATATTTAATGATTTTTTTCTTTAATAGTAATTTTTTAAAGTAAATATTATTATTGTAGTTAATATATTTCTAAAAGTATATAATATACTAACTGAGCACTTTAAATTTCTTTTTTTTTAAATTTAAAATAACTCTCAACCTATTATGATACATTATTTGTAAGTCTAGTCTCATTCTCTCTTGTACTTCATTCTTTATTTTTTGTTGTCATCTATATATCTCTATTTTTTCCCACCTCTAACAATTGGCAGGAACTTTGACGCATTGCATCTCTTGTTAAAATGTGCAAATAAATTTTAAAAAATAAAATAATGCAATCATGTTTTTAAGATCTATGAACTTGTGAGTGAGCCTTTGGTTTATTAATAAAGTTGTTTAATTCTTAATGAGTCCACTAAGCATCAAGTCTTGTTGAGTGCAAAGGCTCTAATACCATAAGGGATGAGGTCAGGATCATGCCCTCGGCGGACTTTGGTAGAATGGATGTCTCTTAGTCCTTGGCTCTTAGTTGAAGAGGTTATGAAACTCCAACTTTAAAATATATATATATATATGATATGCTCTATAAATATTATTACCTATACATTTTGTTATGTTCACTTCATCACCTATATTGACCATGGTGGTGTTTTTCTAATGTTGAGCTACTTCACCTCACTTATTTTAGCCTTAGTCAAGCTCCTTTGTAAATGTAGACAATTTCAAATGTGGAACTGAAGTGATTTAGAAAGAACTAGATGAGCTTAGAAAGACATATGATGTCTTTAAGGACAAATAAGGGAAATAGGGGATCAAATTTGGTTGGCTTCAAGCTTGAGGTCTGGATGTAATATGTTACTAACATGCTTGTTGATACAAAAGATTAGGAGTGGTGGTTTCAATCTTTGGAATAGAGTAAATATTTTTGACAAATTGGTTGAGTGTGATAGTCTGTGTCCCTGTATGGAGGTTGTTATTTTTGAGTGGATGAAGGGGATTCTAGTTTTCAAGGAAATGTATAAGAGAGTCTTTTTAGTAAAAAATTTTGTATTCATTTGACTTTCTTTGTTATGTATTTGGCCATTTTCCATTGCGGCAAAAAGGGGGAGAGAGAAAATAAAAATTAAATGTTGCATCTACTCAAGAGGATCTTTTGGGTAGACTTTTTGGTTATGATTTTTTTTAAATATATTTTTTATGTTTTGGTATTTTGTTGTCAATGTCAAAGAGGAAGATTTTTAAATGCATTTAGTTATTGCTGGCATTGTAATCATTCATGCCAATACCTTCATACAACATCCTAGTGATATTGGTTGGTTGTTCACAATTATGTTATGTGCCTACTATTTGTCAATAATGCGTCAGAGGTCTCAATTATTCATACCACACATTTAGTATGAATATTTTTGGTGTTTTATGCATCTGAGAGCTATCAATTGGAACTATTTCATGCATAGTTAGATGCAATTCTATCAGCTCACATTTTGTCAATGAAACTTGCATTTGGTAGTTAGCCATATTCATATCTCAAGGTAGTTAGCTCGACTGATAATGAGTAAACTGACTGTGAGCCAACCTATAGTGAGAAAATGATAGTTATCCATTTGTAAAATCACCTTAACCCATGTTCATTTCACAAGAATTAGTTTCTTTGCGTTTTTTTTCTAATTTGGGTTTCCACATAAATTCAAGTGTTCTTTGTGTTGGTGTTTCTATGCTTCCATGTGTACATATATTATAATTATTGATGTAGTTATTAGTAGAATAGAAGTTAATATAGATATTAACCATGATTATCATTTGTACGGTTTATGAATATATCGACAAAGAATTTTTTTGTAAAGTGTTTGGGAATAATGTATTCAAATCCCCTATTGGTTATCCAACATGTTCTACACTTTAACAAGAAATCGAATCTTGGTATTCAACAAATCACCACCCCCCCCCCCCATCCCCCAACAAGCTCTATTAAATGTTCTCCTTAGATTGTCATGATAATTTTTTCAAAGACTCAAGAAAGTTTCATTCAAATAAATTTTATTTAGATCCCTACACAAAATGATCTTTAGACAACTTATTCCTTCAATTACCCTATCAACACACCTTAAAACTAAATGGAACTACAGGTTTGGTTATTCAATGCATAAAATATTAGTTTCCAAATATAAGAGTCCCAAGTTGATGCCAAATAAAAACTCATGGCTTGGAATATCTTAGATATCAAGATTCCTATTATTACATGTCGCACATTCTCATGCACATGCAAACTCCTAACTTTCAATCTTATACAGGAATCAAAACTATTAAGTAGACTTTCTAGCTTTACTCACATGCCCATAACCTCTAGCTTTCCCTCTTATATGTGCTTAGTCATGGAAAATTTTCTACTATGGGAATCAACTTTATAATTTAATTACTCACACTTGTAACCATTCAATCATCATGTTCATACAAGAATTCCCTTGGCTCACTATCATTTTGAACACTTATCTTTAACAATTCAAAGTGAAACTGGTCTACTCTAGCTTGGCTCTCCAAGTTACCAACTTGTCCTAGATGTCCTTCAAGAGCATTGAAGAGATAACATTGATTAGGTCGATAAGATACATGACTTTTTGCATGTCTTGAATGTGCAGGAGCAGTTCATAACACTTTGAGCATCCAAGGTATATATTTTTTATTGCAAAGCTTGGGACCTTTAGACTAATCTTGAAGATTTATCTGTACTTAATGCTTCATTGAGCTCTTGGTATTATGTTTAGGTCAAAACATCAAATACAAGAGAGACAACCATTATGGAAGGCTTATTGTGGGGTTTGCATGTGATGCACATTTTTATTGCCAAAAAACTCAATTTATTTCTTTGGTCTATCTCTTTGGTTGTGGTGTTGTGAGCTTTTAGTCCTAGTGGAGTGGTTTTTTTCACATCAACTAAAGGTGAATGTTAAAGGCATAATTAAAATACAATTATTCAACTTGTTAACATTGTCATCATGATTGGGTAGTGACATAACTATTTTCTATTGATGAATACAAACCCCAAGAGTGGGAGATGATAACCTATGCTACAAAGCGTATGTGTGTTGTTGTGGTGAAGGATTCATAAACTTATTGACTATGCCTACTTTGCAAGGGTTTTATTCCTACAAATACTATCATTCTTATGTTACTCAAGCCTCAAGATATTTCACTATTTGAAGGTATTGTTATATTATGAGGTACAGCTTCACAAGCATGAGTGTATTTACCATATATTTCCATTCGTCATTGATTATTTTTATTATTAATTTACATATTTTAGAAAATTCCTTTTCCTAGCATTTGATTTTTGTTTTAAAGTCTTTTTTTTATTGAAACAATGCAAATAAAGATAAATAGAAAAGAGGAACAAATAGATTGGCATAAGGAAAAATAATACATTTATATTCTAATACCAACACCACAATTACTTATGAGTGTTTAACTTCTCTCTATGTATTCATTTATATAGCAATTATTTAGTTGTTTATAACAAAAATTTAAGATAAAGAAATTTTAGATATTTATGTTATTGAAACAAGTTGTAATTGTATTGTCTTAATTTTTTCAAATTTATGTTGAAATTTTCTTAAAATAAAACCATCGTTCAAAAAATTAAAACAGTAATCTTCTTGTATATGAACAGTTTGGCATATATTGTTATCATATTTAGTGCTCTCTAAGTCACGTTGCATCTATGGAGTTTGTAGGTGGTTTTTTTCCCCTATTCTCTACGTTTATTTTATTCTTCTGTGGTTAAGATTCATAGACAACTATCTTTCTCACCCTTCTCTTGGGGCATTTCCTTATTTATACATAAACATTTTATAATTAATAAATATTTTTTTAGTGGCTTTGGCAACTTTGATCAGAAAATATTAATCAAATAATCACAATTTAATATATAAAATTTTAATTGAATATTTTTAAATTATTAATATCTTTATATTATTCACAATGATTCTATTTTTTCACAATAATATTTTAGAAATTTAATTTTAATTATACATTAAATAATAAATAAATTATACAATCTTATGATTTCTATTTTAATATTCTAGGGCCTAATTTGGTTGGTGAGAGCTTCTTGATCTAAAGCATGGCATCATGAGGCATACTCTCCCCTAGACCACATGGTACCAAAGGAAATGTCACACCAATGTCATCAATCATGCTACTTGTTTTACCAACCACACTATAGTACATAGGGGGTTCTATACTTGATTCCTATAGTCTAAATCTTTAAAGAAAAATCTATGCTGAAAATAGATTAAAACAAATTGAAGAATAAGAAATGAAATAATGGAATTTGAAACTAAAATTATACAAAGAAAATATCTTAAATTTGTTGTGTTCTTAGATTTGATCTTTGATTAGATAGGTTAACACATAGAGGATGGGGGAAATAATTTCAAGGAATAAGTCAATATTGTTCAAGAGAAACCCCTTTATTAACCTTAACCTTGGTTTTGTAGTAATGCATTGTAATTCATTTATGTATGCAATGTTATTGATTTAAAAAATATTAGCATTATTTTCTCTATGTTTTCATTGATGTTGATTTTTGGCAACATTGATGTCAACTTGCTAAGGTTGAGGAGTTGGTGGTATTGTGAACTTGATGACGGTACTGCTCTGATACCACTTGATAGAGGGCTCGCTCTGATACCACTGATGATGATACGCTCTGATACCACTGACAAAGGGCCACACCACCCTTACCAAATCACAACCAAGAATGCAACAATATGAAGACAATTTTATTATACTTGAAAATCCAATAGCAATTACAATAACATTTCTCCAAGATCTCTCAAGATCCAATCCAAGCCTAAGCTAGTCTAGATCCACACTCTAGTAGAAACCTCTGAGATCTCAACTTGTGCTCGCAAGCCACCAAGCAACCTCCTTGTTTCTAAACCGCAGCCACTATCTTTTCTCACAAACCTAATCCAAGATCCAAGTGTAAACTGCCTCACATTCGACGCTCTGTCTACACACTCACAACTCCATCACAATCCTGCTGTAAACTGCCTCACATTCGGCGCTCTGTCCACAGACTCAGGAAAACTCACTCTTCACTTTCTCCTTCCTTTCACACCTTGAAGCCTTCCAAGCTTTCCAAGCTTCACCTTCCACAACTTTCACCTTTCCAAGCTTTCCTTCCAAAGCTTCCACTTCTCAAGCTTTCACCTTCTTCTTGAGCTTCCCTTGAGCTTCTCCTTCTCAAGCTACTCCTTGAGCTTTCACTTCTCAAGCTTCTCTTTGAACTTCCACTCCTCAAGCTTCTCCTTAAGCTTGATTTAGAAATGCTCATATGCCTTGCTTAAATAGGCACTTACCACCTCATGCATGACTTATCCACAACCTTCTAGAATTCCTCCACAACCTTCTACATCTTCCACAACCTTCTACAACTTCCAAAAATTTCTACAATATTCATAACTTTCTAGAATTCTTCCCACACACCTCAATAAATGGAATGACAACTATTCATTTTTTTATTTTTTCTATTATGCCACCTATGCACCTCGAAAATAGAAATCCTCTTTTCCTTTCTTTTCTCCTTTTTCCTCTTTTTTTTTTTAATATTATTTCTCCTCTAATTTTCATCACTTTCTCTCTCCTCCAAATTTTTTATTTTTTTAAATTTTTTATTTTTTCAATTTCTTTTTTTTTCCAATAATTTTCCCATGCAAGATGCTCCTGCATCAGACTCCCCCGGTAGATAGAAAAGTGTGTCCCACACTTTGATGCCAAAAAGAAAGGTCTACAACCATCTTCATCTTCACCAAAGGTTTCCACCTCAATAGGGACAAGAAAACTACCATGCAAATCTTCCACATCTGCATTACTCTATCAAACACCAGAATCTCAACCATCCAATTAGCATGCTCACTCCCAGGAACAAACTGAACATAATGCTTCATTACCAAACTCCCATTCACATCAACTAGTGAATCCATACCAACAATAACAAGCTCTGCATCAGCATCAACATGTAGATCTCCATCAACACATTCCACACTCACAACATCAACAACCTCATTGCTCACAACAAGATGCTCCACAATACATAACTCACCTCCAACAACCAGATCATCCATGACCAAGTGCTCACCAACATCAACTAGATCATCCACGACCAAATGCTCTGTAGTCTCCATGTCAGACTCAACCAATTGATCATGAAAACCAACCTTTGTCCCAACATCAACAACGTTAGAAATATCTTTAGCAACAACCTCTAGTTGCTCTGTAGGTTCTGCATCAGACTCGACAAACTGATTAGCAAAACCAACCTCTTCCACCTCAACCTTGCGATGCCATCTTCTCTCACGAACCTCCTTAACTTGATCAGCCAATCTATCATCCAACCAAGAAATCATCTTAGAAAAATTCCTCTCCACTATATCATGGATTTTCACAATCATCTTAGGGTCCAATCCTCTTGGAGCCATCTCCCAAGATCTTCGTAAACCCTCTGCAACAAATCCTTCCCACACTCCTTGTGACAACCAAATTGTTTGCAAGTTAGATCGCAACCTGCCACCACGCACGAACAATCAGGAACCACATCACAAGTCTAGGACAACGGATTTGCAATCCACCAACTCTCCACAATCATGCCTCAACAAGTTTGGTCTTCCCAAGGTCCTGGTACAAACTGCCTCACACTTCGGCGATCTGCTTGTACATTCAGGAACTCCTGCTACGATAAACTTCACCCAACCAAGGTCCTGGTACAAATTGCCTCACACTTTGGTGATCTACTTTTACACTTAGGAAATCCTTCTCTGATACCACTAATGTAGATATGCTCTGATACCACTAATGTAGATATGCTCTAATACCACTGACGAAGGTACGCTCTGATACCACTGACAAAGGGCCACACCACCCTTACCAACTCATGACAAAAATGCAACAAGATGAAGACAATTTTATTATACTTGAAAATCCAATAGCAATTACAATAACATTTCTCCAAGATCTCTCAAGATCCAATCCAAGCCTAAGCTAGTCCAGATCCACACTCTAGTAGAAACCTCTGAGATCTCAACTTGTGCTCGCAAGCCACCAAGCAACCTCCTTGTTTCTAAACCGCAACCACTAGCTTTTCTCACAAACCTAATCCAAGATCCAAGTGTAAACTGCCTCACAATCGGTGCTCTGTCTACACACTCACAACTCCATCACAATCCTGCTGTAAACTGCCTCACATTCAACACTCTATCCACAGACTCAGAAAAACTCACTCTTCACTTTCTCCTTCCTTTCACACCTTGAAGCCTTCCAAGCTTTCCAAGCTTCACCTTCCACAACTTTCACCTTTCCAAGCTTTCCTTCCAAAGCTTCCACTTCTCAAGCTTTCACCTTCTTCTTGAGCTTCCCTTGAGCTTCTCCTTCTCAAGCTACTCCTTGAGCTTCCACTCCTCAAGCTTCTCCTTGAGCTTCCACTCCTCAAGCTTCTCCTTGAGCTTGATTTAGAAATGCTCATATGCCTTGCTTAAATAGGAACTTATCACCTCATGCATGACTTATCCACAACCTTTTAGAATTCCTCCACAACCTTCTACATCTTCCACAACCTTCTACAACTTCCAAAACTTTCTACAATATTCATAACTTTCTAGAATTCTTCCCACACACCTCGATAAATGGAATGACAACTATTTAGTTTTTATTTTTTCTATTATGCCACCTATGCACCTCGAAAATAGAAATCCTCTTTTCCTTTCTTTTCTCCTTTTTCCTCTTTTTTTTATTTTTTTATTATTTCTCCTCTAATTTTCGTCACTTTCTCTCTCCTCCAAATTTTTTAATTTTTTTTTAAAAAAATTAAATTTTTAAATTTTAATTTTTTCAATTTTTTTTTTTTCCCAATAATTTTCTCATGCAAGATGCTCCTGCATCAAAACTTTGTGAAATTATGTACAATATGAGTATTGATTAATGAAGATGATTTGAAGTATAATGTGTAGAATAGAGTATCTGATGATTAATATATTGGGATGAGCTCTTAAGAGATAGTAAGTGTTTGGCATTAAGTGTTTAGATGATTTTTTGAGTGTTTAAATATTTTGATGATAACTCTAAGATAATATAAATTATAACAAAAAGATGGAAGCATAAAAATTTCTAGAATATATTGGAAAGAGTATTTGAAGACCTTACAGTGGGATAATTCTTTGAATTCCTTTGAATAAGTTATTGTAGCTTATGGTTCTAGTTATAATGACTATGTATTGTGAATATTGCACTATCATGTTTTCATGTCCCTGACTAACCATTTGATGAAGTTATGATGTGTTGTTGGCTAATAGTTTAAGGTTTCCTATTTGAAAACAATTGGACATGCTTGAGGAATTCTTTGCACTAGTATTTTAAGGTACGAAAATTGGTGGATATGGCTAGACGGTTTGTGCAACTTATTTAAGTTCAAATATCTTCTTTTGGTTTTCTTGGTAGGTGGATATTTATTGTCACAAGTGTAATATTATTGTTTATGTTGGTTGCTAGTTGACTCAACTATTTGTGATAAGTGGATTTGAGTATTATTGGGTAGGATGTAAGATAAGGAAAGGGTTGAGAAGTTAATGATGATTGTGGTGTGCCATATTGTGCTTCAAATAATATTTTTGGGTTGACAGGTAAAATACTTTTAACACTTTTTACACATTATCTTTGGGACTTGTCTTGGAGATTGTTATGATGTATATACTTTTATTACTTAATTTGAGGAATACTTTCTATGATAGATTTAGGTCCCCTTTATCTATTGGGTTTAGCCAAATGGTGTATTTGAGCTCTAGGTGGTTGACTTTGTACTAATAATGCTCATATTTGTTGTGGTTGACCTTGTTGAAGTTTCCAATGGAAAATTCACTATATACATATGAGCAAGACTAGACGAGTTATGGGCAAGAGTGTTAGGTAATTGTAAAGAATGTGTGGATAACACTTTTAGTTACCCTCAAATGGGTACTAACCAAGCATCAATTATACACCTTAGCATGTGAATACAACTAGCGCTTGCACCAAGATAGGTTGCAAGTGTATAGCGGATAGGTTTGGTAGGGCTTGAACATTTGAACATTTGACTCTACCTTGACAATACAATTTTTAGACCATCATAATTAAAAATGTACATGATAAAATAGTAATAAATAAACAAGATGATTATAATTAAATTTTCTTTATCAATACACTTGTATGTGGAACTTTCTTATATAGCCTGACAAGTGGACATAAATTTTACCAGACATGCAAATTTAGCTTTATTTTGAACAATACTCCTGCAAGTGGACCAATTCTCATACAATGAATGACATGTGGGAATTGTAGTAGACAAGGGCAGAGAACGTGGAGATCATGCGGAGTTGAAGAAGTAGGAAAGCAAAGCATCTAGAAAAATAGTTTTCTCTTTTTCACTTCAATCTACTTTGCAAGATTTTGTAGATAATACCAAATTTGGATTGAAATTCCTGCAATCACCAAATCAGGTGTGAGTATAATCACCTTAATAGCATAGTTGTAAAAAACTAAATGGTAAAAAACAAAAGGTGCATTATTCCAACCAGATTAAAGGTGTGTTGAAATAATGCTTTATTCTATGCCAAGCCTGTTTGTATGTTTTTTTGGCTTTCTTTTCTCCCCTACTCTTACTGCCATGTCCAATAAACTACTAGTTAAGAATCCTCCAAATTTAACCCCAGGTGTAGCTAAATTTGTCCGTGAGGGCTTCAAATTCATCACTTGATCACTGTGTGTAAATGATTTGGCATGAAAATATCTTGCACTTGTCCACACCTACACCAGTCCTCTTCGCATAGGAGAAAGTGGTAAAACCCTGAAAATATTTTACAGACCTCCAAATGAGAAGTAATTTTAGGAATGGAAATAGGGAAAAGAGTGGTCAAGATACTAGTAGAGACAAAGGTAAGGTTCTCTTCAAGCAATTTGATGTCGAAAAATGTTGCAAACATGTAAGACATGCGAGAAATCCCACCCACGTCATTCATCCACCGCTTCAGTAGCTTTTGACATTGCTTTCTTCTTGTCGTCAAAAAGTGAGCAAGGAAACCGAGGCCGCAAATTGAATTTGACAGCTATCACAAGCTGCAGCATGAGGAATTCCCAGTGGGCTATCGCCCAAGTGAAACCCTACCAGCTAATTAATGACACTACACATTGGAAATTAGAAAATGCATCTAAGCTAGTACATGCTCTTAGTTGCAAGTTAGATGTAAGTTTGGGGAATTAAGGGAAATATTAGTTGCATAAGGTGTGATATTGGTTGTCTATTAGCTAGCTTTTTTATGTGTATTTTATGCAATATAATAACTATATGAATGAATCTTGACATGAAAAGTAGGTATATATTCACGAGCACATGACATAAAATGAAGGTGGGACAAGAAGATGTATAAACCATGTGGATTATAGAGACAATAGATAACTAAAAATTAAAAGATATAAATATTTAGAATGTCGAGCTAAGTCTTTAAATTCTTTTAGCACACTACAACTGAAAAATGAGCAATAAAAGCATGTGTCAGGGCTTGATTGAACAATAAAGAAGATTAATGAAGCCATTGCCAAGTTCTACTAATCAAATAGAGTCCAAATAAACTCACTAATAAATTAGATAGTATGATGTAAATATTCATCATTAGCAAGAAAAGGTCTTCCACATGTAATATACATATGTTGTTCCATCAAAGTTGTCATGTAATAAGTTTCCACTGAGAGTGATATTACCATCATGCAATGTGTATAAGGAAGTGAAAGTAACATCCTAATGAGAAGATAATGAACCTTCATTATAGTGCAAACTATCATCATGTGAAGTAATTACACCAAATAATGGTTATTGCAAGCTTTATAATCATATACATAAATCGACTACTAATATACCACTTCTTTTAACATATTCGATTATAAATATTATTCATGTTAATATAAAATTCTATTAGACATAATACATATGTGAAAAAGGAAATTGTGCATAGTTACAAATTTATTTTTTCAATAATATTACATAGTAATTTCTAGAATGCATATCATATATTTGACAATGTTGTCCCTATTTGAGAAATCCAACAAATTGAGTTATGACTTATTCATTTTTTTCGTTAGAGAACAACTATGACAACTTCAAAGGTCTTAATTAAAATTGTAATATGTTTCACCATATCCAATGAATGTCAATGGACCCTTGATATGTTGGTGATGTTGAAAGGTTCTTAAATTAGCCCACCAAAGTTCAAGTCTTGCTAAATACAAGACTCTTACATCTATTTGAGTTCTCATTTAATGGAACTACAACTATTGACTTCAACATATGTAATACAAGATTCTTAGTATTGGGGTGACGTTAAAAGATTCTTAAATGAACCCACTACACTATAACATCATCTTGACTTAAATAATGTTTTTTTTTTTTTTAAACGTATTCAATGAATATGAATATACATACAGTTCTCCCTGTGCCGCCGCCATTGGCGGATTTAACCGCCGACTTTTAGTCCCTCTATAATTTTCTCCACGTCCGTCGTAGCAGCTTGTCAAGCCAGCTGTGAAGCGACACTTGATTTCTCAAAAGTAAAACTGCCACGTCGGTCGAAGACTAACATTACTAGTCTTTTGTGGAAGCCACGTCGGCGGAACAATATTTTAATGCATGCCGAAAGAAAATTCGGTTGCGTAAACTTTCACTAAACTTTTTCGATTGTCAACCAAACAATTTTTTGGGGTCTCCTCTCATTTGCCAATTTACGTAGACTTGTTAGCACCTCACTCTCATAGTCTACATGTATCTTCACCAAATGTGATGGAGGAGGGAGATGGTTTCCTCACAAGTCTATCAAAATATGTTGCATTATGTTGTTTTATTGGGGTTTATTTGTATCATCTTTTAATTTAATAAAAAAATTAATAGAAATTTGATAAATAATATAATTAATAGGATATATTTAGAATGTGTGGATTTCTATAATTCATGAGATAATATATTTATTGTTTATGAATATTATTGTCGATTTCGACAAAACATACAATAAACAATTTATAGATGAGGAGATCCTTTTCATAGCAAGTCAAAATATGATATTAGTATCAAGGATTCAATTCAACCATGTAGTTTTTGAGTCAAGCTCATTGGCCCATGTTTAATGAGAAGCGGTTCAAAGGAATCCATTACTCATGAGAATGATAATGAATGGTACACTTAACATTTATTGCATCTAAGTGATGCTTATAGGGGTGAAGTATTGGGTGGGGATCTTCTCAAGAGGTTACTCATTCTAATATACTACTAAGATGCATGAGTATTGAGAGTATCATTCATTCAACTATAACCCTTTGTCAAATTTGAAAATTTTGTAGACAACCAAGATTGTTCAAACTATATACTCAAATTATAATAAGCGTATTATTATTTAAAGATAATTGTGTATGTAGAAAATTTCTATTAAAAAACACTTACAAGTAAATTATATAAATATATTACCTTATAGTGAAATATACCAACACCGATTAGTATTACAAAGGTTGGTAATTTGCAACAATAAAAATAAATAAAATAGCTCAGAGTTGTTAACAAAATTAATTTTATTTGTATACTTAACCATTCTATGTCATATAAACAAAATTATCACTATCGAATGGGTGTTTCAAGGTTGATCCTCCCTCCTCTCGGGTCAACGTTGGTGGAAATGCAACTTTAATGGAGCTTATAAAGGGAACCCTAGCCTTTTTAGGGAAATATTTATAATCAAATATTCAAATGAGGATCTCATAGCATGTGGAGGAAAATGTCCTATGGATGGTACCAATAATATTAGAGAAGTTCAAGTGACACTGTTGGCAATTAAAGCCTCAAATAAATTAAGAGCCACAAAACTACATGGTGAAGGTGATTCACAAATAATTATAAATGTCATTGTAAAAGGTGACATGTGGAGGAATGACACCTCCATAACTACTTTTCCAAAATCAATGATGAGCTGACATTCTTTGAGTATTTCAAGCTATCACACATAAAAGACAAGCGAATAAGGAGGCTAGCATAATTTCCAATTCGGCTTTAAAACTTAAATTTCTTGAAATTTCCATTGAGAATTAAATTGATGTCAGATGGGAGGAATAAAAGAAACCTAACATTTATTCCCCTACTCATTGAGTTGGCCTCCATTCCCCCTCTCACTAATGTGGCATGCAACTGATAGAGTTGAGGGGTTGTCCTTTTTGAAGTATATCAATAACCATCTCAAGTAATCAAGGTGTGTGTCCTCAAAATGAAATGCATTGTAAATTTATTGAGAATTAGTAGAGAAAAAGGAGCTTGAGTCTGCGAACAGTGGGAACTCCATTCACTCTCTAATAAAAAAAAACAAAACCCCTTCTATGGACATTGCAGTAGAATTCACTTGGACAAAATATCCAAATTTGTCCACCACAGGCTTGCAAAGGTGGTTGATTGGTTGTTAAGAGAGATGTTCTACCAGGTTGAAATCCACCATTGAACCAACACATATAACATGTATTCAATGATTATGGTATGGGCATTGCAATTGGGCAAAGGTAAAGACATACTTAGGTTGGGGATAGATGAAATGATTGAAGCCACAATTCCTCACATTGGAATTAACTTGGAAGAGAAGCATAGTGGAATTGAAAAAATCTTAGACACAAAGTACACTCCATTTGTCTAGAGATTTGATGAAAGGTTGAAGCATAAATGACTCAAGGAGGCAACAAAGGCTTGGTTTTCCCTAAAATTATTGGTTATGCAATAAATTATTGATTAGGACATTGCACAGATGAAGGCCCATCTGGGATGATCTACGAAAGATGAAGAGAGGTTACAAGAGCTTAGGCATGCAAGGGAGGAAATAGACAAAGGTGAGGAAGATTGGTTTGAGCCTCGACTTAATGTCATGCTTCAAGAAAGAATCTAGGGCTTTGTCCCTTGTGCCTTTAGGTGAAATCTAGTTGATCTTCCCTCTTTCTTTGTTGCTCTAGTTTTCAGTCTAGTTAGGATGGTGTCTCTTGTTTAGTTTTTCTATGATATTTCTTTTTAAAAGATCAAATTGCTAAGGAGTCTAGGCTACATTGGAAATGTAAGAATGGTCTAATTTTTTTGAAGAGTACTCTTCATGGTAGTAGTTTTACTACCAATTTTGTTTGAAGTTTTGATGGCCTGCACATTTTTATAAAGGACTAACTAGAAGTAAGATTTGAGCCCTTTTGTTTGGTTAAATGCATAATGGTGAATTGCAAGACATCTAGGAAGGAATCAAATTGTTGTAAATAATAGGCCTGAAGTTTTTCTTTCTTTGACAAAGCTATAACTGTCAAGGATGTTTTGTGTGTTTTTCTGATGCTCTAGTGTTTTGGGGTGTTAAGGCTTCACTAAACAACCAATTATGGTAAATTGTCATAAAATTGTAAATCTTTGTGTAATAACAGTGGAAAAAATCTTGGAATGAATCTGTAAGGTAGTTTAGTTGCTAGGTTTTGGATGGACCGCTCATAGTTATGCCTCAACCATTGTAAGTCTGAAGTTGGTTTCAAAACACTTATCTACTATATATAATGTTTCTATATATTTCAATAAAATAAAAACTACTATTACCGAGAAAAAATATATCACTAGCAAAAAATAGCCAATAGAACTACAAACAACTAATGAATACAATTGGAAGAATCAATGTTAATTATTTGGGAAAAAAAAAAAAAAATTCTTTTACATATTTTAATTTTTGTTTTCAAAATATATTCAAGATAAAACTATATATTTACATTTATAGTTTTGTAATTTAATTAAATTAATTTGATGTATCTTGGCAGTATTAAATCAAACTATTCTATTGTATCTTGATAATTAATAATATCTTGTAGATATAATTTGAGGTGTATTAGAATTCTTATGTATAGAAACATATGTTTTCTTATTAATTTCAATTTTATATTAATAAGGTGGATCTATTACTATATTCTTATGTCCATTAAATAATAGTTATATTTCTCCATTAAATTTATTAAATAATGCATACTTCATCCATTTCCTAAATTCCTCTCACATCCATTATATATTTCCATTTATAATATTTTACCATCACTTCCTACATCCACTAAATAAATGTGGGACAAACATACTTGCAATGCCATGTTCCATCATTTATCCCACATTCAGTCTTACAACCTAGATTCGCCATGAGGACTTATATCTAATCAACACCCCTTCTAATTTCAAATCCTTTGAACTTTGCTTACATTGATTTTTCACATTCTTAGTGTTCATTATAGCAATTTAGTGATCTTTACATTCTAGTTTGTTTTAGCATCCTAGTCTCTTTGCATTCTATTTTTTTCAAAATACATTCTTGCATTATTCAATTTTTGATCAATTAGCTTTAAATCTTCATTTATCATAGTTGCATGTGCATATGTGCTTCTCAGAGCATTCATTTTTAAGCACAAAACCTTGATTGATAAGAGTGTAATAAAGTGAGGTTTTGATTCCAAATTCATGTGTGTGTTCATTTGTTTATGATTTGCATATGTATTTGTGAAAATGTCTATGTTATTAGATGTTGGACTGATTTCAATCTATAATATGGATGCCCCATTTCCTCCATCTATATTATGATCATATATAGATAAAATATTAAGATAGACGGTCTACAAGAATTTGAAAGGAATATTAAAATTAAAACAACAAGTCAAATGAAAAAGTGTCATTAGATATAATCTAGTTATTAATAATTAAGGGAAGAAATAATCAAAATTCATTTTCCCTTTTCCTTTTTGAAAACTCATATGCAACTTAGTCATACAAAAAATTCTATAAATAAAATCAGCCTTATTTATTCTTTTTTTTTTTTTGACATTTTACATAAACTATAATTGGCGTAGTTATTCCACCTTATTTTAGTACATGTCCTAATATATGATCTTCTGATTAAATTATGTATGATCTACTTTGTCAAATAGATATAACCATTTGTGACTTTAACAATATAACTCTTTCTTCCTTGAATTTATTTTTCCAAAAAATATATAGTCTACAACATTACTCATACAAAGTTGGTATTGGATGACATCTCAAATATTCAAATTATAAATACATTATTTGGAATATCTTTTTAATGTAGAAAAATAATTAGTATTGTGTTCTATTACTACTATTAATTCTTAACCTTCCATAGTTGTAGAAACAAATTTCTAATATAAAGAAAGTGCCTCAAAGTAAAACAACTCTAATATTTCATTTTTCACTAAGGAAATGATTTGTGAGTGGTCATCATTGACAAACTCATGAAAATCAAGGATAATCAAAATATTTCATTGATTTAATTATAAAGTTTTGATGTATAATTATTCTTTAAGATCTCTTCATTTATTAAAAAGAAAAATCTCATATTTCTATTGTATTTTGATTTTTTTCACATGATCGCCTAAAAGATCCTTATAATTTTGATAAATTTAGACCTAGTCATTCCTTCTATTGACCTTAAATCATTTCAAAGAAACTTAAAGTCATGACCTCGTGGTGATTTAAAGTCTAATGTTTATTTATTATTATATATATGATTCATTAAAAATATCTAAATTGTTTTTGATTTAAAAGCGACCAAAACTAGGGCGCTGACCCTTTCACAATCAAACTGGTCAACTACCAGCAAATAACCATCAACCAAAACTACCCCCTACCACTTAATAAAACAAAAACAAGGTCTCAATCCATAATTAAAAGAGTATCAACAGGCCTAACATACACACTACAAAACCATATACCTACAGTAATATATAAACAAAGGCATGACAACCTTAAACCCCACCAAGTTCAAAGATCAATAGATTAACAATATAAAAAGCAAAAAAGGAAAAAACCATTAAGGCTTCTTAGCCTCTTTCTTCCCCAAGAGGATGTTGGCCTAATCTTTCGCAAGGAAATCAAACAACGTTTTTGTATCCTCCTTTGGCAGGTCCCCCTCCGAGTCCTTGAGTAGGTTCAGTATGGTGGCAACAACATGTATCACTTTGACAACAAACTTTGTTAGTAGGTGCATTCTCTCCTCCAGTGCATGATTTTTTTCCCAGACCTCACTGTCAGCCTTCTTCGTTATGTGTCTATTGTATTTTTGTGTTTTCTACATGGCCTTCTAAAAGACCCTTATAATTTGATGAATTTAGATTTAGAAACACAGTACCAAAAAAAATATTATGTATATGATTTACTTAAAATATTTAGAGTGTCATATGTCTATTGTATTTTTGTAATTTTCCACATAGAGAAGACAACAAAACTACTAACACTTCGGAACATCCTCCTCTCGTGGTGATGTAGATATTTTTTCTTCCCGAATATCATATTGAATATCTGGCCCTTAATTTAAAATATTTCTTGATCAAAATACCTCAATTTGTAATATATGATAGTTTATTTTATTTTAAGTTTCTTTCAATTAAGAAAAAAAACAAATCAGTGAAAAGTCATCCGACAAATCTTCCAGATTCACTGAGAACTCTTCCACGTCTCTGCCACAACTGGCGGATTTAACTTCATAAATTAATAAACGGCCTATATTTTCGCGCACGTCCGTCGCATGCGGCTTTTGGCCCTATCATTGACTCAGCTAGGAACCGACAGCAAACTCCCAAACAAGTCTTCCACGTGTCACCAAACTACTGCTACAGCTGTCGACAAAGCCACGTGGGCAGAGGATCTTCCGCTGTCCGTACGAGGTCTCGGAAAGAAAATTCGATGGACGAGAGAAGACGTAAGAATAAATATCTGCTTGAACGAAAACAACAAATGATGGAAAATTAAAATAATCTTGTGTCTCTGTCAATTGGTTGTTCCCCACCGACCCTTTCAAAGGGGTGCAAAAGTTTTTGAAAAGCGGCAGCAATTTGGAGGAACACCCCATGTTTTATAAAGTGGGATGCCCATCTTCTCATTTTAAAAAAAAACCAAAACCACCTATTTCTTGGAGAGTGTAGCACATTTATGATTTTGTCCTACCTTTGCATGAAAAGGTGCTCAGTTTTAATAAGATGCATTTTTAAAAGGGATTTGCATGAAAAGGTATTGTCACCTTTTGTGGGTGAACTTTGTAATGATTTTGCATAGAAAGGTAGTGGTTTTTATCACGTGCCCAATCCTTATCTCCCCTCTCCCATTCTTATGAGCTAGTGAGTTTTTATGAGGTGACCATTCCTTATATTTCGTTTCTCCTACTCTAATGTTAATAAAAATAAACAATTTGTATACCATGTTTCATGTATGGCCCTTTAGCTACCTTGTGAAACATTGAATCAACTTCCAAGTGTGGGACCTTGCACATGTGAGGTTGGATCTTCGAAGAAGTCTGGGTTCATTCCAATCAAGGTGTACATAAACTAACAATTTTGAAGAAAATAGTAAGAAGGAATGAGTAAAGGGAAATGGGGTTATGCACCCGATTGATTTATGGTTGCTCATTGCCTATGGTTGTACATAACACCAACAATATACCCAAAACATACACAAATCTCACTCTGATCATCCTTCAAGGAATCATATGCAAGTCAAACCAAATGAAATGTTGCAAGGAAGGCTAATCTTCAATATACAACATTCATGAGCATATTAGACACAACATAGGAATACATAAAATGGAAGAGCAATTATCCATACGAAGCAAGCAAATGCACAATATGTTGAACTAATAGAAGAGGTCAAATAAGGGTATTTCATTAATGTAATAAAAAGGAAATTACAAGTGCAGGGCATAGGTAAGGAAAAAGAACTTGAGAGAATCACACAAAAATTATGTACATAAATTGCTTTTGCATAACTCTAATTACAGCATGGATTCAAACCCCAACCAAAGTGGTGTTAGGTTATAGAAAGCAAAAGAAATCAAATGATCAAAATTTGATCTCTCAACATCTAAGAAGATTCATGAAATGACAAAAAATGACCCAAAAGATGCATTTAATAGATGGAAGGGACAACTATATCCCATCAAGTGATAAGTGGGCATGGAATGCACTAGTGCCCTATTAATGGAGTGAAATAAGTCACTCAACATTAAATATTTAATAGTATTGTGTAATGGCCATTAGTAGTCAAATTGTATTATTGGTAAAAGTTCATTGAAATGACAAACATAACATGTTAGCCCACAATGTTGACATGTCATTGACCCATTGATCATGTGACTTGACGCTCAATTTTGATGAGCATCTTGAAATAATCATGCAAGCACGAAGAATTAAGGACCATTAATCATTGTGAAGATACTTAGACATTAAAATAATAGAATGGGGCCCACCATAGAAGATATGTCTTATTGGTAAAAGAAAATGGTGGCACAACAAACACAACAAGGTTAGCCCACCCTACACACCCACATGAAGCACCCATGTAGGGCATAAATTTTTCGTACATCCTTGGCACTTGGTCCCTCACGTACTTCCATTGAAGACTCATTTTTTCTCACACAACCATGAAGTTGTAGGGGGTGAACCTCCCTTTCCCTGCACACCAGAAAACATCAAGGAAAATCATATGGTAAAACCACATAGAAGCAAGGAAGACCACAAGGTGGAATGAAGTGATATGTTAGCAAAAAATTCTTAGATAACACAATATGTTGACCTTGACAAAGTATTGTTCGTAATGAAGGTATCTCATATCAATTATCTATGATGGGTTGATGGTGGCAAAAAATCCAAAATTTCTAGCAACTCAAAGGGGGTGCTTACATGCTAAGCATAAAATAAATGGCCTTTAAGCAATTTGGGCATGGAGTCACCAGTGCTAAAAACTTTATGTGTTAGCCACCTATAAAAACATGAAATATGTAACCTCTACAACCTCAACAAGAAACAAAAACTTTCTATCTCTAAGAGGGAAATAGCTTGTGCTCTTGCACTTATTGGAAAGCAAAGAAAATTTCAAACCTACTATATACAAATTATTCACAAGAAAGAATGCCAAACAAACCAATTAACTAGATTGTTGAAATAGTTGCCCTTTCAAACCAGTTGCTTATTATTTTCATGCTCTTGGGAAACTATTCAAGGCAACAAGCATAATAGACATTTCGCATATTGTCGAAATGGCGTCGCAATGCTGAGAACAACCAAATTCTCTAGCACTAGATCTGAAATAAGCATGACTAGGGGGAAATTTCTTAGTTATTGAAAATATAGATGTTTTATGAGACATCCTTTGATGGTGTTGGGTAAAGGAGATCAACATTGACCACATTTTTGTGCTTTTCAATTTTGGTATCTTATTGAATTGAATGTGAACTTTCCTCTTATTCTTGTTGCAACTCATGTTCTTCAAATGTAGGAGATGATGGCATGTTAGATAGACATGAGGCTTCAAGTTCATACACATCAATATCCCTCATGCTTTGTAATAGTCTAATATGACAATAGTCCTAATGATAGCTTAAGAAGAAACAAATTCTTCTCCTTGGACTATTTTCTTAGTTGTGACATTATGCATAGGATGAGGAGCAACCTCGTACACACCAATGTGTTCCTCTTCAAGGAAAAAGATGCCATGATTCCTATGATCATCTTGATCCTATGACTTGTGTGAATCCTCACAAAGAGTAGGTTGTACCTCTTACACTTGTGAATGCTCTTTTAATGTGGAAGAAAGAATTATATGCATTTTTATAATGTTTATATTGTAGAAAACAACAACTTCATAACTCTTGCTTAATTAACACTTTCTCTAGTAGTTCTTCCTCACAATTTTCTTTTGTATAGCTAACTCTCTTGCACCACTCTCTTCATGTTGTCTTTGTTGGACTTCAAACAACTTTTTGAGATCCTCATCATGTTGCCTTCTTTGTGCCTCCATTTGTTGTAGTATTATTTCTCCTTCTAGAGCATGTGATGGCTCATACACAACAAACTATACCTTCCCTAAATGGGGAAAGTTTTTGTTTGTGTTCCTCCCTTTTCATAAGTGAGGAAAGAGTTTCAACAATGGGGGACTCATCCATATGGAAGATTAACATGCTTATCTCTTTTCCAAAAAATGTATTTGGAGAAAAAGAACTAGAAGACAAAACCCTAGTCTTTTGTATGAGCTATTTTTGTGGAGGGTAGCCTCTAAACATTTGAATGGTAATTTTTGAGGAGATGCCTCAGGCTCCTACGTAGATTCAAGTGGTGGGAAGTGATTTTTTTTTTTAAAATTTGGAAAATCTATGCCTAGCTCTTGTGCTTCAATTTCTTGCATTTGAGCAAGATTGAGCTTAATTTATTCTTCTTCTTCAACTATCTTTTTTGTAATTAACTACATTTTTTGTGTCTCCCTCTCTTGTTCTTGGAGATAGACCCATCAAGTTATATTATCTTTTTGTCTTAGTTGAGTCTCCATACATTTAAGATACACCTCTTGCAATTGCATATCAAACCTCCCGTTGATCTTAGATTCGAATATATTGTTGACCCCAACTTACTATAAGGATATTTATAAAAGTATAGCTCCCATAGAATGGAATTGGAGATAAATTGTGAACTCAATAAAAATAAATAGGCCTATGTTTGTAAACCTAAGGCTAAACTTCTTTATATGGTCTTTGAGTTCATTAACTCTTGGATTGGCTATATGGCGGGGTTGTTTAAAATATTGAACATGGGTATTTAAGTCAAATACAAGTTGTTTCTATGGTTGAGATGGATAATAAGAAGTTTAAGGAGTAACATTTTCATGATAAGGTGGGGAATAATATGTATTTCTATGAGAGGGATCCATGATTAGGTATTTAAATAAACAATTTCATAGAAAACATGAAGAAACATACAAGAACATATGTGATCTTAACACATACTATTACTTGGACTACTTAAAACCTATAGGTTATGCCCTCAAAGTTTCCATGGTGTTTGATGAAATACCTCTAATGGATGATAGCACTAAGAACAACACCCAAATTCTAAATGAGTAGAATTTATGTCGCTTTGTAGGGGATGTTCTTTAAATTGATTTGATCATTGTCCTATAGGGCATTCTAAAAACTATTAACACAAAAATTTTCATACATGCTTGGGGTATGACCCCCAAATGACCTTGCAAAATATTGAATCAAATTCCAAGTGTAGTACCTTGGAAATGTGAGGTTGAATCTACAAAGAAGGACAACTTCTTCCATTCAAGGTGCACCTTAACTAACAACTTTAAGGGAAAAAGAAATCCATGAGGGGAAATGAGATGATGCACAAGATTAAAATGTGGTTTCTCCCTGCATATGACTTCATGTAACATCAATAAAACACCCAAAATATACACAAATTTCCCTTTGATTTGTCCTTGGAGGAAACATATGTAGGTCAAAATTAATAAAATGTAGCAATCAGGAATTCTAATCTTCACAATACAACATTTATGAGAACATTAGACACAACATACAAATACGAAAAATAAAAGAGGAACAATCCATACAAGGTAATAAAATACATAATATATCAAACTAAGAGAAGAGTTCATTTTCATAAATGCAAGGAAAATGGAATTATAAGTCTAGGGCACAACCACTGCAAAATAACTAGAGAGAGCCACACTAAAATTATGTGCATAAATTACCTTTGTAGATCATACATAACTTGGATTACAACATGGAGTTCGAACCCCAACCAAAGTAGAGTTGGGTTACAAAAGAAAAAATAAGTCAAATCAGATCAAAATCAGACCTTTGTGTGCAAATAGGTTCATGAAGTGACAAACATTTCCCAAATGATGCATTTTGTAGATGGAAGGAAAAACTATGTCCCGCAAGTAAGAAATGAGAGTGTAATGCATTGGCATTGTGTTTAAAAATCCAAAGAAGTCTCTTGGCATTGAATATTCACTCTTGGGACCATGTAATGTCCACTAAAAGTCAATTCTTATTTTTGGAAAACATTTGTTGAAATGGAAAACATGACATATTAGCCCACAATGTCGATGTGGCATTGATACGTTGATTGTGTGGGTTGGTGATCAATTCTAGTTATCATCTTGAAATAATCATAAAAGTTAAAATAAATTCGGATCGTTGATCACCACAAATATGCTTGGACATTAAAATAATAGAATGCGGCCCACCCCAAACTATTTGTATCGATCACGAAAGAAAACATTAGTGCAACAAACACGACATGGTTAGCCCATGTTGCACACCCACATAAAGCAACATCTAGCACATTTATTTTCCACGGGGATGCAAGACATAAATTTCCATTACATCCTTGGCAGTTGATTCCTCACATACCTACACCGCACATTTAGTTTTTCTCACACCTTCACAAGGTTGCAAGAGGAAAACCTCACTTTCCGTGCACACCCACAAGAATCAAAGAAAACCATAAGGTAACACAATAGGGAAGTGGGGGAAGACCACAAGGCGAAGGTATCTTAGATTGGCTATCTATTATGGGATAATGGTGGAATATGTGGTCAATACCTACCTCCTCATCCCACTCTATTTTCCTTTTATTATTTTCAAACACATATATAGGAGATGGTCTAATCGTTTAGTTTGTATCACTAGTTGTGACACTAATTTCACCCTCTTTTTCTTTTATTCTTTTCAAACACATGTATAGGAGATAGTCTAATAGTTTAATGCATAACAATTGTTGTGATCCTACTTTCATGAGATGAATTATGTGGTAGTTTTAAATTTTAAAAAAATGGTCGCATTTATGAGGGTCCCACATCCAATTCCCCTCCCTATCTCTTCATCCCCACACTCTTTCTTACTCCTTTTAAACATATATTGGAGATGGTATGATATAACTAAGTTATTAGTAGTTGTTGTGATAGTAATCTCACATTTAAAGTTCAAATATTCTAAATAATATAGTGTTATTTGTTTGAGAGGATTTGAAAATTCAATGTCCAATACTAATATTTTAATAAACATGTTCATTAGATCCAAAAAATGACAAACCATGTGATTTTACAGTGACACACCAATAAAACATTTGTTGAAGTTCATAAAACCTCAACCCAAAGCTCTTAAGAATCAGTTCCATGCAATAACTTATCACACAAAGAGAGAAGCAGAGGTATGGAGGCTTGAATTTAGAGATTCACAAAAGATGATACATACTTGATGTGCAAAAATCAAATTGCAATTGTATTGAATGACTGAATGAATGTTACAAAGAGAGATCAATCCTTATGAAGGAGATCAAAACCCTAAAAGGCAACTAACTATGTTGCATGATAATAATTAATAAAAGAATTAATTATTATATGGCTAAAGTTTAGCTTAAGTAAACCAGAGATAATAAGTGAATTATTCAATCAAAATGGTTTAACTAATAAGTAAACACTTTATTACTCTAACAACATTAACTTGTGCATTATTATAGTTCTTAATGTATAACTATTGGTGAAACCTTATTCCGAGTCTATTATGACACCTTAATAAAATGCTTGATAAAATAAGTTTGATGATGTGAAAAAAATCTTTTAAATCATCCACATACTTGGCTAGTCATCTATATAATGTTTTGTCCCAACATCAAACATATGTTGCTATAAAAAGTTAATAAATATTTGGGTGCATCACAATTAGATCCTATCTCTTAATTGTTCATTTTTATTGTAGTGTTAAGGATTAAGTGAAATATTATTTTAGTATAATTTCAACAATGGATCCACAAGGGTTAAAAACAATTATTGTTGAGAGGAGGGAGACTAAAGGGTTAAATTTGAGGGTTGTTGATTTGAGTCAAGCCAAATATATATTCAAAGGATGATTTGTAACCTATCTATGAGATGTGAATAATTTTAGAAATGGAAAAGATAATAGAATGGATAATGGAACATCTAGCTAATGTTTTAAAAATATTGCATGTTAAGAGGTTCCACAAGATTAATGAAAATGCTAGTTTAATTCAACAGTAGAATAGGATGTATACATGCACAAATACTATTACTATTGAGAATACGATTCTTATGCAATTTTCCTTAGCCACGAGAGGTGATATTTGATACATATAGTACACTAATACATTTCTACATCTTGAGTATTCCACTATTGTACAATGTGTATAATCAAGTGTTTATATAAAGGATACGCACTTATATACACATTTATGTTAGTGTGTTTTAAATGTGTATGGTCATGTGTTGGTATGATGTTGCCAAGTGTCAAACCATATATTCTCAACACGTGTGGCATGGGATGCTACCATGTGCTAAATGTGTATAGGGTCATATATTAGACCTATATGGAGTCATTTTATGTGGTGCAATGCCTAGTAGGTGTTGTACACATATAACAACATATCTTGGGGAGTTGATATCATGTGTTGCACATGTGGATAATCTGGTTGGTCTTGGCTGGATAAGGCAATGCATGAGTTGTAGCACACAATTCAAAAGTGTATAAAGAATATTTGAATCATGAATTTAAAGAGCTTGGATAATTTATTGGAGCATTGTCACAAGGAAATCCTAAGGATACAGGTTCATGATCATATTAGTTGATGCTTGTGCATGAAGTAGTTAGATATGCATCTATACATTAGACGTATTTTTGTTGTACTACTACGTAAGAAGTTTTTGCACTACTATGTAAGAATTTTTCGTAAGAGATGTAAGTTATGAACCACTGTGTAGGCACTTCCTTGAAAAAATATAAATAATTCAATGTATTCATTCACATATATTCTTTCTTATGATTTGCAAATTTTAAAGCTTTTGTTTTTTTTCTTGTCAGAAAACAACATTGTTTAATCTCTTGTGTGTCATTTTCTTCATTAAGGGTGGAGTGCAATCTTGTCATGGCTTTGAAAACCTTGTGTGAGTCCAGAGTAGCTCCTAGGTGGAGATAACTTAGATTGATTTCTCTTGTTGCACTAGAGATAATTTCTTAGCAATATTTCGTAAATCACTAATATAACTATATTATCATTCCATTTTCTTTATCTTACATTGCATGTGCTTAAATAAATGGTTAAGTGCAAGAATTTTAGTTGACACCAAGGAAAAGTGTTAGAAAAAAGTTGACCCCATTTAGGTTTGAATTCCCAAACCAAAATTTAAATAGATACTTGTTAAATATTATTAAAATTAGTTCCCATCATAAAATAGGTACTTATTTCATTTAAAAATTAGTATTATTTATAATCATCTTATATTTTAAAATAAAGTATACATATCTAATTACATCATATTCTTGCCTCTTTTTAAAATGATGTGTTTTAGGGAGTGTAAATGTCTCATAACATTTGAAATTTAAAACTCACATTTAAAGATTTCTTTTGTAATCCATGAGAAACATCAAGAGGAGTATGAGGTTCTTTGGTGATGAAGGGTTTTCCCCTTAATACCACAAACGCACAACATAAATATAGAAATAACAACAAATTGAGAGAACAAAATATGGGTTTCTTATTATCTCCACAAGTGAGGAATTACAAAATTCAGAATTATAATATAACCCACAAGGGTGCCTTCCTTACAACAGTCTATAAGACAGAGCTGCAACTATCACCCAGAACTGCCCTAGATAGCCTACAAGCCTTCCTTATATATGCAGTTTTCATAGCTCGAGAAGGTTCTTGACACTAAGCCCTAACTCTTGAGGCCAACCAACCTCATATTGTATTATTTTATTACACTTCATTACATTGAATCAGCTCAAGATAATTTACAAATTACACTTTCAGATGGCCCACTTCTAGAGACCATAACTAACAAACTGTTTACCTGATGGGCTATTATAACCCCTTTTTAGATACGTCAACTAAATTTCTATAGTGGCTAGTTTCAGAAGCATCCATAAGTAAAGGTTTGACCTCATTTTGGAGTCATTTAGGCCTTCATTATTGAGCTTGAATTTTGGATAGCTAAATTCATACTAGAAATCTACAATAACTGCACTAATACATATGATATGGCAATGAGACTCATCTAGAAGGCTAATATGTCTAAGATGAACCTCCATATACGAGATTAGAACAATATGAGCACATAAGACCAACTTATTAAAATTAGAAAGCTTCCATAAATAACACCTCTACACAAGAATACCCTTTATTGAAAACACAAAACTAGAAATACAAATATTTTTGGGTGATGCAAGATTTCCCTTACACCAGGATGCTTTTGCATCAAATACCTTTGGTGATATGGAAAGTGACCCTATCACATCTGAGGTAGTTAGAGGAAAACCCTCCTCCCTTGCCAACCATGATGAATCCTCCACTGGCCTCCCTTTCCATTTGACCAAATACTATTCATATATATTTTTCCTTATGCTCCTTCCAACACAAATGTCCAATATCTCCCCAATCTTCTTTGTAGATGAAGTAGTTGTTGGAATATTCCACTACGTGTTTGAAACCCCATATCCATCACCTCATTCGTAATACTATGTCATATCTAAAATGATAAACACTAGTTAAACATTCAATTCAGTAAGAAACTCTACTTCATATAGTGTATACCAAAAATAGGGTACACTTCTATACATTTATACTTGAGAATACCAATGAGGAAGAGCATCTTAAGAGGCTTCCTATAGCTTCCTATCTATGATGTGAAAGAACTATGATATGATGGCTCTCAAATGAACCTAGTTATGCAATTCTTGCAAGGTGCACCATAGAATGGAATATTTAAAGAGTAGAGGCAAGAATGTCAATATGCAAGAATCAAATGATGGGTGCAATACAAATGCAAACTATTCTGAAATGATATGCAAGCTAACAAAGAGTGCTACAAGATCCTCTTAATTAAGCCATGTGATCTAAGCTAGAGCATAAAGGAAAACTAAGCTAGAGAGTGTGCCAAAATGCAAGTAGAATGAAGACTAGCTAAGAATGCAAGAGTGCTCCAAATGCTCCAAGTGCTCCAAAATCACCAAGAAAACCTACAACATAACAAAAGCATGAGATACTAAGATGAGAGAACCTCCTTTTAAATGAAAATGGATGGTAGGGATTAAGAGGCAAAATCAAGGGTGGAGAATGAGCCTTGAGTGATCCATGTGCACAATAATCTCACCCAAGCAAGATCAACGATGGTGTTTAAGATGAAAAATATGTGTGGAGGAGAATAAAGATTCCACCTTCATTGGAAAGAGTACACCTCATGTAGACAAAAATGCATTTCTTTTTTATTTTAAAACTAGGAAAATATCTTTTCATGTGCACACTTGGGAATTAAGGGACTTTGGGATTTTATTTAATTAAAAGGGGACAAGCTCTTTAAATTAAATAAAAGACTTAGAATATGGTGCTAAAACCACAAGTTATAATCAAATAAATAGTAAAGTGATGATTAGATCAAAGATGAGTGATTGGTAAATTAAGCAAAAATGCTAGAAAGGGACTCATAGTCTAGATGCCCATTTTTGGATGATTATTTTTCCCCTCTTTGACTAATGTGTGATTGATCTAGGAACACATTAAGCCAAATAATGAAGAAGCCAAGTTGATCAAGAAATATGACTCTGAAGAATGAAGCAAAGAGAGGTAGTTGATCCTGAATGCAGAATCGATAAGCAACATGACTAAACATTAGGAGAGAGATAGATCTAGAGAAAATTGAAAGTTCAAGAATATGCTCCTAAGAGATAGCTATATAGATTAAGAGAAAATAGAAAGGTCGAGCATATGCTTCTTAGCAGTAGATATAGCCAAATTAATTTGCAACAACAAAAAATTAATGATAGAGTATTCTTACCCCCTTGGGATGGAAATTGAAATGAGGTAGAGGAGATGCATAAATGAACAAGATTTGATCAAATTGAGATAATTTAATGTCCAAAATGACAAATAAGAGATTAAGCCCAAAGAATGACCACCAAGCAATGAAGATATGCCCTATTTTGACTAAGTTTGACCAAGAAGATAATGCATGAGAATTAGGACAAAGCAAGAGGAAATATGAAAATAAGGGCACAAGAGAGTAGAAATGATGAAGAAGCGAAGGAATGGAGATTACCTAAGAAAGATTTGAAGATTAAGCCTCAAAAGGTTAACCAATTGTGTAGAAAAAGGAAGGCTTTTAAAATAGTTTTTTTACCATCAAGATGAACCCAAATTTTCATTTCAATCCCAAAAATGGATCCACAACATTTAAATTAGGTAAGTGTAAATTTTTTGCGCAAATCCAAGTAGTTAAAAAATTAGGTCCAAAATGGGTCAAAATACGGGGCCCAAGGGGTCATTTTCAAATCATTTGTCTTATTTTATTTTGGAGAGATTAGAGAATAGAGAGAGAGAGAGATTAGAGAATAGAGAGAGAGAGAGAGAGAGAGAGAGAGAGAGAGAGAGAGAGAGAGAGAGAGAGAGAGAGAGAGAGAGAGAGAGAGATGACCCAAAGGAGTATTCCCATCAAGAGGCACCATTTTGAGCTCAACTAGTTGCACAACCAGACCTAAGCGTATGGTCCACCGATAAGTGTCGAACATCCAAGCTCAGTTTCAATTTTTTTTGAGCATTTTGGCATATTTTTATCATGTTTTGGATAGTTTCATTGAAAGTTTCATATGATACCTAATGTATCATACCAATACTATGCAAAATATCATACGATAATTTTGGTGCCCAAAAAGTATCACCCCATTGTATTATGCATTATCATATTAGACCCACCCATCAATTATACAATGTTGAACAAAGTATTGTACCACTAAAAAGTATCATACTAGTATAGAAGAAAGTATCATATGATACTAGTTTAGTCAAAAACAAAATTTACTTAGGAATGCCATTATTTTTCAATTTGACAGCTTGTTGATTGCTCGTGTAGATGAGTTGTGATGATTCTAGTTACATTTAAATTCTGATTTAATAGGGACTGATATGTTTATGTGTTTTTGTGATAAAGGATGTGTTTCCAACACTTGTGATTAGAGAACCCAAGGTTGTGGGGTTGAGACTTATGCCTTGACTAGATGATGCAGAGTGAGCGATGCTTGATGTCATGGGGTTTGGAGGTTTTTTGTGATTGCCCCATATCTGGGAAAACCATGGGCTTCTAACATCTCTAGTGGAGATGTGGCATAGCGAGCATAATAACTTCCACCTTCCTACTGGTGAGTGACAATCACATTGGATGATGTATATAGGATCCTACGAATCCCATGCGCTAGAGAGCTTGTGAGTACTAGTTTAGCATTTGAGTTGTCCTGTATGATTAGCCTCATGTTTTGTTGGAAATGATTGAAATAATTATAAGAAAAGTTGAGGGAGATTGTTGGAATAAAATATGGAACTAGTAAAGAATGTCCTCAATCATTGTTTTGTCATTGATGTCAAACTTGCTACTTGCAGGGATGACAATTGCTTTAGTGATCCAAATACTATCAATTAGTTGATT
Organism: Cupressus sempervirens; assembly: GCA_028749045.1. NCBI lineage: Eukaryota > Viridiplantae > Streptophyta > Pinopsida > Cupressales > Cupressaceae > Cupressus > Cupressus sempervirens. The sequence continues at coordinate 26,157,923 of CM053786.1, forward strand.
GTCAAGGTGAAGGCAATTAATATGATGTAACTAAAATACCTATAGAAAGGTTGAAGTTATGATGTTGGAATGAAGTACAAGGATCAGCTAAGCCATTGATGAAAGAATGTATTTGATGACATACTACAAAGAATGGGCACACTGAAACATATCAAAGATTTAAGGTTTTAACTAAGTCTTTTGTAAAGCTCAAACTAAGTTCATTAGAGAGAAGGAGTCGAGAAAGCTAGTAAGAGCCGAGCAAGTTCTAGTTAATGCCGAGTAAACTTCAGATGCCGAGTGGTGCTGAGTAGAATCAAGTGCCGAGCAAGTTCAAAGTGCTGAGTAAGTTCAAAGTGCCGAGTAAGTTCAAGTGCCAAGTAAGTTCAAGTGCCGAGAAAGTTCAAGTGCCGAGCTGGTATAGGTGTCAAGTAACACAGAGGTGCCGAGTACCAGTAACTCAATAATGCCGAGTTGCTGCATTATTTAGGAAATCAAAGATTCGCCAGATCTAAGCTGACAAGGTTGTTATCTGGAAATCTATAAATTAAAAGGAAGATAAGAATGATGAGTTGGTGGCACAGAACACCATGTAGAACATTTTTAAGATACAACTGGCGAAGTTTCAAGAAGAAAACAAGATATGGGGTAGATACATTGTATCCTACCTAATCAATTTTAAAACTCTAAAATTGAAGAGGGAGAATTGAGCGGTAAAGGAAAATCAGACTTCTATATAAGAAGACATAAGTTAATAAGAGAAAGAGAGAGCGAGAGGGGATAGAAGGAAAGAGAGACAGTGGTCAAGCATAATTTGTATAGACGACCACAAAGGTGATTGCATTGACAGAATGAGTTAGAAGACTCAAGGAGACGAAGCTTGAGAGGAAGACAAGCAGTCAGAGCTAAAGAGATTAAAGCCAAGCATAAGGATTGAACTGAAAGTGTGATCTAAAATCTGCAAAGTATGTTGTAAGTTATATCAGATCAAAAGACCATTATTGTTACTTTCTAGCAATTGTAACTGTAAGTCTAAATCCTATGGACTTAGGTTAGTTTAACAACCATTAGAAAAATCCTTTAACAGGGTGACATTCCAAGTGAATGTTCTAAAGACCTTTAACCAGGCCCATTCCTAATAGTTTGGTGAAATCCTCTAACAAGGTCACATTTAACAGTGTGTTGTAAGCCTTTAACAGGGCAGGCTTTTAATAGGGCATCACTTCAGAAGAGTGAGAATCAAGTAGCATGTTACTGGTGGTTTTTCCCAAATTGGGTTTCCACGTAAATCATTGTGTCATGTGTTGATCTTGAATGTTTTATCTTTGCATGTTGATTTACTGTAACTTTCTTATATGATTGATTTAAGTTTGAACAGATGAAAAGGGTATGGATTCATTAAAAGTAGCAAAAAGGTATTAATAAGGCATTTGGACCTTGAATAACTGATTCACCCCCCCCCCCCCCCCTCTCAGTTATTCTAAAGAATTCTAACATGTTTACTATTTCTAATGTGAAAATTTTGTGTTGCATGTATACTTTGATTAGTCCCTGGAGGAGGGTAGATATGTACTACATGAGGTGTTTCAAGGAGACACCATTTCAGAGAGATACATTACATGGGAGAAGATGATATGGATCAATACCCAGAGACATGCATAGTATGCTCCTTGATTGGACAAACCCTGATTAAAGACAGAAGCCAAAAGGGCTTCACATGTGGTTGGAGCATATTAGTGATGGACCTAGTAGGGAGGTCATGGCGCATGGCTTGGGGACCTTCCATTAAGGTAGGCATGTTTCGTGAGCTCCATGATATTTTCTATAGGAAGGTGAAGAGTTGGGCATGTAGGGTCATCCTAGCATAGGTATGGGCATGGGACCACATTATTGCAGTGTGCCTCATTGTATAGCCATGAGAGAGGGATAAGACCTACATTTATAGATATTAAAGATTCATTGTGTAGCCACATAGTTGAGATACCACACACTACAAACAAGTGTTGGATGATTTGGCCTCATTTGAGTGGAGGCCCTATGTGGCATGTGAGGGATGGGAAGAGGAGCTAGATGAGTTGATGTACATGTTCTACAGTAGGTCACTATTTGGAAGGCACCTGCGGATAATGGAGTTGTTTTCCACTATCCAAGTATGGTGGAAATTTTGGTGGAGGTAGAGAGTGAGCACAAAGACCACTACTTATGCCAGGCATTAGGAGGAGGAGGATATGAGATGGCTACTCATGCTCAACTATGTGGCATGTCTACATGAGACATGAGGGTTATGACGGGTGGCATGGGAGTATCTCCTAGTGGTTATAGATGGAGGGGTGTCACCAGATTATGCAAGGGAGATGGGGAGGAAACCCTTCCTAAGGTTCATAGTCCCCTATGTAGTACAAATGGATGGTGGTGGAAAGGAGGATGATGGAGATGAGGGAGGAGATGAAGGTGATGGCAGGAGAGGGGGAAGAGGGTGAGATAGACCTAGTGGGTTGAGAGGAGCATATAGCAGTCAAGCTGGTACTCAATCATGGAGTAGGGTGGGGGTAGAGGAGGAGGAGGAGCTAGAGGAGGAGGAGAGGCTTGTTAGAAAATCTTGAGTGGGGAGAGAGAAAGATAGAGAGAAGAGGCAAGATTAACCTACGCTAGTTGGGAGAGATGATGAGTGGGAGTAGTGGATCAGGGCATTGGAGGAAAAGCTCTAGTAGGCACAAGTTTTTGTAGTTGTCAGAGATCAACGAGAGAGAGAGAGAGAGAGAGAGAGAGAGAGAGAGAGAGAGAGAGAGAGAGAGAGAGAGAGAGAGAGAGAGAGAGAGAGAGAGAGAGAGAGAACTTTGTGAGGACCTAGCCAAAGTGCAATAAGATGCATATTAGCATGGAGGTAAAGAGATCTATTACTTTGGTAAATACATATTAGTTATACCCTTGGAGCGACAGATGCCCCACTACTCATAGAGAATGGGTAGATCAGAGGGAGAAGTGGAGCCATTGGATAGAACCTAGGAACCTCCTCCTTAGCAACGTCTAACTCAGAAGTGAGGGAGTCATGCCTAGGGTATAACATAAGGCTATATGTCCTTGGGATGTTATGATTTATAATTTTGAGATATTGATCCAGATTGTATACTCATGTTAGATGAATACTTGATATTTCACCATAGATATACGAGATTCTAGATTTTAGGTTTAGCATTGTGTACTTATCTCTTTTATGCTTGTGTGATGGATGTATCTCTATGTTTCAACACTTATGTTTGTGTTTCCATGTGATGTTGATATGTATGTTCATCTTTATGTTGATATGCTCATGGATGTATTGATATCTCTCTCATATGTCCAAATCTATATTATGATATAGACTTATGATTTAAAAATTTAGCTTGGATAGATTTATATATGATGATATGATTAACCCCTTGTGATGAAAGGAACATAAGGGGAAGTGATGAGATCAAAAGAAGATGAAGACATGATTGAGAATAATCAAGAGGATAAACATAGTTGACTGAAACATCCATGAAAGATAAAGAATATTCTCTCAATACTCAAAATCCAAAGGTCATCTAGAATGAACCCTAGAAATGCAAGCTAGTATGCAAAGGTGCAATTGCAAGGGTTATTTAAGTAGGGCCTAGTTTTTATCATCAAGACTTATTACAGACATCAGAAGATCATACAATCATCAATATTATAACTATGAGGATATGTATATGATCTATATTAGATAGAAATGTGGGAACCCAACCTATGCATCAAAGACATAAAGGTCAAGATGACAATGTAGTTAGATTCCCTAGGTTTAGTGTAGCAAGATTGTGCTTGTATCAATACACAAAATGTTGAGATGGCCATAAGCATGAACTTGTGAAAAGAAAACAAGGACTTAATGTTGAAGATCCTAAGTGTTAAGTGGGTCAACCAAGATGCTCAAGACACCTAAGATCTACAAAGTACATCCACAGATAGAAACCAAAGGAAAACATGCCCCATGTCACCAATCCTCTAGTTCATGACATCCTTGAGAGACTATTAGGGGTGGAACACTCAACATAGAAATCATCATGGAAAAAAAAAAAAAAAAAAAGTAGGCAAGTCTCAACCAATTTTAGTTTAAGTGTGAGTGAGAGTGTCACGTGACTGTCTCCTTAGGACTCAAGTATGCTAATGAGAAACATGACAATATCCTACACTAGGAAGACTATCTAATAAGTGTTGAGAAATACTCAATGTCAAGGGAGAGTGTTGAAAAGAATTGCTTGAGAACTTCCCAAGAAATCTAACACAACTAAGAGACCCTGATAAGCGTAAACAGTTTGTGCCCCCTACACATTAGCAAAAGTTAGTTCCAAGCTAGGCAAGGCAAAGAGATGAGATGAATGGTCCATGAGTGCAAAGAGAGATGTTGATAGACATAAGTGCAAGGAGCTCAAGTAGCACATGTTTCCAAGTTTCCACCACTTGGTAGGATTTTTTTTTTTGGAATTTTTATAATTTTTTGTATTTTTGATTTTTTGATGATGAACCAAAGTGCCTATTGCTAGGTTTTCACTCAGACGATCATTTTTTTAGGGCATTTTATGCTTTAAAGGATTTTTTCAGCATCATATCTAATTTTTTCAGGGGTTGTTTTAGGATCATAAAATATGTACAAGCATTGAGCAATGAGAGAACTAAGAATAGAACTTATTCAGATGTAGTATGTGGATGGGATCAAGGAGTTGTTCTCCCTCAAGTTAGAAAGTTGGTAAGCACTATCTAGCCAAAAGCAATAATAACAATGTAGGGACCCAACCAATTAGGTTCAAACTTGCTCTTTTGTTCTATATTTTTTTGATTCTTCAAATTCTCTCTAAGGACAAGGCCACCAACTTGAAACTCCCTAGGATGAACTTTCTTGTCGTAGATAGCAGATATTTATTTTTGGTATGCTCTCATGTGATCAAAAGAAACCTTGCAATGTTCATCTAGGAGTTCAAGCTCTTGTACTCTCATATTTCTATAGTCCTCATTAGTAATCAACCCTTTCAAGGAGACTTGCAAAGCATGAATCTCAACTTCTAATGGTAGAATAACCTTAGAAACATAGACTCGAGAAAAATTTGTTGCCCTAGCAGGTGTGTGTCTGCGAGTTTTATAATCCCATAATGCAGGATTAATCAGTAGATTCCAATCTCTTCCAGACTTATGTACAATTTTATGTAAGATTTTGAGTAGTATCTTGTTAGAAGATTTAACTCAACCATTCCCTTAGGGATAGTAAATAAAGGACCAGTATTTAATCTTGAATTTCTTATAAAGATGCCTAAGGTCCTTATTCTTGAATTGTCTCCCATTAGCAGTGACCATAGAGGAGGGAATGCCATAGCGACAAATGATGTGATTCAGTAGTAAGAGAGAAACATGTTTCCTAGTTGTAGAAGAGAGAGGGAAAGCTTCAACCCATTTGGTGAAGTACTCAGTAGTTGTAATGATAAACATATGCCCACTCAAAGAACTAGGATGTATCTTACCAACCAAGTCAAAGGCCCACTGCTGAAAAGGCTAATGTGTGATAAAGGGAATCAACTCATGTCCATGATAATGAGTCAAGTTACTATGAATTTGACACTTCTTGTAGGACTTAGCATAATGCATGACATCAACTTACATGGTTGGACAATAGTAACTAGGCCTAAGCACTTTTCAAGTAAGTGCAAGGCCATTGGAGTGAGACCCACAATTGTTGTCATGAATTTCATCTTATGGTCATTCAATCTCATCCTTCTCTAAGCACATAAGTAGTGTTCCATCTAGACCTTTCCTATACAATTCACCGGAGATGATGGTATAGTGAGAGGCATTGCAAATTAGTTGGAATATTGCATTGCGAGTTAGATTTTTAAGAATGATTTGGTCATGAATGTAAGAATAGATAGTGGTGCAGTGAGAGGAGTCATGACCAAAAATATGCAAATGACTTGGTTATTAGGGGAATCATAGGTAGGGTAATGTAGCTCTTCCACCAAGAATTCAAACTGAGACTCATGTTCTTGTAACTATATGACGAATGCCAAGGTAGCCATAGCATCAACAACCTTATTTTCAGCTTGAGGAATTTGTTGAAAAGTAACAAAGGTGAAATAGTTCCTCAAAGCATCAACCAACATCTTGTAGGGAATCGGCTTGTGATCCTTAGTTTGATAGTCATTGTTGATTTGATTTATGACAAGTTGGGAGTCTCCAAAAATATGTAGCTCAGTAATTCTCCATTCAATAACCAAATTGATCCGATTTGTGAGAGCCTTGTATTCCACTGTGTTATTTGTACAAGGAAACAATAGCTTGTAGGACTTAGGAATAGTGTAGCCATGAGATGTAATAAACAAAATTCTAGCACCAACAAAATTCTAAGTATGGGATCCATGAAAGAACATTTTCAAAGACCTCTTCATGGCATACATGAAAGATAAATCCAAGAAATATATTTGCATAGGAGAATTATCTTTAAGTGGGAAATCAAAAAGTTGGTTTGCAATAGCTTGTCCTTTTATGACCTTATGTTCAACGTATTGAATGTCAAATTTAGAAATAATAATCATCCCTTTAGCAAGTTGACCGGTGAGGGTAGCCTTACTTAGGAGGTACTTAAGAGGATCAACTATAACAACCAATTGTGTAGTTTGAACTAGGATATAGTGTCAAATCTTTTGAGATTCAAAAACTATAACGAGACAAGCTTTCTCATTGTTATTTTATTTGACCTCAAAATCAACTAGAGTCTTTTTGATATAATAAATAACTCACTCCTTCCCATTTTCATCATGTTGTGCTAGTAATTCCCCTAGGAAAGTAGTTGTAGCTGAAATATAAAAATTTAAAGGCTTCCCCAGAATAGGAGGCATGAGGCTATGCTTGGTCAAATATTCTCATATCTAATTAAGGCTATTGTCACATTATTCTTTTTGAACACATGTAGACCCCTAATGCATGTTCTTATTGAAGGGTTGTGATGTATCAACTAGTTGAGAGATAAACCTCCTTATCGATTGGAGACACCCTTTAAGACTTATTAATTGACTAATATTGTAAGGAGGTGGCATTTCCATAATTGCTTGTACATTTTTAGGATTACCCTCAATGTCCTTAATGGATATGATGCAGCCTAGCAATTTACCAGAAGTGACACCAAAGGCACATTTCTTAGGATTGAGCCTAAGTTGAAATTATTCCATATGATCTAATATTAAACTCAAGTAATCTAAGTGAGCATTTCTTTTCTTAGAATTAGCCAAGGTTTCATCTACATATCCCTCCATGTTTTTATGCATCATGTGATGGAAAATGGTTTTCATATCCATTTGATATGTAGCACCAACATTTTAAAGCCCAAATGACATGACATTCCAATAAAAGGTACCCCATACACAAGTGAAAGCAATCTTTTCTTGATCTTCAGGAGCTACCTTTATTTGGTTATATCCTAAGAAGCCATCCATTAAGGAGTACATCTCATAGCCTATAGTCATATCTACTATCATATCAATATTAGGGAGTGGAAAATCATCCTTAGGGAAACCTTTATTTATGTCTCAAAAATCAATGCACACTCGAATGGATTTATCATGAATTGAAATAGGTACACTATTTTAGATCCATTCTATGTAGTCTGTAGCTCTTACGTGGATGCATTTTTCTCAATTTTTTCTTAACGAGATTGACACCAAGAGCTATAAAAAGATGCATGATAAGGTTAGTGTTAAGACCACGCATGTCTACATATTTCCAAGTGAAGTTGATCTTCTTCTCATGAAAAAAATGAGTGAATTATTCCTTTACTTCAGCTGACAAAGATTGAGAAAAGGTGTATAATTTTTGGAGACTCTTCTATTCCAAGATTGATAGGTTGTGTGGGCTCAATCAACACTAATGATCTATTTTGAACATAGCTAGGAAGACTACCAAGTACCTCATCCTCATGCACCTCAAGGAAGTTTTCACCCTTAGATACATCTTTATTTTTACTATTTTTAGGCTTTGACACCGCCACAAAGTGGTTTTCATCATTAAAGAGCCTCTTTCTCATTTTTATTTTTATTTTGTGACTAAGGTACTTGATATTTTTTTTATGTCATGTTGATAGTTGTCTGACTTGTGGAAGAGACTATAGGCTTGATAGTGTTAAGCTAGCAAGAGATATTGTAGTTATTTTGAAAGGATAATAGCTTAGATGATTGACTTTATATAGACTAATCAATGAGATCATGGTGCATGAGTGATAGAGAGGTGGAGGATTCTAGATTTTTGATGTGAGGGAATCATCTACATTGATAACAAAGTTAGAATCTATAAGGAAATATTCAAAAGTATAGAAATTAGGGTAAAACCTTGGAGAATCAATGTGGTCTAGTAAAGCAAGTTGAAAATCTGACTCCTTAAACCCTACGAATGACTTGTCAACTACATTGGTTTGGTTATCATAGATGTGTATAACATCTACCCCCAATTCATGTTATGCAACTGAAAAAGAATCCCACTCATAGTCATTAGATTCAGTGCTTCGATCATGTTCTATAAGGTGAGCAATGTTCCTTCTGATTATGTCTCTATTTGGATCCTTGTCATCTAACTCATCAAATTCTAGGTGTCTAGAAGTGGAAACATCAACACTATGATAATTTTTTAGTTCATCTTAACCCCAAAGAATGGAGGTAGAAGGTACAAAATACTCATCTTCAAGAGGAGTGGTAGTAATAAGTTGAATCTCAGCTTCTGAATCACTCTTAGTGGACAGTTCTTCATTATAGATGGGTGGGTTGTCATCAACATCATAACCCAATCTAGTATTTTCCTTGCTTCTATGTCCTTTTTTGTAGCTCATGGGTTCAGTGAGAGCATGTTTACTATCAGTTAAAGGTCCATAACATGAATATCCCATCTCTCTAAGGAACTCATGGCCTTTACCATATCTCTTGGGAGAAAAAAGAGTTGTGAACATAACCTCATCAAATATCTCTTCTTCCCTATAAATAAAATCCCTAATAGCTTGATCTTCCTTTTCATCTTCTAAGGGAACTAATGATTGAACAAAAGTGCCATGGATAGTCATAACTGAAGATGTCAGTTTCATGCTTTTAGATGGTTTCCCATAGGAACAAGGGGAAGCTAAAAGACCAACAATGGAGTCAAGAGTCAATTCCCCCATACCAATATTGCTTTATACTATTTATCCTCTAGTTTGTGAAAGATGGGTTCAGTCTCGCGATGTTTCTTATGTGGATGCCTTGTTGGAGGGGTAATTGTTCAAAGCTACAAAAAGGATGACTTCCTTTACCAATTTGGAACCTAGTTATAATTGGCATGTAATAGCTATCTTTTAGCCTAGGAAGATAACAAAAAGAATGCAAAATCAAAACTTAGAGGATCAAAATTTTCACTTGTCAAAGAGGGGTAGAAATTAGAGTGACTTGTCAAAAGTGTCCAAGTAGCTTACGAAACTAGTGACTCAAGTTGGGAGCTAGGTAAGAAGCCAAATAGAAAAGTGGATAGAATAAGTGAAAATGACAAGTGAACAATCCTTCAAGTTGAGTATGTATCCAAGGAGCCAAGGTGATCATTTTCAGCCTAGAATAGATCCAAACATACACATTTCAAACCAAGGACACAACATGATCAACTCTACACACCCTTAAATCAACCAAGAATGCAATCAAGGTCAAACTAAGTAAGAAAAGAGACCAGGCAATGGAATCTAGGGAGCAGAATGATAGAAGGATAGCTGGGAATTTCATGCTATAGTTTCTAGGAAGTGATACGATACTTTCAAGTAGTACGATAGTTTTAGTACGACAGAGTGTAGTGTAGTAGTATGATAGAATCTCTATAAAAAGATGGTACTTTCCAGACTCCATAAGTATTGTACAATATTTCTCAAGCAAAAAATATGACATTTGTCCAACAAAGATAAGTTTTAGTGACTTTGTGCCTAAAAGAACTATGTTTTGACTAAGTTTTTTGACCAATACAAACACTTGGGAGGGTTTGAGACAAAAAATCCCTATGAATACTACCATTTGTGTATGTTCAAAATATTTCCATAGGTATAGCACATTCAAAGAAACATTGAAGTAATATCTACCTCAAGGACACAATTCATTACTCAATACCTTGGCCCACACTTGATTCTCCCTCACCTCACACAAAGTGGTTGCCCACAATAGATATCAACTTTTCCATAGATGGGTTACCCACATCTAATGTAACCCATATGGTGAGTGTAAAATCTTGGGGTGATCCAAGTAGTCCACTAGGATCAATCCTTGCACCTAGATATTGAGTAGAAAAATAGGGTGGCCTCTAAATCTGAAAGTGTCTAGCAAGGGTTCTGTTCATAACACCCCTCTTGCACCTAATACAAGATGGAGACCTCACGACCACAAGAGTACCTTAAGTATATCCACCTAGTGATTTCCTCATGGTCCCAATCGCACATGCAATCTCACCAAGTAAATTCAAGTGTTATGCCCCCAAAGGCTTTTGACTTTGTCAAGAGGTTTTGATTATAGTGGATAAGATTAATTGGGTTTTTCTTGTTCCCACTCCAGGTTATTCCTATTGGTATCTTTCCACCAATAGTAGGCCCTCTAAAGGTAAAATCTCACTAGTGAGACTAGATAAAATGGATCCACACCAAGGAGGTCAAGTTTTCTAATTCACCAAGTAGGTGAAGAGCCATACTCTCGTATTCCCCAATGCCTCCCCCAAACATGCCAAGCAAGTTAATTAAGACCACTAAAGAGAGGAATATACCACCCACTTTCTTAAACCAATGAGTAGTCAAGATTTCTGATTCACTAAGAAGGTGAAGAGCATACTCTTCTTTAAAAAATAGAACCTTACTAATGGGTTTTATGTTCTTAGGAAAATGAAACAAGTAGTATATGTCGCACTTGAAATGAAATGAAGACACACAAAAATATTTTTTCCTTTTTCTTGGGCAACCCTGCAACAATGCTAGTAGCCCTTGTTACAAATTTTTTTCTTTAGAAATGCAAGCAAGCAATATAAGCTCCTAGAAAACAACAAGGGTTAGGGCATCAAAATAGTCAATAAAATTTGAAACAACCCTACAACACCACTATTAGGACATGTCAGAAAGCCAAGAAAATTGAAATATGAAAGCTCGGAAATGTAAAATGGAATCTAAAAGCCGAATTGAGCAAATGAAATAGGAAAAATGATACTTCTGGGTGACCCAATGTCATACGATACTTCCTATTATGTCAAAGTGACACTGTTTCCTAGTACGATATGTTGTATCAAATAGTATGATACTTCCCCAAGAATAGTATGACATAATATATAACACTAGTGCGATAATAAAATTGGCACAATATTGTATCCCTTCATAGAAAGTATCGTACAATCATAGAGGAAGTATCGTATGGTATTTTTGGCTATAAAATTAGAATCCAAACTTGCAAATGCAAAAAGAAAAATGAAGCTAAATAAAGATGTCTTGCTCCATGGTGTGTGCCAAAAATGTATACCAAAAATAGGGTACACTTCTATAAACCATTATACTTGAGAATATCCATAAGGAAGAGCATCTCAAGAGGCATCCTATAGCTTCCTACCTATGACATGCAAGAGCTATGAGATGATGACTCTCAAATGAACCTAACTATGCAACCCTTGCAAGGTGCACCATAGAATGGAAGATTCAAAAAGTAGAGGCAAGAATGCCAATATCCAAGAATCAAATGATGGATGCAACATAAATGCAAACTGTTCTAAAATGATATACAAGCTAACAAAGAGAGTTACAAGATCCTCCTAATTAATCTATGTGATCTAAGATAGAGCATAAAGGAAAATTAAGCTAAAGAGTATGCCATAATGCAAGTAGAATGAAGACTAGCTAAGAATGCAAGAATGCAAGAATGCTCCAAATGCTCTAAGTGCTCCAAAATCACCAAGAAAACCTACAAAACAATAGTAGTATGAGAGACTAAGATGAGAGAATGAGGAGAGAACCTCCTTTTAAAAGAAATAAGATAGTAGGGATTAAGAGGCAAAATTAAGGGTGGAGAATGAGCCTTGAGTGATCCATGTGCACAAGAATCTTACCTAAGCAAGATCAACAGTGGTGTTTAAGAGGAAAAAGATGTATGGAGGAGAATAAAGATTCCACCCACCTCAGAAAGTGTGCTCCTCATGTGTAGAAAAAAATACTTTTTTATTTATTTTAAAAATAGGAAAATATATTTTCATGTGCACACTTAGGAATAAAGGGACTTTAGGGATTTTATTTAATTAAAAGGGAACAAGTTCTTTCAATTAAATAAAAGACTTAGACTATGGTGGTCAAACCATCAGTTACAATCAAATAAATAGTAAAGTGATGATTTGATCAAAGATGAGTGATTGGTAAATTAAGAAAAAAATACTAGAAAGAGGATCATAGTCTAGATGACCATTTTTGGGTTATTACACATAGGCATTTCCAGAATCATACATTTTTTGTATCTTGTATGGTCCAAACTTCTTCATTTTCATCTTATTATATGTACCTTCTAGAAATTGCTCCTTTCCGTGAATGGACTATGACTTCATCTCCAATATGAAATTCCTTATGCCTTATTTTCTCATCTTCCTTAGCCTTATATTGTGTATTCATCCTTATAATGTTCTTCCTAACCTCCTCATGGATGTTCTTGAAATGTTCTACAACATCCTTCGCTTCAGTACCACTTATCTCTCATTTATCCAATTTCCTCAATTCAGAAGCATTTGTGGGATTGATCCCATATATAATTTGAAATTATTGTACACAAAGTTTGCCTATGGTAAAATTAGATTCCATCCTTTTGGCTTATCTCCAATCCAACATCTCAAGAAGTTTTCCAAAGTCTAATTTACCACCTCTATCTATCCATTAGTTTGTGTGCAATGTGATGAATTGAAATTCAAATATGGCTTCAATTTCTTCCATAATGTATGCCAAAATACCCAAAAAAATTGGTATCTTGATCTGAAACTATACTCTTTGGAAAACCATGCAATCTCACAACTTATCTAAAAAACACCTCTACCACATGAACAACATCACTAGTCTTCTTGCAGGGAATAAAGTGTTTCATCTTTGAAAGTATTTCAGCCACCACAAAAATTGAATCATGCCCTCACTAAGTTATTGGTAAACCAAGAACTAAAACCATGCTAACATCCTTCCGTGACTTCTCTGGTATAGGTAATGGTTGATATAACCCTTTATTTTTGTTCACTCCTTTCGCCATCTGAAATACTCTACAACTTTGCAGAAAAATCTTGACATCTTGTTGCAATAGTGACTAGTAATAATTTTCAACAACCAAAGCAATGGTCTTATCTCTACCAAAATATCTAGCCAATCCACCACTATGCTTCTCCTTGATGATATTCTCCCTCATAGAACTTTTTGGAATGCACAACTAACTTCCTTTGAATAGCATACCATCTTGGATAATGAAATCCAACCACTTTGTCCTATCAACAGTAATAGGTTATGTACAAGTCTTCCAAGCTTCACCAAAATTAGTGTCTCTGGATACAAATTCTTGAGTTCCTTGAACCTAACCACCTCAATTAATGCATTTTTGTCAGCAAAATTTTTTTCCTACTAAGAGAATATGCAACCCTATTAGACTTCCCACTCATGTGTTTCAAAAAAAATGTATAACTCTACAAAAATGCAACCCATTTCAAATGCCTTTCATTCAATTTTCCTTGACTATTCAAAGATTATAAAATCTTGATGATCAATATACAAAATAAATTCCTTATGAAGATGATAGTTTATCCACTTCTTGAATGCCTGAACTATAACATAAAATTATTGATCATAAAAAAAATACTTTCTTTTGGCATCATTCAATGTCTCATTGAAATAAGCAACAAGTCTACCTTCTTGACTCAAAATAGCTCCTATGGTAGTTATACGTGATAAAAGAACGTGTATTCATGAGACTTTAATGTAGAAAGCAAATGGATTGATGACAAACTATGCTAGACCCAAGATATCACTAGAAACAAGTAATCTCTACAAACATATCATGTCTCCCTAACTACAACCACTAAAATAGCTCTCAGACTAGCCTTTTAGTGACAATTCTAGAATGGGATATTGCTAAAAATGCAGATCTATGATGAAGAATGCAAGATCTATGACTATAATACGAATTATGTGTGTGATGCAACTCCTAGAAATACTCTTGAAACAAATGTTCCATGAGCTAAATATGCAATATATGAAGTTAAATGATACAAAATGATGCTAAATGACATAAAATGATACTAACAATGCTATAAAATTGCTATAATGACAATGCTAAAACAATGAGTCTAAATATGCCTATAGTGTAGATGCATAAAAACTTGGGTCCCTTGTCTCTTAGATTTCCCTCCTATTTATATGATTTTGGAAGGGGTTGGGGTAATAACCAAGATTTTCACTTTTGACTGGGGGTGAAAGTGAAACTCAAAATATCTCATAAAAGGCTAGGAGGAAGGGTCCAATGGGGATAATATGAGGATTTTTAAAATTCTTTTAAATGGTAAAAGGGGGATTTTCATCTTGTGAGGATAAAGTGATTTTATTGATTTACTAAATAATTTATTTTCAACACTTTGTCTTTTTCTTTCTCCCTTTTTGCATTTTGTTTTATGAATTTGAATTGCTTTCTTCCTCTTTTAGAGTTGATCTAGGTCTTATTGATTTAAAAGGTGATTAATGACCTAATGCAATTTTTGGTTTAAAAGTTTGTCGTATTTCTTCTAATTTTCTCTTTAATTCAATCCCAATTGATCAGGATTGCATAATTTAAGTCTTTGCCAAATTTTGGGTGTCTACAAATGCCCCTCTTTGAGCTAATATGCAAAGCATATTAGTTCAAAGACTATCTTGATTTTCTAATTTTAGGTCAGATTCTGATGACTGGATGCCTATTCAATGATATTCTATCATTTTGTCATCGTCATGGTCTCTATCTGTTGATGGTTTGATGTCTGATCGTTGATGATTTGATGTTTGATCATTGATGATGTTTTGATTGACATTGATTTGATGGTTGGATTGCAATGTTGATTCAATGATTTAATTGTAATGGTTTTGTTTGGATACCTTGGTTTTGATGTTTGTAATTTTTTGGCTGGGGTAGATCGTTTTGAGTTTTCAAAAATTTTTAATGCCCCAGCTTGGGTGTCTTGATTTGATATACTGCCCCCTCAGAAATAAAATTGGACAAAATTAGGAAAATGCGAAAGTGGAGTATGGTCCAATTTTATTTCTAACATGGTGGGAGATTGGCGGGAAGGTTTGGTATGAGCATCTAGCAGACTACAGTGACCAAAAAGGTGCCAAAAAAAGGGGGTAAATAATTTGAAGAGTTGATATAAATGCCACTAGGGGGTTAAATAGGTCAAAAAGACCTTTTACCCTTGTCATTTTCACTTTTGGCTTTTGCATTTGAAGATTTGGAGCTTTGATCCAACGAAGATGGTGGTGCCATTACATGAGCATAGATTCAAGAAGGGTCATCAGTATGAGCATCCAGCAGACTACGGTGTAAGATCAAATTGGTTTGAGATTTAGCTCGTTTTACTTGTGTTATGAAGTTTTTGTGTGGATTGTAGGGTGGATGTGTTAATTTCATAGATTGAGTGCATTTGAGGTTTCTTTTAGCATATTTTTATTGTTATAGTGCATTTGTGTAGTGTTTTAGCGCATGCACATAGAATTTTAGTGCATTTGGAAACCCTAAGTTAGTCATGTATTAGCGCATTTGGTAAAAATTAGCACGTATGAAACATGTAATAGAGCTTTTGAACAAAATAGTGCATACGTGTAATGTGATAGTGCAAATGAAACATTGTCAAGTGCATCTAAAAGAAGAGCACATATCTGCTATATAACAACGCTTTTGACTAGTGTTGTAGCGCATTTACAAAAATAGTGCATTCAAGATGTCTTTCAGCGCATATGAAGTATCTTAGAGCGCATGTATATGAAATAGCACATTCGCATGATGTAATAGTGCATGCAAGGTGGGATAGTGCACACAATCTATATAAGGGTGCTTTGTCATAGTGGATTAGGGAAATTGAATGTTGTGACCTATTTGATTAGGTGTAGATTCTCTGTCAAGCTTAAGATACCACCAAAGTTTAGGGTTTAGGTGTGGTCAACTAGGGATGGGTGTAACAAGAAAACATTAGAGATCAAGAGGTCATGCAATAATGTGTGTAGGATTGAGCTAATGATTGTAGACACCTAAATTTGATTACACTACTTTGATAATCTAATTTAGCCATCTCTAAAGGAATCATTAATTAAATTTCTATTTAATTAATCATTTTTCGTTCCCTAGCTGATTAATTTAATTAATCATCTATAGTCCTAATTGATAAATCAAATAACCTATTATTTATCAATTAAATCCTATTCTTCTATCTAATTCCAAAAATCCCCATTTATTAAATAAATCTATTTGATAAATAAAATCCTCAAATCTAAAAACCCCTAACCTATCCCTAAACCTCCATTTAGCCTAATCCACCCCATCCACCCATACTAACCTAGCTTAGCCACTAACTCACCCAAACTCATTAATGCCATCCACTTGCACATCTCTAACATCCCTAATCTAATCCTAAACCCAAGCCTGATCCACTCCCTAATGTTGTCACATTCCCTAAATAAGTTTAAGACTTTCCTAAACCAAATCAAAGTCTCCCCTCAAAAATTCCAACCACCAAGTCATGAGTGCTCTTACAAACCATAAAAGACTCTTACAAGCCCACTCATGAATCTTACATCCATCTTCCACACTCTTCACTCTTCCACACTCATTCCTCTTACATCCCTCTTACATACTCAACCCCACTCATCATGCCTTTAACCAACCCTTTACCCTACCCTCTCACACTCATCCTCCTTGTGACAAGTGTCACCTTCCCATTGGTGTTAAAAATCACAATCCATGTGCTCTCCTTTGAGTGCATCCTAGCCCTCCTTAAGCCTTCATCCATCCTTGCATCTAAGCCCTCCATCCCTCTACCCCTTAGCCTATAAATTGAATCCCATCCCAAGCCATTTCATCACAATCTTGGAGCTAAAGTTATAATGCCCTTTTGAGAGCCAAAAGCCATCAACCATACCCTTATGATGCCAAATTGAGAGCTCACAAAGCTACCAATTTTCCATTACCCATCTCCATTGGAGTAGCTTTGAGCATCTTGAGCATACATCCCAATCCTTAGACGCATCTACCAAGGAAGGAGTTAAATCCCATTGGGAGAGTCCATTCATTTGGCTCACATTTCCAATTGGGGTTTCCTCTTTAGTCTCTCATTTATGTTATGGTTTATATGCTAGTTAATGCTTTTGTTTTTTAATAGATTAGTATTACTTGCTAACATATTTCTCATACATAATAAGAGATAGGTGATGCCCCAGCTCAAGATGCAGAGTAGGGAAACCAAGCCAGTCCAAATTAGGATAGAGAAAGACAAGCAATAGGTCCAAGATAGGACCATTATCTAGGTGGCTAGATGTGATTATGAGATCAATTTGTGATGGTCACTTTGTGATGAAGACTGATGTGTTGTGTTTGCATGATGAATAATAGGTGTTTGCATGAGTCAGTTGGTAAAAGAACAAGCATGTTTTTTCAGCCCAAGGTCATCCAAGTCTTCTCTCCCCTTGTCGTCTTTTGAGGCCATCTTGGGTGCATAAGGTTAGGATCCAAAACCTTTTTTCTTTTTAGGAGGCCGACTTGGGGATTTCATCACCCCTTGGGATGACCTCAACTCCAGCGTTCTGGCAGAGTATAAGAACCGGGAGGTGAATCGAAAGACACCTCTCTTGGGATCAAGATTTTGTCACTCGAGCTAAGCCTCAAGGAACTTTATACCCTTGAGAAGTGAAAGAGGAGAAGTGGGTTACCACTCCTCTTGGCTGTGTGACATCCTTTTGGTCTCATCTATGGATTTGGGCCTCATGTACCTTGCGTATATCGAGGACTCCCTAGCTAAACCAACTGTCAGCCTTGCAGAAAACCATCTAGGATGTTAATGTGTTTGGAGTGACTGATCGAAACATTTGTAGAACATACACACTCCTTGGTGCAAGTATCACATTATGAGAACCACAAACTTCTATCTGGGTGTTCCTATCTATTGCTTGATTTTATTGTACTTGTTAAATGAATGTTTGCCAAACTTGGTCAATCCTAGCTTAGGGCACACTTAGCGTAGTCACTGCCTATTTTAGAAGTTGAACGAGTCAAAGCAAAACAACTGAGATTTCTCAAAAGCCAAGCAAATTCAAGAATTTATGTCGGAACAACCCAAACCCAAACAGAAGTTTCACAAGGTCAAACTCAAGCCATCTCTAGCATACCAAGAACTTTCAGCCAAGAGAAAAGAAATAACACCAAGCCCACGAATTGCCAAACTCCACAAAGCAGAGGACAAAGCTACCGACGAAGCACTTCAAGAGGCCTGGTTAGAGCACACCATCAAATTTAGCCAACGTCCAGGAGTTAATCCTGCTTATGCCTTACCAACTAGGCATGATTTCTATGATTAGACACCCTTGTTTCTCCCCATCTTCTTGGATAAGCTTCACTTTAGAGTCATCTTTGTAGAAAAGCCAGCCATCTTAGGTTCTCTCTGTAAGCATTATTAGCTCATCCATCTCATTTAGAATCAAACCATCTAGCCAGCAATCCAAAATCTTTGCATCCAAGCCTTCAAAATTTGTTGTCACCTTGCCAAAAGTTGGCCATTCCTAAAATCTTCCAAATCCACCAATCTCACCAAGGTTATCCTTTTGACAGAGCTTTGTCTAAGGTAATCTAGCTTTGTCACTTTTTATCCCTCATCACCTTGAGCTAAAGGTTTGGATTCACAAGTGGTCAATCTTGTGTTCTTCCTAAAGGATCATCAGTCTATCCTTAAGTTGACACAATCACCACCAAGCTTGCACATAGGAAAGTAGACTTTTTGTGCTTTGGCAACATATCTTTGAAGTTAAAATCTCCAACCCAATCCTCCTTAGGTTTTGTCATATAGCTTTGCGTCAACCTAGGAAATCATTTGCATAGAAAAGCCTTCCCCCCTTTTGCATCCACCAGCATTTATTGCATCTCATCCCTAGGAGCATTTTTCATGCCACCCGTCACTCGCTTAGCCAAGAAGAAAGAAACAATGGAGCCCTATCATTTGGATTGAACAGCCTCACCCCCCTTGAGAATTTAGCCATCCATCAGCCTAGAGAAAGCTATGCCATCACCTACTGACATTGAAGCTTTCATGAACCAACCAGGAAATGCAGTATTGGTAAAGGCCATTATAGACAAGAACAAAGAGACAATCATGGCTAATTTTCGAAGGGACAATGTAGGAACCTTTAACTTTGGAAGACCCCCTCCATTATCAGATCCATCTCACCCATTGTTTGGGCAACTACCACCACCCATAGGTTCTTATGATCCAAATTATCCTCAATATATACCAAAAGAAGAGCCTCCAACCAATCCATATGATCCAACTGACCCAAACATACCAGCCTCCACTCAAGTTGAAATCTCCCTTCCATAAGCCAATCCAACCTCCACCACTCTATCCTTGGTTCATACCTCTCTGCTCCAAACCCCCTTTACCCAAAACACCTCACCATTCATGCCCTTCACTATTGCTGTTGCTGCTTCCCAACCCAGCCTTCCAAATCCACCCATCTCCCAAATCAGTGCTAGCATCTTTGGCCAACCTCAGCAATATACAATAGGGATGCCGCCCATGGGGCCAAGAAATCAACCTTTCATCAGCCCCAGCTTGTTCACCACAGCCCAAAGCACAATCCCATCATTTCCATTAGGTCTTGGGAGCTTAGTACCATCAGCCAAAAATCCACAAGCTACTACCCTCACTCCACAAAGCTATCAAACCCCACAAGCTACTACCAATTTTCTACCAAGCTCCCAAGTAACCCCAGCTCCCACCACCACTCTACCAAGCTTTCAAATCCAACCACCAAGCTATCAAACCCCATCAGTTCCATTCCCAAGGTTTCAATTCCCAACACCTCCACCACCAACTAATCCATTACCTCCTATTACCAATTACTTTTCAATGCCACTTCTAAGAGGTAACCCACCAATCCAGCCAACCACCAATTATTTGCAGATGCCATCCCAAATGGGGCCGCAACCCACATATATTGGTCAAACCCCACAAGCCCCCCGATCCTTTCCCCAAGCCTCACAACCATCTTATACCTTACCCCCACAAAGAAATCCATTTATCCCACAGCCAGCTTATGTTCCTCAATCCCAACCTCAAATCCCATATCAACAGCAAGCCTCGCAGCACATGCAGCAATATGCGCCACCTCCCCCTCAGAAACCCGTCATCCACCATGCAACTGCCCAAACAATGTACAATCCCTATCAAAAAATCCCTCATAGCCATCCATATTCAGTGGCCCCATCTAGCGCATACCTTCCTCAAGGCACTTGTACATTGGGGGCACCCCAACCATCACCTATCAATTCAGAATGGGAGCAAATGAAGACAGCTTTGAAAGCCATCCAAGAAGGGAATGATCCGAAGACATTCAAGTTTGAGAATGTGTGTCCTTACCCATTTGACAGAGCCATTACCACGACACCATTTCCCAAACACTTTGAGGTACCCAAATTTGACAAATTTAGAGGAAAAGGAGACCCTGTCACACATATCAAAGAATTTTACATGCACTGCCAGGACGTGGCATACAATGATGTCTTCCTCTTGCGGCTTTTTCCCAAAAGCTTGGCTGGACCAGCTCTTGAATGGTTTTACAGAATCCCCTATGGCACAATTAAAAACTTTGCTGAATTATCTGAGGCATTCGTAGCCCAATATGCCCATCTTGTTGAAACAGAGCTATCAATAGTTGATCTTGTCCACACCAAGCAAAAAGGTGGAGAAAGCCTTGCCGAATACCTACAAAGATGGCAAACCCTTACCACCCGCATATCCTGCACCTTGCCAGAACGCCATGTGGTGAAAATGTTTATTGATAATGCACATCCCAGCTTGGCTCACCACATGACCATGAACTGTTTGCAGACCTATAAAGATATCAAAGAGAAAGGAATGATCCTTGAGCAAGGACTCATCAAAGATGGTGTGGTAAAGATTTACAAAGAGGCCAACCAAAATCAATCACATTCCAATGACAAGTCTAGGTATTGGAACAAAAACAAGCATGTTGCAACAGATGGGGTTACTGACACCAAACATGTGAATATTGTTGGTCCTTCTCAAAACCAGTCTAACCCACCATATCAAACAAACAACCAACAAGCTATCAATTATCAACAACGGAATAACCAAAGCTATCAAAACCACAATACAAGACCCAACTTTCAAGGGTCTAACAATCAAGCTAATGCCATCAATGTAGCTGTAGGGCAAAAGCCTAGATTCCAACCTGCACCTAGAAACTATACACCCCTTGGTGAGCCATTGGATGTTATTTTTGAGAAATTGGCCAAGGAAAACCTCATCAAATTTCCTCCTACCCAGAAAATTGATCCAAGCCAATCCAAAGCTGCATGGTACAAGGACAATGAGTATTGCAAGTTCCATAGGGTAAATGGTCACACCACCCTCAGATGCATGAAACTGAAAGATTATGTGTAGGACCTCATTGATAAAAAAGAAATCACTGTTGGTGCCCAAACCTCTCCCAATGCAGGCTTACAAATTTATCAAAATGCTTTTCCTCCACACAACAACCAAAATCCTGGAAAAGCACCTATCCAAAAAAACACCAACAACCGCCAGCCAAACCAACAGCATGGGAAGAACAATGACCACACTTCATCCTATATAGACTATGGTAGCCTCATAGGTTGTATATCTAAGAAAGAGCCTTCTGTCAATGTCATCAATATCCGAGGACCAGATAATGAGTGTGCAGTCACCACTCAAAGAGCACAATTTAACATCACAGGCCCACCAGCTTCATCAGCACCATTAGCTCCATCAAAAAGCTGGTAAAATATCTTGGAACACCTTGGGAACATGCTAGCCCAAATCTCCATTTTAGACCTTCTCTGCACTAGTCCTGTGTACAAAGACATCCTTGATAGTGCTCTCATAGAATCCCATGTCCCTTCTGATATCAATGCTACTAATTTTCATAATCTTGTTGGACACCTTTCATCCTCATTTGCCCTATCTTTCAAACCCACCGACATACCCGCAGTTGAGCCAGATCACACCCTTCCACTTCGCATAGCCATCATGGTATCCAATTTTGCCATGAAAAGAGTAATGATAGATAATGGATTAGCCTTGAACATTTGCACCCTAAAATTCATAAAACAAGCTGGGTATACTGAGGCAAATATGATCAGTGAGGTTATCACCATCAAAGCTTATGACAACTTGGAAAGAACCACAGAAGGGACTATTTTTCTACCAATCAAGGTTGGGCCAATCATCCAAGAGACAGTTTGCCATGTTGTTGATCTAAACCTACCATTTAACATCCTTCTCAGTTGCCCCTGGATTCATGCTATGAAGGCCGTTCCATCCACCTACCATCAGTGCATCAAATTTCCGCATCAGGGCACTAAGGTAACCATCCATGCTGATCCAGAACCCTTTGCTTACTGCAATGTGGTTGAAGCTTCATATACAAACCATTGCCCTGGAATAGACATCGGCACAACCATCGCTAGCTCATCCCACACTTGTAATGATGCAGAAACCATCCTCGCCTCCACTCTATCTACCATAAAGATCAACAACAAAGGTTGTGGAGAATATAGTCTATCAGATGCATTTGCTGTTGGAGCAATCCCACTTGATCCACATACCCATGGACGACCAACATATCACAAAGATAGGGAGATTCCACCTCCTTAATATAAACAGTTTGGCCCAACCACCTTTGTGTCCTCAAAAACCCCTCTTCATGAGGAGCTCACTCCAGATATCAACAATTGGTTACATAAGGATGCACCTCCAAGAAATCAAGCATGCCTTGATCACTTCAGCTAGAAGTATCCCCAAAAACATAAGCTCATCACTGAAAAATGGAACTATCAAGGTGGTGGACTAGGACCAGAAGAAAGGGGCATGCAATGTCCCATCGAAGCGCATAAGTGAGAAACGAAGTCAGGTCTTGGCTTTGGCATACCCACAACTGGGGGCACCAACGAGAATGGTCACACTTTTTCAAACATTCACCACGACCTTGTCGAAATTGAAGACATTCCTTAGGAATTTGAAAAGAGAGCCTACGACAATATCCTAGACCAAATCTCCCTCGGAGACTCTATTCTCCAAGAACTATCCATCCACCTCATTGACCTACCACTCGCCCATTCACAACTCATAGATTTGGACCAACCAAGCGTCATACACATCGATGAGTTCACATCAGAGGAGGCACTTCTAAGATTCATGGGAGCTGAAACTCCTCACAAGAAAATAAAGCCAGATTCTGCCTATATCTACAAGCTAGATCCCAAGGGGTATTTTGGAGAAAATCCCCAACCTAGTTTCGATACACCCAAAACTGGAACTAAGGTGAATCTGAGACTAGCTAAGGTAGCGAAGAGATCCCCTCAGCAAGAAAATCCAAAGCCATAAGTAGAACATGAGGATTTAGCATTGCATCCTCAAGATAATCGACCAGAGATATCTTCTATTATAATTGAGGATACTAGGGAAGTCAACATCAGTTCTTCAGAGATCCCTAAGCTTGTTCACATTGCTGCATCCCTATCACAAGACCGAGCTGATCTCCTCTTTGAGGTCTTAAGAGAGAACATTGGCCAATTTGCATGGTCATATCAGGACATGCCAAGGTTGGATCCAAAGCTTGTAGTTCACCATGTTGCAGTCGATCCAAAGATCAAGCCCGTCAGACAAAATATTAGAAAAATGCACCCCAAGGTGGCATTACTGGTCAAAGCTGAATTAGAAAGAATGTTAGCTGCTAAGGTTATCTGACCTATCGACTACTCAGAGTGGATCTCCAACATGGTCCCTATTACTAAGCCTTCCGGTGACATCAGAATCTGCATTGATTTTAGAGATCTAAACAAAGCTTGTCCAAAGGATGATTTTCCCTTGCCCAACATAGATATGATTGTAGATCTTACAGCTGGACATGAAATTCTATCCCTTATGGATGGATTTTTTGGGTATAATCAGATCAAGATTGCAGAAGAGGATCAACATAAGACAACATTCACTACCCCCTGGGGAACCTTTTGCTACACCATGATGCCTTTTGGCCTAAAGAATGCTGGGGCTACCTATCAAAGAGCTATGACAACCATTTTTCATGATCTCATCCATAGCATTTTGGAGGATTATGTGGATGATATCTTGGTCAAATCTCATACCTTCATGGATCATCTTGCTGACCTGGAGAAAGTCTTTGATAGGTTAGCCAAATATCATCTCATGCTGAATCCCAAGAAATGTGTCTTTGGGGTCACATTTGGCAAGCTTCTAGGCTTTATAGTTTCTAAACGAGGTATAGAGATCAACCCTAAGAAGGTCAAAGCTATCTTAGACATGCCTCCTCCCCAGACACTGCAACAGCTTCGCTCTCTTCAAGGAAAGCTCCAATCTGTCTGGCGCTTCATCTCCCAGCTTGCAGATAAGTGTACACCATTTTCACACTTGCTAAAGAAGAATGATAACTTCAAGTGGGATCCTTTATGTCAGCATAGCTTCGACCAGCTCAAGCAGTATCTCACCAATCCCCCTATCTTGGTTCCACTAGTTCCTGGTCATCCCTTGATTTTGTACATATCAGCAACACCTACTGCTCTAGGGGCACTTCTAGCACAGCTCGATGACTACAGTAGAGAAAGAACCATCTACTACATCAGTAGAACCCTAGTTGGTTATGAACTCAATTACACTCCTATGGAAAAAGCTTGTTTGGTAGTTGTTTTCTCAACTCAAAAGCTTCGCCACTACATGCTAAGTCATACCACCCAACTAGTCTCCAAGATTGACCCTCTCAAGTATATGCTCTCCAGAACAACACTTACAGGCCGTTTGGCCAAATGGGTTATGCTCCTTAGTGAATTTGACATCCAGTATGTGGATAGAAAGGAAATCAAAGGGCAAGCTATAGCAGATCACCTAGCTGATGCACCTCTAGTAGATGCATATCCTTTGCTCACAGAATTTCCAGACGAGCATATCTGCCTAATTGAAGAACAACCCCCATGGAAGCTTTATTTTGATGGCTCATACACCTCTCATGGATCAGGGGCAGGAATATTGTTGGTTACACCTCAAGGAGATTACATTCCAAAAGCTTTCAAGCTACAATTCCCTAGCACCAACAATATAGTAGAATATGAAGCTCTTGTAGTAGGATTAAAGATAGCTACCGAATGGAATATCATTGAGTTACAAGTCTTTGGTGATTCTCAACTCATCATCAAGCATGTCCTAAATGAATATCAAACCAAAGATGAAAAGCTATTACCCTACAAAGAGCTAGTTGATCAACTGACCCAGCATTTTACAAAGCTTCAGTTTACACAAGTGCCACGAATGCAGAATAAGGCAACAGATGCCATGGCCACTATCGGTTCGCTCTTGGAAATTTCCCAAGAAGCGACACAGTATGAGTTTTTAGTCAAGCAACTCCTCATACCCACCTATGCGAATGAGGATTCAAATCGTGTTTGTATCTTGGTTGGTCCCCAATCCCCTTGGTACCATGAAATTCACACTTACCTTAACGATGGTATCATATCTCCTCACCTCACACGTACCCAACACCAGAACCTCATTCAAAAATCATCCCGCTATGTTATCATAGCCAATACCCTATATTGTCGGGGTTATCACGATACTCTCTCTCAATGTTTAGATGAAAATGAGGCCACAATGGCATTAAAAGAAGTACACTCCAGACTTTGCGGTGCCCACACGAGTGGTATTTTCCTAGCACAAAAAATCCTTAGAGCAGGCTACTATTCGCCTACCATTGAAGAAGACTCCTATGACTTTGTCAGAAAGTGTCTCCCATGTCAGCAACATGCAAATCTTGTGCATGCTCTAGCAGAAGATCTACAGCCTATTGCACCACCTTGGCCTTTTGCTTGTTGGGACCTTGATCTAGTTGGAACTATCACACCTCTCTCATCTGATGGACATAAATGGATAATAACAGCTACAGACTATTTCACTAAGTGGGTTGAAGCAGTCCCCCTAGTCTCAGCTACAGGAGTTCAGGTCTCCAAGTTCATCTTGTACCACATTGTTTGCCGCTTTGGCATCCCATCCACCATCTTCACTGACCACAGAGGTAACTTTGAAAATCTCAACATGGAAGAATTATGCACTTCCCTCCGCATCCATCATCGCTTTTCTAGCCCATATTTCCCACAAGGTAATGGCTAGGCAGAGGCAACTAACAAAACCCTCCTCAAAATCCTAAAGAAAGTTGTCAATGATTTCGGTTGCGATTGGCACCTACAAATAAATCTGGCTCTATGGGCCTATCGAACTTCCTTTCGTACATCCATAGGCACAACACCATACTCCCTAGTCTATGGTGCCAAAGTGGTATTACCTATAGAAGTTGAACTTCCCTCACTATGCATATCTTTGCGAGGGAAAATATCAGATGAAGAATACAGAGTAGCTCGAGTCACCCAACTAGATCTCTTAGACGAGAAGCGACAACAAGCCTATGATCATCTGATAGTCTATCAAACTCGTCTCAAAAGGTATTTCAACAAGAAGGTGCTTCCATGACACTTTCAGCTAGGTGACATGGTCCTCAAAGAAAACATGAAAGTCCAAGCAGAGCGAGAAAAGAAAGGCAAGTTTGAACCTACATGGCTTGGTCCTTATGTTGTCACTGGTTCCTTTGGCTCTGGAGCCTATCAGCTATCTACACCAAAAGGAGAACTCTTGAATGATCCTACTAACATCATTCATCTCAAGAAGTTCTATGCTTGAAGATCCTTGGTATACCCAGCTTTTGAAAAATACAAAAAAAAAAAAAAAATAGTAAAGAGAAATAAGCATCCAATGGTGAAAACTTGGCAATTCAAGCGCCTTGGATAGGTACCTTGGTGAAAACTTGGTAATTCAGGTGCCTTTTGTACTAAAGACTAATCCATTATCTATCACTATCCTATCCTTCATCCATTCACCCACCATCTCATAAAACACCTGCTTGTTCCCTTGGTGTTCCAACCAAATATCCAAAATCTATTGGAGCTTGTAAATACCTCCTATACAGCTTGTAAATCTTGTACCAAAGCTTGTATTATACCTTGTAAATCTTGTATCATACCTTGTATATCCAAATCTTGTCCAAAGCTTGTACCATATTCTAGCTTGTAAATAATCTTGTATCCTATCACATGCACACAAAGAATCCCATTTTCCTTAAGCTTTTCGCAAACCATCTACCTATCCACCTATCAACTATTATAGACATCCCATCCTTCAGAAACATTTCCATCTCAAAAAAAACAAAACATGAACAAACTTGTACATTTGTAACATATCTTGGTTTTTCAGCTTGTACATCCTCTTTAGCTTAGTACCATTGTATCTATCCAGCTTTTGTGTCAGTTCCTCCTTGGTCAACATCTTGCACACATCACACACCTTGGTTAGCTATTCCAATGCATCCTTTAGCTAGATCTCCTATCACCAAAGTGTTATCCTTCTTAGTTCAGCTTGCCAGATGCATCACTCATCCAAATCCACCAGCTTAGGTGCTCTCCAATAGGTCCTTGCAGGATATAGCTTTCCTCATGTCTGATCTTGGTCTGTTAGTACCTCGTCCTACCCATCTTGTTGGCAAACGGTTCTCTTTTGGATTTTCACTTTCTTTTGATTTGGAATCTTTTGTTTTGGGTCTTGAAATATCTTTTCCAAGCAATCTCCTTGTTCCCTCCTCAAGGTTGCCACGATCTTCCATATCATGGTATGCTACGAATGGGGCAATTAGAGCGTAAGGTCTTGATTAGATCTTTTGCTTGTTTTCTTTTTCTGCTTGTGGGTTACCTAGCGTCGTTTCCACACTGCTTCCTCTGGGATTCATGTGTGATATTGGGGCAATCCTTGCGTGTTTGTTTCGAGTTAGTTCGTCATTCCTTTGGATGGTTGGTGAAAAGGCCTTGATGTTCTTGGCAACCTTGGCAATTAACCAACAGTCCTATAGCAAATCTAGTGCTCAACTACATGGTGGTACTTCTCTTTGAAGTATCCCCCCACTCAAAAAGCTTCAATGGATTCCCTTCATCTCCATTATCCCGCATCCATATCCAAAACCTATCCCAGCTTATGCATCAGTATCTCTTTGGATCACTCCTCATGCTTAGCTTTAGGGATCCACAATCCTAGTCCTAGGGATCTCCGAAACCCATCTTCCGCCAATCTAACTCTTTGAAATCCTGTTGCATCAGCTTTATAATCCCCTCATCCATCTTCCTACCATGGATTCCTTTTATAGTGCTCCGCTCCTCCATCCCCCCCCCCCCCAAATCCTGGAAAGTCTTAAGCTTGCTTTACTCATGTGCATCTGATTCTCCTTTATCATTCTCCCATAGTGAGAGTTTGAGCTAACTAAACCTCTTCTCTTAAGCCAATCTGAGTCTCCTTGCTCATCTCGAATTCTTGTACTTTTCAAGAAGCTGTAAATCCTCTTTTATCTCTTCGCCGCCTTCTTGAGGCGACATCATCTAATTCTAGTCTCTCCTCTTCTTATCCAAGACTGGGGCAACCTTGTTGCTAAAACATCTTCCTTGTGTCGTCTTCATTCAAACTTCTTTGAAATAGTGTTGCCTCAACACTATGTCAAAGAGGGGAAAAATGTAGACACCTAAATTTGATTACACTACTTTGATAATCTAATTTAGCCATCTCTAAAGGCATCATTAATTAAATTTCTATTTAATTAATCATTTGCCATTCCCTAGCTGATTAATTTAATTAATCATCTATAGTCCTAATTGATAAATCAAATAACCTATTATTTATCAATTAAATCCTATTCTTCTATCTAATTCCAAAAATCCCCATTTATTAAATAAATCTATTTGATAAATAAAATCCTCAAAACTAAAAACCCCTAACCTATCCCTAAACCTCCATTTAGCCTAATCCACCCCATCCACCCATACTAGCCTAGCTTAGCCACTAACTCACCCAACCTAATTAATGCCATCCACTTGCACATCTCTAACATCCCTAATCTAATCCTAAACCCAAGCCTAATCCACTCCCTAATGTTGTCACATTCCCTAAATAAGTTTAAGACTTTCCTAAACCAAATCAAAGTATCCCCTCAAAAATCCCAACCACCAAGTCATGAGTGCTCTTACAAACCATAAAAGACTCTTACAAGCCCACTCATGACTCTTACATCCATCTTCCACACTCTTCCCTCTTCCACACTCATTCCTCTTACATCCCTCTTACATACTCAACCTCACTCATCATGCCTTTAACCAACCCTTTACCCTACCCTCTCACACTCATCCTCCTTGTGACAAGTGTCACCTTCCCATTGGTGCTAAACAAGCACAATCCATGTTCTCTCCTTTGAGTGCATCCTAGCCCTCCTTAAGCCTTCATCCATCCTTGCATCTAAGCCATCCATCCCTCTACCCCTTAGCCTATAAATTGAATCCCATCCCAAGCCATTTCATCACAATCTTGGAGCTAAAGTTATAATGCCCTTTTGAGAGCCAAAAGCCATCAACCATACCCTTATGATGCCAAATTGAGAGCTCACAAAGCTACCAATTTTCCATTACCCATCTCCATTGAAGTAGCTTTGAGCATCTTGAGCATACATCCAAATCCTTAGACCCATCTACCAAGCAAGGAGTTAAATCCCATTGGGAGAGTCCATTCATTTGGCTCACATTTCCAATTGGGGTTTCCTCTTTAGTCTCTCATTTATGTTATGGTTTTTATGCTAGTTAATGCTGTTGTTTTTGAATAGATTAGTATTACTTGCTAACATATTTCTCATACACAATGATAGATAGGTGATGCCCCAGCTCAAGATGCAGAGTAGGGAAACCAAGCCAATCCAACTTAGGATAGAGAAAGACAAGCAATAGGTCCAAGATAGGACCATTATCTAGGTGGCTAGATGTGATTATGAGATCAATTTGTGATGGTCACTTTGTGACGAAGACTGATGTGTTGTGTTTGCATGATGAATAATAGGTGTGTGGGTGGAAGCTCTTGGTGTGAGGATTTTATCTGTGGCCCTTAGAGTCAGTGGCTCGATTGTCAGATGTAGATAGGTAGGTGATAGATCGATGTGGCTTTACATATTTATTGTAGATGCTCCAGTTTCGAGTGAACAGGGGATTATTGACAGCTGTGGCTGAGCGGTGGCACTCAAACCACAACACATTCCATTCGCCAATGTAGGAGATGACAGTGACTCCCAAGGATGTGTACAGGATTCTTCAGATCTTAACTATAGGGGATTTGGTTTATTATGATCAAACCGCTAGTGGGGCTGCATTTTGAGACTTATTCGGGGATGACAGTATTGGTGATGATAGTGTGTCCTGGTTTCAAATGTTGTAGTATGATGCACTACCAATAGTATTGGCAAGATTGATAGGTGGGTTTTTGTTGCCAGATCATCGAGGGCGAGGGTGTCCAATGGGATGGGGTCGGTTGATTTAGGAGATGATTGATGAGCCACAGAGATTTGCATGGGGTAGCTATATTTTGGCTCATTTGTGTCATGATTTATACCAGGTGGTATATTCAAGGGCCTCATCATTATCAATAGGGGTTGTTTTGCTACAGGTATGGACATGGGAGCATCTACCCATTACATGTACAATGTGTGTATGCCAATGGCCATAGGGCATGCCATATATGTATGCTTATTCAGGTCCTATTATCTAGCCCCAATTGGGCAAGATAGATTACTGGCACCAGATACTGGATGATATTGATGAGGTCATATGGAGACCTTACAGGTTTACAAAGACATGGGCAGAGGATGATGATGAGATGGTGTATTTCTTCACTTCGAGGTGTTTTCTTGGTCGGATTATGTTAGTACTAGAGCAATTTTTCTTTAGGCAGGTGGTGAGGCAGTTTGGTCGATGACAGGGCATGCCACAGGGGACTGCACACTATGCCCAGTTGTAGTCAAAGAGACTAGTGTGGGGGCTGACACTAGAGTATGAGGCTTGTCTGGAGGAATTTTTATAGATGATAGATATACCATAGCCATGGAAATTATGATATGGAGTGGCAAATGTCAGGATGGAGGGAGATTATGCACAGTGGTTTTGAGATCACCCCTTCCCGAGGTACATAGATCCAGCTGAGCCAATGCCTAGTATTGATGAGCCATTGAGTGGGGGAGAGGATGATGATGATGAGGGTGGTCCAGGGAGAGGCAAAGGTAGGTGATGAGCTAGGATCATAGTGGGTAGAGTATGGGGGAGACGAGGTCGAGTAGCCGTGGTGTGACAACAGAGGGAAGTGGCACGAGGCCCAGTGGAGGGACCAGTGGGTGTAGGGAGATCCAGGGATTTCTATGGTTGAGGTGGTGTGTGGATGAGAGGATGTTCAGTTTGTCTGCTGATGGAGACCACGAGTGTAGGGGCCTATCAAAGATCTACCAGGTGCACAGCCATAGGTGTAGCAATAGGTACCGCCAGAGGCACAACCACCAGAGAGGTCCCAGGGATCGACTAATTTAGAGACTTAGGTGAGTACTATAGAGGCTCAGATGGGTGAGGCGTTGAGTACCTTCCAGAAACTCATAGAAGTGATCACACTAGGACCACTGCCACCACCACCACCACTAAGGGCAGATGAGGCATCATCGAGTCAGATAGTTGTGGTCGCACCCATTGCACCATCGATAGGTGCAAAAAAGTAGTCACAGCGAGAGGATACAGGTGCCCCCATTGAGCAGGAATCGTTAGATTAGGCACCCTCACAGGGATGAGTGTATAGGATTGTGCTATGGCCATATTTTTCATGATGTATGATTATTCTCAGGATGGTTATTGGATATTTATGCTAGTGTATGTATTTGATCCTTGATTGATGTCCTAGCATGTTATATGATCATGTGATTTTCATGTTGATGTATGTTATTTGTGGTTCATGTGAGTGTATCCTTTTATGGGACTATCTAATTGTCTTGTTGCGTTATGAGATATTTGAGCTTCTTTGATGTTTTAGATGTGTGCACATATGATGTCATGGACTTATGTTACCTTACGATTGGTTGATGTGATGATGATGTCGATAGTGGATGCGAATGTGTATATAAATGTGAATGATTAATGTAGATGAATCATTATTGAGAGTAGATGGTAGGTTACTGATGATGTAATGAAAATGTGACGTGGTAACATGAATGTAAGAAAAGAAAATGAAATATGAAATGAAATGACATGAAATGAAATGAAATATGAGATGAAATGGGATGTGATAACATGACATGTAATGTAATGCAATGACATGAGTAATGAAAATGTAATGAAATGAAATAATTGGATGGGATATAATGAAAAGTAATACGAGATGGTGAAAAAAATGATTCATAATGAAATATAATGGGATGACCTTAGAAATGAATTGTAATGATGGAAAAGCCATAAAATGTGTAACGAAATGGAATGCAAAGAAAAGAGCAACGATAATGCGATGGAACGAGTAAGGATAATGTAATGAAATGAGATGAAAATGTAATGAAATGAGCAATGAAATGGAATGTAATATATAATAAGGTAAAATGAAATGAGGTGAATTGAAATGTAATGCTAGCGTGGATAGGAAATAGATGATGAAATGAATAATGCAAAGGAGTCAATAATGAAATGAAATGGAAGCTGAAATGAAATGAAATGAAGTGACATGAAAATGAAATGAAATGAAGTGATATGATATGAAATGAAATGAAGATGCAATGAAAGGAAATGAAAGGAAAATGTGATGAAATTGTTTGAGATTCAAAGGCTTTGAGTTGGTATGTCAAAATTTGTGATTCAAAAGCCACTAAATGAAGGGATGAAATGGTGAAATGAAAGGGAGGGAAAATGTGAAAAGGTGATGCAATGAGGCGAATGAAGATGGAAGGTGGTTAAATGAGATTGTTTGGGATTCAAAAGCTGCGTAAGGCAACAAATGAGGTGGCGCAAGCTGATGGGGAATTTGTGACATGTAATGCTAGCATGAATGAGGTGATAGAAACAAAGTCCATGAGTGCACATATGCTTGTTGATGGTGTTGCATGTGTTGTTTATAACTATTCATGAAATTTTTGAGTGGTGTTAGTGAATATTAACCAAATTGGGTACTAACCATTTTTTTCACGAGGAACCCAAGATGAAAAATACAAACTAAATGAATACAACTAACAATCACTTTTTTAAAGAAAGGAAAATTGATTGTCATCATAGAGAAAGTGATAAAAGTGACTAAGTACAACCACCACTAGCTTAGCTATAGTGATATGAATACTTTGTCACACTGAGAAGTACCAACAAATAGGAACAATGTAAGAAAACATGACAATCATTAAGAAACAAAAGCTATAGTCATAGAATAATAAAAATAGGCACACCAACTAGTCACATGTTAGATAAAAGACCTCACCTAGGTACCATACAAAATTGGTCGAGGTACACATGGAATTCCATCTGAGAGCAGGCTCTTATAACTGGACACTAGTAATGTGCGAAACCAAAGGATCATAGGAAGTAAGCAGTGAAAAACCAAGAAAATATCATGGTTTTATCCTAGTACCTCTAGTCAAACACATCATTGAGATACTAAAAGTGCGTGATAGCATAGAAAACCAGGTGTGCTTCCAGTTGTGTGTAATAGTATCATGTTGTTTTGTTTGTTTCATTTAGGTTTTCTGGGGAGTAACTTGGTTGCATCAGGTGGATGAAAAGGCATGAGATGTGTCAACGGTGATCTAGCAGCAGGATCCAATGGGCGGTGTGCTTCGGTAGAAATTTGAGTGATGGAATGTCAGAGCTGAAGGTCAAATGTACTAGGTACCAGTGCGGCAGGGTGCAGAGAGTGGATATGAGGAAGACTGGTGCAGAATGAGGCTCAGGTGAATGATGGCTATAAGGAGGTGGATAGTGTGATAAAGAATAAAGGTAAAGTAGAATGTGTTTATTGGGGACAGTGAGAAGTTGTGGGAATCGTGCAAGTGAAAGTATGTTGGGCTCACTAGATCAATCACAGTGAGAAAGTGAAGCTAACCAAGGGAGGTGGATGAGGCAAGGGCAGAGAGAAAAACACATTAAGTGATCTTCCAAGGAGTGGGTGGATCAACCTAAACTCCAAGTGTTACTTTATGTTCGAGTGAGACAAGACAACTTGGGAAAAGGCCTCCACAACCTGAAGGGGTGGGGATGGAGATGGATGCCATGCCTTTGTCAGTTTTAATGATGTTATCCGAGATTGCAGCGCAAAAAGCACTGCAATAGGTAGTAGATGATGGGTCAAAGATGCAGGTGGAGGATAGTCCATGTGAAAAGATGAAGAGTATGTCAGGAGTAGAGGAGGAAGTGGGGGAAATAAAGTCTCTAAAAAAGTCTTTGGGAGAGACCATGAAGGATGTGGGAGGTGTTAATGATAGTGAAGTACTGAGTGGATTGTGACTATGGATTAGTCTTGGGACACTGGGACAAGGGTCAACAGAAGAAGGAGCGAGCATTGTAAATGCAAGGGAGCTGCATCTAGAGGTGGGTGATAGTGATCAAGCATCATGGGACATGGAAGGATTATAGAAACTATTGGTGATAGAGAGAGTGCAAGCGAAAAATGTAGAACAAGAGGTCACATTTTTGCTAGGATTGATGGAGAAGGCTAGGGAGGATGGAGCACAAACAGAGGCAAAGCGACAGTAGGCAATGATAGACACAAAGCGGGCACAGGTGCAATCACTAGAGATGGAGTTGCATGTGGAACATGCATGAGTATAAGGCAGCGATGTGGGACTGCGGGTCAAATGAGAAAAGTTGCAGTGGTTGCAAGAATCAATGAAGATGGCGCAAGTAGGTTTGGAGAGTACACATAATGAACTAGTGTTATTGCAGTCACAGTCTGAGTCATTTATGGAAGCAATTGCGAAGGAAAACACCTTGGTATTGAAGTTGTAGGAACGGTTAGCATTAAGTGAGGGAAGGTGAGGCAACTACAACAATGTTTGGGCGAGGCAAAAGTGGACGTGGAGCATTGACAAATGATGATTGATCAAATGCAACAGGAGCAGGATATAGCCCAACGAGTGATCACTGCATAGGGGGTAAGCAAGTTGGTGGAGAAGGTGTTCGTGGAAATGCACTGGATGACCAAGGTACACTAGGAAGCCACTTATTTGATAGGATGCTATTATCAGGCATTCTCACATGAGGACCAACGGGAGATGCAGTTTATAGATAAAGAATTTATAGCTCTACTAAATGCACAATTACGTGGCGAAAGGTTTCCAATTCCTATGGAAGTGGTATGGACACGTCAGGGGTTGACACCGGGAGCTTCTATGTCTAGAGCTAGGCTAGAAGAGACACTGTTAATCAGACATCTTGTGATGCCACCTCCTCTGGGGAGCCAAAATAAATAATCCACTAGACATTTTTGAGATGTAATGCAGTTTACGCTGTCATAGGGGAATAAAAAGTTGATGTTTGTTGTTGCGGCAATTGGTGTTGATTGTAATGCATTGTCATGTATATTTTTGGTATTTTCAAAATATATTTGGATATTTTTGCAATTTTTTCAAATATTCAAATATTTTTGTGATTTTCTTGAATATATAAATGTTTTTGTGATTTTCTCAAATATGTAATTTTTTTGTGATTTTCTCGAATATGTAAATATTTTTGTGATTTTTAGATAAATGTTGGAACGGTTTAACTTCCATAAAAAAAAAGGAACAATCCCATCCGGAGAGTGAGGATAACCATGGCGGGCTAGCAATAATGTCTGTATGCATATGGAGAACTAGGACAGACAATAAAAATGCCAATAGGAGGACGTTTCTCTAGGGGTGTGATGAGATGGGAATTTTTGACGCCTACGAAAAGGCGTTGGGGCGCAAAAGAGGACATGTGGGTCTCAAGTATGCAAAATAGAGCCTTGAAAAGATGTTTTTAACCCTAGAAAGGCACATGGGGGGGGGGGGACAAAGGACATCGAGGGTTTTGAAAAAGTGATGAAACAGGGCCTATAAAAATGCGTTTGGGCCGAAAAAGGCATTTGAGGGGCCTAAAAAAAATGCTTTGGACCTACAAAGGCACTAGAGGGGGCTAAAGAAGGCGCTTTGGGCCTAAACAGGCATTGGAGGGGTCCAAAAAGGACGTTGGGGCCTTGAAAAAGGCACTATTTGGCCCTAAAAAGGCACTAGGGTCCAAAAAGGATGCATGGGCCTTGAAAAAGGTGCTTGAGGGGGCTAAAAAAGGTGCTTTGGGCCTAAAAAGGCATTGGAGGGGTCCAAAAATGACGTTGGGGCCTTATAAAAGGCACTAGAGGGGCCTAAAGAAGGTGCTTTGGGCCTAAACAGGCACTAGAAGGGTCCAAAAAGGATGCTGGGGCCTTGAAAAAGGCACTAGAGGGGCCTAAAAAAGGCGCTTGGGGCCAAAAAAGGCGCTTTGGGCCAAAAAAGGCACTGGAAGGGTCCAAAAAGGATGCGTGGGCCTTGAAAAAGGTGCTAGAGGGGCCTAAAAAAGGCACTTTAGGCCTAAAAAGGCACTGGAGGGTTCCAAAAAGGATGCTAGGGCCTTGAAAAAGGCACTAGAGGAGAAAGCTAAGCTCACACGCTTACGCCTACTTATTCTATACCTCTAGTTAAGTGAAGGTGAAAGAGTCTAACAAATATTGGGGCTTTCAAGATAGCAATGACATATTTTTTGAAGGAGGCTAGACTAATCGTGGCCACTGTAACTTAAATAAGACTAAAAATCTTTCTTGATTTATATTAATAATGGCCACATGGAAGGAAGGCAACGATCGGCTTTGTAGCATCTCTTCCACTATTTGAGTTGTGCTAGATTTTCCTAAGCCCATAATTATGTTTCATGACATAACCACGCTTCTTCTTAATATTAATAGGACATGTTGGGAGCTATTGTCTTGTTGTGCAGCCAAATTGAGAAATTGAGAGGAATTTTGGGGTGTTATTGACACGAATTGCCCCCATTTGGAATGTTTTGGGCTAGCTATGAATTTTTGAATAATGTTTTGATTGCTTTTGACATTTTTGATAGATTTCTAGATTTGTTTGGTATTTTTGGGCAATTTTTGGATTTAAAAAAAAAACATTTTAAGGCTATTTTTGAATTTTTTATTTTTTTGGGACATTTTTGGATAATTTTTGGATTTTTTTGGTATTTTAAAGCTATTTTTGAAGTTTTTGACATTTTTGGATTTTTTTGGATTTTTGAGCTATTTTTGAATTTTTAGGCCATTTTTGGATTTGCGGGGACAAAATGGAGGATGTGAGCGAGATTTGGTGGAATATGGGGGTGATCAGGACCATGTGAGGTACCTAAAGAGGCAATGAAGGAGTTTATAATGTCGAATGGGTTGACTGAGGGCTATGACAAGTATGGGGGATCATTGGGTGAGGTGGATGGCAGAGATGTGCATTGATTTTCCTACAATTCATGTCTATGGTATCTCAATACATAATCAGACTCTCTATGTTGCTGAATTTGCAGTGCTCCCCATTTGGGCTGCCATACTAGTTGTTTCCATTGTTGTGCAAATTCACTCTAGGAAAAGGGATTTGATTTGCTCTTGTTATTGTTATTATTATTGCCGTGATGGGTTCTATTTCCCTTGCCTTACTATTGCTGCCATATTGGTTATTTTTACTGCTATGAATCCTCTCTAGATGCCAAAAGATCTCAGAACTGTAACCCACAAATGTTTCTCAAGGGGGTATGTGTGAAATTAATTCTAGATCGAATACCAACCTGATAGATTACTAGCTTCTCAACCCCAGATAAACAAATAATTTGCTACCAAATACCTCTCAATAATTCAACTGTAAATGCTACCCCTTTCACTTATTCCCATCTTCTATTAATTGCAATGGGAAGCCGCAAAGAACCAAAATGTGTCTCAGAGGTAGTAAATCAATCATTCAATTGTAGCCCTTTTGCAACATTGAAGGCCCTGTGTTGGAAGCCTAAAAGTGTTATCTCTTGCCCCTTTTCAAACCAAGAGTGACTTTTTTTTTTTGCTTTCTTTCTTTTTTTGATATTTTTGATGTTTTCCAAAGCTTTTAGACATAAAACCGTTTAAGATGAATGTTGTTGATAGGATCTGCTAATTCAATACCATCACAATCTGAAACTCGATAGGTACCACTCCCAAAGGATTATGTGATGAGGTAAGGACCAATCCAATTAGTCTCCAATTTTCCTTTCTTTTCTCTTGCTGCTTGGTTCTTAGGGTTTTCTCAAAGCACTAGGTCACCATTCTAAAAAACATGAGGTTTCACCATTTTGTTATAATGCCTTGATAATCTATTTTGATACACTTTGAGGTGGTCATGGGCCGTACACTGATGTTACTCCAACAACTCTAGCTATTCTAGATGGACCACTCTGTAATCCTTATTTGATAGGACATCTTGAAGAGTAACTCTCAAAGATGGGATCTCAACTTCTAAAGGGAGAATAGCCTCACAACCATAAACTAGAGAGAAGGGTGTGGTGCCAATAGACATCCTAAGATTCTTCCTATAGGCCCAAAGGGTGGGGTTTAACCGTAAGTGCCAATCCCTTCCAATATCATTGACTATTTTCTTGAGGATGTTGATGATAGTTTTGTTGGTAGCTTCTGCTTGGCCATTGCCTTGGGGATAATAAATAGATGAAGAAGGTGTATAATGTGAAATTTTTCACATAATTCATCAACTATTTGATTTTTAAAATACAAGGCATTATCTATAAGAATTGCATGAGGTATGCCAAATCGACAAATGATATGATTGAGAATGAAAGAGGAGATCTGTTTTCCTGTAGAGTCTGCAAGTGGCGCTGCTTGGACCCACTTGGTGAAGTATTCAGTGTCGATGATAATCCACTTATGCCCATCAGATGAGGGTGGATGAATGGTTCCAATCAAATCAAAACTCCACTGATAAAAAGGCCATGGCATGGCTAAATGATTTAGCTCTTGGGCTGGTGCGTGAATAAGGTTGCCATGGATTTGGCATTTTTTGCAGGTTTTGACAAAGTCAATAGAATCCTTTTCCATGGTTGGCCAAAAGTAGCCCATTCTCAGGATCTTCTTGGCTAAGGTGAACCCACTAGAGTGTGACCCACAAATCCCTCCATGAACTTCTTGTAGAGAGACTCTAGACTCATCTTTTTCGAGACACCTAAATAAAGTACCATCAAGACCTTTCCTATATAGCTTATCAGCCACCAAGGCATAATGGGAGGCTTAGCGAATGAAGTTTCATTTTTGGTTGCATGAGAGGTTAGATGGAAGGGTGTTTTCATGAAGGTGAGTGATAATGGGATCATACCAAAGGGAATCAAGGGTATTTAGATGGAAAACAATAAGGGAATCAGGTTGAGTAAATGCAAGTTGAACCACCTCTTCCACTAGGAACTCATACCACTCATGCTATTCTAGAAGCTAAAGTAAGGAGGCCAAGGTGCCCATAGCATCCGCTTCTCTGTTCTTGTCTTTGAGAATTTGTTCAAAAGTAATGTGAACAAAACATGCCTTGAGTGCATCGACTATATGTTTATAAGGCAACAATTTTTCATCCTTTGTCTGATAAGTATCATTAACTT
This sequence comes from Cupressus sempervirens, assembly GCA_028749045.1. Lineage (NCBI taxonomy): Eukaryota > Viridiplantae > Streptophyta > Pinopsida > Cupressales > Cupressaceae > Cupressus > Cupressus sempervirens. The sequence continues at coordinate 26,197,762 of CM053786.1, forward strand.
GATTGATGATTAACTGGGAGTCTCCATAAACTTCTAAAGCTATCAGTTTCCATTCCAAAGCCAGCTTGAGACCCAAGACCAAAGTTTCATATTCAGCCATGTTGTTGGTGCAAGGGAAGAACAATTTGTATGATTTGGGGATGGTAACATCGAGTGGCGTGAGAAAAAAATACCTACGCCTAACCCATGGTGTGTGTAGGAACCATCAAAATAAAATTTCCATGTGACTGGCTATGCTTGAAGGATGTGCATATCAGGGAAGTCAACTAAGATAGGATTGGAGCTTTCTATAGGTGCATCTACCAATTAATTGGCAATGACCTATCCTTTTATTGCCTTCCTATCCACATACTCAATGTCAAAATTGCTTAGGATCATTACCCATTTAGCAAGTCTACCCATTAATGTTGTCTTATTGGGAAGTCACTTGAGAGGATCAATCTTGGATATGAGCTTAACTTTGTGTCTCAGGAGGTAATGACGTAGTTTTTGGGAGGCAAAAACTATAGCCAAGCAAGCCTTTTCAATGAAAGAATAATTAAGCTCATAGTTGACTAAGGTGCGACTGATGTAGTAAATGGATCATTCTTTTACTTGGTTAGTTTCTTGTGCCAGGAGGGCCCCAATTAACTTATCCATTACAAAAATATACAATAGTAATGGTTTGTGTAATACTGAGGGTACCAACACAGGCGGATTCATCAAATAGGTTTTAAGCGTTTCAAAGGCCTTCTAACATTGATCATCCCACTTAAAATTTATGTCTTTATGTAACATGTGTGTGAATAGTTTGTACTTTTTTGCCAACTAACAAATGAAGTGGCACACTGATTGAAACCTACCTTAAAGGGAGCGTAACTGATTCAGGTTCTTTGGAGGTTCCATACTAACTATGGCTTGCACCTTCTCGGGGTCAACTTCTATCCCTTTAGCTAAGACAATATACCCAAGGAGCTTGCCTATTTTGATGCCAAAAGCACATTTCTTGGGATTGAGCCTGACCTTAAATGCTTCTAGGTAGGTGAATATCTTGGCCAATATGGGAAGATGTTCTTCTCAACTATGGGATTTGGCAAGAATGTCATCCACATAATCATCCATGAAGATATGCATCATATCATGGAAAATAGTGGTCATGGTCCATTGATAGGTTGTCCCAGCGTTCTTTAACCCAAAGGGCATTACATTATTCTAATTTGATTGTATCTTGAAAATCCATCCATAAGGGAAAACATGGAATGGCTTTTTGTGAGATCGACTATGGTGTTGATATTAGGGAGAGGAAAGTCATCTTTAGGGCATGCTTTGTTTAAATCCTAGAAGTCAATATAGATGTGTATGTTGCCATTCTTGTTTGATATTGGGACAATGTTGGAGATCCATGATGCATATGCTAAGGGCCAGATGAAATTGGTATTGATTAATTTTTCCAATTTTTCTTTTACTAACATAGCTATATGCGGATGCATCTTTCTGAGTTTCTGTTTGACTGGCTTAACCTATGGAGAGATGTTAAGATGGTGGAGGATTAAGGTTGGGTCTAAGCCAAGCATATTCGCATAAGACCATGCGAAGTTGATTGTTCTTTCTTTGAAGAATTCAATGAATGCTCTCCTTTCTTTTGGACTCAAAGATTGTTCTAAATAAATGACCTTTGGTTCTTGTTTTGTGCTAATGTTGACCCACTCTGTAAGCTCAATCAAAATAGAAGATCGCTCCTCAGAATGTTTAGGTAAGGTATCAATTATCCCATCCGCAAGTGCCACAATTGGGTTTTCACCTTGAGATACGTCACTTCTATTTGTTTCCATTTTTTATTAACAAGATTAGCCACAACTTGGTGGGGGTCAATATGATTGTGGGATGCTTGCCCTACTCTAGTGTAACTGAAGTGATTGATACCTAAACCAACCATATGTTCTTCTTCCATTCATTGTTGACAAGATGGTTCAACCGCGTTAAGGTAAATGGAAGCTTCACGGTCAATGTCAAAATGAGGGAGGTGATAGGGTTTAGTTATATCCCAATTAATGAGCTTGGGATGGACTAGAGAAAGCAATTCGTAGCATGGGAAGGGTTCAACGGGGTTTAAAGACATAACTTCATGAGATGGCTCATATGCAGTATCCATCAGATCTATGACATGGGCTTCTTCTAGAGTGTCGAGGAAAGTAGAGCTTGCGAGATGCTTGTATTAATCATCTTTGTCTTCCACTGGAAAGAAGTCAGGGAATAAAGTTTGAAAGTGAAATCCTTCAATGTGCTCATCATCTTCTAAGTTGCCTTGGTATGTTTTATTTCTTAGAGAAGTGGTTCTCAGACTTTGAATTGTTCTTTGTGTAGCCAAAATGTCAGGGGTGGGTATGTGGACAACATCACATTCTTTGTCGTATAGAGATTCCTTAGCTAGTGACTCAAATTCCCACTTAGTGGAATCATCATCGTCTTCATTATTGGAAGTATTTAGGGGTGTTTCTTCTACAGAATGTGAATTAGAGAGGACCAAATTATTATGTATGTCATCAGTAGTTATCGAGGTATAACTATACTTTGGTTTGGGTACCCATACCAAGGTAGAGGAAGTTTGTGCCTTGTCTTGTCCGTCATACCCTACCCCTATTTTAGATTTATTGGACCTAAACTATGCCATCAAAGGTTCTATGATTCCTTTCCCTTTCCCTAAGGGACCATCTCCCATGTATCCCATCTTTGTCATTAGATCAAAGCCTTTCCCATGTAGGTCGAAGGAGATATCAATGTTCTATTGACTAATGTCTTCCATTAAGTCTAGAGGTGTGCCACTTGCTTTGACAAAATGTGCATGATATGGTTTGGTGGAAGTCAGTTTCCCATGAGACCTTAGAGAAAGTTGGGGATCAAATAGGGAGACTGAGTACTCACCTACCCCTTTGTGATGCAACTAAAATTTTCTATCAAATTCCTTCATCAATTTATCCATTTTTCCATAGTGTATTTGTTTGGGATTTGTTGATGATGATGGTAGTGAAGGGACGGAAGGACCTGCACACACCACTTTCTCTTTACCCTTAGCTGATGTTGATAAGTGGTTGCTTGTTTGGTTAGTTGAGTGTGAAGTGCCTATAACTGTGGGCTGACTATTGGCATTTGTCGGTATATTAGCTTCTTCTTTGTTATGAGGGACAAGTGAGTTACAATACTATGCAAAATGCTGATCTCCAAGTATGGTTATCTCTTGACCCATGTATGGAATTTTGAGGCACTAGTGGTAGGTGGAGGAAACAACTTGCATGTCATGGATCCATGGTCTTCCTAGTAGAATGTTGTAGGTTAATTGCAAATCTAAGACCTGTTAGATGGTTTCTTTCATGATTGGCCCTTCTCTTATTGGTAATATGACCATGCCTTTGGAGGACCTTTCTTCATCATCATAGGCCTTGATGGTGATCTTTTTTTTTTGACTCAACAACATCCTTTGCATACCCAAGGGCTTTCACTAAACTAAGTGTACAAATATTCAAACCAACCTCACCATCGACCAATGCCTTTTTAACTCGATTCCTATGGATGAATATTTCTATGTGCAAAGGAGAGTTTTGTGGTTGTATGACAGACATGTCATCTCATGCTGAAAATGATACACAATGAGGAGTGACTAAATAGCTGACCATGTTTTGGAATCTACTACGTCTAGGTCATTTGGAACTAAGGCTTTAGTGAGTATCTCTTTATGCTTTAGGGAGATTTGCAATAGTTAAAAAATGAAGATGTGAGCTAGAGTCTTAAGCAATTGGTTAACCAAGTCATATTTGGGCATGAAGGAATTTGGAGTTGCTTGGTCAAGATTTGTCACTGATCTTGGTAGGGTAATTTTGGAGGCTTGACCTTGGGTGATGGCATTTGAGGACTATTTTTTTATTTTATCTTTGATTATGATTACATTTATAGTGTCATCAAATCCAGAAATCATATTGATCGTATTATTGTAACAGTGCGCATAATTAACCTTAGTTTGTGGAGGTGCATTTTGATTAACCTTGGAGGACTCCCCCTTTTCATGACTCATGAAGGGGTTCTTAAAGGCTGTATGATCTTCATTATTATTGAGATTATTTACTTCAATGGTTCCATCATTTATTTATTATTTTTTGAATGATTCCCTTAAGGGCGAGGCAATTGTTCGTTAGATGCCCTCGGTTGCAATGATAAGCACAAGTGTGTTTCTTGTTCCACCATTTTGTCTTGACTTGGGGTTCATATGGTTTAGCCTTGGGTAATACAATGAGGTCATCGGCCAAGAGTGTTTATAAAGCACTCTCATAGGACACTTCGATGGGTTTATACTCCTTAGGTATATCAGAAGACTGATATCTTCGTGGTGGAGGAGCTTGATTGTAAGCAACTTGCTAGTTGGATGTTGAGGGAGTCTTTGTGCCATGTTGATAAAATGGGCCGGTATTTTTTTTTTGACATGCAACATTGCGGCCCAGTTGGTTTAAAGGGGGTTGAGTGTGTGTTTTGACATGATTAGCTTCAACTACCCCCTCATTTGTGAAGTTTTTATTATTGTTTCTCCACCACGATGTCTATTTGTCTGTGGACCGATCAGAGGAGTCGTTGTGTGTGTGGAGTTATTGGAAAAGCCTTTACCATCTTTAGATAATTTGATTATGTCATTGTTTACCAAGGTTTCTTCCACCTTGGCTACATTTTCTAAAGTGGTCTTAAAGTCTTTAGGCTCTTGAAGTCGGAGCCAATAATTCATCAGTTTGGAGAGACTATTGATAAAAATATCTGTCTTTTCCTTATCTGGTATGTCTCTATGGTACTTAGTGAAAATGTGCCTCCACCATTGTAAGAAGGTCTTGAATGATTCTCCTGGGAGTTGTTTTGTGTTACATAGATTGATCATCGTAACCTCTCTTTCAATGTTGTAAGAGTATTGGGTGATGAAAATGGAGGCCAATTGGTCAAAAAATTTAATATTGGAGGGTAATTTGGAAAACCACTCCATGGCTTGCCCCCCAAGGCTCCTAGGAAATAGATGCTTCAAGTACATTGTGTCATGGACGAACTCCATACTTAGTGTGTAAAATTGCCTCAAGTGATCTTGTGGATCCGACGTGCCAAAATACTTGTCATACTTTGTTAGTTGCACATTTGGAGGAAAAGGTGTGAAGGTGATGTTTTTGTCAAATGGTAGGGGACATATATACTTTTTCAAGGCTAAACTCTGTGGGTTGTGTTTTTCCTCTCTTCATTTTTTCCATTTCTATTGTACGTCTTGCAATTTTTGTGTAACCACATCTAAGGGTGATTCTTCTTGATCTCATTTCAAGTTGGTCACATCAAAATCGGATGGCAGTTTTGCACCTTGTTGTGCTAATGCGAGTATGTATCGTTCTTTGTGTTTTTCTAGAATCTTGTCCATGATTTTGACAAGTTTGAGATTTTTTTGAAAATCCTCAACCTTAGATTCAATGCTTCTGTCATCCCATGCATGAAATGAGCCCATTTTGGTTAGGGATTATGAATTTTGATCAAATAAGGGTGACTTGAGACTGACTTCATTCTGTGCGCAATCCGTTTCTATAGCAGATTTTGAGAGGTTTAAAGGTTCTGTGCGTTTGGTAGTTTTACTTGCTATTATGGTACTTACTCTTATGGGTGACCATTTTGGTTTTGTTGGCACACTCGTTTTGCGCAATGGCATGAAAAATGAGTAGGATCCTTTTAGTGTTTAAGCATTTTGCAAGAAGCAAAAGTTTCTATTGATCGTGATTTGTTCATGGCAACAAGCTAATTTGCATAAGGTGATTGCTGATGTTGATAGGATGAGGTCTACTTTTGCGAAGTTAGGTACAAATGTGTGTCTCTGAATGTTCCTAGCTTGATGTGCAAAGTGAGGTAGTGGTGATTGTTGGGTTGATGATGATGTTACCTTGCTAGTTTTCAAAAGATGTTTTTGGTTAGATACGAAAAATTTCAGTCTTTCTAAAATGCTAGCACAAAAAAGGGTATCCAAATTTATATTATGTTTTCAAGTATCATGTTTGCAGATATCCTCTATTTCATGTTTTTGCTCAGATGCGTCACAAGGATGTTCAGATGCACTATTTTAGTAATCAAATGCGTTGTTGTGTTGCTCATATGCACTATTTCAATGCTCAGATGCGCTATTCTATGAATCAAATGCACGGTTTTAAGTCTCAAATGCACTATTTCATAGGTATATGCATCATAACAGAAATCAGAAGTGTTACTAAAATGTTTAGAAGCACTGTTTTATTAATCGAATGCGCTGTTTCAGGGATTGTTCAACAATGTCTTTGTTTTACAATTGATTCCTCAATATCTGTTTGAGGTTTTTCTTTCTGGAAAGCTTATGATTCACACTAGTGTTCATTATTAAGTTTGAAAGCACTCAAGCACAATAGTAGTGAGATCAAAAAAAAATGAAAAAAAATCACACGCACCTAGAAAATGAAAAAGATGGCTTCTTAGCAAGGTTATCTAAGGCCGGTGACTAGTAGGTCTTAGTGTTCCAACTGTGTTTGGATTTACCTCTCTTGTAATAGAGAACTTCCCACCAATACCAGGGAGGTTTGGCGCAATCCCTCGTGGGACTATTAGAGGAAGGCTGTGCACCAAACATAGGTGGCTTGTATTCGATTAGGAATGCAAGATTGGGGGCAATCCCTCTTACTGGCCCTGCTAAGGCAACTCGGGAGGTAGCCCTTCTATGGCAAGATTATTCTACCTAGTGAAAAGTGAGAAATGGAAGTCAATAGACAGGTCTAGGAATCTGATCACTCGAGAGAGTGAGAGCATATCCCTACTGTTTTGGCTCCCCAAACACATTAAACACAAAGGATCTATTTGTAGCCCTTATACTATGGAAAATAGGGGGGCTCCTAATTAGACTATGTGTGGGTTCTTTTCCTCATTCAACTATAACCGATCTTTACAGAAGGTCAGGCATTTTGATCAACTCAAAAGAGTTGAGAGCATAGGCCTACTTCTTTATCAGATCAGCAAGCTTGAATGATCTAATTAAACTATGTTTGAAAGCTTAGAAATGCCACACTTTTAATTGACAAGAGCAGTGGTCCAGCTACCTGATTCAAAGCTAGCAAGGGATAGGCACATTTATGAAGGTCTTCATTCTTATTGCGTGCTGTCTGTAGCTTGAAGGCTTGTTTGTTGATGTAGAAGAGACTTGTAAGCAAAAAATGTTCAGATCTGGAAGTTAGACATAGAAAACTGGAACTTTTATCAAATACGCTACAAAAATGCTCATATGCGTCATAGGAAACCTTATATGTGCTATTTTATCATGCAAATGCACTATTTTATCTTGCAAATGCTCTATTTTATCGTGCAAATGCTCTATTTTATCGTGCAAATGCTCTATTTTATCATGCAAATGTGCTATAAGAATATCAAATGCACTATAAGATGCTTCAAATGGTCTACAAAGATGAATAAATGTGTCACAAAACCCTTTAAAAGTGCTCTAAGAATATGTAGATGCGTTATAGAATAAAGCAAATGCGTTACAAAATGATGTATAAGCGCTATAGTAAGATTAAATGTGCAAAAACAAAGTTCAAAAGCATTAGAATATTGCTCAGAAGTGTTGAAACAAAGCACAGAAGTGTCAGTAGACCTAGATCCGACTCTTCTATGCTCGAGAAAGACTTTGGAATGCTGTTCTTGCTGACATGAGGCCTCTTGGACATAGTAAAACCTGTATTTGACAAAATCTGCATAAAAGATAGCAAGTAAAACATAGATCTATACTAAAAAGAAGGATTAGATTGAAAAACTCGAAAGTATTAAGGCTTTTTGGTCTACCCCACGGTGGGTGCCATTTTGTACATGATAAAAGAACGTGTATTCATGAGACTTTAACATAGAAAGAAAATGGATTGATGACAAACTATGCTAGATCCAAGATATCACCAGCAATAAGTAATCTCTATTGGAGTTGATGAAAGCCAACTTCGAAGATGCCCAAGATCACTTGCATGCAAGAACCTGTCAAAGAGAAGCCAAGAAGAGGAAGAGCATGGAGCAAGGGAAAAACCCTAAACGAACATGAGAGCAATTATGCAAACACAATGAAAATATATTTACAATGAAATGTCTCTGAAAATACAATGAGAGAGAGGTCGCTTATAAAGACCTCAAGGAAGCTTGTAGAACAAGATGGAAGGTGGTAGAAGATAAGGATGACAACTCAACACTCTTCCACAAAAAGGTGGAACATGCTATAAGGAAACAAACTCTCATGTTGTCAACAACTAACCACTACATGCATTAAATACTAAATATTAAATAAATGCATTTACCTAAGTAAGCTTAAGTAATAGAATAAATAATTAACAATTAATTAATTATTTACTCTAACACCCCCCCTTAAGTGCAACTTAGGGGAATGCCTTAAGCTCACAAAACAAGGAAAAAAATGCAAAATGGGTCCCGACAATGAGGCCATTTTAGGTACCCATGAACAAAGAAAAAAATGCAACCTCTGTAAGCAGGGAAAGAGAGAAAACCACGTAGGAAAAACCCTCCCCCAAAAAGAGGTAAGAACCTAGTGAAGAATAGAAGAAGTCTCCAACTAGGGAAATTGTCCCCTAAAACATGAACAAGGAATGATCATGAAGAAGCATAATTGAAGCATGAAGAAGCCACAAATCTATCAAACTACTGATCTGAAGAACCTCCATGGAAGAAGAAGGCATGAACCAAGCATGTCTATATGGTAGATGATCCATCTCACCGAAATGCATAGGTAGCCAGCCACTGCAATCACCTTGTACATAGGATCAACCACTGAATACATAGTTCACACTATTGAACCATCGAACCATGGATGCATTAGAACAACAACATAACCCCCCCTTAATGTAGACGGGGTGTGATGATAGGAAACTGAGAAGGTGGGCCAAAGTCTCCTACAAACGAACCAAGAACGATGAGCGAGGAAGAGGTACATACACCTATAAAGACATGATCAAATTGACTCTACATGGGCTAATGTCGTGGAAGGGACACTCACTTGAAAAAGGGAGAATGCCTAAAACAACAATCAACTATCCACCCCATGGTGCTTTATGAAAATAGTGCATGCACAACTGACTCAAAAAAAACGTTCATGATCCTCGAAATGCAAGAGTGGCACTTTATCTCAGTGTAATACAAAAAAGTGCTTCAAAATGATAGCTACAATGATCAAAACTGAAAACAAGCTACAACAAACCAAAGTACAAAAAAAAACAAGAGAATCCATGCCAGGAAAATGATCCTCGGGCCTAAAACACTCAAGATATCCACCATATAGAAAAAATGTGAAAACTATGATAGAAAGAGCATGTGCCAAAAAATCAGGAAAAAGACCACATTTTTGGAAAGGTGACAGAACCAACTTTCCAAAAATATAAAGTTTTCAAAAAATGAGCATGGGACGAAAAATATTTCCTTTATTTTGACATGCAACCACCAAATTCACCAAGAACTAACATGCAAATGATTAGAAGTAGCATGCAACCATAAATTTTGACATGCGGCTGATTAGAAGCAACATGCAACCATAAATTATAACATGCAAGATTTGGGTAGTTGTCAAAACTGACATGCAAACTCACTAAAATGACATGCAGCGCTGAAATCTCAACAGGCTGGAAAGATCACAACAATGTAACATTAATCTTCATCCAATGATCGTGGCTTCAAGAATCTTTAGACAAGGAAGCAACAGGGAGGCTCTGATACCATGTTGGAGTTGATGAAAGCCAACTTCGAAGACGCCCAAGATCACTTGCATGCAAGAACCTGTCAAAGAGAAGCCAAGAAGAGGAAGAGCATGGAGCAAGGGAAAAACCCTAAACAGACATGAGAGCAATTATGCAAACACAATGAAATGTCTCTGAAAATACAATGAGAGAGAGGTCACTTATAAAGACCTCAAGGAAGCTTGTAGAACAAGTTGGAAGGTGGTAGAAGATAAGGATGACAACTCAACACTCTTCCACAAAAAGGTGGAACATGCTAGAAGGGAACAAACTCCTGTGTTGTCAACAACTAACCACTACATGCATTAAATACTAAATATTAAATAAATGCATTTACCTAAGTAAGCTTAAGTAATAGAATAAATAATTAACAATTAATTAATTATTTACTTTAACAATCTCTACAAACATCTCATGTCTCCCTAACTACAACTGCTAAAATAGCTCCGACACCAGCCTTTTAGTAACAATTCTAGAATGGGATATTGGTAAAAATGTAGATCTATGCTAAAGAATGCAAGATCTATGACTATAATGCAGATTATGTGTGTGATGCAACTCCTAGAAATGCTCTTCAAACGAACGCGCCATGAGCTAAATATGTAATAATTGAAGTTAAATTATACAAAATGATGCTAAATGACATAAAATGATACTAACAATGCTATAAAATCACTATAATGACAATGCTAAAATAATGAGTCTAAATATGCCTACAGTGTAGATGCATAAAAACTTGGGTCCCTTGTCTCTTAGATTTCCCTCCTATTTATAGGATTTCGGAAGGGGTTAGGGTAATAACCAAGATTTTTGCTTTTGACTAGGGGTGAAAGTGAAACTCAAAATATCTCATAAAAGGCTAGGAGGAAGGGTCCAATAGACTTGGTTTTGGGGATAATATGAGGATTTTTCAAATTCTTTTAAATGGTAAAAGGGGGATTTTCATCTTGTGAGGATAAACTAATTTTATTGATTTACTAAATGATTTATTTTCAACACTTTGTCTTTTTCTTTCTCCCTTTTTGCATTTTGTTTTATGAATTTGAATTGTTTTCTTCCTCTTTTAGAGTTGATCTAGGTCTTGTTGATTTAAAAGGTGATTAATGACCTGATGCAATTTTTGATTTAAAAGTCTATCATGTTTATTTTGATTTTCTCTTTAATTCGGTCCTGATTGATCAGGATTGCATAATTTAAGTCTTTGCCAAATTTTGGGTGTCTACAACAGTACCACTAGCATCACAGTCTACTTGAAACACCTTATTAAAATATGGAAGTGCTAAAATAGGTTGTTTTTATAACTTTTTGTTCCAACAAATTGAAACTCTTATTTTCTACTTCAGTCCATTGAAACTCTTTCCTATCCCATCTCATTATTTCAGTCAAGGGTCCACAAATACTGCTAAAACCTCCAATAAGCTTTTTGTAAAAACTAGCCAGTCCATTAAAATTTCTTACCTGTATAACACTCCTTGGTGTAGGACATCTAAGGATAGCCTTCACTCTCTCAAGGTCCATTTTAAGACCTTCTAATGAAACTAAAAATCCTAGGTACACCAACTCCATCACAAAACTACACTTCTTCTGATTTATTGGAAACTTTTCTTCCCTTAACTTCTTAAACACCTTACAAATATGCATGATATGCTCCTCCAATACCTTACTAAAGATCAAAATATCATCTAGGTAAAAAATGAAAAACTTACCTAGAAACTCATTTAATACCTCATTCAAGAGCCACATCAAAGTGCTTGAGGCATTGGTTAGCCCAAAAGGCATGACTAACCACTCATACAATCCTTCCCTTGTCTTGAAGACAATATTTCATTCACAATTCAAATCTAATGGTACCCACTCTTTGGATCTATCTTTGTGAAATAAACAACTCCACTCAAACAAACCATTATATCATCCATCCTTGGTAATGAAAATATGTACTTGATTATGATCTTTTTGATAGACCAAGAATCTATACACATCCTCCATTCTCCATACTTCTTTGTACAACACTAATGCAAGAGCATCTTGGGTCTTTAACCAATCTTGCATCAACCAAAAATATTTCTTATTTTATGTACTAGTCTATTGTTCGTGAAGTAGTTATTGTTTCTTTTGGTTTTAGGTTGTGTGTAGTTGATATCATGTCAAGGACCTATTCTAAATCTTTTTCCTATGTGTGCATATTTTGATGTTTCATTTCCTTGGAGTTCTCTATTGTTCTTTCTGGTCTTTGTTTCCTGTAGTTTTTATCTAGTGAGACATGTTATGTCCTTTGGCATAATTTTCTATGCTTACATGACATCTTGCACATTTGGGAGCTGACCCCTAACTTGTATTTAGACCTATTCCTAAGATCACATGATCATAAGTTGTCATTTTCTTGGGTTTTGGTTTGCTCTTCCAAGACTAGACCTATAATGTAATTAAATCCTTAACTAGCTAACGTGTGGCTTAGCTGGCTATAAAAGAAGCTTGGGTAGATGTAGGAAATCATCATCTTAGAGAAAAAAAGATATAAGATGTGAGCTTGGACTCTAATTTTGTAATTTTCTTTTTATAAGGCCGCAACCCAAAAGACCTCATAGTTAGACATGTTGCTTTCTTTATATGTGAAGTGAAATAATTACACTTACTAAATGATGCATATGGCCTCTTGTTCCATGTTGATTGTCTGAGTAAGCTTCTATGTGTAACTCTTATCAAGGGTATCTTGGGATTTCCTCCTTGGGAATCACATGCTTTGTGTCAAACACATGGACTCAGACTCTCTTGAATCAACCCCTTCTACAACAACTCATGTAATTGTTTTTTCAACTCTTCACTTTTTGCTAGTGTCATTATGTGTGCTTCCTTATTTGGAAAACTAGCTCTTGGAATCAAGTCCATCTAGTGATTGATCTTCCTCACTGGTGGTAATCCATCAAACACATTATTAATTACAATATGTGGAAATTCTTCCTACAAATCTACAACTTCTATAGGCACATCTTCTACTTCTTCTTTACCATCTTTTGGAATTATAGAAAAATGCATATGCTCATGCCTCATATCCTTTAAGAAATTACTTCCATCAACAAAACATATTATAGAAACACTGCATACATTTTCAACTTTATCCTTCAATGCCTTCAGGTTATGTTTCACTCCATCCTTCATTAGTGTAGGTATTTGAATGATCATCATGTACATCATGTATGTCAAACTGCCACGGTCTACCAAACAACATATGGCATATGTCCATAGGGATGACATCACAAAGAATCTCATCCTAGTAGCTTCCAATCTTGAATTTTGCTAGGCACTATTCATTGACCATGACCTTGTGGTCATCCTACACCCATACAATGTGGTATGGACATGAGTATTTATACCTCTTGAGTTTTAAATTCATGACCATCTTTTTTGACACCAGATTATTAATTCTTCCACCATCAATTATCATATCAAAACATTTATCTTCACATTTGCACCTTGTGTGAAACAAGATCCTCCTTTGATTAGCTTCATTCTCACCACTCAACATGACTCTTCTATTAACTAGGGCTTCTCCTCTTCGAACATCTTCAGAATGTGATGATTTGGAATTTTCATCCACAGGCACAACTCTAGCTTGGCCTTCGATTCTCCTATCCTTCCGCGCTTGGCCTTTGGGAAAGTCAAATTCCTTATGCCCTTCTTCTCTACAATGAAAACATGTCTCACAAAAACCTTATCTACCAGATCATTTCCCTCTTCCTCTTCCTCTCTAATCTCTATTATTATGATTATGAAGACTATTATTGCCCCAAAGATTTTGACTACTACTATTAGCCTCATCCTTATTATTCTAATCATCATTTCGACGCCCATAAGATCATCCACCAGATTTTCCACTATGACCTCCTTCACTTTACCGACTTTCAAAATTCACGTTCAACTTCTCTTCTAGTTTTAGGGAAAAATGATATGCCTCCTCAATATTGTTCATTCAAACGAGACTTAATTCCTCCTGAATGGTTGGCCTTAACCAATATATGGTAACAAGAAAAATTCTCCTTGCCAGCTCCTACATGGCCTGTTCTAATGAAAATTCTTTTGTATACTCCTAAATAGATCATCTCGCTTGCTTCAATCCTTGTATTTTCTTCAACATATTAAGCTCATAATCAATGGGGATGAATTGTCACTTCACTTCAATTTAGCTTTCATTTGATCCCATCTTGTGATCTTGTATTTCCCTTTTCTATTTCACTCCAATTGAATCTTCTACCACCAGATCTTCTCATGACCCTTCAGTTTGGCCTTTGCAAACTTGACCCTATTCATACCTTCAATATCTTCATACTCAAATTATTCTTCTAATTCATTGATCCAATTGATCAATTCCTCCAGGTTAATATTTCCCAAAAATGTGGGAACCTCAAACTTAGGTGTTTTTGCAATCTTGGAAATGGCCCTAAAAAGTTTTCCTTCTTTTAGGTTCTAAACTTCCTCTTCTTCCTAATTAATGTATCCTTATTCTTCTCTTTCATCTTCACTCTCATCTCTCATCATAGTATTCATCCCTCTATGCATTTGTTCTTGCAATACTTGGATTTGTCTCTGGAGGGCTCTAAAACCCTCAGATGTAACACCTTCGGCACCACGCTCTCTTTGTGGAGGTATTTTTGCGCTTCCATTGAAACCCTATTGAAAACTATCTCACAATCAATCCTAAACCATAGTCCTAGTGCGAATTGACTTACAATCAGCAGTATGTTTACACACTCAAGAAATCTCACTTTGATACCACTTGATGAGGGGTGCTCCCCTTAATACCATAAACACACAACATAAATACATAAATAATGACAAATCGAGAGAATGAAATATGGGTTTCTTATTATCTCCACAAGTGTGGAATTACAAAATTCAGATTTACAATATGCAAACCCACATGCGCACCTTCCTTACAACAATATATAAGATAGAGCTGTGACTATCATCCAAAGTTTCCCTAGACAACCTACGAGCCTTCCTTATGTAGACATTTTCCATTGCCCAGGAATGTTCTAGACGCAAAGCCCTAACTCTTGCGGCCAACCAACCTCACATTATATTATTTTATTACACTTTATTACATAGAATTAACTCAAGAGAATTTACAAATTATATTCTCGGATAACCCACTTCTAGAGACCATAAGTAACAAACCATTGACCCGATTAGTTATTATAACCCCTTTTCAGAAATGACAGCTAAATTTCTACAACTACAGATTGTGCAAGTGCCCATTATACAAGGTTTGACCTCATTTAGGATTCATTTAAGCCTTCATTGCCAAGCTTGGAGTTTGGATAGCCAAAATTCATACAAAAAATATACAATAATTGTACTAATACATATGATATGGCAATTAAACTCATCTGGCAGGTTGATATGTCTATGATGAACCTCCACATATGATATTGGAACAATATGAGCACATAAGACCAGCTTACTAAATTAGGAACCTTCCAAAAATAGCACCTCTGCACAGGAATAACCCTTATTGAAAAACAAAACTAGAAGTAGAAATATTCTTGGGTGATGCAAGATTGTCTCTACACCTAGGATGTTCCTCCATCATTTGGTTTTCTCCCTTGTAGAATTAATCAAATCGAATAGCAGTGGTGCTTCCCAAAGAAATTTATGCAATATAGTTGATACTTTGATTTTTCATAGATTTGATCAATAGTTTATTATATGAAGGATTTTTAATATTTGACACTAAATTTCATAATGATGTACAATAACATACATTAATCATATGGATTTATGTACTCATATAGATTAATTTAAATGATTTGTAATGCACCGCCAGGGAACCCGAAAGGACAATACTAAAAGCTACTAAGTTCAGTGGATTTTTTTTTCTCAAAAATTACTTTTTCTTTCTTTGTTTACCAAAATCTAAATGAATGAGTCCTAATAGGTTCTCTAACACTATCCTTTGACATGTGTGTTAGTTTCCAAATTGAAGAAATATGTTTACACCTTCAACCTATGCAACAAACATTTCCTAGTTGTAAATGACTTAATTGTTACTCACTTAATCTGGTGGGGCATTACATGATTGGTCATATATGAATGCTTCTTAATAGTGATAAATGCTTTTATAAAATTTTCACCTCCAACATTGGTGTTTTGACCATTTTGGAGAAGATGTATGAAGTTCTAAAGAAAAATTCTTTGTTATGAGTTTTAGGTCTTATTGGAGAATTAAAAATGCAATAGAAGAAGATTATTTAGATAATATGAGAATGGAGTAGGTAGGATGTTTTTGAGGAAGACTACATAGAACCCATCTTAACACCTAGCAAGACTCAGTAAAAAATAAACTAGCATCCTTAATTATCATGTCATGCACTTTTCTATTTAGGATGAGCACGCTAGTTGCCACTCCTTTTATGTGTTGTTTGAATTTTGTTGGTAGAGATTGTAAATAAAAAAATTATTGCAACATCTTTATGGTTATTATATTATTTATGATGAAAGATTGAATCACAATTTTTTGCTAATTGGAGCCTATTTTAATACTAATAAACTCAATATACATTATTCCTATGCATAAGTTAGAGGTCTACTAATAAATATGTCTTTTGGATTTAATATAGGGTTCTTAGTTATATTTTAGTGTAATATAGGTTTAGTAGCTTACTCTTCTTTGTATTTTGTAATGGGGTGTGACATATATCTTATTTTTATAAGCTTGGAAAAAGTGAGCATGAAGGAAAAAGCAATATGGCATTTCACCACTTCCACATTATTTTGTATACAAGGATGAAGTAGTTGTCGAAATTTCATGAAGAATATTAGGAGAACATGGTTTGGATTTAGGAAATAGATCAAAAGTAATAATGTGTGTTAATTTTATCATCAATATGACACATTATATATTGGACATGCATCTTAGGGTTTACTTTTTGAATATATTATTTCTATATGATTCTAAAGGTGATAAATATGATAGAGAAACTTGAGGGAGCTACATAGAATATCGATGTAGAGTTGGAGAAGGAAATTTGTACGAACTCGTCTATATCTTGGATGTGTATGCATCGAGAATTGAAAGATATTAGTTGCAACATACGTATATTGTGAAATTTTTTATGGCATTGGTAACATATTGAAAGGTCTATGTATTAGCCCATAGTAATAATTGTATAGTAGTAGAGTGACTTTTTTTTAATGAAAGTTATTTCTATTGTGAATGTCACCATAAATAACATTTTAGACTATGCATTCTATCAAGTGTAGTTGAAAATAATTTGAAAATGAGTGATCATTGATGAGAGAGGTAGGTAGTTGTGTGATGAAATTTATACACAAATTATTCAATAACTGCTTCAAAATCATATACTATCATTTGTTCGAAAATGAGTGATCATTTATGAGAGACGTAGGTAGTTGTGTGATGAAATTTATACACAAATTATTCAATAACTACTTCAAAATCATATACTATCATTTGTTCCTTTTATTACTTACTCTCCTTGTTAGTTTAATAGTAGCTTATGGGGTTTTGCCTATACAACTATTAACTATAGTTTATAATAATATGAGCTGTCTTTGACAATATTAAATAAATTTTTCTATGCTTCAAGATTGGTGCCTTGATAGAAACATTACTTATTTTATTTAGAAAAAAAAAAATTATTTTCAATGTGTACTATGCATATCCTTTAGCTCTAGTTGTTCTCTTGATCAAATAGTAGTATCACAACAATTATAGTTCTATATTTATCATCCTTATCATGATTAAACGATCGTTATCATACACATACCTTTTACATCCTTTTTTTCAAACACAATTATTTTCTAGCTTTCAAAGTCATCCTTGTGCATGATTGTCTAGGAAAACATCAAGGGCATCTTGCCTTTCTATCATTACATGGTTTTTTATGGTTCTCTCTTAGTTATGTGATCATATCTTTTAGTATGTTAACATGCTTTATCATGCACACATTTATTTAGCATGTTGTCTAATTCGTTGTATCCTTTGTATCCAATCAATTTTATTAGGATATTATTTTTCTTTTATGATTTGTGTTAAAGAAGACATGTTCAACCATTCTTGTCTTGAGGTGAACCATGATTTTAAACCATTTGTTGAGTCAAATCTTTCTTCCATACAGTTGGAGTCATTTTCATGTGCTAGAAGCTTTTATCAATTTTATAACACGAAAAATTATCTCATTCTCCCTCTTTTATTTTTTTCAAAAATAGTTCTTTTAAGAGAGTTGTGACTATACTCATATCTAATGCCACACTTATACAAGAAGAATTCAATAATGATCTATACATTTACTTAGATAAGCTTTCTTTTGAATATATAAAAATGTTTAATTTTCATTTCACTTGTTTTACTTTGAAAACAAGACACTAGTGCCTATTTCTCATATGTTTTGGTTATGACTCAATTATATTAATTTTAATGCAATAATTTTTACATAAGTGACACATGTTCTTGGGTGAATTTTACTCAGAACATTCAATTTTTCTTAGTTCCCATTATAAATTATCCTGAAAAAATTGGTTGTGATCATTAGATCCATTTTCCATCACCTTGAATTAATGATATGAGTACAACTTGATCCATGTCACTTTTATAGCAACGGATTTAAACCTAAATTTTTAAGTTGAAACTAAATTTAATCTTGGTAACCCCTTTACTAACTATTATGAACCAATTTGGTGCATGTTTGAGTTAATTTGGACATCTTTGGTTCTATTTAGCAATATTCATTGACTCATTTTACGTCATATTAAAGATTGTCTAAGTGTCATTCCGATGTTTGTTGATTATTTATGAGATCATTATACTATATTATTAGAATATTACATGAGCACATATCATCCTAGGTCCATTACACACTTGCGTGTTGTCTTTGATAATTTATGTGGATATATATATATATATATATATATATACTATTATTTGCAAAATATATTTTTTTAAATTATCACATTTGAGCACATTAGTACCAAATCAAATTTTGTCCATTGGATTCATGAGTTACAATTTATGTTTGTGTATTGTAAGAGGTGTATGTTTGAATGCATTCATCTTCGTAGACTTGAGCAAAGCATAATCAATTTACAAATTCTATGAGCCACATTTGAATAAGCTCTAAAAATTTAACATTGGTTAATTACTTTTTGACATTTTTCATTACCTCTTCCCATAATTACATTCAAGCCAAGATACTACATTTAATTTATTTCAATTTATATAATGTTTTAATTATCATTATAACTCATTTGACTGGAATATTTATTAGTGTATGCTTCATTTATTTAAAATGTCAACATTAGCAAATTGGTTTATAATATCTATCACAACCTATTCCCATAATTAGATTTCAATTTAGGTATTAGATATTACTTTTAATTTAAATTCAATTTATTTCATTTCTGAATTTTAAGTCTCAATGCATTTTTTAGATTTACTATTAACTAGTGCTTCATTTAGTCAAAATTTGAACATTGACTAACTAGTTTATGATAATGTCTTAGCATATTCCCATAATTAGATTTCAAGCTAATTAAACATTTAATTTAATTTAATTATATATAATCAATCACAATTCATTATTGTAAATTATTAATTTTTTGATAATTATTTACATTTTTAATTAGTTTAGATATTTTATGTAAGCGTATATTTTCAAATGATCACATTTGAATTCATTTATAATATGAAAATTTTAATATATATTCTATTTTTCTGTACTCAAGAATAAGTTAAATTAGTATTTCAGTGCTCACGTCAATTTCTCAACTTGCGCGGCGGATCTTGTCCGTCAATAACAAACCGACAAAAGTACGTTCCCACGTGTCATCTTTTAAATGACTGAAGCGGAGTTACCACACGTGGGCACAATAATCTTTAGCGCCGTACAGATCGTGCGATATCGCAAAAAATCAGATTTAATAATTATATTTGTTTTTAAATATTAATTTGAATTTTCGAAAATGAAGCGGACGGACGGGAAACATTGAGAAATAAAAAACAACAAAGTTCTCATTATTAAATTTTATTTTTTCCTCGAAGGATATTTTTGGATGGTTGTTAGCCTTTGAAAATGAAAGGAGCGGCACCATTTTTATATTACTTGATTTTGTGTGGGTTTCAGAATTGAAAATAATTGACCTCCGGCTGAAATTTTGTAGGCCCAACTTCATTGTCTTTATCAGAAAAAAGCTGCAACCCGGCATACTTAAATCATAAACCTAGGAACTTAAGGATGTTTTCAAACGTTGTCAATTTTTTTATTTATTTCCCAAATAGGAGAAGTATTTTAAATTATATACGTTGGCAATTGGGTGTTTGATTTTTTATGCAAGGGGTAAACACTTAGGGGTAAACATATTGATAGTGATTGTTGGATTATCAATAATTAAGATCATCTTGTAATTTTTTTCCATTCGAACAACTAATTATATTAAAGATATGATATTTCCACTATTTATAATTATGTAATTTGAGCTTTTAGTTTAAATTGTATTCATGTCTACATTAACGTATAGACGCACTCTATGATTCATCGTCAAGATGGGGAGGTAGAGAAGAGAAAATGATTGACTCACCCTAAAGTGTTTTCACCTTAAATAACAACAAAAAGGATTTAAGTTTTCTTTCTTTTTCATAGAGAAGAATTCCTGAAAGCAATTGCAAAAATCTAGGGAAGTATTTGTAGGAGTCACTTGGCCTCAGGTAAATTTTGAGATCTTCTTATTCTTCATAGGGAATTTGCTAAGTTGGTAGGTGAAACAACTCACTAAAGCTTTGGGAAAGTACATTCTTGGGATAAATTCAAAGATAGCTTGGACTAGGTTGTGAATAATGCCACTATGGAAAGACTCCCCTCTCTCGCTATGTTGGTGTTTAAGTTTCATGGAGTTTCTTTAGTTAGATCAATGAGGCACATCAAAGTCAATGGATGAGATTAAAAGGGAGGCAATTAAAATGTATAAATATCTACTCTTAGATTTGGGAGAATCTCCTTACAACCTTGGACTCAATATTCTCGAGATATTATGATAAATCAAATCTTCTCCTCAAGAAGAGAGATTCAATGGTACAAAAGACAATAAATAAATAAAGTTCTTAGCTAGGTGAGCTATATTAGTGGAGATGGAGGGTGCATTATATTAGTTAAATTGCATTAATTTTTTTGGCCATTTTCTTATGTCTTTGGCATGGGTTTTCTTCACTTAAAAATAATTTAGGACTCTATGATTATGTCAATTTTTATTGTCATATTCGTACTAAGAAAATACAATGTAGTTAGTAATATAATTTGTGTTGCGAACTTTGGTTATGCATAGGCATTTGCAATCTATAACACTAGTTAGAAAATGATGCAAAGGAATAAACTTAGCATGCACATTTTTATAAGCATGTTGCAATCTTATCTCATCTTTTTCATAGTATAGTAGGATTCTTATTATAATCTTTTTATATTTTTGATGTATAAAAGTACAAGGAGAGGCCCTCAAACCCTTGCTTGAATGGCCAAAAAGATATATATATATATATAAAATTCATACAATGAATTAGAGGTGTTCCCAAATCAACAATAAAAGAATGATGTTGGTGATGTTTTCAACCCATTCATCATATCTTGCTTTACTTTCTTTTAGCTTTTTTGTGTGTCTTGGCACAACTTTTCTTCATGAAAAAGAAATTTATGATTCTATAATTATGTCAATTTCTTTGCCATGTGTTTACTAAAGAAAATATGTTGTAGTTAGTAATCTAATTGGTATTGAGTACTTTGGTTATGCATGTCATTTGCAATCTATAAAGCTAGTTAAAAATTGATACCTATATCAACTTTTTGAAAAGAGATTGCTTGAGGCTTTGCAACTTGATGGCCCCTAACCACCACCTTGGAAATTCATTAGTGTCTCATACTAATCACAACTACAATGGCTTCTCTTGAAATGTATGGTGCTTCAAAAAATAATCATAGAAAACCCCATCCTAGTAACGAGCCCCTCAAAATCTGGTGTGGCAACATAACAGGGATCCTAGGTCTTTCCTAAACAACATGAGAGTCTACCCTCCTTACCTCAGAGACTCTCTCCAACATAGGGAAACTGACTAGAGGCCTTATTGGGGTTTTGCAAATTAATGAATGCATAAACCCTTCATCTTTAAGTAGATTGAACAAAAATTCTAGCATCCTAAGACCCCAACGGGGATGGGAAAACTAAATGAGCAAGGCCCCAATGTCATTGAAGCTACTGTGGTGAATATTATCATAGAAAATTAGGAATGGCATGGATCTGTAGCTAATTTAAGGGATAAGACATTTTTTTATAAAATGGAGTGGGCCTTGGACAATGCTCAAACTTATTAAAGAATGGGTAACCACTCAATGTGGTGAGGGACATGCCATCAAAACCCTCCCTAATGGGTTTTACTTGATCATCTTCAAACTTCCCTTAAACAAGGAAAACATCTTGGTTAATGAGCCATACCCGATCAAGGGTAAAGGGTTCTACATGAAGGATTGTACCCTAAACTTTGATCCAAAAATGGTTGACATGGACGTTGTACTAATGTGGATAAGGCTTTATAACCTTTCTCATGAGTACTAGAATAAAGATACACTTAAGGTGAGTGATACTAAGTTGGAAACCTTTGTAAGGATGGACTAGGTGATAGAAGCAAAGGACTACAATATGTATGCAAGGATCTACATTTTATGGCTAGCGATTCATCCTCAACCTAAAATGATTAAGCTCATAACTAATGACAATGATTGGATGCAACTGGTTGAAGTTGAAGATGCTTTTCACTCTTGTAAGAATTATAGTGGGGATGTACACTTGGTGGATGAATGCCCTGAACACAACTTAAGAAAAGGTAAAGGACTTGAAAATGAAATGCTTCAAAACTTATCATAGAAAAAGAGGGTTGACTCCAAGAAGAGGACCCCACCTTTCTTAGTCTTATGTCTCTTCCTCTCCAACAAGAAAGATGGAATGGGATTTCTTGCTCGTGTTTAGATGATTTTCAAAGCACTAGTAACTGAAGTAATGGACATGATTTTCAAAATTTTGAAAATATGACAAGAGTATGAGAAAATGAGGGACCTGTGTAATAAGTCCCACTCTAAGTGGATTTTAGTGGAAAATCCCAGATGCTCAGAAATTATGAATTCTCAAGATAGTCAAGAAGGACTAGGATGGAACAAAATGGGTGAGGGGGGTGTTATCACACACGCAGATCCAAGACTCAATGGAATCAACACATGACCAAAGTCAGATAAGATCAATGAACTTTTTAGATGATTCTATAAACTTATGGGACAATCAAGATCAAAAGTTGAGTCCAGTGTTGGGAAACATGATCTACATAGTTTTTAAGGATATTCAAATCTCACTAGAAAGGAATCTGGATGCTTCCTTTGCCTCAACTCCAAATAGGATAGTAAGTGATTGTGAGAACCACGAATACATCTATGAAGAAGATTAGGACCATGACATATTGGGTTTGGATACACTAATGGAGTGGAAAAAAAAAGATACATTAACCAAAATTCCTCATAGAAAGTCAAATGCAAAATGGGAGGGAAAGGTAACAGAGGCAGGAAAAATGTTAAATCCAAGATGGAGGTTGTTGGCTGGATTGTGAGGCAAACCAAACTTACAATGGGAAATGAGTATAACTCATTGTCCCTAGGACAATGAAGATTCTCTTGTAGAATGCCAGGGGCTATAATGCCCCTAACAAGATTTGTTTGATCAAGTGATCCCTTGATCAAACAATGCTTGATATATTTCTCTTACAAGAAACTAAATATAGTGGCCCAAATGTGATTGGTTTTAGTAAGAAAATTATTCATTAGAAGTATTCCTTTGTATATGTGCATGGTGCCTTGTGGGATTGGGTTTTCTTTAGAACCAAGATTTGGATGAAATTTAGAGCTAAACTTAAGATAAGTATTTAGTTTCTTCTAAAGTGTCCTCAGAAAATAATTAGTAAATTTTGTGTGTCTTTCTGAAACAATTGTCTTAGGCAATATATGAAGTCTCACAACCTCTCAGAAAAAAAAAATTCTATATTTATTGCATCTAATGTCTTCTTACAAAGTATGAAATGTGTCATTTTAGAAAATCTTTCAACTACTACAAAGATAAAATTATTACCTCTCTGAGTTCTAGGTAATCCTATAACACAATCTATATTAATATCTTCCCAAGGTCTACAAGAAATAGGAAAAGGTGTCTACAATATATATTGATTTTCAAAGCATTAGTAACTGAAGTAATGGACTAGGATGCTCAAAAATTATGAATTCTCAAGATAGTCAACTAGGACTAGGATGGAACAAATGGGGGGGGGGTGGGGGTGGGGGGTGGGTATCACACATGTAGATCCAAGACTCAATGGAATCAACACATGAACAATGTTAGATAAGATCAATGAACTTTTTAGATGATTCTATAAACTTATGGGACAATCAAGATCAAAAGTTGAATCTAGTATTGGGAAACATGATCTACATAGTTTTTAAGGATATTCAAATCTCACTAGAAAGGAATTTGGATGCTTTCTTTGCCTCAACTCTAGATAGGACAGTAAGTGACAGTGAGAACAATGAATACGTCTATGAATAAGATTAGGACCATGACACATTGGGTTTGGATACACTAATGGTGTGGAAGACAAAAGACACATTAACCAAACCTTCTCATAGAAACTCAAATACAAAGTGGGAGGGAAAGGTAATAGAGGTAGGAAAAATGTTAAATCCAAGATGGAGGTTGTTGGCTGTGTTGTGAGGCAAACCAAACTTACATTGGGAAAGGAGTATAACTTATTGTCCCTAGGACAATGAAGATTCTCTTGTTGAATGCCAAGGGCTATAATGCCCTTGACAAGATTTGTTTGATCAAGTGATCCCTTGATAAAAAATGCTTGATATATTTCTCTTACAAGAAACTAAATATAGTGGCCCAAATGTGATTATTTTTAGTAAGAAAAATCTTCATTAGAAGTATTCCTTTGTATATGTGCATGGTGCCTTATGGGATTGGATTTTCTTTACAACCAAGATCTAGATGAAATGCAGAGCTAAACTTAAGATCAGTATTTAGTTTCTTCTAAAGTGTCCTCTGAAAATAATCAATAAATTTTGTGTCTTTCTGAAACAATTGTATTAGGCAATATATGAAGTCTCACAACCTCTCAGAAAAAAAAAATTCTATATTTTATTGCATTTAATGTGTTCTTACAAAGTATGAAATGCGTCATTCTAGAAAATCTTTCAACTACTACAAAGATAAAATTATTACCTCTCTAAGTTCTAGGTAATCCTATAACACAATCTATATCGACATCTTCCCAAGGTCTACAAGAAATAGGAAAAGGTGTCTACAATCTATATTTATTTTCAAAGCACTAGTAACTGAAGTAATGGACTAGGATGCTTAGAAATTATGAATTCTCAAGACAGTAAACAAGGACTAGGATGGAACAAATGCAAGAGGGGGGGGGGGTGTTATCACACATGCATATCCAAGACTCAATGGAATCAACACATGACCAATGTCAGATAAGATCAATGAACTTTTCAGATGATTCTATAAACTTATGGGACAATCAAGATCAAAAGTTGAGTCCAGTATTGGGAAACATGATCTACATAGTTTTTAAGGATATTCAAATCTCACTAGAAAGGAATCTAGATTCTTCCTTGCCTCAACTCCAGATAGGACAGTAAGTGACAGTGAGAATAATGAATACATCTATGAAGAAGATTAGGACCATGACACATTGGGTTTGGATATACTAATGGTGTGGAAAACAAAAGACACATTAACCAAACTTCCTCATAGAAACTCAAATGCAAAGTGGGAGGGAAAGGTAATAGAGGTAGGAAAAATGTTAAATCCAAGATGGAGGTTGTTGGCTGCATTGTGAGGCAAACCAAACTTACACTGGGAAAGGAGTATAACTCATTGTCCCCAAGACAATGAAGTTTCTCTTGTAGAATACCAAGGGCTGTAATGCCCTTGACAAAATTTGTTTGATCAAGTGATCCCTTGATCAAACAATGCGTGATAAATTTCTCTTACAATAAACTAAATTTAGTGGGCCAAATGTGATTGGTTTTAGTAAGAAAATTCTTCATTAGAAGTATTCCTTTGTATATGTGAATGGTGCCTTGTGGGATTGAGTTTTCTTTAGAACCAAGATTTGGATGAAATGTAGAGCTAAACTTAAGATCAGTATTTAGTTTCTTCTAAAGTGTACTTCAAAAATAATTAGTAAATCTTGTGTGTCTTTCTGAAACAATTTTCGTAGGCAAGATATGAAGTCTCACAACCTCTCAGAAAAGCAAATATTCTATATTTATTGTATCTAATGTCTTCTTACAAAATATGAAATGTGTCATTTTATAAAATCTTTCAACTACTGCAAAGATAAATTTATTACCTCTCTGAGTTCTAGGTAATCCTATAACACAATCTATATTGATATCTTCCCAAGGTTTGCAAGAAATAGGAAAAGGTGTCTACAATCCAACATTTTGATTACTTCCTTTAGCAACTTGACATATGCTACAACTTTGTACCATCTTCGTAACATCCGTATATATTTGTAGCCAAAAATATCTTTGTAAAATCATCTTTACTTTCTTATCAATCCCAAAACGTCATGCAACTCCACCACTGTGTTTCTCTTTAATGATATTCTCCCTCATAGATCCTCTAGGTATACATAAGTGAACTCCCTTAAAAAACATATCATCCTAAATGAAATAATCAACCCACTTATCTTGTTCGTCAGTACAAGGTTCTTGCAGGCTTCCCAAGGTTCTACAAATTTATGGTCAATTTGATACAAGTTCTTCAAACCATGAAATCCAAGTACTTCAACTCTAATCTTTGTTAACAAACTTCTTCTGCTAAATGCATCTATTTCCATATTAGACTATCCACTCTTATGTTTGAACAAAAAAGATTTTTTTTGCATTTACTTCACCCACTTTATATGTCTCTGATTCAAATTATTCTAACTTCCTAAATATCGAAGGCTTTATGATTATTCTATAATACAAACTCTCTGGGCATCAAATAGTTATTGGAAATCTTAATTAGGAACAAGATACTTGCGCGGGGGGGGGGGGGGGGGGGGGGGGTGGGTATTGAATCAAGATCTATAAAAATTTTCCTTAATACAAAAAAAATGTATTCACACCTAATCCATCTCATATCTTAGATCTCATACCATATAATCATAAACTTGCAATACTAAACTGAAATCTATCTAAGCATAACATCCATGAAAAATGTCAACACATAACACAATGATTTTGGTAACCTAGAAACACTTCAAATTGATGGTAAAATAGTGGTGGGGATGAAACCCACAAATCTTTACTGTTGCAACAAAAAATTTTGCCTATTAGGGCTACAATTTGATCATTTTTGATGATCTACCCTGTGAGGAGTCTACTCTGTTAAAAGAGTTTAAGACTATTAGGTCTTACCTTGTTAAAGGATTTTACACTTACAATAAAATAAGGACTTTGTTAGGAGATTTTAATAGGTATGTTAGAACTACTCTGTCAAGAAATTTGCCCTAACTCAATCTATTAAAACCGATTTAGTGCTTGATCCTTTAATTTTCTATGAAATTCGATTACATATCTCCTCTCTTCAAAATCTCAATCTGATATCTCTATTATGTCCTTCATTATCTGGTTGCTCTATTTGATCTCCTTTCAAATTTAGCCTTCCTTCGCTCTATACTTAGCTTGTTCACTCCTTCACACTTCACACTTCACCATTCATCATATGTTCCTCATTATGATCATAGGGTTAAAACCCTTCTTAAATAGATAATCATAGAAAGTTCTATATTAGGATCAATGATCCATATTTTATCCTTTTTTCGTTTTACCCTTGTGATTATTTGATTGGTTAATCTTATTTTCTTGGGATAAATGCCTTATGAGAAAAGGCATAATCTTCTCCTTAAATGTCTCTACAATATTAAAATATCGTGTAGAAGTCAACTAAACATGATTTACATAAGTGTTTGTGCTATTAAAAACTCACATGTCAAAATTGGTTTACTTGACACTTGAATGTTTTGACACTTAGTCATAACTAACATTCATGTTGTCACTCAGCTTCTATACACTTAGCATATACTAACTCAGTCGACATTAACTAACTTTCCAAATGCTTGGTCTCTTTTGTATTACTCAACATGTATGCTAAATCAGTCTCTACTACGGTGCTCGACAACCTCTGACTTGCTCAACATATGTTAAAATATAGACAACTCCTTTTTGTAGCTCGACCTTCTCTGAATGGCTTGGTCGCAGTGATAACCGTCCAATGTTGTCTTGGGAATGACTAAGTATTAGACACTAATAAGAAACTTGGGCTTGGAGATCAAAAATCTCCCCCTTTGACATTAGTGGAAAAAACAATTTATCATGACTCAGCTTTTCATGCAAAAATAATGCTCCCCTTGAAACTATAACATGGTCTTCAAAACTTAATCTCTGTCTGTAAACTCTTATGCTAACTAATCTGATAATGTTGTTTATGATTTATGTCTCCTTTGTGTCATCTTTCCCTTTATTCAAATTTCTCCCCTTTGTAGTGTATGTCATGAATATTTCCCCCTTGTTTTTGTCACTTATGGCTTGGGGTTTGTAGGGGTTAACTTGTATTTATCCAAAATTGTTTGATGACTAGCCAATATTTCTTCAAGTCCTTTATTCCACCTATCTCTTGCTGATTCCATGACTTGAATATGAATCTCTAGTTGACCAACTAGATCAATTAAGATCTCTATAGTTAAATTATGAGATATAGATAATTCTTTATACCACTATCTCTATCCATTAACTTGGTTAATCTCTATTGATCAAATGCCAACTTATTATATGAAGGTGAGCTTGAACTTACATTCTTTCCCAATGAATGTGTACATGCCTTCATATTTTCCTAAATCATATGAATAGATCGTTGATTATCCAATGTAAAGAACTCAACATCATAAAGTTTCATATACAAAGAATGAATGACTTTCAAAATTCCTTCCAACTAAGTGATATGATTAGAAAGCTCAACCTACCTAATTGCATGTTCTGTTGAGACATTCTACAAAACTTTGTGCTTAAATTTCTTCTCATATCATCTCATCAATTTATCATTGGTCTTTATATATTTTGTCTGAAGTTTATCAACTATATACACTAGCTCATCCAAAATTTGATGTTGCTCATTAACATCATAATCTCAAATGCATCAACAAAAAGTCCTTTATATTATGCAATACTTGTTTCTTTTTGCACTCTCTTCTCAATTGTCCTTTCTTTGTCTCGCAATGTAGCAAGGTTTGCAATGTCATGTTGTTCAAGTCATACATAGGCAATGTGATGACTCCATCTAAACACATTGCATCCTCTATTGTATCATTTGCATGTGCCATCATATGATATTGACGGGTGCTATCACTAAGTAGTGATATCTGTAATTGTTTTCCCTTTGTACTTGATCCAAGTGTCTTCTCATATTGAGTTGATTTAAACCATTGTACAGGTGCAACAATTAAGGTCTTTGTAGGTATGGCACTCGATAGTTGTATAAGAGCTTGGATAGCCTCTTGTTCTTTAATTTTTTCTTTTTCGGTCATCTCCTTCTCTGCTTCTACCTTACTCTCATATGGTTTGACATCTATGACATGGGTGAATTGTGGAAAGATAATTATTTCCTTGACATATTTCTCAGCACTCTATCAGAGATCACTATAATTGATGTAACATTAAAACCTTTAGTACCTGTAGTCTCAATCTTTGGATATTCTTGTACTTGTAGTAACACTGAATTGGTGCATGGTAGAGAGAGATCTAAGGCATCTAATGTAGAATTTTTAGATCTTTCTCAGTCAACACATTCTAATTATGTGGGAATGAATCAGGAATGTCCTTAATTGTCACAACATCTTGTTGTTCACACTCTTCTACCAATTGTCTTATCTCTTCTACAAGTTTTGAAACTTCTTTTTTATCATCCTCCTCTTTCTTTACTTCACCTCTCTCTTTGTCTTTATCTTCTTTGTTAGTCGATGGAATAAGAAACTAAAATGCTTCCTTCCATATAAGAATTCTCTCTTGCTCAACTTCATGAGCTTTATTCTTCAAAATTTTATAAGCCCTCTCCTTAGGCATGAAATTCTTCACAAAATATTTCAGGGCTATAGACATATATGTCTTTCCTAAATTTGTATTGTTTGTGCTAATGTGGTCTCCCTGATCTATCTTTCATTGGATAATGCCCACTTCCACTTAGCATCAACTTTATTATATAAATTTTCAGGAATGCCTTGACCTAACTCTATAGGTGTAGATTTAAATTGTATCATCATATCGATCATTTTTTTTTCAAGCTTCTCTTTGTATTCTTTATTTTAAGAATAATAAATGATTTATTTTAATGCATCTATACTAGCTAACTCTTTCATTGTCTCACATACTTGGTCAACAATTGTTGGAGATGGTCTGGGTACAATCTAAAGCTTTCTTAGATTTTCAAAGTCTATTTCTTCATCGTCTTCCTCCTCCTCATGTGTCATGACCAGTTTTCTCCTCAGCCTCTTAGGTAGATTTTTCTTTGGTGTTTTGGTGAGCTTCCTCTTTACTAGACTACCTTTTTCCTTTATAGCTTCGGGTTGTGTTTCCTTTGACCTTGTAATTACTCTTCTTTTTGGTTTTGGCTCAAATAGTGTAACAACCTTCTTTACACCCTTCTTTAGTTCCTCTTTTAGTTTTGGATCAACAATTACTATTTTCTTCTACTTTGTTGGCTTGGGCTCGACAAAAACTAGCTCTTTGCTGTTAGATGACTCAGCTTTAGCTTCATCTTCGGATATCTCATCCTCTCCTTTTCCTTCAGTGATTTGAAGTTGACCTTCACCAAGTTTTCCCTCAATACCCTTCTTCTTTTTCCTATCTATCTTGGGCACTTTTTTTTCTAATGTCATTCTACTATCGGTTGTGTCATGTGTACCTAATGACTCAATATTTGCGTCAATCTCTTGATATAGTAATTTAGTTACTATTATTGTCACTTTATCAACATTCACTTTATATTACATCGGCCTTAGTCATGCAACCCTCGGTATTAGTTCCTATGCATATATAAAATTTGTATCTACCATAAAGCATATATCATTAAAATAAATATCTACAACTAACTTAGGTATCCTCATTCAGTCCTTCATCTTATTCTTGGATTCCTCAAAATGCTTATCCATTATTACCTCAAAATTTTCTCCTAATTGACTTATCAAGTCACTTATCTGTTGTATTGTCAATTTTCTCCTATCCCATGTTATGGTTCCCACAGTGGGAAATGAATTTTGTACATAGAAAAGTATGCAGACAAGTAGGGAACCAAGCTTTCATGATGTATTATTTTCTTTCCTTGTCACTCCAATTTTTTCTGACAATTATTGTAGTTGTAGCTCAACAAGATCATAAGTATGATCTTTCTTCACAATTTTTCATCCGAGGTCCACCGCAATGCAAGGCATGCTATTCAGTTGGTTTCACTAATAGAACTTGTGTGCAACCACATGCACTACAAAATTAATGACAGGGTCATCGATTCCATCTATCGACATTCCACAACTGTTCCACTTTGCCTTCATTTATTTCTCAACAACATCCCTCACAACACTTCTTATTGACTTAGGTTATCTAGAGTAGGATAACCATTAACTCGACATATGATAGCCTTGTTAATATTAATTGGTCTTACCTCTAACCATATCTTCATGTCATGTACATGGCTCAACACAATCTTTATCCATTCAACTTTGAAAAACTCCTAGAAGGCTAGGGCACAGGTCAACCCTTTCTTGACAACAAGGTTGTGCTCGTCCTTCAATACTCCATTATCACACAATTCATCATATGTTGCACACAATTCATAAACTCCAATTTCTCCCACTTTACATATATAACATGATCGAACATCATGAACGATCAATACCCTTGGTGGAATTGATGGCAGGGCACCAAATTCATTACCATTCAATGCAATCATTGGATATTCTTTGAAATTTGGTGGAGGACACTAACCATTCCTTACAACCTATACATTGCTCACTTTCAACATTTGTTTCACAGATGTGGACATAGATGATGTCATCTATGAACTAGGGTTCAAACAAATTTACTTCAATAACTTCAAAAACAACTTACTCGGCACAGAAAAACAACTTACTATGATCCTTCAATTTGCCAATGGCATGCTGTGATTCACTTGCCATATCACTAAGATCACCTTTGAATCACTTGAGCACTAAAAATTGCTTGGTAAAATGAAAATGAATGCCAAAATTTGATATATACTTTCAATCCATCCATTTAGGTTTTTCAATAAATGCAGTTGTACTCATGTAGGTGCACAACAGATGTCTCAAAATTTTGCACCTCTTTCCATTCAAATACTTAGTCATCATTACTTTGCTCAGTCAATATCAATTCATTCGCCTAATACATCAACTCAGCCAATGTAATCTCTCACTCTATATTGCAATGCTTAGTCAATACAAATTATATTACTGATGCTTGACATTTGATAGTGAAGCACATTCCTCTACCTAATGCTTCTCTCAGATTTGTCCTAGTGCATCTTGATTCGTGGTGATATGGAATTTTAACCACTTTTCTTATTAGGAATTGATGTATGATATTATATCTAAATATATAGTCCCTTAGATAATTTCTTTACTTACTTGGATGTGGTGTGATCACCTGATCTTTTGGATTGGGTGATCTCAACTTTTCTTTCTCCACTACTTCCAGCTTCTACTATCTCTTTCCATGTTTTTTTCATCTCAACTTTTCCTTTTTCTTTATTTCTTTTACTAATTGGGGTTGGTGCTTGGGTCTTATAGTCTTACTAACATGTCCAACCTTAATTGAAACAAACTAGATTTCCATTCAACCATTTCTTATAGTTACTTCTAAAATGTGTCTTAATGCAATTCTCTGGAATGTGCCCATACTCTCCACAATAATGAAAATTATACCATGTGTTGTAATCCCAATTGTAAGAGTTACCCTTTTTAGGTGCATTCATTTTCTTTTCAGATGTCTAGTTAGATTTTTCTTTGGATCTGCATTCATGAGCTCTATGTCCATATTTTTGATAGTTATAACAATGTCCTTCAAATCTAGATGTAGTGGGTGCATCACTTTTATGACCCCCATTTATGTTCATGGTGTCCTTGTTTCTTGCAATTGAAACTATTGCTAGTAAATTTAGGTTTTATAGTTTTGCATACTATTTTTGCTTCTACATATGTTGGTAGTGTGTCAAAGTTTACTATGATGATGACAAGTAGGTTTGCCTTTGGATTTTGTATTTCTTTGCTCACCACTCTTTGATGATTATCCTTCCTTAGTAGATGAAGAGTGCTTGATATTTCCTAGACCAGAAGTATCACTAGATGACCTTGGTGATCTCATTAGTTCTTCAAAGTATCTAATAGCTTCACTTGGTTTGTTCAATCTTTCTAGAAGTTCTTTCTTAGATCTCAACTCATTACGTAGTTGGTCACTTTGTAATCTCCATATCATTTATGTTCATCTCCTAATTTGCAAGTAACAATTGGTTCATCATGTCCAACTGATTGTTTGTAAGCTTCTACACATCAAATGATCTTTCCATAAGTATGATATAAATTTGTCTTTTATCTTCTTTATCCATGATTCTATCTTCTTCTGCTTTCTTCTTTTGTTTAGTTACTTCACATAGTCTTACTAATTGAGTTTTGTGTTATCTTTTGAGTTCTTTGACTTCTTTGTTTAGAACATTGTTATTTTCTAGTGGGTATGCTATTGTTGCATCTCTGTCATCAGTATTTCCACTATTGAGCAATCCTTTGACATCAACTTCCTTGTATAGTGTGTCATTCTATTGAATGGACACATCTTTCCTTTTCTTTAATGATTTCCTTGACTCATCTTTTTCTCCTTCAAGTTGCTGTAGTATGATTTGGATTTCAATCATCAGGTTCTCAATGATTTCTCCCATTTTGTATTCCTCCATTTAAAGATATTGTGCTCTCAATTTGTTAGTCTTCATTCAAGAGAACTAATCTATGATACCAATTGTTGGAAATCTTAATGGGAAAAAAGATACTAAGAGGTGGGGGGGGGGGGAAGGGAGTGTGTGTGAATCAAGGCCTATAAAAAATAAACAACTAACTATATTCACACCTAATCCATCTCATATCTTAGATCTTGTGCCATATAATCATAAACTTGTAATACTAAAATGAAATCTATCTAAGCATAACATCCATGAAAAATATCAACACATAACATAATGATTTTGGTAACCTGGAAACACTTCAAGTTGAAGGTAAAACTGGGGTGGAGATTAAACCCATGAACGTTTACTGCTGCAACAACAAAGTTTGTCTATTAGGGCTATAATTTGATCATTTCTAATGATCTATCCTATGAGGGGTCTCCTCTATTATAAGTGTTTAAGATTGTAGGTCTTACCTTGTTAAAGGATTTTACACTTACAGTAAATTAAGGACTCTGGTAGGAGATTTAAATAGGTTTGTTAGAACCATTATGTTAAGAGATTTTCCCTAACTCAATCTATTAAAACTGATTTATTACCTGATCCTTTGATTTTCTCTAAAATCTGATTATGGATCTCCTCTCTTCAAAATCTAAATCTAATCTCTGTATCTAATATCTTTGTTCTGTCCTTTAGTGCTCTGGTTGCTTTGTTAGATCTCCTTTTAGAATTAGCCTTCCTTCCCTCTATACTTAGCTTGTTTGCTCCATCATGCTTCACACTTCATCGTTTATCATTCATTCCTCATTATGATCCTAGGATTGAAACCCTTCTAAAATATATAATCATAGAAAGTTCTAGATTAGGATCAATGATCCATATTTCATCCTTTTGTCATTTTACCCTTTGTTGGCCTAGTTTTTTACATGTTAAAATTCTGCTAATTTGTAGTAAAAAACTAGTTGAAATTAGGGATTGTGTATATTATAATTGGTTATGCCCTAGAAAAATCCCTAATTTGTGTTGCCTTAATGTTTTTTGTGCCCTAGATTCTTAAAAGTTAGTTCACATTGTTTGTGTTTTCAAATATGCGCAAGAAGGTTTTTAAATAAAGCCCTAAAACCTTTGGAAGTCATTTTATTATATAATTTTCTCACAATCTTTTAAATATTTTTGTGAAAATCCTTTTACCCTAGTGCTTGACTCTTCTTTGACCTAGGTTTGCCTATGGTTAGATTGCCCTTTATTTTATTGTTAAGTTCTTAACCCGAGAAGAGTCATTTTTGTGATCATTAGATCTTAGTAGATTGACCATCATTGCTTTCTCACTTTATGAAGATGCACAAACTTTAGCTAAAGCAAGGAAGCGACAAGTTCACACCTATCCCCACGGGCCCCTCTTTGGTTTCTAAGAAATATAAAATGGTGTATCTTTTGAGTTGTTGATTAGATGCAGATCAACACTCATCACATTCTCACTTTATGAAGATGCATGAAGGATAGCCAAAATGAAAATGCCACCATTCAACACATGGACATGGTGGGATCAAACTTAGTTGTGGGCCACAAAAGAAAATATGTTAGAATGAGTTGTCTGAATGGTAAGATCTGGTTGGTCGAAGGTGTTGACTGTGACAAAAGTAATTTATTTTTATAGAAACTATTGATTAGATGCATATCAATGGTTGTCTCTTTCTCGATTTATAAAGATTCTCAAAGATTAGCTAAAGCAAGAAAGTGACATAACAACATGTGGAAATGGTAGGGCTGACCCAACCCATGTTATGAGTTACCAAAGGTTGCTGTTAGTAGTAGGCTCTAGATGGCAAGTTTTAATTTTCTATGGATGTGAAGCATAATGAAAAGTACTTCTTGATCATATTTTTTAGATCTTAGAAGATTGACATCTATTATATTCTCGCATTATTAAGTTGCACGAAGAATAACCAAAGCGAGAATGGGACCATTCAACATGTGTACTAGTGTGCCCTTATTCATAAGGAAATATAGCTATAACTAGGATCTGCCATGTGGAGTTTGATGTAGTCTTATTTTTAGTGAGACCTGACTGATGATTGGTCCACATTTGCAAGGTGTAAGAAGGGGCCCATAAATAAGAAAACATAGTAGCTCATTTTAATAACCATTAGATGGCCATTAATTGAATGGTATAAATCCTATTTCAAGCCTAAATGTTCAAGGACAACAAGTTTGAGAAAATATCTGAAATAATGACACATGTCAACATCTAAATGAATTTCAGGATGATTTTAGTTAAAGTAGTCTTGCTTTCTCAAATGTCATGGAAAGAAGACATGTGACATTCAAAGGTAGAGATAGTGACATTAGCCAATGACACATGGTGAAATCTCATGGATTTGCAAGACTGGATGTCAGAAATGAGATAAAGAGAGGTGGTGCCACATGGTGTTAGGGGCTAGCTAGATGATGATGGAGCAAGTGACAAGGATAAGGTGAGAAAATGAAAAGAATCCATGTGGTAGGCCAATCAAACCCAAGTTTGATCCAACTTCAAATGAGAGGAAACTTTTCAAAATTACAAAATAATATTTTATTATTATTTTCCTTCATTTTGAACATATGTGCCTTTTAAATAAATATGGGTCTATTTTGTAAAGTTCAAACTTTATTAAAGGGGTTTTTTTTTGTAAAATGAAGCCTTGCTTTTGCCCAGATACATAAGTATTATATATCGTTGGAAAGGAGAAAGAATGATGAATACATTTTTATAGTTAAAACATGTGTAGGTATAACTAGCTAGAAGATATGGGAAATTTTTTTGAAAATGAGGCATTCTCAATATAAATTTTTGTTTTTACCTTGGAGTATCAATTTTAGTTCTAGAGAAGAAGAGGTTAAGGCTGTAATAGATGCCAAATGGAACAAATGCCTTGAAGAATTAAATGCAGTTAGGGATGTCACTTGGCCTAATATGGACATAGATAATGCTATCTAGGAAGCTATAGCAGGAATAAAGGCTTTACCATCAAAATGCAGTGATTAGGTAGAAAAGAAAAAATAGATAGAAAATGCAGTTATAAAACGAACAGAAAATTGATGAAGATGCCTATAGAAATTGCCACCTACCAATTTTGCAATTGCATCCCAAATTTTGATCTAGTACAAAGAATGTTTGTAATGTAACAATATAGAAATGTCTTTGTATTTTCCTTCCAATTGTTTTTTGACATCTTCCCTCTCAACAAAATCTTGTTGCAATCCTTCCTATAAAAAGATTTCCAAGATGTGGAGTGAGGGTTCGACTCCTATGTAATTTTTGGTGTTTTATGCTATTTACAATCGGTCCAATTTTTTGTGTCAATTCTATGATGTATTCAATTTTTCCAATCTAGGAATACAATGAAATCTTGAATGACAGGTTTTATCATGTCTAGAGTTATATTTTGAGTTTCACACTAGCAATGTATTGTTTTCAATGAGAAATAATACAAACTAAATTTCTAGACATATTCGTATCCTTGAGTTTTGTCTCCATTTTCCTATATCTGTAACCTTGGGATTGAAATGAACAAAGTTCTTTCACTTTAATGTAGCTTGGATGGGTTGTATATCATTTCAGTGATTGCTTTTAATTCAAGGAGTTAAGTAAATGCTTTCATGAATTGATAGGATTTCTGGGTGTATGTGAGGGATATTATTAGAATGAAATTCAGGGTTAACTGCTGATAATTTAATTGCAAGTCAATTAAATAGGTCTAAGGTTACTGGTTTGACTCTTCATAACAAGGGATAAGGCACTGATCATCAATTCAGATGCAAATCGATATGTTCATGTGGTTGCACAATACATATAAAATCAAAATCAAAATTTTCTTTTCTATAATGAAGAATTAGACTGCTAGTCATTACTTATTTGTAATAGTTTTGCTCTAAGTTATAGCTGGCTACTATAATCAAGAAGTTAATTAAAAATACAAGAAGATTATTGACCATTTTCTTCTATAAGGGATAGATCTAAAAAGAAGAGTGCGAGTAAGTGAGTCTTGAAGAAGAAAGTGAAATAACTAGTCATTTCAATCCCTAAGGTACACCTGCCTTGGCCCTACAGAGCCTAAAGTGCAAAGAGTCCTTGTGCTTTGTTGAAATTGGTCTAGATCTTAGATTAATTTGGTTGAATATAGGAAATAGCTAATCCTTAGACCTTATTGTATCTTTTGTATCCTGGTATTGGGTCTTTCATAGCTTGGTAGTTTTGAAACATCAACATCCTTCTAATTTTTTGATTAGTTAATCTTCTTTTCTTGGGATTAATTCCTTTTGAAAAAATGTGTAATCTTCTCCTTAAATATCTCTACAATATTCAAATTCCATGTAGAAGTCGGCTAAAAATTATTTACATAAGTGTTTGTACAATTACAAAATCATATGTCAAAAGTGGTTTACTCAACACTTGAATGTTCTTACATTGTCATAACTAGCATTCATGTTGTCACTTGGCTTCTTTATGCTTGGCATATACTGACTCACTTGGCATTAACTAATTTTTTAAATTCTTGGTCTCTTCTATGTTACTCAACATGTATGCTAACTCGGTCTCTATTGGGGTTCTCAACAACCTCTGACTTGCTCAACATATGATAAAATATAGACAATTCCTTTGTAGCTCAGTCTTCTTTGGATCGCTCGGTCATAGTGATGACCATCCAAAATTGCCTTGGAAATGACTAGGTGTTAGATACTAATAAGAAACTTGGGCTTAGAGATCAACAATAGTGTCTCCATTTCTTCAAGGCTTCAATAATTGCATATAATTCCTTATCATAGACTAACTATTTTCTCTTAGCATCATTCAATTTCTCATTCTAAAAAGTTATAGGCTTACCTTCTTGACTCAAAACAACACCAATGGAATTACCACTAGCATCACAAAAAACTTGAAAAACTTTGATAAAATTAGGCAAAGTAAGAATAGGTAAATTTGCAACCTTTTCCTTAAATATTTCAAAGCTTCTATTTTCTACATGTGTCCACTTGAAACCATTTTTATCACCTCTGAGAGTCTCTATCATAGCATGAAAAATTGAATTGAAATTTATGATAAATTTTTTATAAAAACTTTCCAATCCATGAAATGATTTGAATTCTCTAGCATTATTAGTTGTAAGCCAACCAAGAATAGCTCTTACCTTTTTAGGATCCATTTTTCAACCATCTGTAGAAATCACAAAACCAAGATACACAAGCTCCTCCTTCATAAAAGAATATTTCTTCAAACTTATTAACAATTTTGTCTCTTTCAATATCTACAAAACTTGTTTGATATGCTCAAGTTGTTCCTCTTTAGTCTTACTGTACATTAGTATATCATCAAGTTATACAATTACAAACTTATCCAAAAATTTCTTCAAACCTTCATTCAACAACCTCATAAAAGTACTAGGTGCATTAGTTAAACCAAAAAGCATAACAAACCACTCATACAAACCTTCAGTGGTCTTAAAAGAATTCTTCCACTCATCTCCTTATCCGATTCTAATTAGATGATAACCACATTTCAAATCAATCTTTGTAAAATACCTTTCTCCACTCAATATGTATGTAATATCACCCATCCTAGGAAAAGGAAACCTGTATTTCACTGTTATCTTATTTATAGCTCTAGAATTTGCATACGTTCCACATTTTGCATTCTTCTTAGGTGCCAATACAACTACTACACAAGGACTCAAAATTTCTCTAATCAAACCTTTCTCAAGAAATTATTGCACTTGTCTATTCAATTCTTAATTATCTATAGGTGTTAGTCCATGTGGTGCTTTATTAGGAAAACTAGCTATGGGTATCATATTCATACAATGGTGTATACTTTTCACAAGAGGTAATCCATCATAAATATTATCAAAAATAATATCTTGAAATTTAGCCAAAAAATATCTCACCTCAAGTGCATCTTCAAGTTCATCTTGCTTCTCAATCTTTCTATGAATCAAAGAAAATAAAATATTTTCTTTCTTTGTATCTTTCACAAACTAATGTCCCTCAACCAAAAAAATTCTTACAGGCCTGCACTAACTTTCTTCATATTTCTCAACTAAAGGCAATAATAATTGTTTCTTCCCATTATCCCAAATAGTATAGTGATTCAATCTACCATCATGAAAAGCTTCCCTATAATACTTCCAAGGTCCTCCCAAAAGTGTATGACAAAAATCCATAGGCATGATATCACACAAAACTTCATTAAAGTAGCTCCCAATTTTGAATTTCACAAGGCATTGTTCACTTACTAGAAATTTATGTTCATCCTTGATCCAAGCAATGTGATAAGGGTTAGGGTGCTCCAATGTATAGAATTTTAACTTAGTTACCAATTCCTCAAATGCCAAATTTCTAGAATTTCCACTATCAATAATCACTTTTTAACGTTTATCTTCAATCTTACATCTAGTCTTAAAGAGAATTTTCCTTAAAACAGGTTCACCATCCAACTGCTCATTCCACAGAGTTCTTCTCACCATTAGGTTCTCTTTTTTCTCAAGTTTATTAGGTGCCTCAATAGCTTCTTCCGAAATTAAATATTTTATGTTACTATTGTAGACACCTAAATTTGATTACACCACTTTGCTAATCTTATTTAGTTATCCCTAAAGGCATCATTAATTAAATTCCTATTTAATTAATCCTTTTCCATCCCCTAGCTGATTAATTTAATTAATCATCTATAGTACTAATTGATAAATCAAATAACCTATTATTTATCAATTAATCCTATTCTTCTATCTAATTCCAAAATCCCCATTTATTAAATAAATCTATTTGATAAATAAAGCCCTCAAATCTAATAACCCCTAAACTATCCTAAACCCCCTTTTTAGCCTAATCCACCCCATCCACCCATACTAACCAAGCTTAGCTACTAACTCACCCACCCTCATGAATGCCATCCACTTGCAAATCTCTAACATCCCTAATCTAATCCTAAACCCAAGCCTAATCCAACTCCTAAACTTGTCACATTCCCTAAGCAAGCTTAAGACTTTCCTAAGCCAAGGAAAGTCAACAATCTCAACTCGCTCCAAAATATCCCAACCACCCAACAATGAATGCTCTTACAAAGGCAATAAAAACTCTTACAAGCTCTTACAAGCCATAATGAAGGGTCTTTATGAAGATATTATCCCTTGAGCCTCCTTTGTTGACTCATCCTTCCCCTTTCCTCCATCCACTCACCCTGTGACATGTGTCACTCCCTGATTGGCTGTAAGGAAGCACAATCCATGTGCTCCCCTTTGAGTGCATCCTAGCCTTCCTTAAGCTTTTTCCTTTCCTTCCATCTTAACCCTCCATCCCTCAAGCCCTTAGCCTATAAATTGAATCCCCTCCTAAGCCATTTCATCACAATCTTTGAGCTAAAGTTATAATGCCATTTTGAGAGCAAATTTTACATGAAATCCATTCACCCAAGCCAAAATCCATCAAGAACACCATTGAAGCTAGTTTGAGAAGCCTTGAGCATACATAACAAATCTAAGAAAATAGACTCATCCCTAAATCAAGTGACCATCCTTATTGGGAGAGCCATTCTATGGCTCATATTCTCATTTGAGGGTTTCACTTTGTCTCTCATATATGTTATGTTTTTTTATGCTAGTTAATGCTTTTATTCTCTTAATAGATTAGTATTTCTTGCTAACATATTTCTCATAAACAACTATTTCCTACTTTCTTACTAGAAAATTTACGGTTAAAAGCTCTATATTCTTCTTCGCCACCCTTAAAAAAAGTACCTTTAAACCAAGATCCATCTTGTATCTTTCCATTACTATTATTCCTACAGTAACCAATATAATTACCTCTAGTGTAGTTCCATATTCTTCTACTTCCATCATTTTCTTTTCATTCATATTTTCCTTTGTCATTACAGATGTTATTAGATCCTCTACTCTCTCCATAAGATCTTTCTCTACTTCATTGGAATCTTCCACCTCTTCCTCTCTATCTATTCTCTTGTTTCTGTGCCAACTTTCCTTCAACCTTAAAAGCATACAAATAAGCTTTCTCTACACTTTCAATCTTTATAAAATTGATCTCATCTTGTATGTAAGTCCTCAAACCATTCAAGTATCTAGAAAATTTCTCAACCTCATCATCGATAAGTCCAGATCTAATGTCCAACTTATAGAATTCTTTAGTATAATCTTCTACAATCATATCTCTCTATCTCAAATTTTCCATTCTTCTTAATAAGTTAACTTCATAATCAATAGGATTGAATTTATTTTTCAACTTACCAACCATCTTTACCCAAGTCTTGATCTTTTATTTTCCTCTTCTCTACCTATCAGTCTGCAAGTGTTCCCACCAAAGAGATGCATGTCCTTTCAAGTTTATAGCTACTATCCTCACCTTCTTATTGTCGGGAATACTTTCATAATATAAATAGTTTTCAATCTTAAAGACACAATCCAAAAAATCATCGGTATTAAGTCTTCCACTATAAGTAGAAAGTTCCAGAACATGTCTGGCTTTCACTCTATTCAAAGCTCTCAAAATTATTTCTTCATCTTCTTGCACCTCAGGTTAAGAATCTAGTGCTATTGTTGCTCTCCTTCATCATTAACATCTTCAAGATGCACTCATCTTCTCTAGGGTGTTTCAACAACTTCAAGTCTAGTTGTAATCTATCTCAACATATCCATAATAGAATTGTCTACATTCCCTCTACCTTGAACCATTTTGGCAATAGGTCTTGCAAGACTCGTAACCTTTTGCAAGTTAAAGGTTAGAAACCAATTCTACCATCTTACAACCAATCTTCAACAAGGTTATACATGATCCCAAACTTTTCCAAGAAAGAAACTTGGTCTGATACCACTTGGTATGAGATGAGAGGGGATAAAGGCACCTCTCATCTACTCTCTCTTAGAGTTACACATAGAACCCACCAAATAAGAGAAACCACAATAAATTATAAATGAATCCATGCATCAATGCTAAGATATATTCATTCAACATGCCATGCATAAGGTCTACCTAGTTGCAGCCATATGCATTCAAATCATAAGAGCTTAGGCTTATAGAGCCAAATGCCTTCTATGTAACTTCATTGTACATTTCATAGTTCTATATCTCTACTATTATAGCTGGCAAGACCACAAGTTGGCCTATGAGGCAATTTATTATAGATTGTAGGTTCTACCCCAAAAGAGAATTTAGTGACCTTACAAACAAGGAAATTCACTTTTGTAGGGACAAGGATAGGTCCACATGTGATCCAAGAAGAGCTTCGCATGTGCCTAGAGCATCATGATGGAAAACAAAACCTTTATGTAGCCAAACATGCACGTTACTTGAGATACTAGGAAAGTAACATGACTTGAACAAAGAGAAGGATAACTATTGCAAATGATGGAACTAGATTCCTTGCGCTTAGGCGAAGAATTCATGATAGCCACATTAAGAAGTCGTCTGCACAAAAATTGTAAAAACAAACAACAATGACCATTCTTCAAACAAAAAATAGGAACAATGAAAGGAAATCTTTTTTTGGTGATGCAAGATTGCCAAAGCACCCAAGATTCTCCTACATGAAAAACAAAGTTTTCCTTTTTTCTTTTTCTTTTTTTTGAGGTGGGGGCGCGGGGGGGGGGGGGGGTGGGTCGGTGTTGGATTGCTTTTTGGTTTTTTCCCTCCTAAGGGAAGTAATTTTGATGTTTTGGTATATTGGCAGGGGGCATGGTTAGAAATTTGTAGTTAATAGGCTTATCAAAGAAGAAAAATCCAAGTTTATGAGCTTATGGATTAGTTTGATGGTATTGTGGTAGTGAAAGTGATGATTTAACTGCAGGAGCAATGCCAACATGTTGATCACACTCAATAACCCAAGATAGGAAAGAGATAAATTTGGAAAGAGGATAGTATGGGTGCTCGTGTTTCAACAAGTTTGATGGGTTGATCATTTGCAAGGAGACTCTATTTTTTAGCATGGAAAGATGTAGTAGGCAATTGGCAGGGAAATGGTGTTTTTGTCTCATTCATGTAAATATCATAATGATGGAAGGATAATCTTATTTTTGGGATGATGTGTTAGGATCTAGAACGTTTTGTAATGTTTTCAAAATGATTATCCTTGATGAAATTTCTAATGTAGCTTAATGTACTTTCCTTTTATGACATTTAAAGAAATTAAAACTTATTATCGAGAAAAAAATTAGATACCAAGTAATAAACTTA
Source organism: Cupressus sempervirens (assembly GCA_028749045.1). Classification (NCBI taxonomy): domain Eukaryota; kingdom Viridiplantae; phylum Streptophyta; class Pinopsida; order Cupressales; family Cupressaceae; genus Cupressus; species Cupressus sempervirens. The sequence goes on from CM053786.1 coordinate 26,241,846, forward strand.
GTATGCACTACATGTTGCAATCTTCTCTCATCCTTTTAAGAGTATAGGAGATGTCTTAGTTTAATAGTTTTAATATTTTTTATATATAATAGTACAAGGAGAGGGCCCTAAACCCTTGCTTGAAAGACCAAAAAGAAATACGTAAAATTAATATAATGAATTGGGCTTATTCCCAAATTAACAATGAAAGAATGATGTTGATGATGTTTTTCAATCTATTCATCATATTTAAAAAAATAATGGGTTGAGGTGTCAATTGTTATTCAATCATTTTGTCATAATAAATCTAGCTTCTCAAGGGATTGACCTATCAGGTGTCATCTCTTGTATTTCAACAATTCTCCCAAGGCATTTTAAAAGGGCAATCCTTGAATATTAATGCAAAATAGAGAAATAGGAAAACTAGAGAAATAATGTACATAGTACGCTAGATCAAATTCATTAGTAGATCCACACAACATGAAATTGAATCCTACTCATGGAACTAAATCACATAGATTTTAATTAATTCAATAAAATATAAAATTTCACACTCTTACTTAATATTGCTACAATCTCTATCATAATATGTGTCATTTTGTACCTCTTATGTTCTAAAAGAGTGTGAGCATTTATTTTAGTTCTGGCACTAAACTAAATTTCTTCAATTTTGATGGTCTTAACTATTGTTCAATGCTTCCTAACCTTGTTATTTTACAATTCCCATGCGACTTTGATCTGTTGAAGTAATTATAGTATTTTCTGTTTTTTAAATAGGTTTCTCTACTATTTCTTACTTTAAGACATTATATTTAAACTTATCAATAAGATTGCTAATTTTGAACTATTACTCAAAATCAACTGATACTTTGGTTTATTCCATTTATAACAGATTTTACTTTTATAAAGAAACAAATTCATACTCCTCAAATTAAAAAATAAAAAGCACCCACCCTTTATGATTAATTTTCTAATACAATATTTTTCAATTTTACCATTGTACTATGAGATGACAACCCTATCTCTTGAGGGGGATAATCATAATAAGTACACTTTTGACTTGTATGATCTTGTCAATGTGTACTCACATAATATGCTATAAACAAGTCCTTTCAAGAATAAAATACCATTTCAACATGGCGTGCTATCACTCTTAAACTATTTGAACCAAATAATTCCACCAATATGAATGAAAAAGGTGTATGATTGGAAGCTTTTTTGACTTTATCAGTGAAGAATGATGTAGGCTTGATGGGCTAGGAACTTCAGTTCTTTCCTTGTCCATCAATCTCATACAACTATCATAATTTTTTAATCTATTTTTGATGTTTACACTCTAGAAAATATTTGATATAGTGAAAAGCGATCTTTGTTAATATCATAATTGAATTAGATATGATTTTTTTAACAAGCACTAAGGGAAAATGACTTGGAAAATACCTCGCATTATTTTAATCTTTATCAAAGATTTTCTGCTTTAGGCAACAACAAAATGTTTCTCCTTCGATGTGACCTCCTTCATACACTATAACAATTTTTTTCTTATTTTAATATATTGATTTTTTTTAATAATATAAGTGAACTTTTATTGGTTTTTTAAAGATCAAACCAATTTGGCATGATGGAAGTTACAATTATATATTCCACGACAAAACGATGATGAAGACATTTTTTCGTATATTCAAAGTTAAATATTATTCCATTTTCCATAATGTGGATGTTTGTGGACCAAAATTCCTTGCAAATTTATTTATTTTCAAATGGTCAACTTCATATCTAATATTTTCTCTATGAAAATATAAATGTTGATGGAATATTTTTATTTTAGTATAAATGTTTTATATTTAAAATTTTAATGATAAGATTTGTACAATTGATTGTTTTTTTATTTTTATTTTTTACTATATATTTTATGTGAGAATATTATAAATGATATAATTTTCTATAGATTTAAATATTTATTTATGTTAAATAAATTAGGTACATATGTTTCTTTTCATATATTTATTATCATACTTTTTTTATACATTGTGATTACTCATTCATATGTACATGTCATCGACTATACTAAAGTCTTCATTATATTCTAGGACTAGTTTATAGACATGATGTTTCCTTATGGTCGTTGACTTTTCCCACCATAGTTCAAAAATTAAATATTCAAACATGACCGACTTACCCCCTTTGTTCTTATTGCCTAAAGATAACTAAATAAAAATAATTTTAGTATTGTTATTCCCCTGTATATAAGGGCATGAAAGGCTTTCCTTATAACCATGGAAAAATAAAGACAAATCATTCACCTCGCCAATTGATGTTCCAAAAGAAATACAATTCTTCGCTTGCGCCATGAAAGTGTTTGTATGAGTAAATAATATTATTTATATCATTTATTAACTTTTGAGAATCAATCTAGGAGAGCTTGACTTCTATGAATAATCAACAAATCTTAAGGTATTTCGAAAGTTGCAAAGTCCTTAAACATCCAAGATATGTGAATAGATTGTGATCTAATTGTTGATGGAATAGATCTCTACAAATGTAATAACATTGCTCTTTATTTCTGTGTGTTCCAAATGCATATTGAATTTTGTATAAATATGTGTAGATGAGACATGTCTCTATGGTAAATTTAACTTAATAACCATTAGAAATTGTTAACATGGTGTATAATCATATCTCTATAATAAATATTGTATTATATATATATATATATATATATATATATATAGAGTTAGGATATTTAGAATAACTAAGAGGTGGGTGAATTAGTTATCCAAGGTCCTGATGTACCAATTGCATAAACAATCACTTAAACAACTTCAGATCTTATCGTTCCATAACTTGGTCTCTATAGTAAACTTTAGTAACATCAACTTGTTCTCCATTGTCCTAAATATAATAATGTAAACATTAATCAGTAAAACACCATAAATAACATCCACATAATATTGACTCTAAGATTTAATGTGAAAACCTAATTTGGAAAAAAACCACCAGCAACATGTCACCAAATTTTCACTCTTCTCAAGTGAGCTCTATTAGGAGCCAACCCTATTAAAGGTTACAAAATACACCGTTAAATATGACCTTGTTAAAGGATTTAATCACCCTATTAGGAGTGGCCTTGTAAGAGGACTTTAGAACATTCCATTAGAATGTCACCCTGTTAAAGGATTTACATATGACTATTAGGTCAACCTTGATTAAAGGATTACAAATATTGTTCACAATGGTTAGAAAGTAACAATAGGTTTTGATCTATCAAGTATAAGTCACTTTGCATGTACAAATCTTAGTTCAACTCTTAAGTTGATTCACTATTTGGCCTCCATTGTCATCTCATTCTCTAATTCAATTGGTAACCCTTCAAGCAATCACTCTCCTTCTTCTCAACTCCTCTCAGCCTTCTTCTTGGCTTCGCTAGTCAATAACATCAGAAACTTCTCTAATCTTTTAACATTCTATAACTTACTTAAAATTTTTCCTTGTACCTCCTTAAATAAGTAATTCTGATCTTTCTTCGCTTAAACATCACCATAGATCTTAGGGTTTATGATTAGATTCAACACATTGAATGAATCTTCTCGTCATCTTGTTTATCTTCTTCTTTTCTAGAAATTTCTCTTGGAATCCATTTCTTAGGTTGTTTACCTAATCCTCTCCTAGCATTAAATGATCCAACACACACTTTCCATATTCCAAGAAATTAACTTAGTCGATTGGAAATTAAGATTTCTCACAAACTATTAAAATGATGTTCCTCGACCAACACTATGTTCTGACACTTGGTCATCACTTGTTACACTGTCACTATTAAATCTTTTGCTCAACACATAAACTGTCACTTGGTCGACACTAGCATCACTCGACATATACTTCAAGTTCTTTAATATTCTACTATGTTTCTTAGTCAAGAATATGCATTTGATCTATCTTTGATCATATCTTCAAGCCTTTAGTATTATTTTCTTTTCTACTTGCAACATGATTTAAACAGTCACCTTATCTTGTCAAAGTCCAACTAATCAAGTGTTCATTTATAGTGTCCTCTTCATAACTCAACCTTTCCTCTAGATACTTTTCTTATGAGCAACTTGTCAAATCATCAATTAAAGAGATATGACACTCATATCATATAGAAAACTGTCTTACCAATAGGTTTGACATCAATGACAACATAACAATTATTCCAATTGTAGTTTCCAACAATCTTCTTCTTTGGCATTGATGGAAACACCTCTAGTTACTATGCAATCAAAAACTTTTACTATCTTGAGCAACTCCCTCTAAGTTCATATCTTCATTAATATCCCTAGTTTCATTCTACTTCTCATCCATGGAATTCTGATATGCAACACATAAGCTCTTTCTATTATATCAAATCTGGCAATGCCTCTAGTAAGTCTAATGAAATCCCTCTAAATAATCTTTCCCTCTTGCATGGATATCTTACTTTCATTATATGACACTCTAGATATCTCTCCCTCTTTCTCTTTTCTATGGTAACTAGATAATATAATTTCCCTCTTTGACAACAATGCCAAAGATATTTCAACTTACGCATGTTTTCTATGTAGATACCTTCATGTTAGTTCTGAATTCATCTTCTATCATGTTTGTATGACTAATCCATCATTTTGTTCTTCTTGTTCACTACTATCTTAGGCAACTCCTAAAGTAGAATTGTTTGCATCAATTTATAAGATATTCTAATTAACACATTTTACGTAAAGCTTCGCTTCACCTTAAGTACCTTAATCTTGGGGAATCACACCTTGTCTACCTCTACAATATTCATGACCATCTTTAGGTAAAGCTTTAGTGAGTATACCAACTATCTTCTCTTTAGTGTTCACATACTCCAATTTTACTTCTTTGCCTTGAACTAGCTCTCTCAAGTAATGATACTTGAGAAATATGCGTGGAATATGTGAGAGCACATAGAAGAATAGAAGATGCTAAGAGGAAGTGAATTAGAAGGATAAGTAGAATACCCTTGAGGAGCCATAAAGATACATTCGATCAGGAAGGATCAAGTATTCAAGCCAAAATTGAGATCTAAAATCAGCAATATAGTTGCACCAAAAATCAGGTCATGTCATTGTTACTCTCTAACCATTGTAGCAGTGATCTAAATCTCTTAATAGAGTTGGCTTAACAACTATTTCTAAATCCTCTAACAAGAAGGCATTTCTAGATTGAATTGTCTAAAGACCTCTAACAAGGCCACTCCTAACAAGGTAATTAAATCCTCTAATAGGGTCACACCTAACAATGTATTTTGTAACTTTTAATAGGGTTGGCTCCTAACAAGGTTCACTTTAGAAGAGTGAAAATTAGTAACTAGTTACATTTAGTGATTTTTTCCCAAATTGGGTTTCCATGTTAAATATTGGTGTCACTTGTGTTCATGCTATTTTTTTCATGTGTATGCAACTAAGATAATTATTGTTAATCACATATAATATCCTAATATTTACATGTTAAGAATTTGTCAAGTTACAATTGTTATTTCAATGGTTACCGAGTGCCTATGTATTTATCAAGCTACAATATTTTAGTACAGTTTATGTTATGTGCTGACATCTAAGGGATCTGGGATTTATTTTAGTGGTACCTAATTTATCCCTCCCCTCTGAGTTACTCCTCTTATATTTTCAACAATTGGCATCAGAGATTTTGGTGCTTGCAGAAAAAGGTTTCAAGGACCTAAACTAAAAGATCAAGATGTCTTACAGAAGAGAGATTCCAAAGCTAAATAAAGATAACTTCTAGGCATAGAAGGAACTTATGAAGTTGCACCTACCAAACATCAGTGATTCAAGTTTGAAATATTTGGAAAATACTTGCAAGGATCCTACTAGAACATTGACTATGGAGGAGATTGCTGTAAAGAAAAATCATAACATTATGATGATTGACATTACATAAGATCTTAACCATGTTGAATTTGATGAGGTCAAAGGATGTGCTACTACTCATGACATGTGGACCAAACTGAAGGATTTCTATGGAGGTTATGATAATGTGAAAAGACCCAAGGTAGAAAGCTTGAGAGGTCAGTTTGATTAGATGAAGATGAGAGAGGATGAAAACATTGCAAAAATATGTTGAGAGAATCAAAGCTAGTGTCAATTTAATCAAAGCCTCTAGAGGGACAATTGAAGATATAATAGTGGTAAGAAAGGTAGTCAACACCTTCTTCCTATCTATGTAATTAGAGTGTCTACTATTCAAGAGATGAGATGTGATCCAAATAACAAGATAAATTTGGATGCTCTAGTTGGAAGATTGACTACATTTGAGCTAGATAACTATGATAATTATACTCCTAGTTCTAGCAATCTTGAGTTTTCATTTTAAGCCAAGTTATCACTCAAGAAGAAAGCTAAAAAATCTAAAAGAAAATAATCTGAAAGTGAAGAGGAATACAACTCTGATGGTTATCTTGAAGCCATTGAAGCATTGCTTGCAAGAAGGTATCCCAAAGGCAAATGAAAGTACAAAGGTAAAATTCCTTTAATCTATTTTTCTTGTGATTAAGTTGGTCACATTGTTGCAAGGTGTCCAAACAAAGAAGATAAAGATGAAAAGAAGCACCATAAGTACAAAGGTGAGAAGGATTTCAAGAACTTCAAGGATTACAAAGAAAAAGTTAAGAAGTCTTTTTTTATGGCTAAAGATTCAGATAGTAGTGATGATGGTGAAACGTTCTATATTGTTGTAAAAGATGAGTCTAATGATGAAGGAGATAAAATGACACTTATCTCTCATGTTAGAAAAAAATGATGCATGGATTATTGATAGTGGTTGCTCACATCATATGATTGGTGATAATAAAAAGTTTGAACATTTGGAATATTATGATGGTGGAAGTGTATGATTTAGAAACAATGAACCATGTTGCATAAAGGGAAAAGGTTGTATCTCACTAATCAATGAACTTAGATGTGATAATGCTTATTGGGTTGAAGAACTAAAGTATAATCTACTAAGTGTGGTACAATTGAATAACATTGGATTCAAGGTAGAATTCATGAATGGGAAGGCCAAGCTACTAGATGGAAAAGGAAATCTAGTTGGGTTTGGTAACCAAGCAAAAGGTAACCTATTCTACCTAGATCTTAGTGAAAGTTCATGTTTCATTGCTCAAATAGAAGAAATCTAGTTATGGCATAAAAGGTTCTATCATGTGAACTTTGATGATTTGATCAAGATAAGAAAAAACAAAAGAGTGAGAGGTATTGCTAGCTTGACGAAACCTGATATGGGCCTATGCAAAAGTTGTCAAATTGGTAAGATGGGCAAGAAAAGTTTCAAAAGTAAGAGATATCATTTTGAAGAAGCCTTGGAGCTAGTTCATACTTACTTATGTGGACCTATTGGAATTGAGAGCTACGATGGAGATAAGTAATTTATTCTTTTTTTGATGATTATTCTAGAATGATGATTGAAATATATCTAACAGTTAAGTCTGAAGCCTTTCAAAAGTTTAAGTGGTATCTAACTAGAGTGGAGAAGGAAACATGAAAGAAGCTGAAGTGTTTGAGATCAAATAGAGGTGGTGAATTTATTTCCAATGAATTCAATGAATTTTGCACCAAAAGAGGAATCTAAAAACAAGTATCAACCCTTGGTACACCACAATAGAATGGTATAGTTGAAAAAAGGAATAGATCTATCATGGATTGTGCAAGAACTTTGATGATAGAAGAGAATGTTGCAATCAAATATTGGAAGGAACCAATCAGTATTTTAGTGCATACCTTGAATAGAGTACAACTCGTAGACGCTAAAAAATGGTTCGCATCTACGACCTCATCACTTCTTCATACTAATTTGTCCCATTTTCTCATTCTACTAACTTCGATCGTTTGGCTAGATTGACCATATTTTTAAATTTGTATCCCCTTTCATATCAATTTCATATCAACTCAGAATCATATCAAATCAACTCGGAATCACCCCAAATCAACTCAGAATCACTCAAAATTGGTCCTAATCGATCCAAAACATATCAAACATCTCAATTCAATCATCATTTATCTACCCCTAGGCATTGTTGTGGCTTTCAGTGCCTTGGAAACCTATCAACTTATCAATCTTATCAATCTGACCTTAGTACTGTCATGGCTCTTAGTGCTAGGTCAAAATATCATTCATGTCATTCAATCTTTGACATTGTTGAGGCTTTCAATGTCAAATCATGGCATCATCAACCATTTTAATAATATTGACAATGTCCGTTAGTGTTAGTATGATCAAACCTTATCAATCAATTTCAATCTTGTAGCATTTACAATGTCGGTTAGATGTTACATATCAATTTATTCATGTCACGTGTCCTTGGCATGTTATCAATTTTGATTTATCAATTAATTTGACCATGGTTTTGGTCTACCTTTTCATCATCTTATTCAATATCCATCATTGTCACATTTTCATCAAAGGATACGGTCGCATTCATTTAATCAATTTGGCCAATTATCTACTAATTTTCTCTATAGGATTAAATAACCCATAATTTAATCCTATCCTTTCTAATTATTCTTCCTAATTATCATCCTCAATTAATTAATTTTATTAATTTATTGGTTTATCATCTGCAAACCATGGAAATTTTTAATTTCCTAAGTTCCATTTTCCATCATTAATTTCATTTTCTTCTAATTTTTGTGGAATAAGAGAATTTTTTCAAATATTCCATAAAATATTGCATCCTCATGACACTTGGATATGACACCTCGTGGATCCTCCTTTGACACTTGGCTGAGATTTTTCATAATCAAATATTATTACCTCTTACGCATGTCCCTATTTGGCTTATTCGTCATAGATTCTTGGCTTTAAGTTGGTTGAGGAATCTTATGACACGTTATAGATTCTCTTCCAAATTTGACTTGCATGTGTCATAGAATCTCACAATTGGCATATTCTGTCATATGCATCATAGGAATCTCTTGCCACATCGCACATCTAGGGGTGACAAATCCAATGCCCTCACTTTGAGTGTTGATTATAAAATGAACACTCTTTCTCTCATTTTGGGTCCTTGGATCTGAATGCTTAAGTTTTGAAAGTCCAAATCTTTGAATTTTTGAGTCTCTACTTCTTTGCATGTTGCATTCTCTCTCTCACATAAAATCACACTTCAAGTATTCTCATGGCATTATCCACATCATAGGCTTTGGCTTCAACCTTGTGTGCACTATAGGCAAATTGGAGCCACAATCATTTGGAGAAGAAAGAAGAACATGGGAGCTAAAAATGAAAAAGGGGGTTTCTATTGCTTTCTTAATTAGTTTGGCTTTCATGGTAGACTAGTGGGTGCTAATACATGTTGATTGGGTTTGTGATTTGCTCATAGTGTGTTATGCATTTAATCCATTTTTCTGGTCCTACACAACTAAAGAAAGACTCAAATCAAACTCCTTATGAAATATGGTATGGCTACAAACCTAATGTAAGTTACTTGAAAGCATTTAGTATAAAATGTTATATTCTGAAAGAGACTAGGAAAGGTAAATTTGATGTCAAAGGTGATGAATGCATATTCCTAGGATACTCCAGTAGAAGTAAAGCATATAAATGTTTGAATTTGTCTACTCATAAGATCATAAAAAGTACACATGTGAGAATTGATGAGTTTGTAGAAAAGAGTGAAGATAGCGGCAAAGAACTTGAAGATTATAGAAAGTTTATTTACTTTGAACCTAATACATTTCCAAATCCAATTGAGAGTTAGTAGACTTCACCTCTCGAGTCCAAAAAATCTCTAGAAGCACTTGAGTTGTATCTATTGTAATTATAATAGGAAAGGTAAACTTTGAAGGGGGGTGGGGTGGTGAATTAGTGCTTTAAACTTTAACCCATAAAAATATTCACTATACATCCATCTCACGTATTCAATAAGTAAACTAAAATACCATGTAAAGCATATACATATAAAGTATGTAAACAAGTAAGCATTCACACATATACGACACAAGATATGATTACCTAGAAACCCTCAAATGAGAAGGTAAAACTAGGGTGGGGATGACACCCACAAATCTTCACTACTGCAGTAATAAAGTGTATCCAATGAAGGTTACAATGTTTGATCATGAAATATGATTTACCCTGTGAAAGGTCTACCCTATTTAAGAGTTTATTGAGATTGTTAGGTCTTACCTTATTAAAAGATTTCAACACCCTCTTAAAAGTGTGACTAGTTAAAGGACTTCAATTTACAATTAAGCACCTTGTTAGAGGATTTCAATATAGCCTGTTAAGACTACTCTATTAAGAGATTTAACTAATTCACCTATTAGAATGTCTTACCAATGATCTTGTGATTAGCACTCTATTTCTTGATGTCAGATCACCTCTATCCTGTTGTGTACTTGATCCTTCTTAATCAGATGTCTCTCTGCTATCCACTATTCCTTTCCTCTATTCTCCTTTAACTAATTCTACAATGTAATTCATATCATAATACATTGATCACCATGAATGTCATGTTTGTGTATGCAAACTCTCCTTCTCTCTCTTTGATCATTCATAAAAAGTTTAGGGTTTGTCCTCCTTAAGAAGACCTAGGTGACTTAGGGTTAGGTGTGAATCAATGACTGTTATTCATCCATATTGCCGCTTAAACCTTCCCTTTACCTAATTGGATGCATGCAATACATAGGAATTCACACTTAAGATTTGTCCTTATCAAGAAAAGATCATAAATGAATCCTTAAGTTGGCCCAATAATGGTTTACATAGTAGTTTGTGACAATACAAACAACTATGTCAAAATTGTGTCACTCAGCATCTAAAATCCCTGTGCTTGGTGCTAACTATGACTTCAATGCTATCACTCGACAACTAAATGACTCAGAATGCATTGCTTGCTTGACTCCTAAATCACTTGACACATACTGTCTATTCAGTACATGAGTGACTCGACACTCACTATTTACTTGATATGCTCTAACTTACATGTTGTGCTCGATATATGTTACTTGTTTGACATGAACTAAGTAAATGACTTAACTGTATAGATACTCACTTGTCAAAACCAATATGAGATTGACAATCTCCTCCTTTGACATGAGTGTCAAAAAGACTTGGTCATACATTAATAATCTTATTCTTATGAGCATAACATAGATGTCTATTCAACTTCTATACAAAATTTCAAAATATCAAAATTTTGCAACATGACTTATACCTCAAAATTTTATAACTCCCCCTGAGTTGTTTGATATGTTTTGAACTATACACTGTATCGAAATCTTTCTCCTATTGAGTAGGTTTTCATCAACTGATACTCTTTCTTTATTCCTTCTTTGTTTCTTACTCCCTCTTTGGATAGACATCTCTTTGTTCTGCTTCCTTACTCCCTCATTTCTCTTACTCCCCCTTTTTGACACTGATGCCAATGGGTTATACACTAATAGTGTATTCATATAAAAATGATTTATGGACCTCAAGTATAATTTTAAGAGCTACATCATAATTATCACAAGCTACCTCCAAATACTTAATTTGGATGGCTAGCTTAGCAGAAAGGTGCGCTAAGCCATCTAATGTAGAAATATTGGGGTCTTTCTTCATAAGTGTTTCTACATAGCCTAGTTCCTTGTGTAGAATATCCATATGAGGAGTCAATGTCATTTGATGTTGATCAATTTAGCCCTTATGTTGGCTTCTTCTACTTGTAATGATGCTAACTGACTCTGGGATTGCAATAGGATCCTAAAGTGTTTCTCACTTTGAGTTGGAGACTTGGGCAATGTTGCACCAAATGACTACATTTGGCTCTTCAAACTTAGGATGTGATTCCTTATCTCTTGTGTGAAGAGTTTAGGATTACATAGTTTGGTGTATAGAGAGAAAATATTCTCTAGTACCTTCTTCACACTGTATATCTTAGTTTCTAGTGTAGCATATGTTAGTGTAATATCATTGGATATCTTCTCATTTACCTTGTTTTGAAACTTCTTTTCATACAATTCTAATAGTTTGGCATTAGTATCTAGGTCTGTGTCACTAACTCTTTACACTATATTGGTCAATTGTTCAATCATTGGCTTGGTTTCATTTGGAGTATGCAGATTGAATGCATCTAAGAAAATTTCTTTGATATCAATCAAAGCTTGTTTCTACCTATGCTCCCTTCTAAGTAGTTCTTGATGTTTCTTCTTTGTTAGAGCCTCTTGTATTATGCCCATCTACTTAATTGTAATTGCTGCATAATCAAATTTAGGCAGTACAATCTCTTCATCTAGGCTAACATCTCCACAATTAATTACCTCTTCTACCTTAGATGAGCTAGGACTTGACATTGAAAATTGTAATGGAGTTGCCTGTATTCTCGGTCTCTAAAGAGCTTGATTGGGAGGAGTACCAAATTATGGTAATGTCACCAGTGCTTGGATTGCTACTAGCTCCTTTATCTTGGGTGTCAAACTTGTCCTTTTCTACCTTTTGTGGTTTTAGTTGCACCTTGATCTTGTGCTGGAGGTGCAAGTGTATCTACCTGTTTGGCTTTGAGTCCCATCATTTTATGGTGTTTCCACCTTGTCTTCTCCAACTGTCTCAAATTTATCTTTGTCATTTTATTGTTCATTTCATAAGAGTTAAGTGTCTTGCATGAGTGTACTAATAGTGAAACTTGCTATCTCCTTCCTTTGATATATAACTATGGGTTGTGAAGGTTTCACACTTGTGACTTGAGGAGTGATTATAGGTGTTTCTTGTTTTTTCACTTCCTCCCCTGTATTTATAATCTCTCTCTTCTAAATTTCATCTACACTCACCTGTACATAGTTGTCAAACAATCTGGCCTGGAGAGTGGACTAGACAAGTATCTTTTTCAAATCTTCGTCTATAAGGGGATTGATGTTCTGATCAGTAGTATCAGAAACATCCTTTACTTTGATAATTTTAGTGTTTACACTTGCCACCTGTGGAGGGCTAGCACTCAAAATTTGTGTATCTTGTACACTCTATTCTATTTTTTGCTCTTCCTTAGCTAGTACCTAATTATCAATATTCATATTAGTGTCTCCCTCAACTATGGCTTGTTCATTATCATCTTCTTCATCTTCTCCTACATCAATAGGTGTCTGGTCATCTTCTTTTGATGTTGATAGTGCATATATTAACTTACACATTTGTTTGGAGTTCTATACAAGACCCTCTAAGTTGTTTTGTAATATATGTTAGGATTAAACCTCAAACATAAATAACAGTTACATGCAAATATAACCAATAGTAGAAAATAATAGATCACACATAAGAGAATGCAAGACACCAAGATTTAATGTGGTTCACCCAGTCCCTAGGCTATGTCCACCAATATAAAATCCAATATTATTATTATCCCATGATTACAACTTGATTACAATTTGTAATCCCTTACAACTCAATAATACCACAATAAACAATTTTTGCATCACACCTTTTGAAAAAATCCCTAACACTAAGCCCTTTTTATACAAGCTTTTCACTGCTTACAAAATTAGGGCTAGAATAATAGAAAAAATATTAGCCAACACCTTTTACAATATAAAGTCATTTTTGGATTTTTGGGCATTGCCCCTAAAAGCTCCTATGGGGGTGTTGCCCCTCAACTCCATGCTATACTACGACAAGGAGTGCACTTGGGGTGTTGCTCTAGGGCCCTATAGGGGTTCTTCCCCTTGACCCCATCTTGGGGACACTGCCTCCAAACCCCTATAGAAATAATCTAGAGGGAAACCATGCCGAATAAACCTTTGAGTCTGATTAGGCTCCACATCACAATAATCTCCCACTTGGAGACTAATCAGACTCTAGAACAATAACCTCCCACTTGGAGACTAATCATAGAACTACTAAACCTGTAGCTCCCATTAGAATATCAAACCATCCAGGACTTTGTTAATCTTTTATTCTATTTAGTCTAGAAGATCAACTGAAGCTAAAGATGAATTCAACTTCTCTGTTGTCACAACCTCTGTAAACATATCTATTGGATTATAATTTGTATGTATCTTCTCTAGCTTTAACTATCCATCATCTAAAATTGATTTAATGAAATGGTACCATAATTGTATGTGTTTTGTCTTTGAACCAAAGCTAAATTATTTACATGATGAAGGACACTCTGGCTATCTGTGAACAAATAATTATACTTCTGAGGGTGTCCCAATTCTTCCATGAATAACTAAAACCATATAATTTACTTGGATACCTTTGTAGCAACAACATACTCTTCTTCTATAGTGGATAAAGCATTAGCCTTCATTAACCTAGAAGCCCAACTCATGGCTGCCCCACCAATAGTAAATGCATAACCTATAGTACTCCACTTGGTATCAATATTCCCTGCCAAATTTGAGTCAACATATCCCTACAAATCAATAGTAGAGCCCCCAAAATTTAGACACTTACTAGATGTACCTCTCAAATATCTGAGAATCCATTTAAATGCATTCCAATCTTAAAGCCATGGATGACTCATATACTTGCTAACGACTCCCACTACATGTGCCATATCTAGCCTTGCATATACCATAGCATACATCAAGCTTCCTATAGCTGAAGGATAAGGTGTCTTAGATATCTTGTCCTCCTCTTCTTGTGTCTTGGGACACATCTCCTTAGTCAAATTCAAATCACCAGGTAAAGGTGTATTGACAAATTTAGCATTCTCCATAGAGAAACACTGCAACACCTTCTCAATATAATCAACCTGAGATTTAAAGTAAATATCTTGCTCTTCCTATCTCTACAAATATTCATACCAAGGATTTTTTTTGTTTCCCCCAAATCCTTCATAGCAAATGCATGTGCTAACCAGCCTTTCAACCCCTTAATATGATCCATGTCAGACCTAGCTACAAGCATATTATCAACATATAAACATAAAATAATGTAGCTATCATCATTCAACCTCTTAAAAAAATACAATGATCTAAATGAAACCTAATATATCCATGCTCATGGATAAACCTATCAAATTTCAGATACCATTGCCAAAGTACTTACTTCAAGCCATATAAACTTTTCTTCAATCTGCACACTAAGTTCTCCTTATCTTGGAGCTTTGTATATGGAAAAACCTAACCTGTCGGGAGCACACGTAAACAAGAAAACATTAGTAGCATATGCATTCAAGATTCAAATAAGATTGATAAAACCACTAAGTCTACTTGAGTTTTAAAACAACTATGCAACCAAAAAATAAAATCCTCACATAACCCCAAAGCAGCTCAACAAGGGTGTAGAGGAGATAGATGCCAATCACATATAATAGCTCGGGCCTAAAATTCTATGGAACACCCATAAGAGGACTTGTTGGTGTGCTCAAGTGTGAGGGATGTAGATGTGCTCTCCCATAACACAAATATTGAATCCCTTGAATGATAAAATGAGATGCAAAATAATATGATCCTAAGACTAAATGAGTGGAGAAAACCTTCAAGAAATGGCTATGAGTGAGCCAATCCTCAAAGGATTCTAAGATATGAGATGAAAGTGCAATGCAAGAAAGAAACCTATAACATCATACTACCATGAAAGCTAAATGCAAGATAGAAATCTAAGCAATGCAAACAACTACCAAGGGTTAGTTCCAAGCATGAAAATCTCTAAAAAGCTCTAGAATCATAGTAGCATGATAACAATGCAAATGAGGGAGATGTAAAATGCTTGAGAAAAGGGCTCTATTTATAGGCTTGAGAGAGGCTTTGTGCAGGTGGCATCTATGTGGCACCACATAGGTTCCACAAGGGAGACATGGAGACAAGTCATGCAAGGGTCAACACTCAAAGTTTGCTCACACATGTGGGAGCAAAGTTGAAGGAAGGAGTGGGGGACAAAGGTGTAAGAAGTGTGAAAGGTGTGAGAGGTGTGAGAAGTGTGAGGGGTTCCTCACACATGTGCGGGAACACACTTAGGAACAAAAAAGGGGTTTAGCAAGGTGTTTAGGAAAATAAGTGGGATTAAGTAGTGGGTAGGCTTAGAAGGATGAAAGTGATGGGTGTAGACTAGGTTTAAGACTAAATTAAATAGGATTTAAATTAATCAGAGGTTTAGAGAATTTAATGGAAATGGAGGGAATTAAATAAATGAGATTTATTTAAAAGGGGATTTTATGAGGATCATGCATTAAATAAATTTAATACATTAGAGATTGAAGTATTTAAATTAAATTTAAATACATTAGGAAAGGGAACCTATTTAATTAAATAAGAAGAAGAATATGAAAAATATAATTAATTAATAATTAATTAATTATGATGTCAAAGGAAATATTAAATAAATTAGTATAATGTTTAGGACAATTTTAAGTGTCTACATTTTGCCCCTCTTTGATGTGATGTCAAGATAACATTATATCAAAGAAAAGAAAATATAGGTTGCCCTAGAAAGGGTAGGAGTCCTAGGAGTTTTGTCGAAGTGATGACAGGGGAGGAGGGTGCCCCCTTGAGGAAATGGGGTGAAACACGAATACATGTTGCCCCATTTTCTTGAAAATAGACATGAGAGAGAAAAGGGAAAGAAAAAAAAACTTAAAGAAAGGTCTTGCATAACTAGTTGGTAAGAGTGGATGAAGTTGGGTGAATTGGATAATGATTAATCTAAATGTAGTTGAACTACATGAATGCATGGGATTTAATTATGTTCATATGGGAGAGCACACCCTATTTTGATATTACAAGAGGAGTTATGCATCAAATGCTATAGTAGCATAGATGACAAGATTCTTGTGCATGGGCTAGACTCTCAACACAATAAATATTGGTTTTAGAGTCATGATGGAACAAATGACATATACACACTGGTGAGGTCTAGGCACACCCAAAGTCTTGTTAGGGATCTTGGTGGAAAGTGTGCTAACCTGTTGCCCCTGGTGAACAATGCATAACCATAGCTCAAAAACTGACAGAGATGTGCTAAAGAATCATGAAAATAGACCATATTGCAAAATGAAACATGTAATTAGGTTAAGTAATTCAACATTATACCAAGATATTGAAGATTGAGGTACACTTGAGAAGGCTATTACTAATACACATAGATAAATTGACAAATGACCTTATTGTTAGGATAAACCACAGACATAAATAAAAACTAAATGCAAATATAACCAATAATAGAAAATAATAGATCACACAGAAATGAACACAAGGCACCAAGATTTAACGTGGTTCACCCAATCCCTGGGCTACATCCACCAAAACAACAAGTTCAATCTTATTACAATCCAGTGATTACAACCTAATTACAATTCGTAATCCCTTACAGCTCAATACCGCCACAAGAACCAATTTTGCATCACAACATAATGAAAAAATACCCAACCCTAAACCCTTTTATACAAGTATTAAACTGCTTTAGGGTTATAACATGTCGGCCATATGTCGGCCATAATATGTCGACTACCATGTCGGCCACTATTTATGAAGTATGTACACTACTTTCTTGATCAGTCACCATAATCTAACACTTATGACCAAGTAGTCATTCAGTCCACAATTCTTGCCATGGGCTTTATTCTAATGGTGAATTTATTAAGCCTATGTAGGAAGGATTCATCCTGTAAGGCAAAAATTGATTGTTTGATTAAAATGTATTGAAATGTTTGTGATTGTTCATTGACAATTATAGTGAAAGGAATGATGTTCTCAAATCATTTAGTCTTAGCGTGAATTTGTGTAAGTTTGTTTGCAATCATTATTTGATAAGCTCTGTTTGATGGGTTGAAGTCATGAGATAAATAGAAGAATTTGGATAATATATGATAAGATAATGGAAAAACTTAATTGAATGAGATGAATGATGTTGATGAGAAGAAAATGAAGACTTAGATAAGATGTAAATTGATTTGTAGGAAATGATCGAAAGAAGGGAATTGGATTAGAGTAGAGGATAAATGAATTTATTTAATGGATTGGAAGACTTGGATTGAATTTGATATGAAAGGAGGCATGATATAATAGATGGTGATTAATGACAAGGGAGAACCAAGGAATGGAAAATGGATGAAATGATTGGGGATATCTGAATGGAGGGATAATATGGGGGACCAAAGGAGCCTGTATAGGACAATGGGGAGCCAATGACCATGTTTCAAAGGGGTGACCAAAAATGCCCCATTCCAAGGATATGAAAATGGAAGGAAATGTGGTGGGAAATAATAGAGAAAAAATGGAAGGCGTGTGTTCTTCCAAAGCATGTATGAACATTTTGTTATTCTGCCTCTAGTATTGATCATGATCATGGGCATGAAAGTGGAATGAATAAGGGATATGGGAGGGAGGGTATGAAAAAGGGATAATGATATGAAGACTATGGATGAAATGTAGGATATGAAGTGGATGAAATGGTTGGGATAACCAAGACTAAGGACATATGAAAGGGGGATGGAAGTATGTAGGTGTATGGATGGAGGATCGAATAAATGAACATGACAAGCACTATGGGATGCAAGATATGGATAGAATGTCAAGATCAAATATATGAAAGGATTATAGGAGCATATAGGATAATGTGCAAGGGATATGTCAAGTGAGCATATGGATAGATGGAAATAAATGATATTCAAGATCAAAGATGGAAAAGGATGATGAATGGTAGATGGAAGTATGAAAGATGTGTAAGGAAGTATGGTATGGCTGGAGCTTGCCCCTAATGTAGAGTGCAAGTTGAAGAGAAAAAATGAATGGATGGATAAGTGGAATTGGAAGATAATGGATACATGATAAGAAAAAAAAAGAGAGGACTCAAGCATCTAGTTACATGGATGGGATCCCTTGATATCTTTTCCTTTTCTTCTTTCTTTGTTATTTTGAAGGATTTTTGACTATTTTCTTATAGATGTTGGTAGGATAGTGAATGGAGGATAATGTCTTATGAAAAAGTTTGGATTAATGGGGTGTAGTGGTTGGGAGGAAGACATGGTTGGTGGATTCTAGGTTGGAAGACTTATGAATGAGTGGATGAAGGAGGTAGAAAGATCATCATTAACATAGACCTTGAAAAGTGATGGAAAGGAGGAAATTTTGGAGGATATGGAGGAGAAAGTTTGAATTTTGAATTTTGGGATATAGGGACCCAAAATGGATGAAGGAGATGATGGATTTAGGATGGTGGATTTGGGTATATAAGGACCCAAAATGAATTTGGAAAATGGAATCTTGGATGATTTATGAATGAGGGAAGCCTTTGGATTAGCAAAATTGGATGTCATTTTGAATTTTTCTTTGAGATTCATTGCTTCATTAAGTAGCTTTTGAATCCACAACATTTTTACACTTTTCATTTTTAGCCTTTGTGGCCTTCTAATTTTGTTTTGGATCATATTTTTCTTTTTGTGAACATGTTTTTTAGATGGGATATGTTGATCCTTGGACTTTTGTGGATTTTGGCTTTATTCTCTTTAACTTTGGCATCCAATTTGCTTCCATTGGCCATGGTAGGGGTGTATGAGGATAAATGGTATGGAGAGCTTATGGATGGTGAACATTGGAAGGAATTCAAGGATGTGCCTTTGTTGATATTTAATAGGTATATGAGGGGATGAAGTGGAAGAATTGCATATGGTGGATGGATGTATGTAAGGACCCAAAATGGATGGAAGGGATGAAAAGTTTGGCTTTGGAACATAAGGACCCAAAATGGATGCAAATAAAGAAGGAAGAAGATTATGGATATAAGGTCCCAAAATGGACTTGGAATATGGATGATGGGAAAATTTGGGTTTGGATGGAGGAATTTCAGATTTGGAAAGAGTTGAAGGTGTACTGACATCTTGACACATTATTTTTCCAATGGGATACTTATCATTTTCAATACTAGATGTGAGTCCATGTATATGGGGTTCATGAGTGGATTGGATAGGTGTGGCGAGATCTTGTGGAGGATGAGGATTATGACGGGGATTATGAGGGGACAATAGGATCATGAAATGGATTCGAATCCTAAAATACGAATGAAGGGGTACTTTGATCTTGACTTAAAAAAGGACCATGTAGTGGAATGGTAGGAATGATTGGATCATATAATAGAATAGAATCATATAATGGAGCGGATGGAATGGAACCATGAGATGGAGTGATTTGATCTTGACATGGAGGAGTATTAGTGGATGGAGCGGAAGGATAATCTTCATGAAGTGGAGGATCTATGGTTGCTAACACTTGAGAGGGAATGGAATTAGTAATGTGTGTGGTACATGGAATGTCTTGATCCTGATTAGGAAGGGAATCATGAGATGGACTAAGAGTGATAAATGGATCTTGAGGGATAAGGGAATAATGGGATGGAGAAATGCTTAGATCTAGAGAAGAAGAGGAGTCTATAATGATATGCTTTGGAACAAGTTCTTGAGATGGTATTGGATTTATGACTTTGGGTGATTGATTGCTTCATTTTTAGTTTTGTATTTAGACAAGCTTTCTACCAATGATTGTGGGACAAAGACATACGTATTACAAGGTGGCAATGATGTTGATTTTGGAGGATTAGGATCATGTGGAGAGTGAGGCATGGGTAGGGGATTGGGATGATGTTTTTGAACATTAAGCTCAAAGCATGGGGAATTACATGGAGGATTTGGGTTGGATGGGACATGAGGATTATGGTCTTCGAAACATGGGGGAAGAGAACATATGTCATGGAAGGTAGATTGTTGATTTTGATTTGCTAGGCTCAAGATGGAATTCTTGAGTTTCTCAATTTCTTAGGCAATGACATTTTTGTTTGAGGAATTCTGTGGGATATGAATGGAATCGTATGTGGTTGAAGGATAATGAGGTGGATTTCCCTTGTCAAAGGTAGAAGAATAAGGAATGTGAGATGGATTAGGATTGGACATACTGGTCCACCTCACAATAGGCGTATCATAGTCATGCTCTGGGCCATGCTTAGGAATAATATATTCAAACTAAGGACTATTTTTCCCACTATGAGGTGCATTTAATCTTGTCAACCCAGGGACATATACTTGAAATGGTCGGCACAGTATGTGCACTAGGTATCTTAATGAGTCATTATGCTTATAATGCAGGAAAGTAAAATGCAAGGAAAAGAATCGACACTATTGTTGTAGGAAATGAACACACTTGACTAAAAAAAATGCTGGAAATGAAATAAAAAGTTAACACCTATTCCAACTCAGTTCATCCACTATAATTGTTCTTACAAATGTTGCAGGAACATTCACGAAGTATGATGCTATAAGAAGGAAATTTATGACTTCTACTTGCAAAATTAGAAATTCTTGAAAATAAATCTATACTATCCTAATCTAATCCACCTTCCAAGTGGCCCCCCTTGGTTGGCTTCAACTAAACTACTAATAGAGGATAGAAGCCAAAAACTATTTCATTATGTTTCAGAAATTCATTACATGGGAAAAATACATAAAAACTGTAAAAAAACAACTGTAAAAGTTAACAGTCTATTCTCATAAACTCCTTCTTCTTACTTCCTACTAACTTCAAAACTTGCACACAACTGATCCAATCCCTATATATAGGAAATTGACACTTATTCCAAAAATAGAAAAACTAACTAACTAACTACAAATTCATAGGTGAGAAAGAAGGAAGAGTAATAGCTCAAGGCAGGAACAATAAAGTCTAAACAACAACTACTTCACATAAATGTAGAGAATATAGTAAGTCTTCAGAGTTCCTCCATTCTCGCAGCCATGTCATTTGGTACTAGTATGATTCTTCTCTACTATGACTTAAACTTCAATGTTCTTTCTCCTCTTGAATGCTATTAACTATATTCAATGTGCATCTTTGAATTCGCCCAATCATCTTCAGCTTCATCGCTAACAGGTTAGTTATTATGCAGAGACATGTTTGAAAATAAGCATTTATCAAATTAAATTCAAATATAAGAACACACATTCTACTAATTATATGAAATACTACATAATATATATAATACTAGCAAAAGATGGCATAGTATCTACCCATAGGTTTATCATAGGTTTTAGTAAACATAGGTCTACAAATGTTTTGATGAAAATAAAATAGAGTATCAACAAAGTGTTTAAAACTATCATGAAATAAATGCAATATTTAGCCTCATCATCTGCCCCTTGCTAAACTAATGCTTGTCCTCAAGCATTAAAATTTCTAGTTAATGACCTAAACTCTCCAATCTCAGTCCTTCTTTTCTTGCTGCTCTTGAAGGTATAGTAAAATTCTCTTATTCTTTCCCACACTTCCCTTCTATGATCTTCCTATAGCTTTTCGAGTCTATCAGCATTAATGTCATATAAAGGCCACAGGAGCATTGGAGGCTGCATGGTTAATGGACACCACAATTCTAGTTTGGCTTACTTCCCTAACTCTAGATACTTCGAAACTCTGTGAAGTGCTACCTCCAAGTTGATGGGACTATGTGGTTCTGACCTTTTAAGTGACTCAAGCAATCTAGCCCATCTACTTCTAACACCAGTCATAGCTCTCTGGAAGGAAAAATAGGGCAAGTTCTCATAATCAACATATGCTTTGGTTCTTGCAGCAAAGATTCTATCTCTTACTTATAGATTCTTCTTTCCATAAGTTAATGTGAACCAATCCCTAAGAACTTCGTCTGGCTTGCTACTCTCAAATCTTAAAGGAAAGGGCTATGTCCTTTCCTCATCCCTATAATTATTTAGTTTCCTGTCATAGTTTTCTTCATTGGATATCTAGGACATGAGGGCCTTTAAATGTGTATCTCCTGTATAGAGTAAGGGATTCCATTGGGTCTCTAAAGGGATTAAAAAATTATGAACATATAATTCACGAAGAAAATTTTGCTGCTAGGATGGCATAGTCTAATATAATCCATAAAATTCTTGGGCTGATTTGAATTCTGCATTAATATCCTTAAGAGTTAACATTAGTTGAAACAAAAGAAATTGTTCTTTTAAATAGAGAGCATAAACTCTTGGCTATGGTCTACAAGCAAGTGCCTGATTAGCCAACTTGAGGGCATGATCCATCCATTGCTTTTGACTTGCTAATTGTTCCTTTAAATCTATGATTTCTTCACCTTGAGATGCTATGACTTTATTCATCTCTTTCCTCTCTTCTTCCCATAAGGCCTCAACAAACATATGATGTCCAAACAACTGAAAAAGAATTTTTTGAAGTGTAATAGAACCACTGTCTTCTTTATGATTTCTTTTCCTCTTCCTTTGTTTCTTCCATAAATGTTCTACAAAACCAGTAATCCATGTTGATTTATGGGAAACTAGGGCAGTGTTTGGATCAATTTGCTCAAAAACTATTTTATCTCTACAACTTGAAGTACCTGACTAGTCTTTTGGGGTATCATTTGGATTTTTCTTGATTTCATCCCTACATTCCTCATTAAAACTTTTAGGAACGTTTGTAATTTTAGGATGGGGAGGAGAGTGATTGAAAACAATTTGCATAAGGGATTCCTTAGTAGATGTTTTGGACAAAGTAGAATCTTTTGAAACTTTCCCTCTCATCCCAGGGCTTTTCCTTAAAGGGGTTTCTTCTTGTATCATAGCCTTTTGCCTACCTTTCCCTTTGGGTGTCTTTGCTATAGGACTTTTCTTAGTTCTCTTTTCTCTCACAACTATAGGGTTTGGCTCTTCCTTTTCTTGAACAAAGATTTCTACTTGGAGTTTTTGTTTCCTCTTTGCTCTGCTAGAAGTAGGTTTTTGGGTTTCTCAAATAGGTAAAGATACAGTCTCTTGAATAGGGATAATTTCTCGCACATTTTCTTGGGTATTTTCAGCTTCAGCCTCTTGGGTATTTTTTTCAATAGGCTCATTGGTGGGGACTGCATTTTCCTCACTTAGCTATTCACTAGGGGTAGCTTGGGGTTGCAAAGTTTTGGATTGTACAAATTCATCCCATGTTATGGGAGACACATCCCTAAGTAAACTTTCTATTAGTAATTTAATTAGGACATGATGGGTAACGAAATTATCTTTTCCTTTTGAGTTTCTTACGCACTAATACAAAACATATTGTACAAGAAATTTGGAATGTTTACTAGAAGATTATGCCTTATACAACTAAGTAATTTAAAATAATTTGCATGTAAGTATGAGAATCACCCTTTGCATGTAAGGTACCTAATAATGTGCATGGCTAATTCATTGTATGGCAGCAATAGTGACATTCTCTTGCAACCTTGTTTTGTAATGTCCATTTGAGGATTTTTCGGTCTAGTAAATTGAGCTCTTGCCGACCTTGCATCATGTGTGCTGGGATAATGTTCTCCAATTATAGGCAACCTAGTTACTTCAGCAATGTGTTCCTCTATTGCAATTGTGTTGCATAAAAATGTAATAACAGAATGAACACTAAACAACTAATGCATCTTCCTACATTATCATGCAAAACCTCAAAATATGAAAGAAGACATGTAAATGAACAACATGAAACAAATAAGAGTACTAATGACATCAAAATAGCACTATGCAAACCTCATGAAACCATCAAGTGGAGATGATTTCATCACTCATGGGATGTGGTTGCTCACAAATCCAACAACATAACAATGAGGTAGATAGTAGATGTGGAAATGAGGAGAGGGCTCTCCATTTATAGGAAAATGGATGCAATGGATGGCTAAGATCGAATGCAAGATGGAGGGCTAGGATCCCTCAGGATCGATGAGGTGTCAATGAGGTGGAGGCCAAGTAGACTCCACATGGATTAGGGTTTTGACCATTCAAAGGGGGAAAGATGCTGACACATGTGTGAGCAACCTTTGATGTGACATGTCCATGACAGGTGTAAGAGGTGTGTAAGATCATGTTTCCTCACACATGTGTGAGACACCTTTGAAAGTGATGGGTCAATGACATGTGTAAGAGGGTTGGAGGCTCAAGGTTTCTCACACATGTGTGAGACACCTTGGTTCACATGTGAAGGGGGACAAGGTTGTAAGTGTGTAAAAGTCACATGTCACATGTGACTAGGGTTTGCTAATCCTTTGATTAGGATTGTGAAAATGATTAAGGATGTGATGAGATGAGGAACTAGGATTAATTAGTGAATAAGTGGGTTGACCTAGGTTAGAAGGATGGGTTAGGTTAGGGAAGTGAGGTTAGGTGAGGGTTAAAGTTAGGAGCCATGTGCTCAAATAGGATTAAATGCAATATTTAATTCCTAGTTGGATTAGGAGGGAATTAATTAAGTAAATGACATAATTAATTAAAGTGAAAGGGGTTAGATGCAAGTGGGAATAGGTTAGGATTTAAATAAACCTTAGTTTATTTAAATCAAGGAAAGGTGAACATAATTAAATAAATGTAAAATTTATTTAATTAAAGGTAAGGGAATTAAATAAATAAATAATATTTATTTAATTGGTCAAGATACGTGATTTGAACAATTTTAGGTGTCTACAGCAATCATCATTAAACCCAAAATAGAAGCTTCACCATTATCAAATGTCCTTGTGAATTCTACGGCTGCCTCCTCATCAAGTGTAGTCAAACTCATAAAATACCCTAACCATCCACCTGTATTAAACCTTCTTATAACCTCTAAATTTGAGAGAAACATGGTATGTTCCATTGGTTCTCTCCTCTGCAGCTATCCACCCATTTTTCTTAACACTTTCTCTATCTGCTCTGTTTTCCCCCTTTTGAATTCAAGCTGCTTTGTGAAACCTAGACTCAACTCACATTTCTTTGTTTTAATAGGTAATTAATGTCATAATGAAACCCAAACTCAACTCACATTTCTTTTTTTTAACAGGTAATTAATGTTATCATTTTTTTTTATGCACAATAATATGGCTTTAATGAAGGTAAATCATGAATATGTGTGAGAATCATTTGAAAATGGAGTTTAGATTGCATAAAATTTAAACACAAGTCACATCATAGCCTAACAATAAAATCATTCAAAAAAATGAGGGGTACGACACCTACACTTCTATACTTATGGCAATTAAATTCTATCAATGAAGTAAATATGAGAATAAAACAGACTATCAACAAATGTTTTAATGAAAATAAAATAGAGTATCAACAAAGTGTTTAAAACTATCATGAAATAAAGGCAATATTTGGCCTCATCACATACAATTTTGAGGATTGATTTGATATGGGGTTTGTGCTGGAGGTGTGACTCCATATTGCCTTTGAAGGTCCCAAACCACTTGGTTAAGCCAATTCTTATCCATTAAAATTAGATGAGGAGCAGTGAGAGATTTTATGAGAAATGAAATATGAACTTGAGACTAGGACCAATTTTGGACTTTGTGTTTGATTTGGATTAGAATTGATTTGATATTGATATTTATCCTAATCTGATTTGATTAGATTTGATATTGGATGAAGGTTTGATATAACTTTGATGTAAATAAAAACCTTATGATATTGCAAACAAGTGCATGTTGGATTTGAATTAAAGTCCAAGGTTTACGAGGCTACTTCTAAGTCCAAAGTAGAAGATTTTATGAAAATTTGAATTAGAAGAAGATTTGAATGGATGAAATTAGAAATATTGATTTTGGATGAAGATGTAAATGGATTGAATTAAGAATTGGTTATAAATGAATGAGTTTGACAAGCGATTGGATTAGAAGGATGATGATTTGAAGGATGTAATTAAGGATGAATGATGAGATTGGTTGAGAAAATTGGATCTTGATGTGCCTTATGAATCATGACTAGAATGAAGATTAGGAATTTGATTGAATGAATAGGAAGATGAGGAAATGATTTGGTCGAATAGAGATAATTAACACTTTGAGGAATGGTTTGAATGATTACGACAAGAGATGCATGATGGTGATGAATTTGATGGATAGAAGAAGTGATGTGGACAACTTGACTAAGAGGACTTAAAACAAGACATGTTTTGTTGTTTTTGAGATTTTTTTGATTTTTGAACTTTTATGATGTTTTTGGATTTTTTGAAACATAACATGCAAAGCATACAATGAAATATATACAAGAAAAGTTTAGATGGTGTGTGACCCTTCAAATAGGGAGGTTTTTGAACATTCAAGCACGTAGAACACACCAACCCTATAAGGCTTTAACTAGGATATACAAGAAAACATTAATAAGATTGATAAAACCACTAAGTCTACTTGAGTTTTAAAACAACTATGTAACCAAAAAATAAAGTCCTCACATAACCTCAAAGAAGCTCAATAAGGGCACCCATAAGAGGCCTTGTTGGTGTGCTCAAGTGTGAAGGATGTAGATGTGCTCTCCCAAAACACAACTATTGAATCCCTTGAATGATAAAATGTGATACAAAATGATATGGTCCTAAGACTAAATGAGTGAAGAAAACCTTCACGAAATGACTAAGAGTGAGTCAATCCTCAAAGGATTGTAAGATATGAGATGGAAGTGCAATGAAAAAAAGAAATTATAACATCGTACTACCATGAAAGCTAAATGCAAGCTAGAAATCTAAGTATGCAAACAACTACCAAGGGTTAGTTCCAAGCATGAAAATCTCTAAAAACCTCTAGAATCACACTAGTATGATAACAATGCAAATGAGGGAGATGTAAAATGCTTGAGACAAGGGCTCTATTTATAGGCTTGAGAGAGGCTTTGGGGAGGTGGCATCTATGTGGCATCCACATAGGTGCCACAAGGGAGACGTGGAGACAAATTATGCAAAGGTCAACATTCAAAGTTTGTTCACATCTATCAGTAAACTTGAAGGAAGGAGTGGGGGACAAAGGTGTAAGAAGTGTGGAAGGTGTGAGACGTTTGAGGGGTTCCTCACACATGTTTGAGCACACTTAGGAATAAAAAAAGGGGTTTATCAAGGTTTTTAGGAAAATAAGTGGGATTAAGTAGTGGGTAGGCTTAGAAGGATGAAAGTGATGGTTGTATACTAGGTTTAAGACTAAATTAAATAGGATTTAATTTAATCATAGGCTTAGAGAATTTAATGGAAATGGAAGGAATTAAATAAATGAGATTTATTTAAAAGGAGATTTTATGGGGTATCATGTATTAAATAAATTTAATACATTAGGGATAGAAGTATTTAAATTAAATTTAAATACATTAAGAAAGTGAACCTATTTAATTAAATAAGTAGAAGAATATGACAAATATAATTAATTAATTATAATGTCAAAGGAAATATTAAATAAATTAATATAGTGTTTAAGACAATTTTAAGTGTTTACAAGCTCAAATCCTTGTGGTTGGGCCATATATATCTTTTCATCCAAATCATCATTATGGAAGGCTATTTTAACATCAAGCTGCTCCAAATGCAAATCTTCAATAGCCACAATACTTAAAATAATGCAAATAGAAGTCATTTTAACTATAGGAGAAAATATCTCATCAAATTTAATGCCTTTTTTCTATGCAAATCCTTTTACCACTAACCTAGCTTTAAATATTTTCTTACCTCCATCCTCTTCTTTTAACCTATAAATCCATTTATTCTGTAAAGCTTTTTTACTTGTAGGAAACTTGCATAAATCTCATGTCTTATTTTTCAGCAAAGAGTCAATTTCTTCTTTCATTGCAGACTTTCATTGAATCTTTTTAGCCACCTGCACAGCTTCATCATAGCATTTAGGTTCACTAGCATCAGTAAGTAAAATAGAATACAAGGAAGGATAAAATCTTTTTGGAGGTCTACTTAGCCTTGTTGACCATCTAACAGTGACCGGAGTGTGTGGTATTTTTTGTTGCAATTATTGTAGATCATGAGAAACTGCTAGAACATCATGTTTTGGAGTATCATCTAGTACTAAATAATCATTTTCTTTCTTGTCATGTTGCTACAATAGATCCACCTTCTACCATTTCATATTAAATAAACTCTTCATGAGAAATACCTTATTTGAAGTGGAGGGCTTTTCATACAATTTTGCTAGGGTTTCCATCAACTCTTCCATTGTCTTTAATTTTGTGTTGTTAAGTGTCACCCATGGTGCCAGGCATAACCGAATACTTCCAAGTGCCTTCCTATCTTAAATCTCCTAGTCCTCATTTGTCATAGTTCCTTGGTTTTTAGTTTTTCCTACCAATAGCTTCCATAAATCCTTCTAATAGAGATAGTCCTCCATTTGCATCTTCCATAAGTGAAAGTTCTGTCCATTAAACTTGTCAACCCTTAGCTTACCCTCGTCTGACATCATTCCCACTCAACTATGAGACTCCCACTAAACTGTGAGACCTTCTTGCAGAAGATCGCTAAAACAAAATGATGAGAGTTTGGCTAAAAGAATAATGACCATTTGGCTCTAATACCACTTGTTAGGATTAAACCTTAGACATAAATAATAGTTACATGCAAATACAACCAATAGTAGAAAATGATAGATCACACATAAGAGAACACAAGACACCAAGATTTAACATGGTTCACCCAATCCTTGGGCTGCGTCCACCAACAACAAGTCCAATATTATTATTATCCAAAGATTACACCATGATTACAATCTGTAACCCCTTAAAGCTCAATATCATCGAAAGAACCAATTTTTGCATCACAACTTTTGAAAAAATTCCCTAAATCTAAGCCCTTTTTATATAAGCTTTTCGTCGCTTACAAATTTAGGGCTAGAATAATAGATAAAATAATAGCTAATGCCTTTTACAATATAAGGTCATTTTTGGCTTCGTGGGTGCTGCCCCTATAAATGCCCACTAGAGCGTTGCCCCTTGACCCCACCATAGATTGTGATAGGGAGTGCACCTAGAGGACTACCCCAAGAACCCACAAGGGCACTACCCCTTGACTCTATCTTCCTGAACCGCCATATAAATAATCTAAAGGAAACCATGCCAAATAAACATTTGAGTCTAATTAGGTTCCACATCACAACAATATGTTGAATGCCCTATATTTTGGCACAAATCTTATAGCATACTTCTTTATGGCTTTAGACATTTCAGCCTAACTGAGTTCTAGCATAACTTGAGAAAGGGATGTCTACCTAATTTTTCTTTCAATTTTTAAAGAATAATGTCTTTTTTGCTCAACTCTATCATATAAACTTTTAGGTTTTTAGTTGGCAAGTTCTAGAGGATTCTTTTTAAATGTAGGCATCATGACATATACAGCCTCTTCTACTTGGTCCATCTCAATCTTACCAAGATTATCAAACTCAATGTGAGAGAAACCTAAAAAATCAACATTGTTTCTGACATTCTTACATAAATTGTTTAGATCAGAGGAGGGACTATGACTCACCTCTTGGAATTGGTTGTTTTCATCTGATTCAGTCTTCTACTCATCAGATTTAGCTTGGGCGATATACTTCCTCCTCAGTCTCTTTTATGCTCCAACTTCCTTCTCTTTAGTCTTGGATACTTCTTTAGCCTTTTGTGCAATGACTCTTGTACTAGTCCTTATGGTAGGTGTTGCAGGTTTGGGCTAATTAGGTTTTGCAACCTTCTTTGATTTTCTCACGGCTTGAGTCTTTTCCTTTCTTTTCTTCTTATCAGTAGTTGTAGGTGCTTCATTGACTTATTTTTCCTTGGCACCTTCTACAATTTCTACTTCCTCCTCTTCTTGATCTTCTTCTTGACCTTGTGTTAGTGCTAATCATGCTTGAGCCTGTGTGTCCTCTTCTTCTTCTTCTTCATCTTCATCTTCCTCTTCTTCTTCCTTGGCTCCTTCACCAATTTGTTCTTCTTTCTCATTACTGAAGCAACCTTCAATTCCATTGTGATTTTATAATTGGCCAAGTCATAATTACCAAATACTTTGGCTTCCTTATCCACTTCTACAAGAAATGTTGTGATTGTTACAGAGGCTTTATCAATATTGATTTCATAACCTAATAGCCTTATCCATCTCACTTTGGGAATTGTTGCTTGTATATAAGAAAAATTAGTATCAACTAGGAAGAAAACATAATAAATTTTTTTCTCCATTAGTGATATTGGTATCCTTATTCTTGTCTTCATTGTTTTCTTAAAATATTCAAAATAACTAGTCATCACTAACTAAAAGTTATCACCTAATTGCTCAATAAATTCTCCTATTTGAACTATAATTGATCTATTCACCTTCCATGCAACCTTACCAAATTTATGAAGTGTATTCTGCACATAGAAGAAAATACATACCAGGATAGATCCAAATTTACACTAAGTACGCTTGGTTTTCCTTATGGCTCCCAAATTCTCAATCAATTGTTGCAACTACAACTTGGCAATATCATAGGTATGATCCTTCTTCACAATTTTGCAGCCCATATCCACTACAATGCAAGGTACACTATTTAATTTGTTGGACTAATAAAATTTGTGTGCTATTACCCTCACTGTAAAAGCTATTAGGCGATCTGTGATAGTATCAATGGTTATTCCCCTTTTATTCCATACAACCCCTATGTTCTTTTCAATGACTTCCTTTGGTTCACCTCTCATGGTCTTTGGCTGATCTAGGGTTGGATACCCTGTTTCTCTATGAAAAATCTTTTTTGAGATTTTTATAGGCCTATTTTCTAACCATATAGAGCTATAATGAAATCTCCTTAAAAAAATTTTAATCCACTCTATTTTGAAGATGTTGGAGAAATCTAGGGCATGAGTTAATTCTTCCTTGAACACTCTATTTTTTCTTAATTTCCCTTATGCTTCTCTGATTTCCATGTCTCCTATGCTTACAATCTTGCATATGTAAAAATTCCTAACATCTTGAATCATTGAGACTTGTGGTGGTATCATAGACAATGCACTAAAGGAATCCTGTTTATAAGCTATATCTGGTATAAACTTGAAAATAGGTTGTTTGATTTCATTGCTAATCAATTGAACATATAAAATGTTGACATTCTAGTCATGTTTATTAGTAGTGACATACACTTATTTAGATTGTAAGTTTATACCAAGCTTATTGTATATTTAACAGTGTTAACCAAGCATCTCAGTTGTTACCGAGTTCTACAGTTGCTACCGAGTATTTTGGACAGATTTCAGTTTACATTGAGCAGTTACTACTATGTTGATGATTAGCAAAAGAAAAAATTACAAAGGCTACAATATTATACGGAGCAACAAAGATTTATCTATCATAATAAGGTGATTTGTACACTTAGAGGAATCTCATTCAACAAACCAAGTTGCAGATCAGAGATCAGCTACTGCTTCATCCTAATAGGTGGATCAGTCAAATCCTTTAAAAAGGTAGACCTAATAGTCTTATATAAATCTCTTTACCATGTGCATACTTCATTGAATATTTGTAAATCCTTTTGCAAGGTGGAATTAGCAATCCTTATTGCTCCTAATAGGGCAGATCATCAAAAGTGATCATTGTAATCCTTAACATGCCAAGTTTATACTGTAGTACTAAAGCTTGTGTGTATCATCCCCACCCTAGTTTTATTTTCTATTTGGAAGGTTTCTAGGTCATCAAATCTTGTCTATTAAAGTGTTATGAATTCTTTAATGTTTTCAAATTTTCATGCATGCAATTAGATCAGACTATATTAATTGCTAATTAAGGATAAAGTTCTATAAGTTACTGATTCACCCCTCCCCTCTCAGTAACTTAGCCTATCACAATATTTCTAATAATTGGTATCAGAGCTTAGTGGTTCTAAGAGAAAATTTTAACAACTTGAGAAAAAATCAAAGACAATAGAGATATGTAGACTTGACACGGCTATTGACAATGAGAAGCTAGATCTAGAATTGGCTATTGGACAACTCAAGAAAGAAAAAGAGCAACTCTGTCAATCCTTGAAAAGAAGAAAAGATCTTGCAATCCAGATGAATTATCTAGTCTACATTGAAGAAATAATTGAAAACATCAATTCACGCAATTTAGATGAAGTTGATGAAGCAATGAAAGAACTATTTGAAAAGAAAGTACTCTTCAAGAAAAAGTAAGAAAATTAAGAATAGAGCAATAAATTTAGTCAATAAGATTGTGTAAAGTCATGGAAGAGAAAAACAAGATAAGAGAAGAGATGGAAGAAAAGAACAATGAAATTCAAAGCAGACATGAATCAATTGAATGAGAAAAGTCATTACAGACAAAAAGGGAAAGTAGGAATTGGATATATAGAAGAAGGTGAATCATCCAAGCAAGGAGCTCAAAGGAATCAAAAACCTACTTATAGTTACTATGGTAAGATAGGCCATACATCAAACAAATGTTGGAGCAATGGGAAAGCAAAATTCAATGGAAAATGCTACAATTGTAATCAGCATGGTCATAGATCCAATGAATGCAAAGAAAAACCAAGATTTGAAGGAAAATGTCACAAAAATAAGAAGCATGAACAAAAGTCATTATAATGCAAAACTAAGATATTGAATCCAATAGAGTAGATTGCAAAAGCTATATTTGGTTGGGACTATAACACTTGGTGCAGATGTCATTACTATGGAAAATTTGGAAACATTGGAATGAATTGTGAAAAACATCATTTGAGGAAAAGAGATACTACTTGAAGATGTTTCATTTGTACAGAACTTGGTCATTTTGCCAAGATGAAAAGAAGGCAAAAGCTAATAACATCAAAAATAAAATAAGACATCAATGGGTTCCAAAGTCTACTAAGAATGCAAGTATGAGAAATGACGATCAAGTCACTCAAGAATTGGGTGACCACCATTTCCATTTGATTTCTCAAAGAAGAACTAGAACTAGGCTACTAGAAAAGATATCTAATACCAATTCTAGTTGATAGGAAAAACAATCCATATTAGCATTCAAGATGAAAAGGGATCACCAAGTAAGAGGTACTAGTTACTACCGAGTTACCTTCCTTATCGAGCGAGCTTGAGTTATAGATTCTTATTGTGCAAGGTTAGGAGTAACTAAATTTTATGTGGTTACTAAGCCATAGAAGACTCTACCGAGTATTTAATGCAAATGAAGTGGATGATAATCTGTCAATTTGGTCTAATATTTGTACCAACCATTTATGGTGAAATTTAATTTAAAAAGGGTGAAATTGAAGTCATTTCTCATTGTGAATTTTTGAGCGCTATTTGTGCGAAGCAATCTTCTGAGCAATCAAGCGATTTGAGCAAATTGTTACCAAACATTTTTGAGTTCTATTTTTTGGATACAATTTTTCAATTGTGTGTTGTCTTTGATGTTACATAAATGTCATATTAGTTATCAGTCAGAGTTTACTGAGTTTAGAAGGTTAGCAAAGAAGGTTTACAACGTCTACCAAGCATTCTCAGGCTTTACCTTGCATAGGCAGTTGTTACTGAGCTTTCAATGTTAGCAAAGGAAATTTAGTTATTACTGAGCTCACTTGGTCATCAAGAGAAAATAGTACAGGAAACAGTTCTAACCGAGCTTTTATGGACAGTGAAGGAAATATAGTTCTTACCGAGCTCACCTGGTAGCCAAAGGATTTCCTAGAAATTGCAGTGTTAATCGAGTTGAGATGGTTAACTCAGGAAATTATTTCTGGATGCAGTATTTACCAAGCAGGGTCGGCCAATGATGGATTCCATTATTTTGTGAAATAAAGTTTATTTGATATTTGTAGCCGACTGATATATGGTTTAATGGTAAATGTGACTTGTGAATGAGCTGACTTGATAATCTGAATGGTATATACAAGAGGTCAAGTTGTGAATTCTAAGTGTAAGGGATGGATTTGATGGAATGTGAATAAGAAGGAAGATTGATTAATGTGAAAGAAAATTTTGAAGGATGATCAAAGATAATTGAGGAGCATCAAAGCTATACTTGATCGAGAGGATCTAATAGTGCAGAATAGAGATCTGTAATTAGAAAATTCAGTTGCATCTTATATAGGTCAATTCATTGTTACTTTCTAACCATTGTAGCAGTAGTTTCAAAATCTCTTAACAGTGTTGGTTTAATAGCCATTTTGTAAATCCTCTAACAAGGTGATAGTTCAGTTGAATTTTTCTAAAGACCTCTAGCAAGGCCACTCCTAAAAGGGTGATTAAATCCTCTAATAGGGTCAAACCTAATAGTGTGTATTGTAACCTTTAACAAGGTTTTCTCCTAACAAGGCTCACTTCAGAAGAGTGAAAATTGGTAGCAAGTTACTTGGTGGTTTTTCCCATATTGGGTTTCCACATTAAATCTAGTGTCTCTTATGTTCATTTCATTTACTTTTGCATGCATATTAATAATTATAAATGCTAGATGATAAGTAACAAGTTAATCTACTAAGTTACAACATTCTTAGAGTGTTTCCTGAGTATCAACAGTAACTAGTTGTTTAAGACATCTAAGGGATTTGTGGATTTGTTTTTGTGGTATCTGATTCACCCTGCACTCTTAATTACTCCATCTATAATTCCAACACTCTCAAACCCTATCGAGAAAAGATGGCATCCACTAGTAGTAAAGAAAAAAGAGGTTTAGACATGTTGGTTCATGGTATGAAATGGAAGGCACTACATTTCAAGCTTACTCCTATAGTTGTGGAAACCATAGATCCAAGTGGAGTGCAATCTCAAATTCCACCAAAGGTACTCTTAATCAATGACATCGATTCTCATTTCAAATGTGCAATTTAGGATATTGGTACTTTGGAAATGGATGAAACCCTAGAGAAACTATGTGTTAATAGTGTATTGAAACTAAAACACCAACATATGGAAACTAAAGGTTTAACACATATTCCACATATGCCATGAGATTTTCAACTTAAGTGGATAAGATACATGCTCAGTTGTGTGCATAACGGTTAGCTATGGTTGGAGCAACCAATTCTAATAACAGAGAAGATAATCCACAGGATCACTGGTCTTCCCATGTTAACAAAAGCTAAAACAACTAAAACCCTAGGTTGGGTTGAACTAGAAAATAAAACCCTAGCCTAGTGGGGTGGAAGGGGAATGAAAATAAGTAGTGTGACTGGCATGGAATTGAAGTTTAATATTCATATCATCACACATGAGATATATAGCTCTAGCAGGTTGAATAGTGTGTCATGTGAAGCTATGGACTTGGCTTATAAGGTAGTTAATAATAACCTTTCTCTTCACCTTGCCGAGTTATTGTTGAATCAATTCAACAAAAACATGGAGAGCATCAAGACTTCAAAGAAAAATCCATGAAAGTTTGGTTCACTCTTGACATGTTTATTTTTCTATATTTAGAAATTATTTCCATCAAAAGGTACTATTGTTTGGAGAAAAGATGTGCCATTCCTTTATCAAATTAATGAATATATTGCTAAAATGGGAGAGAATTATATAAGTATCATGGAAAAATATTTTGATACATTTAAGGAGAAAATGAATAAAAAATTTCAAATTCCAAGGAAATTAGTTGAATATTATAAGGATAGTGTTTGTTTCATGGTAGATAGTGACAAGGTGTATATTCAGGTAGTTAGGCCAAGAATTGCATGGGTAAAACCTCTAGGATATGAGGTAAACATTAATGAAACTAAGGACATAATTGAAGCATTAATAAATGAGTTAGTTGATCCCAAGGCTACTTACTTTGGCACCTATGATGAGGCAAAGGCTAAGATAGAACTAGAGATCAAACTTCCTTTAGTAGTTAACAAGGGCAAGAAGAGGATTGCCAAATTGAAAACTAGTTCTACTCTAATATTAACTAAAGGAAAAGGTGAGATGAAGAAAAGTCAAAGGAAGAAGAAGCACTAAAGAAGAAGGGTATGTTAATAATTACCAAACCTGCCAAGACATCCACTTCTGTGTTCACAAGGAGATCCTCCAAGAAGAAAGCAGACAAAGAAGGAGGAGACATAATTTTCAAGAGATCTCCACCTACTTTTGAAGAGAGAATGAAAGAGTTGAAATCAAGTTCTTGCATCACAAACTTCAAAGCATTGAAATATGAGACTAGGACTACTAATGAGTATAAGCAAATAGAAGATATACTAATATCCAAGATGGGTAAGAGGAATTACTCACCTGCTCAGCTTACTAGCAGATTCCTAATGTTTTGATGGAAAAAATTAAACCAAGATGAGGGCATGCAACGCAAACTACAAAAGATATATATGAGAAGACCTTAAGGAAAAAATTTCCAAATTTGGATCACAAGGAGGTGAAAGAATCTTTGAAGAAAAATGAAGAAAAGTTAACTTTAAGATTCAACACCTGTCTTATTCTATTAAAAGAAATTGAGCATGTTGTGAAGAATGCTACAAACACATGGAAGAATGTCTATCTTCTTCACAAACTGAGTGATTTTTCTATTACTGTAACTGATAAGGATGATGATGATGATCAAGAGAAGAAAGACGAAGAGAAAAATGATGTAGAGGTGACTCATTTTGATAATGAAGATGATGAAGAGGAATAAGGGAAGGAAGCTACAGAGGAAGATACACAAGATGTTGAGGAAATTGAACCAGTTAAGATTGCTATAGTGATCATAAACTCACTTCCTTATTCTCCAAGAAAAAAATTGATAACATCAAGCCTGGAGATAGCCTCAGGAGGATTGATTGTAACCAGCATTGCAAAATCTCTGCACCAGTCCAGCTTAGTACTTCACTGATAGTAGTGCCTAGAACTTCATCTTCTGAGCAACAAGTTCTACCCTCTACATCAATTTTGGCTAAAATAGGAATTTCTACTAGTATTTTAATGAATGCAATATCAATTTTTGAAGCAAGTCCTACCATTTTTACTATTGTTTCCATTCCTAGTATGCAAGCAATAAGTGCAACGACAATTAAGACCAAGCTTCAATCGAGCACAAATTTTTTGACTAAAGGCAAAGAAAAGGAAGAGGATATAGATCTTGATGTGTAAATTTTCATTCCTAAATGAGACATATCAAATCTAAATCTAGATCAGATGCAAACTATTGGTGAACTTGTTCAAAAGAAAGCCAAGTAGCAAAGGCTAAGAGAAGAAAGAAACAAAGAGTTTAAGATCATTAAGGATGCTAAGAACATTCTAGTAGAGGCTCTAGGCATAGAGGCTAACACTTCTCAACCAATTTTGTATTAGTTGGCAAAGGCAGTCCAAAAATATAATGAAGATTTGGATGGACAGGATAAATTATTGTGGAAAGCTAAGACAATTTTTGAGAATAAAGTGTTAGAACTTATTGCTCAAAAAATTTCCATTCATCAAGTAGAGCTATCTAGTATTTTAGGCTCTCTACAGATCTCTTGCATTAAAATATCTTTACTTTTTGGTAAACTATGTGATACATCAATTTTCACAAAAGAAATAAGAGATAAATTATCAAAAATTGGCGAAGATCTAAAGGCAAGTGCACAACAATTGCAGCTTGAATCGAATTCTAGCTCTGCTCATTTTAATAAGATCATATTTCTAACAGATATGCAGGCAGAATTGCTTAAAGAAGAAGCAAGAATCAAATCAACATTGATGATATTTAGAATATGATTCCCCCTAACATGGATGCACTGTAGAAGCACATTGCACATTGAAAAATGCTCATCTATGAAACTAACTTCTCCATTGTAGACCGCATGATTGAATTGTTAGCTAAAGTGTAGGTTGCATTGCACACATGTAAGGTCTTGCAAGAGAATTGTGACAAGAATTTAATGCTTATCTTGAAGTTACACTTAGAATTCTTGTCACATTTTGGCATTACTATGTAAATACATATAGCATAAATCTTTGGCATTAATATTAAAAGGGGGGAGAACCTATAAGAAGATATAAGAAGATATGAGAAGATGTGAGAAAATATGAGGAGAAAGGGGGAGAAAATTAAAAGAAAATTGTAGAGAAAATGTATATTGTATAGTATACTGTATATTATGTATGGGGGAGCATTACCATGTACAAAAATATATCTATTACAAAACCAATATTGAAAAATCTCAAGAATAGTTTATTCTACCGAGTTGGAGACATAAGGTGATGGATAAAGATGTTTTGGAACATTCTTGAATTCAATTTTGACTGAAAAGTTTTTTTGTCACTAATGCCAAAAGGGGAGATTGTTGACATTCTAGTCATGTCTGTTATTAGTGACATACACTTATTTAGATTGTAAGTTCATACCAAGCTTATTATATAGTTAATAATGTTAATCAAGCATTTCAGTTGTTACCAAGTTCTATAGTTGCTACTGAGTCCTTTGGATAGATTTTAGTTTGCACCAAGCAGTTACTACTATGGTGATGATCAGTAGTGTAAACAGAGCATCTCAGTGTATGTTGAGTTTACCAGTGCAAACCGAGTTATGCAATGCTTACCAAGTTCACAATTGATGTGATGCAAGTCTAGTGTTAACCGAGCTACTCAGCGTTAACCAAGTGACTTAGCTTATACCAAGTTTGAAGTAATAGTATTGACCAAGTTATGCAGTGTGAATCAAGTGATTCAATTTATATGTTGAGTTTCATAGTATTCACTAAGTCACCAGTGTAGACTGAGTTCAAGACTACTTAGAAGTGATCAGTATGGAACAAGATTCTATGTCTACTGATTACATGATGATGCTAAACATTGATAGTAGATGTTGAGTATTAGAACTTCATTGAGTCAATCTTCAAAACCTAAATGTCTACACTTTGGTTGCCTTTTGTAATATTTGTGTAAACTTGTGTTGTGGCCAACTTTGTAATAATGTAATTGGATTGGTATATATGCAATATATTGTATCACATCCAAAGTGTCAAAAATGTAATCGTTAGAGAAGAGTAGAAGAAAAAATTACAAAGGCTACAACAATATAAGGAGCAGAAAAGATTTATCTATTACAACAAGGTGATTTGTAAAATTAAAGGAATCTCATTCAGCAAACCAAGTTGCAGATCAGAGATCAGCTACTGCTTCATCCTATTAGGTGGATCAATCAAATCCTTTAACAAGGCAGAAGTAATAGTCTTATATAAATCTCTTTATTGAGTGCATACTTCATTCTACATTTGTAAATCCTTTTGCAAGGTGGACCTAGTAGTTCTTATTGCTCCTAATAGGGCAGATCATCAGAAGTGATCATTGTAAGCCTTAACATGCAAACTTTATACTATAGTACTAGAGCTTGTGGCTATCATCCCCACCCTAGTTTTACTTTCTATTTGGAAGGTGTCTAGTTCATCAAATCTTGTGTGTTAAAGTGTTATGAATGCTTTATTGTTTTTAGATTCTGATGCATGCAATTAGATCAGAATATACATGAAGGATTAATTGCTAATTAAGGATAAAGTTTTATAAGTTACTGATTCACCCCTCCCCTCTTAGTAACTTAGCTTGTCACAATATTTCCAACAATAAAGCCTCTTTTCCTTCTACACCTTTTGCTTTAGAAGAACTAGATGCCATTACATGTATCTAAGGTTTGGAAAATTTGAAACTGCGTAGCTTGGCACATAATAAATACCTTATAAATCATGCTAAAATGATGTCATAGAGTCATTTAAATCTCCAAGAAATGCTCAAATCAAATACTCCAGATTGCCTTTAGCTCTTCATATTCTTCTTCAAACTCAAATGATGTCAAATGAACAAGAAATTGATCAAATAGTCCTTAAAACACTGCCTTTAATGCTAATTGCTTACATAGTTGCAAGCTTAACATCAATTGAATTTTTGGTTCACTCAACATCCATGCATCATTTCATACACTCAAAAACCACTACAAGCTCAACCTCAACTAAAATTTTTTATTAGCTCAACATCAACTAACATTTCACTCGACAACCACAAGAAACTTTTCATGCTTGATAGCAACATGAAAACTTGACAAAACCTAAAAATTTATCCTTGATTTCTAACAACACTTTGCATCTGTATTCATGTATGTGTAATATTTTCAAAAATAAATCCTTGGAACTAATGTATGTATATCTTTTAAATATCAGTCCCACATACCTCTTGATTGCTTAATTTGATGAGGTGTGATCACCTAACTCATTAGGTGAAGTGATCTCATCCACATTTGATGTGGCACAATCTTCCTTTCTCTTCCATGTCTTATTTATCTCATCTTTGACATTTTCAATATGTGCCTTGCCTTTTCCTTTGACCTTGTTGGACTATATCTTCTTATGTGACCAGTCTTCAAACAACTAAAACATGTGGTTTGACTTAACCACCCTTTTGCAATCACTTCTGAAGTGTGTTCTAATACAGTTCTTAGGAACATATCCATACTCTTGAAAATAGTGACAACTATACCTTGTATTATAATCCCAATTATAAGAGTTCCAATTATTCTTTACTTTTTTATTCTTGTTTGATGACCACTTGGGGTTTGGATGTACATTCAAAAGCTCTATGTCCATACTTTTAACAATCATAGCAGTATCCTTCAAATCTTTCAGTGTGCATGGTCTTGGTTCTGCATTCATGTTCTTGATGACTTTGTTTGTTGCACTTATGGTAGTGACTCATGTTCTTCTCCTTAATATTTTGATTTATAGTCTTTCTCCTAGACACATTAGTAGCATGTCCTATCTTTCCACAATTATGAAAAGTAGGTTTGGAGTTCTTACCTTTGTTACTTCTTTCTTTAGAACTTTTGGATGATTCTCCTTCTTCAGTACTAGTGTATCCTAGTCTAGATGTATCATTGTTAAATCTAGGGGATCTCATCAATTGTTTAAAGTACTTGATGGCTTTAATGGGTTTATTGAAGCTTTTAGCAAACTCCCTTTCCCTTTTCAAATCATTGCTCAACTATTTATTTTGCAACTTTAGTGTTGTGATCTTAATATCCTTAGCTTTCAGTTCATGATTTACAATCATCATTTGACCCAACATTTCACCTCACATAGTATCATGGCTTGTGATTCTTGCTCTCTCTTAAGATTTATGATCTCTTCAACTAGGGTGTTGTTCTTTTTCATTAGATCTACAATTGCTACATCAAATTCATTGGAATTTCCATTTGCAAATAGCTTAGTAGTGTCCATCTCTTGGTATTGTGTGTCATTTTGCTCAATAGCAATTTCTTTCCTTCTTCTCAATGATTTCTTTAGATGTTCTCTTGCTTTATTCAACTAATGTAGAATGATTTGTATTTCAATGTCTTGGTTCTCAATAACTCTTCCCAACTTGTAGACTTCCATTTCCAAGATCTTTCCTCAAAGTTGTTATACTTTACTTTCAGAGAAATGTGCTCTAATACCACTTTTTGGAATTACAATAGGAAAGGTAAACTTTGAGAAGGGTTTGGGGGGGGGGGGAATTATTGCTTTAAACTTTAACCCATAAATACATTCACCATACATCCATCTCACATATTCAATAAGTAATCTGAAATACCATTTAAAGCATATACATCTAAAGTATGTAAATGAGTAAGAATTCACACATATATGACACAAGATATGATTACCTAGAAACCCTCCAATGAGAAGGTAAAACTGGGGTGGGGATGACACCCACAAATATTCAATATTGTAATAATAAAGTGTATCCAATGAAGGTTAAAATGTTTGATCATGAAATATAATCTACCCTGTGAAAGGTTCACCCCATTAAAAGCTTACAAAGATTGTTAGATCTTATGCTATTAAAGGATTTCAACACCCTGTTACAAGTGTACCTAGTTAAAGGACTTCAGCTTACAATTAAGTAAGCACCTTGTTAGAAGATTTCAATACAGTGTGTTAGGACTACTCTATTAAGAGATTTAACTGATTTACCTATTATAATGTCTGAACAATGATCATGTGATTAGCACTCTATTGCTTGATATCAGATCACCTCTATCTTGTTGTGTACTTTATCCTTCTTGATTAGATGTCTCTCTATTATTAATTGTTTCCTAATTCTATTCTCCTTTAACTAATTCCATGATGTACTTCAGATCATAAACCTTGGTCACCATGAATTTCCTATTTGTGCATGCAATCTCTCATTCTCTCCCTTTTATCATTCATAAAAAGTTTAGGGTTTGTCCTCCTTAGGAAGACCTAGGTGACTTAGGGTTAGGTATGAGTCAACAATTTTGATTCATCCATATTGCCACTTAAACCTTCCCTTTACCTGATTGGATGCATGTAATACATAGGGATTCCCACTTAAGATTCACCCTTATCGATAAAAGATCATAAATCAATCCTTAAGTCGGCCCAAAAATGGTTTACATAGTAATTTTGTGCCACTACAAACAACTATGTAAAAACTGTGTTACTTGGCATCTAAAGTCCCTAGTGCTTGGTACTAACTATGACTTCAATGTTGTCACTTGGAAACTGAATGACTCAGCATGTATTTCTTTCTCAACTCTTGAATCACTCAACATATACTATCTTCTTGGCACTTGAGTGCCTCAGCACTCACCAAATTTACTCAACATGCTCTAACTTACATGTTGTGCTCAACATATGTTACTTGTTCAACATGTACTAAGTAAATGACTTAAGTGTATAAAACTCATCAAAATGAATCTAAGATTAACAACATTTAGTGCAACTCGAGTCATAGTTTGAGGGACTTGAGTCATAGTCAGAAGCTACCAAGTTACAACCAGATCAAATTGAGTTTGAAGGACTCGAGTCACAAAATGTGAAACTTGAGCTTATACAAAAGAACATGGAAAGGCTCATGGAACAAGTTCTAGATCCAAAGTACCTATGTTAGAAATATATGTTAGAAGGACACCATGCATCTAATCAAATCATTGGAGACAAGTAAGATGCTATAATGACAAGAAAGAAATTGAAAGATACATGTTTTCTTACTAAATTTTAACCTAGATTAGTTAAAGATACTTTGGATAATGAAAGTTGGGTTGAAGCAATGAATGGAGAGATATAAAAGATAGAAAAAATTAAGACTTGGACTCTTGTTCCTAGACCCAAGGATAAAAATTTAATTGGCACAAAGTGGGTTTTTAGAAATAAGTTGAATGAAGATAGAGAAATTTCTAAAAACAAAGCAAGGTTAGTATGCAAAGGTTATTATCAAGAAGAAGGTATTGATTATGGTGAAACTTTTTCTCTTGTTGCAATATTAGAAGGCATTAAGACTTTACTTGCTTATGATACATTTAAATGATTTAAGATTTATCAAATGGATGTGAAATCTACATTCTTGAATGGAATCCTTGAAGCAAAAGTTTATAGAGAACAACCTGAAGGTTTTGTAGATCCTAGCAAAAGAGATATGGTTTGTAAACTGCAAAAAGTATTGTATGGTCTCAAGAAAGCTCCTAGAGCTTGGTACAAAAGACTTCATAACTATTTGATGAATATTGGTTTTCAAAGGACAAATGATAACAACAACTTATATATGAAAGATAGACTAGACACGAAGATTGTGTTGGCAGAAATCTTTGTAGATGATACATTGTTTACTAGAAATGATAACTTGTGCAAACCTTTTTTAGAAGA
Source organism: Cupressus sempervirens (assembly GCA_028749045.1). Classification (NCBI taxonomy): domain Eukaryota; kingdom Viridiplantae; phylum Streptophyta; class Pinopsida; order Cupressales; family Cupressaceae; genus Cupressus; species Cupressus sempervirens. Next base: position 26,286,015 of record CM053786.1, read on the forward strand.
AATGAGTAAAGAATTTGAGATGTCCTTGTTTGGATAGATAAAATTCTTTTTTGGATTATAGATTCAACAAAAGAAAGATGATATCTACATTACTTAATCCAAATATATCAAGGAGATACTAAAGAATTTTGGAATGGAAGATTCAAGACCAGTTGAAACACCTATGCCTAATGGACATAAGCATTCCAAGAATGATTATTATGAGGAAGTAGATCAAACCACATATAGATTAATGATTATAAAATTGAAATATGTAATGCATAAAAGGCTTGCTATTACATTAGAAGTTGGTATGGTGGAAAGATTCTTAGCAAATCCAAAAGAAAATCATATGATGGAAATCAAGAGAATCATGAGATATTTGAAGGCTACTGAAGATTATGGATTATGGTATAAGAGAGGAGGCACTTTAGATTTGAAATCATTTACTGATGCTGATTAGGCATGAAGTTTTGATGACAAGAAGAGAACCACTGGTGGAGCATTCTTTCTTGGTAAAAGACAAGTGTGTTGGACAAGTAAGAAGAAACATAGCATTTCTTAGTCTACAATAGAAGAAGAGTATGTTACAACAGCAATTAATTGCTCTAATGTTATTTGGTTGAAGAGACTGTTGGCAGGTATGAAGGTAGAAATCAAGGATCCAATGGTTCTCTTCTATAATAACATTAGTACAATTAATATATCAAAGAATCTTGTGATGCATAACAAGACCAAGCACATTGCAATAAAATATCATTTTCTAAGAGAATTAGTGCAAGATAAAGAGGTAAGATTGAAATATGTGAATAATAAAGAACAAATTATAGACATATTCACTAATGCATTACCTAAGGATGAATTTTTGTATCTAATAGGTAAGTTAGGGGTCATTCCCCTATTTGAAACTCGCTAAATGAAGTTTAGTGATGCATCAACCAAAGCATGTTGAAGATCAGTCAAGTTGATGCAGTATTGAAAGGGCAGATTGCATATGAATCTATACATGAGGTACATTGATATTCATTGAATATTGTCTTTGGCATAAGATATCAAAGAGGGAGAGTGTGTTGTCACATTCATAAAAAAATTATAAAGAGAGAGAGTTTTGTGATGAGGGAAAGTTTGTGGAGAGTATCAATTAGAGATGTCAAAGAGGAAGAACTTGTTCTAAAATATTCAAAGTTGATATCAAAAAAAGGGAAAGTTTGCTATTAGAAGGAGATGTTGAAGATAGAGTTTTTTGACAGAGGGAGAAACTGAAGGCAAAAGGAGTTCACATTGATAGAGGGAGTTATCGTGGATGAGAATTAGAATGAAACTAAGGATATTATCCTTATTATTATTTTTCTCTAAAATTTAATTGTATTATGATATATTATGTTTCCATCAATACCAAAGAGGGAGATTGTTGAAAAAAATTGATAAACTGTATATTGTCTTTAATGTTACACAAAACATCATATCTTTACCAATTAGTATATGTCGAACTCACTCAGGTGATGAAGATAGCTTTATGTGTCTTCTGAGCATTCTAGTGTGTTCCAAGTTTAGAATATAGAGTCTATCAAGTTCACTCAATTATCAAAGAGAAGTTCATATAAGTTGAGTGTTAACCGAGCTCACTCGGGTAACAAATGAAATGTTGGATGGAGCTAGTATTAACTAAGCTCACTTGGTTACTAAAAGAATTTTGTGAAGATGCAGTGTTAACTGAGTCTACTTGGTTAACAAGGGAAAATCATTTCAAAGTCAGTGTCTACCGAGCAGGGTTAGCTAACAAAGGATTTTCTTGTTTTGGCATATTGAGTTTATTGGATTTGTTTGTTGGTTCTAGCTAATTGAGGAGATGAAAATTAATTATTCTAAGTTGTATTCAAGTTGACTTGATAATGTTTATGATATAAGTATAAGGCTGAGTTGAGGATTGAATGTGTGAGATCACATGGAAGAATAGAAGATGTTAAGAGGAAGGGAATTAGAAGGATAAGCATGATATCCTTGAGGAGCTACAAAGATACATTTCATCATGAAGGATCAAGTATTTGAGAAAAAATTGAGATCTGAAATCAACAATATAGTTGCATCAAAAATCAAGCCATGTCATTGTTACTCTCTAACCATTATAGCAATGATCTAAATCTCTTAACAGAGTTGGCTTAATAGCTTTTTGTAAATCCTCTAACAAGGTGGCATGTCTAGATTGAAGTGTCTAAAGACCTCTAACAAGGCCACTCTAAATAGGGTGATTATATCCTCGAATAGGTTCACACCTAACAGTGTGTTTTGTAACCTTTAATATGGTTGGCTCCTAATAGGGCTCAATTTAGAAGAGTGAAAATTAGTAACTAGTTATAATTAGTGGTTTTTTCCCAAATTGGGTTTCCACATTACATATTGGTGTCACTTGTATTCATTTTATTTCTTTCATGTGTATGCAACTAAAATAATCAAGGTTAATCACAAATAATATCCTAAGATTTGCATGTTAAGCATTTGTTGAGTTACAATTGTTATTTTAGTAGTTACCAAGTTACAACATATTATCAGTATTAACCAAGTGCCGGTGGGTTTACCAAGCTACAATATTTTAGTAGAGTTTATATTTTGTGATGACATCTAAGGGATCTAGGATTTATTTTAGTGGTAACTTATTCACCCCTCCCCTCTCAATTACTCCTCTTATATTTCCAACACATAGGTGTACTAACTGGTCTTGAATCTTCCATTCCAAAAAAAATAGTATCTCCTTGATATATTTGGATTGAGCAATGAAGATACCTTGCTTCCTTTGATATACTTGTAAGAAAAAAAAGTATTTGATCTCACTAAACATTGAGATTTCAAATTCCTTCTTCATTTTATCAAAAATTGATTTGCATAACACTTCCTTGCTTCCAAATATGATATCATCAACAAAAAATTTAGATAGCAATACCTCATTGTTTTTGTTAGTCTTCAACTACATTTTTACATTATCATTTGTTCTTGCAAATCCAATCTTCACCAAATAGTTATGTAGTTTTTTATACCATGCCCTAGGGGCTTGTTTCAAACCATATAAATTTTTTTGCAACTTACACACCATATTTTTCTTTCTATGATCCGCAAATCCTTTAGGCTTCTCTATGTATACTTCTTCAAGTATCTCATTCACAAATGTAGATTTGAAATCCATCTAATATACCTTAAATCCTTTATAAGAAGAATATGCAAGTAGTGTTCTAACTCCTTTTAGTCTTTCTATAGGGATAATATCTCTCCATTATCAACACCTTCTTCTTGTACATATCATTTTTGTACCAATCTAGCCTTGTTTCTTATGACTTCACCATTTTCATTTAGCTTGTTCTTGAATACCCACTTGTTAGGATTTACCTCAGATAGAAATAACAATTACATTCTAATATAAACAATATTAGGAAATAATAAATCACACAGAAAAGAACACAAGACACTAAGATTTAACGTGGTTCACCCAAACCTTTGGCTACATCCACCAAACAACAAGTCCAATATTATTATGGTCCAATGATTACAACTTGATTACAATCTACAACCCCTTATAGCTCAATACCACCACAAGAAGCAATTTTCACATCGACCACAATGAAACAATCCCTAACCCTAAGTCCTTTTATACAAGTTTGGCCATAAAATGCCAATAAATAGCATTTTTGTCTTTGGTCTAAGTACTAGTGTCCATGTTTTATTATTTTTCTATGTTCTCAATTTATTCATTCATTGCTTGTATCCAATTTTCATTCTCCAAAGAATCTTTTACATATTTGGGCTCAAACTCACAAAGTAAGTATGTATCACTTCTTAGTCTTTTTCTTGTCATAACAAAAAATTCTTTATCTCCAATTATTTTCTTAGGTGTGTGATGTCTCCTTTCATATTTTGCTAGGATAGGCTCTTTTCTTCTTTGTTCTTCAACAAGTTCATCTTGAAAAATAATTTCAAGTTCATTATCTCTCTCTTATTCAGGTTATAATTCATGCTCTGCATACTTAGCATTGTCTTCTTGATGTTCAGATTCCTTTTTTTGTGACTCGACATCATTTACCTATTGCTTGACACTTGTAGTTGGTTGCTTAGAACTGGCTGTTACAAATTGGCATTTCCAGTCTGTTGTAGATTTGCATCTTTGTTCTCTTGTTTAGGTGGGGTGAAATGAGCATTATTATTCACATAAATGAATGAATTGTAGTCTTTAGGTTTTGTCTTGCATTCAACTTCATTCTTTTCTGTATACTCAGCATCTTTTACATTTACACTTTCCACAACTTTGTTAGTGTTAGAGTTCAAACACCTATAAGCTTTGACCTTAGTGGAATAACCTAAGAATATGCTTTCATAACTTTTAGCATCAAGTTTTCCATTTCTATTATCTTTAAGTATGTAACATTTACTTCCAAAAAATTGAAATACTTTACATTAAGTGCACCTCCATACCACAATTCAAAAGGTGAAACATTTATACCTTTCTTGACTTGGACTTTGTTCAAGGTATAAATAGTTGTACTTACAACTTCTCTCAAGTATTTCTTTGACACATTTTTATCCATCATCAATGTTTTAGCACAATCTATGATTGATCTATTGTTGAGATAATGGGTGTTGCACACATTGCATAATATTGTTATTTTATTATTTTATTTTATTATGTAATGTTGTACCTAGATGGACGTGCAACATGTAAAGATTCCCATGGAATATTTTTTGATGAGTTGTATTGTAACATTGTAATAATATTTCATGTAATTATTTAATATTGGGGGAAAAGAATTAAATGCCCAATATTAAATGTGGGGTCAGTGGGTTAGGTAGCACATGGTATTAGCACATGGTTTATGTAATACCACTTGGTGGTTTTGTGGGACTTGCTACTATATAAGCAACCACAAGGGTAGTTGTTGTAGAGAGAGAGAAAAAAGAGTGACAAGGAGAAGACAAAAGGCAAGAGTCGAGCGGGACAAGGCTTGACAGGTTAGCCAAGGGAGCATTTGTGAAGTTGGAAGCATGGCATGGGATGTGTGGATTCATGCTTGTTCACATAGTTTGCTCGGTTGTGGCTATGGCCATGAAGGCTTCCATGGGTGTATGGCAATGGTATTTTTGCTGAATAATACATGGTGATGGATGCTTTTGGAGGCTGGGTTTTTCCCTCAATGAGGGTTTCCCAGGGTATATCTTGTGTCACAATTTTGTGGGTATGTTGTCTATTCTCTTGCATGTGGATTTTAATTTCGTGTTTATTTAAAATCTAGTATGGGTTATGTGGAAATGGTTATATTCTTTATTGCCAAGTTTCCTTACAAGTGATATCAGAGCTATGGTTTTATTATTGTAACCCTAGATTGAATCCATGGGAATGCATGAGAGGATAAAAGAAAGGGGCAAGATATATGAATAATTATTGCAGATCTGAGGGTTTTGGATTTGCTGTTATGATGGGATGTTAAAAGATTTGGGCATGGGAAATTGTTGGATAAAAAGGTTTTTCGGATGTCTTCATTTAAATAAGGGTTTTGGGGGGTAGCATGTAGAAATGACCTCCTGGGTAAAAACAGACCTCGCCATTGGATCCGGGTCGACATTTCCATAAAATTTGATATATATTATGCCCTAGTTTGGCCATGTTCAGAGAAAATGAAAGAGTTTTTTGGTTTCAGCCCATGATGGCCGTCAAATTTAATCCCGTCGGAATTTTCGTCACTGAAAAAAAAAACATTAAAAATGAAAAATCGTACTGAAAATGGTAAAAAAGACTGTCTTAGTAAAATGGCCATAACTTTCTCTCAGAATATCGGATTTCAGAGTTCTTATAGGCGTTGGAAAGCTAATTCAGAGCACTACAAGATGGTGTAGGTTTGGTTCCATGATTTTAAGATTTTGTCAGATTTTAAGAGCCCCAAAGTCAGATGTTGTTTATTTTGAGCACGGATTGGGGCATAACTTGGGCATACGGAGTCGGATTTTGGACTTCGAGTAGTCAACGGAAAGCTCTTGGAGATCTCTACACATTGGTTTAGATTTGGTGCAAGTTTGGCATGATTTATTTATTGATATATTTATCTGAACAATTTATAGGTATATTTTGACTATGGTAACATTGTGAGTTTATGGCATTGGAGATTTAAGTTTTGATGTCATTGTATACTCAAGTTTGGTCTCATGATGATATGGTTATCAGTGTTTGGTTTGGATATGCATGATGGCTTGTTGGATCTACAAGTTGTGCAGTGTTGTAAGCGGTCTATACTTACAGGTTGCATTTATAGCTTGGTTATGGGTTGTCTTTGCCCATTGATCTTTCATTATTGATACATATTCAGATTGGTGGCTTGGATTTGGGTTGTCTATGCCCTAAGTCACATGATTTTATTCTTCATGTAGAAGGGATGAGATGTTGTTACCAGGTACAGTCATGGTGGAGGATTATGGTTGACTATGCTGGCAGGTTGGACACTTTGAGAGCCAGATGCTCGGTTCATGGATGTGATCATGGTGTCATGGATTTTGGCACGACATGATTGGTTATACAGGTACATCCTTGATGTTCTTTAGCTTAGATTTCTGATTTGGTTATGGTGGTATATCTTCTTGGTTGAGGATCATGGTTATTTGGTTTTCTTTTGAGGAGCTCATGATGTGCACTTTGAGTTCTTTGATGGTTTGATGCCTTGGTTGATTCTCATGGTTAGAGGATGGTATTTTCATCACGATGTCATAGATAGCTTGGATACACGGTTTAGTGGGAGCTTGTGACAGTGATGGGGTGACAGTGCAGGATTAGTTCCTAGTTTGGTTTATATCTTCTTGGTTTGGAGAGGATGGATTTTATGATGCCATAGGTGACTTGGTACCATAGTTGAGTGGGAGTTCTTGGCATTGATATATTTATTGAGTGTTTGCAGATGTTGGAGGTTTGTCTTAGATCCTGTTGCTGCAGAAACGTCTTTGACATTTGCATGGTGCACTTGTTATCTTCATGGTGTTTGAAGATGGTTAGATCTTGAGGACTCATGGAGTTCTTGGTTATCTTCATGGTGTGTGGAGATGGTTCTTCCTGGTATGTGGAGATGGTTTTCTTCATGGTGTGTGGAGATGGTTGCATCTTGAGGACTCACAGGGTTCTTGGCAAAGGTGTGGTTTATGCTTTTATTTGGCATGTTATCCTTGGTGTAAGGATGGTTTTATTATTATGTCATGGTATACTCTTGATACGCGTTTAGAGTTGTGACATGTTATGGTGTGTTCAATATGGAGCATGTTATCTCTTTAGTTGAGATGGTTAGATCATGTTGTCATGTTTATGTTCCTGAGGCCATGGTTGGAACTTTGACATTGATCTTGGTTTAGTTTCTTAGTATTGAGTACACTAATCATAAGCTGGATACTTCATGATATTGCTATGTTGCATTTGGAGTTGGCATAGATTGATTGGTTACAGGTGCTCATGGATACTTAGAGATGGTGGTGATGCTGATTTCTCTTGGATTAGAGAAGTATTTGTTGGGATGGTTGATGGTTTCAGCAGGAAGTCCGAGGGGCAGTCACCTGATATGGACTTGAGAGGAGATTGTTCTTATTTGAGTCTTGGTTGGAGACTTGGGTATCTTGATGAGCATTCTCATTCCCCACTCTTGGTCTACTCGGCGGTTTGCTACTTGAGAGGTATAGCCCATTGTTTCTCTGAGTTGCATTATATTTATGCTTGTCTTTCATGGATATGGATCTTGAGCTATGGTACATGAGTTAGTTCTGGAGGGTTCATTTGAGAGATGGTTTAGCATTGGTTATCTCCATGTGCATATGTTGTTATGCTAGTTGAGTTTGGGAGATGGTTTTATATTGGGCATTTTCCTTGGATTAGGAATGGTTATTCCTTGGTTTTAGGTATGGTTTTATTGAGTTTGATCTTCTTGTGAGAGGCTTACATCCATGATTAGTTATATGGTATGCTTTGGGTGTTGTTGAGGCTTCTTGTTGGGGTTTTATGGAGGAGATCATACTTGCACAGTTTACATCTAGAGGTGTGTGTAGAAGGACATGATACATGTTCAGTTTTGCCTACATTGGATTTGAGATTGGTTAGAGATTGTGATCATTGGTTTGTGCTCATGTATGTCATGTGAGAGATGACATGGTTATTTCTTTATCTCTTTCCTTTGTTGGTTGTGGTGAACTTGGGAGAGCATTGGAGACTTGTTATGAGAGTTGTTCTTGCAGGATATCAGTTTATGTATTGTGGATGTCCTTGATACTACATGGATTCACTTCTTTGAGATGTGTTGAGTGGATTGGTTATAGATTTGACATTATCTTTTGCAGTGGGAGCTTCTTGGTATATATATGTGGCAGGTATTGCTCTTGAGGCTTATGATTGCAGGTTGCAGATTGGATATGTTGATGATATGAGATTCACTTGTTATACCTTTTTTGGAGGTATGGATAGTTGGATGGGTTTGGCACTTTGCTGTGGGTGCTATTTCAGCTATGGATATTTTGACAACTACAGATACATGTGATTACCTTTGGATCAGGTTTTTGTGCTTGAAATTTCAGTTGGTACAGGATTTTATGATCTTCTAATGCGACAGGTTGGGTGGCTTTCTCTTTGGATGGCTTCTATGTATGTCCAGTGGGAGTGGCATAATAGAAGGTGAGATCATTCATGTTCGAGATGCTGGATACTTTGATTTTGTTGCGGGTACCAGGATGGAGCACTTGGTGTATTTTGATCCATGATGGTGGATGTGCTGGGGGGGATTGTTCCCTTGTTCATTTATGTGGCTACGGATTGACCCTATGCAATGTATACAACAAGTGGGAGATTGTTGAGATAATGGGTGTTGCACACATTGCATAATATTGTTATTTTATTATTTTATTTTATTATGTAATGTTGTACCTAGATGGACGTGCAACATGTAAAGATTCCCATGGAATATTTTTTGATGAGTTGTATTGTAACATTGTAATAATATTTCATGTAATTATTTAATATTGGGGGAAAAGAATTAAATGCCCAATATTAAATGTGGGGTCAGTGGGTTAGGTAGCACATGGTATTAGCACATGGTTTATGTAATACCACTTGGTGGTTTTGTGGGACTTGCTACTATATAAGCAGCCACAAGGGTAGTTGTTGTAGAGAGAGAGAAAAAAGAGTGACAAGGAGAAGACAAAAGGCAAGAGTCGAGCGGGACAAGGCTTGACAGGTTAGCCAAGGGAGCATTTGTGAAGTTGGAAGCATGGCATGGGATGTGTGGATTCATGCTTGTTCACATAGTTTGCTCGGTTGTGGCTATGGCCATGAAGGCTTCCATGGGTGTATGGCAATGGTATTTTTGCTGAATAATACATGGTGATGGATGCTTTTGGAGGCTGGGTTTTTCCCTCAATGAGGGTTTCCCAGGGTATATCTTGTGTCACAATTTTGTGGGTATGTTGTCTATTCTCTTGCATGTGGATTTTAATTTCGTGTTTATTTCAAATCTAGTATGGGTTATGTGGAAACGGTTATATTCTTTATTGCCAAGTTTCCTTACATCTATATCTTCTTTTAGCTATCCCATTTTGAGGAGGGGTCCTGAGTGGAGATATTTGTCTTTTGATTCCTTTGTCATTGCAGAATATATTAAATTCATTGGAAATTAATTCACCACTTTTGTTAGATCTCAAGCATTTCAAACTATTCCTTGTCTCATTTTCAACTCTAGCCATATACCATTTAAATAACTAAAATGCATCATATTTTTCTTTAAGAAACATCATAGTCATCGAAAAATAGAATGAAATATTTGTCTCTACAATAGCTTTGATCACCAATAGGTCCACATTGGTCAGTATGAACTAATTCCAAAATATCATTTCATGAATATGTCTTGCTATTGAAACTAGACTTTGTCATTTTTCCTAATTGACATTGTTTACACACAACATTATCATTTATCATTTTTCTTAATTGACATTATTTACACATAGCATTATTAGGTTTCTTTAGTTTTGGAAAATTTCTTACTCTTTGTATTTTATTGATGCTAACCAAATTGTCAAAATTTACATGACATAACCTTTTGTTCCAAAACCAAATATCTTCATGTTGTGAAAAAAACATGTCTCATCAGATAAATCTAGAGACAACAAGTTACCTCTTGTTTGATCACCACTTCTAGTCAGTTTACCATCAACATGAAAAAAATTGGCCTTTCTGTGATGGAATTTAACTCTATAACCTGATCTTTTTAACTGTAAAACACTCAATAGATTATACTTAAGTCCTTGAACCCAATAATCATTGTTACATTTGATCTTATTTATTAGTTTTATTGATCATTTACCTTTTACAAGACATGGAACATCGTTACCAAATTTAACACAGCTACCCTTGTATGGTCCAATGTTCTCAAATTTACTTCTATCACCAATCCTATGATTAGAACCACCATTATCAATTATTCCTTTATCACTTTTATTCACATAAGATATTAATGCAATTTTTAATATTTATTAGAATCTTCTTTTATAGAAATATAGACTACTTCTTCATCATTACTTTCAAACTTTGTGTCAGTTTTTTCTTGAATAATATAACAAGATTTCTTACCTTTGTCTTTGTAGTCCTTTTTTTTCTTGTTGTCTCAGTCATCTCTTCTTCATTTGTACTTTATTTCCATTCTCTCATCCTTATCTTCTCTGTCAAGACATCTTTCAGTAATATGACCAAATTTGTTGCATGAATTTTTTATTATCAAAAGTTTATCTTTGTATTTTCCTTTTCCTCTTCTAAGTCTTCTAGCCATTAGTGCCTCAAGTTCATCAAGGTTGTCGTCAGAAGTATCGCTATCACCTTTCACTTGTTTTTGTTTTCCTTTCCTACTAAGAACTAATTATGATTTAAACCATATTCAATAATAGTAGGATTATAATTATCAAAATTAGACATTTCAAAAGCAGTAAGCCTACCAATCACACCTTCTAGAGTTAGGTATCAACTGGAGTACATCTCAATTCTTGTATTGTAGAATCCCTAATAGCATAAATAAGAAGTAGATTTTTCAATATCTTTCTTATAACTATTTTATCCTCAATCTTTCCATTTTTTCCTCTTATAGAATTGACAACCTCTTTGATTCTTACACAATACTAAACTATATTCTCACCTTCTGTCATTCTCATTTCATCAAATTTTCCTTTCAAGCTTTCTAATTTGGCTCTCATGACATTATCATCTCCTCCATATATGGTCTTCATTTTATCCCATATTTCCTTTTCATTCTTGAAATCATTTATGTCATCAAACTCAACATAGCTTAGGATTGAAGTAATCTCTAACATTGCTTGATTGTGCTCTTTCTTTTCTTTCATTTTTTGAGTAGTCAGAGGGACTCTTGTAATATTCAAATATACATTATCCACAAAATCTAGTGCAACATCACCAATACCAGCTATATGCAACCTCATCAATCTTTGCCATGTAGGAAAATTCTCTTTATTGAACTTTGGTACCTCCTTTTTGTACATCATGGTCTTTAGCTTTTAGTACCTTCAAAATTTTCTCTACAAGCACCAATTATATGATACCAATTGTTAGGATATTTAGAATAACTAAGAGGGGGGTGAATGAGTTATCCAAAATTTTGATGTACTAATTGAATAAACAATCACTTAAAAAACTACGAATGTTATCATTCCATAGCTTCGTCTCTATAGTCAACTTTAGTAACATCAAATAGTTGTCCACTGTCCTAAATATAATAGAATTGTAGAATGTAAAAATTAATTAGTAAAACACCATAAATAACATCCACATAAGTTTGACACTAGGATTTCATATGAAAATCCAATTTGAGAAAAACCATTAGTAACACATCACCAATTGTTCACTCTTTTGAAGTGAGCTCTGTTAGGAGTCAACCCTGTTAAAGGTTACAAAAAGTACTATTAAATGTGACATTCTTAAAGGATTTTATCACCATATCATGAGTGGTCTTGTTAGAGGACTTTAAAACATTCCATTAGAATTTCACCATGTTAAAGGATTTGCAAATGACTCTTAGGTCAATCTTGATTAAAGGATTACAAATATTGTTCACAATAGTTAGAAAGTATCAATAGGTTTTGATTTTTCAAGTGCAACCCACTTTTCATGTATAGATCTTAGTTCAACTCTTAAGTTGATTAATTGTCTGGCCTCCATTGTAATCTCAGTCTTGATTCTCTTGGCAACCCTTCAAGAAATCACTCTTCTTCTTCTCAACTCTTCTCAACCTTCTTCTTAGCTTCGCCAATCAATGAAATCAACAATTGCACCAATCGTTTAACATATGGAAATTACTTTAAATAATTCCTTGTCCCTCTTTAAATATGAAATTTTGATCTTTTGTCACTTAAATGTCACAGTAGATCTTAGGGTTTATGATTAGATTCAACACATTCAATGAATCTATTCACCATCTTCTTTATCTTCTTCTTTTCTAGAAACTTCTCTGGAATCCATTCCTTAGGCCAGTTACCTAATCCTCTCCTAGGATTAAATGATCCAACTCATTGATCCTTATCTTCAACATGCTTTCCATATTCCAAGAAATCAGCTTAGTCAATTAGGAATTATGATTTCTCACAAATTGTCAAAATGTTGTTCCATGACCAACACTATGGTCTAACACTCAGTCATCACTAGGTTAGTCAGTCGCTACTAAATTTTTTGAATGGCACATAAATTATCAGTTGGTCAATACTAATGCTTGATCACTACTAATTATGCTCATCTTGTTTTGTCTCTCGGTCAACATTAGCACCACTCAGCATATACTTCAAGTTCTTTAATCTTTTGCTATGTTGCTCGGTCAAACCTATGCATTTGATCTATCTTTGATCATATCTTCAAGAAATTAGTATTACCGTATTCTCCACTTGTAATATGATTTAAATAATTAGTTTATCTTTTCAAAGTATAACTAATCAAGTGTCCATTTATTTTGTCCTCTTCATTAATCAAATAGATATTACACTCAAATCAGATAGAAAATTATCTCACCAATAGGTTTGACATCAATAAAAACATAAAAATTGTTCCAATTATAGTTTTTGTCTTTACATATATATATATATATATATATATATTAGATATGGGTGATTTTGTCCAACTGTTGATTAACTAATTGTTGGAAATGTAATGACAAACAAGTCATTGAGGTTGGGGGTGGGGGGGAGGGGGTGGTAAATCAAGAACCACTTAAACTTTTCACACGTGAAATACTTATGTTTTGCTTCATTAGATTATCTAATCTACTATCGTGCATGAACATAGAGCAATAAAGAAATCAACACCATAACACTTTGACACAATATTTGGTAACCCAAAAACCCTCCAAGGAGAAGGTAAAACTAGGGTGGGGATGATGGCCACAATGCTTCACTACTATAGTAATAAATTTTCTTGTTGGGGCTTACAATTGATCAATTTTCGTGATCTACTCTGTTAGGAGTATGAAGGATTGTTAGGTCCATCTTGTGAAAGAATTTTATAATACAATGAAGTATGTAATCTATTAAGAGTCTTACAAAGGGTTGTTAGGTCCACCTAGTTAAAGGATTTGACTAATGCACCTATTAGGATTAATTAGTAGGTTGATCTTTTCTTTGCAATTCTGTTTGCTAATGTAGATCCTTTGAATAATATGATCACCTTATTGTGATAGACAAGTCTCTTCTTTGTCCTCTATACTGCTTGGTAGCCTTCTTACTCAATCTGCTATGTCTCACTTTATATTCCATATTTTCTTCATGTATTAATAAACAAATAATTTTCCTTCCTTAAATATCCACCAAACAAAATCTTCATTCCAATTCAGCTCAAACAAAGATGTCTTTACAATAACCAAATTATACCTTCAAGTGGACCAAATGCTGATGCTTGGGCCACACTGTACACTTTGTTTATGCTTAGGCAATATGGTGAGCTTGGGTGATACTTTGGAACTTAGGTAACAATAGATAATCATGTAACACACTAGCACTCAAGTGACATAAAAGCATACTAACTTGAATTGGTAGCTTGATTCATACTAAGAACTCGACGAGTACTATGAACTCAATTCACACTGAGAACTAGATCATTTATACTACAAGCTTGGTTAACACAATATATCCTTGATCTAATTAGACTACATTGGAACATGTTTTCTTATGGAAAGCTTGGTCTTAGTAATAACTGACCTTCCTGGATGATTTAAGTGTTTTATCAGTAATTGACAATATGTCTTTCCATAGGGTCAACAATAATAACCATAGAAGGATTATCTCTAGATTAATTCCATCTGAGTAAAGCTACAATGTCAACACTCCCTCTTAGCTAGGGAGGATTATTATTGAACACATTATACTCATAATCATATAGAGAGATATCATCTCAATATGATATTATTGGAAAAGATATTAACATATATCCATCAACTTAGATGTTATCTTTTGATATCATCCAAAGTATTATTCAACAAGAAATATCAACCATATCATATTCATATTCTTGTGACATGATCACTAGTATCAGCATCAAGATACCTATCAACAAGAATATCACAATAAATCATATCCTAGAAGGATATAAGTTATCTAATTTCCATGATATTCTGGGATTAAAAACTAAGTGTAGTCTATCAAATAACAACCTTGATCTCAAGGATAACAAAGTAGACTCCTACATCATAGGTATCACAATCTCTAGCATATTCTTTAATTTAAACTTAATGAAGTCCATCATGATACATTAATTCAATTCACTTACCTACTAGAGTAGGCTTCAATACCAAATTCATCATAATTCACAAAGTCAACCCATTACTATAACTCAAGTTTAGAAGACAAATCAATAATGTTCATCAATCAAAAAACACTATTAATGCTTGGAAAACTATAGAACTCAGTTGAAGTTGAAGCTCAATCCATACTGATCAGTTTCAATAGCACAAACTCGATCAACATTGCATGACTCAGTGAACATTGAGAAACTTGGTAGATACTGAATCACTCTGTTAATATTGCATGACTTAGTCAACAATGTATTTACTTTGATAACATTGTGAGCTTGGTAGATACTGTAGAACTTGGTTAACACTATAGAGCTCGGTTAACACTAAGATCTTCATCACTTCTACTTGATAGCTCAAGAGACTCTCCTACACTCGAGTTATAATTTAAATTGTCTTAGATGCACAGTAGAAATTGTAAAGCTCAACATGAACTGCATTCTGACTACTTAGTGTGGCTACAACTCAAATAATTGGTTAACACTGCTAGATGAATGATAAGCTCAATAGAAACTATAGAGGTTGGTAGCAATGTAACCAACTAAGTGTTAAGTCGCTAATAGACAAATTGACCTTAATGTCCACAATCTCCCCCCTTTGGCATTAGTGACAAAATCACTTGTCCTACCAAAAATCTAAATTCTCAAAATTAAAAGTCAAAAACTTCCTTTATCAACATTCTTTGTCTTCAACTCATTTTTTGACTTACTGTTGTTGTAGCTCAATAAATTACTCTTTTTTTTTTCAAAATTGCTTTTGTAAACATTTTTATTGCTTAGCTATACATATATCTACATATTACTACTCTCCTATATATATATATATATATATATATATATATCTATATCTATGATAATATTTTTTTTAAATGTACAAATAATCTTCTTCTCTCCCTTTAAACATACCATACTCTATATAGATAATCTTCTTATCCCCCTTTTTAACATAAATGTCAAAGGTGTATAATATCTATAACCAAAATGTGACAAGAAATAGTGTGTACCCTCAAAATCATTGACATAGTCATGTTCCAATTCTCTTGCAATATCTTACTTGTATGCAAGGCTATCTATATCTCTGTTGGGAATTCCATCATGTGGTCAACTATGGAGAAGTTGTTGTCATGGATGAGTGTCTTCGCATGTGCAATGTGCTTTTGCAGTGCATCCATGTTTGAAAGAATCATGCCCTAAATTTATGCATGTCTAGCCCTAATTCTGACTTCTTCCCTCAACAACATTCCTTAGAGATATGTCAAATATCTGATCCTTGTAAAGTGTGTAGAAATATAACTAGGATCAAGTGATAGTTGGTGTACACTTATCTTCATATCCTCATCTATCTTGGATAATTTATCCTTGATTTCCCTTGTAAAGATATATGTATCACTCAATGTGACAAATAATGAAACAACATTATTGACAGGTGTTTCTAGAGTAGCAAGAATAGTAGACATGTCTACTTGATCAATAGAATCTTCTATGCTACCTATTCCAAAAAAATATTTTTAAATTTTCTCTCAGCTCTCTGCAATAGTCTTTCTTGTCCGTTCAATTCTTCATTGTACTTGTGGACAATTTCAACTAATTGATCCAGAATAGGTTTTTTCCCATCAACCTCAATTTTTAGAGCATCAACAAATATGCTCTTTATGTCCTCAAGGACTTGATTAATTTTATTCCTCTCTTCTCTAAGCTTCATTTTCATAGCCCTCTTCTTCCAAATTTATCCAATGGTATCCATCTCTTCCAGAGTGAGGTTAAAGGTATCCCAATTTGGAACAACAATGTCCTCGTTTAGATCAATTTCTTCCTCTTCTTTACCCTTAATCTTTGGAATGTTAGAATGAACAAATTCTTTTCCCTTATTTAGAACTTCAGTGCTCAGTTGAGACTTATTCTCAACTGTTATTGCACTGGCCATGGTAGAAACAATAGTTAAAAAAGTAGGAATAACACCAACAATACTAACAACAGAGATAACATTAACAATAGAAATAACTTTTTGTTACTTAGTCAAGCCTGATGCTGGAAAGACTTGTTGCTTGATAGGTAAAGTGCTAGGCACTTTAGTCATTGAAGCACTCGGCAGAGTAATTATAGAGATTGGTTGTGTGCTTGGTGTAGAAAATTTGACCTCAACCAACTTGGTAGAAGCATTCTCTAAGCCTGACTGCACTAAGGCTTTGCTCAGCGAGTGAGGAAAGGAAGTCATAACTTTTGTTGTAATATTTTTTACATCTGTTTCCTCAATACTCTATATTTTTGGAAGACTTCCTCTAGTAGCTTCTTGATCTTCTTCCTCATTATCAAGATTGATATCATCTATCTCATCATCTCTGATTTCTACTTCTTCTTTAACATCATCATCTTCACCATCTTTATCATCAACATGCACAACAAAGTCACTAGGCTTGTGTAGCCCATAGATGTTTTTCCATGTGGTAGTTTATATGAGCAATGTTAGTATGCTAATAGAAACCAAATTTAAATAAAGCTTCTACAAACTAAACAAAATTCATAAACTTCAAGATACACTAAGATGAGCTCTGAATTGAGAATATGAGCCATTAATGGGCTCTCTCAATAAGAAGCTTTCTTGTTGAGTGGATTTATCTAAATAGATAGGATGTATGCTCAAGCTTATGCTTCAAAAAGGGCTTCAAATGGAGGTGGAATTTGGGTGTGAGTGTATGGTTTTGATGTAAAATGGCTTCTTAAAATGGCATTATGACTTTACTTCATGGATTGTGTTTTTTTGCAAAGGGGAAGGATCCAATTTATAGGCAAGAGGCTTGAGAGATTGAGGGCTAAGATGCAAGGATGGGGAAAAGCTCATGGAGGGCTCAGATTGCATGAGAGGAGAGCACATGGATTGTGCTTCCTTACAGCCAATCAGGGAGTGACACATGTCACAGGGTGAGAGGATGGAGGAAAGGGGAAGGATGAGTCAACAAAGGAGGCTCAAGGGATAAAATCTTCATAAAGACCCTCATAATGGCTTGTAAGAGCAATGAAAAGGCTTGGAAGAGTCATTTATGGCCTAGTGGACTTCATAAAGTTTTATGGTTGGGATATTTTGAGGGAGATGAGAGGAATTTTGACTTGGGCTTGATTAGGAAGGTTTTAAGCCTACTTAAGATTGTGCAAATGATTAGAGGATGGATTAGGATGGTTTAGGATTAGCTTAGGGATAGGCAAGTGGATGGCATTTAATGAGGGTGGGTGAAGGAGGAGATATTTGTTAACTTTGGCTTGGGTTAGTAAGTCTTAACCCATGTTTAGTGAATGTCACAAGGTTAGGAGGGGATTAGGATTAGGTTTAAAGACATCTTCTAGAAGATTCTAGACTTTGGATGAGGATAAAGACTTTCTAGAATAGTCTAGAACTTCCTAGGATGAGGATGAAGACTTTCTAGAAGAATCTAGAACTTCTTAGGATGAGGATAAATTAGATTTTTAGGAAATAAATAAAGTTTCATTTATTTCAAGGGTTTGCGTTGAGGAGATATTTATTAAAACTTTTAAAATAAACATGAGGATTAATATTTAATCTTAATTAAATATTTTGAGTTGGGATTAGGGGTAGGAAATGATGGGATTAGCCTTTAATCAAAATTAAAGAAGGATTAGAAGATTTTGGAAGAGGTTAGTGGTCTTAAGGAAACTGACCAAGTTTTGGGCAAAAAATAATTTATTTATTTATTTTGGATTTTTTAGTCAATTTATTAATTAAATAATTAATAAATAAGGAAATAATGTTTCAATAAGATTTAAACATTTTTGGGAGGGATTCCTTAATTAAATATTTTTAATTAAGATAATGGGATTTAATGGCATAAAAATTAATTAATTAATAAATGATGATGTCATCAAGAATTTTTTCAAAAAATAAAAATACTTTATTTTCTAAAGGATTTAGGTGTCTACAAGTAGTAGTAGACCTCACCGCAAATTCAATGTCTTTTAGCAATATTAGACATGTATTGAATTTGAGTGTGAGTTTCTTCTCATTTTCTTTCAATGTTGAGATCATTCTGCAGTCTTTCATTCTTTTTCCTCAAATTGATGAGCTCTTGATTTACATCATTGAGTTGATTAATAAATTTTGTTTGCTGAAGGGATAGTTGTCGAATTTCATTATCTTTTTCTTCTTTGGATTTATTAATTACTTCCATGACTTCAGATAATCTAACTGATTGGATATAAACCTTGTTGCAATCAACCATGAAAAATATGTCCTACTCATAATCTTCTACTAGTTTCCTAGGTATCTTAAATATGTTTTGCATCTTCTCCTTGAATGTCTCAAAATAGTTATCCATAATACTGTCAAATTTTTCTCTTGTTTTTGTAACTTAAGTTTAGAAGACAAAAGTTGATGATGTTCTGACACTTGAAAAACACTATAAACACTTAGAAACTCTTGCACTTAGTTGAAGTTGAAGCTCAGTCCATACTAATCACTTCGAGTAGCATGAACTCAATCAACACTGTATGACTCGGTGAACTTTGAGAAACTCGATAGATATTGACTTTGTTAACATTGCAAGCTTGGTAGATATTGTAAAACCTGGTTAACACTAAGATCTTCATCACTTCTACTAGATAGCTTGGTAGAATCTACTATGCTTGGGCTATACTATAAACTATCTCAGATGCACAATAGACACTATGAAGCTCAACATGAATTGCATTCTGACTACTTAGCTTGGTTTTAACTAAAAGACTGCTAGATGAATCATAAGCTCAAAAGAAAATGTAGAGCTTGATAGCAATGTAACCAACTAAGTGTTAAGTCACTAATAGACAAATTGACCTTAATGTCAATAGCTACATGGATTTCTCAAATTGAGTTGGATTGAACTCAGGTTGTGACATCTGAATGATTTAGGAGAATCATTTCTTTTAACCCCAGTCGTGTTATGTAGGAGCATCCTAGGTTGCATTTCTGTCTTGCATGTTTTCCTTTTCTTAGTTGCTACCAAGTTGAATTACTGAGTTTCTTAGTTGTTGCCAAGTTCGTAGTGGTTGCAAAGTTTGAAATTGGTACTAAGTTTGTAGTGGTTTCTAAGTTCACATTTGTTGTCATGTTCCTTTGGTTTCTAAGTTCCTTTTGTTGCCGGGTGACAATGTTTTGGTTTGGGTCCTTCCTTGACTGAGTTTTTTGTGTCTAGTTCCACTTTGGGCCAACCTTGCAAGTTAATTTGTATTTCATATTTAATATCTATTGAGACCCGACTTGTGGCTTATTTTGGCATTTAATATAAGGGTTTAATTAGTTGGTATTTTCAATAGGTTGACTTATGGTGGTGCATGTATTTAAGAGAGTCTTAGGTAGAGTCTTACAAACATCAAGGAAGTATATATAGAAGATAGATTAGGAAGAGTAGAAGTAGACTTGGAATGTGAAGTTGACTCTTCAAAGCTTGATATTTGAGTTGTAATATTGGTCATAACCTAGAAGGTCTTACAGTTGGTCATGTAATTTAATAATTTGATGAATTTATAAATCATTGTGCTTCTCTTATCTCCTCTGGCTGGTGTTATTTGTGTTGTTTTCCACTATGTTTACTCTTGCAGTTGACCTAGATAGCTAGGTGTGCCTTTGGCCCTAGTTATTCCTTGTCCTCCCTATGTCAAAATGTGTAAAGTTTAAAGAGAACATTTTAGATACTTACTAAGCCATTGCCCAAGGATGCTTTTGAGTATCTAATAAGTAAATTGGGGGTCATTTCCCTATCCAAAATTCCCTAGGTGAAAATAAATGTTGCATCAATTCATGGATGAATTATATTATCTTTGTGGATTTGATGCAAAAGTTCACACTTTAGGAATATTTTTGAAGTTGCGAAAATGACTATAATGAAATTGATGTATACTATACATCCAAGGTACAAGGATAACTTCACTATTTTTTATAAGTTTCATATTGAAATTTATAATGATCTTTATATTGTAGTCAAATGGGGAGAAGTCTTCAAAAGCCGGTGAGAAATTGTAAGTGTACAAGATGGAGAAGTATGTCAAAGAGTGGGAGATTATCAAATGGTGAAGTATACCCAAAAGGGGAGAGAATTTGAAATGTTGATGAAGATATGTTTTTTTGAAGGTACATACTAAGTTACAAAGAACCTATTGATGAAGATAAAGAGTTGAAAAGTTGTATAGTTGACAACGCGTACATTTTGATTATCTTATTGAATATTTTGTAATGTAGAATCATATGTTATGTGTTGCCATAAATTCCAAAGGGGGGTATTGTTAGCCCCGACTAATAATCTAATTAGTAATACTATGAATGTATGTAAAAGAGTCATATCAATTGTTATGTTTTCATTGATTTCAAATCTTAGTTGGATAGACATTATGCTAATTTAGTAGAGTGTCATATCAATATTATTGATGAAGAGGATTTGGTTGATGAATATGATTTGAAGAAAGTATGTTGAAGATTGATTTGATAAATATGGTATTCAATGGGCACTTGAATGATTTGAGTAGTGATAATACAATGTTGGTTTGATTATTTTATAATCATGTAATATTGTAATGTATTGAGCTATGTAAGCTTAATCAAATGGCAAGGTCAAATAATGAAGAAAATAATTTTCAAACGACTTTACTGTTCACTGAGCAGTTGGCAAAAGTAAGATGAAAATTTAGTATTTCACAAGTGAGTCTAGTATTAATGAGTACTATATTACCTGAGTGAAATGTTATGTTCACTGAGTGACAACTAGAAGAAAAAAAGTGTAAATATGGAATTTGTGGGCAACTTTTGATGAAAAATGGAATGTGATAGATGTTCAAAGGTGCGAGTCAAACTTTGTTACAAGATCAATGATTGGGAAAATTAAATAAGGATCTAATGATGGAGATTAATGAAGGATAAGGAAGAGCATTAAGTTCTCTAAAATTTCTATTTTTAATGTGGTTAAATTTATTGAATTTGAGATCGAAGATTGTGATTAAGTAAAAATAAAAGGAAGAATCTAGAATCTCTCTAGATGCCTATTTAAGGAGATGTCCAAAATAGTTTTAGGTTGCTAATGGTACTGATGAGGTTATTAATTCAAAGATAATTATGTGATGATAAGATTTTTTTGAATGGGAAGTTGGTGAAGGTTAAAGAAGATAGTTGAACTAGGTGAACTGAGAAGAGTTGAAGGAGAAAGAGGAGTGAATCAACCAATCAAGAGAATAGGGTAAAGAGATTAGAGTAAAGAGATTAGAGTGAGATATTAGAAAGAGACAAGAATAGAAAGGAGATATGAGAAAGTAAGGTAGTTTTATACCTAAAAAAATCATTTTTACACTGTTAATTTCTAATTGTTTTAGCATAAAATCTTTTAGACTGAGTAGACCTAACAAGTTTATTAAATCCTATATGGTAACATCAATTAGTGGTGTTTGTATTCCTTTAGAGTAGGCCACTCTTTAGATAGGATCAAGGAGTGATAGGTCTAGGTGATCTTTTGGTTGAAATCCTCTAACAAGGTCATATTAACAATGTGTGTGTAACCTTTAACAAGGTTGGTTCCTAACAGAGCTCACTTTGGAAGAGTGAAAAATTTGGATTGTTGGTCCCAGGTAATTTTTCCCTTCATAGGGTTTCCACATTAAAATCTTGGTGTCAATTGTGTAAATATTGTTATGTTACAAGTTGTTTTACATGTTATTTTCATTTTATTTCAACTTGGTAAAAACTAAGTTTATGGTTGGTAATAATTAAGTGACGTTACTATTAGTTAGTTATAATAGAACAATAAATGATAAGTTTTGAGTAAAGTGTTTGAATGAGTTAATTGTGAAGATGAATGAATACACTGAGTGATATGATGACTATGAATGTTGTTCAGTACTGAAGTTGTTAAAAGGGACTATAGGATAATTGAACATTATTGATTTACCCCAACCCCCCTCTTAGTTATCTTATATATATAACATCTTATGCACTAAATTCAAATATTATAACACTCAAAATGACAATCAACTATCCAAATTTTTCACGTAAGGGTCCTATGAAAGTAAGTGAAAACTATATTTATATTTTAAGGATATGAGCACAAAAGTGATTATTTCCATGAGATAAACTCACCATGTGATCTTCTACAAGATCAAAAATATTATATGGATCAAAATACAACTAAATTTTTTGAAGGATATATATTTTTAGTTTTTTAAATTTATGTTTTACAAATTTATACATGAAATAAGCCAAAATAACACATTATTACAAAAATGATGATAAATGTAAAATAGATCAGATAAAAAAGCATCATATACACTTGTTTCTACTACTTACATATGTTATGGTAACTGTAGTGATAAAAATTGTACCTAGATTTAAATTTTTCATTACTATGTTTTACACAGATTTTTTATTTTTCATTGTCTATGAGTTTTTACCATATTGTTTCACCTCTTCTCACCCAATTTATCACTTTTCCCTTCATTCATTTATTGTTTTCCCTTATCATGTGTGCATTATATAACTATTAGTTTCTCTTCCATTGTGATAGTTATCTATTTCTATAAAGCTTAACCCATAACTCCCAAGAATCACCTACATGCAAACACCAGCCATAGAAAGAGAGGAACAAAGCTATGGAGGTTGGAATTCACTAATCCATAGAGGAGAAATTCTTAATGTGCAAAAGATTAAAAAAATTATTCAATAAAAAAAGTGTTAATTACAAAGAGAGATACATCCTTATAAAGGAGATCAAAACCCTAAAAGGAAACTAGCCTAGGTTTCCTAATAATAATGAATAAAAGAATTAATTAAGATATGCCTAAGGTTTAGGTAAATAAACTATAAATAATAAGGCAACAACTTATTACTCTAACACCCTCCCTTAAGATAAAATTAGGATGTAGCTAAAAACCTAAAAACCACTATTGAAAGTTAATCCGAGTCGTGACAACTAGACATGATGATGAACCCAATCACAACTAAATTCTAGTAAAGAGAAGAAATAGAGAAAACTACATGGGAAAAACCCTACTCCAAAAAAGAGATAGAATGAATGTCCTAGAAGATAGGAACAAAAGGATGATCATGAAGAACACCACAGAAGCATGAAGTTGCAAACACTATCAAACTATTGACCTAAAGAACCTCCACTAAATAGAACATAACCAGGTAGAGAAGAGAAATTTTGAAGAGTTAATCAATAGAAGATGGAAGATATTTTCATGGCCTCCAAAAATAAGAATGAAAAAATGTCCATATGGTAAATGATTGATCTCATTGAAATGCATGGGTATCCATCCACTACAATCACCTAGTACATAGGATCAAATACAAAATACATAGCTCACTCCTTCAAACCAAGAAAGGAATAGAACCAACTTAAACCCCCAATAATGTTGATAGTTAAGACATTAACACTGAAATTGAATGCATAACCTCTTGTAGAAAGAAGAACTAGGGCAATTGGGAGTGCAAAAGAAGTACAAACACCTAAAAAGACATGTGCCATCAACACATCATGGGGCTAATTTCATAGAAGGAATACTCACTTGACAAAGGAAGATGGCAAAAATGGCCAACTTGAAACCCTCCAAGGCACTTTATAACTCAAACTTTTGCTTAAAAGAACACCTCCCTTTTAATAATAAGGCTCTTTTTCCAAGGAGTCTTCTTTTTAAAGACAACCTAGCCTCTAAGAAAAATTGGGTAAAAAATAAAAATAGGATCTCCTGGATTTGTGTGCCTAGGTCACATAGCCTAGAGGCAATTTTTTTTTTTCTCAAAAGCAACTTTGTCTAAAATGGACAAATATTATATGGAAATATGAGTTTTTGGGTGTTTTGAGCTCAACAGTGATGTCTTTTTGGGCTCGAAGTGACCCAAAATTAAGGTTCCTATAGATCCAATAAAAAATTCTCTACAAAATTAAGATCTAAAAAACAAATTTGAACCTCTCGTGTAGAGAACAAGGGTATGAAATTTTGGAGCTCTGATACCATGTTGAAGTTGAGGAGACTTTCTTGATTTGCATAAGAGAATTTTTTATTCAATCAAGTTTTTAGTAAAGTGTTTGAAATTTCAACCCAGAGCTCCCAAGAATCAACTACATGAAAACACCTATCATAGAAAGAGAAGAGAAAACCTATGGAGGTTGGAATTCATAGGTCCACAAAGGAGACATTCTTGATGTGCAAAGGGGAATTTTCTATTCAATCAAAAAGTGATAATTGCAAAGAGAGATTCATCCTTATAAAAGAGACCAAATCCCTAAAAGAAAACTAACCTAGGTTGCATGATAATAATTAATAAAATAGTTGATCATTATATGCATAAAATTTAGCTTAATTAAACTAGAGATAATAAGACAATACCTTATTACTCTAATAGATACTTCTTACAACCCTTATATATCTAATAATCATTTCACTGAATTTTCAAATATCCTAAATTCATGTTAAAAACCACCAATCATTTGTATTGAAATGATATGATAATATATGATAACATTATAAAGGATGCAAAAATGGGCTCATGGTATATTGAAATGATAATGTATTAAGGTGAATATTCATGTGGAGACATCACATCTAGTGATCTATGTAGTAATTTTTGTTAGAAACTACAATTGAAACAATTGTTATGTTGTCATTTACGTCCAACCTTATTGGTGAGATTTTTGAAATTCTTTAGAATAATTGAGAGAGGGGGGTTGAATCAGTTATTCAAGTTCCAAATGTCCAAATAAAACTTTTTACAATTCAGTGAACCCATAAAACTTTCTTAACCATGCATGTATTCATTGTTGTGTAAACCAAAATTGATATGTTACTGAAACATTAACATGTAGAGATGTAAAGCATAAAACACAACACATCCATTAGTACACATGACATAATGATTTAACATAGAAACCCAATTTGAGAAAAACCACCAGTAACATGCTACTCCTTTCTCACTCTTCTGAAGTGATGCCTTGTTAAAGGCCAACCCTGTTAAAGGTTACAATATACACTATTAAATGTGACCTAGTTAAGGGATTTCAATCACCCTGTTAAAAGTGAGCCTTGTTAGAGGACTTTAGGTCATTCACTTGGAATGCCACCTAGTTAAAGAATTTTCCAATGACTATTAAGTCAACCTTTCTCCAAAGGATTTTACCCTAATCTGATACTATTGTTAGACAGTAATAGTAGAGTTTGATCTGATACAACTTACAACCTTACTTGCAAATTACAAATCACTATTCAGTCCTTAACTTTGCTTGGCCTTGAATATTTGTAGTTCTGATAGGTTGTTCACCCTTCAAACATTCATCTTCATTAAGCCTTCTTGCTTAGTTTTCCATTGCAGACTTCTTCTCTTGAGTCACTTGATGAAGCAAACCCTTCTTCCTTCACCTTGTTAGATTTTTGCATCTAAAAACTCTTTGAACTCTTACCAACCTTGCTTCATGACCATGCATCCCTAGATATAGGGAATTAGAACTCTTTTTTCCACACATTTTCCATCTCAAAAATTAGGGTTTTTGATGGATTAGGTAGGATACAATGTATCTACCCCACATCTTGTCTTCTCTAGAAACTTCTCCTAGAATCCATTTGAATTTTCCACCAAAATAGTTTACATAAAATTCAATGCCTCCAACTCATCAATCTTATCTTCTCCTGATTCACAAGTTCCAAGAAAACAAACTTGTTGGCTTTTATTTGGTGATTCTTAGATCTTATTCATAATGTAGCAGCTCAACATTATCAATTTATAGATGCTCGACACATACTATGTTACTCAACATCTATTGTAAAATCACTCGGCATCAACTAGATTTTATTGGTGCTCAACACTAAAAATCACTTGACATCTACTAACTTGCTCGACACCTACTATAAATTGCTTTCACCAAGCTCCAACTGACATTTTGCTTGGCTAGCACTAACTTTACTCAACACCTTCTATCAACTTTGTCAAGCTTAGCAAATGAACTTTGTTCAACCTTTTTCATGTAAACTTTTTAAGTGTAGCCAAACATTTTGTAACCCCAAGTAGATCACCAATACATTATGTTATCACTATCTTGACCAATTCTTGCACTCCAATACATAATCATAACTCAACCTTTCCTCTAGGTACTTTTGTTACATCTTGTTGATCAAATCCTCTTCATCAATCAACTAAGAAATAGTGCTTGAAACATATAAGCAATTGTCTTACCAACATATAGCAAGTTTGACATCAGTGACAAAATAATGATTGAAAACACTTCTTTCAACAATTTTCTAACTCAAATGATCTTTTCAATCACATATCAACAATCTCCCTCTTTGACATTGATAGAAAATCAAACAGATCAATCAGTCAAACAAATGATGAGCTAACTAGGTTAAAATAGTAAGGCAATACCAAAAAGAAAGCTTGTCAATAAAACTTCTCCCTCTATTAGCAACTCCTTCTTAGGTTACAAAATCTCACTTATCTGATCCTCTTTTGTCATTGATCAGTAGATTATCAAAATATCTCCCTTTTTCTTGCTTCCAATATTTTGATCTTTTGATGATGTACCTTCACTTCATTGTTCTTCTTTTACAATATACTTTCTCCTTTTGACTTGATCTTCTGCTTTGATCATCTCTCTCTTGATCAATTTTTTTGATCATTCTCCCTCTTTGACAATAATGCCAAAGACATGTATTCAACACTTGGAATCTTTGTATATGTAGACATAGGCTTTTGCAAGCTCTTCAATTTCCCCCCTCTTTCACCTTGCTTGTGACTATTTTGAAATTCTAGCTCTGTAATTACTTTAGAAAACTTGCTAAAGTAAGATCCACTACATCAATTTGTGTGAAATGATTGTTAGCTTCTTTGATGCAAGATACTCCCTCTATCTTTTATATAGCCTTTGATAGGGGTATCACCCCTAATTTATCTCTCAAATACTCATAAACATCCTTAGGTAATGCTTTGGTGAAGATATCAACAATTTGCTCCATTGTGTTGATATATTCCATCTTCACCTCTTTGTCTTGAACCAACTCCCTTACATAATGATACTTTATTGCAATGTGCTTTGTCTTTGTATGCATAACAGGACTCTTTGATATATTTATAACACTTTTTTTTATCACAATAAAGTCTCACTAGTTCAGTGATCTTTTCCTTCATTCCCTCTAGCAACTGTTTGATCCATACAATGTTTGTGCAATTAATAGCAGCAACAACATACTCTACTTCAACAGTAGATTGAGAAGTACAACTCTATTTCTTGCCTGTCCATGTAACAAGTCTTTTTCCTAAGAAAAATACTCCTCCACCAGTGCTCTTTCTGTCATCAATATTTCCAGCCCAATCAACATCAGTGTAGGATTTTAGTTCAAACTTTTCATTCTTCTTATAGTATAAACCATATTCTTCTATTCCTTTCAGGTATCTCATTATCTTTTTCATTTCCATCAAGTGATTCTCTCTAGGATTAGCATAGAATCTAGTAACTATCCCCATAGCTAATGCAATATCAGGTCTATTGTGTACTACATATTGCAATTTTTCAATCATGGATCTATATAATATTTGATTGACCTCAGCTGAACCATCATTGTTTGATAGTTTGAGTATTGTTACCATAGGTGTACTTACTAGTTTTGAGTCCTCAAGTCCAAAAGTCTTCAATCCTTGATATATTTTGACTAAGTGATATATAAACCATACTTCATTTGATGTACTTGCAATCCCAAAAAGAATTTGATCTCACCAAACATTAAGATTTCAAACTCTTGCTTCATCTGATTTACAAAATCTTTACATAGAGCATCTTGTCCTCCAAATATTATGTCATCAACAAAAATTTCAGATAATAGTATACCTTTTTCTTTATCTATCTTCATGGAGAAATTGATATTATCATTTGTCCTTTCAAATCCAATCTTAACAAGATAAGTATGAAGTCCCTCATACCATGCTCTTGATGCTTTTTTCAATCCAAACAGGGCTTTGTGCAATTTGCATACCATGTTATTATTGTCTTAGTCCACAAATCCTTCTGGCTATTTTATGTAGACCTCTTCTTCAAATATTCCATTCAGAAATGCAGACTTGACATCCATCTGATAAACTTTGAAACCTCTATAAGCAGCATAAGCAAGAAAAATTCTCACTCCTTCCATTCTTGCAATAGGGAAAAATGTTTCACCATAGTCAATTCCTTGTTCTTGTGCATACCCTTTGCAAACTAGTCTTGCTTTATTTCTTATTACTTCACCATTCTCATCTAGATTGTTCGTGAATACCCATTTTGTGCCAATCACATTCTTGTCTTCTAGTCTAGGAACTAGGCTCCAAGTCTTATTCTCTTCTATCTGCTGAATTTCTTCTTCTATAGCCTTGTACCAATCATCATCTTCAATTGCCTCTCTCATTGTCTTAGGTTCCTTCATGCTTAGCAAGCATGTTTCACTTCTCAACCTATTTCTTGTCATTGGCCTTGCATCTTTGTCTCCAATGATATTATTTGCAAGATGGTGTCTTTGGACATATTTGGATAGTCTAGGCTTAGTTCTTATATTTGCATTCTATCTTTCAACTTCAATATCACTATGTGCATCTCTATTAGGTATTTCAGCATCTCTTTCATGTATGCTAATCTTAGAGTCAAATTGTGCATTTTCTTCATTTTGCAACTTTGCATCTGAATGAAACTCAATGTTCATAGGATGTGACTTGATAGTTGTTGAAACTTCTTATTGATTTGCTACATGATTTGTGACATCTTCTTTAGTAGGCATTACTTCATAGTAGTATGCAAATGCCTTGTAATCTTCTAGTTGTTTTGTAGGTTTAGCTTCATGTGCTTATGTAAACTCATCAAAATTCACATTTGTACTTTCCACAATTTTGTTAGTGTTAGTAATTAAACACTTGTAAGCTTTACTTCTTGTGGAGTAACCAAAGAATATACCTTATTTTCTCTTTGCATCAAACTTTCCACTCCTAACATCTTTGAGAATATAGCATTTTCTTCCAAATACCTTAAAATATTTCACATTAGGTGGATGACCATACCATAGTTCAAAAGGTTATGAGTGAGTACCTTTCTTTACTTGCACATGGTTCAAAGTGTATACTGTAGTACTTATAGCTTCTCTCTAGTATTTTAGGGCAACATTTTTCTCCATCATTAGTGTTTTTGCATAGTCTATTATAGATCTATTTCTTATTTCAAAAATTCCATTTTGTGGAAGAGTCCTTGGTGTTGATGTCCATCTCTTAGTTGCTTTTTCATTGTAGAACACTTTAAATTCATGTGAAGTGAACTAACCTCCTCTGTCTGATCTCAAGCATTTCAATCTTTTTCTTGTTTCTTTCTCAACTCTTGCCAAGAACCATTTAAACATTTGAAAGTCATCTAATTTCTATTCTAGAAACATGACAGTCATCATTCTAGAGTAATAATCATCAAGTAGCATTATATACCTATCTCCTTTGTAGCTTTGCACTTCAATAGGTGCACACAAGTCTATATAAACAATTTCAAATATTTCCTTAGAGGTATAAGCTTTACTTTTAAAGCTTGACTTTGTCATCTTGCTTAGCTAACATTGTTTGCACATTATCTTTTCTAGTTTCTTCAACTTAGGAAAACCTCTAACTCTTTTCATGTTACTTATACTAATCAAATTATCAAAGTTAACATGACATAATCTCTTGTGCCAAAGCCATGCATCATCAAATATTACAATAAGATAAATAACATCTTCTATATCCAAATAGAATAGATTACTCCCAATTTGATCACCTTTTCCAATCAAGTTTCCATTTGTATCCTATATCTTGGCTGACTTATTTTCAAACTCATCTTTGCACCCCAAATTGTTCAATTGTAACACGCTTAACAAATTATAATTTAATCCTTCAATATAATGAGCATTGTCACATGAGATCTTGTCTATAAGCTTAATATACCCTTTTCCTTTTATAGAACATGGTGCATTGTTACCAAATCTCACACTATTTCTATGATTATAGGTTAAGGTAATGAACTTACTTTTGTCTCCAGTCATGTGATGTGAGCATCCACTGTCAATGATCCATTTTTGATTCTTTTTCATGCAAGTCATAAGTGCAGTAGCCTCATCCTCATCTGATTCATCCTTCACTGCAATATATACGACTTCATCATCATTTTCATCAGAGTTATTTTCATCAGCAATGTAGCATGACTTCTTTCCTTTATCTCTGTAGTCTCTTCCATCATCTTCTCTTCTATTTTTGTACTTGTTCACTTCTGTAAAATTCTTCTTCTGTGTACATCTTGCTACAATATGACCAACTTCATTGTGATGAAAAAAATGATAGACAACTTATCTTTGAATTTACTTTTTCCTTTGTGGAATCTTCTAGCCAGCAATGCTTCCAATTGTCCAATGTCTTCTTCATTTGTGCTTTTGTCACTGGATGCATACTTTATCTTTCTTTTCTTCTTCTTTGGCTTTGCCTCCTTAGAATCCTTTAGTAACAATTTGGCTTTGAAAGCTGATCCAATACTCTCTAGTTTGTGGTTGTCAAAATTATATAACTCAAATGCAGTGAGTCTACCCACTATACCTTCAAGTGTTAGATCATTTCCTAGTATACATCTTAACTCTTGAATTGTAGATACTCTAATGGCATATATAGGCAACAATGTTCTCAAGACTTTACTTATCATAGTTTCATCATCTATTTTACTAGTTGCACCTTTTATAGCACTAATAAGCTCTTTTATTCTAACAACATATTGAACAATATTTTCACCTTCTTCCATTCTCATGTCATCAAACTTACTTCCGAGGCTCTCTAACTTGGCTCTTTGAACATTTTTGTCTCCAACATAGATGGTGTTTAGGGAATCCCACATCTGCTTTTCACTTTTAAGGTCTTTGATATCATCAAGCTCAACATAACTTAGGGTAGACGCAATCTCCAACATCGCCTAATTGTGCTCTTTCTATTTTTTCAAATCTTCAACAGTTAGGGCTCTTGTTGGATCAACATGTTCTGTTGTAATGCAAGTTTGTGCATAATCTCCAAGTCCTCCAAGGTTTAGCATCATCAAACTTTTCCATGCAAGAAATTTATCTCTGTTAAGGTTGGGTACCTCTCTTTTTGACAATCTTTATGCTTTTAGTACTTTAAAACTAACCCTCTTGAGCAACTGTGCTCTGATAACAATTGTTGGAATTCTTTAGAATAACTAAGAGAAGGGGTGAATTAGTTATTCAAGGTCCAGATGTCCAAATAATTTTTTTTACAATTTAGTGAACCCATAAAAAATTCTTAACCACGTATGCATTCATTGTTGTGTAAACTAAAATTGATATGTTATTGAAACATTAACATGTAGAGATATAAATTATAAAATACAACACATCCATTAGTACACATATTATAATGACTTAACGTGGAAACCCAATTTGAGAAAAACCACTAGTAACATGCTACTCCTTTCTCACTCTTCTAAAGTGATGCCCTATTAAAGGCCAACCATGTTAAAGGTTACAACACACATTGTCAAATGTGACCCGATTAAGGGATTTCAATCACCCTATTAAAAGTGAGCCTTGTTAGAGGACTTTAGGTCATTCACTTGGAATGCCACCCTATTAAAGTATTTTCCGATGACTGTTAAGTCAACCTTTCTCCAAAGGATTTTACCCTAATTTGATACAATTGTTAGAGAGTAACAGTAGAGTTTGATCTTATACAACTTACAACCTTACTTGCAGATTACAGATCACTATTTAGTCATCAACTCTACTTGGCTTTCAATCCTTGTAGTTCTAATAGTTTGTTCACCCTTCAAGCATTTATCTTCATTAAACCTTCTTTCTTAGTTTGCCACTTCTTCTCTTGAGTCACTTGATGAAGAAAAACCTTCTTCCTTCACCTTGTCAGATTTTTGCATCCAAAAATTCTTTGGCCTCTTACCAACCTTGCTTCATGACTAGGCATCCCTAGATGTAGGGAATTAGAAATCTTTTTTCCACTCATTTTCCATCTCAAAAATTAGGGTTTTCAATGGATTAGGTAGGATACAATGTATCTACCCCATATCTTGTCTTCTCTAGAAACTTCTCCTAGAATCCATTTGAATTTGCCTCCAAAATGGTTTACATAAAATTTTGTACCTCTAGCTCATCAATCTTATCTTCCTCTTGATTCAAAAGTTCCAAGAAAATAACATTGTTAGCTTTTATTTGGTGATTCTTCAATCTTATTCATAATGTAGTAGCTCAACATTATCAATTTACTAATGCTTGTTACATATTGTGTTACTTAGAATCTATTGTAAAATCACTTGGCATCAACTAGATTTTACTGGTGCTCAACACATACTAAAAATCACTTGACATCTACTAACTTGCTCGACACCTACTAGAAATTGCTTTCACTCAGCTCCAACTGGCTTGTTGCTCAGCTTGCGCTAACTTTACTTGGCACCTTCTATCACCTTGGTCAAGCTTAGCAGATGAAATTTGTTCAACCTTTTTCATCTAAACTTTCTAAGAGTAGCCAAACATTTTGTAACCCCAAGTAGATCATCAATACATTATGTTATCACTGTCTAAACTGATTCTTGCACTTTAATACATAATCATAACTCAACCTTTCGTCTAGGTAATTTTGTTACATCTTGTTGATCAAATCCTCTTCATGAATCAACTAAGTAATAGTGCTTGAAACATATAAGCAATTGTCTTAGCAACATATATCAGGTTTGACATCAGTGACAAAATAATGATTGAAAACACTTCTTTCAACAATTTTCTAACTCAAATGATCTTTTCAATCATATATCAACCATGATAGTTTACTATTTGATTTGAGTGTCATATCTATTTTATTGATGAAAAGGATTTAAGAAGTTGGTCATAACAAAAGCAACTAGAGGAAAGGTTGATTTATGAAGTAGAAACCACAAATGGACACTTGATTAGTTAGACTTTGACAAGATAAAGTGATTGTTTAATCATATTAGAAGAGAAGAAGATAGTTGTATTGAAGGCCTAAAGAAGTGATCAAAGATAGACCAAATGCATAGGCTTGACGAAGATATAGAGAAGAAGATTAAAGAACTTGCAATATATGTTGAGTGATGCTAGTGTCAACCAAGCCATAGTAAATGTCGAGAAAAAATAGTGTTAACTGAGAATTAGTATCGACTAAGTGATAGTATTTCTATCAAATAAGAAAATTAGTAGTGACTGAGTAATCCAATGATGATCGAGCGTCAAAATGTAGTGTTGGTTGAGGGACAACATTTTAATAGTATATGAGAAATCATAGTTTGGCTTGTGGAGTTGATTTCCTAGGATTTATAAAGTGTGTTGAAGATAAGGATGAATGACCTGGAACATTTAAATAAAGAGAAACTATGTTTGGGTGTTTCTATTCAAGTATTCATGAAAATGTTTGGAAAAGTTTCTATAATAGAATAGAGGAGATGAAATGTTGGAAGGATTTGATGAATCTAACATAACCTTAAGATTTATGGTGATGTTTAAGTGGGTAAAGATTAAAATTACCTATTTAAGGAGGTACAAGGGCTAACCTAATAAGGTTGGATCAATGGTTGATGCTATTTATTGGAAAACTTAGGCAAAAGACTAAGAAGAATTGAGAAGAGGTGAAGAGTGATTGCTTGAAGAGTTGCCAAGTGAATCTAAGACTGAGATGACAATGAAGGCTAGTTAGTGGATCACCAATTGAGTTGAACCAAGATTTATAGATGAAATTGAGTTATATTTTCCAGATCAAAATTTTTTGTTACTTTCTAACCATTGTATCAGTTTCAAATCCTTTAATCAAAGTTGACCTAAAAATCATATGTAAATCCTTTAATCAAGGTGGCATTTAGATGGAATGTTCTAAAGTCCTCTAACAAGGGCACTCCTAACATGGTGATTCAATCATTTAACATGGTGAAATTTAATAGTGTATTTTGTAACCTTTAATAAGTTTGTCTCCTAATAGAGCTCACTTCAAAATAGTGAAAGATTGGTGACATGTTAGTGGTGGTTTTTCTCAAATTGGGTTTTCACATTAAATCCTAGTGCAAACTTGTGTGTATGTTGTTTGTGATGATTTACTATTAATGTTTACATTCTACAAGTCTGTTATATTTAAGATAGTGGACTGGTAGTCTATGTTACAAAAATTTTACTATAGAGGTCAAGATAATGCTCAAGTGTTTGTTTATTCAATTGGTACATCTAGACCTTGGATAACTGATTTGACCCCCTCTTCAACCACCCCAATTATTCTAAATATTCTAAGAATTTGATATAATTTTTGGTTTGATTATATTCACAACTTTTGGTATTTACAAGTTAGTTGAACAATTAGATAGATAATTATTTATAAAGATGTAGATGTAGACGTGCATACATACATAAGTTTGTTTAAATGTGTCAAGATTACTTAATTTTGATATTCTATTAGTCTAGCTCATTGACTACATTTTTACAATATCAATTTCTAATATCAGAGTGATTATATCTAGAAGAATATTATGTTTTATATAGACACATTGTATTTAATATTATTTTTAAAATATAATTATGAATATATTTTGGTAATGGGCTTTCTAAATATAGTTTCTCATGTCAATCTTGTGTACCTTATGTCATCTTGTAAATGCACATTATTCTATCCATTTATATATTCCTTTCATATAGATTAAATTTTTTTGATCATTTTAATATTATTTTGTATCATTTTATCACTGGTCATTTTTAATAGGCATCACAATACCTATATTTGGTATCAAAGTGCAAGATGATTACTACTTCACGAAGTGAAAACCTTAGTATTTGTGATGGTAATAATGGTTGGTTTGTTGTAGTCATGTAGTATAGGAAATAAATTAAGAGTTTAACTAATTTTGTGGAATGAAAAAAAAATTGAATAAAGATTTAAAAATGGTAAATTTAATGGTCAAAATTGAATTGTAGAAGTTGAATACGGATAATCTTCTTGCGTAGAGAGATTATTGGTATATAATAGCTCCTATGCCTAAATTATCGAATATGTTTGAACAAGGATTGAAAAAATAGATAACAATTCTAGAACTATAATATGTGTGTCGCTATTTGATTCTATATTAATGATTATTCTTTAAGAATAGAAATTAAATTCTTTGTACACAAAGTCAAGTATACTATATATCAATCTAAAGGTTTTGTTAAAAAACACAATTTTGAAGAAGTTATAATCTTTGAAATAAGTAAAAGGACATAATGCAATTAATTGCTTGAATATATTTAGTATGGACTAAGTCAACTTGCATAAATAGGTGTCAAAATGGGTGAAGATGATATATGCATCATATTACTTTATTTGTAAGAAAACCTTATAATTTCTAGAAGAAATATTGGTACAAATTTTAAAATTTAAAATATTACTAATTGTATACATGAAAATGAGGCCTTAGGTCTTTCACCTACACTTCAACATGGTCATTAAATGCTAATTCATCCTAGAATTAATATGGAGTCGTTTATTGAAGAGCCCCAACAATGGGACTTGTTGCCTTCTAACTAGAAGGATTTTTCCTATTGTGCTCTCAAAACAAGATGTAGGCAAAGAGACCTTTCTAGAGTGAAGGATTTGATGCAGAATATGATTTTGTGGTTAATCTATATGAAAATGCAAGCATTAATCTAATAATTAAAAGACATTAAGCTAAATGTATGCATTCTTATTCTAAAATGACATTAAAGTATTAAAGCAAATAATGAAAGCTAGGATGCATGATTATTTCAAAAGCATTTCAATACAATCAAATTTCAACCTCTATAATGAGGGATTGAGAGCCCCTTAAATAGAATCTTGGAATAGATCATCTCTAGAATAGAGCTTAACCTTAAGGAATCCAAGTAGAACACTTAGATACTTGAATTGACAAGCTTTTAAAGATCATCTCCAGAATGGAGCTTACTCTTAAGGGATCCAAGTAGAACACTTAGATACCTGAATTGACAAGCTTTTAAAGATCATCTCCAAAATGAAGCTTAATCTTAAGGGATCCAAGAAGAACACTTAGATACATGAATACCATGCAGAACACTTAGATACCTAAATTGAAAAGCTTTTAAAGATCATCTCCAGAATGGAGCTTAATCTTAAGGGATCTAGGTAGAACACCTAGATACCTAAATTGACAAGCTTTTAAAGATCGTCTCCAGAATGAAGCTTAATCTTAAGGGATCCAAGAAAAACACTTAAATACCTAAATTAAAAAGCTTTTAAACATCATCTCTAGAATGGAGCTTAACCTTAAGGGATCTAAGTAGAACACTTAGATACCTAAATTGATAAGCTTTTAAAGATCATCTCCAGAATGGAGCTTAATCTTAAGGGATCCAAGCAGAACACTTAGATACCTAAATTGACAAGATTTTAAAGATCATCTCCAAAATGGAGCTTAATCTTAAGGTATACAATTAGAACACTTAGATACCTAAATTGACAAGCTTTTAAAGATCATCTCTACAATGGAGCTTAATCCTAAGGGATCCTAGTAGAACACCTAGATACCTGAATTGACAAGCTTTTAAAGATCATCTCTAGAATGGAGCTTAATCTTAAGGGATCTAAGAAGAACACTTAGATACCTAAATTGAAAAGCTTTTAAAGATCATCTCCAAAATGAAGCTTAATCTTAACGGATCTAGGTAGGACACCTAGATACCTAAATTGACAAGCTTTTAAAGATCATCTCTAGAATGGAGCTTAACATTAAGGGATCAAGGTAGAACACCTAGATACATAAGCTGAAAGATAACATGATCCAATCATGATTCATAGAATCATCCTTAGAATAAGGCTTGATCCTCAAGAGTTGGGGTTTAGACTGTCCCGATACCTGTCCATTGAACTTTGGTAAAGATTGTTATAAGATATAATCAGCTGATGAAAAGATGAGATAGATGAAAAAGATGCCAGATAGAGGGAAAGAAAATACTCCTATTGATGAGATGCCCCGAGTGATAAGGACATAATATGGGAACAAGATGCCTTGAGTAACAAAGATTTAGATTGATTTTGAAATTTAGATTCAATGATGTAATCATCCTACCCCCTCAGGAGTGAAATCCAAAGATGACACACTAGAAATATGATATAAAGTAGTATGTTTGGAGATACAGAAGAAATTGAAGAATCAACATAATATAGTAGAGAATGGAATGATTAGAAGAAAATTCAAAGTTAATTTAGCTTGATTTTGGGGTCTAGACGACCAAGTTTGACCAAAAGTTGACCAGAGTTTACTTTTTTGAGATTGATGATGAAATTTGAAGAGATTGTAAGTTGAAAATATACCAAGATTCATAAAGTATCAACAAAATTTGGACTGCACAAGCATTCTATCACATTGGTCCCAAAATTTTAAAATGAGTTTTTGAGCTATTTAGTTATGTTAGATTTCAAATTTGACCCCGAAAATGGATTTAGAACGATCAAATTAGCCAAGGGGTATTTTTTGCACAAATCAGAGCACTTTGAAAAATTAGGTGAAAACCTATATAAGGGCCCAAAGGATCATTTTAAAATCATTTGTGCATTTTGTCTTTAGTGGAGAGGAGAGCTCTGAGAGAAAGATGACAGTTCTAGTGTGCACACACTGTTTTGAGCACTCTCAATGACATAGCTGGCCAACAGACTATGGACCTCCAATGAGTAGTCAACAGTCCCTCTTTGTATTTAATTTTCAACACATTTTGAGAAAAAATTTAGTGTGTTTTTGCCTGTTTGTAGGGTAGGTCAATTGGTTCTCACGCAGGGGTGTCTTTACTCATGCGAACCTAATCCTTCTTTGCGTGAAGATCCACCAGCATGGTGTTTCTTCACACATGTCAGTAGGGAATCTCGCATGGGAGATACCCACCTCTAGCTTGAGATGCACAAGATTTTGGGTGCATTTCACTCGGAGTCTCTTCATTTCTCACATGAGGACTTACTTTCTCATGTGAAGATGCAAGATTTTGCATGAGAACATGAATTTTTGCATGAAATTATGGCATGGGAAATGAATTTAAAATTTACATTTGTTTTGGCGTCATTTTTACTTGTCGAGTAGGTACTGATTGTTTACATGTTTTTCTTGTTCGTGTGTGTAGATGATCCTCAATGACATCGTGTTTAGATCACACTATCTGCCTTATGGAGCTTTGTTGTAGAGCTTAGATGATGCCGATATGGCACATAGTGACAAATTAGGATTAGCATCTCTATGTCGAATCCTAATAGTGTTGGTGAATCACAACCTTTTGACTACCTTGGTGGAGTGTTTCCATTTAGAGACAAACACCTTTCATCATCCATAGGGGGAGATGACTATTATGCTAGAGGACATCTACCGAATACTACAGATACCCTTCCATGGGTCACGAGTAGTTTATGACACAGTGCCTAAAGTAGGAAGAGAGGCATTGAGGGCCATATTTCAGGGAGATTTAATGATAGGGTGAGCCATCACATGGGATGAGCTCATCCACACATATGGGACTATTCATAGGTTGGCCGTTTTCATTAGCTACTTCCTGGTAGCTAACAAAGGACAACATGGACTAGAGTGTGGTTAGGACATGATGCTACAATAGATGTTGGATGCCCCAAAAAGATTCAGGTAGGGATAGTGCATGCTCATACACATGTACCGCAAGATGCATGAGATAGTGTACCAGGAGTGAAAGAGTATGTCTATTGGGGTATATGTTCTATAGATCTAGGCATGGGAGCACCTGCCAATGAAAAGACCCATTTTTGAGGATGCACGAGAGTTGATGGAGCCCTACATATGCAGGTATAGAGGCCAGCTTACCTAGACAGGTCTGGGTAAGACTGAGCACTAGAGTACATGTCTTGATGACCTGGTATCTATTGTATGGTAGTCCTGGAGAGAGACCAAGGACTGGGATGACACTTCTCAATATCTTAGATAGATGTTATCCTAATGACCACTGTTAGGTCGATCCACCCTCATCATAGAGAGATTCCCCATCATGTGGGTATGGTGATAGTATGGGTAGCCTTAGGACATCTCATAGGAGTATTGCTCCTATGCCAGGTTAGCCTGAGACTTGGAGCGAGAATGGTCAGTGAGGTTAGATCTTGGGAGATCGATGATAGATGTGGACAACCTAGTTGTGACATAGTGGGACTACCTCCCAAATGTAGAAAATGCAGGGATGATGCCTATATACCAAGCATATTTTGTCAGCCATCCCTTCCCATGATTCATAGATCCATTGGGGATGGTAGCTCCTAGGCTGCAGGGACCACAACAGATGACTATACATGCTCCAGTTTAGCAACCAGCACAGTAGAAGCTATCACAAGGTGTACCATAATAGCTATGATAGAGAGTACAATAGGTACAAATTTCCCCATGCTAGATTGGGTCAGATCTAGGTGTTGGTGGCAGCGAGGTGGAGCAGGGTCGACAGCAGAGGTTACGCATAGAGGAGTAGGCACCCACGAAGTAGCAAGAAAAGATGCTCAATGAGGCGATGTAGGATCAGCCTATTGTTGGGCCCTAGAATTCATTGAGGAGGGTGAGAGAGTGGATCAAATAGGCCTCCCGACAGTTGGGAGAGTTACAAATACAGTCAACAGTGCGAGATACATGGATAGCGAGGTGTGATCATGAGATCTTGAGGCTTTGAGAGTAGGTGTAGGCGACTAAGCAAATGGAAAAGATGTTGCAAGATGAGGTTAGACTATAGGCAGCCCAAAAAACCTATTATTTTGCAACGTACTCTACAATGGTGCCCGATGAGGCTCAACAAGTTCCTAGATTTTTTTAGTATGCTTGAGATTCTGGGGGTGCACGTCCACCAACTAGACCAAATATGCCACTGCCTCCTCCTCCTCCTCCAGGAGGTGAGGGTACTGGATAGAGTTAGATTCAATGCTCTTACCTCCAAGTTTTTTATTCTAGCTATGTATCAATTGGTGTGCCAACACCATTTGTACCATTTTGATCGATAGCACTCAAGTAGTGCTCATTTTTTTACTGACACATTCTTTGATATATATATATATATATATATATATATATATATATATATATATATATATATATAAGCACCTTGTGTACATGTCATTGTCATTGTCTACATTTTGATTTGATATACATGAGATGTTTTATTGCTATTATTATTAGATGCAAATGTGATGTGATGCATGGATGTATTTTTTATTTGAGTTGTTCATGTAGATGAAATGAATTTATGGATTTATGAATGAAATGCACAGATAAATGGATTGACATCTCATGTAATATTTTCATGTTTTGGCTTGATAGTGACAGGTATCTCATCGAGAAGCATGAGAAGATGAACTAAAGAATGAAATGCTTGTGTAGCCATAAGAATCATGATACCTTAAAAAGACCAGCAATACCTCATTACAGAAGGCGAAAGTAGTTTTTCAATCAAATTATATGTTGAACCAAGTAATGTAATCCTATGCTATATACGACCTTAAATTAGATGCAACCCTAGGTCTAGTTACCAAGCTTTGACAATTTATCATCACTGAGTGTATAGCAAAAAACCCTAGCTGTCATATAACTCCCACTGACATTGCAATCATGAGAATATGAATAAGACATCTATTCTAGTTTTGTTGGGATGAAATGTAAGCATTCAAGGAAATAGAAGCCAAAATGACTAGAAAAATTATCCCTTTTGATATAGCAAGTTAACATAAGCATCAAAGCATAAATGCTAGGATTACCAGAATATTTCTTGCGTGCAAGCACACCAGACACACAGGAGATCCCTCTTATGCTAAGTAATTAGTAAGTATTCTATTCGCAACAACCCTTGCATTCATAACTTGAGATAGAATTGTGCTAAATATACTCACAATGACCCATATGTTCACTTAGTAGGACGAGTATCAGTATATACTATAACACGAAGAGTTCACTCCAACAAGCAAAAGAAGAACCAATGTTATTAGATGTATCCATATATAAAAGAGTCAAGGTTCACCCAACAATCCAATACGAGATGGAGGCTCTTATAGTGGACACCCCTTTGATATGAATTTTTCAAATTATTGGAACTAAACCATGATAGAAAGCAAAGAAAAGATCATGCTCCCAGTCATTACTTCTCTAGTCAGAATGACATCATCGAGTTGCTCGAGGAGACATGATGAAAGTGAAAGTGAAACAAACAAAGAAAATGCTCAACATATCCAAACAAGTATATCATTTTGAGTTTTTAAGTTATAGGATTGAGGTCAAGTTTCAATGTCCAAATCATGGATGAAAGAAATCTCTTTAGTAGGGTGAAGATAGTAGATGGATGTAGTTAGAATGACTGGTGACTGATGTCAAAGAAGAATCTTCAGAGCAAGGAACGTAAGTAGAACTGAGCACTAGTAGACAAACATAGCTAGGATGACTGGTGACTAACACAAGAGAGATCTTCCATAAAGGAAGCTTGAAAGTGACATGAGTGATAGTAGGAAGACATATTTGAGACAACTGGTGACTATCAAAAAAGATTCTATGAGGATAATCTCAAAAAGAGTGACACTAGCAATAGTTGACAGACGCAGTTGGGACAACTAGTGACTATCACGAAAGATTCTATGAGGAGAATCTCAAAAAGAGTGACAGTGGTGATAGTAGACAGATGCAGTTGGGACAACTAGTGATTGTTGCAAAAGATTCTATGAGGAGAATCTTGAAAAGAGTGACACTAATAATAGTAGATAGGCATACTTAGAACAACTAGTGACTGTTGTGAAAGAGATTCTCTGACACTAAAGGGTTGTGCCCCTGAGTTACAACAAGATTCAATCCATGGATACATGAGTAGAAAAGTAGGAAAAGCAAGAAAGCAACTGTATAGGGAGCCAGAAGATGCACTGCAAGATGGAGCACTGTGAACCAGAGGTGCCTATTTGCTAGGTTTTCACCTTCTTGGCAGGGCTTTCATTTTTTGCTAGCATGATGCCTTTTTCTAGGTTTTCACCAATGGCACTTTACTTGTTTTTCAATTTTTTTGTACTTTTCTCTTTTTGATTTTTTTTTTGTTATTTTGAAACTTTTCTATTACCAAGGTGCCTATTGCTAGGTTTTCACTAGGGTAATGATTTTTTTCAGGACTTTTTGCAATTTTTAGATTTTTTCAAGACATTTAAATATGTACAAAGAGCTTCTGATATCAAATCAGCTATAAAACCACTTTAGGTGGAAAGTGTTGATAGGCTCCTTGAGCACTTCTCAATTAGTTGTAGAAAGCTGGTAAGTACCCAATCCATTCATTGTAGCGATTATGTAAGGACCAAGCTAGTTTGGTTCAAAATTTCCTTTTGGACCCATTGTTGTTGATTCTTAGGATTCTCTCTTAGGATGAGATTACCTAGTTGGAAATCACGTGGCTTAACTTTCTTATTGTAGCTTCTAGATATTCGCTACTAATAAGCTCATAGATGATCACACACCACTTGTCAATGTTCATCTAGTAATACTAGCTCTTGAAACTGAGCTATTCTATATTTTTCATTGGTAATGAGGCCTTTCATAGAGATTCTTAGAGTAGGAATCTCAACCTCTATTGGAAGCACAACATCTTCTCCATAAACCAAAGAAAAGGGCATTGTACATGTGGGAGTCCTGATGCTTGTCTTGTATGCCCACAAAGCAGGATTAATCTGGAGATGCTAGTCCCTCCCGAATTTGCTGATTGTGCAATGGAGAATCATGAGAATCACCTTGTTGGATGCCTCTACCTAGCCTTTACCTTGGGGGTAATAGATAGAAGACCAATGTTGCATGATTTGGAATTTCTTGCACAACTCCTTGAGGTCTTTTTTTTAAAACTATCCTCATTGTCAATAATGATGGGAGGATGGTACACCATACCTATAGACGATGTAGTTTTTTATAAAAAGAGGTACTACCTCTACCCACTTTGTGAAGTAGTCTATAGCCGTAATAATGAACTTATGTCCATTAGAAGAAGATGGGTGAATCTAACCCACAAGATTGAAATCCCATTGTTGAAATACCCATAATGTAGTAGATGGAATTAACTCCCTGGTTGGAGTGTGAATCAAATTCCCATAGAGTTGGCACTATTTGTAGGACTTAGCATACTTGATATCCTCTTGCTCCATTTTAGGCCAATAGTAACCAGCTCTGATGAGTTTGTGAGCTAGTGTCAAGCCATTTGAGTAAGATCCACAAATGCCCTTGTGAACATCAATTAATGCGCATTTGGACTCTTTGAGTTCTAGAAACCTAAGAAGTGTTCTATTGAGACCTCTCCTAAACAAGTCATCAACAATAATGACAAACCCTGAAGCATTACAGATAAGGTAACTTTTTTCACTCTGGGTTAGACTGTCTAGAGTGGTTTGGTTACAGAGATAGGAGTAGATGTGATGGTAGCTAGATGAGTCTTGTCCTACAATAGAACATATCATCCTAGAATTAGGCATATCATAGGCAAGGTAGAGTAATATTTCCACCAGAAACTCATGTCAAAGATCATTTTCGAGCATCTGTAGCAAGGAGGCGAGCATAGCGATGGCATCAGTTGCTTTGTTATCTACTTGAGGAATTTTTGGAAGCTAATGTGAGAAAAATACTTTTTGTCATCAACCATGCATTTGTAAGAGATTAATTTCTCATCCTTTATTTGATACACATCATTAACCTATTTGATTATGAGGTGAGAGTCCCCAAAGATATCTAA
Source organism: Cupressus sempervirens (assembly GCA_028749045.1). Lineage (NCBI taxonomy): Eukaryota > Viridiplantae > Streptophyta > Pinopsida > Cupressales > Cupressaceae > Cupressus > Cupressus sempervirens. The sequence goes on from CM053786.1 coordinate 26,330,548, forward strand.
CTGATCCACTCTCCATTTAGCTACAATTTTCATTCCATTAATCAAAGCCTCCTATTCTATAATGTTTTTTGTACAAGGAAAAATAATCTTGTATGTTTTGGGTATCGAATATCTCTATGGCATTATGAAGAGTAATCTAACACTAGATCATTGTTGTGTGAAGAACCCGTCGAAGAAAATCACCCACATTTGATGTGTGAGTGTCAAAATTGACTCATTAGGAAAATCAATGTTCATTAGGAGAAGACTTTGCATAGGTGCATCTGCTAGTTGGTTCATAATTGTTTGTCCCTTGATAGACTTTCATTCGACATATTGAATGTCAAACTCGCTAAATATCATGACTCACTTAGCTAGTCTTCCTATGAGAGCCACCTTACTAAGAAATTACTTTAGTGGATCAATTTTAGCCACTAGCCACATAGTATGGGAAAGCATGTAGTGTCTCAACTTTTGGGAAGCAAAGACAACTGCCAAGCAAGCTTTCTTAATGATGCCATAATTCATCTCATAAGAGATCAGTGTGTGACTCAAGTAGTAAATAGCTCTTTCCTTTTTATTGTTGTCCTCTTGAGCTAATAATATGCCAAGAGATGTTTTAGAGTCTAAGATATACAAAATCAAATGCTTCCCATGGATAGGAGGCATCAAAATTGGTGGATTAGCTAGATATTGTTTTATCTGTGTCAAGCTTTTCTCGCAATCTTGACTCTAGCTAAACTTCACACCCTTATGTAAAGTCTTCATAAAAGGTTGTGATCTATCTACCAACTATGAGATGAACCTACAAATAGATTGGAGTCTTCCTTGTAGACTTCTCATTTTGCTGATGTTACAGGGTGGAGACATATCCATAATTACTTGAACTTTTTCTGGATCCACTTTGATTCCTTTTGTAGACACAATGTATCCTAGTAACTTCCCTAATGTGATGCCAAATGTGCATTTCTTAGGATTGAGCTTGAAATTGAACTTTTCCATGTGATCTAGGATGGGTCCCAAATCTTGGAGATGAGTATTATGTTTTGTGCTTTTGACCAAGGTATTATCCACATAGTCCTCCATGGTCTTATGCATCATGTCATGGAAAATTGTAGTTACCACTCTCTGATAGGTAGCACTAGCATTTTTCAAGCCAAATGGCATTACATTCTAACATAAAGTTCCCCATGCACATGTAAAAGTACTCTTTTCCTAATCTTCTGGCACAATTTTTATCTGAGTATAACCAGAAAACCCAACCATGAGTTAGTACATCTCATATCCTGTTATCATGTCCACTATCATATCAATGTTGGGAAGTGAATATCATCCTTAGGACATGCTAAATTGAGATCACAAAAATTAGTACAAACTCTGATAGATTTATCATGCTTGGTGACTGTTCGTACCCGATATGGTCACAATTTTAAAGCTTTCAGTTTCAGATGTTGAACCTCTTTGAACCACTTCGAACTAAAGTTCAAAATAGTTCAAAGTAGTTCATAATGGTTTAGTGGTCCAAATAACCCATCCTACATGTTCAATACAATTGAATTAAAACTTCAAGTTCAAAGTTTTTGAACCACTTTGAACTAAAGTTTGAAGTAGTTCAAACTAGTTCGATGGTTCAGAAGCACAAGGTGGTTCACTGGTTCATCTTGCAGATTCAAGTCCTAGCTCAAAATTATCAAGTTCAATGATTCAGTACAGTAATTTAGAGGTTCAATGATCTATTTTGAGAAGCTCACATGTATGGTTCAATGGCAATTTTACTTTCGTTGACAACAGTTCTACATCAGGGTTCACAGCTGGGTTCAGTAAATTTTTGATGTTGACTATGTATTCTCCACAGGATTTGAGTTATAGTCATTTGTATAAAAATTCACTAGAGAACTGGATAACTATTTTGTGAGTGCTATTTATATATCATCTAGCCACTCTTTCTTTCTACTGGTCTGGATTATCGACCACCAACTGGAGGATGGAATCAGTGTCAAAAAGAAAAATGTTGAACCGCTATGCCAAATTAGTTCTCAGATGAAGAAGGGTGATTTGATCGATTGGTTTATTCCACCTATGAAGAGGCTTGCTACTAGTGAATGATTCACGGATGATGAAGCAGAAGTGTGTATTGTGGCTACAAGAAAGGTGACAAAGTTTTGTAGAATTTTAGATCCTCAGCATGTTATTCAACACATCCTTTCCTGTGTGAAGAACTCGATAGCCAATTCTTCTCAATGTGCTAATCAATAGAAATGGTAGAAAAATATTTGATAGAATGTGCAATAGAGCCTATGTCTGCAAGCATTAATAAAGACAAGTTTTGGTGCTGCCATGACAGCAAGCCTGAAACACCATGCAAGAATACAACATGTAAACATAGATTCTATGATGACAAAAAAAATCATATTTTAGAGGTCATAAATCCCAATCTAACTGTTGAATCTAGCTGAGTTTTGTATATTTCTTGGAAAACCTAGTTCTCTAAAGCTTCACCAAAGCATTTTTTTCATATTTCATATGAATAAAAAGTTATAGGTTCTTGACTGCACCACTATCAGATCAGAAATAATAGTCATAAATTGCAGATGGTAGAAAATAGTCATATTTCGAGGGCCATATCTCTCAATCTGACTATTGGACCATTTTGAATTTAAGAAATTTGTTGGAAAACCTAGTTATATAAATCTTTTTCAAATATTTTTATGAGATTAAGTATGGATCAAGAGTTATGGGCTTCTGTTCATGCCTCTATCGGCTCAGAAATTAACAATTACAGAATGCAGACAATCAAATTGGGTCTTAGTGCGGGGGGCATAACTTCCAATCAAACTGTTGGATTTGGCTCAATTTTAGATATGTTTCTAAGAAGCCAGTTATGCACGATCTGACTAAAGTATTTTTCAAACTTATTCTTGGTTAATGAATTACGATAAATTGAGTGGGGCGCTATTAAAACTGTCAATGACAGTTATGAAATCTTGATAGAGTATCATCACCAAAAAATGCCACCTGTCAACATAAGTATACCATAGGGGCCATGAATTTTCATAAAATATGAGGATACAAAGGTAAGAAAATCATTAATTGACACCTGTCAATTAGTTATGTATACTTGGCCAAATCTAAAGCAACCATATACAGATACTAAAACATTGGTTAATAATCTTTGGAGATTATAGGGAGATATTGCAAAACTTAATGGCCATCAAAATAATCTTGAAAAAGATTACTATTGATGAAAATAAAATTTATCAAGAAAAACCAAAGGAGAAAATAAAAAAGACTTCTTGGGAAGTAGAAAAGGATATCAAGATTCAGTTATTGGAACAAAAAAATCATAGCAAAGAAAAGTTAAATAAGCCAGTGGCAGAGTTAAGAGGGGTTCCAATTATTTTTGCAGGCTTCTTCCAGGCTGTAGACTTTGGGCTTCAAGTAGGGAGGAGATCTTGAAAAATCATTTTTATTTCCTTGGGAGATAGGGAGAGGCAGAGCAGGAGAGATTTCTTTCTTTTTAGAACTATGTGTTTGAAATGAAGATTAAATTTTGGTGTTTAATGTAATATTGTAGGGAAAGTTTCTATTTTCTTTGAGTAATGATCAGATTGTAATATGTGAAAGGGGCTTTGTAACCTTTTATAGTCAGGGAAGGGAGGCTGAAGGTTAAACATATTAGACTTTGATGATAATGTGTTTTTCCTTCCACTGAATTTGGACTTTGAGTCATTTCCAGTTTTCTCTAAAATTACAGTCTGTCAGCATTATTTCTTTATTATGTTGACATTTCAAAATATCTTGCATGGCTTTGATTTTAATCCTCTCAGGGAAATGAATGACATAGTTTCATCCTCATTACATAATGCAGTGTTCAGCAAATGAACTTTGTGTCATTTGTTGTTCTTTTGTTTCTTTTCATTGCTTTAGTATAGATTTCCACATCTACACTGTATTTAAGGTTAGATGTTTGATATCCTTTTTTTTTTTTGGTAAAAGCACCCACATTTAATTCATTGAATATATTATACGGGGAGCTGTACCTGATAAAAATTTAGAGGAAGGTTATCAATCCATGATAACCTATCCAATTGTTGGTGTTAGTTTGTCCTCTCACTTGGGCATTTAGGGTTAGATTTGCACACATTTTCTTCAAGGGACAATCTGTTCACTAATAGAGACTAGAACAATGTTGGATATCCATTCAGCATAATCGATGGCACAGTTGAAACTAGCTTTCAGAAGCTTTTCCAGTTCGGCTTTGACAAGCAATGCAACATGAGTATGCATTTTTCAAAGTTTTTGTTTAACTGGTTTAATGCCTAGTGCAATGGAAAAATGATGCATAATGAGATCAGGATCTAGTCCTAGCATGTTAGAATATGTCCAAGCAAAATTTATCTTCTTCTCTCAGAAAAAGGCAATGAACTCTTCCTTGGAGATAATGACTATGCTAGATGTATCATATGAGGATGTTCTTCTGTGCCCAAGTTGATCAACTATGTTGTCAACATTGATTATCTCTCTTGAAAGTGACTTGGAAGTGCATCAAATATCTCATCCACAGGCACCTTAGAGAGGTTTCTGCCCTTAGATACGTCTTTTGTTTTTACTTTTTGGGGTTCTAACACTGCCACAATGTGGTTTTCACCATCGAACCTTCTATGTTTTTTCTTTTTTATTGTATGACTGAGATATTTGATGTCAGCTTTAGTCATGTTGACACTCTATTCACTGGTGGAAGATGTTACTGGTTCGGTAGCATTCAGGTAGTAGGCAAGAGCATAGTCATTTTGGAATGTGGGGACTTCAATAGATGCATTAGGATTCTAGTCTATAAGCTCAAGATATGTGAGTGAAAGAGTAGTGGTGGGTTTTATTGCATTCATAGTATAGTCATTAAATGCCTGGACCATCAATTTGAGACCTAAAGCAGATTCATCCACAAGTGTGCTTGAATGCCTTTGAGTACTAACATCAGCAACTAATGACTTGGGGACACTAGTTGGATTAGACCCATCTGACCTAACCCTTGATGTTTCACCCACTTCAAGTTGGTTTTCATAGACATGAACTTGGTCAATGTCTTTATCGGTAGTGACTTCTAAAAGGGAGTCAAACTCATATTCATTAGAATTAGTGCTACATGACGAGAGGCTATAGAATTCCCCAATAGTGATAGGGACATACTTGCCTTCATCCTCTGGATTTTCACACAAGTCTTCAACACATAATGCCTGACTAGACTCTCCCTTTTCTAAATGAGCACCATGTGGATCAGTATTTTCCTCAGAAGAATCACTAGTATCATCTATAGTGTTGACACATGGCACAAAGTCATTTGGCTCAGCAAATAATTTAGCAAGATCATGAGGAATAGGATAAGGATAAGGATCCTCATCATCCAAATTATCTTCTTGAGTATCTGACTTAGCTTGAAACTCATTTTTGGATGAACCCTCAAACTTTGGTATGAATTTGTTAACCCCTCAATGGAAGGGAACCTTCTTAAAGCCTAGACCGGATGTATCTCTATTTCTTTGAGCTATTACCTTGATAGGATCAACTAAACTATTGTTATTGCACCCAATAAGACAAGGTCTCTTATAGCCAAAATACTTCATGAGTCTAAGACTAGAGCCGTATTTCTCAGGAGTAATCTCATGAGCTTGTTCTATTAGGTCTACTATAGTCTCTTCTTTGTAAAGCCACTCAAAAATGGCTCTATTTTCATTTTCATCCTTTAAGGGGACTATAACCTTGATAAAAGTGCCATTATACTTGGTTTGAGGTGTAAACACAAATGGCTTCTTTGCCTTAGATGGTCTCCCATAATGATTAGGAGACTCAGGAAGAGATGTTAATGAAAGCACTAGTTTGATATGGTACTCACCCATGCTAGTTTCTTTTAGCCTGACTGACTACTCAATTTGTTTCAGTGTGTTGTCATGATAATCCATAGATTCCTTGTTAGTAGGGACAAAATTCTCAGCATTTTAAACCATATTGTAGGTTTAGCTAGTATTGGCAAGAATAGTGACTTCGGAGCCATGAAATAGGAATTTGATGCATTGATGGTATGTGGAGGGAAAAATGCACATCTCATGTATCCATGGCCATCCTAGCAAAATGTTATAAGCCAAGGGAATGTCAAGGACCTAACAAGTGGCATCACTTTCTATAGGACCAATGTTAAGGGGTAAGATCAGAAGACTTAGAGACATTTGTTTGACTTTGTCATATGCTTTGATAGTGATCTTGTGGTGAGGATCAATAGAATCCTCAGCATAATTCAATTGTCTAAGCAGAGAGGCAAAGATAGTGTTCTACCCAACACCATTATCGATGAGGACTCGATGAACATGTGTATGATGTATCATGACCTCAATGCGTAGAGGTTGATTGTGTGGTTGACTCAATGAGTTATCATCCTCAGAGAATGACATAAAGTAAGACAAGGTTAGGTGACCTACCATAGATTGAAATCACTCAAGATCAAGATCTTGAGGAACATTTTCCTTAGTGAGGGCTTTGTCCAAAATCTACCCATGAGCAAGCAAGATTTTAAGTAGCTCAAAGATTGTTATTTGAGCATTAGTTCATTTTAATTGATCAAGAACACTCTAGCTAATTGCTGTTGAATTTGTTGCAAGTTTTTCACCTTTTCCAAATGGACTAGCAAGGGTCTTGTCTTTATGCTGTTCAAGATTAGGAGCAAAAGGCATTGGACCTTTGAGCACTAACTTGGTGAAAGAGCATGTAACAACATTGGCATAGTGTTGCGAAAATGTGTTGTTCATTGCATTGGAAGTAGGGCCTCTAAAGACAAATAGTGTCTTGGGTTTATTGTTATCTTGCTTTCCCTTAATTTTAATGATTTTATAATACTCAAAATCCATAGGTTCAACCATGTTGATCACATTATTGTCATTTATGCATAGTTGACCTTTTTTTTAGGTTTTGGTTTTGAGCTCTCTCCTTTTTCATAAGCTGGGAAGAGCTCTTTGAAAGTCTTGTGATCTGAGTTCTTGTAATGTCCATCTACCACAATGTCACCATCATTGATCATGTCCTAGACTTTGTGACACAAGTTTATGTAGTTACTAGTTTTGTGTCCCTTATTTTGGTGGTACTCATAGAATGCAGTTTCATTCCACCATGGTAGGCATGGTTGTGGATCATAAGGGTGAGAGTTGTCCAATGGTGAAATGAGCTTGTTTTGTAACAAGGTTTTGTACACCACATCCAAAGGTGTATATTCTCGTTTACAGCATGTGGCCCATGTATTTCTCAATCTATTCCTAGATTTCTTGTTGTCAAGAGGAGGTTTCTCAGCATTCTTGGACACATTGAAACCATCTGTGAGATTAAATTCTACCTTAGTAGGTTTAGGAGTGACATTGTCAACAACCCCATCATGTACAATTTCTCAGTTCTTGTGCCCATACTTGGGTTTTTCCTTGTTAGAGGTGGATCCTTATTTTGTGTCCTTCTAAAGGGTAAGTTCACCCTTCTTGACCATGAATTCCTCTATGTAGATAGCTTATGTGACCATGTCTTTGAAGGTACATGGACCTTAAAGTTGGACTCTATACCCAAAATTGGGTAGGAGATCACTAGTGAAAATATCAAGCTTTTTCATTTCAAGAATCTTGCGTGAGTACTTAGTGTAAAGTTGTCTCCACCTCTAAAGGAATGTGAGGAAAGGTTCCCTAACCTTTTGCTTAATGTTACGTAAATCTCAAATGTTAATAGGGTGTTGAATGTTATGAGAATACTGCTGGACAAACAAGTTGGCAATTTCATCAAACATTTTGATACCAAGAGGCAAGTGTGAAAACCACTCCATAGCTTGACCACCTAGACCTCTAGGGAATAAATGCATGAGATATGTTTGATTATGCATAAATTCCATAGACAAGGCACCAAATTCCCACAAGTGATCTTGGGGATCGATGGTTCCAAAGTATTTATCATACTTAGGTAACTCTACTCCTCTTGGAAAAGGAGGCATGTCTATGGTCCTATCAAATGGAAATGGATAAAGAGCATCTAAGGTGTATGTTTTTGTGGTTTTGTCTTTCTCACACATCATCTTAGCTAGTTGGCCTTGCATGATTTTCAGTTGTTTTTGGAGTTTGGAAGTCTTATTTTCCTCTTCAATTGTGATTATGGTTTCCACATTGAAATGATGGGGTAGCTTAGCTCCATCTTGGGCAAGTTTGAGAAAGTACTTTTCTTTCTTTTCATTGAGTAGGATTTCCATGACCTTCTAAAAGTTTTAGTCTTTATGACAATTTTCTATGTGTTCAGGAAGTATTTCCACCTCTTCATGTTCCTCATCTGTGTCATGGTCTTTCTCTTTGTCATTCCTAGGTTGATCTTGGTGTCTACTATGACTACCATTTTCAAGTTCATAATCAACCATTACAGGACAGTGTTTAGTTTCAGTATGTTGTGATTGGAAAGATCCTCTAAAAAGGAATTTAGAAGATTTTTTTGGAGATGTGGGACCTTTTCTAGCCTTAGGATCCTCTTGATACAAGGGGTTCCTGGTTTGTTGTAAGTTTATGAAGAACATTTGCTAGACTCAAGGTGATCTAAGGGTGAAGGAGATTGTGAAGATTCCTCACTAGATGAACTAGATGTAGATCATGTATAAAATAGAAGACAACCTCTGTCGTGATTATGACCCCTAACACAACCTCACCTAATTCTAAGGGGATAAAACACATTTCTACTTCTGTTGTGACAATCACAGACAAGGACAAGAAGCAAAAATTAAGACAAGGATCACACTAAATTGTAGTCTCAAAAAGCAATGGAAGAGTGTTGTATAATAAGGTATGAGTAGTCTAAGTAGAGGCTAGAATAGCCAAAAATCATGACTATCATGACATGGAGTATTAAAAAAACTAAAGGATGAGAACAAGACAACTAAGAGACAAGAATAGTTAAACTATAGACCATGAGTCATCAGTGAAGTAGAATGTCATTGTTTGGGACTATTCACAAATAGAGAAGAGGTAACCTGATGTAGAAAATAGACTAGATGTAGGGCATAGATTACTCAAACAAGTTAATTTGCCAATTTTTATTTAGGGTCTCACACAAAGATCCTTTGGTAGGCACATGAGAAAGTACACGGGCATAGGAAAAATCTTGGGACACTAATTTAAACTCATTTGAAGATGTGCTACAGGCTGCACAAAGAAATGCTAGGATTTGGCAAAATGCTATCAGCAAGATCTTGCATAGAGATATGCAAGTACTCATGCAAGGACCTAAATAGAGTTGCATGAAGAAGTAATAGGACAAAAAGAACTCGCATAAAATGTTGCAAACTATGCATGAAAATTGATTCCAGACTAACAACTGAACTGGATTTTGAAGAGGTTTTGACAATTTCAGACTATTCTAGATAGATTGTTGGTTCGTTTGACAAATATCAAACAAATTGCAAGGTTGATTTTCAAGTTTGTGAAATGAAATTGGGTTCCAAGTAAGACAAAGTGTTTTCAAAAAGACATGGAAAGTAAGCAGTAGTCAAATAAAATCCAACTGAGGGCAAAGCAACTCAAAGGGATGGGGGAGTCTTGACCTTCAATTTGTTTAGAAAGGTTTGGACATGTTTAAGACTTGATAAAAAACATGTTTTATCCCTAAAAATAGAAAATGGTAGAGAAGGCAAAACCTTTGTCCCACAACTTATGTGCATGCATGCACCTCAAAGAGTCGTGTCACCCCCTAAAAGGTGCCTGTGTTTTTGGTGTATTCAAAGGGCTCAATAACATATACACTGAATGAACACCCTTGTCGCAGGGGTCAAGCACATATACCACCTTCCAATGCCTTGTAGCATGTCTATGGTGAGTTCTATAGGAGAGATTCTTCCCCCTCCTTACACAAAGATTATGCCTCCTTTCAAAGTTGAATTGGGTAGCCTCTAACTAATGGTTTTTACTTGTCTTTGGTAGCTCCACAAGTGGAGTTGAGACTAGCAACATTTGGAAGTGCACACACTTGCTTAGCAAGACTGGGGTCGACACTGGCCAGTGCAACAAATAGAGCCTCCCCTTAATATGTGATATCAAGAATCAAGAGGAAGAAATTAATATGGCTTTGGAATCTTTCACTCTACAAATCTTCTTTATTATAGTGAGTTAGAATCTTTGGCAAAAGGAGTGTGCTCACTTGGGTCATTCTTGGAGGTTGGATCACTCCGGTAGGCCCTCTAAAGGATTGACTCGAACTGGTGCTTCGAACACAAGGGTCAAATTTTTTGATTTCCCTCAAGGAGAAAGAGCATACTCCTCTACCTTATTTTCTCACGCAAGCACATAGAACATGTTAGTCACTGACTTAGCTTAATCAATCTAGACTCATCCTTTCTAAAAATTTTGATCCCCTAAAAGGAAATCATCATCTCATCATAGAAGAGGGTTTTTAGTAGAGAACTACTAAGTTTCTTGCCTCCCTCAGATGTCATCTTTCAAAGGCTTCTAGGTTTTTGATTTACCCTTGGTCATGACCTCCAAGTGGTGAAGAGCTTAGTCCCCTATTCCTCTATCTTGTACCCTATGAAGTTCACAAGCCCTAATTATACTATGTTTGGAAAGCAAGAAAATGACACATTGTTTTTGTGGGTTTTAATATTGGTCTTCAACCATCGTATCTTTGACAACATCCTGCAAACACACAGTTAGTTCATGTTTGGGAAAGTTTGTATAAAGGAGTCTTCATCAAATGTCTTGTAGACAACTATTAGGCTGCCAAAAATCAAAAAACTAAAATAATGATGCTTCAAAGAAAACACGTTAGTAATAAATGATAAACAATGTAGTAAAAGACTATATTTTAATTGTGTTGTTGAAAAATTTGGTGCAAAATCTTGCATAGGTTTTCACAAAGTCTTTTACTGTCACACATGAGAAAATGAGGTGTTGTGTGAGAATCTGCATAATGGGGCACTTTTTCATGCGAGATTGTATACAAAGATGTGCAAAACCTTCAAATATTTGCATGAAAATGAGATTTTCCACACAAAAATTTGGAAGACTATATGGACAAGTATGACAGAATGATGAAAATGTCAGAAAATCAGATAGATTGAGGCTAAAAACATTATTTCAAAAAATTAGACAGTCTGAGTCCTTGGGTCTTTCACCTACACTTGAACATGGTCATTAAATGCGGATTCATCCTAGAATACACATGGAGTTGTTTATCCAAGAGGCTTGACAATGTGACTTGTTGCCTTCTAACTAGAAGGATTTTGCCTATTGTGCTCTCAAAACAAGATGCAAGCAACCAGACCTTTCTAGAATGAAGGATTTGATGCAAAATATGATTATGTGGTTAATCTATATGAAAATGCAAGCATTAATCTAAGAAATAAAAGACATTAAGCTAAATGTAGGCATTCTTATTCTAAAATGACATTAACGTATTTAAGCAAATAATGAAAGCTAGGATGCATGATTATTTTGATAGCAATTCAATACAATCAAATTTTAACCTTTATAATGAGGGATTGAGAGCCCCTTAAGTAGAACCCAAGAATTGATCAACGATCAAGATCAATTTGGATGAATGAATAAGATTAGAGAGAAAATTCAGTTAAAATGGAAACTTCCTTGTGCAAGTGAAGCTAGCTATTTCAAATCTGAGTGCGATGAGTAGTTAACTGAGCTTTTCATGACTGTGAGAACAAGTTAACTAGATTAATTCCAATTTCAAGAGATAGTTCACTCAGAGTTTCCATTTTGGAACTGAGGAGAAGATTTTGAAGATACTATTTAATTTAATAAAGTGGGATATGACCTCATAAATACCTTTTCCATTTAATTGAATAATCTCATTCAATTAATTAAAGTGAGCATAAATATTAAATTTAATACTTTTAATTCCTCAATTAATTAGCCTTAGGATATAATTTAATTTAATTTAATTATAAACACTTCGAATTAAATTAAATCTTAATCAAATAGGTTTAATGTGACTAATTCAAATCAATGCTTAAAAATTAAATATGTAGTCTGATTAATGTAGATTTAGGGTTTTTTGCATTTGACAATTAAGTCAAGTCATGAAAATCAGAATACGAATTGCCTAATAAAATAGGACTTTAGAATTGATTGAGAATAGACAAGAATTGGTTAACATGGCAATGAGCCAATTGTGGGGTATTACACTAATATTTTGTCAAATGATAAAAATAGGGAAAGTTGAAAAAATGTTATATCTTTTGAAGCCCTCGTTATAAGAGATATGTGAAGACATGAAATAAAAGTTGTTTTGGAACTTATGAAATCATCAATAGTTATTTCTCCTTCAACTAGAATATGCATCGATTAACTTTTTTCTAGGCAAGATTAACTTTGACATGGGTATATTCTAGTGAATCTATTGGTGCACAAATGAGAAAAGTCAATGAAACTCCAAGATTGATCAATTATTTAACTAAATTGCATTAAAATTAGAAATATAAATTTCATTTTGTTTCTAAAATCTTTCAATAATAACCTTGCAACCAAGAAAATTGAAATTGAAATCATATTGAAACAAAGGCATTTTGAAGAATAAATAGTCTTGATTGATGCAAGATTGTTTATTCACTAGATAATTCTATATTATTGTTTTATACGCTTATAATATGAGAAACTAATAAATAAATAAAATAAAACTTTATTCTCTAATAAATTTAACATAGAGTACTAATGATCTCAAATACCTTCTTAACATGATAAATATAAAAATATAACTAAAAGAAGTTTATTTAATTCATTACATTTTATTTAATTTTTTGAATCATTCTCTTTATAAAGTAAGCTAACAATCATGAATTAATTCTTATATGCTCATTATTTTAAAATTTAAAAAAATCAAATTCATAGATATGGTCCCATACATGTGATAGTTTATGAAGATAAAGTATGTTTGAAATACTTGCATTCAAATGATTATTATTTTCAAGATAGTTCTGATTTGAAAATAATAATTTGTGGAGGTAAAGAAAATTTGAAATACTTGTATTAAAATTATTAGTATTTTCAAAATAGTTCTATTTAAAAATAATAATTTGCGGAGATAAACAAGAATTTTTGTCAAGATAGTTCTCATTTAAAAATGACAGTTTGTGAAAATAAACAATGCTTGAAATACTTGCATTCAAATGATTAAAGTTTTCAAGATATTTATGATTTTATTATTATTTTAATAATAAGGACTTAGAAGTTTGGTAGCAATTGACCAATTAATGCAACTTTAAGACAAAATGATGATGAAGTCTATTTGCTTTTGCTAGTATTTCCCATACAAATTACCTATAATTGAGTTCATGATATTTTAAAATCTAAATCTTATTTTATTCCCCACAATGTGGATGTTTATGGACCAAACTAATTTGCAAATTTAGTTCCTTCTCAAATGATTAACTTCATATATAATAATTAACTCCATGAAGCCATAGAACCTTTCGGAACACTTAAATGTGGATGTTCAAAATAATGATAATAACTATTATTCTAATCTATTTTTAATAGTAATTTTTATTTATTTTGATTGTTTGATTATATAAAGTATATTACTGCATAAAAATATAATTAAATAGTATAATTTTATATAAAGTTAGATTTTATTTTATTTTATTAATTTCGAAATATTCTATTATTAAATGAAATTATATGAATGTTTAAAAATATATTTATTATTTTAAATTTGGCAATCATTTACATCTTAGAACATTCATATTTAATAAGAAACATAATATGTAAAATAAGAATAACATTAAAAAAATCGTTGGCTAATTGGCATCTCTATATAAATAAGTGCTGAAATTATGTGTGCCTCACACATTGCATAATATTTTTATATTGTATTATTTTATTTTATTATGTAATGTTCTACCTAGGAGCACCTAGATGGACGTGCAAAATGGAAAGATTCCCATGGGATATACTTGATGAATTGTATTGTAATATTATGATAATATTTTATGTAATTATTTAATATTGGGGAAAAGAATTAAATATGCAATATTAAATGTGGGGTTAGTTTTTATACATGGCTTATGTAATACCATTTGTTGATTTTGTGAGACTTGCTACTATATAAGAAGCCACAAAGGTAGTTGTAGATACCAGACAAAAAGCAAGAGGGTGAAAAGGGAAATTCAAGCAAGACAAGGTTTGACAAGTTAGCCAGAAGAGCATTTGTGAAGGTTGGAAGCATGGCATGGGATGTGTGGATGCATGTTTGTTCACATGGATTGCTTGGTTGTGGCTATGGTTTTGAAAGCTTCACATGGATTTCTTGGTTGTGGCTATGGTTTTGAAAGCTTCCATGGTTGTATTGCAATAGTATTTTGTTGAATAATACATGGTGGTTTTTCCCTCAATGAGGGTTTCCCGAGGTATATCTTGTGTCATATTTGATAGATATGTTGTCTATTCTCTTGTATGTGAATTTTAATTGCTTGTTTATTTTAGATTCATTATGGGTTATGAGGAAATAGTTATATTTTGGCTACAAGTTTCCTTACAAGTGGTATTGAAGTTATGGTTATATTGTTGTAACCCTTGATTGAATCCATGAGAATGCATGAGAGGATAAAAGAAAAGACAAGATATATGAGTTTTGTAGGTTGTTTATTGCAGATCTTGAAGTTTTAGATTTGTTTTTTTAATGGGATGTTGGAAAATTTTGGGCATGTAAAGATGTTGGTAAAAAGGATTTTTTGGATATTTCATTTAAATGAGGGTTTTAGGGGGTAGCTTGCAAAAATGACCTCCTAGGCAAAAATAAATCTCACTATTGGATCCGGGTTGCTTTCTCCATAAATTTTAATATATACTATGCCATACTTTGGCCATGTTGATAGAAAATACAAAAGGTTTTTAGTTTCAGCCCGTGATGGTCATCAAATTTAATCCCATCAGAATTTTCATCACAAAAAGAAAAATGAAGTGAAAATGCTAAAAATACTATCTTAGTAAAATGGTTATAACTTTCACTTAGAATGTCAACTTTCAGACTTCTTACAATTGTTGGAAAGCTAATTTAGAGCACTATAGCTTGGTGTAGGTTTGGGTTTATGATTTTGACATTTTGTTATTTTTAAAAATCTAAAAGCCATACGTTATTTATTTTGAGCACATATTTGGGCATAACTTGGGCATATGACATCAGATTTTGGACTTTAAGAAGTCAACAGAAAGCTCTTGGAGAGCTCTACACATTACTTTATATTTGATAAAAGTTTGGCATGATTTATTTGGTGATATATTAATCTAAATGGTTTATGATATATATTGACTATGGTAACATAGTGAGCTTATGACATTGTATATTTTGGAGATTTGCATTTGATGTCCTTGTATACTCAATTCATATTTCAGATTCGACACATGATAATATGATTATTAGTATTTGGTTTGGATATGTATGATGACTTGTTGGGTTTACAAGTTGTGCAATGTGGTAAGCAGTCTATACTTATAGCTTGTATTTATGGCTTAGATATGGGTTGCCTTTTTCCATTGATCTTTCATTATTGATGCATATTCAGATTGGTGGATTGGATTTGGGTTGTCTATTTCCTTACATGATTTTTTGATTTGTCTTCATGTAGAATGAATGAGATGTTGTTACTAGGTACAGTCATGGTGGAGGGTTGTAGTTGACTATTTTATGTTGACAAGTTGGACACATTGAGAGTTAGTTTTTTGGTTCATAGATATGATCATGGTGCCATGGATTTCTAAATGACATGATTGGATATATAGGTACATCCTTGATGTTCATTAGTATGGATTCCTGGCTTGGTTATGGTATTATATCTTCTTTGGTTGAGGATCGTGGTTGCTTGGTTTCTTTTAAGAAGCTCATGATGTGCACTTTGTGTTCTTTGATGGTTTGATGCCTTGGTTGATTCTCATAGTTAGAGGATTATTTTTTTACATTATATCATGAATAGCTTGGATACACATTTTAGTAAGAGCTTGTGATAGTGATGAGGTGGTAGTGTAGGATTAACTTCTAATTTGGTTTGCATCTTCTTGGTTCAAAGATCTTGGTTTCACTTCGTACTAGTTGTTTGGTTGTGTGTGTAGACCTAAAGGATATTCATGTAGGAGATGGATGTTACAATATCATGGGTAACTTGGTACCATGGTTTAGTGAGAGTTATTGGCATTGATATATTTATTGAGTGTTTGTAGATGTTGGAGGTTTATCTTAGACCCTGTTGTTGTAGAAGCGTCTTTGACATTTGCATGGTACACTTTTTTTTTTATCTTCATGATTTGTGGAGATTATTATCTTAATGGTTTGTGGATATGGTTCTTCATGGTGTGTGGAGAAGGTTACATCTTGAGGATTCATGGGGTTCTTGTAAAAGGTGTGGTTTATGCTTTCAGTTTACATGTTATCCTTGGTATTAGGATGGTTTTAGTGTTATGTTACAGTATACTCTTGATATGCATTTAGAATTTGACATGTTATTGTATGCTCATATAGAGCATGCTATCTCTTTAGTTGAGATGGTTAGATAATGTTGTCATGTTTTTTTTCTTGATGGCATGGTTGGAACTTTGACATTGATTCTAGTTTAGTTTCTTAGTATTGAGTACATTGATCATTTGTTGGACACTTCATGATATTTTAATGTTGCATTTGGAGTTAGCATGGGTTAATTTTTTATAGGTTCTCATGGATACTTAGAAATAGTCATGATGTTGATTTCTCTTGAGGATTAGAGAATTATTTTTTTGGAAAATTGTTTGGTTTCAGTAGGAAGTCCTAGGGGTATTCCTGATATGGAATTAAGATGAGATTTTTCTTAGATAAGTCTTGGTTGGAGACTTAGAGATCTTGATGAGCATTCTCATTCCCTACTCTTGGTCTACTCAATGAATTACTACTTGAGAGGTATAGCCCATTGTTTCTCTTAAGTGCATTGTGTATGTGCTACTTTAGTATGCTAGAAACACTAATTTAATGAAAAAAAAAGCATTAACATTAACTAAATTAACATAACATATAAGATAGACAAAAGAGGAACCCCTAATAGGAATGTGAGCCAAATGAATGGACTCTCCCAATAGAAATTACTCTTTGTTTGGTAGATGAGTCTAAATGAAGGATTGGTATGTATGCTCAAAGGGCTTCAAGTTTGCTTCAATGGTGGGGATGGGTAATGGCAATTTGGTAGCTTTGTGAGCTCTCAATTTGGCATTATAAGGGTATGGTTAAGGGCTTTGTTTCTCAAACTAATATTATAACTTTAGCTCAAGGATTGTGATGAAATGGCTTGGGAGGGGATTCAATTTATAGGCTAAGGGCTTGAGGGTTTGAGGGCTAAGATACAAGGATGAGAAAAATCTTATGAAGGGCTCAGATTGAATGAGAGGAGAGCACGTGGATTGTGCTTCCTTAAAGCCAATCAAGGAGTGACACATGTCATAGGGTGAGAGGATGGAGAAAAGGGCAAGGATGAGTCAACAAAGGAGGCTCAAGGGATAATATCTTCATAAAGACCCTTCATAATTGGCTTGTAAGAGCAATGAATGGGCTTGTAAGAGTCTTTATGGCCTTGTAAGAGCATTCATGGTTAGGTGGTTGGGATATTTTGGAGGGAGTTGAGATTGTTGACTTTTCTTGATTTAGGAAAGTCTTAAGCTTGCTTAGGGAATGTGACAAGGGTGGGGATTAAAGGTGATTTAGGATTTATATTAGGGATGTTAGAGATATGCAAGTGGATGGCATTCAATGAGGGTGGGTGAGTTAGTAGCTAAGCTTGGTTAGTATGGGTGGATGGGGTGGATTAGGCTAAAATGGAAGTTTAGAGATAGGCTTTGGATGAGGATGAAGACTTTCTAGAAGAGTCTAGAATTTCCTAGGATGAGGATACAAGGTTTTTTAAGAAATAAATAAAGTTTTATTTATTTCATGGGTTTGGGTTGAGGATATACTCAATTAAAACATTTTTTAATAAACATGAGGATTAATATTTAACCTTAATTAAATATTTTGAGTTGGGATTAAGGGTAGAAAATGATGGAATTAGCCTTTAATCAAAATTAAAGAAGGATTAGAAGATTTTGGAAGAGGTTAGTGGTCTTAAGGAAATTGGCCAAGTTTTGGGAAAAAAATAAATAAATTATTTATTTTGAGATTTTTGGTCAATTTATTAATTAAATAATTAATAAATAAGGAAATAATGTTTAAATAAAATTTAAACATTTTTGGGAGGGATTCCTTAATTAAATATTTTTAATTAAGATAAAGGGATTTAATGCCATAGAAATAAATAAATAAATTAATTAATTAATAAATGATGATGTCATCAAGGACTTTTCAGAAAATAAAAATACTTTATTTTCTAAGGGATTTTAGGTGTCTACACATTGTGCTTATGCTTGTCTTTTATTGATATGGATATTGAGCTATGGTACCTAGGTTAGTTCTGTAGGGTTGAGAGATGGTTTAGAATTTCTTATCTCCTTGTGCATATGTTTTTATGTTAGTTGAGTTTGGGAGATGGTTTTATATTGGGCATATTCCTTGGATCAGGGATGGTTATTCCTTGGTTTAGAAATTTTTTGTAATTTTGATCTTCTTGTGAGAGACTTACATCCATGATTATCTATATGGTATGATTTGGGTGTATGGATTTTAGGTTGGGGATTTGTTGAGGAGTTCATACTTTCATCATTTATATATAGAGGTGTTTGTAGAAGGACATGATATAGGTTATGATTTGCATGGTTCCTCTTTGGCTTTGGTTATCATCTTGGATGTTTGACTTAACTTACATTCAATTTGAGATTTTTTGGAGCTTGTGATCACTAGTTTATGCTCATCGATGTCATGTGAGAGATGACATGATTATTCCTTTATCTATTTCCTTTTTTGGTTGTGGATAAATTGGGAGAGTGTTGGAGACTTTTTATGTAATTTTCTCTTACAGGTTATTAGTTTATGTGTTGTGGATGTCCTTGAGACTAAATAGATTCACTTCTTTGAGATATTGTGAATAGATTAGTTATAGATTTGACATTATCTTTTGCAATGGGAGTTTTTTGTTATATTTGTTATAGGTATTTCTCTTGAGCCTTGTGATTACAAGTTATAGATTGGATATGTTGATGATTATGTGAGATTCACTTGTTATACCTTTGGAGCTATGGATAGTTGGATGGGTTGGCAATTACTTTGGGTGCTATTTCAGCTATGGATATCTTTTACAACTACAGATACATGTGATTACCTTCGTATCAGATGTTTGTGCTTTTCATTTAATTTGGTATAATATTTTATGATTCTTAAGTGACAGGTTGGGAGGCTTTCTCTTTGGATGGCTTATGTGTATGTCTAGTGGTAGTGCAAAATAGAAGGTGACATCATTCATGTTTGAGATGTTGGATATGTTGATTTTTTTCTGAGCACCATGATGGAGTACTTCATGTACTTTGATCCATAATGATGGATGTGCTAGGAGAGATTTTTCCCTTGTTTATCTATGTGGCTATAGATCGACCCTATGCAATGTATACAATAAGTGGGAGATTATTGAGATTACATATGTTGCATAGATTGCATAGTATTTTTATATTGTATTATTTTGTTTTATTATGCAATGTTGCACCTAGGAGCACCTAGATGGATGTGCAACATGGAAATATTTCCATATGCTATGCTTGATGAATTGTATTGCAACATTATGATAATATATGATGTAATTATTTAATATTAGGGAAAAGAAGTAAATTTCCATATTAAATGTGGGTTGAATGGTTAGGTAGCACATGGTTTATGTAATACCACTTGGTGTTTTTGTGGGACTTGCTACTATATAAGCAGCCACAAGGGTAGTTGTAGATATATGACAAATTGCAAGAAGGTAAAACAAAAAAGTCAAGCAATACAAGGCTTGACAAGTTAGCCAATAGAGCATTTGTGAAGGTTGGAAGCATGGCATGGGATGTGTTCATTCATGCTTGCTAACATGGATTGCTTGGTTGTGGCTATGGCTTGAAGGCTTCTATGGTTGTATTGAAATAATGTTTTCCTAATTAATACATGGTGATGGATGCTTTTAGAGGCTTGATTTTTCCCTCAATGAGGGTTTTCCAGGGTAGTATCTCATGTCACATTTTGTGAGTATGTTGTCTATTATCTTGCATATGGATTTTAATTTCTTATGTATTTTAGATTTATTATGGGTTATGT
Source organism: Cupressus sempervirens (assembly GCA_028749045.1). Classification (NCBI taxonomy): domain Eukaryota; kingdom Viridiplantae; phylum Streptophyta; class Pinopsida; order Cupressales; family Cupressaceae; genus Cupressus; species Cupressus sempervirens. The sequence goes on from CM053786.1 coordinate 26,350,756, forward strand.
AGAAAAGGCCATGTCTATTTATAAATTCGCTATTATAAGTAGTAAAAAAATTTCAAAGTTAAATAAAATAACTTTTATCTAAATAAATATCTTCAATATGACAACTATGGACATTTATTTGATAGTTATATGTAAGATATATATAGTAGTTATTTTTTCTCATTGCTATGCATTTATTTATGATCGCAATCTCATATGTTCATCCTATTCATTTATTTATTACATGTGTTAATTCATATCTTTCTTTATATATTTTTTTATTATTGAAAGAAAAAAAAAAAAGGGTGTTGTCCCTTACAAAACCATACCCAAAGTCATAAGAATTAAAGATATTTACAATAAGGTCAAGATAACTAGTGGCAGAACTAGTAACCCACATCAAATATGGATACATAATTCACCTATAAAAATAACATGAGGTTGAAAGACTACAGAGTGATTCTTCATTTGTTAGCAAACAACCATTTAGGTGATTCTTTCAACAAGATCCCCAACACAAGATGGTAGGATCCTTAGAGAGAGAGAGAATTAATATCATTAATAGGACAAGAGTACTAGCAATGTTGAATCTTAGTAACCACAGTATGGAGCATATCAAGAGTAGTAGTAATTTAAGAAGAGTCAACATGGCTGGAGGGTATTGAATCAACAATAAGAAGTGCAAACATATCCATTGGGACAGAGGAGGTTAGAACATATGCCATGATCTAACTTGATTTTCATATTACGATTTATTCCCTGTAGTTGTAGACTTATCATTCCCTTTTTAAAAATATAAAATTCAAATATTGGTAATGATGCATGGGTTTCCTTAAGCCATAATTTTTGACTTGGCTATTTTCTTGGTATGAAATTTTATGTAGAGAAACATCTCAGAGATTTTAAAAAGATACCAAAAGAATCTATTTGAATGGAGAAAATTTTGACACTCTTCTAAGGACAGATTTTTTATATGGGACCTCATATTGGATTGTCATTTTTCCAAGACTATCCAAAATTATAATTTTTTTTGTTATATTTTATTTCACTTGTATCATTATCATAATGAGTTGACAAATAGTGTCAGTCTAGTTATCTTTATTAATTAGTAAGTTTCATAGTCAAATGGATAGGCATGCAAATAAATTTAGAATCTTGTGAAAATCTACTTAAAATATTAATTTTGAATTGTAGTTAATTGAGGTTTATTTGTAGTATGGGAGAATGGATGGATAATAAAGACTGAAAAATAATATAATTCTTAGGTTTCACGTATTTCATATTTTTTTGTATCATATTGGTTACAACATCTAATACTAGAGGATGGGGATAGCTAGTTGAGGAAGGGGATGAGGAGGCCTTGCCCAAATGTATATAGATATCAAAAATCTCCAAACATGAGTAGAACATGTTGTGAATATGATGGAAAATTAGAAAATGAGACAAAGATGGGATGACTCTAATGAACAATTACACCAGGGATATATAGATTAGCAAGAAAACTTGAAGAAGACTAGATGGGAAGAATGAAGTAATAAAGGTTGAAATGTAAGAGTATGAAAGTTATTTTAAACTAGAGGTGTTGATAGATTGGTTTAATTATATGGAAAATTCTTTGAATTAAAGTCTATGGTAGAGAAAAAGAAATATAAATTTGAATGTGCCAAGTTAAATGATCATGCAATGATTTGGTGAGCTCATTTACAAAAGAAGAAAAGTAGGAAGGAAAAGTATAAGAACAAGACTTGGAATAAGATTGAGAAGAAGCTAAGAGAGAAAACATTGCTCATGGGTCATGTGCAAACCCATTTTGCATATTTTGAGTTTAGAGCATCCAAATCAAACATTTCAGGCTGTGTCTAAGAGGTTTTGAAGCTAGGATATCGTTTCCAAATCTAAAAAGTAGTTACTATTTTAAACACTCCGGGTCATATACAACCTTTTAATTATGTCCAAAAGGCTCAAACAACTCAAAGTCAACTATCATTGTTGAAATCTAAGCACATTATTATGGTTTATGATATTAGATCTAGTGTACAAAGAACATTAACATAAACTTAACAATCACAATCTAAAAATATAACAACACATGAAAGGACAAAGGAGACACAAAAGGAGAATGCAAACCAAGTACGCTAAGCTTCCCAAGTGCAACCTTGATGCTTAGATATGTCCAAATGACGGTTGGATGTGTATTCAAGCTTTGAATATGGATTATGGTTGATTATGGGGGTGAGTGAAGGGTTCAACAATGGGAGCATAGGTAAATTTTTTAATTATATGTGGTATTTTGATAGATTATGAGCTCTAAAAATAGCATTATAAATTTACAACAAGTGGATGACTTGTGAGAGGGGAAGGGTCAAATTTATAGGCCAAGAGGTAGTGAGATGGATAGCCAAGATGCAAGCATGGATGCAGGTTGAGGGAAGGCTAGGATCAAAGGAGAGGGAAGCACACGAATTGTGCTTTCTCAAATCCATAGCCTTGTGACAAGTGTCACAAAGGGGATTGGATGAGAGAGGAGAGTCAAATGGATGGTCAAAGAGAGTTATGAGGGAGGATTGTGGAAGAGGGATGTAAGAGGCCTTCAAGATCCTTTAATTCCTTCTAAAAGACTTAAAGTCTCTTGGATAGGAATGTAAGAGGGATGGGATGGAAGTTTGACTTTGGTTTGGTTTAGGATTTCTTAACCCTTGGTTAAAGTTGTCCACATGTTTAGGAAATGGATTAAGCTTAGCTTAGGAGGGAATTAGGATGCAAGTGGCATGTTAGAGGGATGTAAATGTGCTAGCATTAATGAGGTGGGTTAATTAGTTGGTTAAATGAGGTTAGCATGGATGAATGGGTTGGATTTAGCTATTGATAGGGATTAAGGAACAGTTAGGAGTTGGGGAATGATTTATTTAATAAAAAGAGATTTGGAGTTAAATAAAATAGATGTATTGCATTTATTTAATTTAATAGAAGAATAGGTTTTTAATTGATAATTAAACTTTTGGTTATCAATTGATTTTATCAATTAGAATATAGCTAATTTAATTAATTAATTAACTAGGGGATGATGATTAATTAATTAAATATTGAATACTTAATCAATAATGTCCTAGAAGATGACTAAATAATATTATGTTAATGATGTAATCAAATTTAGGTGTCTACATTTTGACCCTCTTTTACATAGTGTTTGAACAATATTATTTAAAAGAAGTTTGAATGAAAATGACATGAAGAAGATGTTTTTAAAGTAACAAAGTTTCCCTAGTATTGAATAGAAAGAGGAGAGACTGGGCTATGTGATGCCCCCTAAGAAGGTGATAGGGAGAGAAGACAAGGCTCAGTGACATCTTGAAAAGGGACGACAAGCTAGGATGAGTAGGAAGAGGTGGATAGCCTAATAGAGGGTTAAAATAGTGAGTAAAAGTGCAAAAATAATAGGGCCGAGGTGAAAGGGGACACCATAGGAGGGAGGGGGAAATGGGGTGCCATAGGGGGCCTATAAGTTGGCCTAGAAGGACTAGAAATTAATAATTTCTCTCATATTCATAGTGAAATATTGCTATTTGTGAACTTTGGGTTAGATGAAACAATGACTACCTAAGGACAAATAGAGCATCAGGTGGATGTGGTACAATGCGTGTGGGCATGAAAGACAGTAGACCACTTGGTAGGCTCAAAACATATTTTAAGATATTTTATTTTTAAGTTTGAGCCTTTATCAAAATTGCTAAGCTGTGTTCCCATGGGCTTGGGTCTGGTAGTTATGATGTAGGGATTAGGGAGAAATAAATGTTACAAAAAGACTAAGGGGAAGGGGGTAAAAGGCTCATCCCAAGAATCTTTCACAAGAAAGTGAATTTGGGATGAAGTTCATGCAGGATAGCAAATAATTTAGAAGGAATGCATTCCCAATAGTGGGAATGCAGTCCCATAGGTTAATGAGCATTAGGGACAAGTGTCAACACAGAAATGTGTGTGGGGTTTGACCAGGGGTGAAAAGATGAACACTTTCTCACTGTAAGCTATATTTGTAGGAACTTGAGCTGAGGAATTAGTTGTGGGAACATAAACCCACTTACAAAAATGTGGTCACATTAGTAGCTACGTGGGCAAAGGGGTCGTAGGATAAAGGGGTTTATTTGATACAAAACTAGCATGTGTTGTTATTTTTGTGGATGTAATGGTCACTAGATACATGGGTGTCATGAAAGAGGCACATCAAGGTACTACAGGAAAGAGGCAAATTCACACTAGTTAACTAGGCAAGGATAGACACAATCAAGCTAGGGTGCCTTGTGAGATTGCCACATACTCAAACATATATGGTGATGGTGATGTAATTGTGCAAGCGATGACATAGTAAGAGAAGGATGTTTCATCTACCAACATGCAAGATGAATATGACACTTTAGGATTTCTATAGGATATTTAGGCTGCCAATGTAAGCCATGTCTATGATGGTAAAAAGGGGAGTGACAAGATAGAGGGTAGTGCAAAGATTGGTGGGGCATTTGGATTGGGTGGCACTAGACAACTAAATTTATTTATATCTCTATGGATTAGTGTTGGGGTATATTTCCCTAGACACAAGTAGAATTGGAGTGACTTTGTGGCATTGATCTTGACCATCATCTAGATTATGGATGAGGGAGTCTTAGTGGCATGAAGATCACTAATGCTATAAAAGATGTAGAAATATTTACATCAGATTATATACCAAGGTGTAGGGCATCACCAAGGGAGGAGTGTGGACTTCGTGACCCTATTAGAGGTGTAGATATGGGAGAAAATTGTGGTGTTTAGATGAGTTGGATAGAGAGATGGGCAACTAGCTGAGCCTATGGTTTATAGTTGGGGAGATCTATTGACCTACTACCATATTGAGGAGGTGGATTATTGGAGGGTATAGATGGATCAAATCAAGGTGGTGACCTAAAGACCATACCTAGGTCTTGGGTCATGGGAAGAGGAGAGGCAACAGCTACCATATACAATCTCACCATGCTTTTTGGTGGGATTAAATTAACTAAGTAGTATCAATCGAATAAGCTATTGATGTTAGAGTGGGGTTGTCCTTGCACAAAAAGATCAATATATGAATGGTCAATACAACTAGTCAACTTATATTACACAAAAGGTAGTTAAGATCTTGTCACAAATCCCAAGGGGAGTGGTGAAAAATTAATAGCAATCTCCACCTCAATGTAACATAAGGGTCTAAATATTCAAACTTGTAACCAAGATCTAATACCAGTTGTTAGAGTGGGGATGTAGTTTCACCAAAAGACCATTTTGTCAATGCTCGATACAACCACTCAACTTATAGCACACATGAGGCTATTAAGCCCTTGTCATGAATCTCAAGGGGAGTGGTGAACAAATTTCTAATAGCTGTAGTAATTTAGTTGGCCACAAAATGTGTTGATAGAGCCAATGTGGTACCAGCGGGTGATGAGGGAGTTGGTGACCCTGTTTGGGTCACCATAATATTGGGAATTTTTTACAGGTCTAGTAGATGTTGGGTCCACTTGGGGATACAGGGACTAGTTCTAAAGACTAAGGCCCATGAGGAGGGCATAGGTGTCGAGGATGGCAGTTGTGGTAGGGGAGATTGCCTAAGCATTGAGAAGGGGGAGATATGAGGTGAGGGGGTAGAGATAGCGGGTAGAGTAATTAGTGGAGGGGGAGGTACTATAGCAAAGGAGACCTTGGAAAGGATAAAAGGAGGAGAGGGGATAGGGGTAGGAGAGGGTTCAGGAGGAGAGGTCACAGTTGTAGGAGAGAAGATAGGGGGCCTAGGGGCTAGTTTGAGGGGAGGAGAAGAAGGGTCATCATCTAGGGGAAGGGATGGTGTATTGGTAGAGAGGTATGTTTCCCTATAGCAAGCACATGAGGCTATGAGTCAACTGCTTCAGGATACTCAGCAAGAGAGGAACTAGCTCAAAGATGAGAGAGATCAATTTTGGAGGGAGTGAGATGCTACCTAGGGCCAACTAGATAGAGAAGAGAGCGAGTTAGGGAGACTACGGCTGGATGTGGGGACGTCGGAGGTAGAGAGAAATAGGTTCTAAGGGAGGGTGGATGGGCTAAAGGTACATAGGGATAGGATGGTGGTAGAGGTGACAACCCTCTAGGCTCAAATAAAGGTGGGGGGAGGGTTAGAGGAGCTAAGAAGATTAAAAGGAGAGGTGGAGGATCTACTAGAGAGGGCAAGTTTTTATAAGGGGAGATACCATGCAACCATGACAACTGATTAGATGTAGCATTATAGGCACCTGACGTGCTCATGGACAATCAACACACATACAAGGATGCAGGGTGGTGGGGGGAGTGGGTGGATTACAAGGGGATCCTAGAGGACAGGTGAGACATAAAGGATAGGGTAGAGCCATTGATTAGGGAAGAGCTAGAGGTGGAAGAGAGGGATAGTGGGGAATAGAAATGAGGGGGAGGGCTCTAATACAAGGGGAGGAGAGGATTGAAAAAGGATGACACCATCACCACCAAAAGCGGTATTGTGGGATTCAAGGAGGGACCCATATGAGTCTCATGAGGAGCTGATGGATGAGGGCATAGTTGAGTAGTGATATGCTACATTTTGATTATGGGGTATTCCTTTGTAGAAACATGCATTTTTGTGGGTATGTACTCAAAAAGTGCACTTCTCTATGTCATTATATCCAAGGTCATCTCATGAATTGAGAGCTGCAAATGTTGACTTAGAGCTCCCGAGTCATGGAGTGCAAAGGATGGATATTCATATGAAAGCTCTTAGTCGAGTCTTATTAATATAATCCTTTGTGAATAAACCACAAAATGGAATATTCTTGAGATGAAATGCAACTATATGAGATTAAGCAAATGCATAAAAAGAAGCTATACTAAACATGTATATGGACATGAACTAAATGTATGCAAATTATAACTAGAATGATATGATGAAGACTCTACAATTTGACATCATTACTCTATATCCAAAAAATTCCTCTTACAATGAAGAGAATCCCTCCTCTTTGAAGGAAAAATGGATGGTGTAGATCAAAAGACATGAAAATCCAAATGAAGGGTGGAAATGAACTTAAAATAAGTGGACCTTATTTTATTTGACTGGACAATTTTCTTAGGATGTTAAAAGAGGGGTAAGAGCTCCACTTAGAAACAAAATAGGTAGGTGAGCTCCACCTAATTACCCATTATTAATATCAAACTAAAACACCCCATCCCACTCAAGATAGAATGAATTTCAAATAAAGATCCTTCATTCAACTTAAAATGAAATGAATATCAAATAAAGATCCTCTATTCCACTTAAAATTAAATTAACTTCAAATTAAGATTTCATTCCACTTTGAAATATTAAATTAATTGAGAATAAGGTCCATTTTTTATTTCTAGAAATGAATAATCATGTGTTTTCTCAAAAGAAATTTGAATTTCAATAAGAATGTCTAATATTTGAATAAATTCAAATGGCAATAATTTAGCAATTTGATAATATGGGGCCAATTTTGGGTGATTACATTTTCTCCTCTTGGACTAATGTGTGATTGATATGGGAACACATCAAATGAAGATGCCATGATAGAAAATAGATAGATAGCTATAACTCCAAAGAACGAAGTTGTTCTCTAACTAATGTGTGATATGGGAACACATGTAGTCAAAGAATAAAGAGACTATTATAGCAATAGATATAGAAATCATTGCATGATTAGACTGGTAGTGATAGTCTAGAAAACTTGTAGATATACTAATAGAAAATGGAAATGGTCAAGCATATGCCCTGAAAGAGATAATGTTGCAAAGCATATCAATGATAGATTATGTTTTCCCCCTCAAGATTGAAATCAAAATGATAGAGGATGTGCAAGATATTACTAGGTAAAGCAAGATTAAAGGTATATATGTCAATAAAGATCAATAACAATCATCAATAAAATGAAGTTATGCCCCAAGAAAGGATGAAATAGAAGAAACATGACATGAAGTAAAATGATAAGTGAGAAGAGAATGGAAGCAGTGTGAAAATGAAGAAGTGAAGAAATGTCCTAGTTACAATCAAAGATTGGCTCAAGTAAGTCACCTAACTACATAAAAAGAAATGGATTTTAAGATGCAATTTTGACCTTAAAGATGAACTCAAATTTCAGTTTTAATCCTGGAAATGAATCTAGGATATCAATTTTAAGTAAAGGTGCCAATAGGTCAAAATAAGAAATTTGAAGCCAGATAGTGAAATGACAAGATTAAGAAAGATATGAAGATATGATCAAGAAGAAGGAAGAAAAGATGAATGTGACTAGCTAACATGTCTTTGAATGATAGAGAGGAGGTTCTCTCTTATATGAAAACCTAGAATAAACCCTATAGTGCAAGCTATCATGAAAATATGGTTTATTCGTAAAGGATTCTTTGACTTTTTAGACTCTTTTTTCATCATTGAGCTTTTAGATCATATTATCATCACTAGCATGAACTATGAGGATACGAATATGACCTTTATCAAATATGTGGGAATCCAACCTAAACACCAAAGATATAGAGGCCGAGATGAGTAAAGCAGTTGGATTTCCTAGTTTTAATATAGTGAGATTTTTCTTTCATCAAGACACAGAACATCAAGATGACCATAAAAATGCACTTGCATAACAGACAAGGATGTAACCTAGCAAATCCCAAGTGTCATGTAGATCAAGAAAAATTCTCAAGACACCTAAGATTGTCCAAGCACATGCACTCACATAATAGACAAGGATGTAATGTATCAAATCCCAAGTGTCAAGTAGATCCAAAAAAATTCTCAAGATACCTAAGATTGTCCAAGCACAACTACAAGCAAAAATCAAAGAAGACATGCCTTGTGCCCTCAATCTCCTAGTCCATGAAATCATCAAGAGATTATTAGGGAGGGAAAACTTATGCAATAAATCATCATTGACATTACAAAGAAATAAATTCAATGTGTTAAAGTCACATGGTTATTCCCATTTCATTCCGCAAGAGGGAAATCTATCACCACTGTAGACTACTCAAAAAAGTGTTGAGAAACATTGTTTGGAAGACACTACAATGTCAAATAAAAATCTATGTGCACAAGAAGATCCTTGAGAAACTAAACAAGCTATGACCCCTAGACTATAAAAAGAGTTAATTCCAAGCTAGGTAAAGCAAGATGGAACAGTGAAGTTGATGAGCAATAATTGTCCTGTGAGCCTAATAGACATAGGTGCAAGGAACATGTTTGTTTTCTTTTGGTGAGACATAAAAGTATCTAGGAATAGGCTTTGATTAAGATGCTCATTTTTTTAGGACATTTTATAATTTGTGGGATTTTTTTCAGCATTATATATGATTTTTAGGATTTTTTAAGGATTTTTTTTTATTTTTAGGATTTTTTAGAAAACTTTCTCAAGCAAGATCACATCATTTGTCTCAATGTGTACCAAGGTGTAGGATATGATGGGGAAAAAAGTAGGTTGATAAGAAAAGATGGATATGAAATGAATATGAAGCAAGTGAAAGTAATCCTCAATGACTGACTCCTTAAGAGTACCAAAGCTAGTGAAAGATAGCCATATGAAGCAGAGATTGGATAAGTAGTGCAAGCAAGGAGCAAGCAATAGAAAGAGCGTAAGCCAAAAAATGAGATAGTGTAGAGGCATACAAGATAATAAAAAGAGAATCATGATGAGACATCATGAAAGCAAGAAGTCCAAAGAATGAACATGCCAAGAAAGGGTAGTTATAAAGATCAAGGGGTCAAGTGAATAGGATAGTGATAAGATAGCAATAGGAATACAGCTAAATATGAACAAAATTAGTGAATGAGAAAGATAGGGTGAGTGATAGATAAGATGGCCAATATGCTTAGGTAGTTCAATAATGTCAAGATCAAAGGGGAAAGAGGGAATGGATGGATTATGGAAGAATTATGCATGATGCCTATTTGCCAGGTTTTCATCATGGTACTTATCTAAGGTGCCACAAGAAGTAGGTTTCACCATTAGATGATTTTATTTATCTTTACTTTTGATACCCAAGTGCCACATGAAGTAGTTTTCATTGAGGCACATTTTTATTTTATTTTTGAATTTTTAAAAAGAGGTCAAGTGGTGTCAAGGTACATAGCCATCTTATAGGAAAGATAACTCATGATAAGAAAAGACCATAGAAATTTATGCTAAAAGATGCTAATAGGGTAATGGAAGGGAGATGGTGGGAAGAAGAGAGGTAGATGGAGGACAAGGTTGAAGGTTTTGGATAGATAAATAGAAGACGGATAAAAGGAAGATGTAAGCTTCAAAAGATTGTAGAAGGGTAGGCATTAAAGTGGGAAAGGTCAAAAAATACACACACCTCAAAGGGTAGTGGAATGACAAAGGGATGATGGAGGAAATATCTTGAGGTTTGGATGCAATAGTTTTAGAGGAAGATGGAGTGGAAGATTTTGAAACCTTTTTAGGAAGATGTTTGGAAGAAGGTAGTGTGGAAGCCTCTAGAAGCTTGAATGTCAACTTTGAAGTATTTTCAATATTTAAGTCTTTCAAAAGAGACTTTGGAATCCATATAGCTTTAGAGTTTTTATTGGATGTTTTAGAGCACATTTCTTCAACAATGGATTTAGGAATCCATAATTTCTTTGGTTTAGCTCTTTGAATAGTGGACCTTGGCAGTCTCTTTTGCACTTTCTCTTTCTTAGCATGCACATGTTGATTAGAGGAGATAGTGTGAAGTTTTCAAGATGGATTCATGAATTTGTGTTTAAGTTGATCATCCAAATTGCTTCCAAAACACTTGGGACTTGTGGATGGAGAAGGTCACTATGACTAGTTTAGATGGAAAGATTTATGTGAAGAGTTCAAGTATGTGTGTCTTCATTGATCTTGAGATGAAATTGGAGAATTGGGTAATGAGCTAGAAGTGGAAAATGGAGATGTAGGAACTTATGGTCCTAATATGGAAGGGAGTTGTAAAGGTGTTTGCATAGAGGAATAAGGACCAAGGATAGACTTAGGAGATGCAAATGGACAGTAGAAATGGATATGAGCATCTTTAGAGTGAGAAACATGACCAAAGTCATCAATAGACTCATGAGTAGCTTTGATAGGAACAACTTTTGTAATAGGAGCACTTGAAGCTTGAGTATATGTTTGAAGTGAATGCAGAGAAGTAGAACAAGAGGGGATACTTTGATCTTAACAAGTTTCCTCAGATATCATAGGCATAGCACTTTTCTCATAATTTTTAATATACTTAAGCATAGTGTCATCATCATACTTAGGAGGTCGAAGGATGATAGTTTGGGGAAGAGGAAAGGGTTCTTGATCTTGATCATTATCCTTTTGAGAGTCCTCATGACATGAAGCCACTTCTAAGGACAAAGAGGAAAGTGAAGAGAATATAGAATTAATGGAGGTGGGAGAAGATAGTGTAGCATTGCATGAAGGTTGAGAATCTTTGGCTTTGGTAGTATAGAAAAGGTTTGTAGCCAAGCAAAAGTTAGCTTGAGTTTCTTTAGAGATAATCCTTAAGGATAAGAATAGGTCGTATGAATAGCATTCGGTAATATGTCAGAGGAAATGAAAGCTTAATGAGAAGTATGGATGTTGGAAGAAGCAGAAGATGTAATAGAGTCACTAATAGACACTAGTTCATCAACATGATATTGCTCAAGAGAAGTTATTTTATCACATAAGTTATTAGAATTATCAACAATTCCATCATCAATAAGGTCTTGGACTTTATGTTTCAACTCAATGCAATCTAAAGTTCTATGTTTATTATGTCAATGATAAGAACAATAGATATTCAATAATAAGAATCCATATGAGTTAGACTTAGGCCATGTGATGAGCTTATTGCGAAGGAGTGTTTGCAAAATGTCATCATAAGAATCTTCCAAGGAAAAAAAGTCCTCTCAAAAGTATGCATGGGATCTCAGTGTGGTTGGTATACATTCATGTCTTCATCAACTATAGGCTTGTCATAATGTGAAGAGAGATTATCAAATCTAATGGATGAAGACAACAAAGGTCTAGAAAAAGAAGATGTCCTGGGATGATTTATAGACATATAAAGGCCTTAAGGAAGATGCAAGTGTGGATGCTTTCCTTTCTTCTAACCTTTTATCAAGTTTAGAGTGCATAGCTATGAAAGTCCTAGCAAGACTAAGGTAAGATGGATAATTTTTCCTTTCTAGAGTCTAAAATTAAGACCATAGATCTTGAAATTCTTTAACGGCCTTTAGGAGCTCATCATCATTTGGACTTAGCTGAGATTGAGAATAAAGAAATTCAAAGTCCATAGTGGTAGATAAGGAATGAAGCATGAAAGGGCCCAAGATATCTTAACACCCAAACAAGAAAGGGGATTAACTTGTCAAAGAAAGGTAATAGTAGGAGAATGAATTGCCAAACAAGTGTCCAAGAATTCATGACACTAGTGACCCAAGTCAAGGGTTAGGAAAGAAGCCCAATATTAGAGTAACCAAGTATCTAGATAGATAGATAAGAAAGACAAGTGAAAGATAATCCCAATCAAGTAAGGTAATCAAGAAATCAAGGTAGTGATTTTAGAAAGATAGACCCTAGGATGCATATGTCAAAATCAAGGTACCATGGTAAGTCAAGCATAGACAATTTTATGCAAGCCAAGAAAAAAATTGGAGCAAGAAGAGTCAAGTTTAGCAACCGAGTGAGACATCTCAACAAGTCAGGTGATAGTTTAGAGAAAGCAAGGTGATATAGTATGACATGAAACTAGTGACTTGATGGAAATGTGTCCTACACACCTATGTTTCAATTTGGTCTAGATACAAAGTAACAACAACCAGTAACCAACAAGCATTTGGTTTGAAAATAGTAGGGGTAATGACATGTCTCAATCAATTGGACAAGGGACAAAACAACCTTTCCAACATGCATTTGTGATATCAAAATAATTTTGTACCATGCTACCAAGATGTTTGATGTGAAAGAACATTTATATAGGTCAGCATATTCAAAAACACTTGCCAATCATATCTACCAAAATGTCATGGTTCATTACTCAACATCTTGGCCCATGCTAAGTGCCCTCAAGGGACACAAATGGTTAGTGTAGAAGTCTTGGGGTGATCTAATTAATCCACTTGGATCAATCCTTGTAGCAAAAAATTGAGCAAAACAATAGGGTAGCTTCTAGCCTAGGGTGTTTATAAGAAAAATTGCAATAAAGAATATAACCATTTCCACATAACCCATAAGAGATCTAAAATAAATATAAAATTGAAATCCACATGCAAGAGAATAGACAACATAGCCAAAAAATTATGACACAAGATATACATTGGGAAACCCTCATTGAGGGAAAAAAAAACCCAATTACCAAAATTATTCATCACCATGTATTATTTAGCAAAAACACCATTGCAATACAACCATTGAAGCCTTCAAAGCCATATCCACAACCAAGCAAACTATGTGAACAAGCATGAATCCACACATCTCATGTCATGCTTCCAATCTTCACAAATTCTCCCTTAACTAACTTGTGAAGCCCTATCCTACTCGACTCTATCCCTTTTTGACTTCTTCTTCTCACTCTTTCTCACTCTACCAGCAACTACCCTTATGGCTCCTTATATAGTAACAAGTCCTAGAAAACCACCAAGTGGTATTACATAAACAATGTGCTACCTAACCCACTGACCCCACATTTAATATTAGAATTTTAATTATTTTCCCCAATATTAAATAATTACATGAAATATTATTAAAATGTTACAATAAAAATCATCAAGTATATCCCATGGGAATCTTTACATGTTGCATGCCCATCTAGGTGTAACATTACATAATAAAATAAAATAATACAATATAAAAATACTATGCAATGTGTGCAACACCCATTATCTCAACAATCTCCCACTTGTTATATACATTTCATAAGGTCAATCTGTAGCCACATAAATGAACAAGGGAACAATCCCTCCCAGCACATCCACCATCATGGATCAAAGTACACCATGTGCTCCATCTTAGTACCTGCAAAAAAATTAAAGTATCCAGCTTCTCAATCATGAATGATCTCACCTCCTATTATGCCACTACCATTGGACATACATAGAAACCATGCAAACAAAAAGCCACCCAACCCATCACATAGAAGATCATAAAATCTTGTACCAACTAAAATGCCAAGCACAAAAGCCTAATCTAAAGGTAATTACATGTATCTATAGTTGTCAAAATATCCATAGTTGAAATAGCACCCACAACAAGTGCCAAAACCACCCAACTATCCATGCCTCCAAAGGTATACCAAGTGATCACATCATCAACATATCCAATCTATAACCTACAATCACAAGACTCAAAAGAAAAACCTACTACATATATACCAAGAAGCTCCCACTACAAAAGATAATTCCAAATCTATAACCAATCAACTCACAACATCTCAAAGAAGTGAATCCATGTAGTCTCAAGAACATCCACAATACATAAACCAATAACTTGCAAGAACAACTCTCATAAAAATCTCCAATAGTCTCCCAAGATCTCCATAACCAATAAAGCAAAGAGATAAAGGAATAACCATGTCATATCCCACATGGCATACATGAACATAAACCATTAATCACAATCTCCAACCAATCTCAAATCTAATATAAGTAAAACTGAACATCCAAGAAGATAACCAAGACCAAAGAGAAACCATGAAAATCATAACATGTATCATGTCCTTCTACACACACCTCTAGATGTAAACTGTGCAAGTATGGTCTCCTTCATTAAACCCCAACAAGAAGACACAGTAACACGCAAACAATACCATATAACTAATCATGGATGTAAGCCTCTCACAAGAAGATTAAACTCATAAAATCATTCCTAAATCAAGGAATATGCCCAATATTAAACCATCTCTTAAACTCAGCCAGCATAATAACATATGAAAATGGAGATAACCAATGCTAAACCATCTATCAAATGAACCCTCCAGAACTAACTCATGTACCATAGCTCAAGATCCATATCCATGAAAGATAAGCATAAACATAATGCACTTAAGAAAAACAAAGGGTTATACCTCTCAAGTAGCAAATTGTCAATTATACCAAGAGTGGGGAATGTGAATGCTCATCAAGGTATCCAAGTCTCTAACCATGACTCATCTAAGAAAAATCTCTTTTCAAGTCCATATTAGGTGAATGCCCCTTAGACTTTTTGCTAAAACCATCAACTGTCCCAAAAAATACTTCTGTAATCCAAGAGAAATCAACATCACCACCATCTCTAAGTATCAAGGAGCACCTGTAACCAATCAATCCATGCCAACTCCAAATGCAACATAGAAATATCATGAAGTATCCATCTTATGATCAATGTACTCAATACCAAGAAACTAAACCAAGATCAATGTCAAAGTTCCAACCATGGCCTCAGGAACATAAACATGACAACATGATCTAAACCATCTCAACCAAAGAGATAACATGCTCCATATGAACATAATATAACATGTCAAAACTCAAAATGTGTATCAAGAGTATACCATGAAATAAAAAATGAAATCATCCTCACACCAATGATAACATGCCAAATGAAAGTATAAACCACACCTTTACTAAGAACCCTGTGAGTCCTCAAGATGCAAAGATCTCCACACACCATGAAGAAAAACATCTCCACATACTATGAAGTACCATCTCCATACACTATGAAGATAACCATGAACCCCATGAGTTCTCAAGATCTAACCATCTTCATAGACCATGAAGATAACCAAGTGCACCATGCAAATGTTAAAGAAACTTCTATAGCAACTAGATCTAAGACAAATCTCCAACATTTGCAAACACTCAATAAATATATCAATGCCAAAAACTCCCACTTGACCATGTTACCAAGTCACCCATGGCCTCATAAAATCCATCTCCTACATGAAGATCCTCTAGGTCTATACACACACAAAAAAAAATTCAGTACTAAGTGAAACCAAGATGGCTAAACCTAAGAAAATACAAACAAAACTAGGAATAAATCTTGCATTGTTACCTCATCACTATCAAAAGCTCCCACTAAATTTTGTATCCAAGCTATCCATGATATCGTGATGAAAAAATCATCCTCTAACTATTAGAATCAACCAAGGCATGAAACCATCAAAGAACTCAAAGTGCACACCATGAGCTCCTCAAAAGAAACCAAATAACCATGATCCTTGTTACTACATATATTTTTCTCTCACCCTAGCATGCTTCGATCCCAAGTCTTCCTTAACTTTGAAGTTGAACTTGAAGTTTTGGTTTTCATTCACTTTAAGTTTGAGCCCACATCAATCTTTCATATGTGAAGTTCACTTTCTTTTCTCGAGTTGGTCTTAGTGAAGTCAAAGTTGAAGTTGAAGACCTATCAACCAAAACTTCAACTTGAGCTTCAGTGTCAATTTTACATACTGACATTAGTTTGCATGCAAGTTTCAAATTTTTGAGCCAAGGCAATGTCAGTCCCAGTTTAGCACTTTTCAAGACATGTGGGACTATAAATGAAGGACTTTAAGGCAACACATGTTTAGATATGGCAAGAGTTGGTGAAAGGCTAATTTTGACATTTCATGATGACACGGCATGTTAGTAAGCATGCAGATTTGATGGGCATTTAAAGAAAAACACTCGTGGGGTCTTTTCCAATGCATGTCACACAAATAAGTAATTCTTTCATTAACTTACCAAATATGTCGTATGATTTCCTATATAAACCATTCCTTCATTGCATTCATTTTAGCTTTTCCTACTCATTTCACCAATTGCAGAGAAATTCTAGTGTTGTTGGGTAGGCAGAGCAAATCGCAAGCTATGTCTCTGTCAAATTGTAAGTGCATTATCATAGCACTTTGCAATTTCAATTGTGTTTTCTTTGTTTTGGGGCAATTTAGGCTGTATCTTTCAAACCTGTCTTTCTTAGCAATCATGATGCTATTTTGTCCAAAAATGCCCAAGTTTGAAAAGTCATTTTTGCTCAATTCATTGCCTAAAATCCATGATACATTTTTGGTAAATAAGAATTTATTTGATGTTATTGAAAGAACCAAAAACACCCAGTTAGGCCCCATTTACTAGAATTTATCTGATAGTGGGTTATTAGAAGCTGTCACTTTTCCCACTGCAATCACATGCCTAGAACTTGTCATCGAATGTGCAAACCGTTACGACCCTTCTTCCAGTTGCATTAAGAAAGTCTCAAAAGAGGTGATTGTTCAAATTAGTCGAACCAATGTCTATTCAACTTTTAGAATTCCCCATAAAGAACCCTATGAGCCATGGACATTTGAAGAAGTTGGGCATCTATATGCTGAAATGGAAAGCAGCTATGATAGTAAAGTAGCTCAGTCTTGGCTCCTGAAACCTACAAAGCGAGGTTCTAGATTGCCTAAGCCATTAACTGTTGAGTATTTTATAAATGAAATCATGGACATTGTCCTCCTATTGAATAGGGTTAAGGGAAATGAGCATGCTTTCCATTGGGAGTCTTGGATGTACCTTTTCATACAGAAAATTGTTGAAGGAAGTAAATTCATTGATTAGGCTGACCTGATAGCCAAAAAGGTTTAATAGTAATTAACAACTTTGGCTCATTTTTCTTGTCTTCATATTTGATTTACATCGTAGCAGCATCTAAGGAATGGGAGTATCTTTTGCATGCGTCTTGGGTTGATGAAATGCCCATTTACTAGTATTACAATGATCTTCAAGAAAATACACTATGTAAGGAGTTTAGAAAGGTAAATGATGTCTTTCTAGGGAAACTAGTATTTGAACTTCAAGGTCATGAGAATAATAGGATGTCAGAAGAAGCTATGTAGGTTGTGCAAATCTATGGCTTCTTTTACATTCAATTTCCTAGATTCACATATATCTGAGTGGGTGGCTTTTCTGGTGAAACCTTCAAGTTACCATGTGATTGTTTAGACTCTAGAGTGTTATCTGAGATATGTAGGCAATTTTCTTCTTTGGTAGAGTCTTTTCAAGTTTCAAAAAGGTCTTCCTTAGTATTCTTCCCTATTGAGATTGGACATTATAGATGCCTCAATCTAAAAGAAGCTATGTTGGCAAAAGGATCATTAGCTCATTTGTGCTTTAAACCCTTTTTTTTTTTTTTTTTTTAAAGAGGGGTAAACACTTTGACCTGGACCTATGAACCAGTGAGGCCACAAACGGGGGACCTCATCCCCATGAGATTTGAACCTTGATGGCAAGGATAACAACACAACAACTTAACCATCACACCATGCCACTATTGGCAATGTGCTTTAAACCCTTCATTTCTTGATTAGTTTTTGATTATACTGGCTTTTTTAGAAATAATATTAAGAATGTAGCATCCCTGGTTCACACCCCACAATTAGAAGATTATTGGGAAAATTGCCTTAATAAATTTGAAGTGAGGAGGAGACTATGTTTGGGCCTAACCATTAAATAGATCACTATGTTTAACATGGAGCTAGATACATGTGGATTGAAGGATGAAGATTCTAAGGAGGTGCTCGATCCATTCTACATTGATCAAATTGAGTGCATGCCCATTCCCAAAATTGATTAGGGAAAGAGGGAAGAAGATGATATCTACTCTCGTACTAAAGATGTATTAGCTAGGACTGAAAAATGGATAAAATTAAAGATAGTTGACACTCTTGATCTTTCTAGGAAGTTTTCAAATAAAAAAGGTAAAAAGACTCAAAAAAAGTGAACTAATTGAGATGTTCTTGATCCTGTTGTAGGTCTGGTTGAATATGAAGTTGAAGTAGTTCCTGAGCCACTTCAACTTCAATTTCAAGAGGCAACTCCCAAGATCAAGAGGGTGACCCATTCAAACATGAGAAAAGCATCAGCCATCAAGAGCAAGGGTGCCATAACCATTGATCTAGTGGTTACAGAAGATCCACCTATGGCGGATAATGACATTCTCACCTACCATAGAAAGGACCAAGCTACACCTAAATGGTTAAAAACATTGATGGAAAATAAGAGAAGCATTGTCCCAATATCCATGCCAATTGATGGCTAAGTCAGTGTCTTGGAAAAGAACCTAAAGTAAAGAAGGCAAGGACTGAGACAAGGATTAATTTTGATAAAAATTTAGAACATTGGTTAGTAGAGATAGCTACACCACATGATGGAAGCTGGCAGGATTCCTTAGCTCCTCAAGACTACTAGATAACAAAGGTTGATCTGGGAAAAGGGAATCGTGAAGTGGACATAGAATTCTTTGAAGCATCCAATAAAAAGATTGCGCACAAAGTATGGAAAGATGCACAGGACAAGCAAGAGATGAAGGAAACAATCAAAAACATGGTGTAGTACATTAATGCTATGCTTCACCCTAAAGTAAAGCCAATTAGTGAAATGTTAGCAATCGTTGATGTGTCCTCTGTGACTAATCAGCAATCACTGGAGAACCTACACAAGTGTAAAGCGATAGTGAAAATAATAGGCAAATGAATCCAAGATGTTCTGGATGATACTATAAAACACATAGGCCACTTGGACCATGCTTCAAAATAAATATCAAACATTAATAAGAAGGTGGAGACAAGCAAAAAAGGATATGAAAAGGAGAAGAACAACTGGGCAAAGGTGGTAATGTGGTTAAAAGACATGCAAGAATTCAGTTTGCAGAAGTTTCAAGTCGAATGCCCTATGGCTGGTCTAGATGAAAAGGCCCTGTATGTCATCAAAGACTGCATCAAATGGCTGAATGAAGAACTGACATAGGGGGTAATTGAAATTAAAGAGACATTGCAAGGACTTAAGGTTATACACTAGATTGTCCAAGGTGACCTTAAGTGGTTTGTCAAAAAATTCACAAGGAAGGAAGACAACTCCATTGCCCAATCGGATGAGATAATCAAAGAGGTTCAGAAGAAGTTTCAACAACTATAGTTTAAGAAGGCACTAGCTAAGCAAGATTTTTCTAACGTGGCACACACTAAAGCTATGTTAATCATCAATCAAAAGCACTTAGAAATGCACAAATAGAAGCTAGTTGAATTGAAGAAGATGAAAGAGATCTAGAAGCAACAGTTTTGCTATATTGGCTTGCTACATCAATTCGTTATTTCAACCTTTTTGACTATCTATGAAATATGGAAGATGGCAAGAGACAAGGAAAGTGGAGAAAATGCTACCTGATCAAGAGAAGCAGTTGCACTTAGTTGCTTAGTTGTAGTTTCTTTTGTCATTTTTCTTTTCTTGCTTTTTTTTTTTGGTTAACAGTTATGTTAACCAAAAGACTATAACTCCTAGCAGGGTAATTTTGGTAGTTGTCCAACCCCATGCCTTTATATATGTAATAACTAGTATGGTGTAGGGGTTAGAAATTCTCCAGCAGATCGATAGATAGAACTATTTTTATTTGTGGTTTTATTTCAAGTTTTAAGAGTAGCATATCAGAACTTTGCTATACAAAATAAAAAACTCTGTGGTTTGATTTTGATTAATGGCTTTGCAAGTAGATACTTTTGTCTACTTATTTAAATCAGTATTCCAAAAAAATCTATTTATGTGAAGCTCTTGATTATGTATTGTGGATTCTAAGATTGTGATTTAGAACTTGGAATGCTATGAGAAGTTAGTTTATTAATCTACCTGTATATGCTACTTTAGTATGTTAGAAAAACTAAATTAAAATAATCAAAAAGAATTTGCATACTAATTTAACATAACTTCATGAGAGACAAAGGGAAGTCCTCAAATGAGAATATGAGCCATGGATAGGCTCTCTCAATGAGGATGATCACTTGATGTAGAGGTGTGTCTAATAGCTAAGATGGCTTGATTATGTATGTATGCTCAAATGCTCAAATGGGCTTAAATGGAGGATTTTTGATAGATTTTGGTGAATGGATTTGATGTAAAAAAATGGCTTCTCAAAATAGAATTATGGCTTTACTTTCTAGATTGTTTTGTTTTTGCAAAGGGGAAGGATCCAATTTATAGGCAAGAGGCTTGAGGGATGGAGGGCTAAGATGGAAGGAAAGGAAAAAGCTTATGGAGGGCTCAGATTGAATGAGAGGAGAGCACATGGATTGTGCTTCCTTATAGCCAATCAAGGAATGACACATGTCATAGGGTGAGAGGATGGAGGAAAGGGCAATGATGAGTCAACAAAGGAGGCTCAAGGGATAATATCTTCATAAGTGCTTTGTGAGAGCATTGAAGGAGAGTGTAAGAGATATTTGAGGGTCATTTATGTTGGAGGGTGAGGAATTTTGACTTGGGTTGGATTAGGAAGGTTTTAAGCTTGCTTAGGATTATGCAAATGATTAGAGGATGGATTAGGATGGTTTAGGATTAGCTTAGGGATAGGCAAGTGGATGGCAATAAATGAGGGTGGGTGAAGGAGGAGATATTTGTTAACTTTGGCTTGGGTTAGCAAGTCTTAACCCATGTTTAGGGAATGTGACAAGGTTAGGAGGGGATTAGGATTAGGATTAGGATTAAAGATAAGGATTGACATCTTCTAGAAGAGTCTAGGCTTTGGATGAGGATGAAGACTTTGTAGAAGAGTCTAGAACTTTCTAGGATGAGGATAAAAAAGGTTTTTTAGAAAATAAATAAAGTTATATTTATTTCAAGGGTTTGGGTTGAGGAGATATTTATTAAAACATTTTTAATAAACATGAGGATTAATATTTAATCTTAATTAAATATTTTGAGTTGGGATTAGGGGTAGGAAATGATGGGATTAGCCTTTAATACAAATTAAAGAAGGATTAGAAGATTTTGGAAGAGGTTAGTCACGCTAGGACAATACCACTCGTGTGGGCACTACAAAGTCTAGAGTGTACTTCTTTTAACACCATCATGGCCTCGTTTTGGTCTAAACAACTAGAGAGAGTATCGTGATAACCTTGATGATATAAGGTATTGGCTATGATGACATAGTAGGATGATTTTTGGATGAGGTTTTGGCATTAGGTTCCTGTGAGCTAAGGGGATATAATACCATCTTTAAGGTAAGCATGGATTTCATGGTACCGAGGGGATTGAGGACCAACCAAGATGAAAACATGATTTGAATCCTCATTCACATAGGCAGGTGTGAGGAGTTTCTACTACGTAGTCGCTTGGGGAATTTCCAAGAGTGAATCGATAGTAGCCATAATGTCTGTTTCTTTGTTCTACATTTGAGGCACTTGTATAAATTGAAGCTTTGTAAAATGTTGGGTTAGCTGATCAACTAGCTCTTTGTAGTGTAATAGCTTTTCATCTTTGGTTTGATATTCATTTAGGACTTGCTTGATGATGAGCTGAGAATCACCAAAGATTTGTAACTCAATGATGTTCCATTCGGCGGCTATCTTTAATCCTGCTATGAGAGCCTCATATCCAACTATATTGTTGGTGCTAAGGAATTGTAGCTTAAAATCTTTTGGAATGTAATCTCCTTGAGGTGTGACCAACAATATTCCTGCCCTTGATCCATGAGATGTGTATGAGCCATCAAAATAAAGTTTCCATGGGGTTTGTTCTTCAATTAGACAGATATGTTCATCTGGAAATTCTGTGATCAAAGGATATGTATCTACTAGAGGTGCATCAGCTAGGTGATCTGCTATAGCTTGCCCTTTGATTGCCTTTCTATCCACATACTGGGTGTCAAATTTGCTAAGGAGCATAACCCATTTGGCCAAACGGTCTGTAAGTGTTGTTCTAGAGAGCATATACTTGAGAGGATCAATTTTGGATACTAACTAGATGGTATGACTTAGCATGTAGTGGCGAAGCTTTTGAGTTGAGAAAACAACTGCCAAACAAGATTTTTCCATAGGAGTGTAATTGAGTTCATAACCAACTAGGGTTCTACTAATATAGTAGATGGCTCTTTCTCTGTTGTAGTCATTGTGTTGTGCTAGAAGTGCCCCTAGAGCAGTAGGCATTGCTGATTAAGGGACAACCAAGAACTGGTGGAACCAAAATAGGGGGATTGGTTAGATACTGCTTGAGATGATCGAAGTTGTGTTGACATAAAGGATCCCACTTGAAGTTTTCATCCTTCTTCAGTAAATGTGCAAATGGCATACACTTATTTGCAAGCTGGGAGATGAAGCATCAAATGGATTGAAGCTTTCCCTGAAGAGTGAAAAGTTGTCGTAGTGTCTAGGGAGGAGGCATGTCTAAGATATCCTTGACCTTCTTGGGGTCAATCTCTATACCTCGTTTAGAAACTATAAATCCTAGAAGCTTGCCAAATGTGACCCCAAAGACACATTTCTTGGGATTCAGCATGAGATGATATTTGGTTAACCTATCAAGGACCTTCTCAAGGTCAACAAGATGATCCATGAAGGTGTGAGATTTAATCAAGATATCATCCACATAATCCTCCAAAATTCTATGGATAAGATCATGGAAAATGGTTGTCATAGCTCTTTGATAGGTAGCCCCAAGATTCTTTAGGCCAAAAGGCATCATGTTGTAGCAAAAGGTTCCCCAAGGGGTAGTGAATGTTGTCTTATGCTAATCCTCTTCTGCAATCTTGATTTGATTATACCCAAAAAATCCATCCATGAGGGACAAAATTTCATGTCCAGCTATAAGGTCTACAATCATATCTATGTTGGGTAAGGGAAAATCATCTTTTGGAAAAGCTTTGTTAAGATCTCTGAAATCAGTGTAGATTCTGATGTCACTAGAACACTCAGTGATGGGGACCATGTTGGAGATCCACTTTGAGTAGTTGATAGGTTGGATAACCTTAGCAGCTAACATTCTTTCTAATTCAGCTTTGACTAGTAATGCCACCTTGGGGTACATTTTTCTAAGCTTTTGTCTGACGGGCCTGATCTTTGGATTGACTGCAAGATGATGAACTATAAGCTTTGGATTAAGTCTTGGCATGTCCTAATATGACCATACAAATCGGCCAATGTTCTCTCTTAAGACCTAAAAGAGGAGATCAGCTTTGTTTTGCGATAGGGATGCAACAATGTGAACAAGTTTGGGGATCTCTAAAGAACCGATGTTGACTTCTCTAGTATCCTTAATTAGAATAGAAGACACCTCTGGTCAATTATCTTGAGGAGGCAATGCTAAATCCTTATGTTCTACTTGTGACTCTAGATTTTCTTGCTGAGGGGCTCTCTTTGCTGCCTAAGCTAGTCTCATATTTGTCGCAGTTCTAGTTTTGGGTGTATCGGAACTAGGTTGAGGATTTTCTCCAAAATACCCCTTGAGATCTAGCTTATAGATATAGGTAGAATCTAGCTTTGTTTTCTTGTAAGGAGTTTCAGCTCCCATGAATCTTAGAAGTGCTTCCTCTGATGTGAACTCATCAATGTGTATGACACTTGATTGGTCCCAATCTATGAGTTCAGGGTGAGCGAGTGGTAGGTTGATGAAATGGATGGATAGTTCTTGGAGAACAGAGTCTCCCAAGGAGATTTGGTCTCGGATATCGTCGTAGGCTCTCTTTTCAACTTCCTCCAAAATGTCTTCGATTTCTACAAGGTCATGATGGATGTTCAAAAAAGCATGATCGTCCATATTGGTGCCCCCAGTTGTGGGTATGTCAAAGCCTAGACCTAACTTCTTTTCTCGTTTGTGTGCTTTGATGGGTCATTGCATGCCTCTTTCCTCTGGTCCTAGACCACCACCTTGATGGTTCCATTTTTTAGTGGTGAGCTTATGTGCTTGGGGATACTTCTAGCTGAAGTGATCAAGGCGTACTTGATTTCTTGGAGGTGCATCCTTATGTAACCAATTGTTGATATCCAGAGTGAGTTCTTCATGAAGAGGGATTCTTGAGGATACAAAGGTTGTTGGGCCAAGTTGTGTGTATTGAGGAAGTGGAGTCTCCTTAGCTCTATGATATGTGGGTCATCCATGGGTGTGTGGATCATGTGGCAATGCACCAACTATAAATGCATTAGATAGGCTATACTCTCCACAACCTTTGTCATTGATCTTTAGGGTAGATAGAGTGGAGGCAAGGATGGTTTCTGCATCATTATAGGTGTTGGATGAACTAGCGATGGATTGGCTGATTTTGATGCCAAGGAAATGGTTTGTATATGAGGCTTCAACTGCATTGCAATAAGCAAAGGGTTCTGGATCAGCATGGATGGTCACTTCAGTGCCTTGATGCAAAAATTTGAGGCACTGATGATATGTGGATGGAATGGCCTTCATGGCATGGATCCATGGGCATCCAAGGAGGATGTTAAATGGTAGGTTTAGATCAAAAATATGGCAAATTGTTTCCTAGATGACCGGCCCAACCTTGATGGGTAGCAAAACTGTTCCCTTTGTGGTTCTCTCCAGATTATCATAAGCTTTAATGGTGATAACCTCATTGATGATATCTGCCTTAGTATACCCAACTTGTTTTATGAATTTTAGGGTGCAAATATTCAAGGCTGATCTATTATCTATCATTACACTTTTTACGGTGAAATTGGATACCATAATGGCTATGCGAAGTGGAAGGGTGTGATCTAGCTCGACCATAGGTATGTCAGTGGGCTTGAATGATAAGGCACATGAGGATGAAAGGTGTCCAACAAGATTACAAAAATTAGTCACATTGATATTCGAAGGGACACGAGATTCTATGAGAGCACTATCAAGGATGTCTTTGTACACAGGACTAGTGCGGAGAAGGTGTAAAATGGAGATTTGGGCTGGCATGTTCCCAAGGTGTTCCAAGATATTGTACTGGCTTTTTGATGGAGCTGATGATGTTGCTGGGGTTGATAGTGCTGATGGGAATGATGGGGCTGGGATGTTCAATCACACTTTTCAAGTGGTGACTGCACACTCATTGTTTGGGCTTTGGATATTGATAACATTGACAAAAGGCTCTTTCTCAGATATACAACCTATGAGGCTACCATAATCTATGTAGGATAAAGTTTGGTCATTGTTCTTCCCATGTTGTTGGTTTGGCTGGCAGTTGTTGGTGTTATTGTTGTTGGTTTGGATGGATGCTTTTCCAAGATTTGGTTGTTGTGAGGAGGAAAAGAATTTTGATAGATATGAAAGCCTACATTGGGAGAGGTTTGTGCTCCAACTGTGATTTCTTTCTGATCAATGAGGTCCTGCACATAATCTTTCAGCTTCATGCATCTAAGGATGGTGTGCCCTTTCACCCTATGAAACTTTCAATACTCATTGTCTCTATACCATGTAGCTTTGGATTGGCCTGGGTCAATTTTTTGGGTAGGAGGAAATTTGATGAGGTTTTCCTTGACTAATTTCTCAAAAATGACATCCAATGGCTCACCAAGGGGTGTATAGTTTTGAGGTGCAAGTTAGAACTTGGGCTTTGGTCTTGCAGCTACATTGATGGCATTAGCTTGATTTTTAGACCCTTGAAAGTTGGGCTTTGGGTTGTGGCTTTGAAAGCCCTGTTGATTCTACTATTGGTTGTTGATAGCTTGTTGATTGTTTGGTTGATAAAGTGGGTTGGACTGATTTTGGGAAGGACCAAAAATATTCACATGTGTGGTGTCAATGACCCCATCTCTTGCAACCTGCTTGTTTTTGTTCCAATACCTAGACTTGTCATTTGAATGTGTTTGATTTTGGTTGGCTTCCTTGTAAATCTTGACCACACCATCTTTAATGAGTCCTTGCTCAAGGATCATTCCTTTTTCTTTGATATCTTTGTCAGTCTGCAAATAGTTCATGGTCATGTGGTGAGCTAAGCTGGGATGGGCATTATCAATAAACATTTTCACCAAATGGCGCTCTGGTAGGGTGCAAGATCTGTAGGTGGTAAGGGTTTTCCATCTTTGTAGATATTCACCAATACTTTCTCCACCGGACAAGATCAACCACTGATAATTCTATCTCAACAAGATGGGCATATTGGGCTACAAATGCCTTAGACAATTCAACAAAGTCTTTGTTTCTGCCATATGGGATTCTATAAAACCATTCAAGAGCTGGTCCGGCCAAACTTTTGGGGAAGAGGCACAAAAGGAAGATGTCACTATATGCCACTTCTTGGTAGTTTATGTAAAATTCTTTGATATGTGTAACAGGGTCTCCTTTTCCTCTAAATTTGTCAAACTTGGGTATCTCAAAGTGTTTTGGAAATGGTGTCATGGTAATGGCTCTGTCAAATGGGTAAGGACACACATTCTCAAACTTGAAGGTTTTTGGGTCATTTCCCTCCTAGATGTTCTTCAAAGTTGTCTTCATGGCTTCCCATTCTAAATTAATGGGTGATGGTTGTGGTGCCTCCACTGTAGGAGCACTCTGAGGGAGATATGCACTGAATGGTGCAATTGAATATGGATGGCTTTGAGGTATGGGATGGTAGGGATTGTACATGGCTTGGGCAACTAAATGGTGGATGATGGGTTGCTGAGGTGGAGGTGACACATATTGCTACATGTGTTGCGAGGCTTGCTATTGATATTGGATTTGAGGTTGGGATTGAGGAACATAAGCTGGTTGTGGGATAAATGGATTGCTTTGTGGAGGTAAGGTATAAGATGGTTGTGAAGCTTGGGGAAATGAGTGGGGAGCTTGTGGAACTTGACTTTGGATTTGAGGAGTTTGACCAATATATGTGGGTTGTGCCCCCATTTGGGAGGGTATCTGCATGGTAAAAGAGGCCAAGTAATTGGTGGTTGGTGGTGGTGAATTTACTCCTAGAAGTGGCATAGAAAAATAGTTAGTAATAGGAGGTAATGATTAGTTGGTGGTGAAGGTGGTGGGAATTGAAAGCTTGGAAATGGAACTGATGGGGTTTGATAGCTTGGTGGCTGGATTTTTAAGCTTGGTAGAGTGGTGGTAGTAGCTTGGGTTACTTGAGAGCTTGGCAGAACATTGGTAATAGCTTGTGGGGTTTGATAGCTTTGTGGAGTGAGGGCAGTAGCTTGTGGATTTGTGGATGATGGCACTGAGCTCCAAAGACCTAGTGGAAATGATAGAATTGTGCTTTGAGCTGAGGTAAACAAGTTGGGGGTGATGAAAGGTTGATTACTTGGCCCCATGGGTGGCATCTCGGTTGTATATTGTTGAGGTTGGCCAAAGATGCTAGCACTGATTTGGGAGATGGGTGGATTTGGAAGGCTGGGTTGGAGAGCAGTAGCAAAAATAGTGAAGGGAGTGAATGATGAGGTGTTTTAGGTGAAGGGGGTTTGGGATGGAGTGGTGGTAGCTGGATTGGCTTGCAAAATGGAGATTTCAACTTGAGTGAAGGCTGGTATGTTTGGGTCTGTTGGATCATATGAGGTGGGTTGAAGCTCTTCTTTTGGTATATACAAAGGATGATTTGGATCATAAGAGCCTATGGGTGGCGGTAGCTGCCAAAACAAAGGGTGAGAAGGATCTAATAAGGGAGGAGGTCTTCCAAAATCAAAGGCTCCTATGTTGTCCCTTTGAAAGTTTTCCATGATTGTTTCTTTGTTCTTGTCTATAATGGCATTCACCAATACTGCATTTCTTGGTTGGTTCATGAAAACTTCAATGTCAGTCGATGATGGTATAGCATTCTCTGGGCTAAAGGATGGTTGAGTGCTCAAGGGGAGTGATGTTGTCTGATTCAAATGATAGGGCTCCATTGTTTCCTTCTTCTTCTTGGCTAAGAGAGTGACAGGTGGCATGAAAATGATCCTAGGGATGAGGTGCAAAAAATGTTGATGGATGCAAAGGGGGGAGGCTTTTCTATGGAAATGATTTCCTAGGCTGAGGCAAAGCTATATGACAAAACAAAGGAAGACTAGGTTGGGGATTCTAACTTCAAAGATATGTTGCCAAAGCATGAAAGGTTTTCTTTCCTATGTGCAAGCTTGGTGGTGATTGTGTCAACTTAAGGATAGACTAATGATCCCTTAGGAAAAACAAGAGATTGACCACTTGTGGATCCCAACCTTTAGCTCAAGGTGATGAGGGATGACAAGTGACAAGGCTAGATTACCCTAGACAAATCTCTATCAGAGGGATAACCTTGGACTAGTGGATTTGCAAGATGATAGGAAAAGAAAGTTCTGGCAATGTGACAACAATTTTGAAGGCTTGGATGTGAACTTTTTGATTGCTAGCTAGATGGTTTGGTTCTAAGGCAAGGAACTAGATGAGATGGATGAGCTAAAATGCTTAAAGGGATAGCCTAGAATGGTTGGCTTTCCTACAAAGATGACTCTAAAGTGAAACTTATCCAAGAAGATGTGGAGAAACAAGGGGGCCTAATCATAGAAATCATGCCTAGTTGGTAAGACATAAGCAGGGTTAACTCCTGGATGTTTGCTAAATCTAATAGTGTGATCTAACCAGGCATCTTGAAGGGCTTCATCGATAGCTTTGTCTTCTACTTTGTGGAGTTTGGTAATTCAAGGGCTTGGTGTTACTTCCTTTCTCTTGGCTGAAATTTCTTGGTATACCTGAGATGGCTTGAGTTTGGCTTTGTGAAACTTTTTTTTGGGTTTGGGTTGTTCTAACAAAAATTCCTAAATCTGTTTGGCTTTGAGAGATCATGGTTGTTTTGCTTCAACTTTGTTCAACTTCTAAAACAAGCAGTGACTATGCTAAGTGTGCCCTAAGCTAGGATTGACCAAGTCTGGCAAACATTCATTCAATAAGTAAAAGATCAAGCAATAGATAAGAACAACCAGATAGAAGTTTTGATTCTCAGAAGATAGTAACTGCGTCGTGGAGTGTGTATATTCTACAAATGTTCTGATCAGTCACTTCAAACACATTAACATCCTAGATGGTTGTCTACAAGGCTGACAGTTGGTTTAGCTAGGGAGTCCTCGATATACCCAAGGTATGTGAGGCCCAAATCCATAGCTGAAACCAAAACAATGTCACATAGCTGAGAGGGGTAGTAACCCACTTCTCCTCTTTCACTTCTCAAGGGTATAACGTTCCTTGAGGCTTAGCCCGAGTGATAGAATTTTGATCCCAAGAGAGGTATCTTTGGATTCATCTCTCGATCTTTATACTTCGTCAGAACACTAGAGTTGAGGTCATCCCAAGGGGTGATGAAATTCCCAAGCAAGCCTCCTAAAAGCTAAGACAAGATTTTGGATCCTAATCTTATGCACCCAAGATGGCCTTGAAAGACGACAAGGGGAGAGAAGACTTCGATGATCTTGGGCTAAAAGATAGAGTTCTTTTCCAATTGACGCTTTAAGTTTTCTAATCTAGACCTTTTGAAAACACACGTGATTTAAGATGCAAAGGTTCAATTCCAATTTGAAATGCACCAACAAAAGAGAAGTGATTGAAGAATGAATACACCAAGAAGATTTAGGGTCAATAAAAAGTAAACTCGCGTGCCCGGAGGCCCTCCACGTCAAGTATCGATTGATTTTCTTTAAGGCATTCAAGATTGAGTGTGAGTTTGTGTTAAGCCCAAAACAAAGATGTGTGTAAAGCTCAATTTCAAGCACGCGCCCGGAGGCCCTCCACATCAAGATTTGTTCAATTTTTATGCCCAAATGAAGTGTTAGCGAGACTAATGTGCATTCAAGAAATTTTCTATCTTAGAAAAACCAATAAAAACTCAAGGGAGTGGAATTTGATTTTTGTGGAGCACTTAACACCTTCTTAGGTAGGCCCATCCCCATATATGGTGCTGATATTGCAACTAATGATTAGAATGATGGGTGATTAAAGAGGGTGAGTCCAACAACAAATTCACTCAAAGTGTCTTTATTTTTTTTATAACTTAGAAAGTTTCTAAAATGTGGATTCTTTTTATGCCCCAAAAGATGATTATTTGATCTATGGCATTCAAGATTGGATTTGTTGTTTTAATCATGCATTCATAAAAATTTAAAAAAACTTGGTTTTAATCCATGGCACTCAAGAGTGATTTTAGCAACATGCATTCAAAGACAAGTGATTAAACATTCAAGTTTTTTTCCTTTGAGCATTCAAGATTGAGATTTTGCGTGTTGTTTTAAGAACTTTGAAGTGCTTTGTTTTAACCTTAGATCATTCAAGATTGTTTTGAACTCAAAAGTGAAAATGACTCTTTGGACTTTGCTTTTCATTCAAGATTTTGTGTTCTAGTTTGCATGTTTTAAGCCTAAAAAAATGATATTCCTAGATTGCTTTGATGCATGAAAAACCTAGGAAACATTTAAGATTTTGCAACAAGACATTTGTTTGGAGAAAATAACAAAGCTTTTAGGACAATTTTGGCAACCATTTAGGACTCTTAGTTTTCATGAAATTTTTAAAAGAACTTTAAAATATTTGCAAATGAGGTTCATTTTATCCTTGATTGATGCTTTGAGTTTGATTTAGATTTTAGTGTGCACTTAGTGTTGATTTTGAACCTTTTGAAATGGAAACTTGAAGTTTTTTAAATTTCCAAAAATGAAGTGTTCCTAACTTTGCATGAATACATCTAAAATCTTGATGTTGCAAGGATGCAAATGATTGGATTGGTTTAGTTTCACTTGTTAAAAGTTTTTTTTTTTTTTTTGGAAAATTTTTAGTTTTTAATGGATTTAAGTATGATTTGGGGGTTCATTTTAATCACTTAAAAAAAAGTGTGTATGATTTTGCTTCATTATTAGAAAAAAAAGGCCAAGATCCCTCAACAAGAAGAAGAAGAAGTAGATGGAATAGAAGAAGAATATAGACAAGAAGAGAAGAAGAATTCCAACTACTCTGTCCACCTATAAGCTTGAAAAATCTGCAAACACTATGAGATAGACTATGAGTTCCTTTGCCTTCTTCATGCTCATGTGGACCTGCAAAACCAATTTATACAATCCTACCAATCACAAAAACAAGCAAAATTAGCCAAAATTAGCAAATGACATACAAAACTTGACTAAAAAAGCTAATGAAAATGACCCATGTGGGGTCCCACCGGGCGTACCAAATTGTATATGCTACTTTAGTATGTTAGAAAAACTAAATTAAGACAATCAAAAAGTATTTGCATAATAATTTAACATAACTTCATGAGAGACAAAGTGAAGTCCTCAAATGAGAATATGAGCCATGGATAGGCTCTCTCAATGAGGATGATCACTTGATGTAGAGGTGTGTCTAATAGCTAAGATGGCTTGATTATGTATGTATGCTCAAATGCTCAAATGAGATTCAATAGAGGATTTTTGATAGATTTTGGTGAATAGATTTGATGTATAAAAATGGCTTCTCAAAATGGCATTATGGCTTTACTTTCTAGATTGTGTTATTTTTGCAAAGGGGAAGGATCCAATTTATAGGCAAGAGGCTTGAGGGATGGAGGGCTAAGATGGAAGGAAAGGAAAAAGCTTATGGAGGGCTCAGATTGAATGAGAGGAGAGCACATGGATTGTGCTTCTTTACAGCCAATCAGAGAGTGACACATGTCACAGGGTGACAAGATGGAGGAAAGGGAAAGGATGAGTCAACAAAGGAGGCTCAAGGGATAATATCTTCATAAAGACCCTTCATAAGTGCTTTATAAGAGCATTGAAGGAGAGTGTAAGAGATATTTGAGAATCATTTATGTTGGAGGGTGAGGAATTTCGACTTGGGTTGGATTAGGAAGGTTTTAAGCTTGCTTAGGATTATGCAAATGATTAGAGGATGGATTAGGATGGTTTAGGATTAGCTTAGGGATAGGCAAGTAGATGGCAATTAATGAGGGTCGGTGAAGGAGGAGATACTTGTTAACTTTGGCTTGGGTTAGTAAGTCTTAACCCATGTTTAGGGAATGTGACAAGGTTAGGAGGGGATTAGGATTAGGATTAAAGATAAGGATTGACATCTTCTAGAAGAGTCTAGGCTTTGGATGAGAATGAAGACTTTCTAGAATAGTCTAGAACTTCCTAGGATGAGGATAGAAAAGGTTTTTTAGAAAATAAATAAAGTTATATTTATTTCAAGGGTTTGGGTTGAGGAGATATTTATTAAAACATTTTTAATAAACATGAGGATTAATATTTAATCTTAATTAAATATTTTGAGTTGGGATTAGGGGTAGGAAATGATGGGATTAGCCTTTAATCAAAATTAAAGAAGGATTAGAAGATTTTGGAAGAGGTTAGTGGTCTTAAGAAAATTGGCCAAGTTTTGGGCAAAAAATAAATAAATTATTTATTTTGGGATTTTTGGTCAATTTATTAATTAAATAATTAATAAATAAGGAAATAATGTTTAAATAAGATTTAAACATTTTTGGGAGGGATTCCTTAATTAAATATTTTTAATTAAGATAAAGGGATTTAATGGCATAAAAATAAATAAATAAATTAATTAATTAATTAATTAATAAATGATGATGTCATCAGAGACTTTTTTAGAAAATAAAAATACTTTATTTTCTAAAGGATTTAGGTGTCTACACTGGCTACTTGGTTACTTAATTTTCAATTATGTGGATAATCTTGATAATTAAAATCAAGTGGTTTTTTAGCATAAAATTTTGTTTCATATTGATGAGATGAAATAAGTTAATTTAACACTTTTAGCAAATTATATTCTGAGAAGGTCTTTCTGTTGAGTTTTTAGATCAAAAAATTATCATTGCAATAAAGGTAGTTGTGCCTATTTTCATTGAAGAAACTTTAAGCAAAGAATTCCTTAGTCCCTTTTGTAGGAATTCATTTATTGATACACACTTTTTCTTTATTTTGGCATATGAACCCATATGAGAAAAACTATTTATTAATAGTTTTTGGTGACTATGCTAGGGAAACATAAAATGGTTTTGCCTCATCATGAAATTTTTCCAGTACTTCAACCAAGCTTATGGTTTGATAATAGACAAGAGGATATAATTTTTAACTTAAGTGCACAAGCTTGGAAACTTAGAACAAGTCTAGAACAATTTACATAGGTCAATCAAGTACTTGAAAGAGGAGAAGAAATGGTAGAACTCATTAGAGGTGTACCTATTGCTAACGAAGAAGCAAGAGTTGATAGACTAATCCCAAGGCCATTCTAAGTGTTGAATGTTAGTCTATATTGTGATAAACCGGCTAGTAGAAAGTATACTCGAAGTGAAGAAAGGAAGGGGTTTATTGATGAGTCTTATGAATTTGTAAAGAGCCTAAATTTTTCCCCTGATCTCTCTAATAAATGGAAGAAGTTAGTTAAAAGTAAAAGTAGGCCAACATCTCCCCAGAGACCTACCCCTATAACTATAAGCCTTCAAGCCCTAATCTTACCAAGGATATTGATACCTTCTCATTTGAATGTTCAGCCTTTGAACTTCATTCCATCAAGAATGGCTGCCAACTCATGGGATGCACAAGTAGGTTCCTTAGCTCTCGGAGGCAATATACATCCACTCCCTAAAGGTGCTAGAGAAGTGTTGCTCAAATTTTATGGTGATGGAAAGAAATCAACTGATGAGCATCTTAATCCTTTTAATACTACATGTGCAGTCCTTGTTGTTGCACATGAAGATGTAGTTGTGAGGGTTTTTGTACAGACCTTATTTGATGATGTAGCAGACTAGTTTCATCATCTCCCTCAAGGGCCCATTACTAATTGAAATCATATACATACTACTTTTGAAGATAGATTTAAATCCATTGATGATGAACATACCTTACTACTTCAATTAACTCAAGTTAAAAAGGAGGTACATGAACCCATGAGAGATTTTGCAGCAAAATTCAATAAGATAATTCATAAAATCCCTTCTACTAAGAGACCCAATGATGAAAACCATAAAGGATTCTTTGTTAATGCAATGCCTCTAGACATCAGCTTTCACTTAACAAGAAATAGAGTAGCAAATGTTGAAGTTGTCCAGAGACTGGCAATTGAACTAGAAGATGACCTTTTAGCTATAGGGAAATGGAAAAAAGAGATGCAAAGTTCTAAATCTAAAGCATCATCCTCAAAAAAATTAGACCTACTGGTCCAAAATCTCATTAATGATGTGATGACTATTAAAAAATAACTCCCTAAAATGAACACTCATTACCAAGATTTTTCAAGAAAATATTTAGGCCAAAGTAGTTTTTAGGGAAAACAACTTACATTACCCTCAAGTCAGCAAAAGTTACATATTGAAGCTCCACCTAGTAAAAACAACATGTGTGTTTTTCACCTTACAAATGATCACGAGAGAAGTTCTTGCCCTAAAATATTAGATATTAGTAGCTCGAAGTAGAAAAAGTAGTTTCCACTAATGTAGTGTTAGAGGAAGAACCTTCTGAGGGACCTAGTGACTCTATAAGCTAGTGTGAATCTAATTCTAATAGGGGTAATGACATCTTATTGTTAACCTTGGAAGAGGCTTCATATTTAGTATTGACCCGAAGGAAAAGAATCGTAGTAGCTGATACTCATGCTAAAAATAATACAACTCCTACTCAAGCCAAGGAACAAAAGGCAAAGGGAGAAACTGAAGGTAATTCATCACCTATTTTAACAATTACTCCTCAAATTTTTAAAAGGGTTGATTCTAATTTTACATTTGACATTGTTGAGTTTTGTAAAGCATCAATGATACAAATTTTTCCTACTGAAATATTTGAGAATGAACCCTGGTGAACTTAATAAATTGGTTGAATATGTTAATCAGTCATCTCCTAACAAAGTAGTTAAACAAATCAATGAAGTTGAAACCACAGATGACAACGAGATAATTACCAAGCAGACAAAAGAATCTTCAAAAGGTAAGAAACCTCAAGTGCAGACACCTAATAAGAGGGAAGAAATAGTTCAACCAGATAAGGTGAGTCTTGAGCCTTCTTATAATCACAAACTTGATCTATTTTATGTCTCCCTCTTTCTCCATGGCTTTAAGCTAAGCAACTATGTCATAGACTTAGGTGTTCGGATAATATAATGCCAATAGCATTAGCAAAAGCTTTAGACCTCCCTTTGACGAAAACATTTGGAAAATGTTATTCCATGGATTTGAAACAAGTACCTTTGGTAGGAAAAATTAAAGATGCCCAAGTCTCATTAGCTGCTTACCCTTAGAAAAAAATTAAACTCACCATCCTGGTAGCATATATCCTTACAAGCTATGGCATGCTTCTCAGTCAGACTTTCTGTCGAGATCTAGGAGGGGAAGTTAAGATGGACTAGTCTCAAGTTGTGATACCTATCGAGAAGGAGAAAGTAACCTTGTTACCTGAAAAAAAATCCAAATATACAGTCTTTGCATTTGATGACCCCAAATCTCAAATCCTTTATCAAGAGACTGATTTTGTTTACTATTTGATTTTGTCTCAAAATGAGAAAACAGGTGAGAAACCCTCAAAAGAATACCTACTATGGACTCTTGAGTTTAATGGGACCTATTGTTCAAATGGATCTAGAGCTGGTGTAGTTCTCATATCACCTGATGATTAGAAGTTCCCTTTTTCTTATAAACTTGCCTTTGAAAATACTAATAATATAGCTAAATATGAGACTGTACTTCTAGGCATAGAGGAGGCCAAAAGGAGGAACATCAAGCTATTAAAGGCAAGAGGGGATGTTGAGTTAATATTGAAATAGGTTAGAGACATGTTTTCAGTTAAAAATCAAAGGCTGAAGCATTATAGAAACCATCTATGGGATGAAATTGAAGGTTTTGATCCTTTTGCAATTGAAGCAATCCCTCAAGAACAAAATGATAAAGCAGACTCCTTAGTGGTATTAGCTTCTTTATTGATTCCTCATCTTGATTTTATAGATAAAAAGTATTTGGTGGAAATCATTCATAGGCCACGTGTCCCTGACAATAACAGTTCCTAGCAAGTATTTAAAGATGATGCTCATATTAATGACTTATTGAAAAGTATTGATAAGTTTTCCACTAATTATTTTGAGGGAGCAAAATCTGAATGTAGAGAATTTTTTCCTGATGTTACTGATGAGAAGTCTAGTGATGTGTTGTAGCTAAAAGGGAATGTAATAACTAAAGGCCTGGTTGAGCTTGAAAAACTCTTTGATAGGTAAGATACCTTCTTAGCTCAAGATTTAACACCTAAAGAAGATCCAAATGCTGATTATGAAAAGGTGAATTTAGGAGACAAACATAATCCCAAAATTATCAATCTAGGAACCTGTTGTGATGAAGGTGAGAAAGCTAGATTCATTAAGCTCCTTATAGAGTATATAGATGTCTTTACCTGGTCTTATGATGACTTGAAGACTTTTAGAAATGGAAAATTCAAGCATCATATTACCCTAAAATTAGGTACTACTCCTTTCAAGCATAAATTGAGAACATATAATCCAAAAGTTTCTAATGCCATATTTAAAGAGATAGAAAAAATGCTCAAGTCTCACATTTTCTTTCCAATTCATCATTCCACATGGGTGGCGAACATTGTGCCAGTTAGAAATAAAAATGGAGAGATAAGGATTTGTGTTGATTTTAGAAGTCTTAACCGAGCAAGTTTGAAGGATAATTTTGCCTTGCCAATAATGGATCAAATCCTTCAAATAGTTGTTGGGTCAGAAATGATGTCCTTCCTAGATGGTTTCTTAGGCTATAATCAAATAGAGGTTACTGAAGAGGACCAACACAAAACAACCTTTACAACACCATGGGAAACCTTTGCCTACAAGAGAATTCCTTTTGGCCTAATAAATGCCGGTGCCACATTTCAATGAGCTATGAATTCAACTTTTGGTAAGTTACTAGATAGGTGTATCACAATGTACCTTGATGCTATGACAGTGTTTTCAAGGAAGCAAAAAAAAATCTAAAAGATCTGAGGAAGGTGCTTGAGAAATGCAAGGATCATGGGATTTCTTTGAACCCTAAGAAATCAATTTTTGTTGTGATGGAAGGAAAGTTACTTGGGCACATGGTCTCAAAAGAAGGAATCAAGATTGAAATAGAAAGAGTGAAATCCATTCAACAATTATGTCTTCCTGTCAACCAAAATGGTGTTAAATCCTTCTTTGGACAGACTAATTTCCTGAGAAAGTTCGTACTTGATTTTGTAGAAACTATTAAACCTATGGCCAAGCTACTCAGTGAGAAGTAGATTTTGAATGAACCAACATCAAAAGCATCCAAAGAGGTAAAAGAAGCTATTGCTAAAGCCCCAACACTTTTTCATCCTGATTTTAAAAAGGATTTTATAATGTATTGTTATGCATCTAAGCATACCATGTCAGGCATATTGCTCCAAAAGAATGACAAAGGAGAAGAGATGCCTATCTCTTTTATGAGTGTTCCTCTGAAAAAGCATGAGCTTAACTATTCTTTGTCTGAAAGACAAGCTTTCACTATTGTAAAAGTAGTAAAATACTTTAGGTACTATATTTTGCACTCACATTCTGTAGTGTATGTGCTATCCACCATGGTTAAGAGCATTCTCATGCAGCAAGATGTAGCAGTCAACAATCGAGCAACATGGGTAGTAAAAGTCCAAGAATTTGATCTAGATATCTGACCAACTAAATTAGTTCAAGGATAAGGATTGTGTAAAATCGTAGCAGAAGGTGAAAAAGAGGAACCATACCCCAGTTGTTTGTTTGTAGGTCTTAAAGATGAGTGATATTCAGACATTGCTTATTTCTTGACATATAGAAGATGTCCTGATCATCTGAAAGGAAAGCAATGGAGGACCCTACAGCTCAGAGCAGCCAAGTTTGTTATTATTGATGGCATCTTATACAAAAGAGGTTTGGATGGTATGTTTTTAAGATGTGTTGATACTGATCAGTAGGATAAGTTATTGAGAACCTTCCATTATGGAGCCTATGGTGGCCATTTTTCATCAACAGTGACAGCATTTAAAATCCCAAGAAGTGGGTACTATTAACTAGGAATGTTTAAATTTTCTTATCATTATGTTAGAAATTTTGAAAAATGCTAATTGTTTACCAAGAAACCACAATTAGCGGCACTACTTCTAAAACTAGCAATCATAGAAGAACCCTTCCAACAATGGGGATTGGATTTTATAGGGCCTATTAATCCGAATTTGAGTGTAGGACACACTCACATCCTCACTACCACTAATTATTTTAGTAAATGGGTTGAGGAAATCCCTATTAAATCAACAACAGGATAGGTGGTGTGTAAATTCTTAACAGAAAATATTTTGACCCGCTTTGGTATTCCCAACAAAATAGTGACTGATAATGCATAGAAATTTTCATCCCAAGAAATTCAATTGTATTGTTATGACCATGGTGTCCAGTTGTCCCACTCTTTAGATTACTTCCCTCAAGGCAACGGACATGCATAATCCACAAATAAAAACCTACTCAACATTATGAAAAAAAATCAGTTGATGAAAAGGGGAGAGATTCACATAAGAAGTTGTATAAGCAATTTGGGCAAATAGAACTTCTCCCAAATGCACCATCAACATGACACCTTTTGAGCTGGTGTATGGATTCAAGAAACAATTGTCACTGCCTTTGGAGCTGGCTATATTGAATCTATAGAAAGCAATTGAAAATGAAACGTTTCAATCCTCCATTAAAAAGAGAATCTTGTACCTCCAAAAAATTGAAGAAGAAGGAATAGAGTT
Organism: Cupressus sempervirens; assembly: GCA_028749045.1. Lineage (NCBI taxonomy): Eukaryota > Viridiplantae > Streptophyta > Pinopsida > Cupressales > Cupressaceae > Cupressus > Cupressus sempervirens. The sequence continues at coordinate 26,390,137 of CM053786.1, forward strand.
GGTCGACCATATCACATCCCACCAAGCAAGGGTTAAAAATATTTTTTTATAGAAGGGCAAGGCCATAGAGATTTATGAAGGGAGACTAGGTGCTATTATGGGATAAGAGGAGAGAACCTAAAGGAGCCCATACCAAATTTGAAAGTTTATGGAAGGGTTCGTTTGTAATATCTGAGGAGTTGGGTTCAAATGCCTTCAAGCTGCAATACCTTAATGGAGATAATCTTCCCCTATCCTATAACAGGCAAGATCTCAAGCTGTATCATCTTTGAGTCTATTTCCCATCTCATTGTAAATACTACCTTTTTTGGTTGTGCTCTTTTCTTGCTCTTTTTTTTTTTTTTTGTATTATTTTTTAGTCAGTCTACAAAACCTAAGACCCTAGGTTCATCTATGATCCTTCTAGTCCCATCCCTAGCTGGAGTTGATTATTACTACATATATTTTTCTCTCACCCTAGCATGCTTCGATCCCAAGTCTTCCTTAACTTTGAAGTTAAACCTGAAGTTTCAGATAGCTTCAGCTTCAAGTTCGAGCCCATGTCAATATTTCATATGTCAAGTCTGCTTTCTTTTCCTCAGTCTTAGTGAAGTCAAAGTTAAAGTTGAAGACCTATCAACCAAAACTTCAACTTCAGCTTTAGTGTCAATTTTACATACTGGTGTTAGTTTGTATGCAAATTTCAAATTTTTGAGCCAAGGCAACATCAGTCCCAGTTTAGCACTTTCGAAGACATGTGAGATTATAAATGAAGGACTTTAAGGAAACATGTGTTTAGATATGGCAAGAGTTGGTGAAAGGCTAATTTTTTCATTTCATGATGATACGGCATGTCAGTAAGCATGTGGATTTGACAGGCATTTAAAGCAAAACACTCGGGGGATCTTTTCGAATGCATGTTGCACGAATAATTAATTGTTGCATTAACTTACCAAATCTATCCTGTAATTTCCTTTGTAAACCATTCCTTAAATGTATTCGTTTTAGCTTTTCCCAATCATTTTTCCATTTGCAAAGAAATCCCAGTGATGTTGGGTAGGAAGAGTGAATCACAAGCTATGTCTTTGTCAAACTATAATTGCACTGTCATAACCCTTTGCAATTTCAATTGTGTTTGCTTTTTTTTGGGGTAATTCAGGCTGTATCTTTCAAACCTATCTTTCTTAGCAATCATGGCACTATTTTGACCAAAATTGCCCAAGTTTGAAAAATCATTTTTGCTCAATTCATTGCCTGAAATTTGTGATATGTTTCTAGTAAATAAGAATTTATCTGATGTTATTGAAAGAACCCAAAACACCCAGTCAGGCCCCATTTACCAGAAGTTAGGTGATAGTGGATTATTAGAAGCCACCACTTTTCCCACTATAATCACATGTGCAGAACTTGTCATTGAATGTGCAAACTATTACTGTAGACACCTAAAAATCCTTTAGAAAATAAAGTATTTTTATTTTCTGAAAAAGTCCCTGATGACATCATCATTTATTAATTAATTAATTATTTAATTAATTTATTTATTTTTATGTCATTAAATCCCTTTAGCTTAATTAAAAATATTTAATTAAGGAATCTCTCCCAAAAATGTTTAAATCTTATTTAAACATTATTTCCTTATTTATTAATTATTTAATTAATAAATTGACCAAAAAACCCAAAATAAATAAAAAAATTTTTTTTTGCCCAAAACTTGGCCAATTTCCTTAAGACCACTAACCTCTTCCAAAATCTTCTAATCCTTCTTTAATTTTAATTAAAGGCTAATCCCATCATTTCCTACCCCTAATCCCAACTCAAAATATTTAATCAAGATTAAATATTAATCCTCATGTTTATTAAAAATATTTTGATAAATATCTCCTCAACCCAAACCCCTGAAATAAATAAAACTTTATTTATTTCATAAAATCTTATCCTAGGAAGTTCTAGACTCTTCTAGAAAGTCTTCATCCTCATCCAAAGCCTAGACTCTTCTAGAAGATGTCTTTAATCCTAATCCTAATCCCCTCCTAACCTTGTCACATTCCCTAAACATGGGTTAAGACTTGCTAACTCAAGCCAAAGTTAACAAATATCTCCTCCTTCACCCACCCTCATTAATTGCAATCCACTTGCCATCCACTTGCCTAGTCCTAAGCCATCTCTAACCCTTCCTCTAATCATTTTTACAACCCTAAGCAAGCTTAAAACCTCCCTAAACCCTCAAATTCGAATTTCATGGTATCTCTCACAAATATCTTCAACCACAAAACTTTATAAAGCCCACAAAGTCATAAATGTTCTTACAAAGCACTTATGAAGGTTCTTTATGAAGATTTTATTCCTTGAGCCTCCTTTGTTGACTGATCCTTCCCCTTTCCTCCATCCTCTCACCATGTGACATGTGTCACTTCTTGATTGGTTGTAAGGAAGCACAATCCATGTGCTCTCCTCTCATGCAATCTAAGCCCTCCATGAGCTTTTTCCCATCCTTGCATCTTAGCCCTCAATCCCTCAAGCCTCTTGCCTATAAATTGGATCCTTCCCCTTTGCAAAATAACACAATCCATGAAGTAAAGTTATAATGCTATTTTGAGAGCCAAATCCATACTAAAGCCATCTATCCACACTAAAAATCCACAATCATCCATTGAAGCCTTTGGAAGCATATTGAGCATACATCCTATCTATTTAGACAAAGCTACTCAACAAGAGAGCTTCTCATTGAGAGAGCCCATTAATGGCTCATATTCTCAATTGAGAGTTCATCTTAGTCTATCTTGAAGTTTATGAATTTTATTTAGTTTGTAGAAGCTTTATTTAAATTTGGTTTCTATTAGCATACTAACATTGCTCATATACAATTATGACCCTACTTCCATGTGCATTAAGAATGTCTCTGGAGAGGTGATTGTTAAGATCAATAGAACTAGTGTCTATTTAGCTTTTAGAATTCCCCATAAAGAACCCTATGAGCCATGGACATTTGAAGAAGTTGGGTGTCTATATGCTGAAATGGAAAGCATCTATGATAGTAAAGCAGCTCAATCCTAGCTCCTGAAACCTGTAGAGGGGGGTTCTAGATTGCCTAAGCCATTAACTATTGAGTATTTTATAAAGGAAATTGTAGACATTGTCCTCCTGTTGAATAGGGTTAAGGGGAATGAGCATGCTTTTTCATACAAAAAAATTGTTGAAGGAAGTAAATTCATTGATTACACCAACCTGATAGCCCAAAATTTGCATAAGGGTTTAATAGTAGTTAACAACTTTGGCTCATTTTTCTTGTCTTCATATCTGATTTACATCCTAGCAGCATCTAAGGAATGGGAGCATCTTCTGCATGCACATTGGGTTGATGAAATGCCCATTTACCATTATTATAATGATCTTCAAGAAACTACACTATGTAAGGAGTTTAGAAAGGTAAATGATGTCTTTCTAGGGAAACTAGTATTTGAGCTCCAAGGTCATGAGAATAACACAATATCAGAAGAAGTTATGCAAGTTGTGCAAATCTATGGCTTCTTTTACATTCAATTTCCCAGATTCACATATATCTAAGTGGGTGGCTTTTCTGGTGAACCCTTGAAGTTACCATGTTATTGTTTAGACTCTATAGTGTTATCTGAGATATGTAGGCAATTTTCTTTTGTGGTAGAGTCTTTTCAAGTTTCAAAAAGGTCTTCCTTAGTATTCTTTTCTATTGAGATTAGACATTATAGATGCCCCAGTCTAAAAGAAGCTATGTTGGCCAAAGGATCATTAGCCCGTTTGTGCTTTAAACCCTTAATTTCTCAATTAGATTTTGATTATATTGGCTTTGTTAAAAAAAAATTTAAGAATGTAGCATCCCTATTTCACATCCCACAATTAGAAGATTATTGGGCGAATTGCCTTAATGAATTTGAAGTGAGGAGGAGACTGTGGTCATGCCTAACCATTAAATAGATCACTATGTTTAACATGGAGCTGGATACATGTGGACTGAAGGATGAAGATTCTGAGGAGGTGCTTGATCCATTCTATGTTGATTAAATTGAGTGCATGCACATTCCAGAAATTGATTGGGGAAAGAGGGAAGAAGATGATATCTACTCTCATACTAAATATGTATTACCTAGGACCGCAAAATGGATAAAATCAAAGACAGTTACCACTCTTGATCTTTTTGGGAAGTTTTCAAATAACAAAGGTAAAAAGACTCCCAAAAAGTGAACTAATCAAGATGTTTCTGATCCTGTTGCAGGTTCGGTTGAAGTTGAAGTTGAAGCAGTTCCTAAGCCACTTCAACATCAAGTTCAAGAGGCAAATCCCAAGATCAAGAGGGTGACCCATTCAAGCATGAGAAAATCATCAGCAATCAAAAGAAAGGGTGCCATAATCATTGATCTCGAGGTTATAGAAGATCCACCTATGGTGGATAATGTACCTAAATCTCAAAGCCTGCCAGCAACTACCGAGGGCCAAGAAAGCACCCTCACCTTAGAAAAATTCTCCCCTACCACAAAAAAGGACAAGGCTTTGCCTAAATGGTTAAAGAAATTGATGGAAAAGAACAAGAGCATCATCCCAATATCCATGCCAATTGATGACTTAATTAGTAAGTGTCTTGGAAAAACACCTAAAGTAAAGAAGGCAAGGACTGAGGCAAGGATTAACTTTGATAAGAATTCAGGACGTTGGTCAGCAAAGATAGCTACACCACCAGATGGAAGCTCATAGGATTCCTTAGCTCCTCAAGACTACCAGATAACAAAGGTTGATCTAGAAAAAGGGAATCGCGAAGTGGACATGGAATTCTTTGAAGCATCCAATAAAAAGATTGTGCATAGAGTATGGAAAGATGGATAGGACAAGCAGGAGATGAAGGAAATAATAAAAAATATGGCGTAGTACATTAATGCTATCCTTCATCTTGAAACAAAGCCAATCAGTGAAATGTCAACAGTCGTTGATGTGTCCTCTGTGACTAATTAGCAATCACTGAAGAACTTGCACAAGTTTAAAGTGATAGGGAAAGTAGTAGGTGAATGGGTCCAAGATGTTCTAGATGACACTATAAAACACATAGGCCACTTGGACCATGCTTCTACTGAAATATCAAACATTACTAAGAAGGTGGAGACAAGCAACGAAGGATATGAAAAGGAGAAGAACAACTGGGCAAGGTGATAATTTGGTTAGAGGATGTGCAAGAATTCAATTTGCAAAAGTTCCAGGCTGAATGCTGGTCTCGACGAAAAGGCCCTATATGTCATCAAAGATTGCATCGAATGGCAGAATGAAGCACTAAAACAGGGGGTAACTGAAATTAAAGAGACATTGCAAGAACTTAAGGTTATACACTAGATTATCCAAGGTGACCTTAAGTGGTTTGTCAAAAAATTCACAGGTAAGGAAGATGACTCCATTGCCCAATCGGATGAGATAATCAAGAGGTTCAGAAGAAGTTTCAAGAATTGCAGGACAAGAAGGCACTAACTAAGCAAGATTTTTCTAATGTGGCACACACTAAAGCTATGTTAATCATCAATCAAAAGCACTTAAAAATGCACGAAGAGAAGGTAGTTAAATTGAAGAAATCTAGAAGCAATAGTTTGCCTATATTGGCTTGCCACATCAGTTTATTATTTCAAGCTTTTTGAGTACCTATGAAATGTGGAAGATAGCAAGAGGTGTGGCCAATGGAGACAGTGCTACCTGATCAAGAGAAGCAGTTACACTTGGTCACTTAGTTGTAGTTTCTTTTGTCATTTTTCTTTTGTTGCTTTTTTATCGGTCAACAATTATGTTAACTAAAAGACTATTAACTCTTGGCAAGGTAATGTTGGCAGTGGTCCAGCCCCATGCCTATATATATGTAATAACTAGTATAGTGTAGGGGTTAGAAATTCTCCAGCAGATTGATAGATAGAACTATTTATGTTTGTGGTTTTATTTTAAGTTTTAAGAGTAGCATACCATAACTCTTCTATACAAAAAAAAAAAAAATTTGTAGTTTGATTTTGATTAATGGCTTTGTAAGTAGATACTATTGTCTACTTATTTAAATTAGTATTTCTAAAAATACTATTTATGCAAAGCTCTTGATTATGTGTTATGGATTCTGATATTGTGATTTAGAACTTGAAATGCTATGAGAAGTTAGTTTATCTACTCAGTTACATAATTTTCAATTATGTGGATAATCTTGATAATTAAACTCAAGTGGTTTTTCAGCATAAAAGTCTATTTTATATTTGATGAAATGAAATAAGTTGATTTAACACTTTCAGTAGATTGTATTTTGAGAAAGTCTTTGTGTTGAGTTTTTAGATAAAAAAATTCTCATTACAATAAAGGTATATGTGCCTATTTTCATTGAAGAAACTTTAAGTAGAGAATTCCTTAGTCCCTTTTGTAGGAATTCATTTGTTGGTACGCACTTTTTCTTTGTTTTGGCATATGAACCCATATGAGAAAAATTGTTTACTAACAATCGTCAACCAAGAAGATATACCACCATAACCAAATCAAGAATCCAAACCAATAAACATCAAGGATGTATTTGTCTATCTAATCATGTCATACCAAAATCTATGGCACCATTACCACATCCATGAATTGAGCAACTAGCTCACAATTTGTCCACCCTGTGAGTATAAAATAGTCAACCATAATCCTCTGCCATGACTATACCTAGTAAAAATGTCTCATCCCTTCTACATGAATAAAAATTAGCAAATAATGTGACTTAGGGCATAGACAACCCAAATCCAATCCATAAATGCAACCTTTAAGTAGAGACCACTTATGACACTGTACAACTTGTAGACCCAATAAGTCATCATACATTTCCAAATAAAATACTGATAACCCTATCACCATGAGACCAATTTGAAATATGAATTGAGTATACAATGACATCAAATCTTAAATCTCCAAAAATATAATGCCATAAACTCACAATGTTACCTTAGTCAATATATACCATAAACTATTTAGATTAATATATCACCAAATAAATCATGCCAAACCTACACCAAATCTAAACCAATATATAGAGCTCTCCAAGAGCTTTCTGTTGGCTACTCGAAAGCCAAAATTTGACTCTGTATGCCCAAGTTATACCCTAATCTGTGCTCAAAATTAAAAAATCTGAATTTTAGGCTCTTAAAACCTAACAAAATATCAAATCATAGAACCAAACCTACACCAATTTGTAGTTCTCTGAATTAGTTTTCCAACGCTTGTAAGAAGTCTAAAATTTAATATTCTGAGAGAAAGTTATGACCATTTTACTAAGACATTTTTTTTACCATTTTCACTATGATTTTTTTTGTTTGTGATTAAAATTCTAACAGGATTAAATTTGATAGCCATCATGGGATGAAATTTAAAAACTCTTCCATTTCCTTTGAACATGGCCAAACTAGGGCTTATTATCTATCATAATTTATAGAAACATCCAACTAGATCCAATGGTGAGGTTTGTTTTTACCTAGAATGTCATTTCTACAAGCTCTCCCAAAAACCCTTCCCTAAATGCAACCTGTAAGTAGAGACCACTTACAACACTGTACAACTTGTAGACCCAATAAGTCATCATACATATCCAAATCAAATAATGATAACCCTATCACCATGAGACCAATCTAAAATATGAATTGAGTATACAATGACATCAAATCTTAAATCTCCAAAAATATAATGCCATAAACTCACAATGTTACTTTAGTCAATATATACCATAAACTATTTAGATTAATATATCACCAAATAAATCATGCCAAACCTACACCAAATCTAAACCAATATATAGAGCTCTCCAAGAGCTTTCTGTTGACTACTCGAAGTCCAAAATTTGACTCTATATGCCCAAGTTATACCCTAATCTGTGCTCAAAATTAAAAAATCTGAATTTTAGGCTCTTAAAATCTAACAAAATGTCAAAATAATAGAACCAAACCTACATCAATTTGTAATGCTCTAAATTAGCTTTCCAATGCTTGTAAGAAGTCTAAAATTTGATAGTCTGAGAGAAAGTTATGACCATTTTACTAAGACATTTTTTTTACCATTTTCACTATGATTTTTTTTGTTTGTCATTAAAATACTAATGGGATTAAATTTGATAGCCATCATGGGATGAAATTTAAAAACTCTTCCACTTCCTTTGAACATGGCCAAACTAGGGCTTATTATATATCAAAATTTATAGAAACATCCAACTAGATCCAATGGTGAGGTTTGTTTTTACCTAGAATGTCATTTCTACAAGCTCCCCCAAAAATATCGAAAAAACCGTTTTGTCCAAAAAATTCACATGCCTAAAAATCTACCAACATCCTATCATAATATCAAACCCAAAACCCTTAGATTTGCAATAAATGACTCATATATCTTGCCCTTTCTTTTATCCTATCATGCATTCACATGGATTCAATCTAGGGTTACAATAATAAAATCATAGCTATAATACCACTTGTAAGGAAACTTGTAAGAAATAATATAACCATTTACACATAATCTATAATAGATCTAAAATAAATATACAATTGAAATCCACATGCAAGAGAATAGACAACATACCCACAAAATTGTTACACAAAATATACCCTGAGAAACCCTCATTGAGAGAAAAAACCAGCCTCCAAAAGCATCCATCACTGTGTATTATTTGGAAAATTTGCCATTGCAATACAAGCATGGAATCCTTCAAAGCCATAGCCACAACCAAGCAAACTATGTGAACAAGCTTGAATCCACACATCCCATGCCATTCTTCCAACCTTCACAAATGCTCCCTTAGCTAACTTGTCAAGCCTTGTCCTACTCGACTCTTTCCCTTTTTTCCTTCTTCTTCTCACTCTTTCTTACTCTACCAACAACTACCCTTATGGCTTCTTATATGGTAGCAAGTCGACAAAACCACCAAGTGGTATTACATAAACCAATGTGTTACATAACCCACTGACCCCACATTTAATATTAGAATTCTAATTCTTTTCCCCAATATTAAATAATTACATGAAATATTATCACAATGTTACAATGCAACTCATTAAGTATATCCTATGGAAATCTTTACATGTTGCACGCCCATCTAGGTGCAACATTACATAATAGAATAAAATAATACAATATAACAATATTATGAAATGTGTGCAACACCCATTATCTCAATAGTGTTTAGAAAGGATTTATGTTCATAGCACTCCTCTTCTCCTTGATATAGGGCACCTCACCTTGCAGTGAGTAACTAGTCTTGTGATCACAAGAGTACCTTAAGCATTCCTCCCTAGTGATCTCATCATGGTAACAATCCAACAAGCTATCACACTAGGTTAGACAAGTGCTACCTCTAACAAGGTTTTGTTTCCTTAATAGCCTTGAGTTTATAGTGGATCAGAATAGTGGAGTTCACTTGTCTCCACTTGGGTTGTTCCTCTTGGTTTCCCAAGAGTAAGCCTACTAAAGAATTTTAAGTAAAATAGATTGAATCCACTTTCAATGGTCAAGATTTTTAATTCACCTCAAGGGTGAAGAGCATATTCTCCTATCTTGATCATTTCTCCCAAACATGCCAAAAATATTTAATTATCCCCTTGCTTTTGAAAATCCAAAGGTGAGTCAAGATTTTTGATTCACCATGAGGGTAAAGAGCATACTCTCCTATCACCAAAAAACTTCAATCACAAGTTTAATGTGCCTAAGAAATGAAAGCAACTAGTATAGTGCCCCACATGGAATAAAAGAAATACAAGCAAGTTTGGTTTTTATGCGTTGGGTGGCTTTACAAACAAGTGTTAGTAGCCCTTGTGCATTTGAAGCTTTGACATGTGTTATTTTAGGTTTTCATTTTATTTTTTGTCTTTGACATGTGTTCCCTACAAGTTAGAGCAAATGAAAGCATATAACAAACATCAATTTTGAAAATGTTAACACATTAGCATGAGTTGTGATGTAAATAAAAATAAAAATCTAGCAATCCTTAGATGAAATCTTAACAATGGAAAAATAAAATTTAACTTTTTTTTCTCTTTTTTATACATGTAAAACTACTTAGAAAAGGCAAAAACCTATGAAAACATCAAAAGTCAAAAAAATATATTCTTTTTTTACAATGCTGATTGAAAAGAATTTTAAAAAACTCTTAAAATAAATAAATAAAAATACCTCTGAATGGAAAAATCCATAGTAGGTGGAGATTTGGTGGCTCTGCCGGTAGGGGATGCTAGATTGGCCGCTTGGGTGGAAAAGCTTGTTGTGGTGGTTTGTAAGTTGTATAGATTTGAAGAAGTCATAGGCAGAGGAGAAGAACATAGGAGCAAAGGAGTTTTAATAGAAGCAGGAGGGTTTGACAAAGCATGGGCTGCAAGGGTGGAGGAATGGTGGTAGCAGTGAAGGTTGTGGGGAGGAGAAGTGGAAGTAGAAATGGAGGCTATAGGAAAAGTGCATGGGAGAGGGAGGAGTAGGAGAATGAGGGTTGAAGAGAAGGGGCAGTGTTGGATGGAGATGCAAGGGAGAGAAGGGTTTGGAAGTGACAGTGATGGGTAGACCAGTGACCATAGGAGTTGCAGGAGTAGGTAGGGTTGTGGCAACATGGCATAGGGGAAAGAGAAGGGATGAGGTGGCTTGGCAGTGGTGTCATCAATGGTGGTGCTTACTAACTTGCAAAACAACAAACAAAAAACTTATATATATATATATATATATATATATATATATATATATATATATTTATTTATTTATTTATTTGTTTATAAAATAAAAACTAAACTTACACAATAATTAATGTAATAGAATAAATGATTTGCAACAAGAAAATGATGAAATAATAAAGTAAAAATGAATAACAAATTAACCTTGTGGTCATGGGTTGCCCCATGATGAGCACCAATTATGTGTACTCAAAAAGTGCACTTCTCTACATCATTATATCCAAGGTCATCTCATGAATTGGAGCCTCAAATGTCGGCCTAGAGCTCCCTAGTCATGGAGTGCAAAGAATAGATACACAGATGAAAGCTCTCAATCGAGTCTTAGTAATAGAATCCATTGTGAATAAACCACAAAATGAAAGATTCTTGAGATGAAATGCAACTATATGAGATTAAGAAAATGCATAAAAAGAAGCTATATTAAACATGTATATGAATATGAACTAAATGTATGCCATTTATAACTAAAATGATAAGATGAAGACTCTACAATTTGACATCATAACTCTATATCCAAAGAATGCCTCTTACAATGAAGAGAAACTCTCCTCTTTTAAGGAAAAATGGATGATGTAGATCAAAAGACATGAAAATCCAAATCAAGGGTGGAGATGAACTTAGAATGAGTGGACCTTATTTTATTTGACTGGACAATTCACTTAGGATATTAAAAGAGGGGTAAGAGCTCCACTTAGATAGAAAATAGGTAGGTGTGATCCACCTAATCACCCATTATGAATATCAAATTAAAACTCCTCATCTCACTCAAGATAGAATGAATTTCAAATAAAGATCCTTCATTCTACTTAAAATGAAATGAATATCAAATAAAGATCCTTTATTCCAATTAAAATGAAATTAATTTCAAATTAAGATCCCTTATTCCACTTTGAAATATTAAATTAATTGAGAATAAAGTCTATTTTTTATATCTAGAAATGAATAATCATGTGTTTTCTCAAAAGGGATTCAAATTTGAATTTGAATAAGAATATCTAATATTTGAAAAAATTCAAACAACAATGATTTAGCAATTTGAGATTATGGGGCCAATTTTGGGTGATTACAGTGGGCATAGATCCATGTGTACTTCTATTGATACATGTCCTATATGGACTTTGTATTGGTAGTGGATATGGACTAAGATGGACATTTTTGTATTCTTTTAGGGGTGGGTGATGTGTTCTTTATTCATTGTAGGATATGATATATATGATGAGAATTCTTTGGGGTAGGATATGTGTATTATTAGTATTGTGTTTGTGTGATTTTGTTGAGATGTATAGGATATATGTATGAGGTGAACTAACATGTGTTGTGCAGGATGTGATGTGTGATGTAGAATGTGATACTTTATATGAGATAGATGATATCCATGTTTTTACTAACATGTGTGATGTATGATGTGATACTTTATATGAGATATATGATATGCACGATTTTACAAATGTGTGTGGTGCAAGATGTGATACTTTCTATGAGATCGATGATATGCATGATTTTACTAACATGTGTGATGAAGGACATGTTAGTTTATATGAGATAGATGATATGCATGATGTGACTGACATGTGTAAGGATGTCATTTTTTACAGCTATATATTAATATAATGATGTTTGTTTTATTTTTAGTAATGCATGCATTTATGAGATGTATCCAGTGATTTATGATGTGAAAGATGTAATGGTTAAAATGAAATATGCATGTAAAATGCAAAAAATGATAATAAAAAATGGCTTGAAAAAATGAAAAGGATACCTAAAATGTACTATGAAAAAATAGAATGGACAGTTAACTGATTTGTAAGGAGATGATGAAAATACATATGATAACAAAAAAGGAACGTAAGGAGATTATGCTAATGCATACGATAAAAATGAACCTAAGAAGATAATGAGAATGCATATGATAACTAAAAAATGAACCTAAGAAGATAATGATGATGCATATGATAACTAAAAAATGAACCTAAGAAGATAATGATGATGCATATTATAACTAAGAAATGAACCTAAGAAGATAATTATAATGCATATGATAACTAAAAATGAATCTAAGAAGGCAATGATAATGCATATGATAACTAAAATGAATCTAAGAAGAAAATGATAATGCATATGATAACTAAAAATGAATCTAAGAAGATTATGATAATGCATATGATAACTAAAATGAATCTAACAAGACTATGATAATGCATATGGTACCTAAAATGAATATAACAAGACTATGCTAATGCATTGTATATGTGAAAAATCTACATATTGGGAGCATACTTAAACAAGGAAACTATTAGTTTTATATGCATATCAAGATTCAAACAATGAAATACAACTAAGCTACTTGAGTTTCATAAAGTGATGCAACCAAGAAATAGAGTCCCACACAACTTCAAGAGCATCTCAACAAGGGTGCCCACAAGAGGCCTTTCTAGTGTGCTGAAAGTAGAGGGATGTAGATGTGCTCTCCCAAACACAAGTATGGAGAATCTTGTGAAAACCATTTGAATGAATACAAGAATGCAAGTATGAATCTATACTAAGGTGTATGCAGAATACCTTCAAGAAATGGTTAATGAGTAAGCCAATCTCAAAAGGATTCCAAAGGATGAAAAGTAGAAATGGGATGCAATGAAGTAAACTAGCAATGCTATGCTATCATGAAAATATACAAGAACTAGGAATTGAAACAATGAAAACAACTACCAAAGGTTAGCTCTAAGCATGAAAATCTCTAAAAATCTCTAACACTATATTAGCATGGTAACAATGCAATGGAGGAGACAAAAAATGCTTGAGAAAAGGGCTCTATTTATAGGCTTGAGGGAGACCTCAAGGAGGTGGCATCTACGTGGTATCCATATAGGTGCCACAAGGGAGACATGTCAGCTAAAGGATAAACCATGCAAAAGTCAAAATAAGCCTTTACGATTTGGATGGCTCAAGATTTTCTCACACGTGTGAGAAAACTTGGGGAAATAAGTGGGGGTACAAGGATGTAAGAGTTCATTTGGAGAAGTTGATGAAAGAGGGGCTCTTAGCAACCACTTAAGGGCTAAAAGGGGGTTTAAAAGGGAGTTAGGATAAATAAAGTGGGTTTAGCAAGTGGGTAGGCTTAGAAAGATCAAGTGATGGGTGGTAGGCAAGGTTTTAGGTAGGATTAGGATTAAATTAAATGGAATTTGTTTTGACCATAGGATTAGAGAATTTAATGAAGTGGAGGGGATAAAATAAATTTGAATTTATATAAAATGGGATTTATGGAGCACTATGCATTAAATAATTTTAACACATTAGAGCGGAATATTTAAATTAGATTTAAATACATTAGGAAACCAAATCCATTTAATTAAATAAGTAGAGGAACATGACATATATAATTAATTATAGTGTCAAGGAAAATATTTAATAAATTAATATAGTATTTTAGGACAATTTTAAGTGCCTACATTTTGTCCCTCTTTGATGTCATGTCGAGATGAAATTGCATCAAAGAAAAGAAAACTTAGGTTTTCCTAGAGAGGAGAAAAATCCTAGGAGTTGCGTCATAATGACAACAAGGGAGGAGGGTGCCCCCTCGCAAAAGTAGAGAAAAAGATAAATTTTTTGTGCAATTTTCATGAAAAATACCCAAGAAGAAAAGAAACATGCCCAAGCTCAAAAGGGGGCCTTAGGGGCCTTATATAAGCCTCTAAGGGGCTCTTTGAAAAATCATTTGTACACCTAGAGAGTAGAGAACCAAAATAAAGGATGGGTCTGATCAAGATATTACAGCTTGGAGAGCACATTCGAGTACACTAGAGACTGGAAGACATGGGACCATCGTTAAGTTGATTGTTCCAACTTCTCAATTTTTTTCTTTTGTAGCCAAATTTCTCTTTTTATGGCTAGAAACTAGGGAAAAATGAGGGTTAGGGCAAAGATGATGATTTTCCACTCCATTGTCTCCGAGGATGACAAAATGGGGAATCTATTTTTGTAGAGATGATAGGATTCATCTTGTCATCTTTGAAGATGATAGGTTTCATCCTATAATCAATGGATATGACACAATGGGGAGACAAATAGGCTAGAGATGATGATCTCTATATCATCATCTCCCTAGATGCCAAAATTGCAGTCATTGGTGAGATCACTAATGTATGCAAAGCCACCAAAGATTCCTAATTGGTGTCTCTATGATTTTTGATCTCCATGAATCCACATCTACATGGATTAGCATTTTCACTAACAGGGATGCATCATTGGACTTTGGAAATAGGGATGGTTAGGGTTGATAGGGAAAGATTCCCCATGCTTAAAGAACTGAAACCTATGACAGATATAATGGTAGGCTAACTATTGCATGTCTTTGCTACAGGAGCTAACGGTGACATTCCAATCACAAGAGCACTATCTAGTGACCATGGCCTTAGGTAATAGATTTTTAGAGGTAGAGTGGGAACATGTGCAGCTTTGTAGACTCAAGCATGTCCATGAGTGTCCAGACTTGAGGGCACATTTAGCACATTTATTAGCATTAGTGAAGCAATGGCATATGTTGACTTTGAGCTTGCATTTGTCAACAAGAGAGGCTATAGTGACATTGATAGACATGTGGTAGATACTTCAAGTTTTGATCTGTGGGAGATACCCAGAGTATGTTTTGGAGAGTGTAGATCCATATATGTGGGAGTGCTTTGGGTGACAAAGATACTGGTCATTGATTCATTGATCTTGGTTGACATGGAAAGAGGTGTTGGACTAGGGACTATAATGGCTAGCCCTCTATTTGGCCTCTTTGATATGGAGGATGGTACTAGACCATGTTGGGCATAGATTTCTAATTGGATGGACATGAGTTCTTAGCACTCTCCTATAGGATAATGGAGTGGTTTTATATTGGGGGCATGCTATCTTATCCCATTTATACTATGACTTGCACATGTGTGCCTACAAGACATAGAGCACTATAGGGTTGGGATTAATACTACTCATGGTATGATCATGGGAGCACATAGGTTTGAAGTGACCTGTTACTCAATGTGAGACACAATAGCCCAAGGAGCCATACATATGTTGATACAGGCCACCCATCTAGTATACTGCCATTGAGTCCATAGGATTTTGGCAACAATGTTTGGATGAGATCATCATGTTTGAATAGACACAATATGTAGGCTATGAGCATTGGTGGGGCATAGTTCTTGCAAGTGGAGAGGATGATTTAGAGGATCAACTCTACTTGTATTATGTACAGTCAAACTAGTTGATCAATTAGATGGTGCACATTGTTATGCATTATATGCCCTCTAGGGTGAGCAAATAGTTTGGGTGCATCTAGGATATCATAGCTAACAAGTTCATGTATCTAGTGGTTTTCCAAAAGGTGGGTAGATTATGAGGATTGGGGACCACTATTAGATTGGCTAGGGCTTCATAGCATGGCATTCTATTAGCACCATGGGTTTATGGATAGGATTAAGGAGACACAGGGATGACACCAATATACACACAGCAGTGGGTGTTGTATCAACCATTGAGACTGACAGTATTAGCGGCACCACCACTAGCATAGTAGGCATGAGGTGGGGGGATGGTGATAGAGGAGGGTAGGAGGGATAGGAACCCTAGTTATAGGGTCCATGAGGACAACAAGTTCATTAGTAGGGAAGGCAAGCACCAATAGGCCAAGGTTGCTAGTACATAAGAAAAAATTGCTAGACTGAAGGAAGAGGTAAAGGCAGAATGGGCCATGGTAAATACTACACAAGAGGCCCTTGCAACATTATAGGTGATGGTAGATGTTGGTAAGTTCAATGATCTTACTATGTATGAAAATGTGAAGGATATGGCAAAGCTAGATGCTCTGTGACAAGATGTGGCCAACCTTTGGGCTGACAGAGAGACCTTAGAGTTCTAGGTAGATGGTTATTATGATAAGCAAAACATTTTGATGTAGATGACACAGTGTTAATATTAACCTCAAGAAAAAATGACAATTACATGAAAATATAACCAATATCAAAAAATAATAGATTGCACATAAGAGAACACAAGACACCAATATTTAACGTGGTTCACCCAATCCCTGGGCTACATCCACCAACAGCAAGTCTAATATTATTATGATTCAATGATTACAACCTGATTACAATTTGTAATCCCTTATAGCTCAATACTCCTACAAGAACCAATTTTCACATCACACACTATGAATATCCCTAACCCTAAGCTTTTTTATACAAGCTTTTTACTACTTACAAAAGTAGGGCTAGAATAATAGAAAAATAGAAGCCAACACCTTTTACAATATAAGGTCATTTTTGACTTCGGGGGCACTGCACCCAAAAACTCCCATGGGGGCATTGCCCCTTGACCCCACCCTATATTTTGATAGGGAGCGCACTTGGGGCGCTAACCTAGAACCCCGTAGAGGTGTTGCCCCTTGACCCTATCATGGGGGTGCTACCCCCAAACCCTCATAGAAATTATATGGAGGTAAACTACGCTAAATAAACCTCTAAGTCTAATTAGGCTCCACATCACAACAATCTCTCATTTGGAGATTGATCAGACTCCACAATAATAACCTCCCACTTGGAGACTAGTCGTAGCACTACTAAACCTGTAGCTCCCACTAGAATATTAAACCACCCTAGACTCTACTATTCTTTTAGTCTATTTAGTCTAGAAGACCAACTAAAGCTGAAGAGGATTTCAGCTTCTCCCTTTTCAATACCTTTGCAAACATATATGTTGGATTTTCATTTGTATGTATCTTCTCCAACTTTAACTATCCATCATCCAAAACTGATCAAGTGAAATGGTACTACAAATGTATGTATTTTGCCTTTGAATGCAGAGCTAAATTCTTTGCAAGATGAATGGCACTATGGCTATCTATGAATACATAATTATCCCTCTATGGGTGTCCCAATTCTTCCATAAAGAACTAAAGTCATATCATCTCCTTGGTTGCCTTTGTAGCAGCAACATACTTTTCCTTTATAGTGGATAAGCATTAACTTGTTGTAATTGAGAAACCCAACTCACTGCTACACCACCAACAATAAATACATAACATTTAGTACTCTACCTAGTATCAATATTCCCTACCAAATATGAGTCAACATATCTCTGTAAAGTAGTAGTAGAGTCTCCAAAGTGTAAACACTTACTGGATGTACCTAAAAAATATCTAAGAATCCATTTAGCTGCATTCCAATTCTCAATTCCTAGATGACTCATATACCTGCTAAAAACTCCCACTACATGTGCAATATCTGGCCTTGTGCATACCATAGCATAAATAAAGTTTCTTATAGTTGAAACATAATATACCATAGACATCTTGTCTTCCTCTTCTTTTGTCTTGGGACACATCTCCTTAGTCAACTTCAAATGACTAGGTAAAGGTGTGCTGACAACTTTAGCATTCTTTATAAAGAAAAATTGCAACACCTTCTCAATATAATTAACCTAAGATAAATTCAATGTCTTGTTCTTCCTATCTCTATAAATTTTCATACCAAGGATTTGTTTTTCTACCCTCAAATCCTTCCTAGCATATGCATGTTCTAACTGGCATTTCAACCCCTTAATATGATCCATGTTAGACCTAGCTACAAGCATATCATCAAAATAAACATAAAATAATGTAGTTGTCATCATCCAACGTCTTAAAATAAACACAATGATCTAAATGACACCTATTATATCCATGCTCATGCATAAAACTATCAAATTTTAGATACCATTTTTGAGGTTCTTGCTTCAAGCCATATAAACTTTTCTTCAATCTGCACATTAAGTTTCTTCTTACCTTTGACCTCAAATCCCTTTGGTTGTGCCATATATATCTCTTCATCCAAATCACCATAAAGGAAGGTTGCTAACTCAAGCTACTCCAAATGCAAATCTTCAGTAGCCATAATACTTAAAATAGTGTGAATAGAAGTCATTTTAACAACAGGAGAGAATATCTCATCAAAATCAATGCCCTTTTTCTATGCAAATCCTTTTATCACTAACCTGGCTTTAAACATGTAAACCCATTTATTATGCAAATCCTTTTTACCCACAAGCGACTTACATAAATCCCATGTCTTATTTTTTAGCCAAGAGTCCATTTCTTCTTTCATTACAGACTCCTATTGAATCTTTGTATCCACCTACACAACTTCATCATAACATTTAGGTTCACCAACATCAGTAAGTAAAATAGAGTACAAGGAAAGAGATAATCTTTTTGGTGGTCTACTTTTCCTTCTTGACCATCTAACATTCACTGGGGTGTGGTATTTTTTGTTGTAGTTGTTGCAAATCATGACAAACTATTGGAACATTAGCTTTTGGAGTATCATCCAACACCACATAATCATTTTCTTTCTTCTCATGTTGCTGCAATAGAACTTTGTACAAAACTTTCTCATTGAATATGAAATCTCTACTTCTTACAATTTTATGATTTTAAAAATTCCCAAAGTTTATAACCAAATTCATTAATACCATATCTAACAAATATACATTTTTTTGACTTAGCTTCTATCTTGGTTCTATTTTCAAAATCTATATGAGCAAATGCTTCACAATCAAAGGTTTTGAGAAAAGAATAACTTATCTTTTTACTAGTCCATGCTTTCTCTAGAATACCACATCCCAAAGGAGTAGATGGACGTCTATTAATCAAATGTACAGTAGTATTGATAGCCTCCACCCACATGTTTAAGGGCAACCCAACATACAACCTCATGCTTCTTACACGCTCCATTATAGTCTTGTTCATGTGTTCAACCACTCCATTTTCCTGTGAGTCCTTGTAATAGTTTTCTATCTACAAATATCATTAGTAGAGCAATAATCTTCAAATTCATGAGTATAATACTCACCACCATTATCAAATCTGAGACATTTTAATTTATTTTCAGTCTCATTTTCAACCAAGAATTTCCATTTCTTAAAAGTTTGAAATACATCAAATTTCTGTCTAAGGAAATAGATCCATACATTTCTAGTTGCATCATCAATAAATGTAACATAATAATGAGAGCCACTAAGGCAAGGTACCTGATTTGGTCCCCATACATCTATATGCCCAAGCTCTAATATCTCATTTCTATTTTCCTTCCCAATCTTCACAAAACTCACTCTATTTTGTTTTCCATACACACAACTTTAATAGAAATTTATATTGATACATTTTAGACCTAGTAAAATTTTCTTTGAATGAAGTACTTTCATACCTTTCTTACTCACATGCCCAAGTTTGTTGTGTCATAGCATTATATTAGAATCTACAACAGCTATTTGTTCTCCCCACTCAACTACAACAACTGTTTCTAAACATTCATTTTTCTCTGAAATTGTCAAAGTAGAAGGAAAAATATAACCTATATAAAGATATAAGATGCCTACTTTCACACATTTTGATACTACAAGGGAACCTTTTGAAACCTTCCAATTTTTATCATTAAAAGTCACTACACAACCCTCATCACCGAGTTACCCTGCTGAAATTAAATTCCTTCTTAGCCTTTGAACATGTCTTACCTTATGTAATAGCTAATGGTTCCCATTCTACAACTTAATTTTAACTTATCCCTTTCTAACAATCTGGCGGGGTTCATTATCCCCCAAATAAACAAGCCCAAAATCCCCTTGGACATAATCAATGAAATAACCTCTATGAGATGTAGCATGAAATGAAGCACCAAAATCTAAAACCCATGAATCATCAACACTTTCTAAAGACAGAAGCAAAGCATCTTCTTTAGATTTGTTACTTACCACATTTTCCTCGTTGTTCCCTTTTGGTTAATTTCCTTCATTTTTCTTTCAAGTCCACCAATCTTTCTTCTTATACCCTATTTTACCATAGTACCAACAATCTCTTAGTCCTTTGGATTGAAACCTCTTCCTCTTTGACTTTCCTCTTGATTTCTTATGATTTCTAGAATTATTTCCTCTTTCAATCATTCTACCTCTGCTTTATGCATTCAAAGCACTTCCTGATGTATATCTACCTAAGGATTTTCTACAAATTTCCTCACTCAAAATAACACCAATCACATCATTAAAGATCCAAAAATAGAATTACTCACAGCCATTACCAAGTCATTCCAGCTTTTAGGCAAAGAACACAAAATTAAGAGAGCCCTAATTTCTTAATCAAAATTAATACCCATAGAAGATAATTGACTAGTAACAGTGTTAAACTCATTTAAATGATCTATAATAGATTCACTTCCTATTATTTTCATATTAAATAAACACTTCATGAGAAATACCTTGTTTGAAGCGGAGGGCTCTTCATACTGTTTCACTAAGGTTTCCATCAACTCTTCTTTCATCTTTGCTTTTGTAATGTTAAATGTCATTGATGGTGCGAAGCATAATAGAATGCTTTCAAGTGTCTTTGTATCTAAAATCTCCTAGTTCTCATTTGACATAGTTCCTTGTTTCTTGGATTTTCCTTCCAACAACTTCCATAAACCCTTTTGATAAAGATAGTCTTCCATTTGCATCTTCCATAACTGAAAGTTTTACCCATTAAACTTCTCCACCTTTAACTTACCCTCATCCGCTATAGCTCCCACTCAACTGTGAGATCTTCCTATAGAGGATCACTAAAAAAAATGATGACCATCTAGCTCTAATACCTCTTGTTAGGATTAACCTCAGATAGAAATAACAGTTACATGAAAATATAACCAATATCAAAAAATAATAGATCGCACTTAAGAGGACACAAGACACCAAGATTTAATGTAGTTCACCCAATCCCTAGGCTACATCCACCAATAGCAAGTCCAATATTATTATGATCTAGTGATCACAACCTAATTACAATCTGTAATCCCTTACAACTCAATACCACCACAAGAACTAATTTTCACATCACAAACTATGAAAATCCCTAACCCTAAGCCTTTTTATACAATATTTTTGTTGCTTACAAAATTAGGGCTAGAATAATATTAAAATAGTAGCTAATGCCTTTCACAATATAAGGTCATTTTTGTCTTGGGGGAATTGCACCCGAAAAGCCCCATAAGGGCATTTCCCCTCAGCCCAACCCTATACTATGACAAGGAATGAAATGGGGTACTACCCTAGGACCCCGCAGGGGCACTGCCCCTTGACTTCATCTTGGGGGCACTACCCACAAACCCCCATAGAAATAATCTAGAGGAAAACCATACCAAATAAACCTCTGAGTATGAATAGGCTCTACATCACAACACACAGGATAGGGGTATGGTGACTATGATATAGGAGGCCATGTCTTCATTCCACCATGAGGAATATGTTATGCAAGAGGCAAGCTACTACTGAGCATTGTATTATGATGGCATGCCAGCAAATTAGTGATGTCATGATTTTCAAGAGGCATCCATCTCTTGGGCCATAGGTGGTCGTCAAAGATCAAATTAGTCAACTGGGTAGGTGAGGCCTCCATGAGGATGGGGTATAGAAGGAGTAGGGCCCTCACAGTTAGGCACATGATCCCTAGAGTGATCACTTTTTGATAAAGTGATAGACATGTATATGAAGATGTAGCCATTTTTTTATGATGTATCCTACATGGTGTACTATATGATTTTTGTATAGGGACTGTACATGGACACTTATTTTTTCATATATATGATGATATGATTTGATGATTGGTGCAGGGAACCTAATCAAAATGCTTTTTTTATTCAATGTAATAAGGCCTTAGGATTACTAAATAAATCTCCTTAAGGCCATCCACCTATGTAATGGATACAAGAGCCCAAAGTGCTAATATGAACCTGGGCATCAATTGGTCCAAAAGGTGGAATTTTGATTTGTTTTATGTTTTCTAGGTTGGTTTAGGTGGTTTTAGCCTTACAAAAACATTTAGGAATTATTACAATTGGTTTAGGAAGGAAAGTGGTTAAAATGTCAAAAAGTGCAAAAATTGTAAAAGTTGCATTAGCAACTTTTTGCAACAAATTGACAACTTTTTGTAAAGTAACCTCTAATTGCAAAAACTGCCTATGGGTTAGTTAAAATAGTTGAAAATAGCCTATATAGGCCCTGTTCACTCGAGTTGGAGGCAAAGAAGGATTTTCATATGTATTTGCTTTCAAAATCAATAAAAAAACTTGTTGTTCCAGCACTTTTGGCTCTATTTTGATGTACTGTATGAATTTTTACTGATTGCATGGTGGTTTTTTTGCATTGGTAAGTTGGGGTTGACATTATAGAGAGTTTTGGCATTGGTTTGAAGGGAAGATCAGTTTCCTTTCAAAAGTTATCAATTTCTTCCCCTCGCTGCCCTATTAACCCTCAAAACAAGGGTTTCGCCAAAGAAATGGCCCTAGTTTGAAACTCCACCATTGGAGATTCTTCCAAATTTGTATGGATCAAGCTATGGAAATGTACTATCATATTTCAAAGGTCTAGAGATAGGAGGCTATAGAAGTGATTTATTGGAGCAAGCCCTAGGTCTAATATTACCCATATATTAGACCTTGTTTGTGCAATTTGGTTGAGTAATGTGAAGAAAAGGAGTTGAGGACTTGGTGAATCAGACAAACACTTTCATCTAGGTTGGGAGAACACTTTGGAGTGGGAATATTGATTCCATGAACCCATTTCTTGATCATTTCCTTGTAGACCATGCCTAAACTTGCTAATTAGGCTTGAGTGCATGGTGGGGGTTAAGGTATGCTAGAGTGGAGTGAAGTTTTCAAATTTTGAAGTCCTTTAATACTTTGAAAATAATGTTCAAATCTATCTTTTTTTTTGCTTGGTCCTTTTTAATATTCTTATAGTATTGGTGGAAAACAGTAATAAGAGGCCTAATGGGCTACTAGGTCTATTACAACAGTTTGTTGTGTGGGTTGCCAACAGTAGATCTAATCATTGTTTTTCTTTGAAATGGTCATATTTAAGAGTCACAAATTATTATTGGTGTTAGGAAGATTGGGGAATACCAAAACACATTGTGTGCCAAGTTGGGCATAATAGGTCATTGCTGATCCAAGAAGGGAGAAGTTGGATTCTTGTCTTCTTTGGGTGAGTTGAGTTTATAACCTATTGTAAAGTTGTATTATTATTCTGGTATTCATTTTGAAGTGCATCATAGCCTTTTTTTAGCCCTTGTGGAGTTTGGAGGATTGGGGGGTAGAGGGTTGATTGTTTGGTGCTTCCTTGTGCTTACTCTGCATCAAGTGGTATCAGAGCCACTTTAATTTTTTGAAACACAAGTTTGATGGAGGAGAAGAGCCTAAGAGGGAGATCCCCATGAGGATCACCAATGTAGAACTAGCCAAGCTAGTTAAAGAACAAATGGTAGAGAGTAGGGTGGTCTAGGAAGAGAATAGGACCATGAAGAGGGAGTTGGATAGACTCAAGAATAAGATAAGAAAAGGGAGTGATGATGAATCAAAGCTTGTGGAAATAGAAGGGGATGAGGAGCAATAAAACATCCTTGTAGAACAAAGGCCTTTCCTTCCTACATTGGAGAGGTTTGGAAAGAAAGGAGAATGACTTACCCACTTTTCATGGTAAGTTGGACCCTAATGTATGCATGGACTGGATTGAGGCCTTAGATAACCACTTTGAATGTTATAAGTACCCTAAAAAATAGAAGTTCAAGATTTCCAAGGCAAAACTCAAAGGCCCTACATTGAGTTGGTGGAACTTTTTGCAAAATGAAAGATTGGATGAGGGCAAGGAGAAAATTTCTACATGGAAGAAGATGAAGGCAAAGATAAGAAAGCAGTTCATACCAAAGGATTATGAGGTGTTGGTGCACAAAAATTTGCAAAATCTCAAACAAAGGGACATGGATGTTAGCACCTACACTCAAGAATTCCACAATCTAACCCTTAAAGCCAAGATGTATGAGACAAAGAAGCAAAAACTTGCAAGGTATGTGAATGGTTTAAAATGTAGTATTCAAGATGAACTAACATTGATTACTTTGGGTTTAGTACATCAATACTTTAATATGCATTTAAAAATTGAAGAGAAACATAAGAGGAAAGGTGAAACAAGTAGTAGGGGTAGGGGTAATAATAATAGGGGCAGAGGTAGGTTCAATGGAAGAGGATCTTTCAACAAAAATTGGGAAGAGTCTAATGGATCAAATGCTGATCGGGAGTCCACTAATAGAGGGTCTTTTAGGGGTAGGAGATCCAATGTTCAAGGAAGATCTAGTGGAAGGGGGCTTAGTGTGTTTATAGGGAAATGCTTCACTTGTAATCAGGTAGGACATCAGTCCTTTAGATGCCCTAGAAAGAACAAGCAAGGGGATAGGAATCCAATTGACACAAGAGGAGGATAGTCAAAGTGTCACTTCTTACCAATTAGCCACTTCAGGGCCTACACTTCTAGAGCATAGGGAATCCTTGATGATGCAAATAACCTTGATTAAGGCCCCTACAACTGCAAAACCACCACAGAGGAAAACATTGTTCAAAACATTATGCAAAGTAAACAATAAGGTCTACAAAGTTATAGTGGATTCTAGATCCTTAGATAATATGGACTCTAGGGAAATGGTAGACAAATTAAAACTAACAAAAAGTCCTCACCCTTATCCGTACAAGGTGTCATGGCTAAAAAGAGATTAAAAAAGCCCTCATCAATGAGCAAGTGTGGGTAGAATTCAAGATAGGAGAGTATCATGACAAGGTTTTATGTGATGTGGCAGAAATGGATGCATGTCATTTTCTTCTTAAGAGGCCATGGCAATATGATGTGTGTGCAAAACATGATGGTAACACAAAAACTTACACCATAACCAAGGATGGGATTGAATACACCATGCCACCTTTTCCTAATGATGAAAACCCAATTACAAATGGGGTAATGTTAGTCAGAGAAAAAGAATTCATGAGAGTCACCAAGGAGAAGGATACACCCTACTATGCATTGATTTTTAGACCTCAAAAACATCCCATTAAACCACCACAAGATCCACCCAAGGTTATCAATATTGGGCCTAAGGAGGTGGGGGATTTGTTAGAGAAATACAAGGGGATAGTTGCAGGCAACCAACTAGAGAGTTTGCCTCCTAAAAAAGATATCAGTCATTGTATAGACTTCATCCTAGGGGCTACACTTCCAAATAAGGTAGCCTATAAGATGATCCCAGAGAAGAATGAAGAGATAGCAAGACAAATTGAAGATCTATTAGCCAAGGGGTTTATTAGAAAAAGTATAAGCCCATGTGCAGTCCCTGCAGTCCTAACTTCTGAAAAGGATGGTACTTGGAGGTTGTGTATGGATTCAAGAGAAATCAATAGGATAGCCATTAGATATAGGTTTCCTATGCCACAAATATAGGACCTTTTGGACTATTTGGGGAAGGCAAGCATCTATTCAAAGGTGGACCTCAAGAGTGGATAGCATCAAATTAGGATCAGGAGTGAAGATGAATGGAAAACAACATTTAAAACATCAGAAGGATTGTATGAATGGCTTGTGATGCCTTTTGGCTTGCCAAATGCACCTAGCACCTTTATAAGGCTCATTAATGAATTCTTGAAACCTTTCTTGAACAAATTTTTTGTGGTGTACTTAGATGACATTTTAATATTTAGCAAGGATAGAGATGAGCACTTAAGGCACCTTGATTTAGTTTTGAATAGGCTTCATGAGGAGAAATTGATGATAAATTTGGAGAAATGTTCCTTTTTGTAGAATGAACTAATCTTTTTGTTATTTGTGATATTAGGAGGAGAACTAAAGATGGATCCTTCCAAGGTTGAAGCCATCCTTAACTGGCCACCACCCACCACTCCATTAGAGGTAAAGAGTTTTAATGGCATGTGTAGTTTCTATAGAAAATTTATAAGAAACTTTAGTGGTGTGTGTGCTCCAATGATAGATATAATTAAAGGAGGAATGAAATGTATATTTTATTGGACTAAGGAGGCAACTAATTCTTTTGAATGCTTGAAAAGAAAAATTGCAAACCAACCAGTTTTGGTGTCACCTGATTCCTATAAATTGTTCACAGTAGAGTGTGATGCAAGCAATAAGGCAATTGGAGGAGTTCTAAGTTAGGAAGGTAGGCCTATGGACTTTTTCAATGAAAAGCTTAATGAGACCAAGAAAAAATATTCAACCTATGATCTTGAACTCTATGCTATGGTGCAGTCCCTTAGAAAATGGAGACATTACTTATTGCCTAAGGAATTTGTTGTATATACTAATATCATGCATTGAGTTTCTTGAATAGGTAGGAAAAGTTAAATCATAGGCATATGAAATGGATTTAATTTATACAAGCTTATACCTTTACTATTAAGCATAAAAAGGGAGAAACTAACAAGGTTGCTAATGCATTTAGCAAGAGAAATCTGACCATTCAGGAAGTCTAGTTGGAGAGCATTGGAATCCATGCAATGAAGGACATGTATGAACAAGATGAAGACTTCAAGGAGGCCTACCAAGTTTGAAAATCCATGGGTGAAAGGTACCACACTAAATTTGGTGAGTGTATCTTGCAAGAAGGTCTTTTGTTTAAAGGGAGTCAACTTTGTGTTCCCAAGGGATCCATTAGGGAGAATATCATAAAAGAAAAGCATTGTGGTAGTTTAGCAAGGCATTTTGGGGTGGATAAAAATTTGGAGTAGGTTATAAGATTTTATTATTCTTGGATACAATTGTTTAAATTGTGTGTTTTCTTTGATGTCACACAAATGTCATATCAATCATCAGATAGTGTCTACCAAGCTTAGAAGGTTAGCAAGGCAAAGGATAGTGTCTATCGAGCTCAGAATGTTAGCTAGACAAAGGATAGTGTCTACTGAGCCCAGAAGGTTAGCTAGATAAAGGATAGAGTCTACTGAGCTCAGAACATCAGCAAGGCAAAGGATAGTGACTACCGAGCTCAGAAGGTCAGCAAAGCAAAGAAGTAGTTCTTACCGAGTTCACTCAATCATCAAAGGTAATGTGGAAGAAGCAGTTCTTACCGAGCTCACTCGGTCATCAAAAGTAATGTGGAAGAAACTGTTCTTACCGAGCTCAGTTGATCATCAAAGGTAATTCGACAGAAGCAGTTCTTATTGAGCTTTCAAGGTAATCAAAGAAATTTAGTTCTTATCAAGTAAACTTGGCAGCCAAAGGACTTTAAGGATATTGCAATGTTAACTGAATCAAGATGGTTAACTTAGGAAATTTCTGGAAGTAGCATTTACCAAGTAGGGTTGGCCAGTAAAGGATTTCATTGTTTTATGAAATAACATTTATTTGTTTAGAGTAATATCTGTAGCCAACTAATGTATGATTTATTGGTAAATGTAACATGTAAATGGGTTGACTTGACAATTTGAATGGTATAAGTAAGAGGTTAATTTTTGAATTCTAAGAAGTATGAAATGGAAGTGGAATTAATGTAAAAATGAAGATTGATTATTGTGGGAAGCGAATTTGAAGGATGATCAGAGATCATTGAGGAGCAGCAAATCCATATTTGATCAAGGAGGATCTAATAATGATGAACAGAGACCTATAACCAGAAAATTCAATTGCATCTTGTTCAGGTCAATTCATTGTTGTTTTCTAACCATTGTAGCAGTGATTTCAAATCTCTTAACAGAGTTGGTTTAACAGCCATTTTGTAGATCCTCTAACAAGGTGACAGTTCAGTTGAATTGTTCTAAAGACCTCTAGCAAGGCCACTCCTAATAGGGTGATTAAATCCTCTAATAGGGTCACACCTAATAGTGTGTATTGTAACCTTTAATAGGGTTGGCTCCTAATAGGGCTCACTTCAGAAGAGTGAAAATTTGGTGACTAGTTACTTGGTGTTTTTTCCCATATTGGGTTTCCACGTTAAATCTGGTGTCTCTTGTGTTCACTTTGTTTTCAGTTGCATTCATGAATGCTTGAAGATAAGTAATAATTTAATTTACCAAGTTACAGCATTTGTTTACCAAGTATCAATAGTAACTAGATCTTTAAGACATCTAAGGGATCTATGGATTATTTTTTGTGAGTAACTGATTCACCCCCCTCTCAGTTACTCTATCTTTAATCCCAACAATTATTGGCCAAGATTGCAAACTAATGTTAGGAGATATGTTGAGGAGTACCTAATTTGTGAATAAGCAAAAGGAGGCTCATCAAATGTAGGACTTTATACCCCACTTCCTATCACTCATAAACCTTGGGACTCAATGAGTATAGACTTTGTTGTTGGTCTATCAAGAACCAAATCAGGTTATGACAGTATTTTTGTAGTTGTGGATAGGTTTTCCAAAATGGCTCATTTAATGGCTTGCAAAACCACTCATGATGCCTCCCATGTAGCAGGTTTCTTCTTCAAAGAAGTTGTTAGGCTTCATGGTTTTCCTTTATCCATCATATCAAATAGGGACCCTAAGTTTTTGGGGCATTTTCGGAGAACCTTGTGTAGAAAACTAGGCACCAACTTATGTTTTTCATCTGCTTATCATCCTCAATTAGATGGGCAGACTGAGGTAGTCAATAGGTCATTGGGGAATATGCTAAGGTATCTTTCTAAACAACATGGTGCTACTTGGGATTGTGTCTTGCCCCAGGTAGAATTTTCTTTCAATGATTCCATCAATAGGAGTATTGGTTTAACACCCTTTCAAATTATTTATGGCACTCATCCTAGGGGCACTTTGGAACTTAGGGAAGTCAAGGACATGGAAAGAAGAAGTTCATAGGCTAAGGATTTTGCAGAGGTAATGAGAGCAGTCCACCAATAGGTACAGGATAGATTGCAAAACACCTCCACTAAGTACAAATAGCAGGAAGATAAAAGAAGAAGAGAACTACAATTTAAGGTGGGGATATGGTAATGATTCACCTCAATAAGTCTAGACTTCCAAAGAAATTACATAAAAAATTGTAGATGAAGAAGATTGGTCCTTTTAAAATAGTGAAAAAGTGTGGCAATAATGCCTATAAAATTGATTTACCACATGATATTAACTTGTCACCTATTTTCAATGTCTTTGACCTGTATGCTTTTCAGGATGTTGTTGTCGATCATGTGGATGTAGGTACTATTGCAGATATCAAGGAAGAATTGAAGGATACCTTCCCACCAAAGCCTAAACCCATTGTGGAAACCATTCTAGACAAGAGGATTAGTAAGAAAACTAGGAGGAAGATTTATTATGAATACCTTGTAAGGTGGAAAGGACAAATAGTAGCAGATGCAACATGGATAACAGAGAAAGATCCCAAGGCACATGGTTTTGATCCTTCACACCACAACACTTTAGATACTCGAGTTTCTTTTATGCAGGGGAGAATGGTGCAGAGAACCTAATCAAAATGCTTGTTTTATTTAATGTAATAAGGCCTTAGGATTGATGAAGAAATCCCCTTAAGGCCATCCACATATGTAATGGATACAAGACCCCAAGGTGTTAATATGAACCTGGGCATCAATTGGTCCAAAAGGTGGAATTTTGGTTTGTTTTATGTTTCCTAGGTTGGTTTATGTGTTTTAAGCCTTAGAAAAACATTTAGGAATTATTAGAATTGGTTTAGGAAGGAATTTGGTTAAAATGTCAAAAAGTTCAAAAAGTGCAAAAATTGCAAAAGTTGCATTAGCAACTTTTTGCAACAAATTGACAACTTTTTGTAATGTAACCTCTAACTACAAAAACTACCTATGGGTTGGTTGAAATAGTTGAAAATAGCATATATAGGCCCTATGCACCTGAGTTGAAGGGAGAGAAGGAGTTTCATATGTATTTGCTTTCAAAATCAATAAAAGAACCTACTATTCTAGCACTTTTGGCTCCGTTTTGACGTACTGTACACATTTTTACTAATTGCATGGTGGTTTTTTTGCATTGGTAAGTTGGGGTTATTATAGTAATTTTTGGCATTGGTTTGAAGGGAAGATCAGTTGCCTTTCAAAAGTTATTATTTTTTTCCTCTCACTACCCTATGAAACCCTCAAAACAAGGGTTTGGCCAAAGAAATGGCCCTAGTTTGAAACTCCACCATTGGAAATTCTTCCAAATTTGTATGGAGAAAGCTAGGGAAATGTACTATCATATTTTAAAGGTCTAGAGATAGTAGGTTGCAGCAAAAATTTATGGAAGCAAGCCCTAGGTCTAATATTACCCATAAATTAGACCTTGTTTGGGCAATTTGGTTGAGTAATGTGAAGAAAAGGAGTTGAGGACTTGGTGAATTAGAAAGCCACTTTCATCTAGGTTGGCAGAACACTTTGGAGTTGGAAGATTGATTCCATGAGCCCATTTCTTGATCGTTGCCTTGTAGACCATGTCTAAACTTGTTAATTAGGCCTGAGTGCATGGTAGGGGTTAAGGTATGCTGGAGTGGAGTGAAGTTTTCAAATTTTGGAGTCCATTAATACTTTGAAAAGGATGTTCAAATATATCTTTTTTTTTGCCAGGTCCTTTGTAAGATTCTTGTGTTATTGGTGGAAAATAGTAATAGGACCTGCCTAATGGACTACTAGGTCTATTATAGTAGTTTGTATTGTGGGTTGCCAATAGTAGATCTAATCATTGTTTTACTTTTCCCTAGTCATATTGAAGTGTCACAAATTATTATTGTTGTTAGGAAGATTGGGGAATACCAAAATACATTGTGTGTCGAGTTGGGTGTAATAGGTCATTGTTGATCCAAGAAGGGAGAAGTTGGATTCTTGTCTTCTTTGGGTGAGTTGAGTTTGTAACCTATTGGAAAGTTGTATTATGAGTGAAGTATTCATTTGGAAGTGATTCATAGCCTTTTTTAAGCCCTTGTGGATTTCAAAGGATTGGGCCATAGAAGGTTGATTGTTTGGTGCTTCCTTGTGCTTACTCTGCAGTAATGATTCTAAATGTGTATGTATGATTGTGTTTTATTGATGCTTATGTATATGAGGCTTTATGAATACTACATGTTATGCCTAATTTTATTATATTTCTATTGGAATTGTGATGTAGGATGTGTATGATTTGATGTAGTATTTCGATGATGCATATATGATGTCTAACGTATGGATGATGCAGGTCTTATATGATGGTGATCTATGAGATGTATGAATTTTTTTGTGTTATATGTATGGACTCACTATATGATTTGTGTTAATGAAATAGATGTATTGTGATGTGTGTATGACTAAATGTAGTGATTGTAATTGAATAGGAATAAAATAGGTCCTATCATCAACCCTAATTTCCAATAGTGATGATCCAAATTGATTGAGCTCAAGAAAGTCGTCAATGCATAAATGGATCATGTAATGGAACATAACGAGAAAAGAGGTCCAATGGTCATCTTATTTGAGATGTGCTTAAATCTTTAAATAGATAAAAGAAAAATACTAACCTTGGAGTAGAACAATTTTGTTAAATATTGATTTCTAGTGTCTACGTATAGTTTCGGGGATCTCTACAACCTGTTCTAGATTGAAAATGTCGAGACAGAGAAAACCCAAAAAAAAATTATCATTTTGAAGGGAGGTTGACCTTGATCCTAACAGTGGGGCACAATTGTACCCCAAAAGGTCAACCTTGATCTGCACTATTTCGATGAAATTTCTATTCATGGATCCTGAAAGTTCAACAAAAAGGGTATCAAAAGTTGCTCTTCAATTTTTTGTTCCACACCTATATCTACAAGAAAAATGGTTTGTTTGTTTGGATGGGGGTTTTTCTTTGGTCAAACCTTAGTCTGAAATCAACCTTGAAATGTAATTAAAATTTCAATATGCATAAACAAGGTAAATAGAACTATTCACCTTGCTTATATTGAAATCCTTATGGAGGATTTGAATTCTTGAATCCACAAGTATGGATGCTCCAAATGAATGTAGAAATATATGTAGGATGTCGCAAATCAATGGCATTAGATCTTCAACACCAATCTTGAATGTATCTTTGCATAGAAGAAGGCTTGAATGAATGTGGATGGAGAAATCTTCAACAAGAGGCCTCCGTAGAGATTGAATCCTTCAATGGCTAACAATGGACCTGCTTAATGAATTGGATGCTTGAACACTTGGATACTTGAATGTGTAAATGCTAGTAGATCTTCACTTCATAGAATAACTAATGTACTTCATAAAGGGTAGCTCCTATTTCATAGAAATTAGATGTCAAGATGAGGGAAGAAGGCTTCCTTATATAGAGATCTAGGGCACTAACTCCTAGAGAAGGCTAGCATAGGAGCATTAAATCTCGTTTAACCTTAACCCATAGGAATACACCTTGATTAAATGTAATTTAAGAGTCTACCATTTTGAAACCCAAAATTGCTGACCCAAAAGAAGGAAAAAGAAACTTTCTAAAGCCCAATGTCCAAAAACTCCCAGAAATTGAAAAATGGACCTAGGGTCACGGACAAGGCTGACCCTGCCCTAGGTCAAGGTCATGGTTGTCCTTGACCTAGGTCAGGGTTGAGGTCATCCTTGACCCAAAAAGTTAAAGTCCTCAGTTTGATACAGAAAGTTGTTAGAAATAGGTTGGAAATAGAGAGAGAGAAGAAGAACAAGGGGAAAAATAGCCAGATCCATGCAAAGACCCATTCAAGGCACTTGACATGACCCCAAACCACTTACTCAAAGGGCTAAACACTCTTAACATAGAAGTGATTCCATTTTAAGATGATACAATGATGATGATAGCTAGTGGATTAATGTAATGAATGAATAATGTGACCTAATGATGAATAATGAACTAGATGCATAATATAGGTGTAATGAATGCAATATAAATAAAATGAATGAGACATAATGCATGTACTTGTGTTAGAATATAGATCATAGGAATCAAGTGATGACATGAAGAAATAGAAGTTTTATTAGCCCTTTTTGTGAACATTTGTCTATAACATACTAAACTTTATCATCCTTTAGTATAAATGTTTTGAACTTTTGATGTATAAAGTATGGACATAGGGCATAAAATGATAATCGGAATTATATTTAAAAAGGGGTTAATTTTGTGGTAAAAATCTTTCTTCATGAATGTTTGATATGGGTAGATCTTCCTGCAGCTGAAGAGATTGCAAAAACTGTTAGTTGAATAATTAATGCCTTTTCTTTATAAACTAATAAATGAAAATAAATGTTTGCGGGAAGTCTTGTGTGTATTAAATGTTGATCACAGGATACAAGCTGAGTGAGAGTTAAACAAACTACGAAGGAATAGCACTAAGGCATTAATGACAATTAAGGAGAAGCTTTATGACACCGTTGCAGCTAGAAGACTTGGCAACAAAGTTAGAAGGGACATGTTTTAATGAATAACCAAGTGGGACCTGATAAAGCAGCTAAGCAAGGAAGTAAGCATCAAAGAAATTAGTTAAACATTTAAAGCACGATACCTAGATTCTTGGAAAGCTATTTGAAGATAGATAAATGAGAAAACCTAGCATTTTCTATGATCTCTATATTTGTGGGGAATTTAAGGGAGAATTAATGTCTTTCCAATTGCATGTTTGCAGTCTTAAAGTTGTAACTGACTTTCTTTCATGAGGAAGTCATAGTTTTAGGAGTTTTTTGTTCTTCCATAAAAATAAGACCTCATCTATATCTATGAGGTGAAGTAGTGAATAGACAGACAGAGTTGATAGACATCTTACTATTTTTCCTAAGTTATCGTAATACTGCATATTTGATGAATACATGCCTTTCTTGAGTTTCTACACTTTTATCTAAGTTTTTATTTCCTTCATTCTTCCATGGGGGACCACACGAAAGGTGGATTTTTCTTTAGTAAGTAGGAGTTAGACTCAGTTTTCTAGTTAAAGTTAAAAATGTTGTTCCTGCAGCCAATAGAAACATAACTAGTCACTGTTCCTGCAGCAGTAAGTGCATAGATGTATGGCTAAATAATTAGAATTTCCTTCCAAGTATTTGATAGTTGTTTTTCTTTTGGATAAACTAGATTTCCTTAACGGTTATTGCATTCAAAGAAGTAGTGACTTTTAGTGAAAACTAGAGCATATACTTTGCAGACATCATCTCAAGTTCACGCTCCCGAATTGACATTTAATGAAAATTAGCATAGTACTTTGGTGGTAAGGGATGTACAATCCTACAACTAAAAGGGTGTTATATTGATTAGACATATTTTTGGTGTTGTTGTTGGGGATGGTGTCAGTCTAGTATTTACTATTGAGTCATTTAGTTTCATTTTCAGCATTCTTGCATGCATAGAAGAAGAGATCACCTTGGAAGATTTCTTCCCAACTTCAATCAGGAAGATCCTTTTTATCCTGACTCTGAAGAAAGAGAAGAGAGAGAAGAAGAATTGTTTGAGAACATATTTGTAGAGGTATCAAAACAAGTACAATCACCAACCACATCTGAAGAATCTTTTCATTTGAATAATCTTTTTGCTGAGATAGAATATCAAGATAATCCATTAGCTCTAGTCATTTATCAGCCACCACTAGGACATCTACAAATGGTAGCAGATCAGCCTACCTTTCCTTTTCCAATTCCTCCTTAGTAGGGTAATGAAAATTTTAAAAATATACCCTTAGTTGCGCTACCTAAATTCTATGGCCTTATTATTGAAGATCCAAAAACTTTTCTCTGAGTTCGACATCCTTTGTCAAAGTTATGACTACACAACTGATGCCCATAAGCTGAAATTATTTCCATTAACTCTCAAAGAAGCTACTTTGAGATGGTTCATGAGTTTAGGTGCCAATTTTGTGACAAATTGGCCAACTACGAGTAACCTATTCCTTAATAAATATAAGGAATATTGCATAGGCCATGATTTGAAAGGAGATGACATTTTTAAAATGACACAAAAGGAGGATGAGACTTTGGAGGACTATGTTGCCTGGTTCATGTTTAACCTATAGTGCAATACACAACATCAGCTGAATGAGGAGTCTCAAAAGCATCTCTTTCTAAAAGGAGTACATGATAGGAGTATGGAAGCTTTAGAGTTAATGTTTGGAGGTAACATTACACAAAAGACGTGGACTGAAATTCAAAATATTTGTTTAAACTATTCCAGAGCAACAACAAAAAAAGGACAAGGTTTGAGGGATTTACTCCAAAAGACTCCTGGGACAGGAGTATCTAAGACAGAATTGTCAAACCTCTTGTCAGATTTCAAGCAAGACATCATTAATGATGTTGCTAAACAATTGGATACCATGCAAGCACGCAGGAAGAAGGAAGATGTTGATAGTATTTTGGCATAATATTGCCCCCATTGCAGAGAAAAGAAATGCAACTACCGATGAAAGCCTATTGCTAGCGTGGAATCACAGCATGTGCCTACTGATTTCAAGGCAATTGATGAAGACAAAGACGTCTTTTATGTTGCTCAACGAAGGCCATGGGCTCCAAGATCAGGTATTCCTCAAGACCCACTCCATAATCACAGTAGTAATAGTCAATGGCAACAACAGCATGGTAATTATAATGATTGGTAGCAACCTTACCAAGGTTGGCAACAGCCTTACCAAGGTTGGTAGCAGCCTAACCAAGGGTGGAAACAGCCTAACCAAGGTTGACCATAGACCAACCAAGGGTGGCAGCAGCCTAACCAAGATTGGTACCAACTTCAGCAAGGGTGGCAGAAAACCTAGAATTGGCAACAGCATCAGCAACAGTCAGCTTTGACTCAACCTCCTCAACAGCAAGCCTTAATGCCTCCTGCAACCAATACAGCTCCTCCAAAATAGCCACAATTACCTGTACAACCTGCACCTAACCCTAATAGTGAAAAACCTTCAGCCCAGCAACAAATTTATTCCATCACCTTAAATGATATTCATCTTAGATCTGGAACAATGCTTACCTCACCTCAGTAGCCCATTATAACAAAAATAGATGATACAAGTGTTGAGTCAGTTTAAGAACCTGCCACCACTGTTTCTCCTGTAGCCAAAACACCACCATTTCTTAGTAGGTTAACAAAGAAAATATTGCCAAGTGAAAATCAAGTTGAACTAGATTTTCTTGAGCAACTTAAGCAAATGATGGTAAAAATTCCCTTACTTGATGCAATCAAGGAAGTACCTATATATTCAAAAGCCATCAAAGAAGCCTGTGTTAAAAAGCCAGGAAGGAAAAAGAAAGACCCAAAGACTATCCATTTCCTTGGACAACTTTCTGATCTTATGCTTGATAACTACAAAATGCCTAAGTATGCAGACCCTGGTAGCCCAATAGTAACCCTCACCATTCAAGGAGTACAAGTACAGAATGTCTTAATAGACCTAGGAGCATCCATCAATGTAATGACCAAGGAAGTAGTGTCCAAATTAAGTATCATTGGTCTCAGGCAGACGCCAACAATCTTGCAATTAGCAGATAGTTCTACTATCATTCCTGATGGTATGCTAGATGTCACTATCAATTACATTGATGGGAGTATCCAATTGATTTTTTTGTACTCTTTCCAAAAACAAGTACTGGAGGCTACCCTATCATTTTAGGAGGACCATGGTTAGCAACAAAAGATTCTTGTATTGCATGTCGATCAGGGAAAATGACTATTTCAGATGGAACAAACACTAAAAATTTGACCTTGTATTCTCCTGCTCAGCCTTTGTTGCAGGATGATAAAGTTGTCTAGCCAAATATGGATGACTTTGATATGGACATAGATTCTATTCAACAATTGATGATGATCTCGCGGGACTCATTTGTAAGCATTAAAGAAGAAGATGATGTCATTTCTTCTATTACACTAAATGAGTATGGAACACAACTTGAGACATCTTCTACACAAGAGTATGTCTTAAAAAGCATTCTACCTTTATCTAATGAACTGCATTCACTCCTGCCACATGAGATAGATTCACAACCAATTGTGCAAATTTCAATGGCTGAAAAAGTAGTCAAAACAACAATCATTCTAGGAAGAGAATTAAATATAAGCAAGTCCTTATCTTAGGCACAACATCATGATACCCTGTAGCTGTTACAAAAGCATCAGGATGCTTTTACTTGGGAGTATACAGATATGAAAGGTTTGGATCCTACACTCTGTACCCATAGAATTTATATCAGTCCAAATTATAAACCTATGAGACAACCTTAGCGTAGGATAAACCTAGCATTAAGGGATATTGTCAAAAATGAATTGCAAAAGTTACTCAATGCTGGCTTCATATATCCTATTTCCGATAGCCAATGGGTGTCACCATTAGTTATTGTTCCCAAAAAGGGGGGAAAATGGCAAGTCTGCATAGATTATAGAGAACTTAATTTGGCTACCAAGAAGGATCATTTTCCATTACCTTTTTTCGATCAAGTGCTTGATAATCTTGCAGGAAAGAAATATTTTTCATTCTTAGATGGGTTCAATGGTTACAATTAAATCCAGTTAGCACCAAAAGATCAGGACAAGACAACATTCACATGTCCATGGGGAACATTTTCTTATTCTATCCTACCATTTGGTTTGTGCAATGCACTCGCAACCTTCCAAAGAGCTGTTATTAGCATTTTTTCTGACATATCTGTAGAATGTTTGGAAGTGTATATGGATGACTTCACCACATACGGGCAAACATTTGAAGAAGCCAAGGAAAACTTGGACAAGGTTTTACAAAGATGTAAAGACTACAATTTTTCTTTAAATAGTGAAAAGTGCTTTATGATGATGTAAGAAGGAGTGGTTTTGGGACACTTTATTTATCCTAAAGGAATTGAAGTAGATCCGATAAAAATAGAAGTCATACATACATAAGCTATACCAACCAAATTGAAAGATGTCGGAAGTTTTTTAGGACATGCGAGATATTATCGGCATTTTATCAAATATTTTAGTCAAATTACAGCACCCTTATACAAATTGCTTCGAAAAGATGCAGAGTTTGTATGGGATTTAGAGTGTACAAAAGCTTTCCTACAGCTTAAGGAAGTCCTCTCAACAGCACCAGTGCTTCGAGGACTGAATTGGGAGTTACCTTTTCACATACACATAGACACTTCAAATCATGCCATTAGAGCGGTACTTGGCCAAAAGATAGAACATGCAATTTACTATATTAGCAAAAATATTCAAAGAGTTGAGTATAACTACACGGTGACAGAGAAAGAACTGCTTGCTGTAATTTATGCTCCGAACAAATTCAGACATTACATTACAGGATACCAAATATTTGTACATATAGATCACTCTGCTATCAAATATCTGATGAATAAGCTAGCAATCTTTGGATGATTGGCTCGATGGTTGTTACTAATGCAAGAATTTGACATCACCATTATTGACAAGCCAAGTAAAGCAAATGTTGTGGCTAATTTATTGTCTCGTCTTCAAACACCTAATAATCCTATAGCCATAGAAGATAGCTTTCCTAATGAACATCTGTTCCTTTTGTCAATGCAAAATCCTTGGTATGCTGACATTGCCAACTATCTAACTATTGGCAAAACTCCTTCACATTTTTCTAAAAAATAAAAATGATTGCTAGCAGAAAAGAGTTTTAATTTCTCATGGATCTTAGGATTCATGTTTTATACTGGACCAGATCAGGTAACACGACGATGTCTCAAAGAAGATGAAACATATGATGTTCTTTGTGCTTGTCATGATGAGCCCTATGGTGGACACTTTGCTAACAAATGAACTGCATTAAATATTATGAATATAGGTTATTATTGGCCTACACTTCACAAAGATGTGGCTCAGTATACAAAAAAATGTGATAAATGTCAAAGAATGGGTAGAGAAACAAAAACATGTGAAATGCCCCTACAGCCATAGATAGTAGTAGAACCATTTGATAAATGGGGAATTGATTTTGTTGGCCCTATTGAACCACCATCAGAAGGGAAAAGTTACATATTGGTTTGTACTGATTATGTTACTAAGTGGGCTGAAGCAAAACCCATGAAGCATCCCCATGACAATAATGTTGCAAAGTTTTTATACGAAAGTATCTTTACTAGATTTGGAGTTCCAAGAGAATTACAATCAGATCAAGGGCCTCAATTCACATCTAACCTGATAGTAGCACTCATGGAGGAATATAAAATTCAGCATGGAAAATCATCTTCGTATCATCCACAAGACAATGGACAAGTAGAAGTAAAAAATAGAGAGCTGGAACATATTCTCACTAAAATAGTATCTTTGCATCGTAGAGATTGGGCAACTAAACTTCCTGAAGCCTTATGGACATATAGAACAACATGGAAATCCACTACTGGGTTTACACCTTTCCAACTCCTATATGGGAAGATAGTTATTATGCCTATCGAATTTGAACATAAAACTCTGTGGATAGCTTTGGAACTTGATATTACCCTTCCTACAGCACAACAGGATTGCATTCTGCATCTCAATGAGTTGGATGAATGGTGAAAATCAGCTCTTCATAACACAAAATTAATTCAAAGTTAAAGAAAGCAATGACATAATACATTCATTAAAGACAGAGAATTCTCTGTTGGTGATTGGGCACTCCTGTATGATTCATGATATTAGCATCACCAAGGAAAATTTCAAACTCGATGGCTTGGTCCCTATGAAATCATTACAATTTTTAACAATGGAGCAGTTCAACTATCAATGATTGATCCAGTCAAATTCAAGCTCCTGGTTAATGGGCATCGAATAAAGTTATATCATAAACCAACAACCAGAGAAGAATTTCTTCAACAGTTCACAACAATAGAAACATCTCTTCCTGCAACCACTTCATCTAAGGTTTCCACTCAGACGCCTATAGCCCCTTGAATTTATTTTCAAGGCCTTCATAATAAAAATTTTGAGCTCATGCGCAAATTCATTCCTTTTCCACTTCATTCCATCCCATCTTCTTGTCTTTCCATCATCATTTCATCTCACTTTCTTTCTCTAATAAGGCACTTCTCGGTTCCTCCTTCCTATCGCACCTCAGGTCAGACACACTCGACCCCTTTGCATTTATTTAATTTATTATTTATTTAGGAAAGCATGTTATTTCAATTTTTAGAATTTGCAATCTTTACGGTCTGGTGGGACCCAGTCTTTGCTAGGTTGGGGGGAGGGGAAATCGAAATCATGAATGCAAAATCAAAGAAATCTTAAGTTAGTATATAGGATGTATGGGGAAGGCTCATTTCAGTAATGAGTTGGCAACCCTTTGAACTTCTAAAATGTGTGAAATAATATTAAATCATGATTTCACATAACTCCTCATTAATATGGTGTATGTTTTTTAGCACAATCTTTATTCCCATTATGGTTTGGTGATTAAAATGTCATCATGAAATACTAAAGAATGTGATGTTTGAAAAGTATTGAAGTATTGCAATTTCCCTTTGTTGAAACTCTGTAGCTATCACCGCCCATACTTTTAAAATCACTTGCAGTGAAATCGCCTGTACTAGCATTTTTTTCAAAAATATGGGTGGAGAACCTCAGCAACATGAACCAGCAGATCACAGAGTCTTACTAGCAGACCTAGCAACATGTAGTTTGTTTCAGCAACGAGGTTGGCTAGCTTATTGTCTTAGTTTGAAGCAGTTTGATCAAGAAATTGTGCTCCAATTTCATAGTACATTGAGGGATGGATATGCAATTGTTAAGGGCATTCAGGTAGAATTCATCAAAGAAGTGGTGGCAGAAGTTTCTGGGTTACCCACAATTGGAGAACGTTGGACAAAGGACATGGATGCATGACAAGCAAAAGAGCAATTCTTAGTACCGGGAGATCCTCGACTAGAGGAAAACAAAAAGCAAGGTACATTACGGTTATCTCTCCCTCTACAATTCATCCACCCTGCTAAATTTATCATAAGATATTTTACCTATGAAGGAAGATATTCCTATTTGCATGCTATTCATTTCAAAATTTTGAGTGGTTTGCGGCATGGGGATTGTCCTATAAATCTTCCAAGTTTCCTTTATAATATCATCAAAAGGCAAGCTACATATGTACAGCAAGGAAAAACCTAGTCAGTATCCACCATTGCTTGATTAGGGCTATAATTGAAAAGGAGTTGACTAGGCAGCACTTGGGAACATGGGATGATTTTGTAAAGCTAAGGTCAGAGGGACCTAGAAGGGGTGGACCTAAAGGGCAAGGAGTAGGGACAAGAGAGAAAACTATTCTAAGAGTTAAAAAATTAGTATATAGAATGGCTCAAGAAGCTTTGGCTTCTACTTCTATGCCTAAAACTGCAAAGAGGAAAATTTCAACCATAGAAGCCTCAACTCCTAGGAAGAGAAAATCATGCACAGTTTCCATAGAGGAAGGTTCAGAAGAAGTACCTCTAGTATCACAAGAACCTGCACTTAACTTGAATAAAGGGAAATCTATTGATAAGGGCAAGAAACCAATTTCTACCCCATGGCGAGTCACCAAAATGTCTGGGGTAAATATAAGAATTGAACCTCTTGCGCCACTGGCTGAGCCTCCTATACCACCTATTGATATTGAAACTCCAGTACCTACACCTGCACAGTCACCAGAGCACATAGCACCTACTCCTGAACATAAAAATTATCCTGAGGAAATTCCTGCAAAATTGAATAGTCCTATTAATGTTGATAGTGACACAGAGTCCTCAGAAGAAATAGTGCCTGAGGTTGGACAACCAACGGAGGAAACTGATAATCTACCATCAGAAGAATATCCATCTATTGCACAAGAAATGGTTCAGGAAATTGTTGAAACATTTCAAGATCAAATGACTATTGCACCCCATCCTGTAGCCATTGCCCTTTCAGAAAAAGTTGATAACACTGTTGCTTGTCAACATAATAATTTTTTTGAACAATAGCATTCTTAGGATGATAGCACTTCTGACCACCCTCATCCTGAGCACTGCCTTGAAGATTATAGACCTATTGTCTGTTGTCATACACCAACAAACATTTCCACTCCATTAATAGCCAGCTTTAATTTGTACCAACAATTTCAATGGGAAAAAGCAAATTGGGATTTAGAGAAGAAGCAAATGCTCAGAACTATTAGGGAACAAGCACAACAAATTGAAGAAAAGGATAATAAAATTAAGATCCTGCAGCAACATGTCACAAAGATCACAGAGCCCATTCTAGAGCTTGTAAATTGTAGGTCCCCATCTCCAATTTACACACTGTTCCTAAAGGAGAAAATGATTAATTTTTAGTTATCTCAAATTACTCGGGGGTTGAACCCTTCTTTACATACTCCTTAGGAATTTTATGCAACATTCAATTTAGTTCCAATGACTTTGAAGAATCTCCTCTATGAATTATATGTTCATAATCTTGTTGTACCAGATGATAAAGATTGGAATTCATTTTTATATGTGGGAGATGTAAAGTTTAGGGCTATTATATCATGGATGTAGAATGAGATGAGTTGAAAGAACCAAGCTACTCCTTACAGGGAAAAGGAAATGTTTGAACCATTGTACATTCAGCCAAAAATATAGAACACTTACAGAGTATTCTTCGATTGTCTTTCTGTTAGCAATAATCGAAGTGTTGCTGCCAAAATCCACCCCGTTCGTGAACAGGCATTGTTCTAAAAATGTCCCTGATGCTATACAAGCTTCTCTTCAAAGATGGATTCGATTGCCAGAAGACCTAAAAACTAGGGAGTTGCACTCTCCCCAAAATCTGGAATTAGCTATCAGCAAGATGCCCAGGTATCTGACGTTAGGAAGAAATCAAAAAAATTATTGGGTACCTCTTCGTTTCCAACCACCAATATTTTTGCATCCTATGCTCGAAAAATATGATTTGTTTGTCGAATATAACATGACTGTTGAAGAACAAAAATGGGAAAGGTTGAAACAAAATCATGGATATTTCAATTACAGAGCTCATGAATCAGGGGAGAAAATTGCCAATGATCTCAGACTATGGATGAGGATCAAAAACCTATAGATGCTAAAGGGACCAGCCTCAGGACGGTTGGGGGGAAAAATGATGACATAAAGAAATAGAAGTTTTATTAGCCCTTTTTGTGAACATTTGTCTATAACATACTAAACTTTATCATCCTTTAGTATAAATTTTTTGAACTTTTGATGTATAAAGTATGGACATAGGGCATAAAATGATAATCAAAATTATATTTAAAAAGGGGTTCATTTTGTGGTAAAAATCTTTCTTCATGAATGTTTGATATGGGTAGATCTTCCTACAGCTGAAGAGATTGCAAAAACTATTAGTTGAATAATTAATGCCTTTTCTTTATAAACTAATAAATGAAAATAAATGTTTGCGAGAAGTCTTGTGTGTATTAAATGTTGATCGCAAGATACAAGCTGAGTGAGAGTTAAATAAACTATGAAGGAATAGTGCTAAGGCATTAATGACAATTAAGGAGAAGCGTTATGAAATCGTTGCAGCTAGAAGACTTGGCAGCAAAGTTAGAAGGGACCTGTTTTAATGAATAACCAAGCGGGACCTGATAAAGCGATCGAGCAAGGAAGTAAGCATCAAAGAAATTAGTTAAACATGCAAAGCACGATACCTAGATTCCTATAAATTTGTTTGAAGACAAATAAATGAGAAAATATAGCATTTCCTATTATCTCTATAGTTGTGGAGAATTTAAGGGAGAATTATGTCTTTCCAATTGCATGTTTGCAGTCTTAAAGTTGTAACTGACTTTCTTTCATGAGGAAGTCATAGTTTTAGGAGTTTGTTGTTCTTACCTATAAATAAGACCTCATTTGAATCTATGAGGTGAAGTAATGAATAGACAGATAGAGTTGATAGACATCTTACTATTTTTC
Source organism: Cupressus sempervirens (assembly GCA_028749045.1). Lineage (NCBI taxonomy): Eukaryota > Viridiplantae > Streptophyta > Pinopsida > Cupressales > Cupressaceae > Cupressus > Cupressus sempervirens. The sequence continues at coordinate 26,434,441 of CM053786.1, forward strand.
CTAAGTTATTGTAATACTGCATATTTGATGAATACATGCCTTTGCTGAGTTTCTACACTTTTATCTGACTTTGTCTTTCCTTCATTCTTTCATGGGGGCCCACGTAGAATGTGGAGTTTACTTTAGTAAGTAGGAGTTAGACTCAATTTTCTAAGTTAAAGTTAAAACTGTTGTTCATGTAGCCATTGGAAACAGAACCAGTCACTATTCCTGCAGCAGTAGGTGCATAGATGTATGGCTAAATAATTAGAATTTCCTTCCAATTATTTGATAGTCATCTTTCCTTTGGATAAACTAGATTTCCTTAATGATTATTGCATTCAAAGTAGTAGTGACTTTTACTAAAAACTAGAGCATATACTTTGCAAACATCATCTCAAGTTCACGCTCCCGGATTGACATTTAATGAAAATCAGCATAGTACTTTGGTGGTAAGGGATGTCCAATCTTGCAACTAAAAGGGTGTTATACTGATTAGACATTAAGTAACTTGGAATAGGAGGGGGGTGGAATAAATAGTACCCTTGTCTCAAGTAGAGCATAATGAAATCCTATACTACATGAAAACTATCTACATGATATCAAGGGATTTAGTTGTGTTTATATGGGAGAGCACACCCTAGTTTAATTTTGCAAAAGGGATTATGCATCAAATCTATAGTAACATAGATGAAAAGGTTCCTTTATGTGGACTAGACTCTCAATACAGTAGAGACTTTAGAACAATAGATTTAGTTTTCATAGTTGTGATGGAACAAATGACATATATACACTAGAGAGGTCTAGGCACACCCAAATTCTTTTTAGGGATCTTGGTGGAAAGTGTGCTAACCTGGTGAACCCAGTGAGAAGTGCATAGGCATAGTTTGAAATTAACATAGAAGTACTAAATCATCATAGACACATCATACTTCAAATGACACATGTAGATAGTCAGAGCCATTTAGGTGTGTAAGAATTTTCCTTAGGGAAAAATCACCCAAGATAGAGATCAAAATAACAATATGATATTCAATTGATGTAATGTCATGTACATACACACTAGGAGTGCCTGAATATAAAGGCCTCGAGAATGCTTCTAGAATGTTTAGAAGTTAGCAATATGATTAGCCTCACAACTAAGCACATGTCCACCAAGTGTGGATTATCTTCCATTAAGCACAAGAGTTAGTGCAATGATGAGAGGATAAGCCTACAAAGGTGTGTCATATAAAATTATGTTGTAGACACCATGTGCTTAAAAGTGCAAATAATTGTGTTGTTAACATGAGAACTTAGTTGATTATGCAAACTCTAGTGTTGTAGACACCATGTGCTAAATTAGAGTTTCTTACTTCTATGTTGTCAACATGACAACTCATAAGAGTACACAAACTCCTAAGTGTCAAACTAATAAATGATAAAATAATGCATTGACCTAAGTAAACTTAAGTAAAGTGTAATAAGTAAATAATTATTTACACCAACACCCCCCCTTAAGTACAACTTAGGGGAATGCACTTAAGCTCACAAAAGCTAGGATGAAAATGCAAGATAGGTCCTAGCTACTAGGCCATGTTAGGTACCTATGTACAAAATGCAATGCAACATAAAGCGGAGAAAGAGGAAAAACCTCATGGGAAAAACCCTCCCCCAAAATGATAGATTAAAAAAAAGATGCATGGATCGATGGAGTAATGAAGACCCCCCATTACAACATACATCAAGTATATACAATAGAGAAGTATGACAAGAACATGAACCAAATAGAGAAAAAGGTCCCCCCACAAGAAATAAGAAGAAGAAGAAAGGAGACAAGGTATTCCCCCCTTCCAAATGAAGAATGTTAATTAGTGATAGCTGCTCCAATGTAGAAGCTGATCCATAACTACTAAATAATGTTCCTCCCCTTTGGAAGAAACAATGTTATAGGTACATATGAGATGCTTCCCTATAGAAAGAATCTTGATGATGAATGGTGTCTCTGAAACCTACTCAACTATCCCTGTGTCAATACTAACTATCACCCCTTCCAATATTTCTAAAAAGAACAATGTCAGATCTAGCAAGGATGGATGTAGAACATATTCCAAAGAACCAATTGTCTCCTTGAATGATAAAGAGACCTCTTGCAACTGTTGTACATAAGGATCCATAATCATATCAACCTGGAAAGACTAATCATGTATAGAATGGATAGGAGGGTCAAAGTGAGCCCTTGCAACAACTGAAGAAGAATTTTCTTCAACAAAGAGAAGATGTATATCATCGATGATGTCTCCCAAATCTTCTATGTATGACTCCACAAAAAAACCTAAAATATCTGCTATGTAGTCATCCCCCGATGCTAGAACTAGAAGACAAGGTGTACCCAACTGTACTAAATTGCATGGACTTATCATAGTAACCATTTATGCATATGGAATGTGTTGATACTATGACCATGTTCTACATCTATGAATAGGATCCCATATAATTGAATCTATTGAATCATTATCACTATTGTCACTATTAGTTTCCACAATGTATGAATTATGGAGAGGATCAAAGGATAAGCTAGGTGAACTTTCCTCAAAGTGAACATTCCTCTCTATAAAAATCTCATGAGTCTCAAGATCCATAAGTCTATATGCCTTAACACTGTCTTCATATCTGATGAAAATATAAGACCTTGGCAATGGTGCCTTGCATTCCCTAGAAGATATGTTTACCCATGCTAGACAACCAAAAACTCTAAAGTGTTTCACAAATAGTTTTATTCCGCACCATGCCTCAAAAGGAGTTTTTCCATCTCAGAAATTATGAGGAGATCTATTAATTATGTGATTGGCACTTCTTATAGCTTCAACTTTAAGTGATGGATCAAGAGACTTAGCTTGAATCATGTAACTTGCCATAGAATTAAGAGTTCTAATCCTCATTGCTGCAACATTTGTCTTTTGCAGACTAAATGTAGGATTCTTAAGATCAATACAACCAAGTTCACAAAAGTCTCTGAGTCTTGAGTTCACATATCTACTTTCATTATGCATACAAAGAACCTTGATGGCTTTTCTTGATTACTTTTCAACATGACTCTTGATGGCTAGAAACTTATCAAACACTTCATTCTTGTGATCAAGAAAGTAGACCCATGTGTAGCATGGAAAGTCATCAATGAAAGTGAGGATGTAGCAACCCTTGCTAACTAATATTACTACAAAAGGTGTTGCTAGAACTGTACGAACCAATTCAAGAACAACTGATGCTCTTGAAGACTTCCCTTTATCAATCTTCTCTGTTAGATGCATATCCATTGAACAAGTTGAACATTCACCCTTAGAAAAGTTGATTGTAGGTAGACCTTTGACCATATTGTTTGAGCTAAGTTGATGAAGATAGTGGAAGGCAAGATGACCATAACACTCATGCCATAATTTTCTTTATGAAGGAGATTGAGTCAACAAGGCATGTGAAGGAGACTTAGATACAAAATGGGAGAAGGAATAAAGCCTTTTGTCATGATTGACTTTACCCACTACAACTAATGAATCATCTTTAAGATTGTGCACTATTACTGAATCAGGAAGGAACTCAACTTTATTGCCATCTCCATAGTGAGTGATTTGATAAATTGAAAGGAGATTAGAGCTAAGGTTGGGGACATGGAGAATTGAACTCCCTTTTTTCCATCTCAACTTGACCTTTCCCTTCAACTTCCATTTTTGTATCATCCCCTACAAATATGTGAGGTATCTTAGACTGCTTCAATGAAGAAAAGTCTCATTTTGAAGAACCCATATCATATGAGTCACCTATGTCAAGAATCTATTCCCCTAAAGAACTTGAACCAGCCATAAGTGCTCGCCCTTTTTTGTTTGAAGTGGATGGAGTTGAATTCTTGGAAGCATTTGGCACATTGATTTTTTTCTTCCTAAGTAATTTTTGCAACTCATCTATTCTCTTAGTCTTGCAATGATGCTCATCATGATTCAATTTTTTGCAATATGTACAAAATAGTTTGTCCTTCTTATTGTTGTTTCCCTTCTTGTTGGAAGAAGAACTACCTTGTTGTGAGGAAAAAGATTTTTGTGTCTCTAATTGTGATTTTTGCTTTCACTTCTTTTTCTTTTTGTTGGTAGAACTTCTGCCTTTTTTATTTGATTGGTTCTCATTAGTAGCCACCAATGCTTTCATCTATGATGACTTGAGAATTTCCATATCTATCAACTTGGATTGTTCCAACATCAACATTTCTGCAAATGCATCAAATGAAGGCTTAGTGAAGGCACTTCCCATGGTCAATTTGTGAGTTTTTTAACTTGAAACAAAAGATGCATACTCTGAAGGTAGCCTCTTCAAGATGTGATAAATCAATTGATCATCCTTCATGGGATTACCACAATCCTTAAGTAGTGCTCTCAATTCATTGCATTTTTTGACATAGTCTTGAATTGTGTAAAAATTCTTAGGATCCAAGAGAAGTAGATCATCCTCAATTTGGAATCCCTTTTCCTCATCCACCTTACCATACAACCCTTCAAGTTTGTCCCAAGCACTGTTGGCTTCCTTAAAGTTGGAAATGTGCAAGAAGAGATCTCTATGAACACAACTTTGAATAATTTCTAAAGCCTGATTGTCTTTAATTTTCCAATCAATTAGTGTTGTAGTATCAATGGGTTTGGTAATTGTACCATCAACATATATATTTAAACCTTTTTCCATTAATCTACTCCATACAATATCTTTCCATGCAGTATAATTGTGTGAAGTTAGAAGTGGAGTTTTAGATGAACCCATGATGTAGAAAAGTAAAAGAGCACAAACAAGAAAGAGAGACACAAGAACACAAGACACATCCCCCTCTCATTCACTTAATCAAAGAACACCCCCCCACCCACCCAAAAAATAATGTTGTTTTTGGCACTTTATACATAGTCCATTTACAATAGGCCACTTGTCAAAAATGGACAAGAGTAAGCTTCTAATTTTCTTGTTTACAACTATCTTTTGAGGTTCAAATCTAGCACTATAGCTCAGATTTACAAAAATTTTGAAGAGTAATCAAAGCAATACAATGCAGAAAAGGATATAATTCTAAAAGTGATATTTTTGTCCACAAAACCATATAATTTGATTGTAGATTTGGAAAGTAAACAAAAAAAAGCACTTAAAAAAAATGGAACCTGAAAATGTGTCCAGATGAGCCTGTATGGAGTGTTTGAAGATGCAAAATGCAGGATTAGATAGGTAAAGTCACCAAAAAATGCAATTTCTAAAAAATTATGCACCAAAACTAGAAAATAATAGCACCACTAGAAATTTTAGAAATTCTATCCAAAAAAAAAAAAAAGCACACCTGATTTGGAGTCTGAATGATTGAGTTATGGCCTCCCAAATTCAAACTATCAAATAAAAATTAAATCTGGAGAGGGGTCTAGGTAGCAAAACACTATGTTAAATTTGATGCTCAAATGCCTATCATAGTAGTGTATTCTTGATTGGAAATGATGGTCAAATAGTCATCAAATTTAAACCAGTAAAATAATGACGTCAGTGAAAAAGATGCCCTTGGCTGACATGGTAGTATGGATGCTAATGTCAATAGTATGACTGGTGACATTAGTGGTATAGAAAAAGATGACATCTCATGTTGACTCGACAATGACATGGCATCTATGTGGGCATATGGTCTATACACATAGACTGTATGGATTCAACATGTCAAGTCCACATGTTGGATGAGTGGTTGTAGAGGTGCTGACTAAGCTACAAATGTGTATACTAAGGTGTCCTGCTATGAAGAGGACACATGGTGGTCTTACTATAGACATGGCTATAAGCTGTCCTACTAAGGTAGATATGACATAAGGCACTGTAAGGATGCCAAAAAGTTTCATCTAGTGGTTGGAATGGTTGTAAAGCCAATGTCAGAGTTGAAGGTAGTGCCCAGAGACATGTGTCGATGACTAAGGGTAGGCTTTGACTATCGGTGTAAGCAGGCTACTAGAGAAGGAAGGTTCACTGAGATTTTTAGTCCCACACACCTTGTGCAATGGAATGCAAATGTGTTTAAAAAATTAGAGCCGCAAAAAGTAAAATGAAGTTGGTTGTCAATGCTTTGTAATTCGCTATGATGGATCCATTGAGAATGTGTCATGGATGTTTGATGATCGCCGGTAGGTGGAAAATTTAGTTGCCAGGAATGTGGTATAAAGACCGCCAAGAAAAGAAGGAATATTCTAAAATTTGAAGAATATTCCACCTGCAGAGGTCAAGATTTCACCACCTAGTTCCTGCAAAAAAAAATCTCTACAAGCCTAACGGCCTAAAAAAATTTCAAAAAATTGTTCCAAAAATGGTAGAAAATTGCAAAGAAAATAAAATTTTGACCTACAAAAATAAATTTATAGATCTAATAAAGGATCATACTAGATTTACAACTCTAACCTTTGGGTGTCGATTTGCAAAAAAGTTTGCCTCAAATTTGACTATGGCCCAGGGTAGGCAAATTTATAACCAAATTTCACTAAATCAACATTTTAAATGCAATGGTGAGGTCCACTTTAGCTCTAGATGCTCCCAATGACTGTGGTACTCTGGATCTGGGTTGAGGTCCTTTGAGAGGTAAAGCAAGAAAATGGTCTCCAACGACTATGTGAAGAGAAATTCCCTTGGCTCTAATACTATGTAAGAATTTGCCTTAGGGAAAAATCACCCAAGATCAAGGAACTCAAGCACAAGCACAGAATGGACCAAAGTATGATTAGAATAACAATATGATATTCAATTGATGTAATCTCATGTACATACACACTAAGATTGCCTGAATATAAAGGCCTCTAGAATGCTTCTATAATGTCTAGGAGTTAGCAATATGATAAGCCTCACAACTAAGCACATGTCCACTAAGTGTGGATTATCCTCCATTAAGCACACGAGTTAGTGTGATAATGAGAGGATAAGCCTACAAAGGTGTGTCATGTAAAATAATATTGTAGACACCATGTTCTTAATAATGAGTGTGAATAACTCTGTTGTGAAAATGGGAACTCAGTTAATCATACAAACTCCAGCATTATAGGCACCTTGTGCTAAATTAAAGTTGTTTACTTCTGTGTTGTCAACATGACAACTTGTAAGAGTACACAAACTCCTAGGTGAAAGACTAATAAATAATAAAATAATGCATTGACCTAAGTAAACTTAAGTAAAGTGTAATAAGTAAATACTTATTTACACCAACAAGGTGATACAAAGATATGAAAAATTGAGGCACAACTAAGAAGGTTTCCACTAACACACATAAAGATGAAATCAATAAAAAGAGACTGCATGACTAAGTAGTCATTCAGTCTACAATTCCTACCATGAATTTTATTCTAAGAGTGAAGCTTTTGGTGTTTCTATAGAAAGGATTCATCCTATGAGGTTTTGCTTATCTAAGTTATTGTCGCCAGTGTCTGTTGGCAATATCTATGGAAAGAACAATTTTCTCAAATTATTAAATCTCAATGGTAATTTTGTTTAGGTTTTTTCATAGTCACTATTGTGGTAAAAAAACTTAGGATAATGGGAGTAGGTTGAAGATTCAATGAGAAAGTGCTTCGCATACTAGAGGTCTTGTGAAAAATGAAGATGGATGAAGGCCTCACAAACTAGATGTGTTTTATTCGATGCATGAAAAGTGCAAGCCAGATAGGATTCCTACACAAATATGGGATAAAATGAGGGAGAAATGGTGAAGTTGGATGAGCCTTATAGATAATGGATCTTATTTATTTTACATAGAAATTGTTTTCTGATTTTTTGATTGTTCTGGATTTTTGCAAAACTTTAACAATGTTGTACTAGAACTGCAAAACTTGAGCATAGAACCACTTGAGGTATTGAATATGTATATGCTTAGGGAGTGGATCTCCCTCTTAAGTGGCAATCTGATATGCCCCAAAATCATACTTTGTTGTAATGATAATCAAACCAAGCCAATTTGCTTTGAACTTTCCTTTCTTTTCTTAGTTCTAGAGATTCCTCATGTTATGTTGCAACACTAGGTTTGTGGTAGTGGACTAGCATCCCTTGTAGGAATTGTGACATGTCTTAACCACCTCCTATGGTTCTATAATACTATTGGTTGTATCGAGCATTAACAGGTCAATCTTTTGGTGTAATAGCAACCCTGTCCTTTCTAACAATTGGTATCAAAGCTTGGTCACAAGTTTGAATCTAGCTAGCCATGACAAGTGATGCTAGGAGGGGTATTTTTGGTAGTGGGCCAACATCCCTTGCAAGATTTGTGACATGGCTTAACCACCTCCTATGGTTCTATAAGACTATTGGTTGTATTGGGCATTAACAGGTCGATCTTTTGGTGCAATGATAACTCTATCTTTTCTAACAAGGTCACCAACCTCAAATTCCTGAGGTCTAAAATTTTTTTGAAACTATAGTTGAAGGCAATTTTGGTACATGTAGAGGTGGTTTAAGTCAATGAGGCATCTCTCATCAAGGATTTACAATTCTTGCAAGTGAGAAACTCGGTATTCTTTGGATATTAGATTCTTGAGAGAGATTCTAAGGGAAGGGAGCTCAATTTCAATGGGTAAGAAAGCCTTAGAGCCATAAACAAGGGAAAATGGAGTGGCTCCTAGGGGAGTATGGATGGAGATGTGATAGGCCCAAGGGCCAAGAGAAATTTGGAGGTGCCAGTCACAACCAGCTACAACAATTATTTCTTTAGGATTTTCAAAATGGTTTTATTAGTGGCTTCAGCTTGACCATTTCCTTGGGAGAAGTATTTGGTGGAGAAATGCCAGGTGATTTTGAATTTCCTATACAATGTACTGACCTCCTAATTTTTGAAAGGAGTCCAATTATTGGTCGTGATGTCTTGGGGGATGGTGAAATGATAGATGATGCAATTTAAGATGAACTTTGCAACCTATTTTCTGGTAGTGTAGGTTAAAGGGATAGGCTCGACCCACTTAGTGAAGTACTCAGTGGCAACAATAATATACGTGTAGCCATTTGCAATATTTGGATATATTTGAGCAATAATATCAAAACCCTAGAGGGAACAAGGCCATGGTGTGATGGTAGGTTGAAGGTCTTGGGTAGGAGTGTGTATCAAATCATCATGTTGTTTTAACAAGGAACACATCATTTCACAAAATGATGGGCATCAACTTCCATAGTAGGTTAATAATAACACATTCTAAGAGAATTTTTTGCTAATGTAATCCTACTAGAACGGGCCCCACAAATTCCTTGGTGAACCTTTTCTAGCATCATTCTGGCTTCATCTAAATTGAGACATTGGAGGAGGGTTTTGTCAAAGGTTTTTTTAGAAAAGTGTGTCACCTAGAATAGTGTAATGAGTAGTGCGATGGATGATGGTTTTACATTGGTTTGTGGAAATGGATATGGAGTTTGTGTTATGATGAGGGTAGGTAAAAATTTTAGAGTACCATGGAGACTAAGGATCGATAATATCACACACCATAACTAATTCAAATTTCTCGTAAGTAGGAAGAAAAATATTCTCAACAAGAAATTCACACTTGGGACTAGATTTAGGCATGGCTATCATGGAGGCTATGGTAGCCATGGTGAACACTACTTTGTTATTTTTCCTTGGTATTTGCTAAAAGACTATCTTAGTGAAATGTTGTTTAAGACTTTCTACTATCTAAAAATATGGCAACAACTTTTTGTCCTTTGTTTGATATTCATATGTAATTTTTCTATTGACCGATTGGGAATCCCCAAAGACAAGTAGGCTCTTGATATTCCATCAAATAGCTTGGCATAGCCCTATTAGTAGTCCTACATATTTAGCTATGTTGTTTGTGCAAGGGAATGAAATTTTTTAAGACTTAGGGATAAGATCTCCTTGTAGTGTAACAAATATACCTACCCTTGATCCTTTCCATGTGAAAGAATCATCAAAATAGAGCTTCCACTATATACTAGGGGTGATAGTCATAATTGTGTCATCTAGAAAATCTGCTATGATAGGATGCTTTCCTTGAAGAGGAGCTTCTGCAAGTTGGTTGACAATGGATTTTCCCTTGATGGCCTTGTGGTCTTTATAGACAATGTCAAATTCACTTAAAATCAAGACCCATTTTGTAGCACGTCTAGTAAGGGAAGCTTTTGATAGGAAATATTTTAGAGGATCTATCCTAGAAATGAGGTGTTAGTGTGATTAAGCATGTAATGGCATAGTTTTTGTGTGCAAAAGACTAAAATCAAGAAAGCTCGCTCAATAGAAGTGTAGTTCAACTCATAGCCAACTAATGTTTGAGTAGGATAGTAGATAGCTTTCTCATTGTCATTGTTATCTAGTTGTGCTAAAAGAGCACCTAGTGTAATTGTAGTAGCAAAAATGTAGAGAATTAATGGTCGATCTATGATTGGAGGAACTAGCATGTGTGGATTAGCTAAGTATACCTTGACTTGTTCAAATAATTTTTGACATAGGCAATCCCATTGAAACTTGGTGTCTTTTTGAAGCAAGTGTTGGAGTGGATAGACTTTATTTGCTAACTAGGACGTGAACTATCTAATGGATTGTAATTGCCCTTGAAAGTTGTGGAGTTGTTTTAATGTAATAGGGGGAGGCATTTCCATAATGGCTTTTACTTTTGCAGGGTCTACTTCAATGCCTCTTCTAGACACTATGTAACCTAACAACTTTCTAGAATGGACCCAAATCTTGGGGTTAAGGTGAACTTTATATTTCTCTAACCTTTCAAATATGGTGGTAAGAATAGAAATGTGGGAATCATGTGTCTTATATTTTCCTAGGATGTCATCAATATAGTCTTCCATTATTACATTTAGAAGATCATGGAAGATTATATTCATTGCATGTTGATAGCTGGTGCCAGCATTCTTTAAGCCAAAAGGCATGACTTGGTAATAGAAAGTTTCCTGTGGAGTAGTAAAATTTTTTTTTTGTGTTAGTCTTCTTCTGCATTTCTAATATGATTGTAAGCTAAGAAACCATCCATTAGAGATAACCTTTCATGTATGCCAGTCAAATCCACTATAATATATATGTTGAGTATTGGACAATCATCCTTATGACATGCGAGATTCAAGTCTAAAAATTTTGAACAGATCCATATGCCCCCAAAGTCTTTCCCTACAAGAACAATTTTGGAAACCCACTTAAGATAATCAATAGGGTGGATGAACTTTTCTTCTAGCATTTTCTCCAATTCTTCTTTTACTAAGAGTTTTACCTTAGGATGCATCTTGCGTATTTTTTTCTTAATAAGTTTAATCTTTGGATCCACTGCTAGGTGATGCATAACTAGATCTGTGTCTAAGCCAGGCATGTCTTTGTATGTGCATGCAAAATTGATTTTTCCTTTTTGTAGGAATTGAGTCATCACTTCTTGTTCATTTTTACATAGGGTAGTAGCAATGTAGGTGATTTGTGGATTATCTACCCTACCCAAGTTAATTGGAATTGTGCCTTCATTCCATATAGATGAATTTTCTAGTGATAGTGTTATGAACGGCAAGTCAACCTCTCCCTCTTTTGGTGTTTGTAGGATTTTTTCACTAGAAGATGCATCCTTTATGTATTTATTTTCTTCATCCAAGAGTGCTCCAAAAAAAATTTCACTAGAGGATGTTTCTTCTATTTTTATGTTTGTTTTATTTTTCACTTTTGTGACTAAAAGAGTTGACTTGGCTACCAAAATAGGATTCCTCATTGTATTGGATCTCATGCTTGTAATCATGGAGATTTTTGAGGCTAAAAGGGGCCACCAATACTTCATCAGAGTTATAGAAAGCAAGAGCTAGTGGTATGTCTTGAAGGTCCCAATCTATCATGTTAGGGTTAGTGAGGGGTAGGTTGGTAGGTGAGATATCAGCAATAATGATAGCATGTACATAGTTATCTATGTCATCCTCAATGTATTGAAAAGGAACATCAAAGAATTCCTCCTCTTCAGTCTGAGAATTAGTTTCAACCATATAATAGTTATCAACAAAGGACTCTTTGGGTTTAATGAAGTCCAAACTCCATCCTTTAGGATAGCTAGTAGCCTCAAGGGGTTTTCTAATTCTCTTCTTTAGGTCCAACACCTATGTTGTGATATCCCATGTTTTCAATGATGGGAGGAACCTTGACATACTTATCTTTGGGGAATTCCATACAATCATCTTTACCATCATAATAAAGCCAATCAAGAGAACCCCAATTTTCAAAGGTTGTTTTATTAACATGTAGAGTATCTTTATTTGTAGAGGGAGGTGTTTGGGAAGGTTTACCAAAGGATCAAGGGGAGAGTGGTAGTTGTCCAACACACAAGGCATTCTCAAACTTATACTCTTGAATTCCTTAATCAGCAAAGGCGACCTTCTTCATTGTAGTATTGGCCTTGATGGCTTCAACCTTCTCTTTTCCTTTATGGAAACTAGAATAAATATTGGATGACTCTGGAATTGTTGTGGAAGGTCTTTCTATTATGGTGAGAGATCTAAGTATAACCTTAGCAAACTCACTGACAGGAAAAAAATTCAATGGGGCACCTTCCAATCTCTTACAAAAAGAAAAAGGGAAACGATCTCCTAGACTCATGACCTCTCTTCCCAAGAGGGGAAATTATAAGCATTGATGATAAGTAGATGGGACTGCTTTTAGTGTATGTATCTAGGGTCTACTAAGAAAGATGTTATATGGTAAGTCAAAATCTAGGACATCACATTCAATGTTGATTAAAGTTGATCTAACCTATAGTGGTCGCATGATAATCCTTTTTTATTCTCTTTCTCTCTCATTATATGCTTTGATGGTTATTCTTTTGTTGATGTCTAGGAGGTCTTCTAGAAGCCCCAAGAAGTAGATCATCTTCAATGTACATAAGTTTAAACCAAATCCATTATCTATAAGGATTCATTTTATTGTATATCATTGTATAAGGAATTCAATATGGAGTGAAAAATTATGGTGGTGATCAAGACCTTGGAAATCTTTGTCTATGAAGAAAAGGTTTTTTTGTGTGGTAAGATTTCCAATCATGGCAATGAACTGGGATGCATTGATTTTTTTTAGGGACATGAGACTAAAAGATTATTCTCAAGGATTTCCTTTTGGATGGGTGAGGTGGTGAGAAGCTCTAGAATGGATATTTGTGTAGTAGTATTCCCTAACTAAGATAGCACATCATAGCAAGAAGCGGGTCTCTATGAAGTGGATCGTGTGGCAGATGCATGTGGAACTAATGGATTGATGGGATTGGAAGTGGAAGCTTACAAAGTAATTCTTTCCTACTGAGTGGTTGTACCACAATAAATTTCTTTTAAGACAAGGGTATTTACATGAGTGTCTACTTCTTTGATGAATCCACACATGGAGTCAAAGCCACATATATCATCTATTTGTATTTTGATACACAAGGAGTGAAAGGCTGATATCTAGTTAGTAGAATAGTCATAATGGAGTGCATTAGATGTAGAAGCTCATTTTATGTTATTTGTGTTGTTGTTTCTATTGTTGTTGTCATTATCATGGTCAAGGAATGGATTTTGAAAGATCTTCAGCTTAACTTTAGAGGGTGGTCCTCCTTCAACCTTAATTTCCCCATCATTAACAAGGTTTTGGATGAAGATTTTGAGCTTGATACACTTCTTAGTGTCATGTCCTTCGATGTGGTGGTAATTTCAATATTCATTTCCTCTATACCACTTGGGTTTGGATTATTTTCCTCAAAATGTATTGTGTTTGGAAAAACCATCAAATTGTGTTCCACTAATTTCTAGAATATGGCATCTAAGGGTTCATGAAAGTTAGCGAATTTTCTATTTCAGTCATAGTTGTGATTGTAGTTGTTATTAGTAATGTTGTTGTTGTGAGGAAAGAAATATGTTTGATGGTGAGATGGTTGGTTATTTTAATTCTAATTGTCACAATTTGAATTGTTTTTGTTTTGATGGTGATAGTTGTTGTTGTTATTATTTCCACCTTGAAGATTTTGCACACTCTTGACATAAGTGACACCATCATGGGTAATGCCATTATTTTTGGACCAGAATTTTTATTTTCCATTGTTGTTTGTTTCATTATTTAATGATGACAAGCTATAATTTTTAATAGAACCCTTTTCTAAGAGCCCATTTTTTATGTTCTTTCCTTTCTTGACTAATGATGCAAGTCTTCAGGACTAGCCATATTCATTTGGAAAGACATCTCTGGAATCAATTTTTTTATTCTACAAGATGTGAGTCTTAAATTTTGTAGGGCATGTGATTTGCAAGGTGTTTCCATCATTGTAGAAAATGAGAAAATATTTCACTACATCTTTGTTGTGTTGCACAAATCACTCAAGGAGGCATGATGTTCAATATTGTATGAGTATTGAGCTATAAATTTTCCTCTCAAGTCATTGAAGGAGGTGATGGGTCCACTAGGTAAGTTCATTAGCCATTCAAATGTAGGGCCTCTGAGACTTCATGTGAAAATTCTCTTAAGGTAATCTTCATTATAGGAAACTTCTTAACATAAGATAGAAAACTCTTTGAGATGTGTGACAAGACATGTTTCTCCTATGCATTTGTGAAATTTAAGAATCTCAAAGTTTGGAAGAAATGGTATCATGTTGATAGATCTATCAAATAGAAAAGGGAAAATTTCCTCAAAAGAGAAATATTTCATCCCTTTTTTTCTCATATTGTGGACAAAACACTAGAGTTCATGTAATTTTTGGGCTAGATCCTAGGTTGGTTATATCTATGATGGTTATAAATTGATGTTGAAACCACCTCCAAGTTTGTATGAGTTTCTAAATGGATTATAGGGTGGAGGTGGCAGTGTGCCACTTTGACCAATGTATTGATATCCGGTTGTTGGGATTGGCACAGATGTTTTCAACATACTTTTTGGCATGTGTAAATAAGAGGAATATATTGGTTGCGTTAGGACTTCCATTTGTTGGATAGGTACTTGCCCAATATTTAAGAATCCTATAGTTGGACCTATCAAGGTTGACCATAGAACATGTGTAGTTGTGTTGGGCATAACACTAATGATTTGTTGAATGTTTTCAACACTTAATTGGAATGTGGGTTGTGTTGGAGTTGATGTAGGTATAGAACTAATTCCCACTACAAGCTCTTTTGCTTTCCTAGATTTTTGTGCTATGGTGGGATTTGGCAATACTAGAGCACCATCTTTGGTGATTTGTCGAAACAAATTATTCTCATCAAAATTTGTAGGGACATTAACACCATCCTTGACAAGGTTTTGGAAGATCTCAATTTTTTTTTCCCTAATAGATTTTTCCAACATTTCCAAGTTTTATGGGTTTGCAAGAAATGTTTAAATATCATTAGGAATGTTATCATTCTCAATGGGATCTTCATCTTGGTAAACTTCTTCCTAATCATGGGTATTAATACCTACAATGGTGTTTTGAAAGGGATTCTTGGGTCCTATGTGGGTGTTGAGCTAGGCATAGAAAAGTGTGTACCTAGGGAAAATCTATTGCCCAATGAGTTTTATTGAGGAGGGAATGGATTCTCCATCTCTTGGTGTCTTAGTGATTCCAATAAATGAGACATGGGGTTAAATTTGAATCTGTCAAATCATGTTTGTACCATACAATTGTGACCAAAATGATGGATGATAGTTTGTAGAAGAAGAAAATGTGAGAGAGAAGTTGAACCTTATATAAAAAAAGAGGAAATACATCAAGGTTTACATGATTTGTTATGGTGTTGATGATGACTAGAGCATAAGACAACCTAAGTGTGAACAAGAGACCTTGCTAATTCTACAAACCAAGTGTGATATAGGATAATAGTATCTTTTTCCTACCAAAGATGGACAAATGATCTTTAGGCAAGATAGGACACTAAATAGAGGACTCAATAGTTTTAGATGGACTTGTGATCCCAAATGAGTGAGTGCCACTATGATAAATGTTTGCTTGTGGATAAAGGTCTAGTGTTGTAATATCAGAAATCTTGCTACCTAGAACTAAATTTAAAATTGGTTGACTATTAATTTTGATTTTGAATAAAGGGTCATGACTAAGATGTTCTCAAACCTAAGGATTAAGGTTCAAATGATCATTCTCTCTAGAGGAAATTTTGCAAATGGAAGACTAGAAACTTTAAAAAAAGATGAGGGCAATATGGTCACTATATGGGTAGCTAATATTCTCTCTCTAGAAACTAAATATTTGGGTTTACTCCTTGGAAAGTAGACCATTTCCAAAGTGTGGCATTGTAAAAAATTCTATCGTAATGATCCTACTTATCCTCTTCCTTTTTGATGTATTTGATGGTGTATCAAAATTGTTTATCACTGTATGCTAGGTTCTTTCTTTCCTTGTAGTCAAATGGTTTGGATAACTTCACCTTCTTATGTTTGACTTTTTCAAACATGATAGGAACAAAATAACCCCAAGTGTAAGATAAATCACAAGAATTTTACGAAAATGTTGTGAAAAAAAGACCCAATGAAACTCAAATGTTGGACCAAGTACAAGGACTTGTGCAAATAACTATAGGTCAAGAGGACCTATTTGTATTGTCTTAAAATGGAAGCACATCCATGTTAAGAGTGTTTAACCCTTTGAGTAAGCGATATAGGGTCATCTCAAGTGCCTTGAATAGGTTTTTACATGGATCTGGTAGTTTTCTACCTATTTTGCTTCTCTCTCTATTTCCAACCTATTTCTAATAACTTCCTCCATGAAATTGAGGAATTTGACTTTCTAGGTCAAGGTCAACCTTGACCCTAACCTAGGTCAAGGATGACCTTGACCCTAACCTAGGGTAGGGTCAACCTTGTCCTTGACCCTAGGTCCAATTATCAATTTTTGGGAGTTCTAAGATATCAAGCTTTGGAAAGTTTCTTTTTTCCTGCTTCCGAGTCAATTGTTTCAGGTTTTGGAATGGTAGACTCTTTAATTACATTTAATCTAGGTCAATTTCTAGGGGTTAAGGTTAATTTTGATTTAATGCTCCTATGTTGGCCTTCTCTAGGATTTTGTGCCCTAGATCTCTATATAAGGAAGCCTTATTCCCTCATTTTGACATCAAGGATCTATCACACAGGAATGACTATCTACTTACTATGATTGATTACCTAATTTTCATAAGGAGACATTATCAAGAATTATACCATTCAAGCAATTAAATTTTCCATTGAAGATCAAGGATTGAAGCATTCAAGCCTTTGAAGGGATTTGGCTCAAGTATTCAAGATTTATCATTTAAACCCTAGATCTAGCCACCATGGTGGTGTGATCTTCCTTCAAGATCCTTTTTTTATCTTCAAGATCTATTCATTCTTCTATAAAAGTGGCTTCAAAGCATACAATCATGGAGGTTTTGATTTACATTTTCTAATGTTATGTTCAAGCTTTCATATCAGTATACTTGTTTACATTTCAAATACAATCACATATATATTGAATATCATCTAGCTTCATTGTTAGATTTACTTCTTCTACTTGATATCATTCCTTATTCAATTCCATTATTAAGGTTAATTCCAAACTAGGGCTTGACCAAGGAAAACCCCTCATCTAAACAACAAAACCATTTTTCTTTCATATATAGGTGTGGAATAGTGAATTAAAGAGTAGATTTGGATACCCTTTTCATTTAACCTATGATATTCATAAATGGAAATTTTATCAAAGAAGTGCATGTCAAGGTTGACTTCTTAGGGTACAACTATGCCCTAGGGTAAGATCGTGCCCCTCTATCTAGTTCAAGGTCAACTTCCCTTCAAATGGACAAAATTTTTTCAAGTTTTCTCTATTTCAACATCTCTAGTCTAGAACAAGTTGCAAAATTCCCTTAAACTATACACAAACATCATAAATCAGCATTTTCCAAATTTAGGTAACTATTGGTTTTCTATTTATTTCAAATTTCAAGTACTTACTTCTCAAATAGAAAGACCATAGGATCTCATTTCTCCCTATTCTCTATTGCATGATCCATTTGTGCATCGATCACTTTCTTGTGGTTAATCAATTTGGATCATTCCCTTTGAGAGTTTGGGTTGAGGATAGGTCCTATTTTCATCACATTCACTACTTACAACCACTTTGCTCATTGAATGTTTTTCTCACCATTTCACTCATTGAGACCTGTTTGATGTGTGTATTGGTTTTGGATTTTAAACACTCAAGCATGTCGAACACATCAACAATCCTATTAAGGCTTACACTAGGATGTACAAAGATCAAGTAGAGGGTGTCCTTAATATACACTAGGTATGTGAGGCCCAAATCTATAGATGAAAGAAAATAATTCCACATGGCTAGGAGAAGATAGTAACCCAAATATCCACCTTCACTTCCCAAAGGTATAAAGCTCATTGGGGCTTAGCCAAGAGTGACAAATTTGACTTCCAAGAGAGGTATCTTTGTACCCACCTCCCACTATTTGTACTTTGCCAAAACATTGGAATTGATGTCATCCCAAGGGGTGATGAAATCTCCAAGTAGGCCTCCTAAAAATTAAAACAAGACTACTTATTTCTTGTGCACTCAATATCACCCAAAGGTGCGAGAGGAGAGAATACACAAGTGGCCTCGGGGTTTAAAAGACACTTTTACTTTTCCAATCAAAGTTTTAGATTTTCTATCTACTCTTGAAGACACTCATATTTCAACATGCAAAGTTTTTTCCAACTTGATAGCATCGTCAACATAATAAATCGAGGATTTGTCAATAAAAATAAATCAATTGTCATCAATACAAGAAAATCGATAGGGATAGAGCAAGTTCCTTTAAGTCATTCAAGATTGAGTGTATTCATTTTAAGCACCAAGTCCAAATTTTTCATAGAAATCTTCTTTGTCCCTTAGGTATTTGAGATTTTATGAGAATTTTTCAATCCCAAATAAAAAGGTGTGTAAATTCTCTTAAGGCATTCAAGATTGTGTGAGCAACATTACTTTAAAATACATTCAAGAGTTTGTTTGAATTTTATGAGATTATTTGCAACATTCATTCAAATAAAAAATGGTTAAACCATATAAACCCTTCAAAGTTTGTCTCCTACAAAAAAATCTAATCAATAATCCCTGTAAATCAAAAAAATGATGAGTTGAGTATCAGGCACTTTTATAAAATTTTCCAATTTGTCAACTCTTAGGGATGATCGAATGCATGCACAAATGAAAAAACTTCAAAGATGACTAAACAAAGACAACAAAAAAGAATTGAGTATGTTTTTGATTAAGTAAAACAGGTTTTATAGGGATCCCAAAACCCAAAAGTTTTACAGCATAAAGATAGAAATTTAAAAAGTCCAGCTAACATGAAACAGCTATGAAAAGCCAAAACCAACAAAAGGCCCAAGGTTAGGAGGAAAAAGTCAACACCCAAAAAAACTATAAGAAAAATCAAAAGAGAAATAGACTAATGGTTGTCCTTATCTAGATCCTACAGAGTTTCTACAGCTTCGTTATCCTTCTGATTGTCTATTCCTTCCTAGTTCTTGTTCTAGGTTTCCACCTGGTTCACCTAGTCCCTAGAGTCTTTTTGAGCAACCTCTTCTTGGCCAAATTCCAACCTGGTCTTCTACATCATGTCCCCACCAAGGTTAGCTCTCATCAAAGAATCCCCCAGATTGAAAATGTTCTCATTCAGGGTGTGTAGAGTGTCCACGATTTTTTTTGTCATGATCTGCTAGATGGAATCAAACCTCTGGACTTTCTATTCAACCAAGGAGATTTTTTCCTCCTATTCATCTCTGGTGTCCTAGCCACTGTATATATTCTAACTACAATCTTTATCTCTCTTCCTTCTTGTGGTCACCTAGTCCCTGCAGATGTTCTGGCTGCTATCCTAGTTTTTCTTATCCTTTAGAGCCTCAATTTCCTAAAACAACCATTTGATGGAATAGAAGTTATCAATCAAGCTATTCTTCATGTTGTTCAAGAGGTTGAAGCTGATTTCCTGTGCATTTTCAGAAATGACCACCAGAGCAGGGTTAATTAGCTCATCATAGTGGGTTCTGCTGTCAAGGTCTTCCAACACCTGGATGTTCATTGGCTCTCTAACAATACCCAAACTCTTAGTTTCCATGTTAAAATTCCTCCATGCCCTCCTCCTATTCTTCCTAATCACCTCCCCTCTTTTTTCCACCATAATTTCAATCATCTCCTCAGGCAGTGATGTGGGTGGGATAGGGCCAGGGATCTTAGCACACTGGGCTTTTAGGTCTTCCTGGGGTAGGGCCTGGTCAACTTTTCTTTTCCTAGGGTTTCCTAGGGGGCACCAAGAGCTACCTCCTCCTTGTCACTTTCTCTTCCCTTCTCCTCTTCTATCAAATTATCCTTCCCCAGCTCCTTATCCTCATCCTCAGAGTCTGTGTCAATCTCCTTTTCTTCCTCACTATCAACCTCCTAAGGCTCAAGCTTGGGGAGAAGGGGAGGGAGGCTTCTAGGGCTCTTTCTACTGGGAATGTGGGGATTGCGGGCAGAGATGGCTTTGGTGGAGTTTTCCTCATCCTCAGTTTACCTAATACCTAATACTTACACTAGATTGTAGACGATAGGAGAGATTCACAAACAAAAAAACTCACAGACACCAAAATAAATAGAGATGTTAGTTAATTAATATTATAGAACTGCAACCAACTACAACATAGATAATAGAACCTCAAATTTTCAAAGGTAGAAACAATAATTCATGTAGACATAAAAACTCCCAACTATCAAAATGCAAATGATAGTGCTAAATTTGTGGAGATGCCAAACCACGCAGATGACAAAACAAGGTTTGATTTTAGTTTAGAGGTGATTTGTTGAATTTTTCACTAGCATAGACACCAAACTATGGAGATGAGGATCTTCGTAGATGATGAAACATCTTTGCAAATGATACTCCATCCTAATAGAGATGAAAATGCATGATTTTTCTAGAAACCTCCAATTTTTTTCCAAAATTCCCTTGGAATAAGGATGTGGGTCCCACCGAGCATTCCAAGATGTATACGTGAAAAACCTACCTATTAGGAGCATACTCAAACAAGGAAAATTTTAGTTGTACATGCAAATCAAGATTCAAACAAGGAAATACAACAAAGCTACTTGAGTTTCACAAACTGATGCAATCAAGAAATAGAGTCTCATGCAACTTAGAGAGCAACTCAACAAGGGCACCCACAAGAGGCCGTGTTGGCATGCTTAAAGTTGGTAGATGTGGATGTGCTCTCCCAAACAAAACTATGGAGATTCTTGTCAAATCCATTCGAATGAATACAAGAATGCAAGTATGAATCTTTACTAAGGTATAGGTAGAATACCTTCAAGAAATGGCTAATGAGTAAGTCAATCTCAAAAAGATTCCAAAGGATGTAAAGTAGAAATAGAATGAAATGAAGTAAACTAACAATGCAATGCTACCATGAAAATATGCAAGAACTAGGAATTGAAACAATGAAAACAACTACCAAATGTTATCTCTAAGCATGAAAATCTCTAAAAATCTCTAACACTATACTAGCATGATAACAATGCAATGGAGGAGATGAAAAATGTTTGAGATAGGGGCTCTATTTATAGGCTTGAGGGAGACCTTGAGGAGGTGGAATCTATGTGGCATTTACATAGGTGCCACAAGGGAGACACATGGGCTAAAGGACAAGCCATGCAAAACAAAATAAGCTTTTATGATTTGGGTGGCCCAAGATTTGCTCACACGTGTGAGCAACCTTAGGGAAAGGGGTGGGGGGACAATGGTGCAAGAGTCCTTTTAGAGAAGTTAATTAAAGAGGGGTTCATAGGGATTGAGTTTCTCACACATGTGTGAGAAACTACTTAAGGGCTAAAAGGGGGTTCAAAAAGGAGTTTAGGATTAGTAAAGTGGGTTTAGCAAGTGGGTAGGCTTAGAAGGATGAGAGTGATGGATGGTAGGACAGGTTTTAGGTGAGACTAGAATTAGATTAAATAGGATTTAATTTAATCATAGGATTAGAGAATTTAATAAAGTGGACGGAATTAAATAAATTTGAATTTATTTAAAAGGGGATATATGGAGCATTTTGCATTAAATAATTTTAACACATTAGAGGGGAGTATTTAAAGTAGAGTTAAATACATTAGAAAAGTGAACTCATTTAATTAAATAAATTTAATTAAATAAATAGAGGAACATGACATATATAATTAATTATTATATTATTAATTATGGTGTCAAGGAAACTATTAAATAAATTAATATAGTATTTTGGGACAATTTTAAGTGTCTGCATACATATGATAACTAAAATGAATCTAAGAAAACTATGATAAAAATGAACCTAAGAAGGTAATGAGAATTCATATGATAACTAAAAAATGATCGTAAGAAAATAATAAATTACTTTAAAGGGGATGGATGTAATTTAAATGCAAGGATAATGATAGGGAAATGGATGCGAGAACATGGGGTGGGTAAGATGGACATATAGCATATCACTGATCGACTGCAACCTCAAATGGTGGGGAGAAAAAATTATGTGCACAACTTTTAAAATGGTTTATTTAGGGAATCCAAGAAGGTTTTGTAGGTGAGGGGATTGGATAGGGAGGAAGAGGTGGCATTTGAAATTGGACCCTTGAAGTTGGGTAGAATAGAGGATAGGAAAAACAAGAACTTTGGATTCTTTAGGGGTAGGAAATGTAAGAGTGGTAGGATAGATGTGTATGATAAGATAGGATCAATAGGATTGGTATGATTGATGCATAGGATAAGATAGGATCTTGTAGGATTAGTGGGACAAATTTGGTAAGGTGAAATAGGATAGATCTCTTTTATGAAATAAAGATAGTTGGGGGGATGAAATTTTTCTTGAAGCTTGAGGGTGGGGTGTTTCATAAAGAAGGACCACCATATAGTTTTGAGCACTTAGTTTGATATAGTAATACTGGGGGATATGCCAAGGTTACAAAGAACATCAAGGCCTTTTCACTAATATTACATTGGACTGACTTGAAAAAAACACATAAGGATTACCCCAACATCACACATGCATCCAAGAGGAATTAGAGTGGAATGACACTAGGTAATCCAAAAGAAAATGATATTTCCCAAAGGCATCATGTGGTCAGAGGTGATCATATTTTTGGAACATGAAAGGGTCACATTTGAGTAAAATGCAAGTAGAAAAGAGAAAGGAAAAAGACTTGATCAAGACCTTTCTCTCAAATTGCCCCATTCATAGAACACCATGATATAAAAGATCGTGGTGAATTTGAGGAGGGAACAACCAAATTGATTGGAATAGATTCCTATAAGAGCCAAACTTTTTAATTCCAAAAATTAAAAGAAATTAAAAGAAAGATTAAATCCATAAATTGTAACCTTTTTCCAAAGAGATCGGTAGGACTGGATAATGACAGACCATGATCAAACATGAGGAAGGATGCATCCTAGAAGGACCTATTGGTAGTATTTGGAACTATGATGAAGATGAAAAACATAACCTTTTTAGGATAACTCTTTAAGAACAAGGAATATCATCAAAGGGTTTGAAAGAGGAGCCATTTAAGAGAGCTATGGTTTGTGACCAGATACAAACTAACCTAAAAGAGAAAATGAGATATGTACAAGGAGACTATATAAGAAAGGATGGAATCTAGGATATACAATAAATTGACCAAGATATTTACAAGGATCACTATAAAAAATCTTAGTATGATAGGACAATAATTATGATAGTTAGCATTTTATTTACAATGGAAAATCTCAGGATGAGGAGATAGTGGAAACAATGTATGGTACACTAATTTATAATGCAGAGGTATGATACATCATAGAGGATATAGGGGATATGATACATTAGAGATGATACAGAGGATATGATACATTAGACATGATACACCGGATATGATATACGTGGGAGATGGTGATGGTATAATACAATGCATTGAATTAGATTGCCAAGTTCAAGGATTGGGATAGTGATGGTGATAGTGTGGCAATGGAATTTTGGAACACCTTGGGAGAATGGGGAAATGGATGACTAGGTGTAGGGAGACATGGTGGGAGGATGTAGATCAGTGATAGATAATATTGCTAGGTTTTCACCAAGGTACCTATCCACGATGCTTGAATTACCAAGTTTTCACCATTGGAGGCTTATTTTTCTTCACTATTTTTCTTTTCTTTTTTGGATATTTTGATTTTGTTGATTCTTTTTGTAGAATTAGTAGGATACATTGAGGGGATTATTCATAGAACTTCTTGAGGTGAATGATTTTGGTGGTATCGTTCAAAGTTTTACCTTCTAGTGTTAATAATTGATATGTTCCTGAGTTGAAAGATGAGATGACAACATATGAACAAAGCCATGTGGGCTCAAATTTTCCCTTATTTTTGTGATCTTCCTAGACTTTCAAGTTTTCTTTGAGGATCATGTCACCGACTTGAAATTTTTGTGGGTGAACCTTCTTGTTGAAGTTGTGCTTGAGGTGATTCTAATATATTATGAGATGGTCATAGACATGTTTTCTAGTAGATCCAACTGTGTGACTTTAGCAGCTCTATAGTCCTCATCTAATATTTTTCCTCATAAAGATACATGAAAGGATAAGATTTCAACCTCAATAGGTAGGAATTCCTTAGAATCATAGACCAAGAAGTATGGATTTGTTCTTGCTGATGTATGGAAGTATGGTAAGCCCATAAGGCTGGGTTGATTTGCAGATGCCAATCATGGCTAGAATCATTGACAACTTTCTTGAGGATATTGATTAGGGTTTCGTTAGTTTCCTTAGCCTAACTCTTACCTTGTGGAAAGTATGGGCTGGAAAAATAGTGATGAATATGGAGAGAGATGTACAACTCTTCCATATTGAGGTTTTCAAAGTTACCTACATGGTTTGTAAAAATGGTAGTCGAGATATCGAAGAAGCATATAATGTGATAGAGGATGAATTTAGATACTTGAACTCCTATGATGATGACAAGTGGGACTACCTCCACCCGCTTGGTGAAATAATCTATTGCGGTGATTATCCATTTGTGGCCTTCTAAAGATAAGGGTGCAATAACACCAACAAGGTCAAATCCCTAGAAAGAAAATAGCCATATTGATGCAATGGATCAGAGATCCTAAGTCAGAGCTTGTATTAAATTTTCATGTTGCTAACAAGGTAGACACTTTTTGACAAACTCACAAGCATCAGGTTCAATAGTAAGCCAATAGTAACTAGCTTTGAGTATTTGTCTAGCTAGGACTATACCTCTCGTGTGAATGCCACAAAGCCTGCATGTACCTCTTTGAGATCCATTATGGACTCATTTTGGTCTAAACATCAAGTGAGAGTATCATGATAACCTTGATGATATAGGGAATTGGCTATGATAGTGTAGTAGGATGGTCTATGAATGAGGTTTTGGTGTTCGATTCATGTGAGATGATGAGATATGATACCATTTTTTAGATAAGCATGAATTTTGTGGTACCACGAGGATTGGGACCAACCAAGATGCATACCAATGTTGATTTGTAGTTCTCATATGTAGGCTCATGTAGCCACTCGACTATAAACTCATATTGTGTAACTTTCTAAGAAATTTCCAAGAGTGAACCGATAGTGGCCATGGCATCTACGGCCTTGTTTTGTAACCTTGGCACCTACGTGAATTGGAGCTGAGTGAAATGTTTCTTTAATTGATCAACCAATTATTTGTAAGGTTGGAGTTTGTCATCCTTTTTTTAGTATTGATTAAGGACTTTCTTGATAATGAGTTGCAAGACTCCAAAGACCTATAGCTCTGTTATGTTCCATTCAACTGCAATGTTGAGGCCTACAATAAATGCTTCATTGTTACATCCCAAATTATGACCTAATTTAAATTAGTCTAGCCATTTAGTTGAATGGATTTTTCTTTCATATTCATGTGAAAAGGGTAATTAGATATAACTTTTGTATCTTTTGGAATCAGTTGTCATCAATTATTTTGAATAACTATTAAATAATGATGGTTCGTATCTTTTATTTGTCATACGATGATGATAGTAGTTAGTAGTTTCCTAGTTTTAGAATTATGGTTATTAACTAATTTCCTTAATAATATCTATGTAATGATTATTATGGAACTTATTATTGTGAAAACTATTGCATAGGTGATTGTAGGAGCAAAAAAAGGGGAGAAGCATTGCTTAATGGGATCTATAGAATGGGGTACTACATTAGTCCATTTATTTGATAGATAGGTATGGCCTCTAACTACCTTGGTAAGGACCTAGTGACTTGTATAATAGGATACAATCATTGGACATGCATGAGCTATTGGATAAACATTTTAACTTAATTAAAGTGTATGCCTTTAATGGCTTATGGTTGACATTATCATCACTTTAATATAATACATATTTATGTACATGCACATAGATATAAAAATAAAGTGACTCCATAGTATTAATTTATACAAGATTATATCTATTAAAATGTGTATATTTAAATGTGCATACACCATGAAAAGATATGGAGATAAAAGAATCTTCCAAGTGATACATGTATTTAGTTATGCATACCTTAGTAGGTACAACCTTGGATAAATATTAAATATGATGCCATCATAATAAAATATGTATGTATGTGATTGGCGGATGGTTCTGCGATGCAAATTCACACCCTGCAGAGCTAGGGTCTACGTGCCCTTTGTCCACTAATCTCAGGCACTCGGTACTAGGTCGAGGTCACTCTCTCCACATTTTGTCTGCTTGTTGGGTCAATCATTTAAGTAGAAGGAGTGAGGAAGCTACGGTCTAAATGTTGGAGGATTGTGTGGGAGTGTGGTCAGCTAAGAGTTGGCGTTCAGAGTGTATTTTCTTCTATAGTGGTGGGGGAGGCTCAGTAGTGAATGGCTAGGTCTGATTTCAGCTTTTGCTTGGAGTTATTTCCTTTGAGTCCGAGCATGGGGCAATCGAAAGCCCCTAGGGCTCAGAGTTTTTCTGATGATTTGGAAATGCCTAATACATCTTGTCAGATGCGAGGAGGGGCTAAAGGTCAAATGGACAATATACCTTCTGGAGAGAATGTGGCATCATCAAAAGGTTCTATCCGAATTAAGAAGACAAATGGGTATTTGGAGAGATCTGATGATCGACCAATCTTGATTATTCAACCAAAGAAAATTTCAAAAGATGTGGAGTATTGGAGCAAGCATGCACTCATATGCAAGTTTTTGGGTCTCCGACTCACTCTCCATGTGTTGAAATCATGGGCGCATTGGATTTGGAATCCGGAAGGGGATATGGAAATTCTTCTAGTGGCTAACAACTATTTTATGGTTATTTTCTCATCCATGTCAGACAGGAACAAAGTATTTGAAGGAGGCCCATACTTTTTCAACCAAGTTGGGCTATTCATCAAACCCTAGCACACTGGATTCAATTCTGTTGAAGAGATCCCGTCTCGGGTCCCTGCGTGGATCCGACTGCCGCATCTGCCACTAGAATTTTGGAGAGAGGATATTCTTCATTCAATTGCTCTTCTTCTTGGGAAACCAGTTGGGTCGACCACCCAAATCTAAGATCAAAAGGTAATTTCATATGCATGAATCTATGTGGAGGTTGATCTTGTTAATCCACTGCCTGATTCTATGCAAATTCGCTTAGGTCCTTCTTTATGGACTCAACAGTTGGACTATGAAACTCTACCCTTCAGATGTAGGATTTGCCATGAGTATGGGCACTTACAATGCAAATGTCCCCAAAATAAACTTTCTCAATCATCAACTACCACTTTGCCAAACCCTAAGGATGAAAAGGGTAAATCCCCTATGCCAACTGGTCCCTCTACAGATAAGGAGGGTTTTATCCTGGTGAAGCTGGGAAACAAAGGAAAGGGGAAAAAGAGAACATGGACGAATAGACAAAGTGATGATACCTTCAACAAGTTTAATGTGTGGGAGAACTTGATGCAGGAGGAAGGTATACCTATTGAGATACCCCCGGGTGAGGGTTCTCTTTTGGAACCCCAGCTAGAAGAAGTTGGGAATCTAGTCCAGATTCCTAAGGAAGTACAAGGCCAGCCAATTAGTTCAGATGGATTGGTTTAGGATTTATGTTATGATATTCCTAGTGAGGCACATCCCTGTGACATTCCAAATATCATAGCCTCCTCCCATCCTGGCAAGAAAGGAGTGACCGACAACACAAAAGGCTCTAAAGTTGCATCCACATTGGGCTTATAGCAAAAACCCTTTAAAAAAGAGATTTTAGAGAAGTTTGCTAAAAGTGGAAGGAAGACAGATTGGGAGAAAGTTAAGATGATGGGTGAGACTTTAGTTGAGGCAGGGTTTGTGAGGCCCATTGACTCCCACTTCTCACAATCTTCTAAATGATTGTTATCTCTTGGAATGTTAGGGGGTTGAACAGCATCCCTAGACAAAAGGTTGTTCGTAGATTGATAGATTCTCACTCTCTAGATATTATTTTCATTTAGGAAACTAAACTTTCAGTTGATGAATTGAATAGTTGTGGGCCAAAGCTATGGCCCTATGGTAGCTGGTAGGCAGTTGGTGCTCAGGGAAACTCAGGTGGTCTTGCTTGTCTATGGAATCCCAAGAAGGTAACTCCCCTATGGTGGACTGTGAGAAAGTCTTCCATCTCTTTTATGGCTTCTCACTTTGAGATAGGTGAAAGGTTCTTGTTCTCCAATATTTATGCTCCTAGTGATTTGGTAGGAAAATCTCTTATGTGGTCACATATTATACTTGTTTGATCTTTAGATCCTTTCCTTCCTTGGATTGTTGCCAAAGATTTTAATGTTGTTACTCATCTTGAGGAAAAGAGAGGTGAATCTTCTCATTTGGGTCCTTCTTCTAGTATGCTTAGAGATAATATTAGCTCTTTGAATCTTATTGATGGTAAACCTAGTTCTAGTATATTCACCTGAAATAAGAGAAGGAGTGGGATGGAAGCTATCTCAAAAAGGCTTGATAGGTTCCTGGTATCTTTTTTTTGGATGAATATTAGATGGTCTACCAATTCATATATTCTTGACTGGAGAGGCTCTGACCACTGGCCCATTAGGCTCTCTATCACTCCTTTCAAGACTGCTAAGAATCCCTCTTTCAAGTTTCAGCTGATGTGGTTGAGAGATTCTTCCCTTCAGAATCTTATGATAGCCTGGTGGTATGAGGGTAGGCCTCCTCATGTTACTGCCATGTTCACCTTTGAGAAGAGCCTTCAACATGTGAAATTCAGGCTGAAAGAGTGGAACAAATAGTGCTTTGGAAACCTTCAAGAGCATTTAAAAGATGCCCAGGCTAGGTTGGATGGTATCATTCACCAAATCAAGGACCAAGGAATGACTCCAAATTTAATGTCTAAGGAATCCTCAGCTTTAAGAGAGGTTGAAGAATGGGATCTTCGAGAGGAAATATTTTGGAAGCAAAAATCTCAGGTGGATTGGTTGCAGGAGGGAGATAGGAACACTGCTTTCTTCCACAACACTGTTAAAGCTCGCAGGTTTGAAAACTCCATTTCTTCTCTTGTTTCTTCTTTTGGAGATCATCTCTTTTTCAAGGAGGCAATTTCTGTAGAGGCTACTAATTACTTCTCTCAACTCTTCTCTAAGGAGGAACCTGTCTCCTTGGTAGAGACAAGGGCTATTTTAGATTGTATTCCTCATCTTGTGTCTGGTAGTATGAACAGAGATCTATTAAAACCTATTATGCTTGAAGAGCCAGAGAAGGTGGTATTCGCTATGAAGAAAGGTAAAGCCCCAAGCCCAGATGGATTTCCCATTGAATTTTTCCAAGAGTTTTGGGAAATTATTAAATTTGATCTTCTATAAGTTGTTTGGGAATCATATCAAAACAAACAAATGCTCAAGTCTTTGAATGCTACTTTCCTGACTCTCATCCCCAACATTGATGGAGCTAACAGGTTGGATCAATTCAAACCTATTGCTTTATGTAATGTCACTTACAAAATTATCACTAAATTAATTGTTGAAAGGCTTAAGACTTTCCTTGCCTCTTTGATATTAGAGGAATAGGGACGTTATGTTGGTGGTAGATAGATTTTGGATGGAGTGGTTCTTGCTTTGGAGGCTATTCATTCTATGGCCACGTCCAAGGAAAAGGCTATGTTTATTAAGCTAGATCTAGCTAAAGCTTACGACCAAGTTAGTTGGGAGTTCTTGAGATAGGTGCTTCTTACTTTTGGATTTGATAGGGAATGGGTGGATTGGGTTCTCAGCTGCATGACTTCCACATCCTTTTCAGTTCTTATTAATGGAGAACCTACTGATCTATTCTCTGCTTCTTGAGGGCTTCGGCAGGGGGATCCTATCTCTCCATATCTATTTAGCATTATGACAGAGGCTTTGGGTAGATTTATAAAATCTCAAGCAGAGCAGGGACTTGTCCAAGGGTGGAAGTGGCACAATGATACTCCAGCTTACACGCACCTCCAGTTTGTGGATGATACTGGATTGATGGGTTTGGCTACCATTAATGAAGCAAGGAACTTCAAAACAATTTTGGATACTTATTTGAAAGCCTCTAGACAAAAAATTAATGAAAGTAAATCATCTACTTATTTCTTTAATACTCCTCAAGCGATTCAGGTTAGGATTGATGGAATTCTCAAGTTTCAGGTTGGATCCCTTCCCTTGATTTATCTTGGCGTACCTCTAACCCTTGGGGCTCAGTTGAAGGAATATTGGCAAGGTCTGTTGGACAAATTTCAAAGCAAGGTGAGTCACTAGACCCATAGATGGCTCTCTTCTGCTGGTAGGGTCATCCTTCTCAAGACTATGATTCAGGCTCTTCCTATTTATAGGTGTTTGGTGCAAACTCCTCCCATTGGATTTATGAAAGATTTTGATGCTCTGTCGCGACAATTCCTTTGGACAGGTAATCTCCTCTCTTCTAAATGGTGCTTGGTCAAATGGGACACTGTCTTCCTGCCTAAGTTTGCTGGAGGATTAGGCCTTAAATGTATGGCCCTTGGTGTCAAGGCTTTGGCAACAAAGTTATATTGGAGGTGGTGCAAGAATCAAGAATGAGATTGGGCTAAGATTTTGGCTCATAAGTATTTCCCAGGAGCAGAACGTCAGGATATTCCTAGAATGGAGATGGATGGTAAGTGATCCTTTATTTCGGACACTCTTAAAAGAGGTTCTCCTCTCATCAAGGATGGCCTCTTCTAGATATATAATGAGGGATCGTGTGTGTTATTCTGGCAGGACTCCTGAGATGGCTATCCTCCCATTCTTTCCAGCTATCTACACCTTCAGCCTCTATATCAGATTTTTTCAACTGCAGGATGGACCAAAGTAGTTCACTTCAAAAATTTGAGGAGGTGTGGCTCAATGGTTGTGGCTAATTGGAAGGATCCTCAGGATTGGCCCCTAGGGGGCTCCTCAGATATTTGGGTTGAACTGGCCAATCTTCTCTCTGTTAGGCTATGCAACTCTTCTAAGGAAAAAGACATCCTGGCTTGGGGTCCCAGTCCTAAAGGTACTTTCAGTGTGGCCCAAGGATATGCTTGGCTGGATAGTCAATGTAATGAATTTTAGGAAACTCCCTGGTGGCAGAAATTTTGGAATAGGTTCTCATGGCCTAAATGTAATTTTTTTCTATGGTTGATTGCTCACAAAAAGTATCTTACTTGGGATAACCTCTAGAGAAGAGGGTTTCAGGGTCCTTCTTTTTTTCCCCTCTGTAGGTTGCATGGAGAGGATGTTTCTCATTTATTCTTCTTATGCCCTCTCTCTAGAGAAATCTAGCATAAGTGGTGGGAGGCATGGTGTCATGGATGCATTCATGCTGAATCCCTTATTGAGTTTTGGGATAGCCTTGGGAGGCCCCCTGTGAAAACTTCATTTCTCTAGGTGGCCTGAGCTATTGGACCTTCTTTTATTCTTTGGAATCTTTGGCTGGAGTGTAATTGTTGGATTTTCTGCAACTCTAGCCTGGGAGTCACCAAACTATGGCAGTTGATCTTAAGCAGGCTTCAGGAGACTATCTACGCTAAATGTGATATGACGGAGCCAGTGGATCCTGATGACTCCAAGATAGTTAGGAATTTGGGATTGGTGGATAAAGGTTTGGGAGGTAGAAGCAGTAAGAAATCTCAGCCACTAAAAATTAAAGT
The DNA here is from genome assembly GCA_028749045.1 of Cupressus sempervirens. Lineage (NCBI taxonomy): Eukaryota > Viridiplantae > Streptophyta > Pinopsida > Cupressales > Cupressaceae > Cupressus > Cupressus sempervirens. The sequence goes on from CM053786.1 coordinate 26,466,497, forward strand.
GTGTAGGATGGGAAGATGGAGACCTCCACCAGATTATGTCCTAAATATTAACACTGATGGCTCCTCCCATGGTAATCCTGGGCAAGCTGGTATAGGAGGACTTCGGAGAGATTTGGATGGCAAGGTTTGTTTCATTTTCTCTATTCACAAAGGAGTTCATTCCAATAATGTGATGGAAGCCTTGGCCATTAAGGTGGCTATAGAGCAGGCTTGCTCTCTTGGATGGAGGAGAATTGTATGCGAATCAGACTCTCAGATTGTTGTGGACATGATTAGTAATCAGAGAATAGATGATTGTAACTGGCAGATTGCCTCTCTTGTTAGAGAGATTCTTCACTTGAGCAGCTTTGTGGATGAGATCTCCTTTTGTCATATTCCCAGGGAATGGAATGGAGTTGCTGATGTCTTGGCAAAATGGGCTTCGGAGAAGGGTGCAGGTTGAAATATTTCCGATAGGGATGATCTTCCTGCTGATTATGTGGGGATTTTCGAGCATTTAGTGGAGAAGGATGAACTTAATGGCTTTTGGATGTGGTTTGGTAGATTGGGCCTGAGGCCTTTGTAATTTGGCTTTTACTGAATAAATTTTTACCCCTTTTTCCAAAAAAAACAAAAAATAAAAAAATATGTATGTATGTATATAACTTTATAAATTATCCTTTTGATTACATAACCTTCAAGTCCTCTTTCATATTTACTCTTTCCTTATAAGAGGTGAGAATGTACACTTGGCATTTTTTATTGGTGATTCAAGAAGATGGTTCTTCTTCTTTTCTTATAACTGATCATAGAGTCACAACTTCTTGGAAGCCTTTATTATTTTGAATGCCTCCTTTATTTATACAAGTCAGGAGAACCAAAACCATATATTCTACATTTTATACCTTTAATCTCCTACATTTCTCTTATTTTTATTTTGTTGCAAATGATTGAGGACAAGTCATAATTATTGTTACTATGAACTCTACACTTTGGATTTCTCATGTCAAGAAGAGTCTGTTGCTTAGATTCAAGCCAAGCTCCACGTCTTCTAGACTAGGTTATGTGGTCAGCTTTTCTAATCATAAATTATTATTTATATATTTGCATTTGAATCTACAACAATAAGAAATGTGTCCATGAATTCCATACATTAATATTGAATTGCAATATCGAATAGACATTCGATGAGACCATTATTCCCATGTTGAGTTGAGATCAAATGTCTATGATATGCTCAGATGTCTTTGTTACTGAAGGATTTCAAAAAAAAACTATATTTCTTGTAAGTTTATTAAGATAGACTCTTATGTCATAAAGACTGCATTATGACATTCTAAAATTATATAATATTCTTTACACCAGCTAAGGTTTAGCAAAAAGAGTTGTTACTCTAGGATTTGAATACCTAGGACTCACTTGGCTATATAGTCAAGGAAAAGGGTAAAGAGGTGAGAGAAAAATCTACAAGAACATGAAAATAGAATCAAATTTGATACAATAAGTATATTATTTTAAAGGAATCATTTAATAGCTCATGCATGTCGATTTATATTGTTTTCTTGTTGTCAAGTTAAGTGGTGGTGATCAAGTATTAGAAACCCATCCAAAAACCTTGGCCATGGTCATTAAAGGCATGCTTTCCTTCTAAAGATCATATGACATCAATAGCACTAGTTATTCAGACATGTTTGTCCATAACTGTGCGGACATTCTAAGCACTAGTATTGCTCAGATGGTTGGACTAGTAGTACCCCAAGCCTAGCCCTGGGGTAGGGAGGGCCTTTCTTTTTAAAAGATTGTGTGGGGATGGATATGTTCCATGGTTGGGAGTTTAATCCTAAGTCAATGCTTCTCCTCTTACCCAAAAGCTAAGGCTTGCACAACTAGTTAAAGACTCACCAATTACTTTTTGTATGTTCTTTCTTTATCTCTACTTTGCATGTTTTTCCTCTTGTATCATAGTATAAATGATAATAATTTACTTTACTTGTATACAAAGAATGACAAGATATAGTTATTTTAGTTAATGCTTCATGAAATTTCTTTTAAGTTGGATTTTAAGATGTTATAGTTGAAGAATTACTTTCATTTCTACTTGAAACTAGATATTAGTTCCTTTTTTTTAGTTAAGAAAATTTGTTTGTTACATTCATACTCTAATATGTTTTTTGTGCACTCGAACCATCATTTGAAAGATTTAGGAATGTAGTTGCCTTGAGAAGTGACCAACAATATTCCTTCTCTAAAGCCATTGGAGGTATAAGATCCATCAAAATATAGCTTCCATGATGGTTGTTCTTCTATCATGCAAAGATGTTCATCTAGAAACTCCATAACTAGAGGGTAATCATCAATTAAGGGTGCATGAGCCAAATGATCTATGATAGCTTATCCCATGATTTCCTTTATATTGACATATTGGATGTCAAATTTACTAAGAAACATAACCCATTTTTCTAGGCATCATGTGAGTGTTGTGTGTGATAACATGTATTTCAAAGGATCAATCGTAGAGATGAGTTGCACAATATGACTCAGCATGTAATGGTGGAGATTTTGAGTGGAAAAAACCACAACTAAATAAGCTTTTTCCATAGGAGTGTAATTAAGATCATAACCAACTAGAGTGTAGCTAATGTAGTAGATGGCTCTTTCTTTCCCTTTTTCATCAAGCTATGCTAGAAATGCTCCTAATGTTGTTGGGTAGTTGTTATGTATAGTATCAATGGTCTCTTAGCAACTAGTGGAACTAAGATAGGTGGGTTGGCCAAGTATTTCTTGATCTACTTGAAGTTGTGCTTACATATAGCATCCCATATGAAACTCTAATCTTTCTTGAGTAAATGTGTAAATGCTTGGCATTTATCTACTAGTTGTGAGATGAACTGTGTTACTAATTATAACTTTCCTTGGAGAGAGTGAAGTTGTCATAGTATTTTGGGAGGAGGCATATCCATAATGTTTTTGACCTTTTGGGGGTAAATACCAATTTCATGCCTTGATAAATAAAACCTAGGAACTTTCTAGATGTGATGCCAAAAATGGATTTCTTAGGGTTAAGCATGAGGTGGTATTTTGCTAACTAGTCAAACACTTCTTCAAGGTGAGATAGGTGATCCAAGGCATCAATATATTTGATGAAGATGTCAAATACATAATCTTCAATATTTTTATGAATGAGATCATGTAAAATGACCATCATAGCTCACAAGTAGGTTGCTCATGTGTTCTTTAACCCAAATGGCATCATATTGTAACAAAAGGTCCCACAAGGGGTGGTGAATGATGTTTTATGTTGATCCTCTTCTACCATCTATATCTTATTATGCCCAGAGAATTTGTCCATGAGGGATAATAGCCCATGGCTTTTTGTGAGATCTAAAATTATGTCGATGTTTGGTAAAGGGAAAACATCTTTGGGACAAGCCTTATTGAGATCTTGGAAATATATGTAAACTCTAATATCACTAGAGGCCTTGGTGATGGGTACCATGTTTGAGATTTGGTCTGAATAATCAATTACACGTATGATCTTTTCATCTAGCATATTTTTTAACTCTAGTTTGTCCAATAGAGAAACTTTAGGATGTATTTTTTAGATTTTTTGCTTGACTAGTTTGACCTTTGGATCTACTGCCAAATGATGTATCACTAATTTAGGATCTAGTCGTAGCATGTCTTGATAAGATTATGCAAATCGACCAATTTTTTCCTAAAGCACTTCAAATAGAAGGTCTTCTTGATCTAATGATAAGGATGTTGAAATGTATGTAATACTTGGTGTCTCTAGTAGACTAATGATGACTAGTTTGGTTTCCTTAGTTAGGATTGATGATATTGCAAGCCTATGATCTTGTGGGGGGAGGATGAAATATCCATCCTTAGGTTCCTTGGAGAATTTTTCACCATTAGATATGTCCTTTTTTTCATTTCATTTTTTGAATGATCTGATGGCACTCTAGAAGATTTTTCACCAAGGGATACTCTTTTTTTCTTTTTTGATTATTATTTTCTTTATTGTGATTATTTTTACAACTGGAGATCTCATCCTCCCTAAAGTAACCATTTGGGTTCAATTTGTAGACATGAGGTGAAGGCAGTGGTGGCTTTTTATATTTTGGCTCTGATGAATCTAAGGAGTACATGCTCCATAGAATACTTGTCAACATGGATAACACTTGGTTGGACCTAATCAATGAGTTTAGGATGAGTGAGGGAAGGTCTATGAGGTTGATGTATAGTTCAAAAATAATAGAGGTTCCTAAGATGAGTTTTTCAAGGAAAATATTATCATATCATTTCTTTTCAATTTCCTTAGGGATGTCTTCGACCTCTATGAGATTTCTCTAGATGTTTAAAAAGGCATGATTATCTTTAGTAGTGCCCCAATTATGAGGATTCCACAGCCTACACCTTTCTTCTTCTCCTCTTTGTATGCATCTATTGGGTGTCTGATGCCTAACTCTTAATGTCATAGGCCACCTCCTTGATAATCCCACTATTTGGTAGCAATTCGATGTGAGTGTGGATATTTATGTTTGAAGTAGTCAAAGATTTTTTTACCTTTTGGAGATGGGTCTTTGTATAACCATGTACTTATGTTAGGGGTTGTTTCTTCTCCATTGAGAATCTTGCTAACAACAAATGTGGTGAGCCTGACTTTTTTGAGCTAAGGATTTGTGTTTGTCTCTGGTCCCTAATATGTTAGACACCCCCGAGTATGTGGATCAAGAAGTAGAGCACCAACAAAAAAAGTATCTTAGATATTATACTCACCACAACCTTGGTAGTTTATCTTAATAGTGGAGAGTGTGGAGGCTAAGATGGTGTTTGGATTGTGACAAGTACCAAAAGAGATGGTCAAGGAGATTCCAAACTCAATTCTAGGACAATGCTTATCATAGGATGCGTCTACCATATTGCAATGTGCAAAGGGTTTAGGACAGCGTGAATGGTTATCTCAGTGCCATGATGAATAAATTTGACACATTAGTGATAAGCAGAGGGGACGACCTTTATAGCATGAATCCATGGTCAACCAAGGAGGATGTTGAAGGGTAGGTTAAGATTAACTACATGGAAAAAAATTTCTTGAGTATATGGTTCCTTAGTGGTTTGGTCCAAGTTTTCATGGGCCTTGATAGTAATGACTTCATTTATTATGCCTACCTTAGTGTACCCTACTTGTTTTATGAACTTCAATGTACATATGTTTAATGCCAATCTATTTTCTACCATGATCCTCTTGACATAAAGTCATAAACTATTACAACTATATAGAGTGGAAGGATGTGATCTAGCTCAATAGCTAGGATATCAGAAGATTTGAAGGATAATGTGCATGATGTAGAGAGATGGCCTACCAAGTTTTAAAATTCGGTGGCATTGATATTAGTAGAGATGCAATATTCAAGAAGGGAACTATCAACGATTTCTTTGTAAAGTGGACTAGTATGTAGGAGATCGAGGATAGAGATTTGAGTTGGCATGCTCCCAAGGTGTTCAAGAATATTGTAATGCAATCATGGCAGGGTAGACACAGATGGCTCAGTGATGTTGAGTCGAGTTCTTTATGTAGTGGCTACACATTGATTATCAGGGACTTTGATATTGGTTACATTAACACGAGGTTTCAATTTGGATATGTAGCAAATCAAGCTACCATAGTCTAGGTATACAAAAGTATAATCATGTGATCTGCTAGTTTTTTTACCTTGCTTGGTTCGGGTATTGTTAGTTCGGTTGGTGTTCTTGGTATCTTTGCACATCTATATTTTTAATGTTATGTGTTGGAAATGCATTTTGATAGATCAATAATCCTATGTTTGGAGAGGTTTGTGGTCCTACTATGATCTATTTTTGGTTAGTGAGATCTTTTACATAATCCTTGAGTTGCATCCATTTGAGGATGGTGTGTACTTTGACATGATGAAATTTGAAAAACTCATTCTCTATACCATGTTGCATTAGGTTAACTTTGATCTATTGGTTATGTTTGTGGGTGGTAGTTAAGATTGTCTTTAGCCAATTTTTCAAAAATAAAATTGAACAATTCTCCCAAAGGGGAGTATACTCAAGGTTGTCTTTGGACCTATGGTTTTTTTCCAACTATAATAGTGATAGCATTGGTTTGATCTGTCTGTGTTTGGTGACTAGGTGTTTGAGTGGTGGGTTGATATTATTGTGGTAGAAGTTGTTGCTAGATTTTTTGATAGAAGGTTTTTTGTGGGTATGATTACTATTTTTGTTGATGTGTTGGTTGATAAGGAGTTTTTGATGTGATAGATGTTGTACCAACCACTTGGATATTTCAGGTGTTAGTGGGCCCATCTATGACAGTATTCATATTTTTGCTTTAGTACCGTGGTTTGTCATTGTATTGCCCTCAGTCTTGAGTGTTTTCTTTGTAAATTTTGATGACTCCATATTAATGAGTCCTTGCTCAAGGCCCATGCCATTTTCTTTGATGTCTTTGTATGTTTATAAGTTATTCATAACTATGTGGTGCACAAGGCTAGGGTGTGCATTGTTAATGAACATCTTGACAAGGTGGCATTCAAGTACAGCACATGAGATCTGAGTTGTCAGATTTTGCCATTTTTGTATGTAATCAATGAGGCTTTTCCCTCCCTTTCATTCGATGGGGACTAAATCTACTATAGATAAATCAGTTTCAACTAGGTGAGCATATTGGACCACAACAGCTTCTAAAAGATCAACAAAGGTATTAAACATGCCCTAGGTTATGCAACAGAACCATTCAAGAGTAGAGCCTCCTAGAATTTTAGGAAAAATATGCATGAGAAATATGTCATTGTATGCCACTTCTTGGTAGTGCATATAAAACTCTTAGACATGCATGATTGGATCTCCTTTCCCCTTAAATTTATCAAATTTGGGGATTTCAAAGTGTTTAGGAAAAGGCATCAATGTTATAGTCTTGTCAAATGGATATGGATAGTAATTTTCAAAATTGAAGGTCTTGGATTTTGTTCCATCCTTGAGTTCTTTTAGGGTACTTTTCATCTCTTCCCACTTGAGGTTAACATGTGTTATTGTTGGTGTCCCCAATCCCAGTGCCCCCAGGAGAGGGTATGTATCAAATGTTGCAAGTGAATATGAATGGCTTTGGCTTGTATACTATGGTGGGTCGAATATTAATTCTACTAATGATGGGATGGGATTTATGGGTTGTTGAATGGTGGTTGGACATATTTTTGTGCTTGCTAAATATGGTTTTGGTAGTGTTGAGATAATTGGTGTTGCATACATTGCATAATATTGTATTATTTTATTTTATTATGTAATGTTCCACCTAGATGTATGTGCAACATGTAAAGATTATCATGGGATATACTTGATGAGTTTTATTGTAACATTGTGATAATATTTCATGTAATTATTTAATATTAGAGAAAAGATTTAAATTTCCAATATTAAATGTGGAGTCAATGGGTTAGGTAACACATGGTTTATGTAATACCACTTAGTGGTTTTGTGTGACTTTCTACTATATAAGCAGCCACAAGGGTAGTTGTTGAGTGAGTGAGAAAGGAAAGAGTCGAGTAGGACAAGGCTTGACAAGTTAGCCAAGGGAGCATTTGTGAAGGTTGGAAGCATGGCATGGGATGTGTGGATTCATTATTGTTCACATGGATTTCTTGGCTATGGCTATGGCTTTGAAGGCTTCCATGGTTGTATTGCAATGGTATTTTTTGTTGAATAATACATGGTAATGGATGCTTTTAGAGGCTGGCTTTTTCCCTCTATGAGGGTTTCCTAGGGTATATCTTGTGTTACAATTTTTGTGGGTATGTTGTCTATTCTCTTGCATGTGGATTTCAATTGCATATTTATTTCAAATCTATTATGGGTTATGTGGAAATGGTTATATTTCTTTCTTTCCAAGGTTCCTAATAGGTAGGGTGGTTGTTGGGGTGGAGGATAGATGTGAAACTATTGTCTAGTTGGAGGATTCTATATGGAGTTTGTATATGCAATGACTGCAATGGGATTTTTTGGAAGGGTGGTGGTGGTGGATATAGTGGGACTACACATTTGGATTGTGTTCTTGCTTGAGGTGGCAATTGGGAGTTGTATGAAGCCAAATAGTTGGTTTAAGGAAATGTTCCTATTGTTGGCACTAACTGGTGTGGCAGAGTTTGGTTACTTCCTAGATGTGGCATGGAAAAATAATTCATGATGGTAGGTGTGGGGTTGACTAGGGATGGTGGTGGTGGTTAGAAATTGGGCATGAATGGATTGCTAGTGAAAAGATTTTTAGTTGATCCTTGTAACTGTGAAAAAATCCAAAGACCTAGTGGAAATTTGGTGGTGGTGTTTTGACTGGGAGAAAATGGGTTGATATTGATATTAGATGGGATAAAAGGTGGAATTTTACACCCTGATGGAGGCATCCATGTGGTGTACAAAGGTGCTAAGTGGATGTTCTGCTGGATGGGATTGGTTGTAGCGCTAGTGGATACATATGAGGTGGAAGTGGTAACTTGAGGAAGGGAAGGTGTAGTACTGCTAATTGGGAATGAAGTAGATTATGGAATTGGATTAGTGATGGTGGAGGTGTTTATAGATACAGATGGTGTATTAGTGATATGTTGGGATGTTGTGTGGACTAATGATTTTGTTATGGTGGGTTGGTTACTTTGTGGGATGGGAGCACTGAGTTAGGTTGGTGGTATATTAGGATCCATGAGTTTTGATTATACCAGTTGATGTCCTCTTCCTAGTATGAAAAAGGGGTCCTTAGGACGAGATGGACCAATGGGTGGTGGTAGTTTTCTAACTAAGGGATGAGTGGGATATGATATATCTAATGATGGTGGTCATCCAAAGCTAAAGGCACTGACATTATCTCTCAAAAAGCTTGCCTTGATAGTTTGTCTATTTCTATCTATGATAGCATCAACAATGGTTGTGTGACCTAGTTGATTCTTAAAGGCATCTATATTGAGTGACATACCCAAATCATCTAGATTTTATCATGGTGGGTCATGTGTGGCTATAGACACCATTGGGTTTGATTATGTGCTAGTCGAGCCAGTACTAATAATAGGATCCATGTCTTTCTTCTTCCTTTTGTTTTTGCCAAAATGTGTTGTAGCTAGCATGAAATGATAATTCTCCTCATGATGAGATGTATGATGGTATGATAATGGATGCAAGTATATGTGGGTGGATGTTTTTTTTGCTAAACTTTATAAAGATATGACAACCATGATGTAAGATTTTTCTAAGATGTAGAGATGTATGATAGATGTACTGGGAGGATATTATTTGTAATGATATGATACCTAGGAGGCTAAAAGATGAGTGATGTGATGTCAAAGTAAAAATGAAATGTTTTCCCTATGTGTAAGCACAAGTTGTGATGGTGATGTCAACTCTAGGACAGACTTGTGATCTTTTAGAAGAAAAATAATGATCAAGTGTGGAACCCAACCTTTAGCTCTAGGTGAAGAGGGACACAAATGATAAAGATGGATTACCCTAGAAAAATATTAGTTAAATGGATAACCATGATAGTGTGATAGATGTAGAATGTAGGATAGACAACTCTCAACATAGTGACACCAAATGCTCAAGTATGATGGAGACGACCAAGGACTTTGATCTATGATTTTGATTTGGATGGGCATGGATTTCTAAATCATGATCTAAGGATAATGAATCTATAAAATTCCTAAGGAGGATAAAAACCTATTGATCACCCTACAGGATAAATCTATGATGTGATAAATGTAAAGTGTGTGAGGAAAAAGAAGAACCTAATCAAAGTGGGTAAAGCTAGTGTAGTTGATGAGGCTTTGATTGACCCCACATATTAAGGTTAAGTTTTAAATTTTATGGTCCCATTTAGTTTGTAGAGAAACCTCAATACCTTATTTCTCAATTTGATATAGTTTATCAATTCTTGGATTGGGTCTATATTTCTTGCATTCTGCTTCTATCTCTCTATAGACTGTTGGTTGTTGAAGTTTTACCTTTTTAAACTTGGGTTTTGGTTGGTCTAACATGAGGTGTCCACTGGGTTTATCTCAACTATGGGTAAAGGAAGTGACTATGCTAAGTATACCTTTTACTTAGGTTGGACAATGTAAATCTCTTAGATAATAAATGGATCTAAGTAGATAAGAAATGGTTTTTATCGAAGGTTGATATAATGGTTTTAGTTTAAAAAGTAAGAGGTGAAGTAAAACAAGTTATACTTAGGTTTGTTTTGAATAATCTTGCTAACAACCATTTTGAAATAATATGGATAAGACTCTTTTGATAAGGGATATGATGTATTGTGAGTAACAAGCTCTCAAAGGACAAAGCAACTTTGAGAGAGGCAAACAAGCGATCTCTTTAGCAAAAGGATTTGATAGTAACCAACGCATATGTTTTACAATTTTTTTTCACAAATATGACAATACAAGCACACTTTTGTCCCTAAGATAAATTTGGTTTCAATGTGCTACTCATTAGGCCTGCTAGGAGGATCCCATCTTGATGTTTTCTGGATCTAGTGTGATATTTCCCTATAATCGAAGAGGTGAGTTGATACAAGAGTTGATCAACAAACTTACGTGTCAATGATCCTTCAAGGTATGACAAATAGAAATTTCCCTTCTACAAGAATAATGACTCTTGGGGATGAAGTCCAAGTAGCCTTATGTCTCGACCAGGGAAAACACATATGTCATGTAACTTTAGAGAAGCCTTATATTCTCTTGCACCATGGGTAAGACACCAAGGATAAAAGGGTTGCTACTAATTTGGTTTGTAATTAGATATGTGGAGTCAGCCAAATGGTTGTTATGTGTGTGATTCACTTAAGAATCTATTTTGACCATGATAAAATTGTGGGAATGTTTTCCCACCTCAGGCCACCACCAAAAATGCACCGCCCAAACTTTCCCAATGGAGAAAATTTTTTACCTTTCTTCTCATTTATATACTAGCCAGAGGATTTTACTAGTTTGAGCTTCTATCCAAGGGACACACTTCCCAAGCGATGATGAACTCCCTAGAAGCACTCCTAGGTTGTTGTAAATAATCTTGCTAACAACTTTTAGTACATGCATCACATAATTAAATGGCTCTATTTTAAAATAAATAAAAGATAACCCATAGATGTGCTAAAAGACACAATCTTAAGATACACAAGACACTTTGTTCATTCTAATTTTGAATCTTTTATTTATTTTTCCTATCTATGACTTTGAAAACACTTGTGATTAGTATGAAAGATTCATTCCAACTTGACAGTGATTGTCAACATAAGAAATCATGCATGAACTATTTTTGAAAAGAAGAGAATAAGAGTGGTTTTCCTTTAGAACATTCAAGATTGGATTAAAAAAATTTAAGCCCCAAAGTTTGAAGTGTGTCAATTTGCAATGTTTATTGATTTTCAAGCATTCGAGATTGAGTTAAATTGTTTTATACCCAAATTGTGAGTTATAACAATGGTTCGTTGGTCTTTGGAATTCAAGGTTGTGTTTTGTTGCTTAATCATTCATTCCATTGGAAAAAAAATTTGTTGATTTCCTTTAAGAATTCAAAATTGAATTTGGGTAGATTGTTAAGCCAAATTTGAGATGTGATTTTATTCCATGGTTAAACATGTAAGTAAATTATTTAAATAGAGTTTAAAGAAAAAATTAAACCCAAACCTACACACTATTCCATCTGCAAGGATTCTTACAACATAACCAAATTAAAAATATTGGTGAACCCATCAAAGTCAACATGTCATCCCACCATGGGAGAATATAGTCAACTGGTGAGAATGTTTCCCGAAACTAGTGAAGAAAAAGATAAAAAGTGGGTAGCAGAAGAGATACTTACAGAGAGAACTCACCACACCGTGATCCCATAGGAATAATGAGCATTCCCATAGGAGAATATAATCACAAGTTTGAGGAAAGGAAAATATGTTATAGTTATTGTGGGTTGTTCTTTAAGACAGAGTGATCTTGTAAGAAGTACAGGTGAACCTACAAGCACATACTCGCAATCCTATGGACATATTGAAGGTAGGAATGAAAGAACAGTATATAGACAAGGGAAATGGCCATGTGATAGAGAGGATAAAATATAAAAGTGATCCTAATCTTGTAGGTTTGTACTCCCACTGATAGTTTACCTCAAACTCATGGCTACAGGATCGAGAAAAATAATTTTTTGAGATTTTTTTTGTGCGAAAATGGATGAGGTGGTTAGGAACGCATTGTTTGAATTGGCAATTGTAAACCTATAAACAAGGTTAAATACCTAACAATCATAACCATAAACATAATACATCATTTTTATTTGGTTAGTAAAAACAACCATAAAATGATTGAGAATGACTCGAATGCGGGGTCCCATCAAACATGTCAAAACTTATGCTATTAGATTTAGTTGCAAAGAACATTAACATAAATTTAACAATCAAAAACTAAAATTATAACAATGCATGAAAGGATGAAGGAGAATACAAGGATAATTCAAACCAAGTATGGTGAGCTCCCCAAGTGCAACCTTGATTCTTAGATATGTCCAAATGATGGTTGGATGTGTGCTCAAATATGCTCAAGCTTTGAATGATAGATTATGGTTAAGTAAGGGGATGATTGAAGGGTTCAACAAAGGGTATTGAATGAGAGAGGAGGGTCAAAATGGTTGGTCGAAGGGAGTTATAAGGGAGGAGTGTGGAAGAGGGATGTAAGAGGCCTTAAAGAGCCTTCAATGCCTTGTAAGAGCCTTAAAGTTCTTTGGATAGGAATGTAAGGGGGATGGGATGGAAGATTGACTTTGGTTTGGTTTATGATTTCTTAACCCTCAATTAAAGTTGTGCACATGTTTAGGGAATCGATTAAGGTTAGCATAGGAGGGAATTAGGATGCAAGTGGCATGTTAGAGAGATGCAAGTGTGCTAGCATTAATGAGGTGGGTTAATTAGTTAGTTAAGTGAGGCTAGCATGGGTAAATGGGTTGGATTTATATATTGATAGGGATTTAGGAATAGTTAGGGGTTGTGGATTGATTTATTTAATGATTTATTTAATAAAAGTGGACATGGAATTTAATTAAAAAGATGTAGTGCATTTATTTAATTTAATAGAAGAATAGGGATTTAATTGATAATTGGACTTTTGGTTGTCATTTGATTATAACAATTGGACTATAGCTAATTTAATTAATTAATTAACTAGGGGATGATGATTAATTAATTAAATATTAAATACTTAATTAATAATATCCTAGAAGATAAATAAATAAGATTACATTAATAATGCAATTAGATTTAGGTGTCTACACATGGAACCTTTGAGAAATTTCTTAACCCTTCTTCTCTTATTACAAGCATGCAAAGGCTGATGCTAGCCATACAACCAAGTTATAGTGAGGGAAAATATCATTATTGGCAAAAAAGAATTCAACAAAGTAAGAATTCAAAATTTGATCTATTGAAAACAAAAGTTCTTCTTAATCCTACACAAGAAAGATTTACTAATGGTACAAGAGCTTGCATAGGAACCATGTGGTGGCCTTCAATTCACTGTCACATTTCCATGTAGCACAATCTACCATCATTTCATCCTAATGGCCCCACTCAACAGATGTTTAAATATTGAAACTAAATATTATATTTCAAGCACACACAAATAATTTACCATCTACCACAGGGTATAATTTGTCTCTTATGCATGTTGACATAAGGTTCTTGCAAGCCAATGTTAGTAATCCCTTTTTAAAATTTGACCTCCCTTCAACAGTTGAGTTTTCTAATTTTGAAACTCAACTTTGAAGACTCGTAACTTAGTCATCTAGACTTCCGTTTTCAACATTCTTTTTATTTGGGGTAGAATTTCCTATTGATCATAATGTTATAATCAATTTTCTATTTAGGATGCCAGTTATCTCATAAATTATAGATTTTTATAGGCATTTTTGATAATTTCTCATTTTGGAAACTTTCGATGCTCTATATTTGCTCCTAAGGCAATATTTTTGGGTATCTTTTCAGTAAAATGCATTATCTTACTTGTAACTTACAATTGTGTGATCAAATTGATCTCATTTTGTGTAAAAATTATACTTTTGCTTGTGGTCAAGTTCTATATTTGTAAGCACTAAAGTCAACTATAGATTTTATTTTTGGCATTTAGGAGTCAAAACTAGTAGAAGTGAAGTTTCCTATCATATTATTCATAGAGATAATCTTTATCAAGTAATTTGGGTGTCTAATATCATGGTGGTTGATTGCAATTTTTTTTTGTTTTAACCTAATAGGAAAATCTTTAATTGAACTCTTAATTCTATATAATTATGCATCATGGAGAAAATAAGTATGGAATTAATGTTGGCCATTTTTGCCCCCCATTCAGTTAGTCACTGATAACTGATCTAAGATATCTTCAATGGGCTACATTCTTTTATGTAGGTTAACAAGCTTTTTGGTTGGGTTAACATCTTGTGTTAACTCAGTCTCTTCATGAGTCGAGTTGGCTCGGTACCTTCACATGTTGAGCTAGTTTAGTTTGTTCATTGATCAAGTTGGCTTGTTTTTCCTTCATGTGTCTAGTTGCAGGTTAACATGTGTTTTCTACTAAAATTAAACATTTTGCATTAACCATTTTTAACATTTTGGAGAATGACTTTTCTTGCTTCTGCAAAATTGTAAAATCATTGCTACCTCTTCAATCAAACATTCAAGAAATGTGTTGACCAATAGATTCATGCCACGTGACAAATTCTTCTTGTGTTGGGCTACTTTTAATTAGATGGTTCTCATATTTTCACATTTCTTCCCTTTTCTCTTGTGATGATACAATGGTTGTTGCATCTAGAAGCATCTTGTAGGTATTTTGAGTCCATCTCAGTCATCTGTGGTTGTGAAGGAAGAGCTTGGATCTACGGTTGTGTTTTATTCATCTATTGAAGTGATTTTTGTAGCATCTTAGTCGTCCATATTTAAAAGAAGATATACATCGATGGCTCATCTTATTAGGGGCAAATCTTTTTTTTTCCACATGGGTCAACTCTATATTTTTGCGGTGGGTTAACTTGTGTGTTATCCCATCTTGCATTTTTTGACAGTAGTGTGAATTTATTTGTTGCAGCCATGGCACATTACAAGGATTGTTCTTTAATGTTGAATGACATCCTTTGGCCTTATTTTCATGATATTTATGCATCTCCATGCCTCATTAATGATTATAATGATCAAGTCTCATGGGATTTGATTTATTACGGTTGGGTGCATTTGTTATGCCCTTCTTGTCACTTCATTACAATAGATTGTATTTTCATGATTAGATTTAGTTCTATTATTCATTTATTTTTGCTCTCTACAACTTGACATCATCTTGTCGGGTTTGAACTTCAAGTTTAGATCTAAGTTATGCCTAATTTATAAAGGCAAGTTGTAAATACTTTTCCTAGGTTCTTCTTCATTTTTATTTTTTAGTAGCATTAGGCTCTACAACTTTTGCCTTCCATTAATGAAATCTTTGTTCCTTACCTTTTCTTGACATTTTATTTATTAGTGCATGTATTTGCCTTATAGTGAATGTTTATTTTCCATTTTCTTGATTCATATGTTGTTTTAAGTCTGTTAGTAGTTGTTGTATAGTGAAGTTCCTTTCCTTTCAGCACTTCAACTAGTTCCAAACTTGCATGTGGTTTCTTGGAGATAGAATAGAGCCAAGAAAAGTGTATTTTGGGCTTTCATTGATGTCTATTGCATCTATAAGTAGAGTTGTAGCCACTATTTCTATCTTGTTGCATCACCCCCCTTTCCTTTTATGCATTTTAATTTATGCATTCTTTCTGCCTTTTCCTCTCAAAAAGTAATTTAGGTGCACCCTGATAGTAAGGAAGTTGGCCTTCTTCACAGATTCAACCTCAAAGTGCAAGCCCACACTTGGAGGTTGTTTCCATGTTACATAAGGTCACTTGAGAAGTAGTTCCTTAGCCTAGGTGTAGACTTTTGTGTCAACAGTGGAACAATCATTTTCAGCTACACAAGTTTGCTAGAAGCCAATCCAATATTATGCATTGAGAATTTGGGTGCTATTCTTAGTAAAATCAGCCTTTAAATGCATTCAATCAAAAACCATGGTTATTCTAGTGCACATCTACTAGTTTCAAATAGAAATAGTACTACTATGTAAAGATCAACTTTAATCTTTTTATGATTTTCAAAAAAATTCTATGAAATTGCAGCTTTTATAAAGCTCTAACCATGGACCCATTTCATAGAAATGACTACTATTCCCCCAATATCATGAAAATTTTATTCCTCAGCCCTCATATTGCCATTTTCAACCTCAGCCCCAAGTTGGTTATAGCCAGTATGCTTAGAATTATTACTCCTCTCCTACCCCTACCCCATTAAATCCAACATCTCCAAATAATGATATGAAGACCATTGAAGCTATAATAACTAAGATGGGTGAGAAGTTGTTGGAACTCCAAGTGAAAATAATGGAGTAGAGCAAGCAGATGGATTTAAAGCTTCAAGAGAGGAATGAGCAATTGTTGGCCTGAGATAAACAACTTGATGAGATTGCAAGGTAGCAAGAGATAGAGAGAAAATAGGAGGAGATGGCATACTAGACCTATCTCCAAATACAAGAAGAGGAAGATAGGGAGAGACAAAGACATTTTGAGGAAAGACTTGCTATGCAAGTTGTTGTAGCAAGAGAGGAGGAAATGAGACTCCAGTTAGCTCATTTTCAAACAAAGGAAGTAGAGGTAGTCCCTTCTCCAAAATATGCCACAAATTCTCCACTCCCTATGCAAGAAAATTGGCTTGGCTATGAGCCTTCCACACCTATCACCATTTCACTCTTTGAGGGTGGACTCCTGATGGCCCAAATAAGGAGTGTGGAGAGAGTGAAAACAAGCCCACAAAGCTACCATGGGAGGAGTTACAACTTGCTAAGGACGCAAAGGATGTAGTAATTGAGAAGAAGGAAGAGGATCCAATCCTCTTATCTAAAGAGCTTTCCTTCTTTTTTGAGGAAGAAAAAGAAGAAAAGGTTGTTCCTTCTTTTGAGGAACAAGTCATGGCTTTTGAGCCTTTGAAAGAGGATGAGGATCTATTGCAAGTTGAGAAAGAAGAGAACCATATTCTATAGTAGACAGTCCTCCATGATTTGGTGGATGGAGAAGAGGACCCCAAGGATAGCTCTATCCTTGAGGAAGAACATGCTGACATGTATGAGGTTTCCCCTCAAACTATGCATTTTATTGCAGCTATAATAGAGGAGATTGATGATGAGGATGATCTTTTGGATGAGTTTGATGCTATCTTATCTTCCATAGATGTTGAATCATCATCTCTGATACATGAGGAGCATGTTGTTTAGCAGCAACAAGAAGAGAGTCACACCATACTAGTAGCTCCCAAGGAGATGGCTCATGAACATAATGAAGAAGATGTGGATATTTTTTCTTTACAAGAAGAGGAGCCACTTCCAAACTAGTTGGAAGCTACCATTGTAGAGCACAACATGCTCAACACTAATTTTTGAGACCCTAAGCCATCAAGAGGATGCCCTATTTGGCATTTAGCTCTAAAAAAAATAACAAGTTGCCTTGGTCATGATAATTCTAGAGCATGAGGAAGAAGATCACAAAGAGGAGAAAGTATGTCTTTATCCACAAGGAAATGCCCTAGTATTGGAAAGCTTCTTTGTTTTCAGCATTGGGAGTGATGCAAGAGCATCCTGGGTTGCCTTGTTATCCTACTCATTTTTTTTCATTCTACAGTTGGTGTCAAGTTATTATAGCACTCTTCATGTGCCAAGTTACTGTAGCACTCTTCATGTGTCGAGTTATTATAGCATTCCTTCATTTTTCAAGTTACCCAATGTATGCCAAGTGATTCTTCATGTGCCGAGTTACTCAATGTATGTCGAGTGTTTCTTCATGTGCTGAGTTACCCAGTGTATGCCAAGTGTTTCTTCATGTGTTGAGTTACTCAATGCATGTTGAGTGTTTCTTCATGTGTTGAGTTACCTAGTGTATGTCGAGTGTCAGTATTTGGATGTGATTTTGTGAGCTAACTTGTGGGATTTATTTCATTCGTGACATTTATGTCAAGATCTTTTCTTGGGATGAGTCTAGACTATTGTTGGGTTAGACTTCCTCTTATGTAATGATTCTAGAATGATCTGTAAGCCATTTTGGAAAGTATAAATAGAATTTTCAATCTTAGAATTAGGCAATTTTCAGAGAAGTTTTGAAGAGAAAAAGTTTCAGAGAAGTTTTGTAGAGAGCAAATCAGAGAGCAAAATTGAAAGTGTGAATTTGTAGTTGGATCTTTGAATGTGAATGTATTTGTAATTGGTCATAACCCAGAAGGCCTTATAGCTAGGCATGTACGAAGATATTTTGATGAATCAATAAATTATTTCTCTCTTCTTTCTCCTTTGGTTGCTATTCCTTGTGTTTGCTTTCATTGTGTTAACTCTTGCAAGGTGGTTTGGATAGTTGGGTGATCCCTTGGCCCTAGTTATTTGTTCTCTAGCCTATGTTAGTTCGTATCAGAGCTTGAGGTTCATCCTTGTGGAGATTGGATCATGTAGAAATCTAATTTGGATTTGGTTGTAGGGTGGCAGATTTGCAGATTTGACCTATAACTTGTAGAGGGTTACGATCTTGCAGGAACCTGATTTGTAAAGATGGTTTGTGGTAGAGCAAATAATGTTGATAATACTATATTGGATGAATTGAGACAAATTATAGCCAAATTAGATGATGTGGAGATAGCCCAGAAGAGAGGAGCAAATCTTGATGATGTAAGTGATGATGAAGCAGCAGCACCAAACCCTAATCAAGAACCTAAAGAAGACCAAGATGAGGAAAGATTGTTGAGAGTATTGTCTAGAGTGAATTCAAAACCAGTTGTAGAAGTTATTTCTTATGATGGAAAATTGGACACCAATGTTGTGTTGGATTGGATCTCTAATATGGAGAAGTTCTTTGATTATGAAAACACTCCTGATAATAGAAAGGTGAAGATTGCAGTCACTAGGTTGAAAGGTCATGCATCACTATGGTGGGAGAACTTGCAAACTGATAGACAAAGGAGAGGAAAGGAGAATATCAACACATTGCCAAAGATGGTGAACAAGGTAAAGAACAAATTTCTTCCTATTGATTACCAGGTTAGCTTGTTGAGAAAGATGCAAAATTTGAAACAAAAAGACATGACTGTGAAAGAGTATACTGAGGAATTCTATAGACTAGACATCAGATTTGGACATATGGATGATGATGTTGAGAAAATTGCAAGGCACATTAATGGATTGAGATCTAGAATACAAGATGAAATAAGTTTTGTGAAGTTGGAAAGTGTAGAAGAAGCATATCAATATGACTTGAAAGGTGAGGAGATCTTGAAAAAGAAACATAAACAAAGACAGAGAGGTAGAGGTGGTAGATTCCAGAGAGGAAGAGGTAGATCTTATGGAGAAAGTGGTAGATTTGACAGTTCTATGCAAGATAAAGGCAAATCTGAATGGAAGAATGATGAAAAAGGAAAGACTAAATGGAAAAGTGGTAATTCTTACCAAGGAGGCACTAATTCTTACCGAGGAAGAGGTAATTCTTATTCTAGAGGTGGATTTCATGGTAGTTATTTTAGATGTGGCAAAGAAGGGCATAGATCCTTTGAATGTAGATCTTCTGAAGGTGGGTAGAATAATATAAATGTTATGATTCAAGAAGACATTGAGAGTTCACCAAGTGGACTTGAGGCTAGAGAAAATTTGATGGTGAGAATAACCTTATGTAATAAGGGAGGTGATGAGGAACCTGTTTTAAGGAGAAGCCTTTTCAAGACAATATGTAAGATGGGTGGAAAATGTTGTGATCATTGACAGTGGAAGTTCTACAAATCTGGCATCAGAACAGCTAGTTACAAAGTTGCAGTTGTAGAGCCTGAAACATCCCAAACCTTATCATGTTTCATGGATCAAAGATGAGCATAAGATATTGGTAAGTGAGCAATGCCTTGTGAAGTTCAAAATTGGACATTACTTTGATGAAGTTTTGTGTGATATTATGCCCATGGATTGTTGTCATATTTTGTTGGGTAGACCTTCGCAATATGATAGATATGTTGTACATGATGGAAGATTGAATCAAAATACTCTTTGGGTAAATGCGAAGAAACAAACATTGTTGCCTTTGATCGAAAGTCCAGATGAGGTTAATTGTACTGCTATAAAAATTTGCATGGTTAATGGAAAACAATTTAAAAAGGAGATGAAAAAGAATCAAGTCTATTTTGCTACAATTCTAAGAAAACTGAATTTTCTCAATGGAGATCGAGTGCAAGAAAATAGTGTTAACCAAGTGCTAGTCAGTGGTGACCAAATGACAGATGGTAGTATTGATCAAGTGCTAGAAGAAATTGCAGAGTTGTTGAATGAGTATAAAGAAATTATTGATGATGATATTCCTGATGGTTTACCTCCAATAAGAAGTATAAGTCATTGTATGGTTCTGATTCTTGGAGCTACTTTGCCAAACAAAGCACCATATAGATTGAAACCTACAAAAAATGAAGAACTTAAGAGACAAGTGCATGAATTGTTGCAGAAAGGTTTGATCAGAGAAAGCTTGAGCCCATGTGTTGTACCTATTGTATTAGCACCTAAAAAGAAAGGAGAATGGAGAATGTGTACTAATTCCAGAGCCATTAACAAGATAACAATGAAATATAGGTTTCCTATGCAAAGGATGGATGACATAATGGATTTTTTGAGTGGAGCAAAGTATTTTACCAGGATTGATTTGAAGAGTGGCTATCATCAGATTAGAATCAGAGAAGGTGATGAATGGAAGACTACTTTCAAGACAAAAGATGGTTTGTATGAATGGTTGGTTGTGCCTTTTGGTTTGACTAATGCACCCAGTACTTTCATGAGGTTGATGAATGAAGTTCTAAAAATATTCTTGGGTAAGTTTGTGATTATTTATTTGGATGATATCCTGATATTCAGCAAGGCTAAGGAAGAATATCTTGAGCATATTAGACAAGTATTGCAGAGGTTGAAAGAGGAAAAGTTGTTGATTAATCTAAAAAAGTGTTCTTTTATGCAAGAGGAGATTGTGTATTTAGGATTTTTGATTTTAGATGATGGATTGAGGATGGATCCTGAGAAGGTTAAAGCAATTTTGGAATGGCCTACACATGAGAATGTGAGTGAGGTAAGATCATTTCATGGTTTGGCTAGTTTTTACAGAAAGTTTATAAAGAATTTCAGTGTTGTTTGTAATGCTATGACTGAAACAATGAGGGGGGATAACAAGTAATTCAAGTGGACATATGGAGCTGATAAGAGTTTTGAGACTTTGAAACAAAAGGTTGTTGAATTACCTATATTGGCTTTACCTGATTTCAACAAAGTATTTCAAGTTGAATGTGATGCAAGTGGTAATGCAATAGGAGTTGTATTAAGTCAAGAAGGTAAGCCAATTTCTTTCTTTAGTGAAAAGTTGAATGATGCTAAAAGGAAATATTTTGTGTATGATCAAGAGTTTTATGCTATTTTTCAAGCATTGAAGAAGTGGAGACATTATTTGATGCCTAAAGAGTTTGTGTTGTATATTGATCATAAAGCTTTACAATACTTGGGAAGTCAACATAAATTGAATCAAAGACATATGAAGTGGGTTGACTATTTGCAGAGTTTTACATTTGTGATCAAGCACAAGAGTGGAGTTACTAACAAAGTTGATGATGCATTGAGTAGAAGATGTTCTTTGTTGATTGAAATGAAGGTTGAAGTTCTTGGTTTTGATGAGATGAAAGAGTTATATGATGTTGATCCTAATTTTTCAGAGGCATGGAGAGAGTGAAAAGCACCAAATATGACAAATCACATAAGTAAGTATGATGAGTATTTCATTCAAGAAGGTATGATTTTCAAAGCTATTTAGTTGTGTATTCCTAGAAGTCCTATGAGGTTGAATTTGATTAAGGAAAAGCATAGTGGTGAATTAGCTAGACGTTTTGGAATTGATAAGACATTGAGTTTGTTGAAAGAGTTGTATTATTTGCCACAAATGTATAAGGATGTTCAAAAATTTGTAAAGAGTTGTGGAGTTTGTCAAGTTGCAAAGGGAGTGAGTCAAAATATTGGCTTGTATACACCTATTACTGTTCCTAAGAAACCTTGGACTAACTTTAGTATGGATTTTGTTCTTGGATTGCCTAAAACAGTGAAGGGGTATGATTCTATATTTTTTGTAGTCAAAAAAATTTCTAAGATGGCTCATTTTATACCATGTAAGAAGACATTAGATCCTGAGCATGTTGCTGAACTTTTCTTTAAAGAGATTATGAGATTGCATGGATTACCAAGAAGTATTATTTCAGATAGAGATAGTAAGTTTTTTGGTTATTTTTGGAAGACTTTGTGGAAGAATATGGGTATTGGATTGAAATTTAGTTCTACATTCCATCCGCAAACAGATGGACAGACAGAGGTTTTGAATAGAAGCTTGGGAAATTTGCTAAGATGTTTAGTTGGGAATAAGCTAAGTAATTGGGAGATGGTATTGGCACAAGCTAAATTTGCATATAATAATTCTATGAATAGGAGTACAGGGAAGACACCTTTTGAGATTGTTATTGGAATGCATCCTAGAGGTATATCAAATTTGAGAGATGTTGCTGGTGAAGAAAAGAAAAGCACTGCAGGAGAAGAACTTGCTGATTTTATGGAGTCTTTGCAGAAGGAAGTGAAGTTAAGGTTGGAACAAAGCAATCAGAAGTATAAAGAGAATGTTGATCAGTCTAGAAGAGACCATAATTTTCAAGTTGGTGATGAGGTGATGGTTCATCTAAAGAAAGGAAGATTCCCAGTTGGAACATATAGCAAGCTTAAGATGAAGAAATTTGGACCTTGTAAGATCCCAAAGAAGTTTGATAGTGGTAATGCTTATGAAGTTGAGTTACCTAATGACATGGATATATCTCCTATATTTAATATTGCTGATTTGTATAAGTATCATGAGTCAGAGGATGAAGTTGTTATACCAGATGATTATCCTAAGAAATAGATTGAGGAAGTTGAATATATATTGGATCAGAGAGTTGGCAAGAGTACAAGAGGAAAAGATTACTATGAATATTTGATGAAGTGGAAGAATAGACCTATTGAAGATGGTTCGTGGATTTCTCAATTTGAGTTGGATTCAGCTCAAGTTGGGACATCTCAATGATTTAGGAGAATCATTTTTTTCAACCTCAATTGTCTGATGTAGGAACATCCTGGGTTGCCTTGTTATCCTACTCATTTTTGTTCATTCTACAGTTGGTGTCAAGTTACTTAGTTGGTGCTGAGTTACTGTAGCACTCTTCATGTGTTGAGTTACTATAGCACTCTTCATGTGCTGAGTTATTATAGCATTCCTTCATGTGTTAAGTTACCCAGTGTATGCCGAGTGATTTTTCATGTGCCAAGTTACTCAGTGTATGTCAAGTGTTTCTTCATGTGCCGAGTTACCCAGTGTATGTCGATTGTTTCTTCATGTGCCGAGTTACTCAATGCATGCCAAGTGTTTCTTCATGTGTCGAGTTACCCAGTGTATGCCTAGTGTCAATATTTGGACATGATTTTGTGAGCTGACTTGCGAGATTTATTTCATTCGTGACATTTATGTTAAGATCTTTTCTTGGGATGAGTCCAGACCATTGTTGGGTCGGCCTTCCTCTTATGTAATGATTCTAGAATTATCTATAAGCTATTTTGGCAAGTATATATAGAATGTTCAGGCTTAGAATTAGGCAATTTTCAGAGAACTTTTGAAGAGAAGAAGTTTCAAAGAAGTTTTGGAGAGAGCAGAACTGAAAGTGTGAATTTGCATTTGGATCTTTGAATGTGAATGTATTTGTAATTCGCCATAACCCAGAAGACCTTACAGCTAGGCATGTATGAAGATATTTTGATGAATCAATAAAGTATTTCTCTCTTCTTCCTCCTTTGGTTGTTGTTCCTTGTGTTT
The DNA here is from genome assembly GCA_028749045.1 of Cupressus sempervirens. Lineage (NCBI taxonomy): Eukaryota > Viridiplantae > Streptophyta > Pinopsida > Cupressales > Cupressaceae > Cupressus > Cupressus sempervirens. Next base: position 26,490,500 of record CM053786.1, read on the forward strand.
TCTTATGTTGTGTTAATTCTTACAGGGTGGTTTGGATAGTTGGGTGAGCCCTTGGCCCTAGTTATTCATTCTCTAGCCTATGTCAGGGAAGAAGGTATTCCATGCAGCAATATGCTTGTCATACTTTTTGATTCAATTGGTTGCCCTTATGTATAAAACAAGAAATCAGCTTGTGAGGAAGGGTAGCTATTCCAACAAACTAGACAATGGATTTGTTTGATTTTTTGTGTTGTAAATACTTTTACATAGTAGAGTTGGGAATTTTCTACTTTCCAAGAAGTGCACAAGCACATATGCTCCTTTTTCTAGAGTTGTTTTGAGATTTCCAAAGCTCCTTGGAGTTTTTTTTTTTGGTTGTAGAATTATGTGAAGTTACAAGTGGGATAACATGTCAATTATTGCTGGTGACTCTATGCCAAATGGATTGCTTAAGGCCACTAGTCTATGCTTAGTAGGCAAGCATCCCCTCTGAGTCACCAAGCATGTTGGCCATTTTTACCTCCCATTTAGTCCATCATTGGTAATTGGTCTAAGAGATCTTCAATGGGTTGGATTCTTTAATGTGGGTTAACATGCTTTTTGGTTGGGTCAACATCTCATATTAACTCAATCTCTTCATGAGCTGAGTTGGTTGGGTTCCTTCATGTGCCAAGCTAGTTCAGTTTGTTCATTGATTGGGTTGACATGTTTTTCCTTCATGTGTTGAGTTGCAAGTCAACATGCATTTTCTATTGGGGTTAACATTTTGCATTAGCCATTTTTTCTATTTTGGAGAATGACTTTTCTTGCTTCCACCAAATCATCAAATCGTTGCTACCTCTTCAACTAAACATTGAAGAAATGTGTTGACCAATAGATTCATGCCATGTAACAGATCCTTCTTATGTTGGGCTACTTTCAATCAGATGGTTCTCATATTTTTGCATTGCTTCCCTTTTCTCTTGTGAAGATATGATGATCGTTGGATCTAAAAGCATCTTGTGGGTCTTTTGAGTCCATCTTAGTCGTTTGTGGTTATAAAGGAAGATCTTGGATCTACGGTTGTGTTTTATTCATCTATTGGGGGGATTTTTGTAGCATCTTGGACATCCATATTTAAAATAAGATATACATTGATGGCTCATCTTATTGGGGGAAAATCAATTATATTCCATGTAGGTCAACTCTATATTTTTGAGGTGGGTTAACTAGCGTGTTATCACATCCCATATTTTTTTACAATAGTGTGGATTTATTTGTTGCATCCATGGCACGTTACAAGGACTATTATTTAATGTTAAATGGTATTCTTTGGCCTTATTTGCATGATATTTATGAATCTCCATGCCTCATTAATGATTGTAATGATCAAATCCCATGGGATTTGATTTCTTATGGCTGGGTGCAATTGTTTTGCCCTTCCTATCACTTTATTATAGTTGATTGTATTTTCATGATCAAATTTAGTTCTAATATTCATTTATTGTTGCTCTCTGCAACTTGAATCCATCTTGTGGGGTTTGAACTTTAATTTTAGATCTGCATTATGCCTAATCTATAAAGTCAAGTTGTAGATACTTTTTCTAGGTTCTTCTCTATTTGTATTTTTTAGTAGCATTATGCTCTGCAACTTTTCCTTCCATTAATTAAATCTCTATTCCTTACCTTTTCTTTCCATTTTGTATACTAGTGCATGTATTTTTCTTGTAGTGAATGTTTACTTTCCATTTTCTTGATTCATATGTTGTGTTAAGTCTGTTAACAAGTGCTATATAGTGACGTTCCTTTCCATTCAGCACTTCAACCAATTCCAAACTTGCATGTGGTTACTTGGAGATAGAATAGAGCCAAGACTAGTGTATTATTGGCTTTCATTGATGTGTAGTGCATCTATAGGCAAACTTATAACCACTATTTCTATCTCAGTGCATCACCCCCTTTCCCTTTCTACATTTTAATTTATGCATTCCTTCTCCCTTTTCCTCTCAAGAAGTAGTTTAGGTGCACCTTGATAGTAAGGAAGTCAGCCTTCTCCAGAGATTTAGTCTCTGAGTGCAAGTCCCACACTTGGAGGTTGTTTCCATGTTACACAAGATTGCCTAGGAAGTAGTTCCTTAGGTTGGGTGCAGATTTTTCTGGCAACAATTATCTAATGAGAAAGGGTTATATTCTCTATCAAAAGGAAATAACTTCTCAACCTACTTTTCCAAATGGATTTAAAAGGTAGAGGATATATCATGAGAAAACACTTGAATTCTCATGTTCATTAGTCCCTTTTGATTTGACAATTCACATTGAATCATAGAATACATCTAAGGAGGCATGGGAGAATCTTGAGAAATTATATGGTAAAACTAATAAGACTAGGGAACATTAGATTGACAATAATTTGATGAATCTTGATCAAAAAAAAATTGAATAAATCTCCAAATGAAGCAACTAAAAAATGGTTAAAATATTACAACATGACCAAGGAGAATTAAAATTGGTACTTAATGTGTTCTCAAATTTTGGTCCTGAGTATTTAATGTTTTTGTTTCTTTCATGCACGTCATCTTTTCATGGGAGAATATTTTGTTGATCCTATGTTTGATGATTTTGCCAATATTCTAATGGAGGAGGAAGAAAGTTAACAATGTAATCAAGTATCCTAAATCATTGTTAATGGTGTCAAGTGCACAAAATAAAAGAAAGGAAACCTAAAATCAAGAAAAGAAAAATGAAAAGAACAAGCTACATAAAGAATAAAATCAAATTTGTGTACATTTTAGAAATTGAACATGATGAGCATTAATATTATTCAAAATAAATTGATAAGATGGAGAATTTTCTTAAGAAGAATCAAATTATTTTTCCTCCCATAAAATGAAAAGGTTCATCTTCTTCTTTATCTTGTTGAAGTTGTTGGCGTGAGTTCAATTGGGTGGATGCTCAATTATAAACCCTCACATCATATAGCTCTTCACTACATAACATGTTATCTCTATTTGAGTTTGGTTAATCACCGCACATCCTAACACTAGCAACATAGATATGTGTGTTTTTAGAAAGGACCCTTGACATGGATGATAGATCACTTTGTAATGTCCTTCATGTGCCTTCATTGTCAACTCATATCTTATCTATATGTGAAATTGGTTATGATGGAGTGAGGAAGAATGTTGACTTTACACCATATTTTATCATAAATCAAAATATTTTCATGAGAAATGTATTATTGTGGTTAATGAGGTTAATCAACAATCTAAAGTCTACACATCCCTCCTTTGGATTATATATATATATATAAAGGCATCTAGAATGGACACTTTTGAGGAGTTTCATTATTATCATTTGAATCTTGGAGTTATTTCAAGATATGTCGATCGATATATTGTGCCATTCATCTAATGTTGCAAGTGATGATGTTTGTGTTACTATTATTTTGGCCATCTTATGATTCAGTATAGTGAGACCCACAATGTCTTTCCAAGATGGCTACTTGATAGGTCAATTCAATTTTTTTTCATTAAGTCTCTCTTTTTATATTTAGGAAACATTATTGATTGAATTCATACTCTCTTTGATGGAGATTTTTCTTCTTCGGATGTTGTGGGGAACACTCTAACACTTATATTCACTCTCTCCAAGATCATTCCTCGTACTTTGGAATGATTGTGAATGCTTTTGAGTAGTATTTGGACATATTTTTGTCTTTAGAGTGGATGTATTTATATTTGGATTTTTTCTACATCGATTTCTAAGATTTTCTAGATCTTCATCTTCTTGAGTATAAAGTAGTATGCCCTATTGGAAGGAGGTATCTTTTAGCATCAATATGGAGACACTTAAGCATATTTTAGATTCTACACACTTCATATGTATTTTCTCATCTTTCTTTTAGGGATGGGAATAGATTATACATAGTATCTTGGTTTTATTTCTTCCTAAGGCTAAGAACATTCTACTAAATGCTAACATATAGGCTAAAAAATATGTCTAATATCAAATATGATTTTTAGATAACTAAAAAGAAATAAAAATTATCCTTAAATTTAATACATTGGATGTTGTAAATTGAGAACTAGTGGCAAATAAATCAAACCAAGCACTCAAATAACTAGGAATCTTTAAAAAATAGATCAATTCTAAAAATGATTACTAAAACTCTACAAAATCTTAAGCCTAAGAAAATGAAAATGACTAACCAATCAAAAACATCAAATTAGCTATACATGACTAATTTTAGTTTCCTAGACATGGACTTGAACAAATAGAAACTGATGTCTAAAAGAAGATATTTTAGCATAAATGTATTTAATATCAAATCTAATTTGTACATAACAAAAATTAAATTAAAAATTTTCCTTACATAAAATACATAGGATGTTATAAATTGAAATCTAGTGGAAAAGAAATCAAAGTGAGCACTAATATATTACAAACTAGGGATCTAAATACTAAGATCTAGTAAATGTTAACATATAGGCTAAAAAATTGTGTCTAATATCAATTTTGATTTGTAAATAATTAAAGAGAAACTAAAATTTTCCTTCTATAAAATATATTAGATGTTGTAAATTGGAATTTGGTAGCAAAGAAATCAAAGCAAGCATTAAAATATTACAAACTAAGAATCTAGATCAATCATAAAAATGATTACTAAAACTCCATAAAGTCTTAAGCCTAAGAAAACAATTCACCAATCAAAACATCAAATTATCTATACATAACTAATTTTAATTTCTTAAAAGTAAACTTGAACAAATAGAAAATGATACCATAAATATGCTAGGATAGGAAAAGTGATCATCTTGTTGGAAGAGAAACATCCATCTTCTTTTGATTGAATATGCTAAACAATGGTTCCTTCAACACGAACCCTAAGAAAATTTGTTAGCAATTGCATGAGATGAGCATGATTTAAATGTGAAGATGAGAGTAAACAATTAATGAGAAATGTGTATACACACACAAACACACACACACACACACACACACACACACACACACACACACATATATATAGTTATAAATATTCATTTTATTCTCTCTTATTTTCCTTTTTTATTCTTTTATGTTGTTTCTTTCTCTTCTCTTATTTGCTTCTTATTCCTTGTTCTTACACTCCTAGTATTTTCAATTTTTTTAATTCTATTTTCTTCTATTGTTATGCTCTCTCATCTTTTCTATGCCTTATTTTACACTTTTTCCTTGTTTCATCCTATTATATTGTAGTTATATATTCCCACATAGCATTGTGTGTGTGTGTATTTATTTATTTATTTATTTATTTATTTATTTATTTATTTATTTATTTATTTTTACTTGTCTATATATGCTTCCCTCATGTGTATGTCTATAGTATCATCACACACTCTCACTCACATATATATAATGTACATATATATACACACACATGTGTGTGTATATCCACTTACATATCTATACATTCAAATATATATGATATGTAAGTATATACATATACGTTTACAAGTGTATATGCATGCATAAATATTTTGTATATTTTTCTAGATTATATTCTTTTTATTTTTTACTAATTAGTTCTTTTGGTATTCTTGTGTGTGTGTGTGTGTGTGTGTGTGTGTGTGTGTGTGTGTGTGTGATATTCTTCTTCTTTTTCATATATTTTGAGATATTTGTAGATATATTTATACTTTTCTTGGATTTATTTTCTTATTTTTCAGCTCTTTTGTTCTACTTGTTCTTTTAGTTTTTTAAATTCTTTTTATCAAATTAGATTCTTGTCTTTTTAGTGTTGTCCCCTACCTTATCTCTCTTCCAACCCACCCCCCACCCACCTTTTGCTTATGGTTTGCTATATTTGCAATATATTATCTTTCTATTCTTCTTATTCTCTTGCATCTTGATGATGGATCATGTAGTTTGATCCAAAAAATTGTTGACAAATTAACTCTACACAATCGAATTGATAAACTAAAAATCATATTTATATGGATTGTAGAAATCTAATAGATCTAAGAAATATCTCATAAATTGTGAACCACAAAGGCTTGTTTCTATTGCCAAAAGATCATGCCAACTTTGATTGGTTGATTTGGCACAAAATGAAGAGCTATCTTTGGATAGAAATAAACTGAATGTCAAATTTTCTCAACATTTGAGAGGAGAAAAACTATATTTTTCATTTCAATTCACTAGAGTGCCATATGTGAGATGTTGAAAGGTTGAACTTCTATTGCAATGCGCTAGAGCCCAAGAGTAATTTTGTTCTATTTAATAGAAACTATGACATCTTCATCAATTATAATTTGAAGTCCACACTATAAGTAGTTTGATTATATCAACTTCTCTTATCTAGTAGCATTTGTTTTAACACCATATTTTTTCAGCAGGAAAAAGAGAAGGGTCAGGGAGATGACGATGAAGGCATTTTAAAGAGGTTTTGATCTTTAACTATCATCATAGTAGAGTTATGATATTAATTTCTAGTATCTTGATAAACTATAAGACTCTCTCATTAGATTATAGTGTTAATAGGAAAAGATGGTTTAATCTTTTGTGTTTGGATAAGTGGGATAGATTTTTAAAATTGAAAAATGGGATTGGTTGATTATGTGTTGTTAATTGGTCATTGTACTAATGGGTTAGCCCATAGTTTTAACTACTTTTAATATCAAAAATAGTAATTTTTTTAACATTCCCCACCTTGATGTCATTTTTTTCTAACTATAATTTTGTCCTTAAAACATGAATGTATTCGCTTACCTTGTCCTTTACTCATAATACTTGTTTGTTAATTTTTTATTTTATTTTTTTTTATTAGTAAATGGTTGAAGCCTTATAATTTATATTAATACCATAAGTAAAATTACAAGTATCTTCATTCAAACGGGCACTAGTAGGAAAGAACAGAGAAGAAATCCTCCAGTCTTGCTCGGGACCAAAGTCTTATATTAATACATAATTGAAGGGGCATACCCCTTTTCCAATGTTACTACTGGCAGTTTCTCTTATATAAGATACAAATATGACTATTTGAATCTTGAGTCCATAGGATACTTTGTATACATTATTGAAGAATATTGAATCATATAGCTTGGATTGATGTTTTTTGTTTGGATGGTAAGATTTTAAGTAGAATACATAATCGATCTTTGCCTTCCTTTTCCATTCTACATACTTGTATAAAAAAAAATTCTAGATGAAAATTTATTAGAAAATTAGCAATAAAATATGCTATTAGAATTCCTTAGGTAAAATGTCTTTTGTAGGACTGAAATATATGCATTATTTTGGGTTAAATAAGACTCTTTGGTGAGACAATTCAAACCTTAAGTCTATGATAGTGCCTTTATATAAGTTTTGATTTTCATGGTAAATCCATTTGTATCTACATTTTTCTTATTACTTACATGATTTGATTAATTGTAAGAGGTTCTTGACTTGTAAATTAGAAAATCAATCTCACCAATAAACATTAATCCTTGTTTTACAGAGTTTTCTATGATCTGTGCATGTAGTCCCTTATTAATTTAGGATATGCCAAAAATATTTTGGTGGAGGAATTCCTTTGCTTTGTAGAATTGTAAGAGATCAAACTAAAGGACTATTAAAATGAAAAAGATACAAGGTATAGATGGGTTTGATAAATTCCAAATAAACGCATACCTAAGTTTAAAAAATTATTTAAACCCACTTAATGTAACAAAAATTATGAATGCACAAGTTGAAGATCCATCCATAATTTTTTATAAATTTTTTTATGTTTGTAAGCAAGTTTTCCATTGAGATTTGGCTTCAATTTATGCTTAATTTAGTATGTCTACCTAGTCTTATAGTATGAAGGCGCAAACTGGTCCCATTGAGATAGGTTTTGAGCTCTTTAGTGGGTGTATTGTAACATGTTAGAATGGGTATGATAAATGTAAGGATTTAGGATAGCTAGTTTATTACGAAAGAGGTGTACCTATAATATATTACTAGATATGGATGAGATTAGACTCTCTTTGATAATATATCTATGTCATATTCCCCTTGATTTTCTAGAAGGCTTTCTTTTGAGTTTCCTTCTCTATAAATATGTTGAATACTAACTTATTCAAATAAGTCAACTAAGTCAAAAATGGGTTTTAAAGTAGAATTTATCCTTCAATTTGGAATTGATCATTTTTTGAGTGCATACAGGGTTATCTCTGAGTCTCCTTTAATTATTAATTTCTTGGTCTCTAGTTCTAGGAAAAGTTATAGTCCTTCCTTAAGGGCTTCCAGTTCTAACATATTATTGGTTAAGTAACCTAGTGATTTTTCTCATCTGATTAGCCATTCTCCATCATCATGTGTTATAATACAACCTAATCCTACTTTTCTTGGATTACCTCTTGAGGCTCCATAAAAATTAAGTTTAAACAAGCTTTTTGGGTGAGGTTCCCATTTGCAATATTTGTGTGCTTGTAGGTTGGTTTTTGTATATAATAGAGGTGGTTCATGAGTTTGTACCATTTTTTTCATCTTTGTGTCCCAGCTCATGAAAGATCCTTCTTCTTCAGGTACTTTCCTAAGATTTCTATTCGTGACTTATGTGATACAAGCCTCTACTTTGTTAAGAAGAGTGGAAAGTTGTAATGTTCTATCTTGGAAGATTCTCCTAATTCTTTCCTTCCAAAATTCCCATAATAAAATTGAAGGTGATATGTTTCATAATTTACTATATACTTTATGATTTCCTTTTGTAGGCCATCTTAGCAGATGATTTGAGAGGGATACTAGGAAAGGGGATTGCCAATTTAGTTTTTGAATGAGTCATTCTCAACATTTTTTGGTGAAAGGAAATTGATATAATAGATGTTCTATAGTTTCTGAAGAGTTCTTACATAAGATGCACCTAGACTGACCTTTGTATCCCATTTTAGTAAATTTATTTGTTGTTAAAATTCTCTTCCATAGCATAGCCCATAAAATGATTCATGCTTTAGGAAGACATGTTGAGTCCCAATATAAATAAAGTGGTAGATTGGTTATTTCCCAATCTTGTGAATTTATTAGGAGGTTATATCCATTTCTGATACTATATTGTCCATCATTTGACGTTCCCCAAATAAGTTTGTCTTGTTTATCCTTATATTTTTATGGTATGTTACTTAAAAATATTTTAAATTCTTCTTTCTCTTGCAAGGTGAGATTGATGTTTTCTAAATATTTCCACTCAAAAATTTCTTCATCATTTTCAACTCTCCTATCTATGTAACAACTGAGTTGTGTACCCCATAACTGGGCTAGGGTATTCTTGATGTTTATAGAGAGGTTACAACTAGTCGAAGAAGGATGACTATTCCATGAGTCTTCCTAGAATAGGGCATTATTTCCTTTATCTATATCCCAGGTTAGATTATTACTAAAGAGGGCAAAAAAATTTATCATGAAATTCTATATGTGTGAGTCCTTTTGAGGATTCTTTATTATGAATAATGATAGTGGCTCTAATTCATTTATATATTTATAGTATAGAATTTTTTCCCATTTACTCTCTTTCTCCTTAAACATCCTCCATATTAATTTTTCTCCTAGAGATTGGTTTTGCCAGCTTAAATTTTTAATTCCTAGACCTCCTAGACTTTTTGGTTTACAGATTGTTTCCCATTTTATTAGGGCTTGTTTCTTTTTATCCTTAGTTCCATTCCAAGAGATATTTTTGAGCTTGGTTTCTAATTTTTTGTTAATTTTTTTGGGTAATGGTAAACATGACAATTGATATGTGGGGATGGTTGAAAGGACTACTCTAATTTTTGTATGTCTATCTACTTTAGTTAACCATTTACCTTTCTAGTTATTCATTTTTCTATCAACTCTATCAAGAATAGGGGTCCATAATTTAGAGTTCTTGGTTTTTTTTTCTAACTGGGCTTCAAGATATTTGCATGGGAATTTTCCTTTCTTGTATCCCATAATCTTGTAGATCTATTTTTCTAGTGTAGGTTTTGTGTTAATAAATAAGATCTTAGATTTCTATGCAAATGCTTCCATGTATCCTTGTAAGAGTGCTTTAAATTTTCATGCCTCTTCTATTGTACTTTTCATGAGTAAACTGGTATCGTCTACAAATTGTTGGTGGGTGATGTACGGGATATTATTGTTCACTATAATTCCTTTAATTTTCCTTTCTATTTATGCTTTTTTTTTAATGTTTCTACCAAAAGCTTCATCCATAATGATAAAGAGGAAAGGTAAGATGGGTTCTCCTTGTCTAATACTTCTTGATATATTGAAGAAGCCTGTAGTATACTATTTATCAGTATGGAGATTTTTGGTCTAGTTATACAGTTGAATATAAGGTTTACCCATTGTCGAGAAAAACCAAAGGTTTTCAAAGTTTTGCATAGAAACCTCCAATCAACCATATCATATGCCTTCTGGATGTCTAATTTTACCAACATGCATTGTTCTTTGTCATTTTGTGCTGAGTGTATAGTTTCTTGGATAATAACTATTCCATCTAGAATTGATCTTTGTAGCAAAAAACAAGTATGTTCCTCAGATATAATTTTTGGGACAATAAGTTTCATTTCATTTTTAGAATTTTAGATAATATTTTGTAGATGGTGTTACAAAGAGCGATTGACCTAAAGTGACTAGGATCCTCACAATTCCCTTTTTTTGGGATGAGAGTTAGGAACATATGATTGATTTCAGTTAGCAACATTCATGAGTTTTTTATTAATTCAATGACTTTACATAGCTATGCCCCAATTATGTTAGATTTTAGTGACTAATCAGGAAATTATTATACATACTTCATAAATTCTTTCAAGCTTGGGGCATCACCCAAAAAAAAAAAATTGGGCCCTATTTTATTAGGATTTTGGGTTGACATGTAATTATTAATTATAACCCTAAAGAGGTAAAAATACTTGTATAAAAGAGCTTAGTGTTAGGGATTATTTCATAGTGGTGATGTAAAAATTGGTTCTTGTAGCGGTATTGAGCTATAAGGGATTATAGATTGTAATCAAGTTGTAATCACTGGATTGTAATAATATCAAACTTGTTGTTTGGTGGACATAGCCTAAGGATTGGGTGAACCACGTTAAATCTTGGTGTCTTGTGTTCCTTTTTGCGTGATCTATTATTTTTTAATATTGGTTATATTTGCATGTAATTCCTAACAAGTGGTATCAGAGTTAGGTTGTTTTTTAGTTATCCTTTGTAGGAGGGTCTCACAGTTGAGTGGGAGCAATGGAAAATGAGGGTAAGCTGAGGGTTGATAGGTTTAATGGGTAGAACTTTCAATTATGGAAGATGCAAATGGAAGACTATCTTTAATAGAAGGATTTATGGAAGTCGTTGGAAGGAAAAACCAAAAATCAAGGATCTATTTCAAATGATGAATGGGATCTTTTAGACAGAAAGGCACTTGGAAGCATTTGATTATGCCTGGCACCCTCAATGGCATTTAATATTACAAAAGTGAAGACAACAGAAGAATTGATGCAAACCCTAGTGAAACTGTATGAAAAGTCCTTCACTTCAAACAAAGTATTTCTCATGAAGTATTTATTTAATATAAAAATGGAAAAAGGTAGATCTATTGTAGATCATTTAAATGAGTTTAATACTATTACTAGTCAATTATCTTCTATGGGTATCAATTTTAATGAAGAAATTAGGGCTCTCTTGATTTTGTGTTCTTTGCTTGAAAGCTAGAATGGCTTGGTAATGGTTGTGAGTAATTCTATTCTTGGATCTAGTACCCTAAAATATGATGATGTGATCGGTGTTGTTTTGAGTGAGGAAACTCGTAGGAAAAGCTCAGGTGGATCTACATCAAGAAGTGCTTTGAATGCACAAAGCAGAGGCAGAATGACTCAAAGAGGAAGTAATTTCAAAAATCATGGGAAATCAAGAGGAAGGTCAAAAAGGAGGAGGTCTCAATTGAGAGGACCAAACAACTGCTGGTATTGTGGGAAACTAGGGCATAAAAAGAAAGATGTTGGAATTGAAAGAAAAATGAAGGAGATAAACTAGATGGAGACAAGGAGGCAAATGTGGTAAGTAACAAATCCAAAGATGATGTTTTGCTTCTATCTTTAGAAAGTGTTGATGATTCATGGGTTTTAGATTATGGTGCATCATTTCATGCTACACCTCATAGAGGTTATTTCCTTGATTATGTCCAAGGGGATTTTGGACTTTTTTATTTAGGGGATAATGAACCCTGTCAGATTGTTGGAAAGGGAAAATTTAAGATTAAGTTTTAGAATGGGAATCATTGGCTACTACATGAGGTAAGACATGTTCCAAGGCTGAGTAGGAATCTAATTTTAGTAGGGAAACTCGGTGATGAGGTTTGTGTAGTTACTTTTAATGATAAAAATTGGAAGGTTTCAAAAGGTTCCCTTGTAGTAGAAAAACATGTGAAAGTAGGCACCTTATAGCTTTGTATAGGTCATATTGTTCCTTCTACTTTAATTGTTTCATAGAAAAGAGAATGTTCAGGAACAGTTGCTTTAGTTGAGTGGGGAGAACAAATAGCTTTTGTAAATTTTGATACAGCACTGTGGCACAATAGACTTGGGCACATGAGTGAGAAAGGTATGAAATTACTTCATTCAAAGAAAGTTTTATCAGGTCTAAAATGTGCAAATATGGATTTCTATGAAAGTTGTGTGAATGGAAAACAAAAGAGAGTGAGTTTTGTGAAGATTTGGAAGGAAAACAAAAAGGAGAAATTAGAGCTTGTGCATACCAATGTATACAAGATTGGCTCAAGTATCCTCCCTTGGTGGCTCTCATTATTATGTTACATTCATTGATGATGCAACTAGAAAAGTATGGGTTTATTTTCTTAGATAGAAATCTTTTAAGAAATGGAAATGCTTGGTTGAAAATGAGACTGGTAAGAAATTAAAATGTCACAGATCTGATAATGGTGGTGAGTATTGTAGTCATGAATTTGAAGATTATTGCTCCACTAATTATATTCATAGGAAGAAAACTATTCCAAGGACTCCACGAGAAAATGGAGTGGTTGAACACATGAACAGGACTATAATGGAGCGTGCAAGGAGCATGAGGTTGCATGTTGGGTTTCCCTTACACATGTGGGTGGAGGTTATCAATATTGTTGTATATTTTATTAATGGAGGTTCCTCACTCCTTTGGGTTGTGGTATTCCAGAGGAAGCATGGACTGGTAAGAAGATGAGTTATTATTTTCTCAAGACCTTCAGTTGTGAAGCTTTTTCTCATATAGATTTTGAAAATAGAACCAAGATGGAAGCTAAGTCAAAGAAATGTGTATTTGTTGGATATGGCATTAATGAATTTCGTTACAGGCTTTGTGATTTTAAAAATCATAAAATTCTAAGAAGCACGGATGTCATATTCAATGAGAAAGTGTTGTACAAAGATCTATTGCAACAACATGAGAAGAAAGAAGATGATTATGTAGTACTAGATGATACTCTAAAAGATGATGTTCAAGCCATTCCTCATGATGTGCAAAAATCGCAACAACAAATACCATGCACACCAATGAATGTTAGACAGTCAACAAGGCAAACTAGACCTCCACAAAGATTTTCTCCCTCTTTGTATTCTATTTTATTAACAGATGTTTGTGAACTTAAATTTTATGATGAAGCTATGTAGGTGGATACTAAGATTTAGTGGGAGTCTACAATGAAAGATGAAATGGACTCTTTGTTGAAGAATAAGACATGGGATTTATGCAAGTTGCTTGTAGGTAAAAGAGCATAGAATATGTGGGTTTACAAGTTAAAAGAAGAGGATGGAGGTGAGAAAAGATTTAAAGTCAGGTTAGTTGTAAAATAATTTGCACAAAAAAGGGGCATTGATTTTGATGAGATATTTTCTCCTATTGTTAAGATGACTTCTATCCATACTGTTTCAAGGATTGTGATTACTAAAGATTTGCATTTAGAGTAGCTTGATGTTAAAATAGCCTTCCTTCATGGTGATTTGGATGAAGAGATATATATGGCTCAGCCACAGGGATTTGAGGTCAAAGGTAAAGAGAACATAGTGTGCAAATTGAAGAAAAGTTTACATGGCTTGAAACAAGCACCTCAGCAATAGCTGAAATTTGATAGTTTTATGCATGAGCATGGATCCAATAGGTGTCATTTAGATCATTGTGTTTATTTTAAGAAGTTGGATGATGACAGCTACATTATTTTATGTTTATATGTTGATGATATACTTGTAGCTGGGTCTAACATGGATCATATTATGGGGCTAAAATGCCAGTTAGCACATGCATTTTCTTTGAAGGATTTGGGGGCAGCAAAAAAAATCCTTGGTATGAAGATTTGTAGAGATAGGAAGAATAGAAAATTGACACTATCCCAGGCTAATTATGTTGAGAAGGTTTTGCAATGTTTCTCTATGGAGAATGCTAAAGTTGTCAGCACACATTCACCTAGTCATTTGAAGTTGACTAAGGAATTGTGTCCCAATACACAAGAAGAGGAGGATAAGATGTCCAAGGTATCATATGCTTTAGCTATAGGAAGCTTGATGTATGCTATGGTATGTACAAGGCCAAATATTGCACATGCAGTGGGAGTTGTTAGCAGGTATATGAGTCATCTAGGAATTGAGCATTGGAATGTGGTCAAATGGATTCTCAGATATTTGAGAGGAACATCCAATAAGTCTTTACACTTTAGGGGGGCTCTACTACTGATTTACAAGGCTATGTTGACTCAAATTTGGTAGGGGATATTGATACCAGGTGGAGTACTACAAGTGATATCTTTACTATTGGTGGGGCAACCATGAGCTAGGTTACTAGGTTATAAAAGGTTAATGATTTATCCACTATAGAGGCAGAGTATGTAGCTACTATAGAGGCAGCCAAGGAGACTATATGGCTTCAAGTCCTCTAAGAAGAATTGGGACACCCTCAGAAGGATAATTATTTTTTTATAGATAGTTAGAGTGCCATTCATTATGTAAAGAATTCAGCTCTACATTCAAAGACTAAACATATTTAGTTGTGGTACTATTTCATTTGATCAGCTTTTGAGGATGGACAATTAAAGTTGGACAAGATACATACAGATGATAATCTAGCAGATATGTTTACAAAGGTAGTAACAAGGGAGAAGCTAAACTCCTCTTCAACTTTGGTTGGTCTTCTAGATTGAACATGAATAAAAGAACAACAAAATCCAGGGTGGTTTGATCTAGTGGGAGCCTCATGGAGTAATGGCATAGCTACTGAATCAGTTTCCAAGTGGGAGATTGTTGTTTAGTGTGTAGTCTGATCAGTCCCCAAGTGGAAGATTGTTAGATTGTGGTGATTTATTAGGAAAGTACTATACATACTTCATAATAATAAAAATTGGGCCCTATTTTATCAAGATTTTAGACCAACATGTAATTATTAATTATAACCCTAAAGTAGTAAAAATATTTGCATAAAAGAGCTTAGGGTTAGGGATTGTTTCACAGTAGTGATCTAAAAATTGGTTCTTGTAGTAGTATTGAGCTGTAAGGGATTACGAATTGTAATTAGGTTGTAATCACTAGATCATAATAATATCATACTTGTTTTTTGGTGAACATAGCCCAAGAATTGGGTGAACCACGTTAAATCTTGGTATCTTGTGTTCTTTTTTGTGTGATCTATTATTTTTTGATATTGGTTATATTTGCATGTAATTGTTATTTATGTTTGTGGTTTAATCCTAACAAATTATATCCCAACATTTTTGAAAGAAGAAGGCTTGATATCCATCTGGTCCTAGAGATTTATTTAGATGCATTTTAAATAAAGTTCTTCTAATTTATTCTAATGATATAGGTGAATTTAACATTTTGTTATATGCTTCTATAACCACTTTTTTGATCGAGCTAAGCATATCATTTTGAGCTTTTAGTTAGATGAATCCGTGTCATTAAGGATTTTTTAAAAGTATTCCACGAATGATATTTTATTTGGATCATCCTCTATGATTCCATGATTATTTTTAACTTTAGTTATTATATTTATGTTTCTATTATTTAAAGTGATGTTATGAAAGAATTTTGTATTACAGTCCCCTTATTCTAGCCATGTTTCTTTTGATTTTTATTTACAAAATACTTCTTATTTTTCCAGGATGATGACTTGTTTTCCTAATAGTTCTTTTTCTTTTAATTATTTATCATAGTCCATTCCATGTTCTATAATTTCTTCATTTAGATTTTTTAACTCATCTTCTTTTTCTAAAATTTCTTTGAATGTGTTTTTGAAGTGAATTTTATTCCATTTAAGAATAGTCTATTTTAGCCATTTTAATTTAGATAGAAAGGAAAATATTTTTGACCCTTCAAATGAACCTTCAATCCACCATTTCTTTTTGTTTTCCATAAATTCCTTATCTAAAAACCACATTTTTCACATTTGAAGGGATTTCTTATAGGTTTCATTTTTTCAAAAAATTAATATGATTGGGTAATGATTAGACCCTACATTAGGTAATATTCTCACATGAATGATAGCATTCAGTGTACTTAAGTATCCTTTGAGCATGAATCTATCTAGTTTTTCTGCTATATTGTAAAACTCGATCCTTCTATTATTCCATGTGAAAACTCCATTGATGGTAGGTATGTCCATTAGATTATTTTCCTCTACCCACTCCTTGAAATCTATTGATGTCTGTGAAAGATTTTGTATTCCCCCAGATTTCTCGTTTAGGTTCAGAATTGTGTTAAAGTCCCCACCAAGAAGGAAATTGTCTCTAGGAGTGTCCTCCATGAATTCACTTATTTCCTTACATTGTTCATTTTTGTTTGCTAATAGGTTGCAGCCATATAATTCTATGAGTATTAGCTTGTTGGTAAATAGATTTGTTCTTTCAAATTATTACTCTTAAATGCCCAATTTAGAACAATATCTGATCACAAATAGTTGAAAAGCTACTTATGGATGATTTTTATTTCCTCTGAATTGGTAGGTACAGCTCCCTGAAAGAGATTTGCCATGAATTCTATTTTCTTCCTAAATTACTTCGAGGTATGTTCTTAACCTAAGAACAGTAGAGGTATAACCAAGCTAAACCTAAATAGAATCTAACTCAGGCAAATAGAAGTTTATTAACACCAAAATGGTTTTATACACTCACACATCTTATGAATTCATAAAACTTATCTGAACAACAATGAATACTAAACTAAACAAATTCGAATCTAAACTTTGATTAATAATTTGAAAACATTGAAAGGATTTCTCTTTGAATGAACAATAACAGCACCTATTACGCTCATTTGTTGCCTCAAAATAGGGGAGGTAAAACTTTTTTTCTCCCTTGTCTCAATTCAAACAAAAGAGAAAGCGTAAACTAACTATATATCTACTGGAACAAAAAATGATTAATATAAAATACCATTTAATTATCTCTACAACAAAGAGTACTTCATAGCCAAAATATTTTGACCTTCATTAATCTTTTAATTTCATACATATAGAGTTTTTGAGATGACCATTACAATGGAATCTTAATCAGTTCATCTTCTAAGGATGACAAATGGCAAGGTGCCAGTTTGTCATATTACAAAATTACAAAAGAAAACAAAAAGGGGGCATAATATGAATCATTTAGACTTCTTCCCCTTTTAGGTTTTCACCCCATATGCTTTAGCAGCAACCATTATTGGGATTAGCTCTTCGTGGTTGGGCATGTGTATATTAGTGAATCTCAAAAGCCATTTTGAATGCTCCCTCGCTAGCTCCTTTATAGCATTCAACTAGTCTGGCAACTTCTTCATGGCTAAATGTATACAACCACTAAGCTCCTAGAGTTCTGAGATTCTATTTTGATTACTGGAAGTTACTTCGGATAGATAATCCAAAAATGTAGAGAAGTTACTTTTCATTACATCCACTCCAATGAGAGCCTTTCCTTGACCACTGGTTTTTGAATCAGCATCTAGTCCTCTCATAAGCTTGAATCCTCTATCTTGAGTCTTCTTTACTTTACTCTTTGTTTCCTTGAGTCCCTTCTCAGGTACCTGAATCATTTCTAGCTTGAATTGCATACTTTGGAGCCATTCAAATAGAGGTTCATTTCCTTTCTTCAAAATCTTTGCTTCAATTGCTTCTTTTGGTTTCATCTGGATGATCATCTTTAAAAGGGAGATGCATTCATCACATCTGACCCTTTCTCCAACTAGAGTATTACTATTAGACAATATGTTATCCTTTTTTGTCTCCAATCTGAGGATATTATTTCCAATTTGATCAATAAGAGAAGCTCCTTCTAATTTGAGTCTCTCGATCCATTCTCTACCAATCTGGCTAGAATGTCTACCTCCCTGGAGTTGGGAAATGAAGGCTTGCACTTCACTTGCACTAGGAGTTTGGGTCACAGACATACCAAAAATAGTTGTTAGTGGAGTGACTAGTTGCCTGATAAATTTTTTCAATTCTTCTATCTCAGCTTTCATCTTGATCTTTGACAATTTGAGACTTTCCAATTGTCCTTCTATCACTTCATTACTTGATCTCCACAAGCCAACTTTTGTATCATGTCTGGCTTCTCCAAGATCAATTGAATACAGATTAAAATCATCAAGTTTCATATCCTCAATTCTCCCTCCTTTGTTTGGCTTGGCTATTTCCATTGTCAAGTGCCCTATTTTTGGATCTTGCCCAAGTATTGACAAAGTCTTTTTCTTCTTGACCTTTTTCAACGTAGTCTCAGAATGAATTGCGAGAGATATAGTGTCTTTTGCAGAAACACTTTCATCTTTTCTCTTTATTTTCCTTTCCAAAGTATCTTCTAACCAAGAATCAGTTCCTATCACTTTGGAAGTTGTTCCAAGTGATTCAATACTGAACATTTTCTTCTTTACCAGAGTCATTGTTATAGCAGTTGAAGAGAAATGATTCTTTGAATCCTCAGAGATGAGTCTAGAAGAAGTCTGGCCCTTCTCCATTTTTTAGGTCTTCTTCATCTCCTTGTCTAACTCAGTATACTCGTTGCTGGTACTCTTTCCATCTCCTAGGTCTACTATCTGTATAGTGGAACCACTTGGCTTCAAAAGTGAAGCACTTGCTAATGGCACAGGGCTATGGTGAGGAGATGGAATTGGGGTGGTATGTGGAGAAGGAACAAGGGTAGTGTGAGCAGATGGAACTTGAGTAGTATGAGGGGAAGGTACCAGAGTAGGGGCACTATCCTTTGGTTCTTCTGCCTTCTCTTTAGTGCTAGTTTGGGTTCCTATGACTGGCAAGGAACCATCATGATAGGTTTCAGCTATAGGAATGTTCTTTTCTAGAGGTTGATCATCTCCACCTATAGGTTGAGCTGGCCCTTGAGGGGAAGCTATGGTCACACCCATTGTAGCACTCTAAGATGAAGTAGGTGTTGTAGCTACCAAACAAGCTTGAGTGGCTGCATCTTTTCTCTGACTCTTCTTGGTTGTCCACTCATCCCATTTGCCCATTCTTTTGATGATCCTGGCCATCATGATATCAAGATTCTCTTACACATCTACATATAGTTCAAAACTAATAGGAATCCCCCTTAACTTGGTCAAATATGTATTGATATACATATTTTGACCATCATCCTCTAATCCTTCAACATCAAGATCAATGTCATATGTTTTCACTTATTCCACCATGAGCCTGGTGAAAGCACGACCTCAACTCTCCAACTCATCTTTGCAATCTACTCAATAATCCTCTATAGTGGTGGCATGCTTGATCATGCTCCCAATTTGTAGCACCTCTCTCACATATCCATTTGGATCGAACATGGGTCTCACAACCTCATATTCTTCCAATTTGTACTTATTCTCGAATTCCTTGAGCATGTTTTTGGCATCAGACCAAGACTTGCAACTTTAATCCCCCACATTCATGGGGAATTCATACCCTTTCTTCCTTAAATTGGCCCTCAACACATTCACCTAGATAGCTTGTCTTACGATCTCTATCAGCATGATCATGTTGCTTGGGTATCTGGGTAGCTTCAAAGGAAATTCGTTGAAAGTGTAGACACCTAAATCTGATTACACCACTTTGGTAATCCTATTTAGCTATCTCTAAAGGAATAATTAATTAAATTCTTATTTAATTAATCCTTTTCCATCCCCTGGCTAATTAATTTAATTAATCATCTATAGTCCTAATTGATAAATCAAATAACCCATCATTTATGAATTAAATCCTATTCTCCTATCTAATTTCAAAATCCAAATTTATTAAAATCACTTTAATAAATAAAACCCTCAAATCTAATAGCCCCTAACCTATCCTAAATCCTCCATTTAGCCTAATCCACCCCATCCACCCATACTAACTAAGCTTAGCCACTAACTCACCCACCCTCATGAATGCCATCCACTTGCACATCTCTAACATCCCTAATCTAATCCTAACCCAACCCTAATCCAACCTGTAATCATTTGCACAATCCTAAACAAGCTTAATACTTTCCTAAGCCAAGCCAAAGTCTTCCCTCAAAATATCCCAACCACCAAACCATGAATGCTCTTACAAAGCCATAAAAGACTCTTACAAACCCATTCATTTCTCTTACAAGCCATTATGAGGGTCTTTAAGGCCTTGAGCCTCCTTTGTTGACTCATCCTTGCCCTTTCCTCCACCCACTCACCCTATGACATGTGTCACTCCCTGATTGGTTGTAAGGAAGCACAATCCATGTGCTCTCCTCTCATGCAATCTGAGCCCTCCATGAGCTTTTCCTCATCCTTGCATCTTAGCCCTCAAACCCTCAAGCCCTTAGCCTATAAATTGAATCCCCTCCCAATCCATTTTAGTCACAATCCATCAAGTAAAGTTATAATGCCATTTTGAGAATAAGTTTTACATCTACATCCATTATCCACACCAAAAATCCCAAATCCACCTCCATTGAAGCATTTTTAAGCTTGAGAATACATCCTAAATCCATATCAAAGGACACATCTACTAATCAACTAATCATCCTCATTGAGAGAGCCTATCCATGGCTCATATTCTCATTTGAGGACCTCACTTTGTCTCATCTAAAGTTTATACTAGTTTTGTTAGTTAATGCTTTTTTTTTTAAAATACATTAGTGTTTCTTGCTAACATATTAGTGTACACAGAAAGATGCAAGACACAAATATGAGAAGGATGAGAATTGAATAAATTAGTTACCAAACTGACTAATGGTTGCCATTGCTTCTAGGTTGAACCTCCTCTCTGGGCATCCTTGGAGATCCCTACAAATCCTCATTAAAAACAAGTCGTTAACTCTTACATACTCTACATAGCTATTCTGTAACTGCAAGCACAGATAAAATTCATAACTTTTCACATCATCAAGAAAATTCTCTAATCTGGGAAGGCCTAGTCACAATTGCAAAAAGGCTAACATGTAAATCAAGAAAGAAGACATGTGTAAGGTATTGTAAAACTTTGTCACACTGAGGGCTCTAGACAGATGCTTGCTTACCTCATATGCCTAATCAACATAATATGTATCTGAGCAAATGATTTGTACCAAAAAGAAATATTGTTCTATGAAATTGAGTGCTTCTACCTCACCTTTGAATTGATGCAAAAGAACAAGAATGTCCACAATCTCAAGCTTGAGATCGGTGCCAAAAAGAGTCTTAGGAACCTTACTCTTAGCTCCTCGTGGCTTTTGGAACCAAGACCTCATAATTTCCTTCTTTCACACCATCTTCTTCAAGGAGAACTCGGACATGGCTCCTCCTATTGTCAATTCAGAGAATTCTTCTTGCTCTAGAATTGAAGCCAATTTACTATAGTTTGTCAGTCAATTGAGATCAAAACTATATGATTGGTCAACAAAATTTGTTCAATGTCTAGATTGTAGTGGTTAATACATTCAACAATAAGCTTGAGAGCTTGAACTGCCACTAGAAACCCAACTCCTTCCACTAGCCCACTTCCTCTAAGTTTCTCTATTATTGGGTGAATTGGCTCTGTCCTCAGCCTCCTTCGAAAATCTTGCATGTCAAAGAAATAGAGAAAGGTTTCTATAACACTCTGTAATGTTGACTTAATCCCATTTAGCCCATTGAAACTAGCAAATCTAGTTGCCATCTACTCTAAGATAGAGATGAATTGAAATCTTAAAATTGAAGGCAGTGCAGAGAGTAGAACTTGGAAAATGTGAGAGCTTTGAAATCACTATTAAATTCAACAACATAATAGTCCAATTAAGAAAGTAGTAGTTTGAAAATCTATTTTGTTCATCTCTATATAGAAATCCTTAATTCACCCATTGATCTTCAAGATCTGTGCCACACGAGTGAATTAAAGGATAAATCCGTTAGGTTAGTAAATGTGGGGGTTTCTAACAGATTTTTCCCTATCTTTTCACTACTTTCATTTGTCCAACAATAACTTTCTTTTATTATAGACTTACTCTCCCATTTTTCACTAAGTTTCAAAAAATTAAGAACATAGTACTCCGAAAAGAAAAATTTGCTCAGTCAAATTTTTCTTAAGATACCTTCCCAAATGTGATTAAATTGCTTCCATTATCATTTTTCAACATCTTGTGATCAATTTATGAACCCAACATGCTTGCAGAAGTATTTTTCAATAGATGCAAAAAATTGCCTTCTAGGGTCGAAAACCCACAGAGGAGAAAGTAATTTATGTTTTTCCACCCTTGTCTTTATTTTCACTTAACCCTTTATGTCAATGCATCTCCAAGCTTCAAAGAATATAAAAAGGGCTACGAAAGTAAAAAAGGAACCCACTTACTTGCTTTTCTCTCTTACAAATGCCTTTGTCGAAAAACTAACTTCTTGGGTCAAAAACCTGCTACGGAGAAGTTACTTCAGAGTTTTCTCCCAAATGTTATTCTAATCATTGTAGTGAATTCTAAGTGACTCCCAAGGTAGAATATTGCAATGTAGGGACAATCTATCCATTAAAAAAACTCATTTCTTCCTTGCTTTAGCTTATATACCTCATTTGTTGACCTCTGCAGAAAATCACCTTCGCAGGTCAAAAACACACCGAGGAGAAGGCAATGTTGGGTTTTCTACAAAATTCATTTTGTTTATGTGCAAACTACAATGAGCCATGATAAAGTTCATCCTTAGAGATGACTTTGTGAAAATCATTATATGACTCAAGAATCTCCATCGAATAAGGTCCTAGACTACCCACAAAAATCATGACAACAAGGAAAACCCACCTGGTTATGTAATGCGGGGGAAGAGGAAAGATGAAAACCTGATGGAGAAACTTTTCACTTGAGGGGAAAGAAACTAGACTTTGACCTAACCAGACTAAACTAAGACACAAGCTCATTTTCCACTTTGCAAAATGGGTATAGGATGAAAAGTGGGGCAACAACTAGCTCTGATTGGGGACTTGGGTTGAGCATAACCAAGCAAGGAACTCAAAATCTTTGGTTTCGCAAAGAAGGTAAAAGGTAGCAACACACAAAACAAAAATGAGGCAAAGAACAGGAGAAAAAAGGAAAGGAAAAAAACTAACTAGGAAACACAAGAAGACACTAAACCTAACTATAATACAATATAGGGGTTACCTATTCTCAATTAGCAATTTGATAAAGCTTCAGATCCTGACCATTATAGGTTAGGGGTAGTACTTTTCCATCTTCATACACCAACTTGAAAGAATTATTTTCAAATGCCTAATGAATTATGAATGGGCCTTTCCATAAAGTTTCAAACTTCTTATGCATTCCTTTTGGAGCACTACGCTTATCACAGAGTACCATAAATTTTTAGGGTCTTGCTTTCTTATCAAATAGATCCTTCACTCACATCTAGTGTTGTGCAATGTGATCTACAATTTCTTCCTTTTCCTCTTCAAGTTTTCTCAAGTATAGGATCCTCTTCTCTAGACCATCTTTATAAGCATCATCTTCGATCACTATTCTAAGTTTATTTGTGGCTAGTTCTAGAGGTAAGGGGAGATAAACTTTAGTCCCACAAACCAATTCAAAAGGAGATATGTCGATTTCCCTTTTAGGTGTCACCTTATCTGCCCAGAGCACCTCATGAATCTTTTTGTGCCAAGTCTTGTGATTATCTGAAACCAATTTCTTAACAATATTCATCAGATTCTTATTGCTAGACTCAGCTAGACAATTTCCTTGAGGGAAATAATCAGATGAATGACCAATGGTGATCCCATACTCAAAGAAAAAATTGGTAATTTCAATTGAAGAAAAATAACATGCATTATCCATCACTAATTTAATAGGGACACTGAACCTGACCAATATGTTCTCCTTTATGAATTTGCACACCACTTCAGAAGTAGTTTTCTTGGTAGCCATCACTTCTACCTACTTAGTCAAGTAGTTAGTCACAGTTATTACATATTGGTGACAAGCATTGGATGCAGGAATAATTAGACCAATGAAGTTGAGACCCCATTGTTGAAAAGGTCCTTCGATGATGATAGGTCTCAATGGAAAAGTAGCTAACTAAGGGCATCCAGAGAACATCCTGCACTTCTTGCATTTTGTTGCCCATGCATAGGCATCTTTAAACATTCCAGGCCATCAATAACACTACCTTAGTATTTTAAAAGTTGTGATTGAAGATGAGAAATTTCCTCTAGAAGCTTCATAATGAAACGTTCTTAATAGCTTTTCTTGTTGTTGCTTGTCTACACACCTAAGGAAAGTGTCATCAATGGCTCTCTTGAATAGTTTACCATCCCAAATCGCATACTTAGCTGCTTTTAGTTTAAGATATCTTCATTTTCTTGTAGTTAGGCCCTATGGACATTCACCATATATCAGTAGATAAGAAATATCTTCAAACCATGAATCATAGAGGCCTACAGCTAACACCAACTACTTCTCTCTTGATTCTTCTGATTCTTTTGTTATCTTGTTTTCTACAATCATCTTGCACAGAGCATTTCCCATTATTAGCTTGGTAGGCTTGATTTCTATGTCATACTCTTGTATTTTCTCTACCCATGCTACTTTGACATTACAACCTACATCTTGCTACATCAGCACACTCTTTACTGCTACATCTAGGACAAAGGGTACGGAATACAAATGCAGGATATAGAATCAAAAAAAATTGAGGGCCTTAACCACCACAAAAGTGTGCTTTTCAATTTGTGATTATTTTAGCTCATGACTCTTCAAAGGTATGCTCATGAAAGCTATTGGGTCATGTACCCCTTCATCATTTTCTTGCATAAGTATCACCGATAAAGTATGTTCAAAAGCGTAACAATAAATGATAAAATCTCATTTATAATTTGGATGACATAAAATCGGGGCATTAGCAATTGTAGTCTTTATATCTTGAAAAGTTCACCTTTTCGCCTCATTCCGTTTGAAATTTGAATTCTCTTTCATCATATCCACTATATGCTTAGTGGTTTTCACGAAATTAGCATGAACCTTCTGAGGAAATTCACTTGCCCAAAGAAAGATTTAACTCCTATTTTGTTTGAAGGCAAGCTTAATCTCTAAATGGCTTCCACCCATTCAAGGTCAATTCTAATGCCCTCCTGGGACACTATATGATATAGGAGTTTTCCTTCTATTCCATAGAAAACTAATTTCTTGGGATTGATAGAGATCCCATGCTCTTTGCATCTCTGTAAAACTTTCCTCAACTCTTCCATATGATCTTTTCTCTTTCTCGAGAACATAGTGAGGTCATCTAGGTATATAACTATGATTTGGTCCTTTAAATTAGAAAATGTCTTGCTCATACATCTTTGGAATGTAGCTCCAACATTGATGAGCCTAAAGGGCATTCTAAAATATGCAAATGTACCCCAAGGAGTGGTGAATGCCATCTTATGTTGATCTTTCTCTTCTAGTTTGACCTAGTTATAACCTGAGAAACCATCAAGCATAGACATCATTTTAGATCCCGCCACCATTTGTAGTAGGTAATCCATGTTAGGAAGAGAAAATTTATCTTTAAGGGATGCTTGGTTCAAGTTGTGGAAATCGACACAGATTCTTATTTCTCTATTCTTCTTTCTAACGGGTACTATATTGGTTATCTAGGTGGAATGATGAACAGGATAAATGATCCTCACTTTTAATATTTTATCTACCTCCTGAAAGATGGCATCTACAACTTTAGGATTGTAATTCCTTTGTTTCTATCAGAAAGGAACTACATCAAGCTTCAATGGAATTTGATGTTTTACTTTCCCATCTCTATAACTTTTCAAATCTTCATAACTCCAGGCAAAAAAAATTTATATTCTATGAATAGATTTCTTGCGGCTTCTTTTTCTTTAGGCGAACAACACTTCCCAATATTAATCATTCTGGGATTATGAATATCTCCAATGTTTACTCCCTCATATTCACCCATAGTAGGCCCCTTTTTTGCCCTCTTTTGCTTTATGTAAGCATCATGTCTATTAAATAGTTTTTCCAAAGCCACAAAATATGGGGGAATAATATTACCTTTTAGCTAAACTTCTCCATTTTGATTCTATTTCTTATTTACATCAGAGCTCTCATGATCACTTCCACTAGATTCATGTTCAAAACTAGACTTATCATTTTCTAGGAACAACTTCAAACTCTTATCATCACTGAAGACTTGCCAGAATTTTGTGTTATCTAGAATAGTAGATCGATACACAATTTTGATCTAATACTTCTTGCCTTTGAAATCTGGATGAGGAAGTAATAGGGAGGTAGAGACTGTAAGGGAAATGGCCTTGGTATTCATCTCTCACGGAACTGCTTCAATAGAGAAAGCATCTAGGCCTTCTATCTCGTTCCAAACTCTGTTTCTATAATTCTTCAAGTTGTGATTTTTCACAAAATATTCTCCTTTTACTTGTTTCACAATAAGCTCTGCATCACCTTGAGTTTTTATGATCTTTACCCTTCTTTCTTTTGTTGCTATTATCCCCAGTAATAAGGC
Organism: Cupressus sempervirens; assembly: GCA_028749045.1. Classification (NCBI taxonomy): domain Eukaryota; kingdom Viridiplantae; phylum Streptophyta; class Pinopsida; order Cupressales; family Cupressaceae; genus Cupressus; species Cupressus sempervirens. The sequence goes on from CM053786.1 coordinate 26,517,331, forward strand.
CTCATATTCTATAGTGTTGTTCATATTCCCAAATTCTAATTTGAAAGCCATAGGTTTAGGTTCTCCTTCCAGGGATATCAATACTACACCTGCTCCAAATCCTGAAGAGGCACAGCTTCTATTGAATTCAAGTGTCCATATGCCTAATGCATCTTTGTTTTCATTAGCAACCTTCTCACTTTGACTCTCATATATTTGTTCATCTGGGCCTTCTTCAGTAAACAGAATATGGTTGTTGAATTCCAACTCTTGATATAGAATCTAAGCTTTAGGATCATCTAATTTAAAAACTGTGAACTTTGCCTTTTCTTCAGGTTCTAATTTGACTTTCTTATTCCCAATAGGTATCACTACTTGAGACCAGTCTAGCTTTATTTCTCCTCCTAAATCTTGACAAAAACTTCTACTTAAAAGAAGTCCATAGCTCGTTGGAATGTCAGCTACCAAAATAGTCAATAGGAGCTTCTTTTCTAGATGTGAAGCTAAGGCTACCTAAGTGTCTTTAATCTTCTCAAGTAAGGGAACTTTCTTAGCATCCATTGAATAGCATCTTCCATGCACTTTGGTGAGATTGAGACCCAAGGCTTTGGCTACGAAATAAGGCATAACGTTATCTAATGCACTCGAATCTATTATACAATTACTAAGTTTACATCAATTGATATGCAATGAGATATAAAAAGGCTCAGGCTTTTGCCTAGGAGATGTTGTTAAGACTATAGAATCTTCTTGATTAAACAAACCAGATGTCAAGGTTTCATCCTCTTTCTCAATTGTTACATTATAATTCACATCTAATGTGTTTCCTTTACACTGGTCTACCAATCTTTTTAGCTTAGAAGGGTGTGACTTTAAATAATCAATACTAGAAATTTGAATTTTTGATTCCTCAAAGAATTGAATGAAATCAAAGGATGTTTTTTCCTTACCCATTTGTGAAGTAGATGCTCCTTGATCAATATGTACATTACTTGTTGAAGGACTGGAGTCATTTTTGTGAGTGTGACTAGAGGATTGATTCTTTAACCTTTGGCCCCGAGTAAGCACTGTATATGAAGTTCCATTGATGGTTGCATAACATTTACCTTTTGATTCAAAATTTGACTCGTATTCTAAAAATAAATTTCCAAAGTGTCCATTTGAATAGGAATCAAGTTCTAAACAAGGATTCATAGTATTTAATTCATTAGTAGATAACAACTGCATCATACGGGCAGTCTTCGAATAACTCTCACTATCATGATCTGTGGTCAAATGAACAATGCACATATTTCCTTTTTTTAGTGTTGCTTCAATTTGCAACCTAGGTTGTGAACTTGTAAGCTTCAAGAATCTACCCTCGTTGTTCTTTCTTGGTGAATTTTGATAATTTCATTGATAGGAATTACTAAATCCAAGTAATTGCTTCTTTACCGCTACCAGCTCATTTGACAATTTTTGAATCATCTACTTAGATGATGTGGTATTACTGGAACTTCCTTTAGTTTTAAGTTCTCATTTTCATTTTCCCACAGAAATCAAATCATCTTCACATTCAATTGTTTTCTTTTGTGCGTTAGCTAGATCTGTGGGATGTGCTCTCCTTAAATCATAATTAACATCTAGAGGCATCGCACTAATAAAGAAAGTTTTCAAATTACCAAGTGTGGGTCTATCAATGGCTAGAATTTTTCTAATAATCTTATTGAGCTTGGCAACAAAATCTCTCATACTCATATTGGGTTGCTTTTTAATTGAGGCAATTGTGTTAAAAAAGCATGTTCATCTTCTATAGTTTTGAACCTCATCTCAAAGGTCATTCTTAATGTATCCCAATCAGTTATTGAGTCGTTAGCTTATCCCAATCAGTTATTGAGCCATTATCTAGATGATAAAACTAGTCTACAACACTATCTGTGAGGGTCTCTACGAGCAACCTTATAGCAACATCTTCATGTCCCACCCCTAAGATATGAGTGGCTGCAAAGAAAGCTTTAATGTGTTCATCTATAGTGACTTTCCCATCACCTGAGAATTTAGGGAAATTCTTCCTTGAACTATTTGGGAGTGGATGATAAGCATTTAATGCTAATAGTCTTGTTGTCGCTGCCCATGGAGCAGCCATGATTGTCCTAGCAATATATGGCAGGAAATTAATAACTAGAGGAGCAGTAACTCTGTGAAGTGCTAACACCTGACAAGTAGAATGTGAAGAACTGGTGTCCTACTTCCTAATAGGGGAAGGTGGCCTACTCTAGCTTTTACTTTCACTTTTTTGCTTTGGAATGTCTAAGACAAGAAAATTGAGCTTTGTAAGCTTATCAAAGATAGGGTCTTGCCCATCCTGTTCCTTGGTACTTCTGAGGAACCTAAATTGTTCTAGGATGTTGGATTTGGTTTATCTCTGAGCTTCTTGTCTCAATTTTCTTTCTGCTCTTTGGATATCTCTCCTTTGAATAGCTCTCTCTAAGGCTTCAGCTCTTCTTTCTTCTTGCTCCAATACATGCCTAGCATTCATGTAATGTTCAGTGTTCCTTCTATATCTCCAAACGAATGAATTAAGGAATGAAATTATGTTTTCTTGGTCATCTTGAAAACTAAGATTAGGTTGGACCACTAGAATAATGTTTTCATGAGGTAGTACCATTTTCCCTCATGACATAGGTGTTTTAGTCAAGTGATTGTTCGTGTCCCCAATAGAGTCCCCAAAAATATATTGGTAAATAGATTTTTTCTTTTAGATTATTACTCTTAAATGCCCAATTTAGAACAATATCTAAACATAAATAGTTGGAAAGCTACTTATGGATGATTTGGCTTTCCTCTGAATTGGTAGGTACAGCTCCTTGAAATAGATTTACAATGAATTTTGTTTTCTTCCTAAATTACTTTGGGGTATGTTCGTAACTTGAGAAAAGTAGAGGTATAACAAAGCTAGACCTAAATAGAATCTAACTCAGGCAAATAGAAGTTTATTAACACCAAAATGATTTTATGCACTCACACATCTTATGAATTCATAAAACTTATCTGAACAACAATGAATACTGAACTAAGAGAATTTGAATCTGAACTTTGAGTAATAATTTGAAAACATTGAAATCTTTTCTCTTTGAATGAACAATAACAACATCTATTACGCTCATTTGTTGCCTCGAAATAGGGGAGATAAAACTCTGTTTCTTCCTCATCTCAATTCAAACAAAGAGAAAGCGTAAACTAACTATATATCTACTGGAACAAAAAATGATTGATATAAAATATCATTTAATTATCTCTACAACAAAGAGTACTTCACACCCAAAATTTGTCAACCTTTCATTAATCTTTTAATTTCATACATATAGCACTTTTGAGATGATCATTACAATGGAAGCTTAATTAGTTCATCTTCTGAGGATGAAAAATGGCAAGGTGCCAGTTTTTCGTATTACAAATTACAAAAGAAAGCAAAAAGGGGGCATAATATGAATCATTTACACTTCTTCCCCTTTTTTATTTTTTCCCTATATGCTTTAGTAGCAACCATTATTGGGATTAGCTCTTCATGGTTGGGCACGTGTATATTAGTGAATCTCAAAAGTTATTTTGAATGTTCCCTCGCTAGCTCCTTTACAGCATTCAACTGGTTTGACAACTCCTTCACGACTACATGTATACAACCATTGAGCTCTTGGAGTTCTCAGATTTTGTTTTGATTACTAGAAGCTACTCCAGACAGATTTGTTGGAAATATAGATGAAGTAACTAAGAGGGGAGGGGTGAATTAGTTACAACAAAAAACAATCCCAAAAAAAAATCCCTTGGATGTCTTTACTTACTGTTGATACTTGGTAAACAGTGCAGGAATACTGTAACTCGATAGATTAACTAATTACTGATCATCTAGCATTCATAGTTATTAATATGCTTGCAAAGATTAAAATAAATGAACACAAGAGACACCAGATTTAACATGGAAAGCCAATATGGGAAAAACCACCAAGTAACTAGTCACCAATTTTCACTCTTCTGAAGTGAGCCCTGTTAGGAGCCAACCCTATTAAAGGTTACAATGCACACTGTTAGGTGTGACCTTGTTAGAGGATTTAATTGCCCTATTAGGAGTGGCCTGGTTAGAGGTCTCTAGAAAAATTCAACTAAACTGTCACCTGGTTAGAGGATTTGCAAAATGGTTGTTAAACCAACTCTGTTAAGAGATTCTAGATTCACTGTTGTAATGATTAGAAAGAAACAATGAGGTGACCTGAATGATATGCAACTTATCTTTTGCTGATTACAGATATCTGTTTAGCTTCACTGGATCCTTACTGATCGAATACAACTTTGCAACTTTAGCAGGATATCTAATCCTTCATCAGAATTCGCTCAGTATTCACTTATTCCATCCTCATCCATATACTTAAACACACACACTTTAATTCACAACTTGAACATCTAAATATATACCTTTCAAATTATCAAGTCGGCTCAAATATAAGTTACAATAACTGAAAAAATCATTACATCAGTCGGCTACATGAAACAATTGAGCTTAATATCAAAACAATAAAATCCTTCATTGGCTGACCCAACTCAATAACCACTACTCCAGAATGGTTTCTATTGTTAACCAAGTGAGGCTCTGTAAACACTGCAAACCCTGAAATCTTTTGGAGACCAAGTGAACTCGGTAAGCACTGACCTTCCTTTGCTAACCTTGTGAGCTCAGTAGAAGCTAACTCTCTGCCACATTTCCTTTGATAACCAAGTGAGATCGATAAACATTAGCTTTTCTTCATTAACCTTGGGAGCTCAGTTAACACTAACTTTCTGCTACAAAATCCTTTAATACTCGAGTGAGCTCAGTAAACATTAACTTTTCTTTGTTAACCTTGGGAGCTTGGTTAACACTAACTTTCTGCTACAAAATCCTTTGATGCCTAAGTGAGCTCAATAAGAACTGAATTTACTGAGTAATGTTTAGGAATGCTCAGTAGACACTGTAAATTGCTTTACTGATCATTTGAGCTCAGTAGACTCTGTCTGATGACTGATATAACATTTGTGTAACATCAAAGACAATACACAATTAACAATTGTATCCAACAAGATTATCTAGAAATGTAGAGAAGTTACTTTTCATTACATCCACTCCAATGAGAGCCTTTCCTTGACCATTGGTTTGTGAATCAGTGTGTAGTCCTCTCATAAGCTCAAATCCTTTTTCTTGAGTCTTCTTTACTTTACTCTCCATTTCCTTGAGTCCTTTCTTAGCTACCTGAATCATTTCTAGCTCGAACAGCATACATTGGAGCCATTCAAATAGAGGTTCATTTCCTTTCTTCAAAATCTTTGCTTCAACTGCTTCTTTTGCTTTCATCTGGATCATCATCTTTAAAAGGGAGATGCATTCATCACATTTGACCCTTTCTCCAACTAAATTATTACTATTAGACAATATGTTATCCTTTTTTGTCTCTAATTTGAGGATAGTATTTCCAATTTAATCAATAAGAAAAGCTCCTTCTTATTTAAGTCTCTCGATCCATTCTCTACCAATTTGGCCATAATGCATATCTTCCTAAAGCTAGGAAATGAGGGCTTGCACTTTAGCTACACTAGGAGTCTGGATCATAGACATACCAGAAATAGTTGCTAGTGGAGTAACTAGTTGCTTGATAAATTTGTTCAATTCTTCTATCTCGGATTTCATCTTGATCTTTGACAATTTGAGACTTTCCAATTGTCCTTCTATCACTTCATCACTTGATCTCCACAAGCTAACTTTTGTATCATGTCTGGCTTCTCCAAGATTGATTGAATGCAGAGTAAAATCATTAGGCGCCATATCCTCAATTCTCCCTCCTTTGTTTGGCTTGGCTATTTCCATTGTCAAGTGCCCTATTTTTGGATCTTGCCCAAGTATTGACAAAGTCTTTTGCTTCTTGACTTTTGTCAATGCAATCCTGGAACGAACTACGAGAGATATAGTGTCTTTTGTAGGAACACTTTCATCTTTTCTCTTTATTTTCCTTTCCAAAGTATCTTCTAACTAGGAATTAGTTCCTGTCACTTTGGAAGCTATTCCAAGTGATTCAATACTAAACATTATCTTCTTCACCAGAGTCATTGTTACAGCAGTTGAAGAGAAAGGATTCTTTGAACCCTTAGAGATGATTTTGGAAGAAGTCTAGCTCTTCTCCATTTTTGTAGTCTTCTTCGTCTACTCATTTGACTCAGTAGACTTGTTGGTACTACTCTTTCCATCTCCTAGGTCTACTATCTGTACAGTAGAACCACTTGGCTTCAAAAGTGAAGCACTTGCTGATGGCACAGGGCTATGGTGAGGAGATGGAATTGGGGTGGTATGTGGAGAAGGAATAGGGGTAGTGTGAGGAGATGGAACTAGAGTAGTATGAGGGGAAGGTACCAGAGTAGGGGCACTATCCTTTGGTTCTTCTACCTTCTTCTCTTCAGTGCTAGTTTGGGTTCCTATGACTAGAAAGGAACCATCATGACAGGTTTGGGCTGTAGGAATGTTCTTGTCTGGAGGTTGATCACCTCCACCTACAGGTTGAGCTGGCCCTTGAGTGGAAGCTATGGTCACACCCGTTGTAGCACTCTGAGATGAAGTAGGTGTTGTAGCTATCAGAGAAGCTTGAGTGGCCGCACCTTTGCTTTGACTCTTCTTGGTTGTCCACTCAACCCATTTCCCCATTCTTTTGATGATCCTAGCCATCATGATATCAAGATTCTCTTCCACATCTACGTATGGTTCAGAACTAAGAGGAATCCCCCTCAACTTGATCAAATATGTATTGCTATACATATTTTGACCATTATCCTCTAATCCTTCAAATCAAGATCAATGCCATATGTTTTCACTTGTTCTACCATGAGCCTAGCGAAAGTACAATCTCAGCTCTCCAACTCATCCTTGCAACCTGCCCAATATCCTCTATAGTGGTGACATGCTTGATCACGCTCCCAATTTGTAGCACCTCTCTCACATATCCATTTTGATCAAACATGGTTCTCACAACCTCATATTCTTCCAATTTTTACTTATTCTCGAATGCCTTGAGCATGTTTTTGGACTCGCAACTGTAGGCCCCCACCTTCATGGGGAATTCATACCCTTTCTTCCTTAAATTAGCGCTCAGCATGTTCACCTGGATAGCTTGTCTTACGATCTCTATTAGCACGATCATCTTGCTTTGGTATCTAGGTACCTTCAAAGGAAATCTGTCAAAAGCTGCAAGATGAAAATGTGAGAAGGATGAGAATTGAATAAAGTAGCTACTAAACTGACTGATGGGCACCATCACTTCTGGGTTGAATCTCCTCTTCAAGAATCCTTGGAGTTCCCTACCAATCCTCATTGTAAACAAGTCATTATCTCTAACATACTTATCATATCTATTTTGTAATTGCAAGCACGGATAAAATTCATAACTTTTCACATCATTAGGGAAATTCTCTAATTTGGGAAGGCCTGGCCACAATTGCAGAGAGGCTAACATATAAATCAGGAAAGAAGACATGTAGAAGGTATTGTAAAACTTTGCAGCACTGAGGGCTCTAGACTAATACTTTCTTACCTCATATGCCCAATCAACATAATGTGTATTTGAGCAAATGATTTGTACCAAAAATAAATACTATTCTACGAAATTGAGTGCTTCTACCTTGCCTTTCAATCGGTGCAAAAGAACCAGAATGTCAACAATCTTAGGCTTTAGATCGGTGCCAAAAAGAGTCTTAGGAACCTTACTCTTAGCTCCTCATGGCTTTTGGAACCAAGACCTCATAATTTCCTTCCACCACACCATCTTCTTCAAGGAGAACTCAGACATGGCTCCTCCTATTCTCAGTTCAAAGAATTCTTCTCACTCTGGAATTCAAAGGCAATTTACTATAGTTTTCTGGTCAATTGAGATCAAAACTGTATGATCAGGCAACAAAATTTGTTTAGTGTCTAGATTGTAGTGGTTAATACATTCAGTGATCATCTCGAACTACCATTGGAAACCCAGCTGCTTCCACTAGCTTGCTTCCTCATTGTTTCTCTATTATTGGGTGAATTGGCTTTGTCCTTAGCCTCCTTTGGAAATATTGCATGTCAAAGAAATGGAGTGAGGTGTCTATAACACTCTGCAATGTTGACTTAATCCCATTTAGCCCATCGAAACTAGCAAATCTAGTTGCCATCTAATCTAAGATAGAGATGAATTGAAATCTTAAAATTGAAGGTAGTGGAGAGAGTAGAACTTGGCAACTATGAGAGCTTTGAAATCACTATTCAATTCAATAGCATAATATTCCAATAAAGAAAGTGGTAGTTTGAAAATCCATTATGTTCATCTCTATATAGAAATCCTTAATTCACCCATTGATCTTCAAGATCCGCACCACACAAGTGAATTAAAGGATAAATCCATTAGGTTAGTAAATGCGGGGGTTTCTAATAGATTTTTCCCTATCTTTTCACTATTTTCATTGGCCCAATGGTAACTTTTCTTTTATTATAGACTTACTTTCCCATTTTTCATCAAATTTTGAAAAATTAAGAACGGAGTACTTTGTAAAGAAAAATATGCTTAGTCAAATTTTGCTTAAGATACCTTCCCAAATGTGATTAACTTGCTTATATTACCATTTTTTAAAATCTTGTGATCGATTTATCAGCCCAACATGCTTGCAAGAGTGATTTTTTCAATAGATGTGAAAAATCGCCTTCTAGGGTCAAAAACCCACAGAGGAGAAAGCAATTTTTATTTTTTTGCCCTTGTCTTTATTTTCAATTAACCCTTTAATTCAATGCATCTCCAAGCTTTGAAAAATCTAAAAAGGGCTGCAAAAGTGAAAAAGGAACCCACTTACTTGCTTTTCTCTCTTACAAATGCCTTTGTTAGAAAATTGACTTCCTGGGTTGAAAACCTGCTGTGGAGAAGTTACTTTAGAGTTTTCCACCAGATGTTATTCTGATCATTGTAATGAATTTTGAGTGACTCCCAAGGTAGAATACTGTAATGTAGGGACAATCTATCCGTAAAACAACTCATTTCTTCCTTGCTTTAGCTTGTATACCTCATTTGTTGACCTCTGCGAAAAATCACCTTCGCAAGTCAAAAACCTGTCGAGGAGAAGGCAATGCTGGGTTTTTTGCAAACTTCATTTTCTTTATGTGCAAACTATAATGAGCCATGAGAAAGTTCATCCCTAGAGATGACTTTTTGAAAATCATTATATGACCCAAGAATCTCCATCGAATAAGGTCCTAGACTACCCACAAAACTCACAACATCAAGGAAAACCCACCCGATTATGTAATGCAAGGGAAGAGGAAAGATGAAAACCTGATGGCGAAACTTTTCACTTGAGGAGAAAGAAACTAGAATTTGACCTAACCAGACTAAACGAAGACACAAGCTCATTTTCGACTTTGCAAAATGGGTATAGGATGAAAAGTGAGGCAACATAGCTGAGTGTTATTTCAATACTTGTCAGTTATTATTTTGACTTGTAAAATTTAAATTCAACTTTCTTTTCTAGTAACAACTCTCTTACATAATAGCAATTCAATTTGAATTATTTTACCTTTGTATATAATGGCACTTCTTCAAAGTCTTCCAAAGCTCTTCTTATCAAATTATTTATGTATTTTATTTTTGTACTTTATAATTCATTATATTGTGCTTATTTGAACTATGTGTAATAAATCAACTTTCTAGCATGAAACAATTTCAAAATATTTTATTTATATCATCTTTCTATCTTGTTCAATCTTCATTTAAATAGTCAAACTAGTCTTAATAACTAAGAAACAATAGATTTTATAATCATTTGTGTGTTTCACATATAGTAATATTATTTTTAATACTTGTAATTTCTTTGTAAGCTTACTAATATACCTTAAAATCAATGATATTTCAAATATAATATGCAAACTTCTAGTTATCAAATACATTACGGTCCCAACATACTTATCTCACTTCATCAATATTTTTGTATGTGATTGGTACATTAACTCTTTTACAAACAAACACATTAAAAAATTAGCATATTAAATATTTTACCACAAAATTGACTACCCTCGTGTAAAGAAAAAATCGCATCATTTCATAGTTTGTCATCATTGCCTTTTTGGTTTCCTTATTCATCATGATAGAGCTTCATTAAATTGTCAACATATAGACAAACATTAAATGTCTTATTACCTCCTTTCTTGAAATATTGCACTCTCATTATTAGTTCCTACCAAGGAGGATACTATTGCATTCATTGAATGCAATTTTTCAATTAGATTAACTAATCAAATCAAAAAAATTAAAAGTTTATATGGAACTTACAATGTGTATATTTATTTTTCATTTTTCCTTATTTTATAAATGACATTTTGTGTTCATTCTATTAGTCCATACTATTTTTGGTAGGGAGAAAAATCAATTTTCCTTAACAAAAATACACATATTTTTCCAACAACAATAATGACATGCATTAATGATAGCTTTATCTTTTTCACAATTATCTCTCACCTCACTACCTAAGACATAAATGCATGTCTAATCAATAATAACTAAATCATTTTTCTTACCAAAGATTGTAAATATATCAATCTAGGTTATTTTTGAGTAAGTTTATTTAAAATCTTACTAAAAGATTAATTTTCATATCATTTTAAAATACATTTATTTAATTTTTTTTATAATAATTTAAAATTATTTTATTTTAATTTTAAAATTAATTTTTATTCTAAATTATAATTAAATTAATTAATAACAAAAGTATATTTTTAAGAATATAATGATTTGATAAATTTTTACCAAAAATATTTAAAAAATTTGTTTAAAAATTTTAAATTTATTTTCTAGTGTTTTATATTTTCTATTTTAAATATATTTATTAGTTTTACATTGTCCCTTACTTTCGTCAATTGTAAATGCTAACTTTTTTCACATTATGTTTAACTAGCTATTTTTTTCAATCTTGTTTTAATTTTTTTCACATTTTAAAATTTGTAAAACTAATATTATTCTTCAAACTTACTAACTCTTTTGTTGGTTTGGATCAAGTAGTCAACAATATATATTTTCAATTTTAAAATTTATATTTATATTAGAAAAGGTAGAAATAAATACTTCATTGATTTTACCAAATTTTAGAATTTTTATTTAAATATTTCTTAAAATAACAAAACCCTTAATCTTTTTTTTAAATTCTCTTCCAACTATCTCTATTCATTGTCCCTATAATAACATATCATTCCCTCTCTTTTAAATCTCTTTGTATCCTTCATTTCTATCTGTAAATCTCTATTATCATTATCTCTCTTCTCAATCTGTCTTCATATATATAAATCTCCATCTTCCTTCTTTTCTAACTATTACAAGGAATATATCTCTTTAACTCTCTCTTCAATGTGTCTTTAAAATACAAATAATAATGACTTTTTATTTTTGGATATACGTGGCTCAACAAAAGAATCGCGCAGGCTCCAGGAACTTTTTCATTGCTCCTTTGTCACCGCAATGTACTTCCATCAATGTAGTCTTTTGAGCTTCTTAAAAGAACCTATAAATTTTAGTGGCCAACACTCAAACAACGTTGTGGCTAGCCTAGGGGCATGAAGTCCCAGTGCATTTGGCTATTAACTAGTAATACGATCGCTACTCCATGTTCATTAATGCACATCTATTAGTTTTTTCTTACTTCTCTAAATTTTATTTTTTCCATCTTATTTCTACTTTTTATTTTTCCAATCCACAACACTACAACCATTATGCATTTGGCAAGAACTATGATGCTTGTGTCTCTTGTTTCTTCTCATGTATCCATCTTCCACGAACCATATAGCAATTCATGTTTTTTTTTGTGTTTCAAATCTTATAGCACTTCATCCCACACATATGCATATCCTTATTAATATTCATTTTAAATATTTGAGGTTGATCCACATGTACATTATCTTCAATGCATCTATTCGAAAAAAAAAACTAATATCAAAAGTGCCATGTCTTCAAATTAATGAATAGGTCTCTTCATAGTCTATGTCATACTTTTGAGCATAGAAGTTTGCAATTAATATAGCTTTATATCATTCAATTGTCCAATCACTTCTAAACTATGTTGTTAATTCATTGTGTTTTGTTCACTAACATTAATATCTTCTTCCATTGCTATAATTTGTTCTTTATTTTCAATCACTTCAATCATAGTAGGTTTCACTTCAATGTTGAATAAAATGTGTAATTGATCAAAAGTTAATTTTCTTTGCTTTCTCTAAATTGTCTTTTTATTAATCTTCTTTCAAGATTGTGATTTAGTATTTGGAGAATTAGTCTACATTACCTTTTTACTTTTTGTAATACGATTTATTTTAGTATTGCATTTGCAACATGTTCTTGATCACAATTTATTCCTAAGACATTTAATTGTATTTCTTCAAGTATTTAGCACAAACTTTAAAATTATTGCACCTCTACAACTAATAATATATCTTCTATAAAAGGAATATGCATTGTAAGCTTTGCTTGTTTTACTATTTATGTTGGCTTTGCACTTTCAACATGTTTTTTATCACAATTTGTTCCTCAAGACATTTAATTGTATTTTTTCAAGTGTTTTGAATAGAATTAAAAAAATATTGCATCTCTACAAGTAATAATATTTCTTTTATACAAGAAATATACATTGTAGGTTCTGCTTGTTTTCTAAATTGTAAATTGTAAAATATAAATATTTCACTCTTTGCATCCAATTCTTATATTTTCTCATCTATGTAAAAATATGTTCAACTATAATACTTTCAAATATGCTATTGTCGTCTTTATTCATACCAAGATTCATGCAATGTCTTATCTCTTGCTACAAAATTTGAGTTTCTATTGATGATGTAGACAATATTAATTGTTCTAGCCTAAAACATTCTCAATACACTTTGTTTCTAACATACTTCTTGTGGTGTATATTTAATTGTTAACATGATTCTATTCTTTGCAAATATTCGTTGAATTCTTTTGAACAAAATTCACCTGGTATATATTCTCTCACATTTCATGTATCTCTCATATTTTTCCTCCCATAGCCTCAAACATTTTTGAATGATTTAAAAGCATTGCTTCTAGTCTTAGAAAAAAAATCAATATACATATTTAATAGAATGGTCAATAATTGTAATCATGTGGTGCTTGATATAGATTGTTGCAAAAGGACTAGAGAAAAAATTGTACAAATACACTCCAATGGTTGTTTTTCTCTCAGCGCATTCAATAAAAATTGTACACTAATATTTTTCATATGTGCACCCCTTGCATACTTTCATTCTGCTTGCTTGAACCTTACATAACCAAGGTAGCATACTTCTTCAACACCTTCATTGTAAAAGAAAAAATTAGTTTACATGTAATTATTCTCAATGAAATATCATCTTTTTTTCATCCTTCTATAACAATAAACTTTATTGTGTATCTATTATCATGCATAGTACAAAATTTACCATCAAATACATGTTTGCCATTTTTCAACAAGTTATACAACAGTGGCTCAATTGTCATTAGGTATTCGTTTTAAGTTGTATAGGTTGCATATAAAAAAGAATTTAATATTCGTACAACTTAATACAGGAAAAAAAATTAATGAGATTAGTGGTTTGGAAATATTTTATTTACCGTACCATTTGGTTGTTATATACGAGCTTATTTTACAAATGCGAGCACATAATTGGTGGTTAAAGTTGAATGTTGTGTATGTATTTAGATGTATTTTGTAGTAAATAATATGCTAGCATAGTAGTAGAATGTTTTATTGCTAAATCATATGCTTCTTGGGATTCTTTTAAAAGTTCAGATTTTTCATGGTAAAGGCTTTCATGATATGTATCTTATGTATATATTCCCTTTGTTATTAATAAAACAATCCTTTGATACATAATTGGGCATATTGCACTATAAATATACAGAATACTAAGCAACATTTTTAATTTTTTATTCAAATTTCATGTCTTATATTTTGCACTTTTTACACTCTAATTTTAAAGTTCAACATACCAACCTACTAGAATGTCATGTGCCCAATTCCATATCAATATTGTTTCAACTCACTATACCAATAATCAAAATTACTCTCTTAAATCATGGAACCAAGCACCACACCATTTTTTTGTTGTAATAGAAATTAAACCAAACAAAATTTTCCCTCAAAGTCTCAACTACTTGAACTTATTGAAGTGAATTCAAGCCTACACAAGTCCAATGTAAAGTTGCAAAACATAAATTACATGTCATTTTCAATAGCTATTATTAATTATCTTCACCAATCACCAACAATAGTTTTGACTTAAGAAACTTCTCTACATATCACCATTTTTTTGTTTAAAACCAAAATTTCATACAATTCCCAAATATTATGATCATTTCTTAGAATCTATATAGGAATTGCAAGGAAATTTAGAGATAGTAAATCTATAAAGACAATTATAAATCAACCACAAAAAAAATCCAAGGGGACAACAAGAATAGCAAAGAGAAGAGGTTTTGGGTTTAGTAGAAGAAGGTTGGGAAGTTATGGAGCCTGGGATGATGGATCCGACAGAAGGAAGAGGCATCATGATTGGAACAGATTATTTAGGCGACATGAAGGGTTTTCCTACTCAACCCAATGGAAAAAGAGATGGTCATTCATATGCAGAAGAGAATTTCAAAGAGAGGAATAGGAAGGTTTTTCTAGTAGGAAGGAGGCTAGACATCGAGTGGAGAAGTCTCAATAGTTTGGTGGGGTTGTGAGGGTTAGAAATCCTCCCCCCTTGTCATCTGGTGCATTGTTTCACATCCACAAATCTGGGGGGCAAGTGGACTTTAGCACTATAACTCAAAAGATGTGGCACCCTAAGGTGGCAGAGAATCACCTTGAAAAGTGTGTGGAGGATCTAATAGTAGAGAGATGCACAGTTGATATTCTTAAGGTGGAGATGCAATCATGGAAAGATTCACTGAGTCATTTAAGGAGTAATGCCTTTTTCTATAGTGGGGAGGGAAACGATCAACTATTAGAAAGCTAAAAGATTGGTGTGACAAACAATGGATGCATGTAAAAGATTTTTAAGTCTCTTAAAAATGGGTTTTGTATGATTACAGTGGACAGTGCCCAAGATAGGGATTGGATTTTAAATAGTGGGCCTTATTTTTTAGATGGAATAGGCTTTTATATGAAGCCTTGGGAGCTAAATTTTGACCCAACTAAAGAATCTATTAGGGCTTTCCCAATCTACAATGGATTAAGGAAGTTACATCAAGAATATTGGAATGAAGAATGTTTCTGACTAATTAGAAATAAGCTTGGGACTTATGTTCAAATAGTGGAAATGGTGGATAAGGAGACTTTTTGAATATTTCCTTACATATGCATAATGTGGAATGACTTTCATCCTTTACCAAAAATGGTGGAGTTATTCTCTGCAAGAAGAAAATGGAGACAGGCTATATCCATAGAGGAGATTTTACATGTCTATGTGGTATGCCTAAGTGAAGAACATGATTCGGATGGGTTCTCTTTGAAAGGAAGGTTGAAAGAGAAAGAGGTAGAGAAGATTCTCAATAGAGCTTTGGTTTTATCAAAAGCTTCCTCTATAAGTGAAGGAAAGGAGTGCCAAGGAATCTTAACAAGGAATGTTGAATGGGAATGTGAGATGGTTCTGAAATCAAGTTTGAATAATAGAAGAATGGAGATATCGAAGGAAAGACATAATAATAAGGGTGAACATGAAGGATGGCTACTTTGAGAAGGAGAGGAGGAGGTGTTACAGCAAATAGGGGTAAGGATGAATGGGTTGGAGAAGGGTTTTTTAGGCTTTGAAAGGGTTATTTAGGGTGAAATTTCTTGCTTAAAAGGGAGAAAAGAGTTTTGGTATTATGGAAGATATGTCTCCTCGATAGGACATAGTAGAGGAACCTATCTATGACTGGGAGTTGAGTTTGATAAGAAGAATGGAAAAGCCTTCTAAAAAAGCATTATATTGTTTAGAATGTTTAGAGGGAGACATGAATTTTACTAACAGTTTTGAAGGTGTGGAACATGTAAGGATGAAAGCTATAGAAATATATCCAAGAAGATTTTTAGAAGAGTCCTTTAATGAGGAAAATAGATCTAGGGAAGAGACCATGGAGAATGATCTAGAAGAGTGATGTAACCCAATCTCGTCAACAAACAATTCAGAAATTGACACAAGACAAATGTTTCAAAATACCATAACTCTTCATTAAAACTTTCACAACTCTACTATGTCTCTACAATGAAAACAAACACCTACTTATTACAATTCCAAAATTACCATATTTGGCAATTTTTCAAGAAAAATAGATTTTTCCATTTTTGCTTATTTTTAAAACTCATCCTATGAATCTCAATTTTTTTGAAGAAAAGCCCCCAACTAGGCAAGACGAATTGCCAACTAATCAACGAAATCAAAAACATGGTTTTAGAATTATTACAAAAACAACTTTCTAAAAAGATGGAAAAAACACAAAAAGCCAAATTTAGAGGTCAAGATGAGATTTCAGGCTCCAGAAAAAATGTCAAAATGGTCGTCTATCAAGTTGAGCTCGATCAGCAATCCAAATAACTCCTTTTAGTGCAATTGCCTACAAATTTTCAGCCAAAACCCACATCTGAATATATAGCCTTGACCCTCGAATGCCCCTACATCATTCTCCCCTTATTGAATAGAATGAAACTCCTGCAAGTTCTAGTCCTCAAATTGCTTCCATTTAGTCTCATCTAGCTTCTGCAAATCCCATTTCGTAATCCAGGTGCTATCTATCGGTGCCAACCCTTCCCACTACACAAGATATCTGTTATAGGCACCCTGGCGAGTCTAAACAGTCGTCCTGTCTAGAATTTGTGCAACCTTTTCTCTTTTTTTGATGGGTATGGTGTGTGTCTAATCTAGCACATCCTCCTTTTCAACAGAGGTATCATCACCATGGAAAGTATACAAATTAGAAATATTAAACACAGGAGATATATCTAGTCCACTAGGGAGCTCTACCTCATAAGCATTATCATTAATCTTCTTCAAAATCTTGCAAGGACCAATTTTCTTATATTTTAATTTATGATAACTCCCTATAGGAAACCTCTCCTTTCTAAGATAAACCATCACTAGATCCCCTGCACTAAAAGCCCAATACCTTTGATTAGCATCTGTAGAAGATTTGTACTGCTCATTTTTGTCCTACAACTTCTTTCTTACATCTTCCTACAATCAGTAGAGCTACTCTGCAAAGGCTTCTCCAACTTCACTGACTCTATCACCCAAGGGAAGTTGCACCAAATCGAGAACACCCTGAGGGTTACGGCCATAGACAACTTGAAATGGTGACTTACTAGTTGACCTATTCACTAAGCTATTATAAGTGAATTCTTCCTAAGGCAATGCCAAATCCCATTGTTTGGGCTTCTCTCCAATAATACATCACAACAGATTACCCAAACTACGATTGAAAACTTTTGTTTGTCCATCAGTTTGTGGGTGGTAAGCACTACTAAACTGTAATTTTGCTCACATTTTCTTCCATAAGGTCCTCCAGAAATGACTCAAGAACTTAGCATCTTGATCAAAGGTGATTGTTTTTGGAACCCCATGCAATCTGACTATTTTAGAAAAGAATAACTCAGCCACTTTAGTATCATCACTAGTTTTCTTACAAGCAATGAAATGAACCATTTCTGAGAATCTGTCCACAACTAAAAAGTAGAGTAATTACCTCACTGTGTGTGTGGCAATCCCAATACAAAATCCATACTTAAGTCTATCCACAGTCCTACTGGTACTGGTAATGGCATGTACAATTTGGTGTTCTGGGAGTGCCCTTTGGCTACTTGACAAATCTAACACCTCTCCACAAACCTGGTGATATCTCACTTCATCTTTGACCAATAGTACTTCTCTACCACCAAAGCTATTGTTTTATCCTTCCCAAAATGCCTAGTCATACCACTGCTATGAAATTCTCGAATAATATTTTCCCGCATTCAGCCTACAGGAACACACAGTTGCTTCCCCTTGAATAAGTAACCATCTTGCATTAGATACTCACCTTGAATAGTGTCTTCGTGCCCATGTACTAGATTCTTCAACTAATCAAAAACTTCCCAAAAGTCAATATCAGATTCACACAAGCCTTTGATTGCATCAAATCCAACCACCTCTATTTCCATGATGGTCAAAAGAACAACTTCACTGCTCAAGACATCTGCAGCTTGATTATGTTTTCCTGATTTATGCTTCAAAACAAAGGCTAACCCCTGTAGGAAAGAGACCCACTTTCAGTGCCTAGTGTTTAATTTATTTTGTGTGTTCAAGTATTTTAGAGAAATATGATTTATAAACAACACAAATTCTTTAGCTACTACATAATGCTTCTAGTGCCTTAAAGCTTGCACAATTGCATTGAATTCTATATCATATGTAGACTATTTCTTTCACACATCATTCAAATTTTCACTAAAAAGGCAATGGGCTTACCTTCTTGGCTAAGTAAAGCACCAATGCCCACATGTGAGGCATCACAGTCCACTTCAAACACTTTGTCAAAATTTGGTAGTGCTAGTATTTGAGCTCCAGTGACCTTCTTTAGGTATTGGAAACTCTCTTCAACCTCTTTGGTCCATAAAAACTCCTAACCCTTAGTGTAGTCTATCACAGGTGCTGCAATGCTGCTAAAATTATGAATGAACTTTCTATAGTAAGTAGCCAAGCCATGAAAACTTCTCACCTCGGTGATACTATGTGGACTACACCATTCAAGAATGGCTCAAACTTTCTCTGGATCCATCTTGACACCATCTACAGAAATGACAAATCCTAGAAAAGCCAAGCTTGCTTGCATGAACCTACACTTCTTCAAATTAGCATAGAGCTTGTCTCTTCTCAATACCCCCAATATGATCCTCAGGTCTTATAGGTGTTCTTCCCTTCCCTTACTAAAAACCAATATATCATCAAAATAAACTACTAAAAACTTACCAATGTAGGGATGCAACACAATGTGCATGAGTCTCATAAAAGTAATAGGTGTGTTGGATAAACCAAAAGGCGTAACCGTCCATTCATACAAGCCATTCCTAGTTTTGAAAGCTATTTTCCACTCATCCCCCTCTTGTATGCGGATCTGATGGTACCCACTTTGTAGATCAATCTTAGAGAAATGCGTTACTCTAGCAAGAACATCCATCATGTCATCTAAACGTGGGATAGGAAAATGATACCTGATGGTTATCCTATTAATGGCTTGACTATCTGTGCACATCCTCCATGTTCCATCTTTCTTTGAAGTTAATAATGTTGGGACAACACAGGGGCTCATGCTTTCCTGTACTAAGCCTTTTTTTATGAGCTCAATCACCTATTTGTCAAGTTCTACATGTTATGTCTAGCTCATTCTATATTGGGGACACTTGCTCCTAGAATAAGATCAATATGATGTTGGATATCTCATTTTGCAGGAAGTTCATTAGGTAGCTCTTCTGGAATAACATCTAAATATTCTTCCAACACTGCAACTGCTTCTGGTGGTATAGTCAGGTCTTCCTCTTTCCCCTTTTGTATGAACAATGCATAAAAATACCCTGTCACTTTCATCTCCTTAACAAGTTCCTTTTCAGAGAGCATAGTTTCAATTTTTCCATCACCTTGAAAGGTAATAATACTATCTTAGATCTATCCTTCCAGAAGGTGTAAGTATTCTTTTTCAAATTATGAATAACATTTCTGTCATACTGCCAGGGACAACCCAAGAGGACATGGAATGCATCCATCAGAATTGCATCACACCATAGCTCATCCTTGTAGACCTTCCCTATGGAAAATTTAACAAGGCACCTCTTATCTAATGTGAATTCATTTCCCTTTTTAAACCATGCAATCCGATAAGGATGAAGGTGCTTTTTACACTAGAGATTTAGTTTATCCACCATTTCTTTGGAAACCATATTCTCACAACTACCTCCATCAAAAATTACTTGACATACCTTTCCCCCTAAGGTACACCTTGTCCAAAATATGTTAGTCTTAAGCCATGAATCATCAATGCCTTTCTCCTCTACATCCTCCTTGGCTAGAATAATCATTGTCCTTCTCATCATGAGACTTTCTCCCCTATATGGAGACACTTCTTGTTCAAATTCATTGTCAGCCTGGGCTAGGTTCACTTTGGATGGACCTCCTTGATTTCTATCCTACATGTTGAAATTGGAACACTCAAAAGCCCTATGGCCTTCTTCTCCACACTTAAAACAAGTGAGAGGCCTTCTCTGATTTTCTCAGCCTCTTCTACTTCCATAGCCTTGACCTCACTAAAACCACCTTCCTCTTTCTTGAGTTCGAGGATCTTGCCAAACTCTCTCCTCGTCCATTATTAGAACCTTCCTGAAATGGAGTTGAGGTGCCCCTTAGACCACCTCTATTCCTTCGGTTATATTGCCTATTCTTCTTTTCTTCAGCCTTTAGAGCTAACTGGTATGCTTCCTCCATACTGTTAACACGATGCATGCGTATTTCATCTTGAATAGAGAATTTTAGGTCATTCACATATCTAGCATCCATCTGCTCATTATTTTCTTGGTGCTCTATGCACATGGATAGCTTGTAGAACTCATTTGTATAGCCTTGCACTAAAGACAAGTTTTGCTTCAAATTTTGGAATCTGCGAAAGAGGGTTTGTCAATAATCCATGAGTAAGAACTTTTCTCTCATCTTTTTCTCCATCTTGATCCATGTCTTAATCTTCTTCTTGTCATTTCTAACTTGTTCCTTTTGGAGGTGATCCCACCATATCATTACATGTCCTTTTAGTTTTGTGCACGCAAACTTCATCTTCTTTTCTTCTGTCATAGGCTTCCATTCGAAAAATTTCTCTATCTCGTTCAGCCAGTCTATTAGTTCTTCTGGATTAAGACCACCAGCATACTTTGAAACATCAATCTTTATTGCTTCACTCCTTCCTTCTAAAGCCCTAAGAACTCTATCTTCATAGCTCATTTCTCCCAGTCTTTCATCTACATTTTCTCCCTCTTCATCAAATTCATTTCCTCTTTGTATTCCTTGATTATCTAGTCTCTCATTGAGTCATTCAATCTCACTCTACATATCTACTACCAATCTTTGCATTGGCATGATGCCTCCTCTTCCTCTTCCTCTTCCTCTCCCAGCCATCTTACCAAATGATGTAACCCAATCTCGTCAACAAACAATTCAGAAATTGACACAAGACAAATATTTCAAAATACCATAACTCTTCATTAAAACTTTCACAACTCTACTCTAGCTCTACAATGAAAACAAACATCTACTTATTACAATTCTAAAAATTACCATATTTGGCAGTTTTTTGGGAAAAACAAATTTTTCCATTTTTGGTAATTTTTAAAACTCATCCTATGAATCTTGATTTTTCCCAAGAAAATCTCCCAATTAAGGCAAGATGAATTTCCAACTAATCAAAAAAATCAAAAACACAATTTCAAATTTATTACAAAAACAACTTTCTAAAAAAATTGGAAAAAACGAGAAAAGCTAGATCTGGAGGTCAAGATGAGATTTTAGGATCCCAAAAAAATGTTGAAACTATCACCTATCAAGCTAAGCTCATTGGAAATCCAAATGACTCCTAGTGCAACTACCTATAAAATTTCAGCCAAAACTCACATCTGAGTCAAAAGTTATGACCCCCGGAAGTAACTCTCGACCAAAACCCACATCTGAGTCAATAGCCTTAACCCTTGAATGCCCCTGCATCAAAGAGGATGAGGGGAAGAGTCTATAGAGATTTTTTTAGGGCTCTAAAATAGCATAGTGATGGAGGAGAAAAGAACACTATCTCAAACAGAACGAAGAAACCACATGATTAATGTTGGGGAGAGTCAAAAAAGGGAAGGAATTTAAAAGCTTTAATCCAAATTGCTGGAAGTGCCAAAGGGTAAAGAAAATTGAAACTAGGAAGAGGGTCACCCTCTTCCCTATAGAGATGAAACTTCTTTTGCAGAATGTCAAGGGTTGAAATGCCCCTGACAAGACTTTCTTGATCAAGTGAGACTAGATGTTGTATGGTTTCAGGAAACAAAGATTAAATTGGAGGACATGGATGGGATGAAGAAAAGGATTTGTAGATGGAATAGTGAATGGAGGGAAGCTTGTGGTGCTTCAGGAGGTTTAGGAGTGTTATGGAAAAGGAAGTATGTGTCATTTGTTGTTATGTAGCAAAGTTTTAATTGGCAGTGGTTGGAGGTGAAATCGAAGCAACTGGGAATGGAGTTTAATGTTATCAATATCTATGGGCCTTTTCAGAATAGGGAGATGAGGGCATTATTGCATCTTTGAAAGGGATTTTGGAGATTCTACATGGTGAAATGATGGTGTTAGGTGGTGATTTTAATGAAATCATCTATCTAAAGGGCAAAACAAGAGGGGGGAGAGGATGGAGATCGACAAGTCAGGATGACCTCACAAACTTTGTAATGGAAAATGGACTGGTAGACATCCCTTTCAAAAAGGGGGAGTTTACAAGGGCTAACTGAAGAGAAGGGTTTGTTAATATTGTTGAGAAATTGGACAGAGTCCTAGTGTCTAGTGATTGGGAAAATGTCAATTGGATAGTGGCAGTTGAAATCCTTCCAATTCATGGCTCAGGTCACTTTCTCATCGGCTTGGGTATCCGGGAGGATTCATCCCCAGAAAGATGTCCCTTTAAGTTTGAAGCTATGTTAAGGGATTAAGGTTTTTGAGAGGTAGTGGTAAGATGGTGGAAGAATGAACCATCCTTTAGAGGCAATAAAGCCTTTATTTTCTTTAAGAAATTACAATTTTTGAAAGAGAAGATGAAAATTTGGAATAAGGAATCCTTCCAGAATATTTTTAAAAAGAAGTTGGAATTGGAAGAGTCTTTGAAATCTTTAAATGAGAAGGTAATTATCCAAGGAATGAGGAAGGAGGATTTTCATGAAGAAAAGGCTTTGAGTAAAGAATATGAAGAATTGTTAATTATGGAAGAAGTTTTTGCGTCAAAAATCTAGGGAAACTGGGCTCAATGAAGGAGATAGAAATACGAAGTTTTTCCACAAGTCAGTCAAGTTCAAGAGGGCTCATAATAAGATTTTCTCTATTGAAAATAGGGAAGGCGTGTTGTTAAGGGAGGAAAAACTAATAAAATAGGAGGTTGTATCTTTTTTCCAGAGGAAAGGAATACAAGTGGTTGTTGAGGATGTTGGCTTGTAGGAGGTTCTAGAGTGTATCCCACAAAAAATATCCTTAGAGAAAAATAATATGTTGTATGCTAAAATTTCAAAGGAGGAAGTGCTTCAAGGGTTGAAAAGATTGGATAAGGATAAAAGTCTGGGACCAAATGGGTTCCCAACAAGGTTCTTCAGAGATTTTTGAGATTTGTTGGCCCAAGAAGTGTGAGAGGTGGTGGAGGAGTCTAGAAAGGGAGGGTTTATGTTAAAAGATCTAAATAATACTTTCATGGAACTTGTGCCAAATAAAGATGAGGTAAATAATTTTAAATATTTTTGACCTATTGCTTTGTACAATATTATATATAAGATAATCTCAAAATTTATTGCTATTATTGATGTTGCGATTTCCTCTTAGCAGAGCGATTCCTCCCCAGGAAGTGTTGGAAATGTAATGGCAAGCAAGTAATTGAGAGAGGGTGGTGAATCAAGAACCAATCAAACTATTCACAATTAGATTACTTCATCTTTATCTATTTCGATTATCTAATCTATTTCCAAGCATGAACATAAAGCAATAAAGAAATCAACACTATAACACTTTGACATAAGATATGGTAACCCAAAAACCCTCCAAGCAGAAGGTAAAACTGGGGTGGGGGTAACACCCACAAGATTACTACTATAGCAATAAAGTTGGCCTATTAGGGCTTACAATTGATCACTTATGGTGATCTACTTTGTTAGGAGTATGAGGGATTGTTCGTTCCACCTTGCAAAAGGATTTTACAATACAATGAAGTATATGATTTATTAAGAGACTTAGAAAAAGACCATTAGGTCCACCTAGTTAAAGGATTTGAGATGCACCTATTAGGATGGATCACCAATATGATCTCTACTTTACAACTTGATTTTCTGAATTAGATCATTTCAATAATATGATTACCTAACTGTTATGGATGAGTCTCTGCTCTGCTCTTTATACTGCCTTGTATCCTAATTACATATTTTTCTCCATAATTGCTTCTTGCATATGTCACACTCTAGACAAATGAATTTGTCTTCCTTCTATACCCTTCAAACAATAACTCTATACCAAGTATGCTCCCACAATAGATATCTTGATAATAATCAATTTATACCTTTAGGTCATCCCAAATATTGATGCTCAGGCAATACATTGCATTTGATCTTTTGTTGACTCTCGAGAAATGCAATGAGCTCGGGTGACATTGTTGCTCAATTAGTACTAGAGGCTTGAATAACACTTGGAGACTTGAGTGATATAGCTATCTTGATTTACACAAAGAGCTCGATTCACACATGAGGCTTGTTTCCCACTGATAATACTAAACAGCTCAATTTATATGAGGTTGGTTAACACAATATACCTTCATTTGTTCGAGCTACACTGAAATATGTTCCCTAGTAGAAAGCTTGGTTGTAGTATTAATCGACCTTCCTCGATAGCTTAAGTGGTTTTCCACTAATTGACAATATGTCTTACCATAGGGTCAACAATCTCACCCTTTGTAATTAGTGACAAAAACACTTATCTTGAGTATTTTTGTTAGTAATTCAAAAATCTCTTAATCAAAATTTTATATCAAACTCCCCCTTTGCATGTGCTCGGTTTTGTAACTCAGTTTGAACTAGAATACTGTAACTCACTTATAACTTGTCTAAATTTGGATTTTTTTTCAAAATTACTTTTGTTTGAATAAACATTTGATTTGTATCATATACATATTCCTCTGTACATTTCCTCATATACATATTTACCCCTTGATTATATACATACTATGTTTTCCCCCTTGTTTTTTGTTACAAATGCCAAAAACATATACTTATAAAGTAATACCAAAATGTGTGACGAAATCATTATGCACTTTCAAAATTAAAGACATAGCTTTATCCCAATTTCCCTATAGTACCTTCAAAATGTGCAATTCAATCTAGATTTTAGCTGATAGCTCTATCATGAGATTAGTAATTGAGGAATTTGTCATGTACTAATGTCTTTGCATGTGCCAAATGCTTATGCATCACATCCATGTGAGGAAGTATCATACTCTATATGTCTAACATGGTTTCCCTTAACAGTAACAGATTTCCACAATCCATTTGTAAAGTACTAAGTTTTCTGGATTTGATTGTGTTTGTTTATTTCATCTGGATTGGTTTCCCTTATTCTAGCTTCCTCCCTCAATAATTCTGCCTACAAATCTAACCTTCACAAAATGATTTGAGTTGCTACTCAGGTCAAGTGCTTGGTACTTGGGTCAAGTGCTAACTGACTAGCACTACTCTTCAAATCTTCATCAATGTTTGTTAGTTTTTCTTTCATTTCCTTAGTGAAAATTAATGTATCACACAATTTTGTGAACAAGGAAACAACATTATTTAAAACTCCTTCAAGAGCTCCAATAAGACTAGATAGTTCCACCTGATCAATAGCAATTTTCTTTGCTACATTCTCCAAAACTTTATTCTCAAACTTTATTTCTTCCCTTTGAAGAAGTTTTTCATGTCCATCTATATCCTTTTTTAATTAATGTACAATATCTACTAATTTCTCAATATCAAGGGCCTCATTATTTATCTCAATTTGCAGTACATCCAGAAACATGTCTTTGATGTCTTCGAAAACTTTACCTCTATCTCTTTCTACTCTCAACTTCCTCTATTGTGCCCTTTTTCTCTATAGATAATCGAGGATCTCCATCTGATCAGTAGTGAGATTGGATTGATCTCAATTTGAAATCACAATCTCAGTGTCAAGGTCTATCTCATCAAATATCTTTATATTTTCCTCACCTTTTCTTTTGGCACTAGGAGAGACTATGATTGCTTTATCTTTTTCCTCATCCTTCTTCTCCTCTCCACTCGATTGACTCTTAGTTCCTTCATTGTCTACTTTGTCAACCTTATCTTCATCCTTTGGTTTTTGCTCAGTTAAAGTTGTCCCAAAGGTGGATTAAGTCTGCAACTAGATTCCTACTTGGGTGGATGGAAGACTTTGTTCCTTCTTTTCATATTGTTCTACACTAGGTGCAGCAATGGTTTGGCTCAGAGTGGAGGTGTAATGCCCTGCCCAAAGATCCTTGGAACAAGGATGAAATACAAGCCAATAATATTTTTTTGAACAAGTTGACATGACAACATCATACATGGATCACATAGATCACAACAAAATACTTAACCACCATCTCGGCAACCAACGAATCTCTAAACGCCACTATCTAAACTAACATAAATGCCACAGAAAGCAGAAAACAAAAAGACAACCGCACAAAGAATCTAAGATCTGTCAAGGTATGGAAAATTAAGTAAACCCAAAGGGTACTAGAATCATCAAAAATTGATCCCTAAAAAGCAAAGGAGATACCCTTGTTTTTCACACAAGTACAATAGTAGATAGATTTTTCATGTGAATATGTGCAGCATGCCATGCGAGGAAGTACCTTTCACACGAGGATGTGCACCAACCGACATAACAAGGTAATTCGCCAAACAACCAAGAAACCCAAAACTAGTGTTGGGTTTCACGTGATAAAGTGTCAAAGGCAACGAGAAGAAAACTAACACACCGTGCAAGATCTTGCATTCTCGCGTGAGAAAGTACAGTTTCACGTGAGATCCCAAGATAGCAAACCAGAAAACAAAAAGGTCAAAAGCTAAGGAATGAAGTTCCTCCACACTAGGGAGTACCAGATCCACATTTCGAGGCATAAACACTTGAACACAATACTGAAAGATGGAAATAGCATCTAACTATCTAACAAGTAGTGAAGGGAAAGTATAGAATGAAACATCATAGTGTGCTAAAACAACATCGCAATAAATAGAAATAACATCACAATGAACTCAACCAAACTAAGTATGTGGTTCCTCCCAACCATAATAGAATCATAAGACCATCGTGGGCCCTAGCCATCCCCCGCATGTAACATCCCAAGCCACCGATCAAATCGTTGGTACTATCATTCAAGGACATCGCTACTAAAACATGCTACAACATAAGCATAAGGAAATGTAACATGCTAAAAGTAAAGCATAAGATAATCCTATGATTACAGATAACATCATCTATCATATGTTAATCATCATAATAAGGAAATGCATCAATAATTAACATCATCTAAACATGATATACAAGCATCCTAATGAAAGCATAAATCACAAGAAAGCATACTCTAGAACCCGAAGCACCAAGTGAAAACATTCAACAATGATCACATTAGGACAAGAGGTCATCTCTATACACTAGTCCGCAGTAGTGTTATAGGTAGCTACGCCTCCCAACCATGTGGAACCCACAGGCCCACTCTTGTTGTGCTGATGGAGATAATGATCCAACCACAAACACACAGAAAGCAAACATCCATGGCTAACACAAATACCAGGTAGTATGATGACTGAAACCAAGACATAGACAATGCATAAACTACAAGTCCCAGTCAGACACTCAATGGGCTACTAAGTAGGGGTTGACATCATGGAGAGTCACTTGGCATCGACAAGCCCAAGCTGGTACTAGCAGCTCTCCACTTCCTAACGGAAGGAGTACATCCCAAATCTTTTTATTATCTTTAAGTTTTATTACCACCCAATGTGTTATTTATTTATCACTTATTTACAAAGCTTTTGCATGCCAACCCTCGAGAAATAGACACTGGGCTATGAAGATAGAAACCCCATCCATATGCTACCCTACCCTACCCATGCTCATCCAACGATGAGTGCCCATAGGCATGCAAATTCCCAACCCAACCCCAATGGTCATAACTTATGGAAGTACCATGGAAGATTGGGCCTCACAAGTCACCCGACAAATGTATGCACACGTACTTGTGTGTCGTGTGTTAGGATAAACCACGGACAGAAATAAAAACTACATGCAAATATAACCAATAACAGAAAATAATAGAACACACAAAAATGAACACAAGGCACCAAGATTTAACGTGGTTCACCCAATCCCTGGGCTACGTCCACCAAACAGCAAGTCCGATCTTATTCCAATCCAGTGATTACAACCTGATTACAATTCGTAATCCCTTACAGCTCAATACCGCTGCAAGAACCAATTTCGTATCACAACATTATAAAAATACCCAACCCTAAGCCCTTTTTATACAAGTATTAAACTGCTTTAGGGTTATAACATGTACAGTACTTTCCTGATCAGTCACCACAATCTTACATGGTGCACCACCATCATGAAGATCATAACACAAGGATTGGATGAGAACCCAAAGCATAAAATCACTCCACTGAAGAAAAAAAACTTGGGAGGATAGATGTTTCACACATCCCAATGCAAAGTAAAAGTGCAATAAAGATCTGATCGACATCCAAACAGATAGTCCAGGTCCACGACCCAACTCATGCTAAGAAAACCTAAGAAAATAGGGTGGTATGCAAAATGAGGTAAAAACCTGAAAAACTAAAAAACTTTGAAATTAAAACCCATTTGACCTTTGGATACAAAAACCCTGAAAATCTAATAATATTTAGGTTCGGACACTATATGAAAAAATGGAAAGCATAACGGTGCGAAATCCCAAACCCCATCCCAAAAACTAGGAAAATGCTCATACTCGACCAACCGAGCAAAACTAGCAAATAGAAATAGAGGGGAACACTAGTTCTCGGCCTCCTAAAAAACTACTACAAGAAACAAAAGCTGAAATGAAGCAGAAACAAGAAAACTGGAAAGCCCTACCTAATAACAAAAGGGGTAGAAACTAAAATCAGACTGATAAGATAAATAATCTATCGAAACTATCGAAAGTGATGGCAAAGAAAGGTCTCCCCGAGCCAAATGCAACGAGACTGGTCTCATGAAAATCCCATGCTCATGGCTCCTAGAATGAACAAAAATTCAATCCTTTAGAAGAGGATTTTAGAAAAGCTCTCTAATTTGCAAATTGTAAAATTGAAAAGGTGAGGAATTCAATTCCTCTTTCCAAACTTATTCACTTTTTAAGTGAATAGTCGATTGGGGAAAATAGTCAAATAGACTAGTTAGACTCTGAATCGACCCAAATGAAAATAGGGTTTTTCCTTGTAATAGGAATTCACCTAAGGCAAAGTTACCAAAAATTAAATTCGAGAAGATTTAAAGCCTGAAAACCCAAAATCAAAGAAAATTACTTAACAACTTTTGTGACAATGTGAACCTCCAAATGCACAGACATGCTCACTGGTCTAATCACATAATGCAAATGAGTTCGGATTTAATAATCACCAAAATTTTTAATTAAACAATTAAAATAAGGATGCATAGACCATATAGAGATGATATTGATAAACTATGAATAGCTGAATCACTAACTCCATAAGCCATTGGCAGGGATATAATTCCTACACACTAAAACAAATAATCAAGTGTAATTGCATATAATATCATAGCCGAAGTAATAATGCATTGAATACCTAATTAATCCATTTACATCACTCATGTTCACATAAAGCATAAAGAGACAAGAATGTAGTAAATCACCATAGCATAAAAATCCATCACATAACATAATTAGAAAATATGTCCAAGTACCAGATAATTAGATATCAACATAGATCTAATATCATCTCAAAATGACATCAACATGCAAATATGATAAACTGAACAGCATAGTAGTAAAGCATCTATGGTACTAAATCAAAGTATAACATTTGACCCATAGGTCATCTCAAAGTACATAAATAAGAGTATCAAGTATGTCTCAATCAAAATAGACAAGGTACAAACTGCAAATACGAGAGGCACTAGAGGAGGGTAGAGATGCAATCACAGTTGCTTCCATCATCCATCATCTCTGTATTAAACTCTTCTGTAGTTTGTACCTTTTTCTCTTCATCCTTCTTCATTTTGCCTTCTTCCTCAAAAAATGTTTTCCACAACTTTGTTGTGGACTACACAAAATCCTCTATATTATTTGTCAAATTTTGAAAACCTTCGCCTACTCTCATGTTTTTTCATGACCTCCTTGATTTCTACATTTGAGAGGTTAGGCATGATGTTTTTCAGAGTTTTCTCTTTGATGGCCCTTTCTATTTTCACTACATTTGTCAATCTTTGTGTGACCGCCTTCAATAGGACATCAGGGGCTTGGCCTTTTAACTCGTTTGGGTCATATTTCCATTTGGCCATTTTCTCCACTAGAGCATCTTTTATCTGTTGTTGCTCTTATCTGCCTCTAGTTTCATACTTGATATATTTGAAATCTTTCATGTCACTCCCTTCTCTTAGTCTCTTTACTTTTTTCTTAAAGGATAGTGGAGGCTTCTTTAGTTGGATGATTGGAGTGTTTTCCTCTTCATCATCTTCATGCTGAAGTTTCAGCTTCCTCTTGGATTTCCTAGCAGTTGTGGATAGAGGGATAGCTACCTTCTTGGGTGTAGCCTTCTTAGGTTCCCTTGTAATCACTTTTCCTTTCTTCTTAGAAGGTTCCTACTCCTCTTCTTCCTCTTCATGTTCATCCTCTACTTCTTCTTGTTCTCCCTCTTCTTCTTCCTCTTCATCTTCACCTTTACCCTTAGTTAGAATGAGAGAGTCACCTTTCAACTTCTTCTTTAGGTCTCTATCCTGTTCTTTCCTCTTTTCAAGACTTGAGAAATCTCTATCTCTAGAGATATCCTCATCTTTGCTTCACCATAGGTACCAAAATATGTTTCCTTAGGGTGAACAGGCTCATTAAGAACAATATCTATGATATCCCTTGTATCATCTATGTTGACTTCATATCCCCAGGGTTTTACCCATGCAGTCCTAAGAATGATTGTCTAAATGTGAGTGTTATCACAATCAACCAAGAAACAAATATCTTGAGCATATTTCTCAACCAACTACTGAAGTATTCTATACATATTTTGCATTTTCTCCTTGAAATTCTCAAAAATATGCTTCCATTATTCCATCAAAATTGTCTCCCAACACTTATATATAGCCATTGATTTGATAAATTACTAGCCTATCCTTACTCCACACAACACCACCTTTGGATGGAAAGAATTTTTAAACATAAAAGAACAAGCAAACTAGGAAGGATCCAAACTTACATATGTTCTTCTTTGAAGCTTGGATGCTCTCCATGTTTTCACTAAGCTAACTGAGCTACAACTCAGTAAGGTCAAAAGATAGGTTGTTCTTCACCACCTTGTAAGCCAAGTCAACAGCTTCACAAGGGACACTGTTTGGTCTACTTGAGTAGTGGATCTTGTGAGCAATGACATGGATCCTAAATTTGATCTCCATGTCAGTGACATTGTTTAGCTTCATTCTCCTATCATCCTATTTTGCTAGGGTTTTCTTAGCCAATTCACCATGAGCTAGGGTTTTTGTCATTTTGGGTCTATCTAGCATAGGGTAACTTGTAACTCAGTGAACCATCATCTCTGTGATCTTCATAGGTTGTTCTAACCAGAAAGACATGTTGTGAACTCTTCTTAGAATGAATTAGATCCACATTATTTTGAAATCCTTTGGCATGTACAAGGCATGTGTTAAACTTTTGATCTCCGTATGTTTATGATTTGGCTTTAGTACTCCATTTTCACATAGGGTATTGTATGCTTCGTTCATCTCAAATGTGCCTAATTCTTGAATAGTATAGTGGTATAATGACCTAATACCACTAATTAACAGTACCTTTGGTGGTAAAGATTAATGTGCTCCCATAGGATCCTTTTTCTTGGAAATCGTTGGATGAAACTTGAACTTGGGTGCCTCACGAACCACATTCTCCACTAACATTTCTAAATCCTTCTTCACCTTTGATCTAGAGTTGGATGCCATAATGAAAGAAATTTTGCAACCACTGAAATGTTCACTACAATTTCTCTTTTCAACACTAATTCACCTGTAGATCACTTGGGGCTCGAAATCGATCTAAAAATTGATGCAAGGTAAAAATAAAACCCTTGATTTTGCCTTTTATCAAAAAAAATTCAAAATTTAGGGTCTCTTAAATGCATTGTACAATGGTAGGTAGACTAACTTGGTTAAGTCATTAAGCTTGACATGAAGTAATCTTCTCATAGCTCGGTTAGGTTCTAATATGTCTTGTGCTCGGTGATAACAAGCAACTCGATTACAACTAAGTTGTAACTAGGTTAAAACACAATTATTGTTAACCTTGTGCATCTTACTATGTTGATTTGAATTGCTCCCTTTTTCACATCTGGAATAGATGTAAGATTTTCTTGATTGCTCAGTTCCATTCATCTCCTTGACTGGTTAGTTGGATGTGGATACTTCACCCAACTCATTGGATTGGATGATGATAACTTCTTGATTTGGGCTTTCTTCTAATTTTCTTACCCATTTCTGATTCCTCTGAGTTCTGATTTCTTCAATCTTTAACTTGCCTTTATTTTCTTTGTGATTTCTTCAATCTTTAACTTGCCTTTATTTTATTTTCTTTGATTATTTTTTGTATCTATATTCATATAGTTTCTTCCCAAGTGACATATCTTCTTACATACATAACATCTTATATTGGTATTTATTTTCCTAGTGTGAGTTTCTACACAATTTATACCAATGTGTCCATATTCTCCACAATAACGACATCTTCCCCATGTGTAGTCCCAACCAATAAATGCTCTTTGTTTGGTTCCATTGTGCTAAATGTTTGAATTTTATTTGTAATCTAAGGATTTGTGACCTTGTTTCTGACATGTGAAACAATTTCCTTCAAACTTCGATTTGGTTCTACATTCATTAGCCTTGACCATTCTTGTTGCAATTGTAACACTAGCCTTTGAACTTGGGTTGCACAGCATTAGTCCAACACACTTTTGATGTATGACCTATTTTTCCGCAAGTGTTGCATGTAGGCCTTTTCTTCTTTTGTGCTCCTTATTATGATGACTCTCCTTTATTAGTGTACCCTAAGCTAGTAGTGCCTCTAGGTCTATTCAAATATTGCTTATATAATTGATTCGCACTTTCTTGTGATCTCAATCTTCTCTCATTTAGTTTATTTTCAACTCTTAGTTCATTCTAGAGTCTCTCATTTTCTACTCTCAAATTGGTGATTCCTTGATTTGCATCATCTAGTTGATCTGCCATGTCTGGCTAATGTGGACATAACTGTAGAACTTCATTGGTATTTTCTTCTAGCATTGTAGCAAGTAGTCTTCTATCTTAATCTTCCATATCTTTATCATTTATTGCTTGGCTCTTTTGTTTCATGACTTCACATACCTGACCGAGTGACTTTCTTGTTCTTTTTTCAATTTTATTACTTCTTCTTGTAGAGTGACATTCCTCACCTATAGATCTTCTATGGTTGCATCTGCTTCCTCTTAACTTCTTTCTTTGTATAGATCTTCTATTGTTTCTTTTGTGTATAGATTTTCATTGATCTATATAGCCAATTCTTTTCTTCTTTTCAAAGGGTGAGTAAGTTGTTCCTTGAGTTTCTTGACTTGCTCTATAGCCATGTGTAGATACAGGTTTTCATTGTCAATAGATCTCTCTAACTTGTAGACTTGCATTTTATCGAATCTTTACTCTCTATTTGTTAAGCCTCTAATAGGATAACCTTGCTCTGATGTCAATTGTTGGAAATATAACGACAAGCAACTGACTAGGAGGGGGGGGTGAATCAGGAAGCAATAAAACTTTTCACACTTAGATTGCTTCAACTTTATCTCTTTAGATTATCTAATCCATTTCCAAGCATGAACATAAAGCAATAAAGAAATCAACACCATAACACTTTGACACAAGATATGGTAACCTAGGAACCCTCCAAGTAGAAGATAAAACTAGAGCGGGGATGACACCCACAAGCTTCACTACTACAATAATAAAGTTGGCATGTTAGGGCTTACAATTTATCACTTCTGGCAATCTACTCTGTTAGGAGTATGAGGGATTGTTAGCTCCACCATGCAAAAGGATTTTACAATACTATGAAGTATATGCTCTGTTAAGAGACTTAGCAAAATATAGTTAGGTCCACCTGATTAAAGGATTTGACCGATGCACCTGTTAGGATGGGTCACCAATATGATCTTTGCTTTGCAACTTGATTTACTAAATTAGATCCTTTGAATAATGTGGTCACCTGACTGTGATGGATAAGTCTGTACTTTGCTCTTTATACTGCCTTGTAGCCTGATTACATATTTTGCTCCATATTCGCTTCTTGCATGTTTCACACTCTAAACAAATGAATTTATCTTCCTTATATACCCTTCAAACAATAGCTCTATACCAAGTCAGCTCCCACAATAGATATCTTCATAATAATCAATTTATACCTTTGGGTCAGCCCAAATACTGATGCTTGTGCAATACAGTGCATTTGATCTTCTTTTGACACTCGAACAATGCAGTGAGATTAGTTGACCTTGTTGCTTAGTTAGTACTAGAGGCTTCAATAGCACTGGGAGAGTCAAGTGATATAGCTAGCTCGATTTACACAAAGAGCTCAGTTAACTATATGAAATCAGTTCACACGAAACTTGTTTCCCACTAATAATATTGAATAGCTCAATTTATATTGTGAACTCAATTAACACAATATACCTTCATATGCTTGGGCTACACTGAAATTTGTTCCCTGGTGGAAAGCTTGGTTACAATATTAATCGACCTTCCAAGATAGCTTAAGTGGTTTGTCACTAATTGATAATATGCCTTACCATAGGGTCAACAGGGAGGTCTATTTATGGAGTAATAATTGCTCATGAAATGATTCAATCTATAAGGTTTTAAAAAATGGATAAGATGATAGTGAAACTAAACGTTAAACAAACTTATGATGAAGTGGATAGTGCTTTTTGGTAAAGGTTATGGAGAATTTTGTTTTTGATCATAGATGGATTAAATGGGTGAGGAGTTGCATCTCAACAATGCGCTTTTCTTTTTTTGGTGAATGGAAGCCCTCAAGTTTTCTTTGAATTAGTGAAGGGTTTAAGACTGGGGGGTCCTCTTTCTCCTTTTCTCTTCATCATTTTGGCAAAGCTCCTAGGTAGACTTATTGGTAAAAGTAGGGATGGGTTTTAGTTTAAGATTGCTAAAGAGGTGGAGGTTGTTTCTCATCTTTAGTTTGTGGATGACACTTTCTTGGTAGGGGAAGCTTCAGAAAGGGACGCTCAGTTATTGAAACAAACACTTGATTTATATGGTAAGGTTTTAGGTCAGAAGATTAATTAGAATAAGTCAAAGGTCTTCTTCTTTAATGTCCCTTCGAATAGGCAACGAGCTTTTTAAAGGATTTTCAATATTCAAGGTGGGACCTTGCCAAGTCAATATCTTGGGATTCCTTTTTTCAAGGAAGGAATAACGCTGACTTGTGGAAAGGTCTAATGGAGAAATGCTCAAGAAAGATGGAGGGTTGGAAAGGAAGATGGTTAAGCTCTGCAGGGCAGATTTTGATGTTGAAGTTAGTTATCTTTGTGGTTCCTATCTTTTCAATGATGTGTTTAAACATTCCTAAAAAAATTAGTTGGGGTGTTGAACAAAAAATGAGGAAATTCTTCTGGAATGGCTCTCAGGAGAGTGACAACATTCCTTTGTTGAGTTGGGATAAAATATGTCAACCTAAAAAGTGTGGTGGGCTAGGGTTAAGGGATTGGAATCTGATGAATTTGGCTCTTGGGGATAAACTAGTTTGACAGATTTATAGATGGTCTGATCAATTATGGACTAAAATCTTAAAAGCCAAATATCTAGACTCAAATGAGGGGGAAATAATTCTCACAATTCAAAACCCTATGAAAGGGTCGGTTATCTGGAATTTTTTTATTTCATGCAAAAAGATGTTATCTCTAAACATGTCACATGGAGAATAGGGGATGGAAGGAAAGCTCTCTTTTGAGATGATTCTTGGCATGGTTATGCAATGCTAAAAGAAGAGTGTCAAGATGAGCATTTGAAGAGAGTTTCGTGTGAAAATGGGAGGTTACAGTTCGAAATTATTTGACTAAAGTTGATGGTCCCCTTAGGATAGAATGGAAGTGAAAGGACTAGCAAGTAGAGTAGTTATTTGTACATCAACAAGCTTATTTGAAGACTATGTTCTTATCTAGAAAAGTGAGTTTAGTTCATAGGGAGGACGAAGTTAAATGGTGTGCTTCGCCTTCAAGGGAGTACTTTGTCAAAATTGGTTATGAAATGTTGACACAAAGGAGGTTGGCTTCCTTTGAAGCATGTGATTAATGTTGGCATAAAAATGTTCTTCCAAAAGTTGGCTCATTTGCATGGCTTGCGGTGCAAGGAAGGATTTTAACAACAGAAAGGAGGAAAAGACTGGGATTTTATGGCCCATCTATATGCATAATGTGCAAAAAAGGTGAAGAATCTATGGATCACTTGTTGCTAAATTGTGAGGTTGCTTCAATGTGTTGGAGTTTTGTGCAATGTAAGTTAGGTTGACAAGGACCGTGGAGAGCAACTTTGCAAGATTTTTTCATTTCTTGGCCTTGGAGTAGTCAAGGAGATATGTTGCGAAGTGTGTGGAAGGTTTGCCCCTTAATAGTGATTTGGGAAATATGGGAGGAACGGAATAGACGCATCTTTCAGGATAAGAGTGAGTTTGTAGAGAGGTTAGTTTGGAGAATTGATCGTGCAATTGAGGAGGAGTTGAGTGTAGTGGTGTGTGGACTAAATTTGAAAAAGTGTGGATTCTCAAAAATGGATGGAGAATTCATAAAAGATGGTTAGGAATAAAGATTAGGATGGTAGGGTGTTAGGAACCTGTGTGTTCCTTCTGTTTATTTTGTTACAGTAGAGTTGTTGGACGCATATGCTTTGTAAGTCGTCCCGTGAGTTTATTTTATTATCCCACATGCATAGGTAGTATTACTTTTCTAGATCGTACCCAGTATATAAGAATAGGTTGAGGCCCTTGATGGGCACGGACGAATTTATTGTATTGAGCTTGCTCAAAGGAGGTTACCCCCTCGAAGTGGCCTGCGATCAGTAGATTCATTCTGAGTTCTGCTATCACTTGGTATTCTGTTATTTCGAGCATTCTCACGATATTGCTATAAGGAGGTTCTTCTCATCTGGTATCAGAGCACTCTCTTGGGCTCGCTGGGTGGAAATTACATCAAATTTTTTTTCTGTCGTGGCCTTCAGGTTCCTCTCACTTCTAATATCTCTTGTTATTGCAATAACTCTTTTCAGTTGTTCTGTCTGTGCGTGAATTTTTCTAAGTTGACTGTTCAGAAAAAAAAAAAAAAAAAAAAAAACCTTGTTTTATGGTTGTTACGCTTACAGGAGCAAAAATCATGGAAGAGGAAATTGCATCCCTCAAAACCAGACTTCAAGATCTGGATGACAAAATTCTGGGTCTTAACTTTCAGCAGTCAGCCATGAGCCGAAACCATTCAGGAGATACTGGGTCCTCTTCTGGCAATTTCCGTGGACCAAAGCTTGATTTTCCACGCTTCGATGGTTCTGATCCGACTGGATGGATCTATAGGGCAGAGCAGTATTTCAGCTTGCATAATACTTTGGATAACCACAAAGTCTCCCTTGCATCTTTTCATTTGGAACATGAAGCTCTTCAATGGTTCCGTTGGTACATCAAGGCTAATGTAGGCCCAACGTGGAGCGAATTGTGCACCCTCATTTTGGAGCGCTTTGGCCCTAGTTCCTTTGATGATTTCACAAGAGCACTCACTAAACTGCGTCAAACAGGCACTGTAAGAGAATACCAGACAGAGTTTGAAAAATTAGCTAATCACACAGAGGGCTTGTCTGATGAATTCTTCCGTAGTTGTTTTGTCAGTGGTCTGAAGGATGCACTTCGCTCAGAAGTCAAAATGTTTCGACCTACTACAATGATGGAAGCCCTTGGGTTGGCTAAGTTAGCGGAAGACAAGATTAGTGCTCTACAACGCTCCAGATCTAATTTTGTTCCATTCAGAAATACAGGTTCTCACAACCCTCCAGTCATACCAGCTCCCAGAACTACTCCGATCAAGCACTTGTCTGAAACAGAGATGCGAGTTAGGCGAGACAAAGGGCTTTGTTATAATTGTGATGAGAAATGGTCTCGGGGCCATAGATGTGTTCAGCAAAAGCTCTATCTCTTGGATGTGGATTCTCCACCGGAACTGGAAGAATATGTAGATGCTCAGGAAACAGTGGATGCTGAGGTTGAGCCTCACCAGCCTGAACCTCCTTCCCCAGAAGCTCCACCAGAGATATCTGTCCATGCTTTGGCAGGAGTCACTACTCCACAAACCATGCGGGTCCAGGGTTTCTTCAAGAAGATCCCTCTTACTATACTCATTGATTCTGGTAGCACTCATAACTTCATTGATCCACGAATAGCCAAACAGGCTGATTGCTTTATCCATCCCTGCTCTAGCTTTGAAGTCATGATTGCCAATGGGGGCACTTTACCTTGTAAAGGGAAATGTCGCAATGTGCGTCTCTCTATTGGAGCTTATAACATGCACTCTGACATGTTTGCCTTACCCTTAGGTGGTTGTGATGTGGTTTTGGGTGCCCAATGGTTACGCACTCTTGGCCCCATTCTCTGGGATTTTGCTGAACTTTGGATGCAGTTTTCAGCCGAGGGGCACCAACACACTTTGAAAGGCTTACAACCAGAGTCTCTCAGCATCATCAGTTCACACCGTATGGAAAAACTTCTTAAGAAGAATTCACATGGTGTCATCGCTCAGCTCCATTCCATTCAGATGCAGCCATCAGCAGTCTCTAGCACTCCTGCCGATCTCCAACACATTTTGGACAAGTATTCTGGTATATTTGCTGAA
The DNA here is from genome assembly GCA_028749045.1 of Cupressus sempervirens. Lineage (NCBI taxonomy): Eukaryota > Viridiplantae > Streptophyta > Pinopsida > Cupressales > Cupressaceae > Cupressus > Cupressus sempervirens. The sequence goes on from CM053786.1 coordinate 26,556,274, forward strand.
CCTGTGGGATTACCTCCTTCTCGTCCAGAGGACCACCGTATTCAGCTCCTTCCTGGCAGTGTTCCGCCCAACATCAGGCCCTACCGCTACCCATTTCATCAGAAGACCGAAATCGAGATACTTGTCCGTGACTTACTGAAGCAAGGTATTATTCGCCCTAGTACCAGTTCCTTTTCTTCTCCAGTTCTGCTTGTTCGCAACAAAGATGGGTCATGGCGACTCTGCATTGATTTCCGAGCACTTAATCATCTCACTATAAAGGACAAATTTCCCATTCCAGTTGTTGATGAACTTCTTGATGAACTTCATGGGGCTCATTTTTTCTCCAAGTTAGATCTTCGTTCTGGGTATCATCAAATTCGGGTTAATGCGGAGGATATACCTAAAACTGCCTTCCGCACACATGATGGTCACTATGAATTTTTAGTCATGCCCTTTGGCCTCACGAATGCTCCTTCAACATTTCAGGCAGTGATGAATAACATATTTCGACCATACCTCTGAAAATTCATTCTGGTCTTCTTTGATGATATCCTCATATATAGCAAAACTTGGGCTGAGCATCTCCATCATCTGGAGCTTGTCTTGCAACTTCTCTCTGATCATCAACTTTGTGCAAAACTATCTAAATGTGTGTTTGGCCAGGAGGAAGTGGAGTATCTCGGGCATATTGTTGCACACCATGGAGTGCGGGTGGATCCTACAAAAATAGATGCCATGAAAACTTGACCGCATCCTAAAACTCTCAAGAGCCTTCGGGGTTTTTTGGGGTTGACTGGCTACTACCGCAAGTTTGTCAAAGATTACGGGAAAATTGCAGCACCATTGACAGCTCTGTTAAAAAAGGATGCCTTCTCCTGGACCCCTGTTGCTGAGACTGCATTTGAACAACTGAAACAGGCTATGTGCAGTACACCTGTTCTCGCGATGCCAGATTTTTCCAAACCCTTCACTATTGAGAGTGATGCTTGCGGCAATGGATTGGGTGATGTTCTCCTGCAAGATGACCATCCTATTGCGTTCACTAGCAAAGCCCTCTCTGGTAAGAATCTAGCCCTCTCTACTTATGAAAAAGAAATGATGGCTATTTTGCATGCTGTACAGAAGTGGCGGCCATACCTCTTAGGGAGTCATTTTTGCATCCGAACCGATCACCAAAGTCTGAAATACTTCCTGGAACAACGGGTATCCTCTCCTACACAACAGAAATGGGTCAGCAAACTCATGGGGTATGATTATGCAATCACCTACAAGAAGGGTAAGGAGAATATTGTGGCAGATGCTCTTTCTCGCACATTTGATAATCAAGCTTCCCTTTCCGCTATTTCTAAGCCCATTCCCAATTGGTTAGCGTCTGTTCAGCAGGGCTATGACAGTGACTCTTCTTTATCTCAAATCATTCACCAGCTAGCCAATAATCCTTCTGCTATACCACATTACTCTTGGGATGGTGCTTCTCTTCGATACAAGGGTCGGCTAGTGCTTCCTCAGAACCCAGCTCTACATCAGGCTATTTTTTATGAACTCCATGCTTCTCCTTCAGCAGGGCACTCAGGCTTCCTCAAAACTTATGAGCGAGCAAGGAGAAACTTCTTTTGGAAAGGGATGAAACAGACGATTCAACAGATGGTGGCTGAATGTGATACTTGCCAACGCCACAAGGGTGAAACGACCCTCCTTCCTGGCTTGCTCGAACCATTGCCCATCCCTACACGGATTTGGACTGATATTTCTATGGATTTCATTGAAGGGCTTCCTAAATCCGGTGGCAAGACAGTGATCTTGGTTGTGGTTGATCGTCTCTCGAAATATAGTCATTTTTGTGCCCTCAGCCACCCCTATACTGCCTCCTCTGTTGCACAACTCTTCATGGACCAGATATTTCGTCTTCATGGACTCCCTTCTTCCATTGTCTCTGATCGTGATGCAACTTTTACCAGTCATTTTTGGACTGAACTGTTTCAGAAAACTGGCACCAAACTGAAGATGAGTTCGGGCTATCACCCACAAACTGATGGTCAAACGGAAATTGTCAATAAATGCTTGGAAACTTATCTTCGTTGCTTCACTTCCGAACAGCAACATCAGTGGGCCAAGTGGCTCCCTTTAGCTGAATGGTGGTACAATACCTCTTACCACACTGCCTCTAAAATGACTCCATATGAAGCAGTCTATGGTCAGGCACCTCCAGTGCTCCTTCCCTACACTCCCAACAGCTCACCAGTCCAGGCAGTTGACATCGTTCTCCGCAGCAGGGATCAGATTCTTCGTACCTTACAGGATAATCTTCACATGGCCCGTAATCGGATGAAACAGCAAGCAGATCAACACCGTTCTGAGCGCTCATTTCAAGTTGGGGATATGGTTTTTCTTCGTCTACAGCCATACAAACAATCCTCCCTAAAGCTGAAAGGGCGTCATAAGCTGGCCCCAAAATTTTATGGGCCTTATCAGGTTCTGCAGAAGATTGGTTCAGTTGCTTATAAACTGGAACTTCCTCCTTCTTCCCGCATTCATCCAGTCTTTCATGTTTCTTGTCTAAAGAAAGTTCTGGGTACCACTGTCAGAGCACAAACTACTCTCCCTGAAATGGATACGGAAGGATCCATTGTCCTGGAGCCGGTGGCAATCATTGACCAGCGCACTCGCCAGCTTCGCTCTCGCTCCATCTCTGAGGTCTTGATTCAGTGGCATGGCATGCAACCAGAGGATGCTACCTGGGAACCCCTTCTTCAGATTCAACAACAATTTCCACACCTTAAGCTTTGAGGACAAAGCTTTTTTCTAAGGGAGAGGGGATGTTAGGAACCTGTGTGTTCCTTCTGTTTATTTTGTTACAGTAGAGTTGTTGGACGCATATGCTTTGTAAGTCGTCCCGTGAGTTTATTTTATTATCCCACATGCATAGGTAGTATTACTTTTCTAGATCGTACCCAGTATATAAGAATAGGTTGAGGCCCTTGATGGGCACGGACGAATTTATTGTATTGAGCTTGCTCAAAGGAGGTTACCCCCTCGAAGTGGCCTGCGATCAGTAGATTCATTTTGAGTTCTGCTATCACTTGGTATTCTGTTATTTCGAGCATTCTCACGATATTGCTATAAGGAGGTTCTTCTCATCTGGTAGGGTGTAGGGAGGCAGATAAAGAAAAAGTAAATGCTAGAAGGGAAACCTAGTGGGAAGTGCCAGAAGATGGATGGATCCAAGTAAATTTTGATGGAGCAACAAAGGGAAACCCGTGTCCTTCAAGGGCAGGATTTATAATGAGAGATCACGAGGGAGAAACTTTGGCTTTTGCGGGAGCAAGATTAATTTAAGGATCAAATAATTTTGTCAAGTTTCAGGCTGCTTTAATGGCAATCAAAGGTGCTAAAAAGGTTGGTGGGCATAAGATCCACTTAGAGTGTTATTATTTACTGATGATAGAAGCAATCAGACGTAACCAAATAATGGCATGACACTTGGAAAATTATGTAACGGCTATAAGAAGGGAGTTAAGAGAGTTTAAAAATTTTTAAAATAAGCCATATATATATATAGGGATGGCAATGAGGAAGTGAACAAGCTTTCAAAATGGGTAGTAAATCTCAAAGAGGAAGGGGAATGTATTTTTGAATTGTGTAACCATTGGGAGGTTATTTGGCATTCATATACTAATCGTTGGTTTAGTTGGAGAGTAGGTTATTTTATATAGAAAAGGCAGGCTTGAGAAAGCGACTATTTAATGACTACTGATCACCTCAAACAAGTAATGTTTGGTGGCAACGTTAGTGATTTTTTAATCATCCAAGGAGCAATTGAATAGATGTGAGGTGTGTGAATGATTTGTCTTGATAGTCGGGGTGCAAGCTTTATGGAAGGGTGAACTGTCACCTCATAAATGAAATCTAGTGTAGGGTGTCATGTGATGGAAGTAAGTCTTTTTCTTTAAAGGATTAAATAAAGGGCAATTGTTTTAACAATGCAAATGAAATTTGAGAGTAAAACTTGGAAAGAAAAAGAAGTTGGTAATGGAGGCTAGCTTTACGTTCAAAATGAAGAAGCGACAGAAAGGTTTTTTTGGTCCAGTCAAGGATCATCATCTGAAATTGTTGCTTCATTGCCCTTAAAAGGAGATTATTAACGCAGAGAAAGGGATTGTAGGAGATTTGTTTCAAGATGCAGCTCACCATTGGAAAACCAATGTAGATATTGTTGATATGGTCATGGCTTGGGGTTTAGAACTTGGAAGCTGAGGTGAAACGGGTAATGGACGCCTTGTTCCCAAAGGATTTGATAGTGGGCCTAGATAGGATGTTGGAATGGGCATGGTCGGGTTTTGGGCTCAACTACAGTGAGTGTTTTGAGGATGAGAAGGTGAAACGCTTGGAAAATTTGGTTTCATGTGGTAGCCGACTGGGGTGGATAGAGATGCCTACAAGGAAACTATTCTAGTGGAATGGACGAAACTGGTTGAAGAGATTGGAAGGTTCGAAGAGTGACAAGGACTAAGGGTGTGTGGTTTTAATGTACCACATCCCAAAAGCATCAGTCTTCTAGTCTTCATCGACGTTGGAATGTAGTGAAAGTGGATTTTCCTGGAAAGGATTGAATAGATGACGTGATGCTATGAAATTTTGGCATTGTGAAATTTTGAGGTAATTAATATGAAAGTCGAAGGAAAGCTAATATAGCACACACTTCAATATATACCTACTTAAGGAAGATGGAGGAATTTTGTATAATGGGATGTTGACATTTTTTGCTTGAAGAGAAAGATAAAAAGCCCAAGAATGTGGTTAGGAGAAAGTGCAGAGGCGATGAAATGAATGAATTTATGGCTTGCCTAGTGTCTAGTGAAACAAGTTGGTTGGCGAATTTCAAGACGTGGGCTAACAAATCGACTGCAAAGGTGATGGTTTTTGTCAAATTAGGGCATCAATGAACAGTAAGCAAGAAGCGATAGCGAGAAAAGTCGATCGCTGGTGGGTCTCATTTTGGTTTGATGATGTCATTAAGTCAATTGTGTGTGCATGGGCTTTTAATCACTATGTTTAAATGGATGGTATTATTAGGTTATATGGAATGTAAAGGGTCTTTAAATATATGATATAGGTTTAGCTGTCTGAAGTAGTAATGCTATACCCACCAAGAAGGAGCAGGTATGCTCTACATACTCTGAGAATCATACAGGGGGATGGAAGAAATTGAATTTGTAATTTTCATGGTCTTGTTCACAATAAATCTGGAAATGGATTGCCAAAACTAGGCTTGGGTTTGATGGAAAATTATGAGCTGATTGATGCTCCCATGAGAGACACTGCAGTTTTTATCAAGGATAATGAAACTAATGAATGGTTGTGTTGTATTGTTTATGGTGATTAACAATTGAAGACCCATTATTTGGAAGAGACAATGTCCAATTGTGTTTTGAGCGATGATTAAATTTATAGTCAAGGGTTGGATAAGGCCTGCACTTTTCCTTAAATTTCTACTTCGGATAAAACAACAGAATGTGTGTGGATAATGTTAAAGAGTGACAATTTTGTAACTGTAAGTTGTTTGTGGAAGATGGCTATATACTGTCACAGGCATGTTATTCTACACTGGTGTCAAATCTAGTAGGTTATTTTTGAAATTGCAATGTTGGAAGATGTAGGAGTGTCTAAGAGTGATGGGGACACAACCCAAGAACACAATGGACACAACAGAAAAGGAAAATTATATTAACTGAGAAAATAAGCTAGTACAAATAGTACAGAGAAAATAAACTTCAGAACATGCCCTAAGGGCTTACAATAGCATAAATCTAGAGAATATTTCTCCTTTTAGCACCTCCTCTCAAGCTCCACTCCGAACTGCCTTTTACAATGCCAAAAATCTCCTTAAATAGACCCCGGAGGGTTAAGGACTAGGAGTACATTCTAGAAAGTGCTAGTAGGCATCCACCGACAAAATAGAAGGTTCCAGAAGTTGCGTTAGAAGTTAGTGCAAATCTAGAAGAATCCAGAAACGGTAGCCGAACTTTCGGGAGGCATAACTTTTGAACCGTAGCTCCGATTGACGAACCGTTTACATTTTCGAAAAGCTCTCGAAGCGCTCTATAGCCCTATGGACTAGCTTTGCTCGTCCCCCATTTTTCGACCCTTTTCGAGGTCATTTAATGCCCCTAACCTGACTTTGAAGCATTCTTAAGAGGTCTCCAAAACCCGAAAAACTGCAATAACTTTCAAACCGTGGGGCCTATTGACCTAATTCTTTTTTTTGGAATGCTCTAAATCATGATTACATTCATTTGGCCAATTCACACCTTCTAGTTTATCGAAATGATGGCCTAAATACATGCTCCTATTTTTTCGGGATTTTCAAACGCACTGATAGTTGAACTATGAGAGTTGGAACCTTAATTTGAGCCAAATGGGTATCCAAAAATGTAAAGACATGAAACAGAAACTAAGTCTAAGTACATTTTTTTTGGGTGACACAGGATTGCCCTTATACCTCTAGATGCTCCTGCATCAGACACCCAGGGTAGATTGAAAAGTGACCCTGTCACTTTATGGATGGTAGAGTAAATCCCAAATGGGAAACCTCAGTTGCTGAAATCCAAATTGAGTCCTCGATCGGCCGTCCTTTCCATTTGACCAAATACTCTTCATACTGCCTGTTTCTGGTACTCCTACCCACACGATGATCTAGAATGTCTTCTATCTCCTCCTTAGAAGCAGGAATTGGACATGGCTCTAAAACTAGCTCCTCATCCGCACCATCATCATGATATTCTGTTAAATCTGCAATGTTGAAAATGGGAGAAATGTGAATACCACCTGGCAGCTCCACCTCATATGCATTTCCTGAGTCATATTTCTTCAAAACTTTGCAGGGGCCAAATTTCTTCATTTTCAGCTTGTTGTAAGTACCAACTGGAAATCTTTCTTTGCGTAAGTGCACCATGACTAAATCCCCTACTTGGAATTCCTTATGTCTTCTTCTTTGATCAGCCCTAGCTTTATACTCTTGATTCATCTTGATAATGTGTGCTTGAACCTCCTCATGTAGACACTTGATGTGTTCAGCAAATTCCTCAACTTCAGCACTTGTCCTCTCCCCTTGTTCTATCTTCCTCAATTCTGGTGCAGTCCTTGGGTTATTCCCATATACAATTTGAAATGGTGATTTTCCAGTACTCCTATTTACAGAGTTATTATAAGCAAACTCTGCCTGTGGTAGAATCAAATCCCATCCCTTGGGCTTATCTCCAACTAAACATCTCAGCAAATTTCCTAAACTTCTGTTTACCACTTATGTTTGACCATCAGTCTGTCGGTGATGCGTGGAACTGAATTTTAGGTCTGTTCTCAACTTCTTCCACAATGTCCTCCAGAAATACCCCACAAATTTAATATCTCTGTCAGAAACTATACTCCTTGGAAGACCATGTAGTCTTACCACCTCTTTGAAAAACAAGTCTGCAATATGGACAACATCATGAGTTTTGTGGCATGGAATGAAATGTGCCATTTTGGAGAACCTATCAACCACCACGAATACTGAGTCATTACCCCTTTGTGTCCTTGGCAATCCAAGAACAAAATCCATACTTATGTCCTCCCATGGCCTTGATGGAACAGGCAATGGCTGATATAGGCCAGTATTTTGACTAAACCCCTTGGCAACTTGACAAACCTGGCAACTCTATACAAATTTCTTCACATCCTGTGTAATTTGAGGCCAAAAATAATGTTCTCTAAGAATGGCAATGGTCTTATCCCGACCAAAATGTCCTGCCATCCCTCCACTGTGTTTCTCCTTAATCAGATTTTCCCTCATGGAACTCCTTGGAATGCACAATTGACTACCTTTGAACAACATGTCATCCTGAATCAAATAGTCTAACCACTTGGTTCTATCTATAGCAACAGGTTCTTTACAAGCTTTCCATGCTTCAGCAAAATCAGGATCCTCGGGATACAAATTCTTGAGTTCATCAAACCCAACTACTTCAACCTGCATTGTTGTAAACAACAATTGTCTCCTACTTAGTGCATCTGCAACCCTGTTAGATTTTCCACTTCTATGCTTCAACACAAATGTATAACTCTGCAAGAATTCTACCTACTTCATATGCCTCTGATTCAATTTACCTTTGCTATTTAGGTACTGTAATGCCTGATGATCAGTATACAAAACAAATTCTTTTGGCAATAAATAGTGTCTCCATTTCTTTAAGGCCTGAACTATTCAATAGAACTCTTGATCATAAACAGAATACTTCTTCTTTGCATCATTCAATTTCTCACTAAAATATGCAATAGGCTTACCTTCTTGGCTTAATACAGCCCCAATAGCGCTGCCACTAGCATCACAATCCACCTGGAACACTTTTCTAAAATCTGGAAGTGCCAACACAGGCTGTTCTGTCACCTTCTTCTTCAGCAATTCAAAACTTCTCGCAGTTGCTGCAGTCCATTTGAACTCTTTTCTATCCCCTCTTATTGTATCAGTTAGGGGTGCACATATGCCACTAAAATTCTTAATAAACTTCCTGTAAAAACTAACCAGACCATGAAATGATCTTACCTCAGTAGCAGTCCTTGGAGTAGGCCATTCCAAGATGGCTTTTACCTTCTCTGGATCCATTTTGAGACCTTCAGGTGATATAACAAACCTCAAATAGACTAACTCCCTTTTTGCAAAGACACTTCTTTAGATTAATTAACAGTTTCTCTTCCCTTAGCCTTTCAAGGACACTACGAATATGCAGTAAATGTTCTTCTTAAGTCTTGCTGAAAATTAAAATATCATCTAAATAGACAACAACAAATTTTCCCAAGAACTTCTTACGTACCTCATTCATGAGCCGCATGAAGGTGCTTGGGGCGTTCGTCAATCCAAAGGGCATGACTAACCACTCATAAAGACCCTCCTTGGTCTTGAACATTGTTTTCCACTCATCTCCTTCTCGAATCCGTATCTGATGATAGCCACTCTTTAGATCTATCTTTGTGAAGTACTGAGCTCCACTCAAGCAGTCCATAAGATCATCCATCCTTGGTAAAGGAAATCGGTACTTAATGGTTATCCTATTTATAGCTCGAGAATCTGTACACATCCTCCACTCTCCATCCTTCTTTGGTGCAAGTACTGCAGGTACTGCACATGGACTCAGGCTCTCTCGAATCAAGCCCTTCCTCAACAACTCCTGAACCTGTCTATTTAGCTCCTTTGTTTCAATAGGAGTCATCCTGTGAGCAGCCTTATTAGGCAAACTAGCTCCTGGAACTAGATCTATCTGATGACTGATTTGCCTTACTGGTGGCAATCCATCTGGAACATTATCAGAGATAATATCTCCAAATTCCCCTAATAAATCTGAAACTTCAAATGGTATTTCACTACTACCTTCTTTATCTTTCCTAGGAATCAAAGCATAGCACATATGTTGATGTTTCATGCCATCTAAAAACTTCCTGCCATCAATAAGACAAATCCTAGCACTACTACATACCTTTTCACCTTCCTTTTTCATAGGCTTCAATTTGTGGTGAACTCCATCCTTTGTCAGAGAGTATGTGTTTGCATGTCCATCATGTATTGCATGTCTATCAAACTGCCATGGTCTACCCAACAATAGATGGCAAACATCCATTGAAATAACATCACAGAGAACTTCATCATGGTAACTCCCAATTTTGAATTTTACTAAACATTGTTCACTTACCAGGACCTTATGATCATCTTTTACCCAAGAAATCCGATAGGGTTGGGGATGTTTCTCCCTCTTGAGCTTTAGCTTAGAGACCATCTCTTCTGATACCAAGTTATCAGTGCTACCACCATCAATGATCACGTCACAACATTTATCCTCACACTTGCATCTGGTACGGAACAAACTCCTCCGCTGTCCTGGTTCATTTTCACCGCTTAGTAGGACTCTTTCATTTACCAAGGTCTCTCCTCTTTATGCATCATTTGAATGTGATGATTGTGCATCCTCATCCACATGAGCAACCCTAGCTTGGCCCTCAGCTCTCCTATCTGTCCTTCCTTGTCGTTGAGGGCATTCAAAGGCACGATGACCTTCTTCATTGCAATGGAAACAGGTACCACGGAAGCCTCCTCTTCCTTGTCCACGTCCTCTACCTCTTCCTCTTTGATTTCCAAAGTCACCCTCATTCATCTGGTTTCTGCTAGTACCCACATCTTCATTTTTCTTTTGGGTTTCATTGCGGCCTCCAGATGATCTACCGCTTCCCCTTCCTCCTTGACAGCGCCCTCTTTGTCTTCCTTCAAACCTTTTACTCAGCTTCTCTTCAACTCGTAGGGCAAACTGGTATGCCTCTTCAACGCTGGTCATTCTTACCAGACTTAATTCCTCCTGGATGCTAGGTCGCAACCCACTAATATAACGAGCAACCTTCTCCTTATTTGCTTCTGCATGCCCCGCTCTAATCAAGAGTCGGTAAAACTCCTCTGTATATTCTTGGACTGATCTTCCTGCTTGCTTTAACCCATGCATCTTCTTAAACAGATCAAGCTCGTAGTCCACAAGAATGAACTGCTTCTTCAATTTGTCCACCATGCGATCCCATCTTGTGATCTTCTCCTTTCCTCTTCTAAGTCTTTCCAGTTGAACCTCTTGCCACCAGATTTTGGCATGGCCTTTCAGTTTGGCCTTTGCAAACTTAACCCTATCTGGGTCCCTTATATCCTCATACTCAAAGTATTCTTCCAGTTCATTGATCCAATCGATCAACTCATCTAGTTTCAGATTTCCTGAAAATATACCCATTTCAATTGTAGATCTTTTCCCAAACTTAGTAATGGCCCTAAAAAGCCTTTCCTCTACAGGATTCAGAACTTCCCCGTCAACTTCCTCTTCTGGTCCCATTACTTCCTCTTCATTGTCATCCTCATTATTGTCACCTGCGGCAACATTTGCTCCTCTACGAAGCTCCTCTTGCAATGCTTGTACCTGCCTCTAGAGGGCTCTAACCTCCTCAGGATCAATAGCTCTGGCCCTTCCGCCACGCTCTCTTCGTGGAGGCATCTTCTAACTCGAACCCACAACCACACAGTCCTGGTGCAAACTGCCTCACAGTCGGCGCTCTGTCTACACACTCAAGAAAACCCGCTCTGATACCACTTGACGGGGACACAACCCAAGAACAGAATGGACACAACAAAAAAGAGAAATTATATTAACTGAGAAAATAAGCTAGTACAAATAGTACAGAGAAAATAAACTTCAGAACATGCCCTAAGGGCTTACAATAGCATAAATCTGGAGAATATTTCTCCTTTTAGCACCTCCTCTCAAGCTCCACTCCGAACTGCCTTTTACAACGCCAAAAATCTCCTTAAATAGACCCCGAAGGGTTAAGGACTACGAGTACATTCTAGAAAGTGCTAGTAGGCATCCACCGACAAAATAGAAGGTTTCAGAAGCTGCGTTAGAAGTCGGTGCAAATCTAGAAGAATCCAAAAACGGTAGCCGAACTTCCGGGAGGCATAACTTTTGAACCGTAGCTCCGATTGATGAACCGTTTACATTTTCGAAAAGCTCTCGAAGCGCTCTATAGCCCTATGGACTAGCTTCGCTCGTCCCCCATTTTTCGACCCTTTTCGAGGTCATTTAATGCCCCAAACCTGACTTTGAAGCATTCTTAAGAGGTCTCCAAAATCCGAAAAAACTGCAATAACTTTCAAACCGTGGGGCCTATTGACCTGATTCATTTTTTGGAATGCTCTAAATCATGATTACATTCATCTGGCCAATTCACACCTAGTTTACCGAAATGATGGCCCAAATACATGCTCCTATTTTTTCGAAATTTTCAAACGCACTGATAGTTGAACTATGAGAGTTGGAACCTTTATTTGAGCCAAATGGGTATCCAAAAATGTAAAGACATGAAATAGAAACTAAGTCTAAGTACATTTTTTTTGGGTGACACAGGATTGCCTTTATACCTCTGGGTGCTCCTGCATCAGAGAGGCTGGAAGGTCGAGGGCCCATTAGCCTGTTAAAATAATAATACAAGATTTTACAGGTTGTACAAGGTGCTAGTGAGATTGATAGTGTAGAAAAGCAAAATATAACAAAGCAAGAAGGCAGAGGATGGGGCTTGATATTATCTATGTAGATTACAGAGTGTTTGCAGCTTCAGGTATCACTGCTGAATGTGATGATTGGCATCATTTCTCAGATGTTTTTTTGATATCATGAATAGTTTGGTGCCACACTGCAGTGGGAGTTTTAGCAAGATTTGTTTTTAGTTGTCATGAGATGGTTTCCTCCATGTGATTGGAGATGTACGTTATTGTGTCATCATGAGCTCTTGATTCTAGATTAGAACGTTGACATGATACAGGTTCTCATGGCAGGTTATGCTCTTTAGAGCATGAGGTTCTAATTTGTGGAGATCAAGTTGTCATGTTGTGTTCCAAGGCTACGCAGGTGTGCAGTGGGAGTTTTGACAATTGATCTTGGTTAGTGCTCTTGGTATCATGCAGTTTGGCAGATTCGTCTTTATGAAACAAAAGCTGACCACTAGATGATGTACACAATCCTAAGGAATGTTCAACCTAGAAATTTCACAAAATGCCAGTGTTGAAAATGCTCCACCCATGTACCTATCTGAATCTTTTAAAACTTAAGGATAAGACTGCCATTATTTGAATATGCTTTCTACACGTACAGAAAATGAGTCGTCATTACATCGTAATTGTGTAACTGTCTTCAGTGAACAATAAATAATCAGCAAATTTTATAATATAACCGTATTCCATCAAAGGTTTCAAAATATGGATTACAAAGGTAGCCTATTGTGATGAATTTCCATAGTACCAAATTGTATTCCTTCAAAGGTCTGAAAAAATGGATCACAAGAAGATATCCTATTGGTGTAATGGCTCCCATCCTACTATACTAGAACTTACATTTCCAAGTACACATGATCCTATTTTTCCAGAAAGTTGACTGGAAAAAGCTTCCCCACAAACAGATAATGTTACTCAATTCCCAAGCACTGCCCAAAAATAACTTGAAAACATGATCGCATGGATCCCTGTAGTGAGGTTCACTCACAGAAGGAGGTGCTTCAAAATAATCCTTGCTTTGATGAAAATGATTCAAAATGAAGCCACACTTAATGAATCTCAGACCAAACCACAAAGCAAGAATGTTCCAGAGCGCAAAACTGGATCTTTCAGATCATGAAGATGCATGGGACATTGAAAACCAGTTATTCCTATTAAAAAAGGTAAACTAAGCTGAAAGGGGGAATGACATCAAAAACGTTGATGCCTCCCTTCTCATAATGGAACAACCATGTCCTTCCTTCAATATGTTTGTACACGCTAAATCCAGTTTCCTGTGCGAACCACTTTAATGGGAAAGATGAAAGCCATGGAATCAAAAACTTAAAAATATGTATGTGAAGCTACTCTTGAAGTGGAACAGCATGTGTAGGTCCCCCACCTCTACTACCTCGCCCTCGTCTGCTGTAGTAGTTCCTAGGGGGCTGGGTACCCTGGTCATAATATAGACCATATCCATTAGAATAACCAACTCTGGCTCCACGATCTCCTCGTCCATTTCTATATCCTCGACCTCGACCTCTGCTTCCTTGGCCCATACTCCTTCCTCCTCTCTGGCTCTGATTACTTCTAAAATATCCCCCATTCTGTGCATAATATTGCTGCTGCTGTTGCCCAGTGTTCTGCTCCTGAGGCTTTGGCTGTTGATTTAGTTGTGATGTATGTGCAGGACAATGCAACAGCTCCTGACGAGACTTATCCTGTTGTTGTTCAAGAATAACACCAGCAGGAATTTGATTCTCTTCATTCTGCAAAACACAAAAAACAGCCTTTATGGGTATTTCTGACAAGATATATGAAAAATGGAAATGAAATATTAGCCCAGTTCGATTTAGAATTTTGAAGTCGATTCCACCTGCAGAACTTCTGATGAACCACTGCTCTCTCCAACATACTGAGAAGATGCATTGCCATCCCCAACAATATCTGATGCTTCGCTCGTACCAACTGGTTCAGAAGGTTGTTCCTCTTGGTTCTGTTGCTGCTCTGTTTCAATACGGTTCTGCAAAATTATTGCAACACCATTTAGTAAAACTAGCAGGAAGTTCTGTTAGGGACAGAGGATTGATAAAACTAGCATCTAACATAGAATGTATAGGAAATATCAGGCTAACTTCAAACACATTGCACTTTCATACATCCAACTGCAATAGAAGTTGTATAAAGGCCAAAAACACAGATAATTATCTTACAGACATGAATAAAGTGTCAAAAATAGATTCAGACCTCAAAAGCTTAGAAACTACTGCAAGAAGAAAGAAACAGACTTGTTTGCAAAAACATAGCAACTTTGCTCCACTTTCATAGCATTTCTCCACAATAAATCAAAAAGATAAATAGCCATGTTTTGTGCATGCTATTACAAATCTTCTGATGGAAATTCAGTTAAGGAAAAAGACTTGATTTAACTTCATTTCCTCCTTTATCTAGTCCCACAAGCATGCAGATGCCCTACCTCATTTGATTGTCTTACATCTATAACAATTCACTTCTCTGCATGTTAATACTCAGACTTAAGGTAAACTTCAGTATTTAAATTTGTTAAATTTTGAAACATCATAGACATGAAAGAACAAATCAGGATCAGTCAAAGAAAATAGTAGGCATAACTGGCATTGCAGCACCAATCCCCAGACATAAAAGATGAGAGAAAAAGTATTAACTAACATGCTTGTTTGAATGAATTGGTAGCTGTGGGACAATAGTACTTGTGGACAGGATACAAATTGGAAATTGAGTATTGTTGTGAAGTTTTCACACCATCACCCCATTGCAAATGGCAACCCTTCTTTTTGGTTCAGTTGTAGGAGTAGGTAGTCTAGGAGCCTTAGGTGATAAAAAAAATTCAAGCCTTTGGGCCTTAGTAGGAGGTATAATGGTTGCAAGATCTAGTCAGGGGGATCAACTTTGGAATCAGCCAAATCTTAAGAGTAGTAGGTAATGACGTCTTAGGAGACGGCCGATCAGATTAAAAGTGAGGCAGGCACAGGGCAATTTGTCTTCATCTTGAGCATGAAAAGAAGATCTGCTCAGGCCCAATGCATGGTCTTGTTTCCAGCCAAAGAATTAGGTACAACTTCAGAGAAAAAAATGACCAAGACTAAGGGGGGTGTGATTGTGTACATATGGAATTCTGATCAGAATTCCTCTTATTAGAGGAATTCTGCCATGTAAATTCCTCTATTTAGATATCTTCACCTTCACAAAGACTTAAAAACTAGGTAAAAAGTAAGTCTTTGGGTTTGTGAAAGGGTCAAATTTGAAAGATAAAGGTGAAGTTTGGATGATTTGAAAGTTTGGGAAGGTTTTGAGTGCCAAGAATTCTGGCAGAATTCCTCTGAA
Source organism: Cupressus sempervirens (assembly GCA_028749045.1). Taxonomy (NCBI): domain Eukaryota; kingdom Viridiplantae; phylum Streptophyta; class Pinopsida; order Cupressales; family Cupressaceae; genus Cupressus; species Cupressus sempervirens. Next base: position 26,571,698 of record CM053786.1, read on the forward strand.
AGAGGATTTCCACCATGGAATTTCTACCCAGCATGATTGCCTTAATTTTGGTAGTGATTAAAATTAAGTGTCAAGCAAAAATCAAGGTGATGAAGAGGGTAACTTTGGAAATTTTTGACATTAGAAAGACAGTTTTGATGCATGCTGGAATTCTGGCATAATTCCTCTGATTAGAGGATTTCCGCCATGGAAATTCCTTTATCAAAAGAATCTCCACCCAGCCTTGAATCTTCTAATTTTTGATGTGATTGGAAGTTTGATAGAGGAGAAAGGAGTTGCAATAGGCAACAAAGTTTTGATGTGATTTGAAGTTTGGCTTAAGTGTTGAGATAGGCAACAAATTTTTGAGATAAGTTGCAACTGCTAGAGGTTGGCAGAACTCCTCTGATTAGAGGAATTCTGCCCATGAATTCCCCAAATCATGAAAACTTTTCCTATGAAGGACGAATTCCCCTATAATGGAAAATTTCTTAAGTTGCTAAGGGACCGATAAACAAAGATAAGAAGCCAACAAACTAAGCCAAAGTGAGCATGAAGGAACATTGACAATTACTCATATCTCAGGAATTCTGCCAGTCATTATTGTTCCTCAAATCATAGGACATCTGCCCCTTACAAGGGAAGATAATTAGGATGAAAGCTCAATAACAAGGTGCTGAAGAAAAAAATTGGAAGCAGGAAGCATAAAATTTAGCAACGGAACAATCTGCACTGAGATGTTAAGCTTGAGGGAGGCCAACATTAGCAAAATTCCTATGATTAGAAGAATTTGGCCCCCATAGATTGCTCAAAAGTTCAAAGCTCCGCCTCTTCATGTATTAGATTTGCATCAAATTTGATTGAGTAACCTTTATGAAGGTTGAGAGGGGTGATACTTAAATTGCTGGAGGAAGTTTACCCAAGCATTGAACAAAGAGAGCAAAGAAACTATTGGCAGAATTCCGCTAATATTCCTCTGATTAGAGGAATTCCGCCCAGGATGATCTCCAAGCGGGTTGGGTGAATTTCAATTGAATTTAAATTTTCTTCCCTCCATTAAGGTCAGCCTAGAGGGCTTAAAAACAATTAAATAAAACCAAATTCATTGGCCAATCAGGGCTATGTTGGCCTGCATTGAATTAAGTGCCTCTTCAAGAAGGCAGTGACTATAAAGAAGACTAAAGTGAATTCATTTTGACATCACCAGTTCAAAACAATTTTATTTCTGTAATAAGGGCAGCAAGCTACAGGCAGAAAAATGCTCTCTGATAAGCTCAGATACCAATACCTGCTGGGAGGCAGTGGAGGCAGAAGCTGATGCAGACGGAAGCCTAGAGGCGGATGGGTGCCCTGTGGGTACCCCCCGGATGCCACCCACAGGCACCCGGATGCCATGACATGCAGCATTCACTTTCAACTTCAAATTCACAGGCTATAAATCCTCAACAAAATCAACAAATTGCAGGTTTGCCCCAATTGCAATCATCTTCTGCATCATGTGATCTCCAATCACTCATATGAAACCAAATAAAGCAGCAGCAAATAACTTCCTAAGTTATTCCTCTTAATCAGCAGGATTATCAGACACAGAGTATTCAAAAATTGCAATTGCTTATGCAACAACAGGCAGTGCAGAGCTTTCAACCGAACAAATCAGCATCAGTTCAACAACAGCAACAATCACCCCAATCCTAGGTGGTACATCATCAGCAGAATCACCAACATTATACATATGCATACACACAGTATAACTGTGTATATATATATACACGCGCGCACACGCATCAACATCCACCCCAAAAAAGAAAATCCTGCATCTGCTTCCAGATCCACATCCGAATCAGTAACTTAGCTAATAAATGTCAAATTGGCCTTCATTCAGTGAATTGTATCCTCGGTCAACAGCAAATCATCATAAGAAGGCAGTGCAGCTTGTATAGAAGCAATATATTTGGGCGAATTCATTCCCAAAGGTAAGATTTGTGAGTAGGAAAAGGAAATCTGAATGTGCTATATAGTACAACATCCGTCATCTTAGGTTTAATTTTGTCTGAATTCTTAGTGGCCAATCTGAATTAATTAATTAAATTCCCAATTCTTTCAAGCCAGAATGCTAGATGCTTTAGGTAGGAAACCAGATTTGCATAAGAGGGGATTACAGATGACGTAAATTCATTGAAATCCTACCCAAGTCAATGAGTTGGAAATTGCAAGGAAGAGGTTAGATCTTGTAGTTATGAAATTTCATTTTGTCTCTTCGATGTTGATACAAAATGATTTTCAGGTTTACTCTCTTTTTCTTATCAATTTTACAAACTAGATGCACTCTTCTCTCTTGTTGTGTGAGGTGAGTTGCTGGAAAGGAAAGCTGACGAACACTCAAAGATCCTAGATGAAAAGGAGATCCAATCCAAATTATCAAAGTACAAATTCAGATGAAGATCACAAGATAAGGTTCAGGAGAGCAAGAAGGATCAGATCTCGTGAAGGCACCATCAAGAAGCTCAAGATAGATCATGTTTACAAATTCAAGATACAAGTTCAGTTCAAAGTTATCAGAAAATCTCAGATGATGGAATAGATTCGAGGGAAGCACTTTGAAAAGCATGAGCCATCGCAATTATCCTCAAGGAGTTGAAGAGTTAATCGAAGTTACTTCCTAACCTAAGTTACCATATTTGCCCCTCGGAATGCAAATTTGACATTCGATTCATAGCTAATTTGAAGTCGGCTCCGGTTCTTGTGTTTGATGAATCCTGTCATCGGTAAATATTGTGTAGCGGACGGGTTGATGTCGTCGGTAAATACTATGTAACCGATGGCCCCTTCGGGAAAGTTCTTGTTATGTAGCCAACGGACCCCTTCGGGAAGGTTTTTCGGAAAGTATATATACACCCTCCGAGATCATTGCAATCATCATTGTAAGCATTATGTAATCTCTCTGGCATATATGCAAATAAAAGGGGTAATGCTGTTACATGTTCTTATTTCATTGTCTGTATACATTAATTCACTTACCCCATACGGTTAACATTTGGCATCGTTGCCCATGGACTTGGAACAAAGGCAAAGGCATGAAGACTATGCCAAATCAGCTTAACAAGGATAGAAATAAGATAAAAGGAAAAGATGGAATACGCACCGCACAAAAAAATTTAATTTTGGCACAACAAGCCAAACGCAGACAAAGGTTTCAGCAGATTGCCGACGGACACTGAAGCACCGAGGAATTGTTGGAAGAGACTCGACAATGGGTGAAATTGGTGGAAGAAGCAAGGGAAGAATTTTTGAACCTATATTCGCCGAGGGAAGAGAATCCAGACGAAAGGGAAATAGCTCACACAGCTCAGAGTGCCCAGGGAGCACAAGCGTGGAGTGAACTCTTTGTCCGCAATACACTTCCGGAATGAACAATTTCGCTTAACAAAAACCCTTCTTCACCAAACAACGCAATTTTTGGGAATAAGACGACTGCCCAAAACAATGTCAGTGTCGGAGTGCAGAGTGTTGGTGTCAAAATACAAAATGTCGATGTCAAAGTGCAGAGCGTTGGTGTCGAAATACAAAGCATCAATACCTGAGTGCAAAATGTCACTGTCAAAGTGTTGAACTGCGCCGATGCCGTAGTGTCGAACAACGCCCATACACAAAATCAAGTAATAATGGCAGGGCCAAAAGAGAAGTTGCCAAAGTTTGATGGTGATGGAACGGTCGATCCAATCAGACACTGTAAGACATGCGAAACAATTTGGACGGCGAATGGCGTAACTGACACAAATGAATGGGTGCGACAATTTCCAACAACCCTAAGGGTTGTAGCAATCAATTGGTTTTCCAATACAGATCCCCAAAAATTAACCAATTGGGCGGAAGTTAAAAAAAAATTTATCACCGAATTTCAATAGTTGCGCGACAACAATGAGATTGTAACAGAGATATACAATAGAAAGCAAGCAAAACATGAAACAGTTTGAGTTTATGCCAAAAAATTAAAAGAATTAATAAACAAGATAGAAAGTGAGCCGGCAGATGAGCTGCAAAAGAGATGGTTCATTGAAGGACTACACCCGAAGTTATAGAAGAAAATGAAGATTGTGTCACCATCGTCATACACTAAAGCATACAATCGGGCAATGAACTTAGAAAGTGAGCAAAAAACAAAAAAGAAGAAGAGTAGCTCATTCGATTCAGATGACGACGTGTCTTTGGAAGAAGATAACAGCGATGACGAAAAGGGCAGGAAGAAGGTCCGAGCTCTCCAGAAGGATATGATCTGAATGATGAAGGAATTTAAGAACATGCAGAAAAAGATGAAGGGAAACGAGCTATGGTGCACAGAATGTAAGACAAAAGGTCACACGAAGGGATCCTGTCCAAGGAACCAGTTTTGCAAGATCTATCAAATCATGGGACATTCCACAAAAGAATGCCCCTTCGATATGAAAACAAGAAGACCTCAACAAGTGCTCCTGACCCAGGAGGCTTCCACATTAGGAGGGAGCAGAAACAACAATAATGAGGATGCCACATTGGGAGGGTACAGAAATAATAGACGACAGCAAAAAAACAACAATGCCAACAATAATAATGGGAACCGCAGCCGAATTCAATACAATGCGAACGGCCGCCCAATGGTTCAATGCCGAGCATGCAATTTGTAGGGCCACTTTGCTCGAGACTGTACAATGACAAACACACCAAAGTTGTTATGTAGATGGTGTAGTCCTGGAGATCATGAAGATGCCAAGTACCCGAAATTAGGAGTGAATTTGATCACCATCGGGACGAATGAAGAGGAGGTTCTGGCAATCACATGGAAGCAAGCAAAATTGTATATATACTTTCCAAAGAACCTTCCCAAAGGGGTCCGTCGACTACATAACAAGAACCTTCCCGAAGGGGCTGTCGACTACACTATTTACCGACGACATCAACCCGTCGGCTACACAATATTTACCAACAATATCATCCCCCCAAAAAGAAAAGTCGTCTTCGGACGACAACACAACAAAACTCAAAAACAACTAATTACATTAATGCATAGATACTAGACAGACAAATGTGTCTCTGACTATATAGATCGGCTTTGTCGTAGCTGATACCCTTGTTCTATCTAGACCTTTAGATCAACTCTGATTTGAGAATTCTCTTAAACTACCTCCTTCATCATCATCGTGACCTCATGGCATTCAGCTTCTTTCTGATCATGTGCTTTCTTTGCTAATTGCTTTTCCTGTAGTGCTGCTGCAAGTTGTTGTTCTGCTTCCTGCTTCCCTCGTACAATTTCCTCAAGTTGTGCCAATAATGTTGTCTGCTTCGTTTCCCATGCAATTTGCTGGGTGGCAAGTCTGTCGAGGAGCCTTCTCTACAGCCTCTCAAGCTTCTTGCCCAACCTCTGCTCGTCGTCTCTCTGTGAGCACCAACTCTGCCAAAAACTTGCCTCTCTCGATGATGTCACTAAGGCATGAATGGATATCCTTATCCTTTTCCTCCGCTACTAGTATAGGACCCTGTGTCCGTACCCTTCCTGCTTTTTCTGGTACTACTGCACTCTAATCTCCTACCTCTGGTGATGTAGGGACCTCGACAATCTCATTGTTCGACCAAATCACCTCTAACTGAAGGTCCTCTCATGGGAGACTGAATGGAAGGACCTCTAGCAACAGGGGGAAGTAGTCGTCGTCTCAGATACTCACTTGCCCAACTCGCTGAGCTAATCTGTACAGCTATTGGCGCTTAGTGCTTAGCTTCTGGCATGCTCAAATCAACACCCTGATCTACTGCATCATCCAACAGTGTGTCGGCTATCATGACTACTGCATCTGTCCCAATCACCTCTAATCGGACCTGCTCTTGTGCCCTTCTCTGACTATCTCCTCCCTCTGTGGCCATCAACTCTACTACTAGATGTGGCTAAGGCAGACTCATTGCTACTGACTGAGGTGATCCATGCTCTTAAGGTTCAAAGGTTGATTCTCTCCCCTCCTGAACCGCTGGTTGAGGTTGCGTTTCCGTAGGTTGCATTCCCGTAGGTGTGCCCGCTGATGATGCTGTCCTCCAGCTTCCTGAAGGTTGGGTGGCCACTGAGTGTGAAATTGATCCTGTCACTCCTGTTGTTGTCAGTGATCTGGGGTTTAGGGCGACCGGGGTCATTAGGACTGGTTGCCTAAACTGCCCAAACCCTGGAATGTGAACATTTGCAATAGTGTGTACATGCGGTGCTAAAAAAGATGCCGTAGCTATCATTGGGGCAGTCATCAACTACTATGGAAAGCAAAGTGGGGTTGCTGAAATCACCTCGAATTCCTCATCATCTTCCTCCTCATCTTGCTCCACCTCCTCCATCTCCTCTAAGTCATCCTCCTCACAAGACGTACCTATCAGCCACTATCTGTGTTTCTGGATTCCTCTATCTCTTGCCGTATCCTCTTCTGGCCAATGCCTTTCTACCCTCCAGGTGTGTCTAAATGCCTCCACTGCATTATTGGAGGCTCGTCGGGTACTGTCGAGCTTGGCTAAATTTCCAATTTTTCTTTGGGTATCATCCTCGCAGTTGCCTCCAAAAAGAATCTGATGGCATAGTGTGGCATGTAAAATGTTTTATGTTGCAAAGTCATGAACTCATCCATGTGTGTGGCCAATAAAAAAGCCCAATCATAAACCCTCCCATTCATGAGTCCGTTCATCATACTGACCAGTGGAAAGGAGATGTTTGACGCCCTACTAGACCCTGTAAGTCGACTCTTTATTACATCCATGAGGCATCTCCAATGGCCTTCTCCAAAATCTGATTTCCGCAACCCTCTTCCCCTCGAGGTGTCAGCAAGGGCATCTTTCTTCTGTTGTACCTGATCCTTGCACACTAATTCCACCAACTTCTATTTTCTCTTCTTGTCCATCTTTCTTGGCTTGCTGTCAATTTTCTTTCCTCCTTGTGTCGTCCCTAGTATGTCGAATACCATGGTAAAGTCAATTGGCCGAAATGATACCACTACGTCGTATCCCAAGTACGAAACTGTACTTTTACGAGAGTGCCTATCATAAACCTCAATCATGATACGCAAAACACCTTCAAAATCTCAAATACAAAAAACTAGCATCCGAATTTTCATTCCACCATTTCCTGCATTTCAGCCCATTCAACCCTTTGAATGCTACGTTCTATGGTGTTATCTGTACATCTGGCTAGTTCTGCACTTTGGCTCTTTGTTTGCCCTTGTCTTTTCTGCCTAGCCGTGCTCTAGAAGGCCCTGCTTGTGTATTCTGACTCATAGCTGAATCGTGATCGAGTTTCTTCCTCCAAGCCCTTTTTCCGACTGACTTCATACCTAATACTCCTTTGTCAGTATGCGAAATAAATTACCGTTCAATCAGTTACTTTTCCCCCCTGACCTTCGGCGGTACCAACCCCAAGCCACTTATGTATTTTTATTATTACTTTTCTGCTTCTCCTATACGTCGTACGACTATACAGTCACCTTTCTCTACTGGTGTACCATACAGACACTATGCAGACCTGTAGCAACTCAACGCACCCCTCTAGAAACAATTCGCAGGCCACTGGAATTTACTTGCAGGCCTCCAAATTTCGTACATAGCCTGCCTAGGCTTAGTCACAATCACCAAAGATGATCACTGACAACGTGGCCCTGAATTCTCAAATGTAGGCTAACACAAATATTCAATCCCAAGTCCAACATGCCATGACCCAATTGATCTCGCACCTGGATATGAAATTCTCCTTCCTTCAGTTGTGATAGTCGACTCCTTCCTTATGCCTATTGTATCAGCTACTTATACGGTGGACTGAATGATTCAATATATTGATGAACCCCTTCAATCAAATAGCCCTTCATAAGTTCGCAACTCCTCTGCCGATAGATGTACTGATACCCTGATACTTATTTATCCTGCATACGGTGAAGTGGCGTTAAAAGGAACACCATTCGGCAACATTAAAAAAGCATTGTTCAATGAAATTAAAAACGTCATACGGTGGCATCCTGTCATGGCGTACAGTGAAGGTGTACGGTGGAGGGGCCGTACGGTACACTCGACTTTGCACATGGTGTCGACTTGATCATCGTACGGTGTCTTCATATTGCCATATGGTGACTTTAATGAATTTTTTATTTTTATTTTTTATTTTTTACTCACATTTTTACTACTACTCGACATTCAGCAACGACAAAACAATTCAGCCAACATATATCTTCAACTTGGAACCATTCACCGTTTCTAGAATTTCCTGCCCGTCCAGCGTCCATAACTTTATTGCTCTGTTATCACCTACTTCCCAGATCTGATACAGCCCAACCCATTTGACTTTAAACTTGTCTGACTTGATTTAGTTCCGGTTGTCATGCTTCAACACTAGCTGTCTTGGTTGGAGCTTGTTCAGTTTTAGGTGTTTATCATGCCACGCTTTGCGCCGATTCTTTGTCACCTCCATGGCCCATTGTGCCAATAGCCACTTCTCCTCGAGCTTGTTCAGATTATGTACCATTTCCCTCAAGCTTGCCATGTCACCTAACTTATTCTCCAGTGCAATCCTCAAACTCGATATCATGAATTCCACTTGTACCACTGCCTCTTGTCCAAACATCAACTAGAACGATGTGTCCCGTTGTCACCTTGTATGTCGTGCGGTATGCCCAGAGGGCAGAGGGTAGTTTTTCCTGTCAATCTTCACCTTCGACCACACAACTTGTAGATGATTGCTACCAGGATCTTGTTTGTGGCTTCCGCTTGTCCGATGGCTCTTGGATAGTGCGGGCTCAACAATGAATGATAGATCTTGAATTCAGTAGTGAGCAATCGAATAACATGGTTAACGAAGTGTCCTCCCCTATCACTTGTCAACTACAGTGGAATCCCGTACCTGGTAACTATTTGCTCATAAATAAATCTCGCTGTGCTTACTGCCGAGTTATCTGGTAGTGCGCATGCCTCCACCCACTTGGTCAGGTACTCTGTTGCTACGACAATGTATCAGCACCTAATTTTGCTTACCTTCAGAGGTCCGATGAAGTCCAATCCCCATCTTTCAAAAAGTTCCTGCACATGCAAAGGATTCAGAGGCATGAAGTCCCTTTTTAACGATTTCCCGGCTCACTAACATGTGTCACATGCAACGACCCACTCCCTCACGTCGTTGTGTACGGTTGGCCACCATAGTCCTGCCAGGAGTATCTTTCGCGCAATTGTGTCTGGCCCCATGTGTCCTCCTGCCGATGCTTCATGTGATTCCTTAAGTACCCTTGAAATTTCCTCCTCTAGGACGCATCGCCTTAGGATCTGGTCAGGTCCCATTTTTTATCATAGCCCATTGATTAATTGAAATGTTCGGCTCCTCAACACCAATTTCCTTCTCTCATTTGGTGGCATTTCACTCGGAAACTGTCCTGTCGAAAGGTACTCTCCAATGCTCATGTACCATTTCGGCAGTACTGCAATCTGAAATAACTGTGCATCAGGAAAATCGGTGTTCACTCCATCCGCCGGTTCTCCTATTTTAATTCGCGACAGATGGTCTAGCTGACATGTTTCTTCCCGGCCCATACAATGATTTTGAAGGTGAATTCCTATAGCAAAAGTAGCCACCAGCTGATTCTTCCTTGGATGACAGGTTTATTCACTACGTACAACAAAGCTTGATGATCTACATAGAACACGAACGGTGTCACCAGCAAGTAATGTCGAAACTTCTACACCACGTAAACCATTCCTAATGCCTCTCGTTCCATTGTACTGTAATTTTTCTCTTCCTTAGATAGTAGTCGACTAGCAAAATACACTGGGTGATCTAGCACGTGGTTACTTGTCTACACTAGAGTTGGTCCTATTGCATAGTTGGATGCATCGATGTGAACATAAAATTCCTTGTTCCAATTCGATTACGCCAAGATAAGTGTTGTGGCCAATCGTACCTTCAACCCTTCAAATGACTCGTCCTATTCTTTCTCCCATTTGAATGGTTCCCTTTTGCATGTTAACCTGTCCAGTGGGTATGATACTTTGGCAAAGTTTTTGATGAATCTTCTATAACAGCCTATGTCCCAGGAATGACTTTACCTTTGTTACATTTGTAGATGGCTGCATTTTCATTATCACTCTAACTTTGTCTGGATCTGATTTCAATCCCTCCTTACAGACTATATGCCCTAGCAATCTTCCTTGCGGAACCATGAATCTACATTTCTTTGGATTTAAGGCTAGTCATGCCCTTCGACATCTTTCCATGCATTCGCCCAACGCCGTCAGATGTTTGTCTTCAGTGCTGAATACGGACCAGTCATCCAAGAATGCTTTGAAATATCCGACTAGCATTTTTTGAATGTGTAGTATGCATCTTTGGAACGTCGCCAGCGCATTGCACAAGCCGAATGGCATCCAGTTGTATGCATACACCCTGTCTTCTACCACAAATGTCGTTTTCAGCTTCTCCTCTTCTGCTCTGCAAATTTGCATAAATGAATAAATCTCATGTCCAGCTACCTCCTCCAACATACTGTCTGTAATGGTATCAAGAAGGGGTCATTGATCGTTACGGCATTGAGACATCTGAACTCAATACATATCCTGATTTGGGTGGTATCCTTCTTGAGGGATATTACTATGGGTGACACCCATTCACTTGTTTGAACCTTAAAGATAATACCTTCCTCCAACATTCGGTTGATTTCTTCTGTAACTCGTGCCGCATAATTTTTATTCATCCTGTAAGGTCGCTTCCATACGGGCACTGCACCTTCGACTAGTGGGATGCGGTGAACACAGCTCCGACGGGACTCCTTTCAAATCCTTATATGTCCAGGGGAATACATTTTTGTATTCCAAGAATATTTTTAATGTCACTGCTTTTAGTACTGCATCCAAGTTATCCTCCACTAGTACATTTTTTGGTTCGACCTCATCTCCCAAATTCATTGTTTGTACTGTGCCTTCATTATATTTGATCGGCTTCCCCTCACCGAATACATGTGCAGGTGTTCCATCCAACAGTGCATCCCCTTCTTTTATTTCCGTGAACTCTTTTGGAAATCCGTCTCCGTTGTGCCCTTCCTCTATCATTAGTATGTTGCAGCTCCGAAATAGCTCATAATCCTTCATCTGCCAATGAAATAATCCGTTCACCGAGTCCAAATCATCGTCCGTTGATCCACATTCCAACAGTAGGACTCCATGATCCGGTTCCATTCGCTGCTTCCCTTCATTCTCGTCTTCAGAATTAGATGATAGTGCTTCTTCGCCCACCATTTGCATGTGTAAATCAATGATGAATTTTCGCCTTTTACTTTCCAATGAGTGTATTCTTCTTCCAATCATGCTTGACCTTTGCTTGTACGAGCCATCCGCCGCCCTAAATGTCGTCATATCCTCTCCTCTTCAATGGGATGACGACGAAACCGAGTAGGAATGATTGTGTTCCAATCTCGACGTCCTGATGGCACAACTAGTGACAATTGGAACACAATCATTTCTACTCGACTTCGTCATCATTCCGCTGAAAAGGAGAGGATAAGACGCCATTGTGGGCCGAGGATGGCTTATACAAGCAAAGGTGAAGCATGACTGGAAGAAAAATACACTATCACTGGAAAGTAAAGGGCGAAAATTCATCATCGATTTACACACGCAAATGGTGGGCGAAGAAGCTCTATCATCTGATTCCGAAGACAAGGATGAAGGGAAGCAATGAATGGAACCAGATCACGAGAGTCTTATGGTTGGAAGGTGGATCAACGGACAATGATTTGGATTCGATGAACAGATTATTTCACTGGCAAATGGAGGATTATGAGCTATTTTAGAGTTGCAACATACTAACGATAGAGGAAGGGCACAGCGGAGACAGATTTCCAAAAGATTTCATGGAAATAAAAGAAGGGGACGCATAGCTGGATGAAACACCCGCACATGTATTCGGTGAGGGGAAGCCAATCAAATATAACGAAGCCATAGTGCAAACCATGAATTTGGGAGATGAGGCCGAACCAAAAAACATATTGGTGGGGGATAACTGGGATGCAGTACTAAAAGCAGCGACATTTAAAATATTCTTGGAATACAAAGATGTATTCGCCTGGACATAAGGATTTGAAAGGAGTCCCGCCGGAGCTGTGTTCACCATATCCTGCTAGTCGAAGGTGCAATGCTAGTATGGAAGCGGCCTTACAAGATGAACAAGAACTATGCCATACAGGTCACAAAAGAAATCAACCGAATGCTGGAGGTAGGTATTATCTTTAAGGTTCAAACAAATGAATGGGTATCACCCATAGTCATATCCCTAAAGAAGGATACCACCCAAATCAGGATGTGTCAATTTCAAATGCCTCAATGTGGTAACAATCAAGGACCCCTTCTCGATACAGTTCACAGAGAACATATTGGAGGAGGTAGCTAGACATTAGATTTACTCATTTATGGATGGGTTTTCAGGATAAAACCAAATTTGCATAACAAAGCAGGACAAACTGAAAACAACATTTGTTGTAGAAAGCGGGGTGTACGCGTACAACCGAATCCCATTCGGCCTGTGCAATGCGCTAGCTACGTTCCAACAGATCATACTGCACATTCGACAAGATCTTTGTCCAAAACTTGAAGGTGTTCCTGGATGACTGGTCTATATTCAGCACCAAGGACAAACATCTGGTGGCATTAGGCAAATGCATGGAAAGATGTCGAAGGGCGCAACTAGCCTTAAACCCAAAGGAATGCAGATTTATGGTTCTGCAGGGAAGATTGCTCGAACATATAGTCGAAAAAAAAGGATTGAAAACAAATCCGGACAAAGTCAGAGTCATAATGGAAATGCAACCATCCACAAATGTAATGGAGGTAAAGTCATTTCGGACACATAGGCTATTATAGAAGATTCATCAAAAATTTTGCTAAAGTATCATACCCACTAGACAGGTTAACATGTAAAGGGGAACCGTTCAAATGGGACAAAGAACAAGATGAGTCATTTGAAGGATTGAAGGTATAGTTGACCACAGCACCCATATTGGTGTACTCAGATGAGAACAAGGAATTTCATGTTCACGTGGACGCATCCAACTATGCAATCGGAGCAACTTTGGCGCAAACAAGTAGCCACGGGTTAGATCACCCGATATATTTTGCCGGCCAACTACTGTCAAAAGCATAATAGAATTACAATACAACAGAACGGAAAGCCTTAGGAATGGTCTACGCCATGCAGAAGTTTCGTCATTACTTGTTGGCGACACCGTTCGTATTTTATGTCGACCATCAGGCTCTGTTGTATCTGGTCAATAAACTTATCATCCAAGGAACAATCAGCCGTTGGTTACTTTTGTTGCAGGAGTTCCACCTTCAAGATCACTGTACGGCCTAGGAAGAAACATATCAGTGCAGACCATCTGTCGCATCTCAAAACAGGGAAACCGACAAATGGAGTGAATGACGATTTTCTTGATGCACAATTATTTCAGATTGTAGTACTGCCGAAATGGTACACGAGCATTGGAGAGTACCTTTCAACAGGACAGTTTTCGAGTGAAATGCCACCAAATGAGAGAAGGAAATTGGTGTTGAGGAGCCGAACGTTTCAATTAATCAATGGGACAGGACAATTTCCAAGTGAAATGCCACCAAATGAGAGAAGGAAATTGGTGTTGAGGAGTTGAACGTTTCAATTAATCAATGGGCTATTATACAAAATGGGACTTGACCAAATCCTAAGGTGATGCGTCCTAGAGGAGGAAATTCCAAAGGTTCTAAAGGAAGCACATGAAGGATTGAAAGGAGGACACATGGGGCCAAACACAACTACGCAAAAGATACTCCTAGCAGGACTATAGTGGCCAATCGTACACAACAACGCGAGGGAGTGGGTCGTTGCATGCGACACATGTCAACGAGCAAGGAAACCATTAAAAAGGGACTTCATCCCTCTAAATCCCTGGCATGCGTAGGAACTCTTTGAAAGATGGGGATTGGACTTCATCGAACCTCTGAAGGTAAGCAAAACTAGAAGGTGTCAATACATTGTTGTAGCGATGGAGTACCTGACCAAGTGGGTGGAGGCACGCACACTACCATATAACTCGGCAGTAAGCACAGCGAGATTTATTTATAAGCAAATAATTACCAAGTATGGGATTCCACTGCAGTTGATAAGTGATAGGGAAGGACAATTCGTTAACCACGTTATCCAACTGCTCACTACTGAATTTAAGATCTATCATTCATTGTCGAGCCCGTACTATCTGAGAGCCAACTGACAAGCGTAAGCCACGAACAAGATCCTGGTAGCAATCATCTACAAGTCATGTGCAGTCGAAGGTGAAGACTGGGAGGAAAAACTAGCCTCTACTCTCTGGGCATACCGCATGGCATACAAGGTGACAATGGGACACACACTGTTCCAATTGATGTTTGGACAAGAGGCAATGGTACCAACAGAATTCATGATACCGAATCTGAGGATCGCACTAGAGAATAAGTTAGGCGACATGGCAAGCCTGAGGTAAAGGCTACATAATCTGAAAAAGCTCGAGAAGAAGCAGCTATTGACACAATGGGCCATGAAGGTGACACAAAAGCGGTGCAAAGCATGGCATGATAAACATTTAAAACTAAACAAGTTCCAACTAGGACAGCTAGTGTTGAAGTATGACGGCCGAAACAAAATCAAGCCAGGCAAGTTTAAAGTCAAATGGGTCGGGTCGTATCAAATCTTGGAAGTAGGTGATAACGGAGCAATAAAGTTATGGACGTTGGACGGGCAAGAAATTCCAGAAACGGTGAACGGTTCCAAGTTGAAGATATATCATGCCCGAACTATTCCAAAGTGCAGAACCAGCTGGATGTACAGAGAACACCATAGAAAGTAGCGTTCGAAGGGGTGAATGGGCTGGAATGAAGGAAATGGTGGAATGAAAATCTGAATGATCACCTCGTCAAAGCAAGCATATGGAAGGCGCAGGTAGAGTGGGCAATCCATATGCCTGTTTTCTATATCTGAGATTTCGAAGGTGTCTTGCATATCATGATTGAGGCATATGATAGGCACTCTCATAAAAGTACAGTGCTGTACTTGGGATACAACGTAGTGATATCATTCCGGCCAACTGACTTTACCAAGGTATTTGGCATACCAGGAACAGCTCAAGGAGGAAAGAAAATTGACAATAAGCCAAGAAAGATGAACAAGGAGAGAAAATGGAAGCTAGTGGAATTAGTGTGCAAAGATCAAGTACAGCAACAGAAAGATGCCCTTACTGACACCTCGAGGGGAAGAGGGTTGCAGAAATCTGACATCAGAGGTGGTCATTGGAGGTGTCTCATGGGCATGATAAAGAGTAGACTTACAGGGTCCAGTAAGGCGTCAGATATATCCTTTCCGTTGGTCAGTATGATGAACGGACTCATAAATGGGCGGGTTTATGACTAGGCTTCTCTATTGGCTACACGCATGGATGAGTTCATGACATTGCAGCATAAAACATTTTACATGCCGCACTACGCCATCGGATTCTTTTTGGAGGCGACTACCAGGATGATACCCAAAGAAAAGTTGAAAATCTAGCCAAGTCCGATAGTACCTAGCAAGCCTCCGATAATGCAGTGGACGCATTTAGACACACCTGGAGGGGAGAAAGGCGTTGGCTAGAAGAGGGTATGACAAGAGATAGAGGAATCTGAAAACACGAACAGTGGCCGGTAGGATACATCGTGAAGAGGACGACTCAGAGGAAATGGAGGAGGTGAAACAGGTTGAGGAGGAAGATGATGAGGAAGTCGAGATGATTTCAGCAACCCCACTTCACATTCCGTGACAGTTGACGACTGCAACATTAATAGCTACGCCATCATTTTCAGCTCCGCATGTGCACACTATGGCAGATTTTCACATCCCAGGGTTTGAGCAGTTAAGACATCCAGTGGTGATGACCCCAATCACCCTAAACCCCAAATCATGGATAGCAGCAGTAACAGGATCAATTTCACATTCACTGGCTGCCCAACCTTCAAGAAGCTGGAGGACAGCATCACCAGCGAACACACCTACGGGCATGCAACCTAGGGGAACGCAACCTCAACTAGCGGTTCAAGAATCGACCTCCGTACCTCAAGAGCAAGGATCACTTCAATCAGTAGCAATAAGTCTGCCTCAGCCAAATCCAGTAGCAAAGTCAACAGCCATGAAGGGAGGAGATGGTCAAGAAAGGGCACAAGACCAAGTCCGGTTAGAGGTGATTGGGATGGATGCAATAGTCACGATAGACAACACACTATTGGATGATGCAACGGATCAAGGTGCTGATTTGAGCATTCCGGAGGGTGAACACCAGGTGCCAGCAGCCGCACAGATTAGCTCAGCAAGCTAGGCGAGTGAGTATCTGAGACGACAACTATTTGCCCCTGTTACAAAAGGTCCTTCCATTCAGTCTCCCATGCGAGAGGATCTTCAGTTAGAGGCAATTTGGTCAAACAGAGTGCAGCAACACGAGAGAGCAGAAGGAAGGGTACAGACGCAAGGTCCTATACCAGTAGCGAAGGAAAAGGATAAGGATGTCCATTCATGCCTCAGCGACATCACCGAGAGAAGCCAGTGCCTGGCAGAGTTGGTGCTCACAGAGAGACTGCAGGAAAAGGCTGGGCAAGAAGCTCGGGAGGCCACAGAGAAAGCTCGGGAGGAGATGGCCAACCAACTTGCCACCCAACAGATTGCATGGGAAACAGAGCTGACAACACTGTTAGCACAACTCAAGGAAATTGCATGAGGGAAGCAAGAGGCAGATCAGCAACTTGCAGCAATGCTATAGGAGAAGGAAACAACAAAGAAAGCACATGATCAAAAAGAAGTGGAATGCCATGAGGTCACATTGATGCTGAAGGAGGTAGTGGAGGAGAACTCACAGATCAGAGTTGATTTAAAGGTCCAGACGGAACAAGTGTATCAGCGACGACGCAGCCGATCTACACAATCAGAGACACAGCCTTCTAGTTCATGATGTTTATGTTGTTTTTTATCTATGAATGAATGTAATTAGTTGTTTTTGAGTTTTGTTGTGTTGTCGTCCGAAGACGACTTCTTTTTGGGGGGGATGATGTCGTCAGTAAATATTGTGTAGCCGACGGGTTGATGTCGTCGGTAAATACTATGTAGCCGATGGCCCTTTCGGGAAAGTTCTTGTTATGTAGCCGATGGACCTCTTTGGGAAGATTCTTCGGAAAGTATATATAAACCCTTCGAGATCATTGTAATCATCATTGTAAGCATTATGTAATCTCTTCGGCATATATGCGAATAAAAGGAGTACTGCTATTACATGTTCTTGTTTCATTATCTGTATGCATTAATTCATTTACCCCATATGGTAAACAAATCCCTTGCAAATTCTCTTCTTCGGACCCTGGATGAATTTGGGCGAATGTCGAGTGTAATGTCCCCATTTTTAGCAAGTCTACACAATTGATGGAGTTAGCTCATCATAGCAACCCTCGTGAACTGACAAGATGTTTTGGGGGTCCCAGTTGTGAACTTACTATTTTTAGTAGGTCTATTTTTGGCAGCTGCTATTATTGGCAATGCAGTGGGTGGCTCTGCCAATTGGTCGTCACTTGCAATAAACAAGGTTAATAATTGTATGAGCTCTTATTTATTCAATAATTATTAAGTGCATTATTATAATGATATTTGTTAGTGAAAAAGGATTTGAACTTGTAATAGCACTTGTGGAGTTTTATGTGTTTTATAAGTTACTATTCCAATTAATATATATATGATATAAAGAGGCATGCATCTTGAAGAGACATGTCTCTTTAATATATTAACTTACATTAGTTATAACACAATAATATACTCTCAATATATTATAATGAAATATATATATATATATATAATAAGATATATATATCACTCTTAATATAAGTTAATTATTCCATATATAACATTGTCATATATTATATATCTCATATATATAAAATATAATTTATCCAACAAAATTATAACATTAACACTTCCTCTTAATGAAGAAGGATAGAACACATAGATATTACACCATAGGTAATACTTCAAAAATAATACATATAGGAAATCTTTGATCAGAAGATTTCTAGAATATAATATCATGTAAGTATTGGTCTATCAGAATATCAACATATGATATTCACCAATTACTATTTAATATCATTTTTGGTAACATGAGCATTGGCCTATCAGAATATCAATCAAATGACATTCACCAAATACTCTGAGTAATGGCCTATCAGAACATCAACTAAATGATATCCACCAAGTACTCAATGTGGTGATGGCCTATCAGAATATCGAGGCAAGATATACACCATGTACCGAAAAATATATCTATACAAGCAACTTGTAGATAATCAAATTAATGATATCAACCGCCTAGTTGTTGATTTATAAGATAAAGCCTTTACATGAAACAATTTTGCAAAAATGAATCATGCTACAAATTATTGTAAGGACATCACTTTACAACAACTTCTCCTAATACAAGTGATAATCATTTGGAAGTCGTCACCTCTTCATGATGTACACAGGGGACAGGCTCATACATGTATGACATCAAAAGTTCACATGAAGTCTCCATGAATACTATCATGTGGTGTTGTCACAACATTCACCATAAGCATATCAGAGAATAAGGTTTCTCCCTCTTAGTTTGATATCAACTTTTCTGACTTCTTAGTGCAAGGTTCTCTCCGATGAAGTATTAGACTTCCTCTAAATCTGTTATCATCCTTCTACTTTCTTGGTAGCAAGTCACGTCATGCTTCCCTAGTTCAATGGGTATCCAGATAGCATAAAGCCTTCCAGCCTACATACATGAGACTTTATCCCATGAATCAGTCTTTTAGCTATTATAGTTTCTGACCAGTGTTGAATCCATCAATAAGGTCTACTCCTTTTGAACCATTATCATCAAAAGTTTGATTTAAGCATTTTTATTTTTTGTTCCCTCTCTTTTTCCAAGGTTGCCTCTAATGAACTATCAGACTCCCTCTCATAATTTCACTCATCAAGGATATTTGTTTCAAGAAACTCACATTATCCAACCTAATCATTAGATGATTCGTGAATCCTAAATCACAACTTCTTTGGAGCTACTATCATAAGATTGAGTCTGCACAATATTTGGTAGCATACCTAATGTACCAATCTTCTTTTCCTGCAAGAACATCCTCAGAGACAAAGGAAAAGATCAAGGCAAATAGCTCTTTATAGTAATTATAGAAATATAAAATAAGAGAGATTACAATGGGTAATACATGCAATACCCGAGGATAATAAATACTTATCTGCAATAATAATATAAGTTGCTCCAATGAAAGTCCATATGCATCAAATCAGGAAATGCCTCCATGTAAGAATTAAACAATTTGACTACGTCTTTTCTGCTCCCATATAAGAATGGTTCAAATGGGAATGGAACATAGGTTATCATACCCCCTTACAATGTTGGATACCCACTCTTATATCATTAAACATATAAGTACGCCAAAAACATTGCATATTATATGGTTGGATTCACCAAAGTTTAACTGAATCATATCTACTCCCTCTTTTTCCTGCATGAACATTCTCGAAGAAAAGGATCAAGGCACATAGCTCTTATAATACATAAAATAATAAGAGAGAGACTAATAGAATACTCAAATAATAGAAGACCGTTCGAATAAAATATAGATAAAAATCCAAAATATATACTTTGAACATATATGCATATAAGCATTCAATATTCTAAGTATATATTTTTATTCTATATTTTAACACATTATTTTCTAAGGTGATCAATTTCCAAATCTATAATCACCTAAATTTTTAAGAGATTGTTGCACATCAATTTATCCTCTTATGTTAATAACATTTGTTATTATCCACTCTTGAATATATGAAACAAATAATTTCATCACTATCATCAACCAATATAATTAACTTATTCTTAATATATGAAATAACATCTATATTCAATATTGTCCATAATGAATTATTTCATATACCTAATAATATTATTAGAATTTTGTTCCAATTAATATTATCATTAACATTGAGTAAAATTATAAATAGATTATTTGTATTGATACTCTATCAATTAAATAATCATACTTACCTTCACTTTCCATTTCATGTGATACCTTCACTAAAAATATCTTCCCTTGTGAAATAAAGAGTTTTCGCAAGTCTTTGCACTTACCTCCCATAAGCTCTCCGGATTCTTTGATATCAGATTTAGGTTTTAAGAATATCCATGTATAGATATGGTATTTCTTGTATTCGCCGTGGCTTTAATGTGCTCGGTACCCGAAACCCTTAATTAATATTTGGTGTATGTTAGCGATTAAATTGGTATGTTCTTTTCAAAGTCTTTCCCACACTCGGTGATTGATGGTCTTTGCACGCAGGTAGATGAGATCTCCTGCTACTTTCCCTTGGATTGTTCAGTATGTTTGCTTATTTCAAACGAATGTCTATGGTTGTCTTCCGTTTGAATTGTTCAACATCCAAGCCAAGTGGAGGCCTATCAACCCTCAAGACTGAGTGTCTTTTGACCCACATTATGTATTCCCGTGGTCCATTTCCTAATTTTGTGGCGGATATTTGGTTTCGCTACTGAGACTTCTTTCCAATCTATCCTGCAAAAATTCCCTTTGGAACCAATGCCGAGTTATTCTTGATGACGTTCCTTTCAATCGCCTTGCTAGAGTATTGTAATCCAATCGAAGTAAGTGTATGTATGTTATTTTCTTTCTCTTTCCTATCCAATAGTCACCTCCCCTTGTACCGTCCACAGACTGATCCACATGGAAGCTTTTCGTACCTTAACAGTGGGGTCTTTATGTGCGTTGTAAAATTTTAATCCGCCTCTTACACAATACACAAAGACCTTTCTGTAGCTTGCCCTAGACCTTATAATCTTTCTTGCACAAGGGAGAAGTCGATACATGATGCCTGGAACCAATACCCACTTTGATTGAGTGGTAATTTTCACATTGTCATTGTAATAAACGTTTATGGACATAAAAATCAAATCTTCTGCAACACTTTTAATGAGAATCGGGCCTTTGATACTTGAAGATACTTTGACATTGATATCAAAAATAGTCAATATGTGATTGATCATCGCCCATCCTATAACATTATTTGTATCCTATACACGATAGCGAATGTCAGCGATACATTTCTTATCACCAATCAATAATCTTTGTTATTTATTTCATGATTTAGATGACAGTCAATGAAGGTAAGGAGGTTGATCTAGT
Source organism: Cupressus sempervirens (assembly GCA_028749045.1). Classification (NCBI taxonomy): domain Eukaryota; kingdom Viridiplantae; phylum Streptophyta; class Pinopsida; order Cupressales; family Cupressaceae; genus Cupressus; species Cupressus sempervirens. The sequence goes on from CM053786.1 coordinate 26,592,947, forward strand.
GGATGCTCTAGTCTTCCATCATAAGCATAATCATTGATTATTGTAGTCTATGACACTACATTCCTTACAGGCAGGAAGGGAACCTGCTCCGATACCATGTTAGTGAAAAAGGATTTGAACTTGTAATAGCACTTGTGGAGTTTTATGTGTTTTCCAAATTACTATTCCAATGAATATATATATGATATAAAGAGGCATGCCTCTTGAAGAGATATTGTCTCTTTAATATATTAACTTACATTAGTTATAACACAATAATATACTCTCAATATATTATAATGAAATATATATATAATAAGAGTGATATATATATATAAACATTAACAATATTTATATTATTATAATAATGACATTTAGAGATATTTCTAAATAATATGTTGGAAAGTTTCAAGTGTTGAGTTCTTTTGGGAAACTTCCACGATTTCTAAAATGGAGTTTCATGAAACTTTGGCCAACGAAAAGTTATAAATGAGAGCTCATTTCATTGGGAAAAGCACGCTTGAATATATACTTTTGCTTTTGTTGCCTTTGTGGCTTTTCCTGAATTCTAAATTGTGTGCCCTTGCTGAAGTATACAATTGGCCAACGTCTCCTACTGTATTTGCTCTAGCTAAGGAGAATAATCTTGAATATTATATTTCTCATTGATTTTCTAGCTAAGGGTTGGTGAAGTTTTCCTGAAGATTGTTCAAATTAGGTGGTGGAAGCGATTTGTTGCTGAGTTATAATATATTGCAATTGTCTCCTACTGTGTCTACAGTGGCTTGGAGATTTTGATTGTGTTCATTCTGTGAATTGTGGAGGCCTGCAATTTTCTTTGCTGAGGATCTAGATTGATTTTTGGGTAAACGAATTGTGCTTGGTGGTCTGCAAACTTCTGAATATTAGTAGCTGTGGTAGGCAGACTACATGATGGTAGTGTAGGGCAATATTTTTTGAGTCCCAGCCTTGCATTAGAAGTGGGACGGCTGTGGTGAAGCCAGCGTTAGCAATTGCTAGGCCTGCAATCCAACATAGCAGCCATGTGGTGGTAATTGGGAGGCACGGTTTAGCTCTAGCCCTCACATGTCATTCTTCCAGCATTCTGCATTTCCAGTGGACGGCTAAAATACAACCATTGTCTGCGGTTGGGTGTTCATATTGGGAAGTCAACGTGAACCATAAGAGAATAATTTGGTGGCACAGCTGTCAAACATATTTGCAATCCATTTGCTTTTTTTATAATAAATACTTCTGACTTATGATTGTTCAAATTAAGTGCACAAAGTATTTCTATTCAAATATAGCCTGATTTTATATTCTCATTTCAAACTTTTGGAGTTGTTGATCTGGAAAATACCAAAAAATTATTAAAAACTTTTAAAATTGCAAAAACAATAATTTGCGCATTAATATTCAAATTGGAAGCCAGTTTGGATTTTCACATTGAGTGAATTTTGTAGTTGATAGAAGAGCCCAAGAGGAATTTGGAGCGAATTTGAACATGCAACCAAAAAAGTTTGACTTTTCAATGTTTTTATTGTTTTGAAAAGGCGTTTTTTTGGTCTAAATATAATCTGATTCATTATCCAAACCCTTAAACACGCCCGCACTTTATATGGTGGTATAAGAATTATTTCCTGCGGCATAATTTTACATATATATAAAAAAAATTAAAAAATAAAAATTCTTGTATGGAGGAACCCAAAACGAACCCGAACCCAACCCAAAAAAAATTTGATTGAATTTTGAACCCAAATGTCGAACCCGCATCCGAAACAGAATCCAAACCAGCAACTTAGTTCCTATCAATCGAGGAAAAAATTGTTTGCAGTTTTAACAGACGTTCAACAAGATAGGATTCAACGAACATATTCTTAACTAGAGCTACAAAGGTAAAGATGATGAGGTGGCACCAAGCTATCTTCTCCATTCTGAAAATTCCAAATTTAAGCACATTCATCAAATCAGGACAAGTGTCCAAGCTTTTCAGTGGCTATCAAATATACTGTAATTTTCATAAATTGGTTGTAAATTTGGCAACCCCAATTAGTGTTTGTAAGGTTAAATCTTGGCCCTTAATCTTGGATCCATCCTGGCCCTTCATTGTAACTGAACATCTATAAAAAGCCAAGGCCTTCTCATTTGTGGCAATTAGACAGCTAGTAGAAGAGATTGGCATATGATTAGAAGAGAAGCATTAGATAGCTATAAGTAGAATATGCTAGCCAGTGGAAGACTTTGATCAAATTGTTGCTATGATGCAATCAAAGGAATTGATAGTTCTTTGTTTCTTCCTCATGGTGGATTAGTTAGTCTTGCACAGTTTCCTCAATCTTCCAATTGTCTAGAACATATATACATATACATATATACATACACACACACACACACACACACACACATATATATATATATAAAAAAAAAAAAAAAATTCAAAGAAATGCAAGAAAAATATACAAATTTATATCATCTGACAGTATGATACTCATTCTTCACAGTTGTATCCAGTTGTCTAGAACAGCTTAAGTACAAGATTGTATTTAAGCTGTTTTGAGCATTTCCATGACATTTCTACATGTCTAGAACAGATTAAGTAGAAGGCATATTGTACTCAATCTGACAGTTGTTTACATCGCTCTTGTCTACACATAAACAATTGCCAAGTTGAGCAATAAAATTGGCAACCTTGAGTAATTAAGCAGCTGTTTACATTAGGCTGGTCTGCATAGAAGCAGTTTCTGTTGTTGGTAAAATGTATAGTGCAGCCGACGGGTAGAGTAGTATCCGAATGGGCGCGTGATGCTTGAGTCACCCCTTCGGAAGGGTATATGTACACGTCTGAGATAGACTTTGGAATCATCATTGTGATCATTGTAGTCATTGTATTCGGATTGTAATCAGTAAATGCATATATGAATAAAGTATCTGTTCTATGTTGAATCATGCTATACTACATGTGTTAAGTTCTTACCCTGTACGGTAAACAGTTTCTAGATTGAGTAATCGATATTGAAAAGTTTCAACAACTTAGGTCATCAGACTCTACTTGTAAGATTGACAAATTGCATAAGAGAAATGGTCTAGCCAAAAGCAATGAAGCAAGCTGAAAGTCATGGCTCATGCATTGTGAAGACAATACAAGAATGATGTTGAATTAAGGATGTTGCAAAATCCTGCATTGTGGAGTGCAACTCCTGCATACAATTGCAAAAGGTAAACTCGAATTTTATGGAAACTATTTGCTTTTATTTTTGGTTTTCCAGAATGTGATCTTACCTGGAAGAACTTAAGTAATCAACATATTTTAATTATCTAGAACAGCTTTAATAAAAGACATATCGTACACACTCTGGTAGTTGTTTACATCAGCCTTGTCTACATATAAACAGTTGTCAAGTTGAGCAATAAAATTAACAAGCTCCAGAAACTAAGCAGATGATTCACATCAGGCTAGTCTGAATATAAGCAGTTGTTTGGATTAGTAATCAAAGTTGACAAGTCTCAACAGCTTATGTCATCAGACTCTACATTGCAAAAAAAAATGTACATTGCATAATAATATCAAGCTGTTTTTTTATTAATAATAAAACATTCATTTTGATGCTGGGCCCTCAGATGCTTGAGGAAGCTGACAGGTGCCCTCTAGATGCATGCAGGAAGGCATCCTGGGCACTCGGATGCTCCACTGGGTGCCCAGGATGCACTTCCTACACCCATCCACAGGGCTCCAGCATCAGCATCAGACCAAATCTGCTTCCCAATACAGGCAGGATGTTGTGAATTGGTAACTAAGGTAAGAAACATTTGAGTGTTTCTTAGAAGCTTGCCCCAGGTGGGTGGAGTCACTGATTAAGCTACATCTAGTAAATGTGTAATCCAGTTTCTGGGATGAGATTGTGTGTGAATTTTTATCATTAACGTTTTGGATCATAATCCACGATCCATCATCATGGATTGTGGAAATCTCCTTTCATCAATACATCTTGTAGAGTTCAAGTTCATCAATTCCTTGCATTCCTAGTTAGAAGTAGAAAAAGAAATTTAGTTTGAGTTGAAGTGGACGTAAACTATATTTTCATTGCACATTGTGAAGCCAAAACTTTAGAAGAGCAAACAGTTGATATCCAGCAAATCACATATTTCACTGAGCAAGTATCCATGGTAAATGGAACCTTGAAGTCATTTGTGGATCTTACATTGCAAGCCTAGCATGAAAGATGACCTTATTTCAAGAGGGGATTGGATATTTCATGTTTCGCCTTGAAACATTGAGTGTTTGATTCTGAATGTTGTAGTGGAACAAAACTCACATCAACAGGTATAAAGCTTGCATATTAAATATTTGTTACAGCCTTGGTCAAGTCCACGCTTCCTAAAGATTGTCAGATTGGCTAGAATGGACCAAAGGTGTGCACAACAGTTGTTCTTGTTCCAGTTAATCAGAATCTAGCTCCTGAATATTCATATTTTCCAGAGATGGAGCTAAGGTTATATAGGCTCGGTTAAAACCCACTGAGCTCATTTACTGATATAAAGACCCTACCAGACAATCACCAGTTTCAGATTTGCTCATGCCAGTCTACTCTGATGTCTGTCAGAGACCAATGGCATTGCCATGCTTCTTCGATTTCTTAATTCAGGTAGGCATGTAGGGTATGATTTGTCATGCCTCAAATTTGGCTCGCCCATTATCATAGATATTTTTTGACATCAAAGCAAGAGCTTATATATTAAGAAAAGGATTAGAACCATGACACACATTGAAATAGCCTGGCTTATATTAACAACAAAATTAAAAGCTTCTAATCTAGAACTCAATTACAACATTTCTCAATTCAAATATATATCATGAATATTCTAAGTTTCAGAGATAGCATTTATAGTCAGGAAAACACCGTTAGACTTAATCTTTAATGTAAATAATATTTTCCAATTCAATACCAAATGGATATTTTCAGACTGACTGTTTCTGTAGCAGCAAAATGATGATAGTTCCTACATACAGTGACCTTGACAGCTCCAGGTGCCTGAAAATCAATTTATTCTTATTGCTTGCACTTGCACTTGCAGACAATCCCATGATAGGCACACCTTCAGTCCACCGGAACTTTATTGTTCCTTTTCATTGGGTTGGTTCTCTCTTTAATAAGTGTAATATCTGATTGCATCCCCTTCTGCAACCTGTGGGCTCTGTCGTGCAAATTGCTGGAGCTGGCCTTACCTGTTGAAGACAAAGCAAGGATGCAAATTGCCTTCCTTGCACCTCAATTATGTTGTCACCCTTCTGTATTTATCCTAGGACAGCAAACCCTTCTATCCTTGCCCCGTGGGCACATGAATTATTGTCCCTCTACTGTAGCTGCAATCTGCTACTGCCTCAAAAGCACCAAATGGAAATTAGGCATTGAAGGTGAAATTGGAAAACTCAATTTAACAATAAGCAAGGGCAGGGGCTGCATCTTAACCTGCAAATGACCTGGGATGTTGTCCAGAATCAGAGTCGTGTGCAAAAGAAAGGTGTTGATTCTCAAAAGCATGTCCAAACTAAACAACAGCCTCATGTTAACTGGGCGATCCACAAGGTCAGCCAAGCTGGCCCAAAATAAGAATTAAAAACAAACATTTTATTTAAAATTATTATTTATCTCCCAAGTCAGCCAGGACCGACCCAACATATAATTGTTAATTCCTATTAAATACAATCACCTCACACACCCCATTATTAATTTTTTTTTGAAAAACACTGCCACTTCTTAGTCTTTGGTCAAACTTCCCATATTTTATTCTCAAAAACATTGTGACCAACATAAAACCACTCTCTTCCATGGATATTTATATAGAGCAAATCAAAAGGGGGCTTTAGGGCACCACCTGGTTGGTCGGCCAGCCCTTTAAATTAGGTTCATCATTTTCCTCCCATCTCATTAATATATCCCACTTCTTTCTTCTCTTGTATACATCCTGTATTTTCTGACAATTCTCACATCTTCCTCGTAAAGTACTTCATGCTTAAAAACTCTTGTCCTCAAATGATTCTTTGTAAAATTCTCCATATATCCCTCATAGTCACGGAATGTCACAAGAGCAGTCTGCAAATGATACCTTGACCAGCAATAAGTACGAACATGCTCAAGTCCACCATCTCCAACAGAGAAATCAGAAAATTCCAAAGTCTGAGGCAGAAGTGTGCCCTTCCTCTGACTTTCCATATGCCCTTTCTCAACTCACATTAGTTGCCAAAATAACTCAAGAAATGGAATCTGCAGGGAACAAACACAGGTAGAATGTGAGAAGCTTGGGAACAGCCATACAATTTCATAACAGTTGAATATGTATGGATGAACCAATCACCTAGTTGTATTCATGGCCAACCTTAGGTCTGATCTCCTTTGGCCTCAGCAATGCTACAACTAACTGGGATAACCTTTGAACTTTAACTCCTAAAAGATGAAGAATCCTTATCAAAAATTAGTGTGGAAAGTGACAAAATGAGATACACATCCCAAATATACGTCCAGCATTGTACAGGTAGCCTTTGTCCACTCTCATCATATGTCGTCAATGTTGGATTCTTATCCCAATAGCTTATGTTCTCATAGAGAATAAAAGTGCATAGCAGAGAATAAAAGTTGAGATTAGTTGTTCTTTGATTATCCTTAATTCTCATTACTCCCTCATGAATCTGCTTGATGATATTAGAAACAAAGTCATACTCCACATTGACTTCAGGAATTTGAATATGCATTCCACTGCACATCATTCCAGCTGACATTTTTTATGCATGGTAGATATAAATGAAATACCTCTTGAAACAAGTTGTATCTGAAATGCTTAGCAGTCCATTTTTATGTCCCTTTGGTCTGATGGAGCATCTTCCACCCTTTCAGTTCTCTTTGGATGCCCCTGCTCACCTCCTTCCCTCCCAACAGAAGCTGAATGAGCACATCAAGCTTGATAGCTACAGGCAGTATATTGCTGCAACATATAGGAACCCTCTAGGGGAACTCTGCCCAAGGATGGCCTTTTATGCAGAGCACTACATGATTATTCAAGACGGGATTATTGTGCACCCCTAGTACCTCACTCACCATTGGACTCATGACCTCCATATTTCTTTGGGTTCCTTTAGGGTGGGCTCTCACCGCTTCGTATTCAAACTGACCACCAAACTAACAGGGATGATAGGATTTGCCGCCTCTACCCCACTGGGGAGGCGGAATCTGAGATCCATTTTATCTTTCGGTGTCCTATCTACTATGAGATTAGGAAGAGGTTTCATTGTCTTTTCAAAGACTGCAGGTCCCTCTCCTCTTCCTTCAGCTACACTAATCAGTGGTGTCTTGCTCTCTATCTCCAAAAGGCCCTGCAACTTCATGAGCATACATTAGAGCCTTTGTTTCTGTCGAGGCAAACCCCTGACCTGCCCATCACCTCTTTCTTCACACTCGTAAGAAGCAGTTGCTCGACCTTGTCTCTTTGGACCACACTAGATCTGTGAGGCCTTGCAGAGGACGCACTCAGCAGCTTCCCTCTTCTTCCAGCAGATCCTCCAGACAGTCCGGGATACATCGCCCCAAACCATATCCTTCGATTTGGCCTACTTCTCACCTATGATGAGTATTTAGTATTTTCTAGCTCTGTTCTTTTGCTTTCTTGCTTGTTCTTTTTGCGGACACCTTGTGGTGCTCTGGGTGCTGGTTATTGCCTTGTACATTCTCCAGTCTCTTGGACCCTCGTGGTCTCACTTGGACATTAATAATTTATCTTATCTTCATCCAAAAATCTTAGTTGCAAAAGTCCAACTCAGCATAAAAGTCTCGAAAATTCTTCTTTTGCCAAGTTCAGTCAACAAGGAAGTATTTCTTTCTGAAAACCTATATATATGAATCATAAAACCTAGCTAGAACCCTCAAGATATCCACATTGACAAAGTCATAATGCCATTTCCCTGTCTAAACTGCTTACAAGTACTTGTATGTCCCTTTGGTTTGTACCTAGGAACTTCTGCAAATCTTAAACTTTCTTTGTGTTTCTTAGAGTGCTTTTCTTCTTCACCCAAATTAATCTTAGTTACAAAAGCCCCACTCAACATAATTACCTCATAAATTCTTCTTCTGCCAAGTTCAACCAACAACTAATTGTCTTTCTTTCTGATAACATAGGTATATGAATCATGAAACCTAGCTAGAACCCATAATGTCATAATGTCATTCTTTGCAAACAAGGATCTCCAAACCCATTTTGATAAAAATATTGAGCAAGTTCCAACCAGAAATAGGTATTTTTACATCTCAACATTCTTTGCAAGACTCTCTCCACAAATCTTAATTATAAGACATTTCCATGGTTCATCTTGGGATGTCTAAGAAATTGCGATATAAAGGCCACTCTTTGCTACCAAAGGCAAAGACTTGGTTGGATTTACTCATTGCTATAAACTTCAGGCTTCTAGAGATACTAGGGTTATAAAGCTTAAAACATAAGACACATTCTATTTTATACCAAAAATAGAGCAAGAATATTAATGCAGAGCAATTCTTCACTTGAAAACACAAGTAACAAGTTGACAAAACTTACTATTTGATCATTGCTAAGAAACGCTACTCAATACAAGAATCATTTACAAGATGCTCTGTCTTCAATTAAATGCCAAGCGAATGAATTTGGGGAATCATACTAATATTCAATCAACTTGAACTGCACTTAAGCCACAGTCTTTTCTTCATTTAATTCAAACCTTGTGAACAAGTAGTGAATTTGGTAGTTGTGTTTGTCTTTTGAATTTGGACCATTGATCTGATTGGAATTGTTGGCTATTGACCAAGTCAACATTAGTTTCACTTCAAAGGTGACTCACAATTTCCATGGTGGCACCACGTTGTAGCCCTTTCTTACTCCTGCAAGCCCATAGGCTCAATGGCCTCCATCTAATTCTTCTTGTGGAGCCACAGGGAATATTTTCCTCTAGCCCAACTAATCCCACTAGACACTTGTAATCTTCCCACTATCTCACATCAAACTTGGCCTTTACGTCATTCTTCCTGCATGAGGACAGCATACATTCTTTTCATTCATAACCACGAGACATGGCCATATCCTACTACTTGACATGCCTCTTTGCTAGAGTACTCACGGGGCCATAGCGTGTAGATTATCTCCATCCATCTTGTCATCTTTGAACTCACCTACAATCCCATAAGGGCTTGGCAAATGACCCACTAATATTTGTTGGGCCACGAGGATGGCATCTCCATTAACCACAAGGTCAATCTTCCTTCATCCTATTGTCTTACAGGTCTTCCAACACTTGGCTCATTACCACCATGGGGTTGTGGGGTAACCTTCATGCTCAATATTTACACGAGCATGTCAATTTGTTAGCCTACAAGGGCTGGGATGTTAAGAAGTTAGCTCACACGGAAACATGGGGAGCGCAAAAACTTAAACACGAGTACATGGCATTGGTGACGACTAAACTTAACTTTGGTAGACTATTGTATATGTGTGGGGCACCAATGACTTAAGTCACTACTTGTACACATGAAGACTTTTCATGTTATAAAGAAGGGGACTTCACTAGGCAAAAGGTCAGAGACTTGAGAAATAAAAGATAAACTCTTTAGAATCACAAAACATGTGACCCCGAAAATTTAGACAGTAAACATGGGTTTGTAATCAGACAAGGGAATAAAGAGTCCCAACTGATAATATAAAGAAGTTCAAGACATGGGGCCAGTTAAAACTCGTTGGTTAATAGCTTGTCCTTCCCAATATTTGGCTTATACCTTGACTCTTTATGTGCCCAATGTGGAGGAAAAACAAGCTATAATCAACAAATGGGTAAGTGTATGGTTAATATCACAGAGCTCTGAATTTTAAGGGTTCAGCTCCCCTCTGCAAAGATTTGCAATGAATTTGATCCTACTTCCAACTTGGGCTATGCTCTTAACATAAGAGTAAGAGAGGAAATTACTAAGTCACCCAAAGCCTCGAGTAACATAGGCAGATTGACGAATATAATAGCCCACATCATGCACAACTATGAATGCATGTAAACCACTTTTCAATTCTCATACTCTAACCCCTAATATGCAATCTATTCTATCTTCTATATGCTCAACTACACTAACTGATGCAAACTAAAGGGGAGATGGAAATATAATCAATGACAAGACAACACTCAAATCGCCCAAGTTACTAAGCTTATAGCAACACTCGGATTACTTTTAAAACTTAACAACATCCCATTAACCATATCCCAACTCCTTGCACAAAAATGAACATGCAAATTACTCTAACTTATACAAGACAAGGAGAAATGAAAAATAATTGAAAAAGATAGCATGCTCAAATTACCAACTATTGGGTAGAACACATAGATTATTATTACCTTAAATAGAGTCATCAACAATCACATTCCACTCCAATGCACATCTAAACTAACATGAATAGCACAAATCTTAGTGCAAATGCAAAGTCTCACTCAATAGACACAGCTACAAGGGTTTGTTCACGCCAAAATTTGTCGATCCTCTATTCATCATTCGAAAAATTACGATTTTTAGGCCCTCTTAGAGATTTGCCCAGTTACATTAATGATTACAATCCAGAGCATTCACAGAGGCATAGCCCAAAATTAGGATTGACTAGTAGTCATCTATTACAACATAAATGCAAGGAGAATTGCCAAAAATGGCTACAATAGACAAAGAAAGACAAAGAGACACTTGTCAAAACTCAGACTGAAGAAGCATCATGAGAAGAAATTGTAACACTTATGGATGTGTTAGCTCTTCTTCTTGGGCATTATAGTTTTAGCCTTGTGTGCTTTCATGGCATCCAACACTATCTTCAGCTCTTTGATACCTGGTATGTAGATGTTGTCAGCTCTGACTACCCAATAGTCATAGTCTTCTATTAATTCCTCTATTGTGGCGACCTTGGATTGGAGCTTGTTTGATGCTTGCTTCAAAACGCCATCAATTGCAATAAGCTCTAGATCTTCGAGTCTTGGAAATTGGCAAGACTGATTCTTTCTTCAATGAACTCTTAAGTATTTTGATTTCATTCGCCCAATGTCCAACTGTTGCTTATTTGGAGCCACCTAGGATTCAGTGTTTAAATCTTTTAGGTACACATATCATTTTCAATCACCTTTGTCACTAATCTACATACACTTTTTAGTTCTTGCTCTGAATTCTCCAAGCTCTCTTCCTTGAACTCCACTGATTATTTCTAGTGGTGTAATGGCTCTTTTCCTATCCTCCATATGCCATGACTAATGGCAACATCATTCTTCATATCCAACACCTCCTATGACAGGGCCGATTCTTGCGTTAGATTCTCAACTTCCACTTGCATTGAGACTTGATGCTTAGATATAGCCTCTCTCAACTTATCCACATCTAACACTAGACTTCCAAGGTTCTCAATTAAAGGAGGACCTCGGGCCTTCAAGTCATCAGTACATGTGTGGCCTATTTGACCAAAATGCCTCTCCCATAGTAGCTTCACCAATAGGTTCTTACTTCCTCTACAGAAAGGTGCTCGAGGTAGCACTATATGTTGATACAATTACAAGGGGCCCGAGCATAGCTCTGATATAATCATTCAATTTCTTAGGCCTTCAAGGTTGCCTTTGTCTGCACCAACTCGTCCAATCTTGACATTGGAGGACTTCCATACGTTGAGCATGGTATCATGCATTGGAGGCCCCATATCATGTGTCTTTACTTGGTATCATGCATCGGAGGCCCCATGTCATGTGCCCTTCTGAGGCTCTGCTATCTCCATGATCATATGCCCTGTATTGACATCAGTAGCAAGAGCTGCTAATGTCTTCTGCTTCTTAGCCTTCTGGGATAGGGGTTGTGATTACATAGCCTAGGCTATGAGATTCTTAGGTGGGACACTGTCCTCCATCCCTCTCTTCTTCCTCTCAATAGTATCCTCCAACAAAGAGTTGGTTGCAAGGGCATTAGATGCAGATTGTAGCGTCACAAGATCAAACAACTTCCTTGCAATTGGAGGAGTCTCCTTCTAGATAAAGAAAGGAAACGTTACAGTCTTAGTTACAAAGTGAGCGGGTGGATTACCTTGATCAGTTGCTTGTTCTTGTTGCTATTGTGGAGTCTCTTGAACTTGTTGATCTCCATCAAGACCACCACTTGGCTGGTTGCTATCCCCGTCTAGGTTGATCACTGGAATTGTAGAGGAGTCCTTGGTTGTTGATTGTTCCTTTTCTTTCTCTGCCTTTGTATCTTCAACATTTCCAATGTTTGGCAGCGAACCTCCTCCATGAGTAGGAGTAACTTGAACATTCTTCTCTGGAGACTGGTCTCCTCCTCCAACTGATTGAGAAGCACCCATGGATGCAGAAGTGGTAGTTGCAATGGTAGAAGTAGGTGCTGAAGTCGTTTGAGCTCCTCCAGATACACTAGCAGATGAACCTGTATCTCTCGTTCTCTTTTTTCTGGCACTCGTCCACTCTACCCACTTATCAGTCCTTTTTTATGATTACATCCATGAGAACCTCCATATTGTCAATTATTGGGCCCTTAGGTGGAGTAGACAAAATAGGTTTGTCTTTCATCTCTCTTTCATCAGTAGAAGACTGCACATGAGAACCATCATCTTCAACATCACTAACATCAATGTTGACCTTATATAACTTCACTTGCTCAATTGTGAGCCTCGACCAGAACTTTTCTTGGGTATGGACTTCAAGGTAGCAATCAGCCCAATAATCTTCAATGTCAAGTACATGCTTGAAACTGGAGCCAAGCTGAAGATTGTCCCCTACATAATTCACAAGATCAGACTGAGGCCTTATCACTTGATAATCCTTCATCTTACATTTTCCTTCAAAGGCCTTTAACAAATTCCTTGCATCAAATCTAGATGCACATGAATATGCTCCAATGACAATTGGGAAAGGGGTTCCCACTTTCTTAACTATTGAACACAAGGTATTAACTCCTAACACTTGTCTACATAAATCAATTAAAACTATCTTATCTTCAAGGTACCTTGGTAGTCTCCATGGGAATCCGCTGATTCTAATGTAGGAGAAAGCTGGAAATTGAATAAACCAGCACCCAAATTGAGTGACTACCGAAATAACTTGTAGTGTGTTGGTTAACAATTTGTTCCCCTATTAGATTTGATAATCTTGACTCTTTGATACCTAATGTTTGGAGAAACAAAAGGATGTTTACCAACAAATGGGTAAGTATATATACTTTATCACTAACCTCTGAATTGATTAGGTACAGCTCCCTATGATTTGCAATGATATACAAAGAATATGTTTTTAAGAGATCAGAAGTCTTGACATCAAAAGCTCTTAACCTGAGAGCAATAAAGGATAACCAAATTGTTTGTAGCACAAACAACTCAGGCAAGACGTATATGAATAACCTATCACACTCAAGAGTAGTAAAAGATAACCCAATTGTTTGTAGGCACAAACAACTCAGGCAAGACGTATATGAATAACCTATCACACTCAATGGAATGATTGCAGTAGATTATCTTAATATTTTCTACCTTCTAATTCTATTCTAAATGCAAATTACTCATTTGAATGCAGAAGTAGGAAAGAAAGGATAATACATATGAGGGCAAGTGGAATTACTTTATCTATTAGCCTTGAATGAAATGGAATTCAACAAGTATCTAATAGATTCACATATATTATCCTTCAGTTTCCATATATTATCCTTCAATCTCCAATGGATTATCTAACATGTATGAAACTATCAAGAGAAGAAACAAAACCATATATGATGCAACAAATGGAATTATTATACTACAAAAATCAAAACGAAGTGGAATCCATCTGATTATTTACAAGATCATACACAATCATCTTTCAACTCCAAGTGCAAAGCTATCTGATGCATGGACCACAAAACATGAAAAGCAAATACTGCAAATGGAATTACAAAACCATACCTGTTATGTCAAATGAGATTACATTTATAGTTCTCTATCATTTCTTAATTCTGGCAGAGCAATAGTCACAAATAGAAAATATAATGAGGATAAAATGTGACGTGACATCTTCTCCATTGATGATTCTGAAATAGAGATATTCCTGAAAAATACTCCATGACCTTTCAGCTTCTTGTGATCTCAGAAAACCCTATGAAAATCGTTTATTCTTCATCTTTTGTTGTTTGGCACCAACTACGCAAATTTCATATTCCAACGTTCACTGCATTTTCAAATTCTGACTGTCAATGTTAAATCAACGATCATGATTTAAACGTTGAGATTTTCCTTTATGGTGTCCAACATGGGTCCACCGAGTACACGTGTCTTCTTGTTGTTTTGTCGCTAAGAATAACAGTCAAGCAACTTTGTATAGCGAAATAGCGACAACTGTGAATCTCTTTCCAATCTGACAATGATAACAGAATGATGTTAAATTTCTTTACTTCGCGGCGTGGGTCCCTCTTTCCAACTAGGTACACCATGGCAAACAAATAACAAACTTTTATTGTCTAACATCGGACTGGTTTGCTTTGTTGGCACCTCGTGACTAGACTTTGATTGTGCTTCGTGAAAAGTGATGGCCCACCGGACACGTCTCATTGTCACTTGCCCCCATTGTTTATTTCTCGAGCACTTCCAGAATGTGGGGAAGTATTGTGCGTTGTTCTTTCAAGATGTGACGATGCTTGCAAAACTGACCCACCTCTGTCACTGTCAGAGAATCTATCCAATCGCAATATGCCAATCTGACACCCATTCTTACATTTACCTTTTTGCGGCTCACAAACTAAATTTGGCCCCACAGCTCCACGTGTCGAATAGTAGCTTTTTCGCATTGTCTAAACCTCAAGCATCTTTGAAAAGCAAAAAAGCAACGGACGTCGATCTTGTAAGATTCGACGATTGAATGCATTCTCTTTTCGTTTAATATTTTAATTGGGACCCGATCTGACAAGTAAGTGTTTGACATTTCAACTAGCCAATAGCAAGCATTCTTTCATTCAATTGAGTTTTCAACTTGGTGATGTGGATGATCAGACGTGTTTTGATTCGTCAATCCAATTTCAAACCTTGGTCTTCGCCACCATTGACCGTGTTCTTCGCCATTTCTACGTTTTTGAGTATTCAATCTGTATTCAAATCAATTGATCTTGCTTTCGACTTGTGCTTGTTGTCTGTATATTAATCTTTGGCCTCAATCTTCAATGTCCTCTGTTGCATTTGCTCTATATATGCCCGTGATAATGTATCCTTCTCTAGATATAGATCTTTGACCATGGAATTAGAAACTTTCAAAGATGAAGAGTTGCTTTTCAACATGAATCTTTGCCTTAGACATGATTAGGAATAAGGAATTATGAATTATTAGAAACATCCAGACCTTCTCATCAGGAAAATGCATGACAAACCCTCCCAAAACCTATCACCTAGCCATGGACTAGGAATTTGGTCATATGAAATCCCGCATTAGTTAGCTAAAAGGAAAGATGAGAAGAAAGGCCATCCTATGGGCAATCTAGACTCGGACTCAAAACATTGATACTTGACTCAACTTCAAACCCTAAAGTAAAAATGATATGATTGAAACTTGGGCAACATGGTGAAAATCTTCTCTGGGCATCCTTGAAGCTCTCTACATGGCCTCGTAGTGAAGGCATCATTCACCTTTACAAACTCCTCATAACTCTTTTCCAACTGCAAGCAAGGCTAGAAGTCATAAACTTTTGTGGTCTCATCAAAATCTTCAATGCATGGCAAACCAAGCCATAGAGGATGTGTTTCCAAGACATATATAAGATAGGAAGACATATAGAATTGCTTATATACCATGGTCGAGCCCCATCCAACTAGTCAATTCATCACAGATAATTTGGGCCCAATCAATGTATTGGTCATCCGCACAAACTGCTTGCACCAGAAAGAAACAGTGCTCCATAAAATTTAGAACTTCCTCATAACCTTTTAGTTTTAGTAACGAGGCTAGAATGTCTACAATTTCCCTCTCGAGACTAGTTCTAAACAAGGTCTTGGGAAGCTTACTCTTCTTGCTCTTCGGTGGTAGGAACCATGTCATCAGAATGTCTCAAAGTCTTCTTTTCATTGAACATGGAGGCGCTCGACCCGAGATCTATGTCACAGAATTCAATAGTTTCTAGAATCCTGAATGCACCTCTGCATTAAACCTCTGTCAAATGTGTGTAAGACCAAGTTGTCTTGCATCATAATTTGCTTCGTTATTGGGTTATATCTGGTTATGCACTCCTTAATGAGCTCTAGTGCCTAGATGGCTATTGGAAAACCAACAGCCTCTACTAGCCCACTTTCTTTTAGATTCGAAGTGATGGGATGAATGGGTTGAGCGTTGAGTCTTCTATGCAGATCTCTGAGATTGTAAAATCTAAAAGACATGTTTCTATAGCTCGTTACCTCACTTCAAGACCTGGCAATCTATCAATTCCACCAATTCTCCCTACCACTCACTTTATAGCACACAAAACAAGAGAAATTTGTGCTTAACATGAAATTGTGCTCATTGCAAGATGAAGAAGTGAACTTACCAGCGATGTGATCTTATTGAATTAAAATTTGAACATAGGGCATTGGATTTCCTATGTCACATGAGTGAGAAACGGACCCTTAACTCAGATTTTTCTTTTAATGGTCCAACGATTTGGTTTGCATTTAATTTAGTAGGTTAACGGCTACTTTCCATATCAAATCCACCATTAATGGGGAGTCATACAATGAGTTTTAGAATTTAAGCTTTGGCGTAACGGGAAATGAGTGTTTCTGATTCTTCTTTACACTAGGTTTCAAAGGAGTAGCTTATCATAAGAGAATATGACTCTTAAGAAAACAATGTATTTTGGCTTAGTTGGGAAAGAAGCCTCACCTCTGCTTTAATTTACTTTTGTTAAGATTGTGGTCTTCGGGCTTCTTATTCAAGTAGGGAGAAGTTTGCTTTCTATTCTTTCGAAATCCTTCAATACTCAAGCACTTTTACTTGGGGAAGCATGCTATGAGAATCCTCGAAAGGATATTCATTCCCACTATCAAAAGATATACTCCAAGTATGCTTTGTAGAAATAGCAGCTTATAAGGTGCTCCTCCGGCGGAGGAGTAACTAAAATGAT
The DNA here is from genome assembly GCA_028749045.1 of Cupressus sempervirens. Lineage (NCBI taxonomy): Eukaryota > Viridiplantae > Streptophyta > Pinopsida > Cupressales > Cupressaceae > Cupressus > Cupressus sempervirens. The sequence continues at coordinate 26,610,061 of CM053786.1, forward strand.
GCAACTTCAACACAACTCAAGCTTAATTGAAACTCGCTCATCTGAATGGATTCCTGGCTCGATCCTACTCTAAGAATCTTCAAAGGATGAAATCTTCATATGAATACCTCATGCAATTGATCAAATGTGCTCTTTCAGAGAAAGAAAGTCGTAGGTACTCTAGCACATTGAAGATGACCAAACTCCGAAATCGCTATTCATGTCTTTGAGACACTCCAAGGATTGATCTTTCTCGCTCAGGATGCCTCTACATACCTCTAGGAAGTGATGACTTAAGATGCATCATTTATACACTTCATCAAATGCTTGTTTCAAAAAATGAGGTTCGCGGGTGCTCCAACAAGCCACCACGCACTAGAAACAACCAATTTCCAACATTGTCAGTTCTAGCTCTAAGACATTCCAAAAATGATTCATTTTTTCTCAAAAAGTCTTAAAACATTTAATGGGCCACAAAATCCAACATCCATACTCCATAAAACAAGCAAGATCTGCACTTTCAAAAAAATGCCTTCCGGGGTGCTTTACTGTTCAGATCGCACTTGCAAGGGTGATTTCTCAACGAAGAATAAGTTTGTCATTTTTAGCTCTGGGGCACTTTGCCAATAGTTCTTCCTTGCTTGAAATCGCTCCAAACATCTTCAAAATGTGGAAATCACCTTCATACTTCATAGAATGTGCCTTTGGAAAATGGGAAAGTTAACTTCGATGCGCACCAAAAAGGGCTTGTTTCTGACTTCACTTCTTCTCCATCTTGAGGAAGCCTTAGGACACTGAATCCTCTTCAAGCAACATAACATGGAGTACTTATATTGTAAGGAAGCTTGCAACTAAGAATATTTGTTTCCACATAACCCATAATAGGTCTTAAATAAATATGTAATTGAAATCCACATACAAGAGAATAGGCAACATACCCACAAAAATGTGACATGATATACTCTAGGAAACCCTCATTGAGGGAAAAACCCAGCCTCCAAAAGTATTTATCACCATGTATTATTATTCAGCAAAAACACCATTGCAATACAACCATAAAAGCCTTCAAAGCCATAGCCACAACCAAGCAATTCATATCAACAAGCATGAATCCACACATCCCATGCCATGCTTCCAACCTTCACAAATGCTCCCTTGGTGAACCTGTCAAGCTTTGTCCTGCTTGACTCTTTTTTTTTGCTTTTGTCTTCCTCACACAACAACTACCCTTGTAGTTGCTTATATAGTAGCAAGTCCCACAAAACCACCAAGTGGTATTACATAAACCATGTCCTAAAACGATGTGCTACCTAAACCATTGACCCCACATTTAATATTGAAAATTTAATTGTTTTTCCCAATATTATATAATTACATGAAATATTATCGCAATATTACAATACAACTCATCAAGTATATCCCATGAGAATCTTTACATGTTATACGTCTATCTAGGTGCTCCTAGATACAACATTATATAATAAAATAAAATAATACAATATAACAATATTATGCAATGTGTGCAAAACCTATAATTAAAACAAACTCCCACTTCTTGTACCTATTGCATAGGGTCAACTTGTAGCCACATAAATGAACAAGGGAACAATCCCTTCTAGCACGTCCACCATCATGGATCAAAGTACACCATGTACTCCATCCTAGTAGCCGCAACGAAATCAAAGTATCTAGCATCTCAAACATGAATGATCTCACCTTTTATTATGCCAATGCCACCGAACATACATAGAAGCCATCCAAAGAGAAAGTCACCTAACCTATCACATTAGAAGATCATAAAATTTTGTACCAACTAAAATGCCAAGCACAAAAAACCCGATCCAAAGGTAATCACATGTATCCATAGCTGTCAGAATATCCATAGCTTAAATAACACCCATAGCAAGTGTCAAACCCATCCAATTATCCATACCTCCAAAGGTACACCAAGTGAATCTCACATTATCAACATATCCAATCTGTAACTTGTAATCACAAGCCTCAAGAGAAATACCTATCATATATATACCAAGAAGCTCCCACTGCAAAAAATAATGTCAAATCTGTAACCAATCCACTCACAACATCTTAACGAACTGAATCCATGTAGTCTCAAAGACATCTACAACACCAACCAATAACCTACAATAACAACTCTCATAAAAAGATCTCCAACAGTCTCCCAAGCTCTCCACAACCAACAGAGGAAAGAGATAAAGGAATAACCACGTCATCTCTCACATGACATACATGAACACAAACCAGTGACCACAATCTCCAGCTAATCTCAAATCTAATATAAATGAAACTAAACATCCTAAAAGATAACCAAGACTAACGAGAAACCATCCAAATCAGAACCTATATCATGTCCTACACACATGTAATGATCCCATCTTTTGGCCTTCACGTTCTCCAAAGTCTAAGTGGAGGATAAGAAGAAATTAAATTAATTTCTTATAAAGTCATTCAATTAAAATTAAAAGGTGGCTTTATATTTAATTAATTTAATTAATTATTGTATTACAAAGGAGATGTGTCTAGAGTGTGTATTAATTATTGGAAAGGTGGAAGCCTCTAGAAGCACAATTAATTATTGCAAGAGAGGAGTTTCTAGAGAGTGCATTAATTATTGGAAGGGGGAAGCTTCTAGCACTTGCAATTAATTAATGTTTTAGTTCTTTCTACAAGGGTGAAGGAATAGGATAAATAGGGGTGAGAGTCTCGTTGTTTAGCATGAGATTATTGTATCGGATGATTATGACTTGCATTTGATAAGAGCTTGGATGTGTGAATCACACTCTTTTTTGGCAATAGAGGACGTTCATTCTCTGTTGTAACATTCTAGACGTCATTCCCTTAGGGTTTGGCCTTTGGAATACGTCTCTTTGTACTTGATTGTAACATTTTTAAAATTAATATAATTTCAGTAGTTGATTCAGCTTTTGGGCATTCTTGGGTGTCCATTACAGTGGTATCAGAGCTTCCTTGCAAAGTCTTCCATAAAGTAATAACCGGTGTGTGCCCATTACAGTTTATAATGAAAATGCACTTCCAATTTCTCTTAACTTGAGATACACAAGTAATGGGAATGAAAGGAGAACAAATAATCAGCAAACAATTACTGCATGTACACAATCAAATAGATGTTCATTCTGATGTCAGTTGTTGCATAGGAAAAGAAAACTTCCAATATAACTACTCTAAATGATGTCAAACTTCGATCCAATGAGACTTGCCGGAAGCCCTATTGTGAGTTTTCACCCCATCGCCACATTGCAAATGGGGACCACCTCTTTCATCTTTTGCTCCTGCTATGGCAGGTCAATTTTGTCAAGTTCTAGGTTTTGTGCAAGGGTTTTAGGTGTCATTTTGAAGCTGTCTTGTTGCCTAACTCTTAGAGAAAGGGGCAGAATTTTGTCAAGAGGTGAGATGTTTTTTATTGGTTGAGGGAAGAAAGATTTTGAACCAAACTTACAAGTATGCCCCCTCTTAATGATGAGTTACGCTTTTAATGAATGGTGATTTTCCTAAAGATAACTACTGCAATTATTAACTAGGTGAAAGCCTCTCTCCTTAGGATTTCCACTCTTCTCCTCAGCAACTTGAAAATAAATGAAAGGACTACATGAAGGGGTGAAATGGCACGTTTTGGGAGTCTTAAGTGGCAAAATCCATGTTTGGTGGAAATCCCACCACATTAATCTTCCCAGACCCAATTTTCCTTTTTACATTGCACCAAAATCAGCTCCAACTAGTGTTAGAGATGAAGAATGTTAGAGTTAAAGTGACAACGATGAAGTTTTGGAAAGACGTAAGCCAACAAAGCTGAAGGCAATGAACTTGGTGGAAGTTCTCTAATCTTAGGATTTCCACCCATGGATTCCTCCCATGTCAAGAATTCCACCCCTCCATTTTTATAATTCTAAACAAGAATTGGAGATGAAGGATGCTAGTTCAAAGGAAATTTGATGATAACAACAGAAATGTTTGAAATTATTGAAGGAGAAAGCTAAATCGTGTTTGGTGGAAATCCTCTGGCCAAGTGATTCCCACCACATTAATCCTCCCAACTTGGAGTTTCCCCTTACCCTTATATTTTCTTTTTCTCATGCAAGGTGACAGACAAATCATCGGAGAGTTCAAGGAAAGCAATTTGGACACCAAATGAAAATATATCATGGATTCATTTCCTGATGAATCTTCCTGAATGAATAGATCATACAGATTCTGATGGCCCTCCCACAGATGTCAAAAGGGCTCCTTGAACACTGCCCAAATCTAAGCAAATGCTCCATAAAGGCTGAGGATATAAAAGAAACAATCTTCCATGCTTGCAACATTACTTTGTGTTCCAGGAGGAGACTCATGCTGCTATATTCACTTGCAAACACTAATATTCTCCCAATCCCCCATATTCCCATCGCTAAATCACATAGAGCCTCAAACAATCTTCCAATGATGGAGTATGAATTCATATTGGAGTTTGATATCAGTTATGACTATCAACTCCACTATACTTAAAATTATTATTTGCAAATATTAAGAGTCCCTTTAATTTTAATATTTAAGCATGCAGCTTTGTATAAACGCAATATATTCTGCAGAGGCACCAAATACAAAAATATAATTCATCAAGTAATATTCTTGGATGATCCTCGATAATGAGCAGCTTTCTGCACGACAAATAATCTTATATTATTATGCCAAATAATTATCATCTTTGGCATTATTAAAATCTTTGGTGGACCCCACACACAAAGTTTAATCATATTTCAAATCCCTCAACTTATCCCTACCTAAAACACACGATACAAGCTATCATTTCATCATGAAATCTCAGAGGTCAGTAGGGAACCCACTTTGATACCATGTTGATTTTTTCAGATTGTCTATGATAAGATATTGTGTGTGTATTGTTGGATAATGAGAGATTAAGAATTATTCTTCCTTTATATTTATTGGTGGTGCCCATTCCCTAAGGGTCACCACTCTTCCCTTAATATAATATATGATATGGTATAATTATTACTATTTTTTAGTATAATAATTATATTAAATAATAATACAATTATTATATTATCAATAATTATATCATCTCAAGAATAATCTAATCAAATAATATAGTTATATTATTATAATAATTACATTAAAATAATTGTATCACAATAAATTATATTATCACAACCTTTATGTTATCTAGATCAACTTTAAGGAATCCAACTATAGCTACCATAACATTAAAAGGTCTTTGATATCAAAACTTGGCTAACCATCTTTAGATCTCATAGATTCATCATTCTGCAAAACAGTAAATCTTAAACTTCAGTGTGACACAAACAACCAACACTCCCACAGATCAGCAAAGGTTTCAAACAGCGTTCACATTCAAAACTGGCAAAGGTAAAAGCAATTGTCGGCCATAATTACCAGGTGATGCAGGGGAATACCGGTACAGGGACAGCGATGCCAATCAAATTAGGTTGTGCAAGGCAATAGATAAGACGATGGCTATATTACATATTATTCATAACCACCAGAAATTGTGGGTTGGAGGATGGGGATACAATATGTTTCTACGATGGAATTTCCTGCTATCTACATTATACTCTAGTAGACAGATATCAAAGCTCATTCAAACTACATAATTCACAGAGCAATAGTCTTCTCTTAGACTTAATATTGAAAATGGAGGGAGTGAGTTGCAGACAAAAAATAAAGAACCATGCTTTGAATAATCTTAACAGGCATTTCATCTTCTGATAATGTCGTTTCCTGGTAACTACATTGTATTCTTGTAGACGATATCGAGGCTCATTCAATATTTATATAAATCATTCACACGCCCATAGTTTTCCGTAAGACTTGATAATGAGAAGTGGAAGGAGTAAGTTACAACAAAAAAATAAAGAACCATACTTGATGTAAATTCATTTATATAAATACTTGTAGCAGGAGTTCCAAAAGGGAACCACAAGACATCAAGAATGTAGTTGTCAAAAGAACTAGACAACCTGAAAATTTAACTTAAAAGATGCCAAATAATATAGTGCTCTCCAGTTAAATTGGCATTGCAGAATAAAGATACTAAAAAATAAAAGAGTAGGTTCACACAAAAATTGTTTCTGTAAGAGGGAGTACACATACTTGATACTGAAAGTAATTTGGTTCCCCTTCCATTTGAAGAATGTCACCTTCTGTAGAAGACTGATTTGATAAAACATTAGGAACATATAAAGAAACATCTGGTGCCACTGCAGATGCAGCCTGCTGACTGAGTATCTTTATTTCGGGAGTCATGACAAAATACTCCGATGAAGTAATTCTGTTTAGTCTCTCTCTCAAACCTGAGTCTACAAATTTGTTAACAAAAACATATAGAACATCCTAAGAACTCAATTTACCATGGACCATCTTTATAAATAGAAAACAATTGCAATAATGCAAAACGCACCTAAAAACATATGATAATATGATATTCTAACATGAAAAAATAATGATTTTTGAAAACTATTGTTACTAAATTCTCTGTGAAAAATAATTTATAAGACCAAAGTGATGGAACATCCTACAAAACATACTAAAAAGTTTTGTTACTTTTCTGTTATCTGACAGTAGAGTGGACCAGGTAAATAGAAGAGCTTAACTGTGATCACATTTAAATAAATTTAGTAATAAATAATCGATAATAATGTGCGATTGCACTTCAAATCTAAAAGCCTAAGAAAATGGTTTTTTTGTATGAAATGGCAAATCTGCACTACGAGAAAAAATATACTGATTTAATTGTTTAGAATTTTCCACTATCCAACTATGAAAAAAATGTGCACAAGTAACAGCTTTGACAACCTCTCAAGGATACAAGAAATAGGAATGTCTGGATGAATAGGCTGGTCCGAGTTGCATAGCCACTGTTGTGCATGATGAATGCAGTTCTGGAGGGCATCCTTGTGAGATATTGTTGTATTAAATGGCCTTGATGTCAACAATGAACCAAGGAATGACAGAGCATCAAGATCATCTTCTCTCAAATGATCTGTCGCATCTTCTGTAACAAAATCATAAGAAAGACAAGATATTCTTTCATGCATTTTCGTCCACATCATTGATGCAAATCCTTCATGAGAAGTGACATGAAATAGTTGAGCAAAATACAGAAATTTTAAGAGGCCCTCAAGTGAATCAGGGGCTTCATCATTCACAATAAGGCCCTCTTCCAATGCCTTGCCAGTTTCCTCTAAGCATCCATTGGGCAGAACATCGTTTCTGTCAGTCTCTGCATCCTCTATTATTTCACTGTTAGCATTGTTGTTTCCTGCCTCATTTGCAGAACTATTGTCTTCATCTCGTCTCTGAAAAAGAGATACCGTCAACAAGGGAAATTTAAAAAGAACCTTACATATTTAGGAAGTTGGAAATCACAACAGATACTCTCAACTATTAAGTTTTTAATTTCTTATTGCTAATAATAATGTATCTATTTTCCAATTTCCTTAAGATTTTATATGTTATATAAAAAAATCTGATGATTTCTCATGAGAAGAAAATAGCCCATAGGCAGATACAAGTCATCAAAATTTTCTTTACCATCAATTCTCTCTCCCTTTCTGCAAATTCTTCCTTCACGGCAATACTGAGTGGTTGCTTAAACTTCTCCAATTCATCAATAAGAGTCAACACACCAAGTTTGGACCGGAGAACATCTTCCTGTTCCTTGTTGATAGTTTTTCCCTTTAATTTGTTCTCCTCAATTTGGAGAATACGATTGTGCTTTTTCTTAAGAGCTCTCAGGCGTTTGTTGATGAAACAAAGAACAGGACCTTCTTTGCGAAAGGTTGAAGAATTCACAGAGCCATCAGGAGTTCCAGGGACAGCTTCCAAACTCACCATTGAGAATTTATATCGCTTTAAAATAAAGTTAAAACAAGCAGAAGAAAAAAATCAATGGTTTTACAAACTTCTCAAATATCTACAATCTGCATACACAAAATGATCATCTAGTTTTATAGAAAACTGTATTACTGCCAGTTCAGGCAAAATTATATCCCAAAATTAAAAATTTCTTTGTCAACAATTTTGACCTACCTTAACAAAGCTCTGGCTTGTAGAAACGTCAATATAATCTTCTTGATAACTGACTTACCAAAATTGAAATGCCTTGAACCAAGCAGAACAAAGGCAGGAGCACTCAAATGCAACCAAAGCTAAAACCTGCTAAATTTGTCCAAACTTCAAACCTCTGCAAAAGAATAACATTTGAGCGCTAAGTCAGACCTGTGTACAAATCACTCTAGTAAAATTGATCAAAAAAATCACTTCAATGCTAAAAATCCCAAAACTAGGAAACGCTAAACAAAGCTACGCTCTCTCTTCTGTTATATGTGGAGAATATTAGCAATTACATACAACTTTTCTTTTTCTTAATTTTGTCAAACTTTCAGTTTGCCAAAGAAGTTCCTAATTTAGGCAAATATGAAAAGAACTAAAAGAGCTTCTCAGCCTTGATTTTTACCACTACTCAATTCAAAAAAATTGTTTTAAGTGAAAGCAAATTTGAACAAAACTAACTCAACTCTTTTGTAATATGATGAAAATCTGTTAAACTCATGGAACTCTTTCAAGTTTTCCAAAATTTCAGTTCTACAGAAAACAATTTTGCAAACTAAACTGTGAGGCTTAACTAGTGCACTGGCTATCCTTTCCCTGGTTTACCTAATAAGAAGAAGACCTGGAGCATTACTGAGTAAGTGTGAACTCTTAGGCTTGTATTCTCATCTATTTTTAAGTTGAGGGTGCATTTTTTATGCAACTTTATGTGAATCTGAGTTCTAGTCATGCTTCTTATGCACTTAGTGGCTCCTAGCCAAAAGAGTTAAATTGTCCCCTTCTAATTTACTAAGTTTTTAAGTGATTTAAACTATGCTACCCCAACTTTCCAGGATGGGGAAATGGATTTCCAAGATGTGTTTTTTCCCCAGAGCAAGGGACAGCAGGAGACACCTGTGTGTGTGTGAGAGTGTGAGTGTGTATATATGTATGTATGTATTCATTGATTTCAGAATTACATAACATTGTCGCATTCATCATAGCAACATAATTTAAAATATCAATTCCATTCATCAAATCAATATAGAATATAGCATCAAATTGAATCGTCATCTAAGAATAAGAACATAGGATGACATCAAAAAACTCAAATGAGCGAATCAATCTACTGGTCGGTATTGAACGAATCAATCTGCCATAGCAGGGTGATATATTTAGACTTCAGAGCCCTTGCTTGTGGTTTGTGGAGAAGAATTGAATTTATTGTGCCAAACCATTCCTATACATGTAGCAGCCATCTTCTTCGTGGTAGACTAGTAGTAATAAACTACAACAGTGTATTTCTGGGTGCTTATTGCTGCTATTAGAGCACTACCAAAGCTGGAAACAATTTGAGTATTCCTCAACCCAGCGGCAGTCATTTCCAGGTCTGCAATATGAATATCATAGAGAAGTCTAATTTACAATCATTTTCAGGGCTGGTTTGTTCAACAGAAGTTTGAATTTTCAGTCATAGTTAGATGCTGAGCTTGTGACAACTTCCAAAAAAATAAACTTCCCAAATATGTTATGTTAAATATAACATATTTTATTATTTTAATTACTTCCAAAACATGGGCTCTTGGAATGGGCAAAAATCGTCATTTATTAATTTTTTTAAAACTAAATTTTATTTTGAAATCAGAAACTTCAAGCCATCCCTGGAACAAATGGGAAACAGCTACGGAGTCCATGGGATGGTCAACGCCAGCTGGAAATGTGTTGACAGTTGCCAAAGTTTCAGAGACGCATTTCCAACTTTCCTCTATGGGTGGGGACAACTTGGAAATGTTTCCGGCCATCCCCAAGTCCCCAAAACAAAGATTGATTTTGAAACCCAAGGCTTAAAGCCAAAAACACGTCCCCAAATAACATAGGATTTAAATAAGCATGTGACAAAAAGGTGTAAGTAGCATAGGCTTTTGTAATGCTCCCTTTCTAAAGTAAAATTTAGTAACAAGTGAACACAAGGTCTCGTACCCCCTCCCAAACCTTGAAGTACCCATCCCCAAGACATCCTCGCACTAGGACTTAAAATACCCAAGTTACCCCACCTCCACCATTCCACAACCATGTTGCTTCTAGGATGGGTAATTGAATTTTGATTTTTGACTGTTACTACTGGGTATGTACTATGTTACTATGTTGAATGTCCAATGGTTCTAGTTCATATTGCAATTATTTTATGTTCAAGTATTTTAATTTGGTAAGTTATATTGAATCGTCATTTCATGACTAACAATTCAAGTTCTATATATACAGTTTACAATACCCCTCCCTACCCCGTCATCCCCTCGCTTCCATGCCCTAGCCATCCCCCTGCTAGAAAGTATGTCCACCAAGATAACTAAGAGGGGAGCATTGAATCGGTTATGCAATTTAAACAACTCTCAATATCCTTATTAATTCTTAAATATGAAAACAGTAGATGCAACAACCACAAAAAGATAACCATACACAATAACACCGGATATGTTAACTAGGGAAACCCTTGATCAAAGGGAAAACCCCAATGGGGATGGTACCCACAAAATGATGTATTAATATAAAAGTTCTTTGTGAAAGGATGGACCCTGTTAGGATTCAATGAAATACAATCAGTACATATCAATCCCTGTTAGGGGACTTTGAATCAATGTTAGGAGATTCCAATCCTATTAAGAGTTGATAAGAAAACCACTGAACTCACTGTCCAAATAGCCTTTATACTATCCTCACTAAATAATACAATTGTACATCAACACTGTCCAACAACAACTTCTTCGCCAAATATAGTTCCTTGTAAGCTCATCGTGCATCAACTACACTAACCACTTCTCTGATCCAAAAGATATTCACATGTAAGTTCGCACAATACAGTATCTCATTGATTACATATTATCCGCACTGGATGATTACAACCAAGGAAATCATCCTTCCTTTATAGCAAGTCCTAGAATAAATTATTGAGTCGGGCTTGAGGCTTCTCAATTTACAATAATAATATAGGACCAACTTAAGATATTACATTTACACGTTACATTACAATATTACATTGTTTCACAATATTATACACAATTGTCGGCTCACAGCCTTCATAACTCTTCACTAGTTGCTCATTTAGATGTGTGATTAACCACACCATCTTCAACATGTCTTCTACCTTTGTCCAAGTCCACTTGACCAAATTCCATCTCTGTTAGGAGATATAATTCAAACAACAGTATTTGCTTCCCAAAGCTCTATCTGAACGCTGCCTTCACTAAATCCATCATAACTCTATCTAGTCTTCATAATTTCGTGCGTGCTCTTAACTATAGCATCTATACATTCCGTAGAACATTATCTCAAGTGTGCATAAGCTGATCTGCATTCCTCAAACCGCACAAAGCCAAACTCTATTTGCTTCTCAGCTAGTCTTCACAGAATAACTAATATGTTGACATCAATGACAAACTCTGTCATGAATGCAACACACAACTTCTAAATCATGTCTCTAGCACTACTAGAATACTCCCCCATAGGAATACCATAAGCATTCATGCTAACAATCTCTCCCTTTGGCATTGATGGCAATATTAATAAAAAAATATCCAAGTTCCATGAATACCAAATCTCTCTGTTCCAATTGCTCTCCCATTCATGTTGATCATGAATGTCATTTGTACAATAACCAACATACATAAGGAAGGTGTTAATATGCCTTATACACCGTCATCTTTTCAAATCCTCTTCGTCAATCTTATCTCTCTTCCAAGAACATCTCTCCCCATAGACATCAATAAGTATATAATCATGTGTTATTCTCTCCCATAAATATATAAAAGGATTTTCCATGTGTTACTCTCCCCATTGATATTAATCAATATATAAGGATGTTTTTCCTGTATTACTCTCCCCCATTTACATCAATATCAAAGGTATCATTATGTCAATTCTCTACATACGATTTGCAATAAGCTCAAGTGTCCAAAGACACCGTTAGATACCAGTTACCAAGAGTCCTTAATGACTCAGCTCAAGCACAAATACTCCCCCATAGAGGAAGCATCAAGCATCCAGTACAAATCAAAGAAACAATGCTCTATTACCACTGGACTAATGCAATCTCTACATCAACTACTCAAAAGTAAGATGGGGCATAATAACCCCAAGCATGCCTCTCAAGTCAAATGTGTTATTCGCCAAAGATTTTGTAAATATATCTGTTATCTGCTCCTTTGTCCTAATGTACTCCAATCTAATCTCTCTCTCTCTCTGAAACTTCCACTCTCAAAAAGTGATAATAGATATATACTTTGTCTTTGAATGTACCATTGGATTCTTTGACATACTTACTGTGCTTGTGTTATCACAATGAATGATAACAGGCTTTGTAAACTCAATCTCAATGTCCTTCAACATTTGTTTCATCCATATAATTTGATTACAATTGTTTGTTGCTGCTACATTCTCTGCTTCTGACGTACTCACTGAAATACAGTCTTGTTTCTTGCTTATCCAAGAAACCAATCTTCCTCCCAAGAAAAATGCTCCACCACTATTATTTTTTTGTCATCTACACTTCCTGCCCAATCCGCATCAGTGTATGCACATAAAGTGAAATCATTTGATGTAACAACTACATTTCCCGGGTCTTAATTAACAACTAACATACTCATAGAATATAGTTATTACTTCATTTCCATAGGAAGACAATTATATCAATCATGTTCGTGTGAATGAGATTTACCATTAAAATCAATTAAATAAAATTTCTTAACTAAGAACTTAAAACACCATTAATGAATTTATTGTAGAAATTAAAAACCACATACCATGGAATTTGAATCGATAAATCATTGTAAGAATGCTTCTGCAATCATCCAGATTAGTTCGCAAATACCACTATAACAATATCAAATAACAACTACCATCCAATACTGCTATAGCGAAATTAAATGACGAATACCACTGAATACCAATTTACAAAATTAGGGCATCACATACCACTGTATCAATTAGGGCATCAATTACCATTGGATCATTTAGGGCTCCTGATACCATTATATCACTTAGGAGTTTAGATACCATTGTATCATTTATGGCTTCAGATACCATTGTATCACTTAGAGCTTCAGATACCACTGATTTAATTAGGGCTTCAGATACCGCTGATTCAATTAGGGCTTCAGATACCACTGTATCATTTTTTTTCCTTCTAATTGCTTAACTGTGGGAATAACATAAGATTAGAAGATATGCTCATATTTATTATTCATATAAATAAAACATTGATATAACAATCCATTAGATAAATCTTTCTCTCGCATCTAAATGTAAAATAACTGTAATGATGAAAAAACTCAATTAATCTTACCCTCTTCTTGCATATACTTCATAAAAGTAAAACTACCTATTTCCGAAAACAATTGAATGCATAGCTTATCTTTGTCTGTTGTACGTCCGACAACTTGAGGAGAGGTGAAACATTGTCAAGGGCTTCACCACCCAACCTCAGGCCATAACTTTATTCCCCACACAATCTCTAATGAGAAAGGCCCTCCCTACCCAGAATTGGACTTGGAACATCTGTCATCTACCTAGCAATCCTGGTATCTATAACACTCAACTTGACAACAAGAGATTACAATAACATGACCATGCATGAGCTATTAAATGATATTATTCTAGATTATATGTATCATATCTAACTTTCATTTTCTAAGTCATTACAATCTCCATCTCACCTCTTCACCCTTTTCCATGGCTATACAGCCAGTGAATCTTATGTATTCGAATTTCAGAGCAATCGGCTCTATCAATTATACAAGAAGATTACATGCATCCAACATTTCACAATCTGGGATTACATGATTAGGTTCTTTAAAGATTCCAAAATTGATTCTAATATTGATTGGCATAATAATTTATGGATCCATACCATGGTTACTTGGCTTTCACTTGCCATGAACAAGGTTAAATTTAAAGAAGGTCAATCTGTCATGATAAATATTGAGAATTGCTGCTATGAAATTCAATGTTATTGCACTTTTTATTTCAGATTTATTGTATTGGAAAACTCTCCCATAAGAGATACTATTCGACTCTTTTATGATGAATCAGGAAACTATGAAGTAAGAAGAAGATTCATTAATCATATCATGGATTATTCAGCAAGCTTATAACGTAATCATGGGTAAGAAAGATAATCCTGAGCCTAGTCGGCTACTATAGAAATAAATAAACATAATGGAATGGTAATCCCATGACCTGTTAATGATTCGAAAATGTTTTGATGATATCGAACTCTGTTCGATCTCTTCAGCTGCTTGAGACATCACCTTCAATGCTCTCGGCCGTGAATCTCAACCGAAATTACTGGCATGGCAAGGAATACATATCACTCTGTTTATTCAAGTTATTAATCAATATTTGCAAGGGTAAATCATTGTATATTGCTATGAAGTCGGCTAAAGAAATCTGGAAATAAAACTACAGAAGGAATCCAAAACTATGGAGGTAATGCATCCAACACTTCTCTTGGCTTCCATATAAAGGAACAAGCCGTCACTTCTTGGCTCCCACCGATTACAAAAAGATTATTCGCCCATTTGAATTCCAAGTATTAAATCGATTGGAATAAGAGAGGGAAAAGAAAATAAAAAGGTTGGATGAGAAGTTGGAAAGATTATAATACAATTTGAATTGCTAAATATTAAATTGATTTTCATGCCAAGTGTTAATCAGTTAAAAGCAAGAAATTTAAATGGAAGATATTTAAATGGAAAGAATAGAGTTGGAAGATTATAATTCAAATGTTATTACATTTCGAATATTATTATAATCTTATATTTATTTATGTACATGTAAATATATTAATAGAGTAACATCACTTTATTAAAATTATTATAATAAAATGGTGCCATATCATTTTTATATTTATATGCACGTATATAAATATATCTATTATAATAATAAGGTGAAAGATCATATTAAATCCTTTAAGGTATGTTTTATATTTTAACTCAATTATTTATGTTTCTCAAATTATTTATTTAAATAGCTCATGCGGGTCTCACAAATGTTTCCTGTTCAAGTCGCTTGGTTCTCAACCCATCTGCCCAGTAATGGTGATGCTCATGTGCCTAATTCTTTTCTAACAATGCTTCCACCCCTTCGACGTGTTTTCTGCAAGGAAATTCTCCGTAATTAAATTATATATTATTTAATCATAAATAATCATAACAGTTAACCATCTTCTCTATTCCATGAATTCATGATAAATGATCAACTAGCTTGTTATCTTTACTTGAAATGATAACGACTAACCATCTTACCATTTTGCAAGATTATAACAAATTAATCTGCCAACTGACTTCATGTGAACCTCAACGGCTATATTTTAAATTAGGTCAAAAATTGGGATGTAACATTTGATCTATCATAACATAATCCATAATCAAATGTACCCTTCAAATATCTAAAGATTGTCTTTACTGCTACATAACATAAGTCTTTAGGATCGGCTTGAAATATTTCCACAATTCCAACTACTTTAGAAATCCACCAATCATAGATTTGTACTTTTTTTGCTCAAATGTAGGGGTTTCACCTTTGCTAGATAACTTATGTCCAATTATCGTAAG
This sequence comes from Cupressus sempervirens, assembly GCA_028749045.1. Lineage (NCBI taxonomy): Eukaryota > Viridiplantae > Streptophyta > Pinopsida > Cupressales > Cupressaceae > Cupressus > Cupressus sempervirens. Next base: position 26,625,732 of record CM053786.1, read on the forward strand.
TGCTCTAATGGTTTTACAACTTTCCAAACCAAATCTCTTCAACAAATCCTTTAGATACTTGGCTTGTGATATGAAAATACCATCTTTTTTTCTGAACAATTTGCACTCCCAAGAAATACTTCAACTCACCAATCATACTCATCTCAAACTCTTTCTTGATCTCTTCTGCAAAAGCTTCACTTGCTTCATCATCACCTTCAAACATTATGTCCTCCACAAATACTTCAACAATTAGTAGGCCATTGTTAATCTTTTTCAAATATAAGTTACTAGCAACATTACCTTTTACAAATACCAAACTTGTCAAATACTTATCCAATCTCACATACCAAGCTCTAGGTGCTCGTTTCAGTCCATATAATGCTTTCTTTGATTTGCAAACCATATCTTCTTTGTTTGTCAAAGGAAAACCATCAAGCTGCTCAATGTATACCTCTTCCTCTAGTTCACCATTTAGAAAAGCTGATTTGACATCCATTTGATATACTTTGAAATTCTTGTAAGCTGCATATGCCAAAAACATTCTTATTACTTCTATTCTACAACAAGTGCAAATGTTTCTTCAAAATCAATTCCTTCTTGTTGTGAATAGCCTTTACATACCAATCTCGCTTTGTTTCTTACAACCTCACCTTGTTCATTCATCTTGTTTCTGAATACCCATTTAGTTCCAATAACATTCTTATCCTTAGGTCTAAGAACTAATTCCCATGTATTGTTCTTCTCAATTTGCTCTAGTTCTTCTTTCACAGCTTTAATCCAAAAGTCATCTTTACTAGCTTCATCAGCACTATTAGGTTCAACTTGAGAAATCAAGCATAGTTGTTCTTGTACCTTGTTTCTTGTCATAACTCCTATGTCTTTGCATCGAATAATCTATTCAACAAGGTGATTCTTGATCAAGTTTCTGTGAGGTGTCACCACTACAACTCTGAGTTCAGCTCTAGGTTCAATTCTTAGCTATTCTCTTTGTTCTTCTCTTTGTGCTTCTCTAAATTTCATTCTGCAAATCAATGTCAGTCTCATAAAATAATTCTTGTTCAGCATTTTTTCTATTAGGCCTTGGATTAGTATTATAATCAAGTATCCTTTCCTAAATTCTAAACTTTTCATCAAATCTCACATTTGCGCTCTCAACAATAATCTTAGTTCTCTGATTAAAACATCTATATGCTTTACTTTTCGATGATATCCAAAGAACATACTTTTATTGGTTCTTGAATCAAACATTTCAATATCATCATCTCTCTTAATGTAACATTTACTTCCAAAGATTCTGAAATATTTTACTAAGAGTGTATGTCCAAACCAAAGTTCACAGGGTGTCTTATTTTGTTCATAGTGTACACTGTTGTATTCACCGCTTCTCTCCAAAAGATCTTAGATACATTGTTCTCAAACATCATTTCTCTTGCTACTTATGTCACTGTTGTGTTTCTTCTTTCTACTATCCATTATGTTCAAGTGTCTTTGGGGCTGAAAGGTGTCTCTTTATACCATTATCTTCACAAAAATTACTAAACTCATTTGAAGTAAACTCTCCTCTATCAAATCAAAAACATCTAATCTTCAAACCAAATTCATTCTCAACTCTAATCTTAAATGTCTTGAATTTCTCAGAAAGCTTCAGATTTCTCTCTAAGAAATACGAACCACATCATTCTAGTGAAATCATCAACAAGACTCATAAGATACCTCTCACCATAGAATGCTCTGGCCTTTGTGGACCACTCAAGTTTGTGTGCACAATCTCCAACTTCGCTAAAGTAGTGAATTTCTTGCTTCGAAATGAGTTTTTCTTTTGTTGTGCCATTACACATTCCTTACACATCACAATAGTAGGTTTCATAATCATAGGCAAATCTCTTACTGCAAATGTAGTACTGACTATCACAATGTTATCAAAGTTGATATGACAAAATCTCTTATGCCACAACCAACAATCATCAACCTTAGCAACTAAACATGTCATCTCAATAGGATTCAATTGAAATGCATTACCTCTTGTCCTTGTACCAATACCAATCAATGAACCATCATTATCTTTGATAATACAAGTTTTCTCTGTAAATTGCAACTAATATCCCTTGTCCACTAGTTGTCCAATACCTAAAAGATTATGTTTCAAACCATCCACAAAGTAAACATCATCAGTGTTGTAATACCCCAAAATTGGCTCATTGCTATGACCACCAATTCTGGTCTATTTCAATCAATCCTAAGTCCTATGTCACTAGGCAATTATTATTCTGCTACTCGCTACTTGACTTAATTGTCAAATGCAGAAAACCCTAAATCTACATTAATCAAGACATCTACTTAATTCCTAAGTATTGACTCATATTAGTCACATTAAACGTATTTGATTAAGATTTAATTTAATTCGAAGTATTTATACTTTAATTAAATTAAGTTATATCCCAAGACTAATGTACCAAGGAATTAAAAATGTTTAATTTAATAATTATGCCCACTTTAATTAATTGAATGTGATTATTCAATTAAATGGAAAAAGCATTTATGAGGTCGTGTCTCATTTATTAAATTAAATAATATCTTCAAAATCCGCTCTTCAGTTCTAAATGGAAATTCTCAGTTAACTACTCATCGAACTATAGAAGTGACTTAATTCACTTACTCTCACACTAAAGTGAATCTGAGTTGAGCGTTTCTTGCACTCAGGATCTGAGACAGTTAACTGCATCTGTATTGGGAATCTTCCACTTTGATTGACAACATTGATATGATAGTGGACATGACGACAGGCTATGAGATGTACTCACTAATGGATGAGTTTTCTGGTTACAATCAGATAAAAATTGCGCCAAAGGATCAAAAGAAAACTGCTTTTACATGTGCATGGGGAACTTTCTGCTGGAATGTAATGTCGATGCATAAGACCATGGAGAACTATGTGGATGATACCTTGGTCAAAAGTCAAAACACAATACTCATCTGCAAGATTTGGGACCCATCCTAGATCGCATGGAAAAATTCAGTCTTCAGCTCAATCTTAAGAAATGCGCATTTGGTGTCACATCAAGAAAGTTGTTGGGATATATCGTGTCTGCAAAAGGAATTAAGGTGGATCCGAAGAGAGTTCAAGCAATTATGGATATGCCTCCACCTTGAAACATCAGTCAAATGAGAGGACTACAAGGAAGACTCCAATCTATTCGCAAGTTCATCTCACAGTTGGTGGATAGAGCACAACCCTTCACAAAGACTTTACACAAGGGTGTCAAATTCAACTAGAGTCAAGATTGTGAGCAAAGCTTAACACAGATTAAACAGTATCTTGCCAATCCACCATTCTCGATGCCTCCTATCTATGGGAAGCCTTTGATTTTGTACATTTCAGCAATTGAAACATCTCTGGGAATTCTATTAGCTGAAGAGGACAACGATAACAAGGAGAGCTATTTACTACTTGAGTCGCACACTGATCTCTTATGAGAGAAACTACAACATCATTGAGAAAGCTTGCTTGGCAGTTGTCTTTGCTTCCCAGAAGTTGAGATGCTACACGCTTGCCCACACTGCGTGTCTCATGGCTAAAATAGATCCACTAAAGTACTTGCTCAGTAAAGCAGGTCTCACAAGAAGATTGGCTAAATGGGTCATGATACTCAGCAAATTTGACATCCAGTATGTTGGACGAAAAGCCATCAAGGGACAAGTGATTGCAGATCAGCTAGCAGATGCACCTATGCAGAGTCTCCTACCAATGAACATTGATTTCCCCAATGAGTCAATTCTGACACACACACCAAACATGGGTCATGTTCTTCGATGGGTCCTTCACACACCAGGGATCTAGTGCTGGATTACTCTTCATAACACCACAGAGATATTCATTGCCCAAAGCATACAAGATTTTGTTCGCTTGTACAAATAACATTGTTGAATATGAGGCTTTGATCAATGGCATGAAAATTGTAGCTGAGTGGAGAGTGGATCAGTTAGACATCTTTGGAGACTCTCAGCTTGTAATCAACCAGGTTAATGATGTGTATCAAACAAAGGATGAGAAATTAGTTCCTTACAAACGCATGGTTGATGACTTGAAGAAGTATTTCGCACACAACCTTCCAGCAGATTCCTCGAACAGATAATAAAGCAACTGGTGCTATGGCTACTTTGGCCTCCTTGCTACAGATGCCTGAAAATGATCTCCGACATGAGTTCCTGGTGGAAGCGTTACACTACCCAACCTACGACACCCCTGATTCCAAGATGATGTATTCTATTGTAGGACAAGACTCATCCCGCTACCATCACATCTATTCCTACCTCCATAATCAAACCATTCCGAAAGCTCTGACCCGAAATGAGAAACGTTACCTTATCCGTAATGCTTCGCGGTATGTCATTATTGCTGATGATCTGTTTAGGAGAGGTCTCAACGGAACACTCCTTAGGTGTTTAGAACCAGACGAGTCCAAACGCGAATTAATTGACGTTCATGAGGGCATTTGCGAATCCCACTCAAATGGCTTGATGCTAGCTCGCAAACTCATTAGCACTGGTTACTATTTGCCTAAAATGGAGCAAGAAGCTATCAAGTACGCTTGGTCCTGCAAGCAGTGTCAGCTCCATTGGAATCTGATCCACGCTCCAACCAAGGAGTTGATTCCCTCTACTACAATGTGGCTATTTCAACAATGGGCCTTTGAATTGGTGGGTCAGATTCACCCAACCTCTTCTAATGGACATAAGTTCATTATCACGGCTACAGACTACTTCACGAAGTGGGTAGAGGCAATACCTCTCGCAATAGCAAATGGCAAAACTGTAGCTCTTTTTATCACAAACTACATCATCTGTAGGTATGGTGTACCATCCTCAATCATTACTGACAATGGAGGACAGTTCAAAAATAAAGACCTCAAGGAGCTATGCAAGCGATTCAAAATCACACAACATTGGTCTTTTATTTATTACCCCTAGGGTAATGGCCAAGCCGAGGCATCCAATAAGGTGATCCTCAAGATCCTCCATCGCACAGTCAGCAAATCTGGGGGAGATTGGCACCTCCAGGTTAATCCAGCCTTGTGGGCATACAGAACAAGCATCAAGACTCCAACGGGTACAATGCCCTATGCTTTGGTTTATGGAGTGGATGTTGTGCTTCCAATAGAGGTCGAGATTCCTACCTTAAGAATCTCTATGAAAGGCCTTATTACTGATGAAGAAAGAGCTAGTGCTACTAGATGAACGTCGACAAGTGGCATGTGATCATCTGCAAGCTTATCAACAGTGAATGTCAAGAAGCTACAATCGAAAAGTTAGGCTACGTGACTTCTAGCTGGGTGACCTCATCCTAAGAGAGAACCCCAAGAATCAACAACAGGGAGTCCAAAAAGAAAAGTTTGAACCAAACTGGCTTGGTCCTTACATCATTATTGCAGTGTATGGATCCAGTGCTTACCAGCTTTCCACAGTCAAGGGAGAAGTGCTCAAGGAACCTGTCAACACTCTCCACCTGAAGCGGTTTTACAGTTGATCTGATCTCAGTAGCTCTTTGTACATATCTATATGTCCTTAAAAAAATCCTAAAAATCAGAAAAGGTCCTGAAAAAATTGTTACCCTGGAGAAAACCTAGCAATACGCACCTTGGTAATACCAAAAAAAAAAATTAAAATTCAAAAAAATCCCAAAAAATTGAAAAACAAGAAAAGTGTCATTGGTGAAAACCTCGAAACAAGCATCATGGTAGCAAAAAAAGAATTTTTGCCAAGAAGGTGAATACCTGGTAAACAAGCGCCTCTTGTTCCCAATGCTCCATCTTGCAGCGCATCTTCTTGCTTTATGTACAGTTGTTCTACTGCTTTTCCTGCTTTCTGCTCATGTATCCATGGATTGAGTCTTGTCATAAGTCAAGGGCATTCCCCTTCAGTGTCATAAGAATCTTGCACAACAATCACTAGTGGTCCTCACTATGTTTGCCTATTGTCACCAATGTCAATCCTTGTCAAGATTCTCCTCATAGAATCTCTTTCGCAACAGTCACCAGTTGTTCTAATTGTATCTGCCTATTGTTGCTCAGGTCACATTTTGAGATTTCTTTATGGAAGATCTATCTTGCGTCAGTCACCAATCGTTTTGGCTGTGTCTATCTACTGTCGCTCGGTCCTCTTAGGTTCTTCACCTCGAAGATTCCTCCTTGACCTCAGTCACCAATCGTTCTGACTGCATCTGCCTACTGTTGTCACCCTATTGAAGAGATTTCTTTCATCCATGTTTTGGACGCTACCACTTGACATCAATTCCATGACAAACATTGAACTCAAAATGATATACTTGTCTGGATATGTTGAGCTTTTTCCTTGTTTGTTTTTCTTTTTGCTTTCATCATGTCTACTCGAACAACTCGATGATGCCATCTTTGACTAGAGAAGCGATGACTAGGGGCATGGTCTTTTCTTTGTTTTTTGTTTGTGGTTTAGTTCCAATAAGCTGACATATTCTTATAAGAGGGGTGTCCACTGTAAGAGCCTCCATCTCGTATTGGATGGTCGGGTGTACCTCGACTCCTTTTATATAGATACATCAATAACGTTGGTTCTTCTCCTTGTCTATTGGAGTGAACTCTTCATGCTACAGTACATACTGATACTCGTCCTACTAAGTGAACATATGGGTCACTACGAGTATATCTAGCACACTTTTGTCTCAGGTTACGAACGCAAAGGTCATTGCAGACAGAATAAATACTGAGTACTTAGCATAAGATGGATCTCTTGTGTGTTTGGTGTGTCTGCCATGCAAGCAACATTCTGGTCATCCTAGTGTTTATGCTCTGATGCTTATGTTAACTTGCTACATTAAAAGGGACAAATGTTCTGGTCATTCTGGCTTCTTGTGCCTTGAATGCTTACATTTAATCCCAACAAAACTAGAACAAATGTCATATTCATATTCCTATGATTGCAATGTCAGTGGGAATTGTATAGCATTTGGAATTTTGCTACATGCTCAGTGATGATAATTGTCGAGGCTTGGTAACTAGACCTAGGGTTGCATCTAGTTTAAGGTTGCATCTAGCTTAGGGTTGCATCTAGCATAGGGTTGCACTGCATGAGCACATGGTTCGATTACAAATCTACTTGCATCCTTTGTAATAAGGGATTGTCTGCTTCTTAAAAGCATCATGTTTCTTAATGATTGCACAAATGATCGATTAATCACCCTCTTGGCTATTTTGGCTGCTTTGAACTCATTTTCGGGACTGAATTCAAAATCTAACACACTAAAACAACTGAAAAACGCGTTTTAAAATTTTGGGACTGACACAATTGAACGCTTGTGCAGTCGCAATTTTTTTGATACTTTGCGATTCTTGGAATCTTTTCAACTCAAAATTCTTCAAATTTTCAAAATTAATTCTCGAAAAAGTCAACTCTAGTCAACTATTGGTCAAACTTGGTCTTTTGGACCTTGAAATCACTTCAGATCAACTTCCAAATTTCTTCTGATTGTTCTGATCTCTTCTATATTCTTCAGATCGTTCTGATCTTTTCTATATTTCTTTAGATCATTCTGATCTCTTCATATTTTCTTCTGATCATTTTGGTCCCTTCTACATTATGCTAAATCTCAGATTTCTTTTGCATATCTTTATCTACTACTTCAAATTATACTTTTGGTATGTCATCTTTCGATTTCGCTCTCGAGGGGGCAGGATGATTACATCATTGAACTGGAATTCCAAATCAATCTGAATCTTTATTGCTCAAGGGCATCTTGTTCCTATCTTATGCCCTCATCACTTGGGGCATCTTATTCCCCTCTTTCTGGCATCTTTGCCATCTATCACATCTTATAAAGAGTTCGATGGATAGGTATTGGAACAATCTAAACCCCTACTCCTGAGGATCAAGCCTCGTTCTGGGGATGATTCTATGACTCATAATTGGATTTTGTTATCTCTTATCAATTCAGGTATCTAGATGTTCTATCTGGATCCTTAAAGGTTAAGCTCCGTTCTGGAGATAATCTTTAAAATGCTTATCAATTCAAGTATCTAGATGCTCTATCTGGACCCTTAAAGATTAAGCTCTGTTCTGGAGATAATCTTTTAAATGCTATCAATTCGAGTATCTAGATGGATCCTTAAAGGTTAAACTCCGTTTTGGAGATAATCTTTAAAATGTTATCAATATTGGGTATCTAGATGTTCTATCTGGATCCTTAAAGGTTAAGCTCCGTTCAGGAAATAATCTTTAAAATGCTTATCAATTCAAGTATCTAGATGTTTTATCTGGATCCTTAAAGGTTAAACTCTGTTCTGGCGATAATCTTTTAAATGCTATCAATTCAAATATCTAGATGTTCTATCTGGATCCTTAAAGGTTAAGCTCTGTTCTGGAGATAATCTTTAAAATGCTATCAATCTTGGGTATCTAGATGTTCTATCTGGATCCTTAAAGGTTAAGCTCTATTCTGGAGATAATCTTTAAAATGCTTATCAATTCAGGTATCTAGATGTTCTATCTGAATCCTTAAAGGTTAAGCTCCGTTCTGGAGATAATCTTTTAAATGCTATCAATTTCAGGTGTCCAGATGTTCTATCTAGATCCTTAAAGGTTAAACTCCGTCCTGGAGATAATCTTTTAAATGCTATCAATTTCAGGCATCTAGATGTTCTATCTGGATCCTTAAAGGTTAAGCTCCGTTCTGGAGATAATCTTTTAAATGCTATCAACTTCAAGTATCTAGATGTTCTATCTGAATCCTTAAAGATTAAGCTCTGTTCTAGAGATAGTCTTTTAAATGCTTATCAACTTCAAGTATCTAGATGTTCTATCTGGATCCTTAAAGATTAAGCTCCGTTCTAAAGATAGTCTTTTAAATGCTTATCAAATCTTGGGCATCTAGATGTTCTATCTGGATCCTTAAAGGATAAACTTTGTTTTGAAGAAAACCTTTAAAATGCTTATTGAGTTAGGTATCTAGGTGTTCTACTTGGATTCCTTAGGATTAAGCTTCATTCTTATTTTCTTTGAATTGAACGTGTTACTCGCACATTCATTCAAAGAGGGGCAAAATGTAATACCCCAAAATTGGCTCATTGCCATGACCACCAATTCTGGTCTATTTCAATCAATTTTAAGTCCTATGTCACTAGGCAATTCTTATTCTGCTACTCGCTACTTGACTTAATTGGCAAATGCAGAAAACCCTAAATTTGCATTAATCAAGACATCTACTTAATTCCTAAGTATTGACTCATATTAGTCACATTAAACCTATTTGATTAAGATTTAATTTAATTCGAAGTATTTATACTTTAATTAAATTAAATTATATCCTAAGACTAATGTACTAAGGAATTAAAAATGTTTAATTTAATAATTATGCCCACTTTAATTAACTGAATGTGATTGTTCAATTAAATGGAAAAAGCATTTATGAGGTCATGTCTCATTTATTAAATTAAATAATATCTTCAAAATCCTCTCTTCAGTTCTAAATGAAAATTCTCAGTTAACTACTCATCAAATTAGAAATGACTTAATTCACTTACTCTCACACTAAAGTGGATTTGAGTTAACTGTTTCTTGCACTCAAGACCTAAGTCAATTAATTGCATATGTATTGAGAATTTTCCACTTTGACTGAATCTTGGCTTCAATCCTGACTGTCGATTTGAGTTGATCTCAATTGTTGATGGATTCCAAGAATTCTATTTAAGAGACTCCTAATTCCTCATTACAGAAGTTGAATTGAATTTGCATCGAATTTCTGTCAAATTGTGCACTCATTTGCTTACTATCATCATAGCTTTTTATTGCTTAGATTTAATATCATATAGTTTTAATAAGCATACTTATAGTCTAGTTTATTTTATATGCTATTAGATTAAGTGCATATCTCATCTAGATTACCTGCATCTCATATAGACTTAATTGCATTTAAACCCTTTGTTCTAGAATGGTCTGGTTGCCTACATCTCAACTCTGAGAGCATAAACAGGCAAAATCCTTCTGGATAGAAGGCAATAGGTCGCACTGTTGGACCTCTTGGATGAACCATCCCATGTTCATTCTAGGATGAATTCGCAGGTAAGGACCACGTTGAAGTGTGTGTGAGGTTCACAGGCCCACGAATTCACGCATACAACTGTTAGTCTTTCCATCAAGTGTTATAGATCATTTTCCTTTTATATGACAAATTGCATTATTTCAACTCTAACAATTCCTCCATCATAGCTATTGAATTCCACAAACTTATTTGTATCTCCAGTCATGTGATGGGAACAACCACTGTCAATAATCCAATCAGATTTCTTCTTTTCAACTTGTAATACTAATGCATTTCTTCTCTAACTTCTTCTTTTTCAGGGCTTTCTTCCTTAATAGCTACAAATCCTATTTCATCATTATCATCATCACTTTTACTCAAGAATTCTTCTAGTTGAGCATAAAATTTGTCATCATTTGCAAAAAGACAATCCTTGGGCATTCTTGATTTGTAGGTCTTCTTATACTTCTTTACTCTTATAGGACATTTAGAAGAATAATGACCAAGTTCATTACAAGTCCAACACAAAGATTTTGTTACCTTTACGTTCTCTCTTCGTAGGCAAGGCAAGACCTTCCTCAATCTTCTTGTCTTCTTCAACTTTTGTTTGGCTGCTACTGGCATAATCTCCACTTGTACTTGCACTCCCTATCAACATAGGCTAAACACTCAATGCGTTGAAAGCAATTTCAACTCTAGGCAGTTCTCCACTCTATCTCATCCACATTTCTGTTGATTAGTCTTCCAAGAAGAGTCTCTCTTGTAAAATCAGTTGTCAAAGGAATAACTTGTTCAATCATTTGTGTCATCTATCTATATGCAAACATCAAAGTTTTCCATATCTTCCATATACCTTCATTTTCAGATTTTTCTCCTCCACAACCTTTAATTCCTGTAACAATCTCTGATATTCTAGCATAATCACTTCTCACATATTCATCTTCCATCATTTTAGCAACCTGAAATAAGCATATCCAATTCTATAATCTAACCTTTTGAGCAACCTTCAAATGTACTTCCAAATTTCATGAGCTAATCTCAAAAATTTTACTTTAAAATATTCAGTTTCAAGAAGAGTTGATAATAGTACTTCTCTAGCAAGCATATTGAACATGAATACATCTTTTTGAGCTTCCTCAAAACCTTCAAGTTTGCCTTCTTCAATTGCATCCTTCAAAATTATACTAATCAACCAATAACTCGAACCCATGCTTAGCACGTGTGTCTTAATCTTCTCCTTCCAACTATCATAGTTAACTCCATCAGACTTTAGACTTTAGACTTTCTTTATTGAAATACACCATAGATCTCCTTAAGTTGTTAAGCTTTTCCTTTAAGAACCTGCTGCTCTGATACCAATTGTTAGATAAAGTCCACCAAGGTAACAAAAAGGAGGGGTTGAACCAATTATGCAATTAAAACAACTCTCAATATCCTTATTAATTCTAAATTATGTAAATAGTAGATACAACAACCATATAAAGATAACCATACACAATAACACCAAATTTGTTAACTAGTGAAACCCTTGATCAAAGGGAAAACCCCAGTGAAGATGATACCCCCAAAATGATGTACTACTATAAAAGTTCCTTGTGAAAGGATGGATCCTGTTAGGAGTCAATGAAAGACAATCAGTACATATCAATCCCTATTAGGAGACTCTGAATCCTTGTTAGAGGATTCCAACCTTGTTAGGAGTTGATAAGAAGACCATTGAACCCACTGCCCAAATAGCCTTTGTACCATGCTCACCAAATAATACAATTGTAGATCAACACTATCCAACAGCAACTTCTTTGCCAAATATAGTTCCTTTTAAGCTCACCATGCCTTAACTGCACCAATCACTTCTCTGATCGAAAAGATATTTGTATGTAAGATCGCACAATAAAATATCTCGTTGATCACATATTATCCGCACTAGATGATTACAACCAAAGAAATCATCCTTCCTTTACACCAAGTCCTAGAATAAATTATTGAGTCAACCTTGAGGCTTTCTCAATACACAATAATAATATAGGACCAACTTAAGATATTACATTTACACATTACATTACAATATTACATCATTTCACAGTATTAGACACAATTGTCGACTCAAATTCTTCATAACTCTTCACTCGCTGCTCATTTGGATGTGCGTGATTAACCACAATATCTTTAACATGTCTTCTACCTTTGTCCAAGTCTGCTTGACCAGATTTCATTTCTATTAGGAGATACAATCCAAGCAACAGTAATTGCTTCCCAGAAACTCTGTCTGAATGGTGCCTTCACTAAATCCATCATAACTTTGTCTAGTCTTCATATTTCCGTACGCAATCTTAATTGTAGCATCTATACACTCTGTAGAGCATCATAACAAGTGCACATAAGCTGATCTGCATTGCTCGAACCGCGCAAAACCAAACTCTGTTTGTTGCTCTGTCAGTCTTCACATAATAACTAGTATGTTGACATCGATGACAAACTCCTCCATGAATGCAACACACAACCTCTGAATCATGTCTCTGGCACTACTAGGATATTCCCCCATAGGAATACCATAAGCATTCATGCTAACACCAAACACCGTCCCAAAAAGTCGTCCTAACGTCCCACCATCCTGACATACCCTAGCGCTGGTGTTGCACTATTGCACTACAAATTAACAGTAAATAATAATAGAATTAAAAGGCTTGGGGGCAAATCTCAATTAGCGAGAGTTTGTTATGAAGCACAAGGTCACACGGTCCACTATCCCGCCAACCCACATGGTACTAGAGGGCGTGTCGCACAAGTGTCATTGGTCATGTTAATAAGTTTACCCAGTGTTTATAGGGGGTACCATCTATATATATATATATATATATATATATATATATATATATATATATACACACTTGAGATTGATATGAGAAATCTACATGCATTCGGCACAAGGATAAGTGATCAATTAATAACAGCAACTGCTATTACAGAACATTGACAATATGGAGATGGCTCGGATAATCGAATAAGACGGATTCATCAATTACAGTAGCATTTAAGGATAAGAGTTATTTAAGAATGCAAGAATTCATTTTAAATGCTGTAAATAATAATGTTGAGTCTAACGTGAATAGCTATATAAATACATCCTACTTATTGAAAACCGCAATAGCTGTCGGAAGTGGTTCGAAGAAGCTTTGAAGGATGAATTCTTCATTTGCATAATTGAGCTCCTTGCATTGGTGATAGGTGTTTAATGGTCAATCTATAGCAGGCTGGACACCTTTTATTGTTTCTGCAATTTATGAAGATTTAAGTCGATTGGGATATTGTCAACAGAGATTGTAAGGATTGGACAATTTGGAGAATAGTTTGGTCTGCAGTAAAAGACTTATGTGTGGGATGGGTCACTCCAAGTAGCTAGTTGTGTTCAAGCAGCATCAATAACAGAAGAAATAACATCCCATTCAGTTCAGGGACACAATATAACAGCGATCATAAATAAAGATTAATCGTAATAGAATGGATGGGATTGCCATACGGAAAAACCAATTAGTTAGTCCATCCAAATAGTGTGATGAATGGGATCCACAGTATGGATACAATAAAGAGATGCACTCTTAAGGTTTGATATTAAATGAGGATCAACTTCATTCAAAGGAGCAAGGAAGGAGATTATTATTTATATCTGGCATTCCTTGAATGGAAGAGATAGATTTACATATTGGATACTGATTTGATGGGAAAGGATAAGTAAAAAATGAAAGAGGTACCAGAAAGGTGTGCATGCGTGTGTGTGTGTGTATCCATATATATATAGATATATATAATACACACACACACACATATATATAGATATGTCACCTGCATTCATCATAGGAAATCAATTATATTATAATGCTGGCAAGCATCATGTGACAGCATAGTATGGTATAATGTATATATGAATCAATTCTGATCTACAGAATTCCATTAGCCTATCAGGGCTTAAGAACCATATTATAGTCTAATATATATTCTATCCTAACAAGACCAATATATACACTTCTAACAGCAAATCGTGGATTTCAAGCACCCTAAGGACAAATATAGAGCTTATAGATGTTTGGGAGAGAAGTAAGAATATAGAGCTTAAGTATGTATAATGTATTAGTGATTGTTTCTTAATTTAATCTGATTTAAACGCATACTGATGCATGCTAATTTTTGGGAATCAGCAGCCTCCCAGTAGGGGATGTTACAAATTGTCATTTCCAAGTACAATCCAAACCCTACTTGAAAACTTTACACAAGTAGAATCCTAATAGGGGGCATTACAGTTTTCAAGGAGCTTATTGGTTTACTTTTAGGGTTCAATATGGAACATTGGATTAAAAGGTGGTGGATCAATAGCCGAGATAATTTCATCTCTATGGGAGTTATTATATAACTCTCTAGGGTTCCTTTAAAGCTGATTATGTTCTGTTATGAGTTTGTTATTTATCGCTGCTGCAATCTTGGCTCAAGTTCTGAAACCTTTTACTATCCCTAGTTTTGGAAAGATATATGGGCTCCCTCTGATCAGAAGGGTATCTTTCAGTGGAGGAGATTTGATTTGTGAAACCCTATCAAATTCATTTTTCAGGGCTGCAATTGTTTATTGGGTTTGGAGACCAATTTAGAAGTGGAATGCAGAGTTCATGTTCCAATTTGGACTCACTATGGCAACATATCTTCATACCTCTGAGTATCATTGAGGACGACAGCAACAGAATAGACCAATTTATCAGACCTAGCGCTGCTTTACTGGGTGTTTGATAGGGTTGGCTAGGGTTTGAGGTCTTCTATAAAGACAGCTATTAATTCTCAGATATTTGCATGAAAATATAAATATTTTAACTATCCTTAAATCTAGAAAATTAGAGAAAACAATGTAATCCACTTTTTAAATTTCCAGGCTGAATTCAAGGGATTTTCTCTACTCTAAGTTCGGTAATAATCAAAATTTTATTTGTATTTGCAGAAAAACCAGTTGTATAATATAAAATAAACCTAAGTTCATAGGAGAATTTCTGTTATGCACAGAATTTCGGAACTTTGTGAGCCCTAATTTTGGACATATTGTTATTTTTCTATTATCCCTATTGGGATATTACACTAATCTTAACAAACACATCAGATTCTTTTATCAAAATGTGAAATGTGAGATAATTACAACAAGCTTCTTCCTATTTCCATGATTCTACCATAATTCCACTTCAGCAAACAAGCAAAAAAATGAAATTTACAATTAAAATCCCTCCATTCTTTTGGTAGAAAATGATGCTTAAGATGCTTAAGGTAATTACACTAATAAAACTCAATCCTGTCCAAAATTCCAAATCTGCAAAAATAAAATTTGGTGGCAAAATGGATGTAATTTTCTGGCATATGCTCAAATTAAAGAAATTGAAGAAGAATTAAATATTAACTGCTACAAAATTACCAGAATGTATCCTGTTGCCTTCTTTTTGACAAATTTAAGGTCACTCCAAATAATGTCAAATTCCAATCATCCCAATATTCTTTCTTGCAAATTTCGTCAGAATAACAGATGTTGCCTCTCAAGAATTCTTCAGATCAATGAATACTCTTCTAACAAGAGCCATGTACTATTATTCTTACAAAATACTGTTATTGTACAGCAAAACTCTAAGAATAAATCTAGCATTTTTTGAAAAATGTCAAGAATATGTATATTTAAACAAATTGGTTAAATTAGATCAGATCCTTTAAATTTCACAAAAGAATCTTGGCAAAGAAAATCAAATTTCATGCAAATTTCACCAATTTTTCACAAATTAACAAAATGTTTGTGAAAATATTCACCAATTTATTTTTCCCGCAAAAACAAAAGGTGGGACCTGCCTAAAAGAAACATTTGTGCATATTTCACCAAAATTTCCAAGAATATATCATGAAATATTGGCCAAACATTTTTCCAAATTAAGATAAAGAATGAGGAACCTGCAGAACTCACTCGGAAGGCAAGATTCATTAAAATCCCACCATAAAGTTAAATACATTTAAATTTGGCCATTTTTCGCAGATAAAGAAATTAAGAAGCCTATTCAAATTATTTTTCCAAACTTCAACGAATTTTTTGCAAGTTTCACGACTTTCTTTTACGAACTAAGGGAAAGCATTCATGGATTTTTCACCACTTTCCCCAAAATTAAACAGGGGTACAAATTTCTCGTAACTTTTCTCAAATTAAAGCCAAAAGGGGGATAACCAGTAAAGCCTTCTGAAAACAAAACAGATAAATTCCACCAATTTTTTTCCAGCTTGAACCAATATTCATGCGAGTTTCTCCACTTTTTTTATAAAGAAAATCAAAAAGTGGAAAGCATGCAAATCTCGCCTCAAAGCAAACATTCGTGCAAATTAGCAAAAACAACAAATTGCCA
This sequence comes from Cupressus sempervirens, assembly GCA_028749045.1. Taxonomy (NCBI): domain Eukaryota; kingdom Viridiplantae; phylum Streptophyta; class Pinopsida; order Cupressales; family Cupressaceae; genus Cupressus; species Cupressus sempervirens. The sequence continues at coordinate 26,642,163 of CM053786.1, forward strand.
AAGGATGCAACCTCAACTTCAGTATGTTTTTCAAAAAATGAAAGTAAAAAATCCTACCAACTCGGCCAATAAAAAGGAAATAGCTTAACTCAAAATTCGGCAAGTTTCGCACCAATTTTTACGGCAAATAGAAGCAAATTGTAGAAAACCTGCAAAGCTCGCCTTATTCAAATTAAATCTAGTATTCTGTTAAAAAGGTAACAATTATGTCAAAATTCTTCAGATTGATGCAAATTTTTACTTCAATTTACTCCGAATTAAGACAACTGTTAAGGACAATTTGATATTTTAAGGAGCACAATTTGAAACGAAAATGTATAAACCTGAAACCAGATTTTGCCGCGATTCTTAATTCTTTCGACTTTCAAATTCGTCGCGGAAATCTGGTGTCCTCAGTATACTTGATGGCCATAAAATAAATATGAATTCTTCGCAGGGGAGCTTCGAGGGTTTCTCTTTCGGTTTCCGCTATCTTCACTTCTGTTTAGACTTTTTCAAAAGCATCTCATGACGTTTTCACCGCGAACTATAGCGCATCTCTAAATGCGCTTTAAAAAGACGACCTAATGAGGTGAAACGTATAAGCTTTTAAAAGGAAAAAAAAAAAAAAATTTAAATAGTCCTTTTCAATTAATAAAATTTACTAAGATTACAATTCACAAAAAAAGGGTCGGGAGATACAAGATCACCTCACGAAAGAGTTCAAACAGTCGAAGTCGAAATAAACAACATGGCCTCAGCCAGAAACTATAAACTATTCATCAAAAAAAATACAACCTCAAGCTGCCAATGCAATACAGCAAAGGGAGGAGGATCATTTTTATCTGGAAATCCCCACACATCAGTGAGATTGTGAGGCGGACTGGGAACAGTCCAGCCGTCAGCAGCATCTGCAGGATCCGAGGTAGTTTGAGTCTCAGCATCCTTCTTGTCTGGCCGCGGAGGAGAAATTGCCAAGGCCAGCTGAGGAAACTTGCCAGAGTGTGCCCGTCCAGGGGGAGGAGCCGAAAATTGGCCAGAAGCCCGCCCAGGGGGGGGAGCCAAGGACCAGCCAAAACCACCACGCGGTGGGAAAGCGGAGCGGCGCCTCCAACCGCCATGACCACCACTGGGAGAGCAATGGCGGGGACCTTGGGAGCGCGGCGTGTGTGAATGGCGGCCAGAGGACTGGCGTCGGGAACGGCGACCACGAGACGAGGAGGCATCGGCCGAGGCATCCGGAGGCACTCTGGCAATGGTGCAAGGAGCATTGCCACAATGATTTAACAAATCTTGTAAGTGTGCAACCTCCAGGGCAACTTTATTAGCTTGCACCTGTATCTGCATAATGACATTGTTACAAATGCATGCCTTAGTGTACATAGCAATGTTAACATCCAAAAAATTGTGAGTGAATAAAACTACATTCCTATCTTTCCATAGAAAAAACAAAATTTTCATCCTGAAAGTATACCAAATCTGGGAGAACTTCCAAGGAAATCTGGGGGAATAACCCAGCAGGATCATGTCCCATGAAAAAGGTTTGGGCCTGAAAGGCTTGAAAAAATCATGAATCCAGTGCCAATAATTCTGAGCACGCTTGCAAAACCAAAAAAATGCAAAAAGGACTCAGGTTGGCCACAGAAGGGGCATCTGGGATCAGGAACCCCAATGTGCTTGAGCCGAGGCCCTAGGGGAAGACCTTGGAAGGCAAGGCACCAAGCAAAGTGCGCAATCTTAGGTTCTGTAATGGCACTCCAAATGGTGTCGAATCGTTTTCTCCATTGAGAAAGCGAAGAATGCAGATGCCACCATTGATTAAATGTGTCCACCATTGGAAGGTGGGGCGTAAGCCATCTATATCCCATATTGGGCTTATAATTGGTAAATGGAGTGGCAGGAAACCACTTCTAATCATACCACCAAGGACGAACAGACTGAATCCCCACTTTATGAAGTAAGTGCACAGGGATGGAAGACAACAGAAGGTCATAAGTCTGGTGATCGACATGAACACGGTGGTATTGAACTTGCATATCCTCCCATGACCTGAAATTCATGGTGACTCTTGAAAAAATGTCCTTGGTAGTGCGGATGCCACGTTTAAAGAAACGCAAAGCACTGGCACCTTGAGTCTTGGCAAGAGGAGTACCCTGGAAGGCAAACAGGGGAGACCACCAAATGTTCTGTTGATTTAAGGACAGCCCATTGCGAAACTCATCACCAGCCCAACAAAGCCAAGGTTTAACAGTTTTCCAGGCTTTCCAGATGCTCTTTATAACAAAAGAACCCTGTATGACCACTGGTTCACGCATAGTGAGAAGGGTCTAAAAACCAATCCCCTTCCATGACGGTCTGTTAGCAGGGAAGCCTGAAGAGATGCAATGCCTAACAAGAATTTTTCAGGCTTCATCTCCAGAAATAGCTCTGATAATCTATTTAGCAAAGAGGGCAAGGCCCTGCTTCCGAGTGGAAAGCAGGCCGAGACCCCCAGATTCCCTTGGGAGACAACAAAAATCCCAAGCAACTCTGTGAAAACCATGATGGTCAGAACCAGAGGCCCAAAGAAAATCTCTGAGGAAACGTTCTAATTTGAGATAGGAAGCTTTGGAGGGAGCCCAACAAGAAGAATAATACACATGGGTGGCAGCCAAAATCTTAGAACAAATCTGGAATTTACCAGCAAGAGAAACTATTTTAATGTCTATAGGCAAAATTTATTTGGGCCTCGAGAAGGATGGTTATAACGACGGTCATGTCAAAATTTTATTTTATTTTTAGATAGATGTATATAATGAGGATCATGTAATAAATATAGAATGTAAATTACAATGACAGCAAGAGAATTCTCAAAACTAGCAATCTCACATTGAGATGCAATGGGTACGTCGAAGAGATATTGGAAGTCAATTAAAGAAAGAATCGGTCTAGTTTTTCATGTGTGTGTGCAACTAATACATAAGTTGGTAGACTATTTAAAATAACTATGCATCCATTTACATCACTTCAAACACAAATACATTGAAAAAACTCTTAATTAGGAAGATAATTATGCATCTTTAACATAAACCCAATCTTAAACCTTATCACAAACATTAAAGTGTGATCCTAATAATAATCTTAATCATAAACATAAACTCTAAACATACCCCAAACTCTAGTCATGAAATAAGCGTAATCATTATCCTAAACCTAATAAAAACCCCAATTTCAACCTTATTTCCAAATCTAACCTCAATCATAACCATATAGAAAATTGCAATTGTAACATTTAAAGTAATCATGTGTAACCCATTAACCTAACCATAATTATGATTATAAACCCTATTGAAACCTTAATCGGAACCTTAAATCTACCATTAACCTTAACCCTAAACCCTAACCCAACCTTAATGCTAAATAAGATCATAACCCAAACTCACCCAATCCTAACTCTGAAAATGAGATAAAGAAAAAATCTTATCCTAATCCTCACTCCTAATTTCAACTTAAAAATAATCTAACCCTATAAATAAACCTTCCTATAATCGTAATAATAAACTCTAAATGTAATCAAAATATTTAAAGAACTTACTTCCTAATCAAATATTACAAACAATAAATTATAATTACATCATTTATATGTAATAATTTAATTTGAAATATAAATTTTATGTATTTATCAATTTATTAAATATTACAAATTATAAATTATAATTACATCATTTATATGTAATAAATTTATTTAAAATATAAATTTAATGTATTTATCAATTTTAATATATGTTTATATACTAGTGCATTTAATAAATCATTTAGAAATAATTATAGATTTTTGTGAATAAATTTACTTACATCTCTAAACAAAATATATCTAACAGTTGCAATTTATCTCATAATTAGTAATAAACATAATAAGTCATAAATAGTAAATATTATTCTAATTTTTGACAATTTTATTAAACTGAATTAATAACTTTAATTTATAAAAATTAATACTATACGTTAAGTATGTAATATTTACACATTAAAAAAGTACATAATAATTAAATTAGAAATTCAATACATAATGTGATCAATAAAAATTTACATATTTAAATATGAAATCCAAAAAAGGTGTTGTGGTACAAAGCCATATATACAAACTATTATAAAATTAAACATAAAAATAATTAATTTCTTAAGTAATTTTAAAATTGGTCATAAACTTTGATTTAACCAAACTTGAATATGTATCAATAAATGAACAACTTCATATAATCTCACATTCAATTTTAAAGACAAATATTTGCAAATATATTTTAATATAAACATTTAATGTGATTAGAATATGCCTATAACTGAGTAGCAAAAGTTGGCAACAATGTGAGTGGATGTCCAGGAAAATGTGGGAAAAGTCGGTAACGATTATAACAGGTCTAGTTCGTTATCTTGATTTTTGTGTGGATGAATCACAAGCAAAAGATATTGTAGACACTTAAAATAGTCCCTAAACACTATATTAATTAATTTTAATATTTCCTGTGACGTTGTAATTAATTATTAATTAATTAATTATATTGTTCACATTCTTCTACTTATTTAATTATATTAATTAATTAAATAAGTTCATTCTCTTAAGTATTTAAATTTAATTTAAATACTCCTAGCTCTAGTGTGTTAAATTAATTTAACACATGATCCTCCATGTCTCCCCCCTCTTTAAATAAATTTTATTTATTTAAATCCTCACACCCCATTAATTCTTCTAAACCCATGATTAAATTAAATCTCATTTAATTTAATCTTAAGCCTAACCTAAAGCCTAGCCTAGAACCATCATTTTCATCCTCTTAAGCCTATTTCTTCTCTAATCCCACTTAATCATTTCTAATTATCTCCCTAATCCCCCTCATTAGCCTAAGAGTGTGCTCACACATTTGTGAGATGGCATGCCTACACACTCTTGTCTCCCACTCTTCTTCTCAAGTTTGCTCACACGTGTGAGCAAATTTTGAATTCTTGACCATTTGCATGGCTTGCATGTCACCTTATGTGGCACTTACTTGGATGCCACCTCACCAAGCCCTCCCTCAAGCCTATAAATAGAGGGCTTGTCTCAAGCATTTGCATCTCATTTTTATTGCATTGTTACCATGTTGGTTTGAGATTTGAGTTTGCATTCATAGTTTGAGCTTTCATGGTAGTTTGAGCTTGCATTGGTAGAGTCTCATAGTGATTTTGTAGGTTCATACTAACAATTTGGTAGCTGATTTAATTTACATCATGCATTGTTAATCTAGTTTCTACATGCATTTGTAGCTTCGTTTTAGCTTGCATTTTTATCATAGTTTGCATATCTAGTTAGGTCTTTCATTACATATCATCTTCATCTTTGAATGCCTTCAAGAATGGCTCTCTCCATAGTCATTTCTTGAGGTGTTATTCATCTCATTTAGTCTAGATTCATACCTTACTTGCATACACACTTGCACTCACTCACTCAAGAGATTCATTTATTGTTGTGTTTGGGAGAGCACATCAAACATCCCCCCCATCTTAACACACCAACAAGGCCTCTCATGGGTGCCTTTGTTGAGCTGTAGAGGTGGTTGGAAGGTTGGATTTTTTGGTTGTTTAGGGTTGCAAAACCCAAGCAAGCATTAGTTGATATTTTGTTTTTTTCATTTTGATGAATCTTTGATGCAATTTCAAAATTTTGAACTAGTGTTTATTTGTTAACTCATGCTTCTTGCAGGTCTCATTTTCTAGCACACATTTTGGCACACCCGGTGGGACCCACGTTCCTGTTTTCATTTCAAAAATTTGCAAATAACTCTGATTTAGTCGTAAAATATCGCATTGTCATCTCTGCAGGCCGCAGCGTCGTCTGCGTTTGTCGTCTACGCAAATCAACGTTAGCGTCTCCACAGTAGTTCCAAACAATACTCTTATTTTAGTTCTGTCGTCTGCGTTTTTTGTTCTATCATCTGTGTTTCTAGTTCTGTCGTCTACGTTTCTAGTTCTGTCATCTATGTTTCTAGTTCTGTCATCTGCGTTTCTAGTTCTGTCGTCTGCGTTTCTAGTTCTGTTGTCCCCGAGGTGAGTTTTGTCGTCTCCAAGATTAGTTCTGTCATCTCCAAGGTCTGTTTTGTTGTCTCCGAAGTTAGTTCTGTCGTCTCTGAGGTTTGTTCTGTTGTCTGCAACGCTAGTTTGTCGTCTACGAAGTTTGGCGTCTCCAAGTTTTGGCGTCTCTGCTTTTCAAATTATCGTCTGCATAGTTTAGCGTCTGCATGTTTCGTCGTCTGCACGTTTTGGCGTCTGCACCTGTATTTTGGCGTCTCCGCATTTTACCAGAATTGTTCAATTTTTAACAATAATTTTCACTAACTGATTGACTTGCAGGTTTTAACTAACGGTTTTCATGCAGAGAAGTAACCTTAAAAACATTAAAAGCAAAGCCAATAGTGATTTTAATCACTAAAGGAGATTTGTAGTGATTTTTATCACTTAAAAACTTAAGGGCTAATTGACTTGTATGGATTAAACACTTTCATTTGAATGCATGAATGTTTAGATTAGCTCACATTTGGACTTTGGTGCTAAAAATGGACATGAATGTTTAGATTAGCCAACATTTGAACTTTGGTGCTTAAAAAGGACATGAATGTTTAGGGTAGAAGATACCTTTGGATTTGGTGCTTAAAAAGAATTCACACCATCTTGAATGCTTTAAAGGATAATGGACATGTATGCCTAGGCTAGACAATATTTGGAATTGGTGCTTAAAATGGACATGTATGCCTAGGCTAGATTACATTTGGGTTTGGTGCTTAAAATGAAGTCATACACTCTTGAATGCCCTAAGGTAAATTAACTTTATTTCTTGCATTTTTCTTTTCAACATTTTACTTTCACGCACTCGCTTTAGTTTCTTGTTGACGAACCCGTATTTTCATTTACGTTGGCGCTATTTCAAGTTGGAAAGAACCTTGCATGTTTTAATCACGAGTGTCTTCAAGTAGATAGAAAACTTAAAGCTTCATTAAGAAAGAACAAGTGTCTTTTAAACCCCAAGACCACTTGCGTATTCTCTCCCCTCGCGCCTTTGGGCGATCTTGGGTGCACAAGAAATAAGTAGTTTTGTTTTTTTTAATTTTTAGGAGGCCTGCTTGGGGATTTCATCACCCCTTGGGACGACCTCAACTCTAGTGTTCTGGCGGAGTATAAAAATCAGGAGGTGAATCGAAAGACACCTCTCTTGGAAGTGGAATATTGTCACTCTTGGCTAAGCCCCAAAGAACTTTATACCTTTAGGAAGTGAAGGAGGAGATTTGGGTTACCGTCTCCCCCCGGCTATGTGGCAGTATTTCCTTTCATCTATAAATTTGGGCCTCACGTACCTTGTGTATATCGAGGACTCCCTCTAGATAAGCCTTGTTCATCCTAGAGATAGCCTTATTAGGGTTGTTGGCATGTTCAGCGTGCTTGTTCAAACATTCAAAAACCAAAGCCAAAACATCAAACAAGTTCTAAAACGAGTGAAATTGTGAGGTAACCTTTTATTGAGTGCATAGGTTAAGTGAGGTCTTCTTGACTCACGGCTACTTTTGGTAGTTTGCATTTTGGTTGAGTCTAGTCACTCTGAATTTGGGTTTTATTTTATTCCTACCATGACCAATAAAGTCAACCAAGTCAAATATAAGAAATTGAAATTGTCCAAACCACCTATCTACAAGGAAAGGAAGAACCTAGCATACAGTGACAAACAATTCCAATACGCTATCAAAGACATTCAAAAAGAAGAAGTTACACAAGACCATTATGATAGAATTGAATACAATGGAAAACTTGAAACTGGTCTGTTTTCCCAGGAGTGAACCCAAGGTTTTTATTTCCAGTAAACAAGGATTGAGATAGTCGCATTAGTGACCACAACCATATCTACCTCCATCTTTCCAAACTCCTAGTCCTCCACCTTCAAATTTTATTCTAAAGAGCTTAAAACTTAAAACATCTTTTGACAATACAACACTAGACCTTTCATCTATAAGCAAACATTTATCCTAATCACACATACTTATTTGGGATCACAAGTCTATCTCCAAACAGTAAGCAATCAATTTGGTGTCCTATCTTGCCTACAAGATCACTTCGCTATCTTTGGTAGGAGAAAGATACTATTATCCTCTAATCAGTCTTTGTTTGCTAAACCAAGGTCTTTTGTTCAAACTTGGGTAGTTGACCCTTTAATCACATAAGGTTAATAGCTCTTATCCTCATTTTCTTTTTCTTCCATAATCTTCCACCCATTGGCTTAATCACTCTTGTATGGTACACACATGATTAGGAAGGTTCACATTTAATCCCATGTCACATTTGTGGGAATCATTGAGGCAATCGGAGATGGAGAATCCTTTTCCTCCACTCACAACTTCATTAGGGAATACAATTCCCTCTAGTTCGAACCTTGGTATACCTAACTCAACATCCACACGAGAACCAGAAGATCCCTTCCATAACACAACTTTGCAGGATAATGATGAAGAAATATACCAAGATGAAGATCATATTGACCCTAACAATGTACCTAGTGATGTCAGGACATTCCTTGCAGACTCCTACAACGTGGAAATGATGGAAAAATCCATTAGGGCAAACAAAACTGAGATATTTCTAAATTTGGTCAAGGATGGTGTTAATGTTCCCCCAAGCTTTGATGAGAACACTTTGTTTAGACAAATTACAAAAGGTGGTGCACTCGTGCTGCCCACTTCAAATGCAGCTCCGACTTCTAGCAAAGGGAAAGAAACCATGGTGATAACTAATGCTATGCCTACATCTAGCACTTCAACACAACCTACATTTCAATTGAGTGCAGAACATATTCAACAGATCATTAGTGCCCTGCCCAATGTTACCACACATGCTAGCATTCCACAATCTACCTTGACAACTTCAACTGTGGGATGCTTAGGCATTGGACAAGTGCCTACTCAACCAATGGCAATTCTGACACAACCAATGCATTCTTCTTATTTACAAGTGCCAACCACTATGGTAAAGACATCCATGCCAATTCCAACAACTACATATCAATACATTGGCCAAAGTGGAGTGCCTCCACCACCTCATACTACCCACAATTTAGGAGGTGGATTTGTGAACACCCAACAATCACAAGTACAACCTAATCAAGATTTGGCTCAACAATTCCAAGAATTGCAAAATTTGGTCCTTAACATGAACAACAAAGGGGTGAAGGATGTCTCTTTTGAGGAAATTTGTCCTTTTCAATTTGATAAATCCATTAATATGGTGTCATTTCCAACCGGTTTTGAAATACCTAAATTTGACAAGTATACAGGAGAGACATGCCTCGTCACCCATCTCAAGGAATTTTCCATTTTGTGCCAAGAGGTAGCCTACAGTGATGACTATCTTAAGAGACTCTTTGCACGAAGTCTTGGAGGCCCCGCACTTGAGTGGTTAATGAATTTACCTAAGGGCTCCTTTACTTCTTTCAATGATTTGACAAGCAAGTTTATAGCACAATACTCTTACAACATTGAACATCATGCCTCATTGAGTGACTTGTGCAACACAAAACAACGAAATGGAGAAACTTTTGCCAACTTCCTACAAAGGTGGAGACATCTTGCTAATCGTATGCCATATAAAATTGAGGATTCCCATCTTGTGGATATATTTATCAAGAATTTGATACCTGAAATGTCCTTCCACATGAAAATGGCTAGCCTTGAAGACTTTTCCACTTTAGTCAAAAAGGGCAAGAATATTGAAAATGGACTTTTGGAAAAAGGTACCATCAAACATTATAATTCATCATCCTCCAACAATGAGTCAAACAACAATAGCAAACCCAAATTCTGGTCCAAGAATAAGGGTATTATGCATGATGGTGTTACTGATGTCAAAAACCTTCAAGGAGGGAACAACAACAACTACCACAATTGAAACAACAACAATTCAAATCATGACAATCAAAGCAATCAACAATCTAGGAATCAAACACAATTCTTTCCACGCAACAACTACAATCGTGACTATGATCGAAATAGAAAGTTCACTAACTTTCGTGAACCTTTGGAGATCATCTTTCACAAATTAGCGGATCACAACTTGATGGTATTTCCTAACACACGTCCTTTTGATGAAAATCAACCAAAGTCAAAGTGGTATAGGGAAAATGAATATTGTAAATACCACCGTATCAAAGGACATGACACCAACAAATGTATCAAGCTCAAAGTTTTTATCCAAAATTTTGTTGATGATGGGGAAATTGAAGTAGAAGGAGGTCCAACTTCTAAAAATGCTAAATTGAAGATATTTCAAAAACCATTTCCTGATCACAACAATGATAATAACAATACCAATAATGTGAATCAAGCATCCACATCAAATGCATTACCTTATGATTATTTTACTAACCACATCTCAGGGTTTGACTCCTTATGTGGTCACATTGAAGAATTAGATACTCATGTGAATACCCTTGTCTTGCAAGCGGCTGATTGTGATGCCACCACTCGACGAGGAAGACTCACTTTACAAGCTGCCACTCCCAATAACACAAATCCAACAATGCCACATGCGCCTGCTATGCCATCCACCTCACAAAGGCTCGCTTCTTGCTATGATGTTTTGTCCCAACTAGGTAAGACTCCTGCACAAATCTCCATTCTTGAGCTTCTTACCACATCACCCATCCATAAAGAGATCTTGGAGAAGGCTCTTTTAGAGTCTCGTGTCCCTAAAAATATTAATGCTTCCTAATTTAATGCTATGATTGGAAACCTTGCCGCTCAACAACACCTTGTCTTTACAGATAAATATTTCCAGGGTCCTGATCCCCACCATAATTTGTCACTCCACATTGAAGTCCTTATACAACGACATAAGATTAAAAGAGTCCTTATAGACAATGGATCCGGTTTGAACCTTTGTACCTTGAAAATGATTCATTTCTTGGGACTACTAGAGGATCTCCTAGATGTTAATAAAAGGATCACAATAAAAGCATATGATGAAAGAGAAAGAGAATCAAAAGGAGTCATCATGTTGCCTCTAAAGGTTGGACCAGCCATCATAAATACTGAATGCCATGTCTTAGACTTGGATTTGTCATATAACATCTTGCTTGGTAGACCATGGGTACATACACTAAAGGCGGTCCCATCCACCTATCATCAATGCTTGAAATTCCCCCACCAAGGAAGAGAAATCACAATCCCAAGGGATCCCACTCCTTTTGAATTTTGTAAAAGATTGGAAGGTGCACCAATGAATTTTTGTCCAATAAGTGAGTTTGCCAAAGTTGTACCTAAATCTCTCACCATAACAGAACCACCTTCCACAACAATACTAGAATTAGCTAATGAGGATTCAAGCTCCCACAAGGGAAAAGAGAAGGTTGAAGATACTAAAATTAACACCACAGGAAAGAAGGTCACTTTTGCTGATTTAGGAATGGGAGAGTATAAGTTTGAAAATGCCTTGTGTGTGGGACAACTACCACTCTCCCCTCGTTCCTTTGGAAAACCTTCTCAATTGTCACCTTCTGCTAATAAGGAAACCATGCAAGTTAGCAAGACAACATTTGAGCATTGGGTTCACTTAGTGATGAGCACATGGAAGATAATATCCAAGATTGGCTATATTATGATGGAAAAGATGAACCTGTGGAGTTTCCTAAGGATAAATATGTTAAAGCACCTCCCATTATTGAAAACATGGGATACCATGGTACTGGCCTTGGACCGAAAGAAGATGGAATTAGACAACCCTTAGAAGCTAATAGCTATCCTAAAGGACGAGGATTCTACTCCATTAAACCTAAGGTATCTTTTGTTGACAACTATTGTACGGTTGAACCTGATTCTGAGACTGAAGAGGAGGAATTCTTTGAAGTACCTTTCCAATACATTGAAGATGACCTAGATAATTATGTCCATGCCATTACCATAGATTACCTTTCATCCATTAACCTACCTCTCACCAATCCTGACATGATAGACTGGGACCTTCAAGATACACCACCAGCTCTTGATATCTGTAAGTTTGATGAAGCAGTGATGGCACTTTTTGGCCTTAAGAATCTTCGAGAATACGAACATGAGATCCAATACAATGAGGAAGCCTACTTTGGTAGCCAAGTCAACTCTCTTAGTCGCAAAAGTGAAAAAGAAAATAAAAATGGAAAAACAAAAAACACATCCTCTAGTTAAAACTCCCTTGGGGCACTTTTGCATGAAGGAAAAGATAAAATAAAGGACACATCTTCTGGTGAAAACCTCTTAGAGGCGCCAGAAGAGGGAGAGCTTGACTTGCCACTAGAAAAATCACCTATTTTGAATGAGGACACAATTCCAGTCAATTTGGGAACAGAGGATAGTCCACAAATCACCTACATTGCTGCTACCTTAAGTCTTGAGGAACAAAAAGCCATGACTAAATTCTTAAAAAAGGGAAAAATCAATTTTGCATGGACATACAAAGACATGCCTGGCTTAGATACAGATTTGGTTGTACATCATTTGACAGTTGATCCCAAGATTAAACTAGTAAAGCAAAAGTTGCGAAAAATGCACCCTAAGGTAGCACTCCTAGTAAAAGTAGAGTTACAGAAAATGTTAGAGGCAGAATTCATCCATCCTATTGACTATCCTGAGTGGGTCTCCAACATTGTTCTTGTAGGGAAAGCATCTGGGGGCATCCGTGTTTGTTCAGATTTTCGAGATTTAAATCTCGCATGTCCTAAGGATGATTTTCCACTTCCTAACATAGACATCATAGTGGATTTGACTATTGGACATGAGATGTTGTCTTTGATGGATGGGTTTTTTGGCTATAACCAAATCAGGATTGCAAAAGAGGATCAACATAAAATGACGTTCACCACCCCATGGGGAACCTTTTGTTATCAAGTCATGCCTTTTGGCCTGAAAAATGCTAGCGCCACTTATTAACGCGCAATGACTACCATATTCCATGTTCTTCTATATGTCATAATGGAGGACTATGTTGATGATATTCTAGGAAAGTCCAAGACAAGAGAATCCCACTTTGATGTCCTTACCATTATTTTTGATAGATTGGAGAAATATAAAGTATGCCTTAATCCTAAGAAATGTGTATTTGGGGTCAAATCAGGCAAACTATTAGGCTACATTGTGTCAAGAAGAGGTATTGAAGTAGATCCAGCAAAAGTGAAGGCCATCATGGATATGCCTCCACCTACCACATCGAAACAACTCCGCAGTTTTCAAGGAAAGTTACAATCTATTAGGAGATTTGTGTCACAACTAGCAGATAAAGTCCATCCACTTCAGTATTTTCTTCGCAAGGGAAACAAGTTTCAATGGGATTGCCTATGCCAAAAAGCATTTGAACAAATTAAGACATATTTGGCTAATCCTCCAGTTTTAGTACCTCTAGTTGCAGGATGACCATTGATTCTATACATTTCAGCTACTTCAGTTGCCTTAGGAGCACTTTTGGCACAGTTAGATGATAAGGGGAATGAGCAAGCCATATATTACCTCAGTCAAACACTAGTTGGCTATGAGTTAAACTACACTTCTATTGAGAAAGCATGTTTGGCTGTAGTCTTTTGTATGCAAAAACTACGTCACTATATGCTTAATCATACTACATATCTCATTGCCAAGATAGATCCACTCAAGTATTTGTTATCAAAAGCCGCCCTCACCGGCCGAGCAGCAAAATGGCTCTTAATTTTGAATGAATTCGACATTGTTTATAAGGATCGTAAGACCATTAAAGGACAAGTAATTGTAGATCAGCTTGTTGAAGCTATTAGATGGAATATCAAAAACTTTCTTGTCTTTGGAGACTCACAATTGGTCATTAAACAAGTCACAGATGAATACCACACCAAGGGTGAGAAATTGTTGCCCTACCGTAGAATAGTTGAGGATCTTAAGCAGCATTTTACAGAGATTGTTTTTCAGCAGATTCCAAGGGCCAATAATAAAGCAGTAGATGCCATGGCTACTATTACCTCTATGATTGCCATGCCAGAATATAGTCCTAAATGTGAGTTTCTCATCGAGAATCTTTTTACTCTTGCTTATGAGCAGACTGATTCCGAGTTGGTGTGTGAGATTGTCAGTCCTGAGTCTTCATGGTACGCTGACATCTTTGCCTATTTAGATCACAAAACCATTCCCATAGCCCTCACCCCAAACCAAAGCAAAACTTTTGTTGGCCGAACTGCCCGCTATACCATCCTAGGTGATACACTTTTTCGAAAACACTTTGATGGAACCCTCCTTCGATGTCTCAATTCAGATGAAGCCTAAACAATGTTAGAAGAGGTTCACCAAGGGATTTGTGGTGCCCACTCTAGCGGCCTTAAGTTAGCGAAAAAGCTTCTTAGGACAGGTTACTATTGGTCCACTATGGAAGCAGATGCATATCAGTTTGTGAAAAGATGTGTTCCATGTCAGCAACATGGTGATTTGATACACGCTCCCGCCCAAGACCTTTAGCCACCATCACTCCATGGCTCTTTTCCCGCTGAGGATTCGATCTTGTTGGTCAAGTATACCCAAATTCCTCAAATGGCCACAAGTACATTATTGGTGCCACTGAGTACTTCACAAAGTGGGTCGAGGCTATTCCATTAACCTACATCACTGGCAAACAGATTTCGAAGTTCATCCTGAATTACATTATTTGTCGTTTCGGTATACCTCAAGATATCATGACTGATAATGGAACCCATTTCAAAAATCAAGAGGTTGCCACACTATGTAGGAAATTTGACATCACCCAGCATTTTTCCACCAGATACTACCCCCAAGGCAATGGCCAAGCTAAAGCTACCAATAAAACCATCTTGAAAATCCTAAAGAAAACGGTTGATGCAGCTGGCCGTGATTGGCACATCCAAATTTCTCCCGCCCTTTGGGCCTACCATACCTCCATCTGTACCCCCACAGGAGCCACCCCATTTTCCCTTGTTTATGGTTCTGAAACCATCTTTCCCATTGAAATTGAGCTCCCTTCCCTCAGAATCTCTCTCAAGAATTTGATATCTGAAGAAGATTACCAAGTTGCTCGCTTGCAAGAGCTAGCACTCCTTGATGAGAGATGACTGAATGCCCTAAACCACCTCCGCATGTATCAAAATTGCCTTCAGCTTCAGTATCATAAGAAAGTCAAGCCACGAGAATTTGAAGTGGGTGACTTAGTTTTGCAGCATAACATGAAGAACCTCCAGAATCGTGAAAAGAAAGGAAAATTTGAGGCAAATTGGCTAGGTCCATTTATCATTACAGCCAAATATTGTTCTGGGGCCTATCAGATTGCTACTCCAGAGGGAGATCTGTTCCCTGAGCCTGTAAATATCCAGCATCTCAAGCGGTTCTATGCTTGAGCCTTTGTAGTTCTTGTACAGTGTTTATAGTCCCGCAAAAATCCAAAAAAATTAGAAAATCAAAAAATCCAAAAAAAATCACAAAATGTTCCTGAAAAAAGCCATAAAAAGCAAAAAAATATTCCTAAAAAAAGTATAGATTCATCCATTGTCTATAAGGCTCGTTTTGCTTCATTCCACTCCACCATTCCACTTCCCCTGTGCAAAGTCTTATCTAGCCTTTTGCGTTTCATGCATCTAATAAAAGACCTCTTGTCTGCGAGGCTCCATTTCACTTCCATCTTTTGAAAGACCTCTAGTTCGTGAGGCATTTTCTGTCGAGTGATTGTCATCCCATTACGCTGAGCTTTTTCACAATAGTGACCACCCTTGGCCTTACACAAAATCACCATTTGAGACTTAATGCTTCAAGAAACTTGTTCGCTTCACAACCCTTGCTGAAAACAAACAATTTTATGATTATTTGACATTTCAACTTGACACACTTTCATAGGATGAATCCTTCCTATAGGTAACATTGTGACATTCACTTCTAGACCTAAGGTTCTTGGCAGGAACTGTGGACTGAATGACTACTTGGTCATGAGGTTTCTTTTTGGATGATTTTATTTGTGTGTTAGTGATAGCCTTTTATGGTGCACCTTGATCTTCCATATTTTGGTTGTACCAGAATAGCTGTCATTAACTACACATGTTTTCATGGTATGATCTATTTTTTAGGCTTTACTTCATGTGTGTCAGTTTCAGGTTATGTTAATGCGTTGCGTAATGGGGGCAACGGGTTAGCACACATCCCACCAAAGATCCCTAAAAGACTTTGGGTTTGCCCAGACCTCTCCATTGCATTTATGACATTTGATCCCTCATGACTATGCAAACTACACCTATTGTCCTAAAGTCTCTATGGTTTTGTATGTCTAGCCCACGCAAAAGAGTCATGACATTTATGCTTCTATAGCATATAATGAATAAACTCATTTTGCAAAATCAACTTAAGGTGTGCTCTCCATATAAACACAACAGAATCTCTTGATATCATGTAGTTAGGATGCATGGAGTCTAGGGTTTCATTCGAGTCGTGCTTGAGACAAGGTCCTATTTATTTCCCCCCTCCTATGCTAGGCTACTAGGTTTCTATGAGTGACAGTTATGACATATATTCATTTATTAGTTCATTTCCATTAAGTTGCATTAACTTCTCATTATCGCATTCATTCATTTTCCATTACAATAGTATTCATTTGATTCATCTCATTTAGTGCTCCTTAGACTTTTTTAGTTCATTTTATCAGATTGCATTAGTTCATTAATTGCATACACTTTAGTTATCACATCTAGGGGCATATACATCATCTCACATATATATAGTGCATCACTGCATACATCTTATAAATCTGCATCACACACATGTTAGACATCATATATATATGCATACATCATAAATCCATACATATGCATCACATACATCCATACACATAGAATCATCAAATCATGTCATGTATATATCTCAAAAAAAAAAAAAAAAGTTTGTATAATCTATATACATCATGTAGGACAAATGCATCATCAAAATAGCTGCATCTGCACATATCTATCAAAAACACTAATCACCTTATACAATCAAGTAGCTGGCTGTGAGGGCCAGACTGTTATCCTATAGACTGCTCTGATCTGGCTCTGCCACCTGAGATCCATGAGCTGGCTCCCCTCTCAAAATTCGACTGCTGCTGGTCAGCAGGTACAGCCTCCCTATATAGTGACCTATAATAGGTTGCCTCTCGTATGGCTCGTGTCTCTGCTCGACTAGCTGTAAGGGCCTCTTGCATCACTACGACGGCTGCCCCAGGCTGTACCATCTGTATGGCTATATCCTGCTACCTGCGGTATCCGTCCAGCTACGCCTGATGGGTGGCTCGCTCAGCCTGTAGGGTAGCTACCTCTGATCGGATCCTCTCTGCCTCTGCTCGATCCCCCGCCTCTACATGGGTGCCCAACCTTGCAAACTCCCCCGCATCCACCCGTGCCTATAGGGCCGCTAAGGTCTCCTGTGCACTATCTCCTCTAGCCCTCTCCACCTACAACTCTGCCTGTATGGCCCCCATGGCCTGCTCTAAGCTGTCTCCTCTGGCCCTCTACACTTGCAGCTTTCCCTGTATGGCCCCCATGGCCTGCTCTAAGCTGACAGCTCATGCCTGTTGCACCTGTGCTACACCCTGTAGTCAAGCTACCTCTATCCGTAGGCTATCCCTCTCGGCCTTAACCATGTCTGGGTCCTCTCCCTATACTTGTCCCTGTGGTGGTGCCTGCGGAGGTGCTTGTAGTGGTGCCTGGGCTGTGCCTGTGCCTGTGCTTGTGGTTGTGCCTGGGGTACTCTTTGTGTTGGCCCTCGTGTTGGTGTTGCCCCTGGCCCTCTCCGCGCTCGGACTCTATGCTCGTGCGGTCCCTCCTGTGCCCCCTGTGCTGGTGGTGGCATCATAGTTGCCTGTCTACCATCCCCCGCTCCATCTCCCTCCCCCTGTGCCTGCTCTGCTAGTGGAGGTGCCCTTGGCACTATAAGCCTGACCGGCTGGTGAGCTACCCACCACTGTGTGTACGTCGGTGTCATACCTGCGTCTCCCCTATCCTGACCATGCAACCATGGCACTGTTATCATCCCCATCCAAGATGCTCGGGCCAATCGTACAGTGGTCCCATGTCCCCATAGCTGACCATACTCCTGTGACACCACAAGGTATAAGAATCTATCTGGTACTGTATCCTGTACCTTGCCAAACTGTCGTCGCACTCGAGAAGGCGTATAGCGCATAATCACACGCAGAGATCGACCAATGATCCAGTAGTCCATCTGTGTGTATGGGAGATACATCTGATCCTCCGTGTCATCCTCCCCACTTACTGCCAGTGTCTGCCCCCACTGCTCTACCCCGTCATAGGGAGTCCATTCGAACATAATGATCTCATCTATACACCGACACCAGAATCCCATAGACTTCGTCGATGTATATTGGATAGGAGGTTGGTATCTACAGGCATATGGCTCCCTAGGCTGTCTAGTCTCTCGTTGAGTAATCGATCTTGTGACTCCAATGTGCTCCCATGACTAGACCATCAATAGCGTCAGTCATGGTCCCATAGTGCGCTGGGTCCAATATGCACACATGTGCAAATCGTGATATAACTCAGCCAAGATAGTCTGTCCCCAACAGTAGACTGCTCCCTCCTCCTGTAGTAGAGTGCTCAACACTCGTGCCCACCCGATCGACCACTCGTGTCCTGTGTGATCTGGCAGCATCTGCCATATCAATGAAGCTAGGTACACTGCTAGCCTCAGTAGCCTCTACTCTAGTACACCCCTCCATGACAACCAGGATCGCTGGATGGGTAATCTCTGTTGTCGTCGGCCAAAGCACTCCCTCAAAAATAGATCTGACCCCTCTAGTACATACTCTAGATAGCACCTTTGATCGGTACTCACAGGATCTGCCACACATCCAGCAGTGTGACTGTAATCTCCCCCGTCGGAAGATGGAAACTCCCAGTTGGTGTGTGCCATCGCTCTATGAGAGCCGATAGCTGCACTGAATAGGCCCTCAAATTTGGCCACTCATGAACGTGCTCTAGCCCGCATAGTCGCACGTGTTCCCAATCTACATCCGTCAGCCTCTCCTGTATCGTCATGGTCGGAGGATAGTGCTCCCTCGACCTAAACACCACTGTCTCCTCCTGTAGCATAGACATGCAGAGCGTCAATTTTGCTAGCCTGTGATGTACCTACAGTGGGGCATCTTCCCTTGCCTCCCCCTATTCTACCCTCATTGGCGTGGCCATTTTTTGGCGCAAACACTAATCTGCGTAGACGACGATCAGCGGAGACGCTGATATGCATAGACGTCGCTCAGCGAAGCCGCTGATCAGCGCAGACGCCAGTTTGTCTATCTTCTGTCGTCTGCGGAGACGATGATGTAGTTTTGTCATCTCCACTTCCCTTTATCGTCTGTGCAGACGACAGGTTGGATCCTATCGTCTTCGCGGGCCCTCTTTCCTCTTTTGGCGTCTGCGTAGACAACAGAATGTATCCTGTCGTCTCCGCGAACGTCGAGATCCCTGCTTTGTCGTTTGTGTAGACAATAGGGTAGAGATTGTCGTCTCCGCCCATATCTTTTTTTAGTGCATTTATGGCCTCATAAATGCGCCTAGTCTAGCCTAACCTACCAAAACACAAAGAGGATCAGATGACTTACCGGTGGGCTCACCTCAGCTACTTGCTGGTACTCTCGCACACGCTCACCAAGCTGTAATCGATCAATGGGATCCATATCAGCTCTATGTGCTCTACTCGCGGTGTGATAATGACCTTCTTTGGGCCCCTCAGAGGCTTATATAGGCCCCCTGCGGACCCCGTTTGAACTCCGCTCTTCCCTGAGCCGTATCTGTCCTCCGTTTACCCGCAAGTCATGCAAATGTTGTCATTTATTCCCTTTTCTTATTTTCCTTCTTTCTTAAGACCTTTTTCGCAAAAATTGCCCAAATTTTATTTTTTGCTCAATTTTTGCGAGGGGGCACTCTCTTCCCTTGTCGTCGCTTCAACACAATTCCTAGAACTCCTATCCTTCTCTGGGGCAACTTATATTTTTTTCTTTGATATAATGTCGTCCTGACACCACATCAAAGAGGGGCAAAATGTAGACGCTTAAAATCATCCCTAAACACTATATTAATTAATTTTAATATTTTTCGTGACATTGTAATTAATTATATTGTTCACATTCTTCTACTTATTTAATTATATTAATTAATTAAATAAGTTCATTCTCTTAAGTATTTAAATTTAATTTAAATACTCCTAGCTCTAGTGTGTTAAATTAATTTAACACATGATCCTCCATGTCTCCCCCCTCTTTAAATAAATTTTATTTATTTAAATCCTCACACCCCATTAATTCCTCTAAACCCATGATTAAATTAAATCTCATTTAATTTAATCTTAAGCCTAACCTAGAGCCTAGCCTAGAACCATCATTTTCATCCTCTTAAGCCTATTTCTTCTCTAATCCCACTTAATCATTCCTAATTATCTCCCTAATCCCCCTCATTAGCCTAAGAGTGTGATCACACATGTGTGAGATGACATGCCTACACACTCTTGTCTCACACTCTTGCATGTCACCTTATGTAGCACTTACTTGGATGCCACCTCACCAAGCCCTCCCTCAAGCCTATAAATAGAGGGCTTGTCTCAAGCATTTGCATCTCATATTTATTTCATTGTTACCATGTTGGTTTGAGATTTGAGTTTGCATTCATAGTTTGAGCTTTCATGGTAGTTTGAGCTTACATTGGTAGAGTCTCATAGTGATTTTGTAAGTTCATACTAACAATTTTGTAGCTAATTTAGTTTACATCATGCATTGTTAATCTAGTTTTTATATGCATTTGTAGCTTCGTTTTAGCTTGCATTTTTATCATAGTTTGCATATTTAGTTAGGTCTTTCATTACATATCATCTTCATCTTTGAATGCCTTCAAGAATGGCTCTCTCCATAGCCATTTATTGAGGTGTTATTTATCTCATTTAGTCTAGATTCATACCTTACTTGCATACACACTTGCACTCACTCACTTAAGAGATTCATTTATTGTTGTGTTTGGGAGAGCACATCAAACATCCCCCCCATCTTAACACACCAACAAGGCCTCTCATGGGTGCCTTTGTTGAGCTGTAGAGGTGGCTGGAAGGTTGGATTTGCTGGTTGCTTAGGGTTTCAAAATCCAAGCAAGCATTAGTTGATATTTTGTTCTTTTCATTTTGATGAGTCTTTGATGCAATTTCAAGATTTTGAACTAGTGTTTGTTTGTTAACCCATGCTTCTTGCAGGTCTCATTTTCTAGCACACAGATATAAACAATGGTGATGCTTTCTATCGTCTTGCATCTTGTATTAACCATTTTAAACCATAGATGTTATTTTTGAAGCTTGAGAACTTCAAAATAGTACGTCTTTAAAGTAATTATAATATCGACAAAGACTGGAGCAACATGACCACACTGATAATTGACTTAAACAACTATTATCAAAACTTGGTCTCGAAAATCAGCTCTAATCTCATTCTTAAGATTTTGAATAGTTGGGTTATTGTCTATTTGGATAGGTCAAGGAAGATTATGTGAGATGCTACAAGATAGGACTAAATAAACAAGTTTTAACAAGATTATACTAGTTAATTTTTTTTTATCATTTTTTCTAAATTTTGAAGGTGAATTACTTGCATAAAGGTTTGCAATAAAGAAAAAAAATTCTAAATCCTAAATTAACAACTATTATGATTTCCAATATCAAATTATGTGTAAAAGGTGACAAGGTTGAGAGAATTTACAAAAATAACAAACTCTATCACAGAGATCAGCCACTAAACACTTAAATTACAAATTAGATGTTCATAATTTGTTGAGCAAATTTCGTGAATAGACACGCGATTCTTGAATATAAAATTTGTATTCAAATCTGCAAAGTTAGCTACTAAATGCATCGAAAATGTAATACTATGTTTATAAAGTTTAAACGTATAATTATCAACCCTTATTACATCAAAAACTCAAGTTTATATAAAGTATATTTTTTTAGATTTGTCAAACCCATAGAGTTTTTCCACATTATTTTATGGGAAAAATAAAAATAAAATAGTAGTTAACTTCATAAAACTACTCCCAAACTATTGCAATATGATTTCACATCAAGTTAAATGAGTTCACAACTCAAAATGACTCTTATTTAAGCAAAAAAAAAGCCTCATTATTTGGGGCAAAAAGTCTAGTCTTATGCATTTTAATTAGGTTTTATTATCATTTAACTAAGTTGTCTTGTGTGTACAACCTTGGATAAGGACTAAACACATGTTGACAAGAATCTAGAAGAAAATTTATGTATGAGAATACTCAAAAATAATTTTAAAAAATGACTACTACACTTACTTTTGTAGGTTGACAAAAATCTATAAAATGATAATTAGAAAACATCTCTATGGATTTAGAGACCTGTTACAAGATCTATTAAAGTATCATTGAATTCTTTCACAACTTTATCTACATCATTCATGTAAGGCATCATCATATACTCAAATTGGACTTGTTAGTTTTCTTAGAAGATTCTCAATATCTTGTTGGCATGCTCTAATTGTGTAAGTTTCTTTTTCATATTTGCCAGTGCATGTTTTATATTTATTGTTGAATCAATAGATTCTTTGGATTTTCTCCCTTGCAAAATGCCCTTGAGTTCTCAAATGGTTTTGTAAATACTTTTCATTTTAACTTGCACTTCCAATTCCCAAAATGCACAAGAAAGAGCCTTTACAAAATCTTCATCCTTCTATATCAACATGTTAATCAACTCACCTCTATCCAAGATTATGTTTTGTTGCTTTATGTGGTCTTTCACGGCCAACTTGATAGACCTTTACTAAACCACCTACGAATTAATATTCTCAAGCTCCAAAATTTTAGTTGTTCTAGAAATTTGTTTGCACTTATATACATTTTTTTATTGTGGTTTCACAACACGCGCCATTTCAAGCACCTACCTGAAAAAGGGACTCCTTTTTTTTCTTTTGGGTCTTTTTCTTTGGTTTGAGTTTTGGGCTTGTGAGGTTTCACTTGGTTTCTTGATGTGTCGGATTGAGTTGACTTTTTGAGTGTTCATGATAGATTGGTGTTATCTTAAGTAATCCCTTAAAATATTTCTAAGTCTTCTAGGTCTCTAGGGTTTGTCGAGTTTTCTAGTTTTTTTAGTATTTTACACAAGTATTCTAAGTCAGACATCTAGAGTTTCGGAGGTTCCAAGACTTGTGAAACCCTAAAGATCTGATTCATGTTTTTCCCCCTTCTCCTTCTTTTGTTAGTCTTTTGGGATTTTGGAGTATCAGATGTCCAAAACTCCAAAAGCTTTGTCTTTGGATTTTTGCCTTAAGTTTCTTTATGAACTTTGACTGTGGAATATCAAAGATGCAAAGGTTTGATGACCTCTAAAATGTTGATATCTCTGATTCTTTGTCACTTCACCCACACTTGATATTTTTCAGAGTTTTTAAACCCCAATGGTCTAAATTGGGGTTGATGCCACATCAATGTTGGTGTATACGGGGTTTATAAATGTAGTCTTCATAGCTCCTTTTTTCATCCTATGAGTTTGAGGTCTTCATCTTTTTCTTTGTAATTTTTATGCACTTTCTAGATTTATTAATTGTGCTTCAAACTAGATAATCAAGATATTTTCTGTGGCTTCTCATAAATTTTCTTTCATTGTTGTCATCTCAAGTAAGGTTTCTTAGTTTTTCTCCTTTGTTCCTTTTTCTTTCCATCTTTTTGTTATATTCATTATTGTTAATTTTTGGCTATGGTTTCTAGGTCATTAGGTTAGGATTTCATTTTTTGTCAAAGCGTAGCAAGTTTTTGTTGGCAGTGGGCTAGCGTCCCTCATAGAATCTGCAACATGGCTTAGCTAACTCCTATGGTTCTATAAGACTATTGGTTGTAT
Source organism: Cupressus sempervirens (assembly GCA_028749045.1). Lineage (NCBI taxonomy): Eukaryota > Viridiplantae > Streptophyta > Pinopsida > Cupressales > Cupressaceae > Cupressus > Cupressus sempervirens. The sequence goes on from CM053786.1 coordinate 26,666,054, forward strand.
CAAGCATTAACAAGTAGATCTTTTGGTGCAACGACAACCCTATCCTTTCAAACAATTGGTATCAAAGTTTGGTCACAGGTTTGAATCTTGCTAGCCATGGCGAGTGACACTTGGAGGGGGATTGTTGGCAGTGGGCCAGCGTCCCTCGTAGGATTCACGACATGGCTTAACCACATCCTGTGGTTCTATAAGACTATTGGTTGTATCAAGCATTAACAGGTGAATCTTTTGGTGCAACAACAACCTTTTCCTTTCTAACAATTTTTGCACTTGCCAGAGTTTTAGACCTCTAAAACTCTAACAACTCCATTACATCTGCAACCATCTTACAATCAAAACTGAGTTTTTAGACTTTTAGACCTTCCATTATTTTTGACTAATAACACCTCTACAAACTCTAACCACTCTGATATGCATAAACACATAAGTGCATGAGTTTTCATCCTTTTAGGCCTTTCAGAGTTTTGCACTCTGAAATTGTACTCTAGCTTTGACACTATGAAAGTCTGATTTTGGACCACTTTGACTTTTATACCATACCATATTAAATTGGAATCACTCTAATTTAATGAAGGTTTAGCACCTATTTAATGTGAGATCATCAATCTCCTTGCACCTTTCCTTCTTTCTTCCCTTTTTTTGTCCATTTTCCTAGGTGGAATTGGGGTAAAACCTAATAGATCCTCTTTAAATGTCCTATTTTAATGGTTTTATGCTTGACATAGGATCTATGCTCCTAGGTCCTCCCTTCCCTTCATTTAACCACTTGAAATCTTCTCTCTATACCAAAACTACTATATCTCAAACTCTGTGTCTGATTTATGGGATCTAGGGCATGTTTTGGGATCCCAGAGGTTCTGAGACCTAGTTGTAAGGGGTGTGGTGCACTCCCAATCAATCAAGGATGTAGTGTACCTTTGATGGGCCAATCAAGGTTATAATATGCCCTTGATTGGGTCCTTTGTTCAGGTCCCATGTCTAGATACCTTTTGGTGTTAATTCCTAGATAGATTGACCTATGAGAGTTAGTCAATTATGAGCTCTATATAAGACATTCCATTTGCTCCATTTCTCATCCAAGCATTTGTCTATGATCAAGCTCTCACAAACTCAAGCACTCAAGCATTCAAGTCTTCAAGTCTTCAAGCATTCTTCAAGCGTTCCTCCATTGGAGATCAAGGATTCAAGCATTCAAGCAACTATGGGAGCCATCTTCAAGATCTCCTTCAATCCATTTAAGATCATTTTTTGTTTCTTCTACATCCATTCATCTTCATCTTCTCGATCCAAATCAATTGATGAAGTAAGCACATTGCATTCAATTCGATAGATCCTACTATTGTAAGGTGAATTCATACATTTACTTTACAATCATTCTATTTTAATTGTTTTAATCCAAGGTTAATTGCTAAATTGGGGCTTGACCAAGGCAAAATCCCCATAAACAACAAAAAATGTTTCTTATTGTACATTGTGGATATCAGATCGACAAACAGGTTACAAATCTGAGAACCCTTTTTGAATTTATTTGGAATTATGAAATCAAAATTAGTGTCACACTCATTTTTTAGGGCTGATTGGGTCACCTCTGATCATCCAATTTAGCCTTGACAAATCACTAAACGATTTCTAGGTTTTGTTTGTTGTATAATTTTAGGCCTAGATCCGATGATTTTCATCCATTCTGATCATTATAACAAGCATAAAAATAGATTCTAAAGGTATGTTCTCCACCTTATTTGTCCTTTCATCATATTTTCTTATGTCTAGCTCTAGCTTATCATATCATTTAGGGTTTTCAAGGATTTGGTTATATTTTCCTTCTTTCTTTCTAGACCTAATTTGAATTAGTGCCCCTTTCTTGTTTGGTTAGCACTAACCTTTCTAGATTTAGTTCTTTAGAATTGGGATTGAAAGGACCTATCTCGTTGAATTCCCTCTCTTTTTAATGTAATGTACATGGTTATGTGATGAACTTAGGTCTCATATCCTTGATTCACATTTCCAACACTATATATACTCAATTCCTTGGCTTTTCAGTCTAGCAACCCTTTTAGCCTCTGAAACATTATTTGCACTCTAACACTGCAAAAGTTTGAAAAACTTGCTTCTTCTTTTTTTTGAGTCTTCTTAATTAGTTTTTTCAGTTTTACCTTAATGGTATGGCTCCTTGATTTAGAGTAAGTTACTTTATTGTTTCTTGATAAATTTAAAATATTATTTTCAATAAATATCACTAATGATTATGTTTTCATATAGGAATTGCTAATATGTCTACACCACATCCATTAAAGTACAATTATATGGGAAATAAGAAACCCTTAATGACAGGTAACAAGAACTTGGAGATCCAAGACATAGAGATTGGTTACATGGACTACGATACCTTCCTTCATCAGACACTTGGTTCAAAGTTTCAACTATGATGGTGTTGGTAGGTTTGGTGAATTGTGTCACTCAACCAATGTCAATCCAATTACTAGATATGATTTTGACCTTGGCATACCATTATGTTGAAGATGAATAGGTGGTCAAGAACTCAGTTGGAAGTATTTTTTTGGACTTGAAGTTGGACATCATTAACGACGTATTTCACATTCCTAAGGTAGATAACTTCTTCCCAATCTCCATTGAGATGGATATAAGTTGGTTTTAGGAGAACATAGAGTAGGCTTATAATTATGATTAATGAGAAGTATCACATTACATCGGTCAAGAGGGACAAATTTTTTTTAAAAATATTATGCACAAAGAATACTTGATTGATGATATTGACTATGCATTTGTATTACTAAGAAGGGCATATGGTCTCATTCATATAGATAGCTTGGAACCATACATGGTTCATATAATTAAAAGGATTAAGAGAATGAAGTATAAAATCGACTTAGCCAACATCATAAGTGATAATCTACATGGTAAGTTGAAAGGCATGAAAGACGACCCTCAATTCTACATGACCTCAAATATTTTTTACTTGCTAGCTTCTAGAGAATAGTATGGACTACTTTAACAAAGAGATTATCCTTCAATGATCCTAATGCTTGGCCATACATTGTGTACCCTTAGCTAGTAAAGAAAGACAAACTAAAAGAGGAAAGTTTAGAATTCAAGATTGTGAGTGATTTCTTTATCTTTTTCATCATTTGTTCAATTGCAGGTAACTATACAAAGAGGATTTTTGAGGAGGTTGTTTATAGGGTCTATTCCATTAGTGCTTATTATACACAAATTAGAACCTTCAAATATATTCAGATTGTTGGATGTACTTTTTACCCCAAGAAACTTTTGTGTTATCCATAAGATAGAGTAGTACTCTTGGAGATTCACATCCTTAGAATTGCATTCCATTAGAAAAGATACAAATATAAAGTAATGGAATCATTGACATTACTTGCAACCTACAATTTTTTTTGAACACTAAAGGCATTTTCATGAGTAATCATATAAGTCTTTTTTCAAGTTATCTAAGCAATTGACAAAAAACCTAAAGGAATCTTGGGAATAATCTTATTACTCTTCCACGAAATAATTTTTATCTCAAATTCCTATTGTTGCCTCATATAATAATGATGCTCAACAAAAGTGACACTAGAAGGAGTCCCAAATTTAAATTCTCTTATGGAAAATCTTGGAAAATTAGAGCGCTGGTGATGTATAAACCCTTCATCATCACACTAACAAAAGTTGTAGCATAAGGAGGACCAAATTGGAATTCACTTTTGGAACAACTTGGAAAATTTGAGTGCTGGCGATATACTAACCCTTCATCATCACAACAATATAAGTGATGTTAGAGGGAGGCCCCATAGAAATCAAGGCTATAAAACAATGAATCTTCCTCCCCTAAGAAGCTTTGATAGGTTTTTAGAGATCATCACTGAATAAGGGAGAGTTTATTGAACTCAACCATTTTCATAAAACCCTTAGTGACAAAGGGAGCTCTAAAGGAAATTCTTCATCATCTCCACTTTTCCTGCAAGGATCACCTTTTTAGCATGCTCAGAATATATTTTGTTAACCCCCATATAGTACTTCCATAAACATTTTGGCTAATCAAAATCCACCTCCACCACATCCAATGGCCTTCTTTGTCTAACACACAAAATTTACCATTGAACTTGGTGTCCCATCTTCATGAATTTCCCAAAAAAATTGAAAAATTTTGCACCCATTTTGTGTATGGAGAATCATAGATAATGAAGAGCACATATATCCTTTTAATGGAATATGAAATCACAAGGAGATTGTATATCAAGATGTGGTTTTCTACTTATTTCCATACACACTTGGTGAATTTTCTTACAAATAGTATTTGAATCTACCATGAGGATCCATTTCTATATTGGTAGAATTTAAGACCAAATTTCTTAATCAATTGAAGCCAATGTGGATTCTAGTACCTTGCATCACAAGTTTATTACTACAAGAAAGGAGCCCACTAAGCTTATTACAATTTTTAATCATCATTTCTACAAGATGCATCATAAGCTCAAAACTCCCTATATTGTACCTTAGGCAGTGGATATCCACATTTATCTTATGGCTTTGGATTCTGTTTAATTTTTTTGCAAAGGCTTCCACCCACTAACATTGATACTTTGGAAAAGGTGTACAATGAAGCCATAAAATCTTCTCAGCAAATGGATCCACAATGTAGACAATTTTTTGGCACTCGACCTTCCTTAGGTAATGTTTATGCTCTAGATCAATTTTCAGAAATCAATCAAGCTTTGAAAAATCATATGCTTATGTTGAACCTCATTTCAACACCTCAAATCACTACCCCACCACCAAAAATTACTTATCCCAACAACATTCTATGAACAATAAATTACACCGCAAACTGAACTTGACAATAACTTGGTTTACGAACTTGATGATATGAAAAAGACTTTGTCATAGTTGTCCAACAAACTTATATTGATGAAGTTAAATCCTTCTAAAAATTAATTTAATTATCAAAGATAGCCTATCACTCCAAATAATTATCCTCATAAGTAAAACCAAAATTATAACTCCTATAATAATAACAACAATAGTAATTGTACCGTCTTAAAATGGACACACCTCATTTCGAGACTTTTAGTTGTCCTTGGCATGGTTTTGGTCTCTTCCTCTCCACTCCCAATCTATGTTACACTTATATATCATTTCTTATCTCCTAGAATGGTCCCTTAGGTGTTATTTTGTCATCTTTTTTGTTATATCTCATCTACATTACATCACCTTCCTATTCTATTTGCACCTTCTCCTTCGAGGGCTCTTTCTACTCCCTTCTCTAGGAATAGGTTGACGTGTTCTAGAATAAGTTGACCTAATCCCTCCCAACTGAACCTTTTCCCTTTTAGGTTGACCTCTTCCCCAAAGATTTTGGCCTATGGGGCCTGATGTTTCTCGAAGTTTCAAATTATTTATTTATTTTTCTCAATCAACTTGTATTTTTTTCTTACCTAAAAACTAGTATAAAAGGAGGCTTGGGTATTCATTTTCACATAAAAAATTAGCAATCCATCAGGAAACCATTCACACTCAAGCTATGATCAAGCACTTAAGGAATCCTAGAGCTCAAGACATTCAAGCAAGCATCTTCAAGCATTCACTAATTCCAAGCATTTCCTCTTTGCATTATGATTATTCCTTCAAGGTGGCAGTGGAGTTTATCTTCAAAGAAGGAGATCTATCATTCCAAAATCCTTTAATAATGTTCTATCTTTCATCATGAAATGTCACATACATTCCTATTTATGAGGTTTTGAATTCTTTGATTCCCATTTGATTTCTTTGAGGCAAGTCTACTACATTTACATACTTGATCACACATCAAATTCAATTGCATCTATGAAGGCAATTGTATCTTTCATATTAAATTATTTATTCCTACTACATATTAGCATTTTTTTTCTTAATTATATTTAAATTCAAGTTTGATTCCTCAATCTAGGGCTTGAGCATGAGCAAGTCATTCAAGGTTGATTCCTCATACATTCCTCAATTTTATGTGTGCAAGAGCACAATAGAGAAATTTTCATTGCAGATCTGGAAATAACTCTAAGAAAGCTTTCTAATGAATATGAGTTGACCTTGTTATAGTGCCCTAGGAACACAAGGACATCATGGAATCATTTTGAAACAATTACCACCAAGTTGACTTGCTCTCTTATCCTTTGCTAGAAAAAAACATTTCTAATTTTTTTGGGTTTTCTGTTCTATTCAAAGATCTACAGTCAAATTTTCAATTTAAGTTTGGTTCCCCAATTTTTAGAGCTAAAACACAACTTACTCTATATAATTAAAGGTGACTCTTGTATCTTTCATTTCCATTCATAATTTTAGCAATAATTTATTTTTTAATTGGGCTTATTATATACACTTGACATCTAGATTTGCATTACTTGATCAATTAGTTCAATTTTGTAGACAAATTATCACACTTGAGATAAAGAGAATATTTCCTTCTATATAATTCCTTTTCTCAACTCAAACTTAGTATTGGTATCCTTTCCTTTTGGACCTTGCTATCTTATTTGGATTAAAAAAGGAATCATATTTGGAGATACTCCCTTTCCCTATACACATATTTTGAATGCTTTAATGAGTGAAGTGGAAGCCTAAATCCTATTAAAACATCTATATTTCACCCCTAAACATTTTGGGGAACCTGATGTGAAAACCCTCAAGATTTCTTGGAGTTAGATATTCCTCTCTTAAAGATCTCTCTTGTTTTGTATTGATTTCACCTAAACATTTTGGTTAACCCAACCTAGTGCCCCTTTGTTATTATAGAGTTGATTGTTTACACTTGGTGTTTACCTTGTTTTGGTGCACCTAATATCTTTCGCCCTTTTGTGGATTTTGGAGTTAGATCCTTTGATATCCCTTATTTCATTTCTTTTAGAGTTAGATGTTCTTGGTGGATCTAGATCTACTTATTTGCATAGTGACATTTAGATCTCCTTTTTCATTTACATTATTTTCATATAGATTGCATTTCATATGTTTGCACTATAAAAATACAAAAACAAACTGCATCTAGTTTCTTTAATAACCATTCCATCTCCTTTTGATGGGGCTGTTATCTTTATTTTCAAGATTTCTTCATGATCTTCAAGACATTCTATTTCATGCATATGACAATGCTTCAATATGTTCTTTAATTGAAGCTCGCCTTTTTTAAGATGATGTTAATCAACCTTTGGATGATAATGCTACTATTTGGGGTGAACCCTCATTTAAGGACATGAATCTTCTGTACAAGATACATTTGGATGATGATACCATTATTGTTTATGATCAACCACTTTCTATACATTTCATCAATATTCCTTCTCTAGATGAGGCTTTGATGAGTTATGTTTTTCCTTCTCCTAAGAGTACCTTAGTGGTGGAGGACCACACCCTTGATGCTTCTTCATATCTTGTTGAAAATTATGATAATTATGGCCTTAAATTTATAAATTTAAAATTGGAATCTAATCATCTTAATCACATTGACCCTATGGGTGGTTTCTTAACTATCAAGATTCCACACCCTTCAATTTCATACCAACATACATTCTTGACTTTGTGACTCCAACACCTTTATTTGATAAGTGTGTGCATATTAAGTTCTTCTCTTTATATTTCCATCTAATTACACCTAATAGATCTTCTTTTTCTATGCCCCATCCTTCTTTTCAATTCATTGTTTATGTTATGTTTCATATGACTTACACTGGTGAATGGTATGTTTTTTACAATCGTTTTACTTGATACATCTACATCCCTATTATGGTGTTCCTATTCGAACTACAATTGTGGAACAATTTTAATGTTTTTATTAATGTCAAACCTTACAAGTAAGATATTTTCTAATAGTGTAGAGTGCCATATCATTTGATTGATGGAGAGGATTTCAAAAGAAGAGATCATGAGATGACCCAGTGGAAGGTTGAGTTGAGATTTGAAAGTGGGATGGAATTATAATGGGCACTTGATAAGTTATTACCTAACAAGATAACGTGTTATGTATTCATTAAAATAAGAAAGGAAGAAAGATCAGTTGAGAAGCAAAAAAAGATAATTGAAACAACCAACCTATTAAACTTGACCAAGTATCTAAAGTAGAAAATTAAGGAACTTAAGAATTGTCAAGAAAAACAACGTTGGCTAAGTATCAATATTAGCTAAGTGATAGAGAATACCGAGTAACAATAATGATCGAGTTGCACAGTGTAAACTGAGTAAGATAGTTTAGTGATGATCGAGTGATCCGATGACGAGCAAGTAGAAAAACATAGTTATGACTAAGTGTCAACAAATTAATAGTTTGAGAAAGAATTAATATTTGTGGCTGACATAGTTGAATTATTGAAATAATGAAAACATTTTGATGATAAGGATTGATGAGTTGGATTATTTAATGCATGGAATGGATTGGTTGAGCAATCAAAGACTAAGATTTGAGGGAATGTTTCTAGAAATATCAAGGAAGAAGAACATAAGATGGCTAGATTCATGGAATCTGTTGAATATAATCATAACCCTAAGATCTATGGTTATGTCTAAGCTACCTATTTAAGGAGGCATATGAGATGTTTTATGTTACTATTTGACTAGAATTTGTGGAGACAAGTGTAGAACAAACTTGCAAAGGAGAAGTGAAAAGTTTGTGATATGTGAGATTGCTTGAAGATTCACTAAGAAAATCTAAGTTGTTGAGAATGATGTATTTTAGTTAATGAACCATGATTGAGCTAAATAAAGATCTGAGTTTGTAAAGTGAGTTGTATGTTATCAGATCAAACCTAGTTGTTACTTTCTAATCATTGTGGTGGTAGTAAAATCCTTTTGATTAAAGTTGATCTAATAGTCATTAGCAAATCCTTTAACAAGGTGACATTTGAAAAGAATTTTCTAAAGTTGTCTAACAAGGCCACTCTTAATAGGGTGATTAAATCCTTTAACAGGGTCACACCTAGCATTGTATTTTTTAATCTTAACAAGGTTGGCTCTTAATAGAGCTTACTTTAGAAGATTGAAAAAAAGCTAGCAAGTTACTTGGTGATTTTTTCCAAATTGGGTTTCCACATTAAAACTTGGTGTCAAACATTTGTGTGGATGTTTTTTTTATGTGTTTATACTACTCAATGATTTAAGTTTGAAGCTTATTGTTAACTCTGATATTATTTTTCTAGTTGGTACATATTGAACATAGAGCTAGAATGAAATGAATTAGTTGAATGGTGATGAACAATTTTATTTGATATGTTGTTCATGAGTTTGATTAAGTTTGTTGAAGTTGTTAAAAGTTGATTTTATACATCTAGACTTAAGGATAACTTATTCACTCCCCCTTTTAATTTATTCTAAATATTCTAACACCTCCTAGCTATGTTACATTGTTAGCATATCTTTTGGGGGGCTCTTTATCCTAGTTTGTGAGTAACATAATAGTTATTTCCCTTGTCTCCTCACTTGGGGGGCAAGGGCCCTATTTTCTCTATCTATCTATACAATAGGATCCATTTTCTCCCTTTGATGATTTTTTTCCTTTTATATGATGGCATATTTTCTTGCATTTATTTATTGTGATTACTTACATTGTAACATCCCAAGTGCAATCTTATGTTTCCTTGAAATTGCATGCTCAGTGTAAATTGAAACCACTTAGGGAGGTGTAATGTGTTATTTTTCTCTTCATTTTCAATACATCTAATATCCTTTATGAATTTTCACTCTCTTATAATTTGGAGTTTTCTCTTGCATGCATTTATTGTGTCATACAGGGATTGCCATCCTGAGTGCAATTTTATGCTTGCAAGTGCATCTTCATTATAAACAATCCATAATTTACGGTATATATTGTATTTTATTCCTCTTTTCTCTCAAGGATCCATTATCCTTTATTGTTCCTTTTGTGATAACTAAGTGGGCATAATGTGGTATCCTTTAATCTTCCTCCTTCATTTCTCTACAGATTGTGTTATTTTATGGTGCATTCTTATCTTTGGCTATGAAAAGATTTGTTACATCCATGGTTGTGTGTCTATGCATAGAAATGTATTTTTTTGCCTTAAATTTAAATGCTTATCATTTAATAATCATCTACAATTTACTTCATATTTGATATATTTTCTAACATCTTATTTTTGGAATTTATATCCTATGATGTTTCTTTCTTTAATTCTCTATGGTGTTGCATTATTTTATGATACGTCTTGTTGGATATGGAGTGTTTGTTTTTTGTGCATGGAAATTGATTGTTGCTTACACTTCATCTCTATATCTTGTAAAATTTTTTTATATAATCCACTTTAGATTTATCTTTCTTTCCTCATGTTTGGGGGGCAAGGTTTTTTGTACCTTATTTGTCTCTCTTTGTCCAAGGATTGATTTTCCTTAGTATAATGTAATTTTTTTAATATGTGGCATTCTTTTCCTACAAGGAATTGTGTCTTGATCACGACTCTCTCTCTCACACAAGAGGTGCATGTCCTTGATCCTCACTTCTTCTTTGTTTGCAAAACTATGTTCATTATACAAATTTTTCCTTACTATCTTTTTAAAAATATTGTCATCCTCCATCCTAGGGGGCTGAATATGTGCATTCTTACTCTTCTTCCCCTCTTTTGTCTTAAAGTTGGTATCTTTGTTCATGAAACTCCCCTTGAAGGTAGATGCCTTGCACACAAGATCCTCCTGTACAAGGTTCTCTTCTCATAAGAGACATATCCTTTATTAATTTATCTATTTCCTTAGCTTATAAGAGTCATTCTCTATGTTAGGCTTATGGCATACATTGTTGATAGAGGATATCTCCTTGTTGATAGAAGTAGTTATCATTGATTCTCTTCCTTATGATGTATATGGCTACATAGTCATCTTAAGGAGAGGGGCATACATACACCCTCCTTGTACATAGTTTCTATTGGCAGTCATGGGCTAGGAAATACATATCCTCAGTATGGCTTAGATTACTTTAGCCTTGTGAGCTTGGTATGCTTTCTAGGTTATCCTCAAATCTATGCATTGTTTCTTTATCTCTTTTGCATACATAATTGTATATACTAAATCACATATATGGGTGATGCATACATATTTTCTAAATCCTCAACATGTACTAGTGATACTTGTCCATCTTGAGGAAACAAATTTTTCATTTTTACCCTTTTTTGCTAAATCCTCAATGGGAATTAGTGATACTTCTCCATCTCAAGGAAATGCATTGCTAAACACTGGAGATTCCATCATCTTCAAGTTCTATTTGCACCTTCTCTAAGACCTTTGGGGGCCCTTACTACTTCTTTCTTTGGGAATAGGATGACTTGTTCCCTTCTAGGTTGACCCCTTCCCTAAATGTTTTTGGTTGTGGGGCTCGATATTTCTCAAACATGCAAATTTTTTATTTCTTTTCTCGAGTCAGCCTATATTGTTTTCCCGCCCAACAACTAGTATAAAATCAGGCTTGGGGTATTCATTTTCTCATCAAGCATTATCGATCCATCAAGAAATCATCCACACTCTCTCTGATCAAGAACTCAAGGCATCCAAGAGATCAATACATCCAAACAAGCAAGCATTTTCAAGCATTCATCAAGTCCAAGCATTTCCTCTTTGCATCAAGCTTCTTCCTTCAAAGTGGTAGTGGAGTTTGGCTTTGGTGGAGGATATCTATCATTCCAAAATCCATAAAGATTATTTTATCATTCATTAAGGCATATCACATACATCCCTACTCATGAGGTTTTGGCTTCTTTGATTTACCTTTGATTTCTTTGAGTCAGAGCAATTATATTTACATATTTGATCACATACCAAATTCAATTGCATCTATAAAGGTAATTGTGTCTTTTATTTGACATTATTAAGTTTTACTACATGTTAGCATTTCCTTTATTGATTATATTTCAATTCAAGATTGAATCCTTAATCTAAGGCTTGACCAAGGCAAGCCCTCATCTACCCAACAATAAAAACCTCAACTTTATGTGTGCAAGAGCAAGATAGAGAAATTGTGATTGCAGACATAAAAATAAGTCTCTAAAAGCTTTTCAACAAATTTGGGTCAACCTTGTTACATTTCCCTAGGAACATGGTACCATCATAGGAATTATTCTTGAACAATTACTACCAAGTCAATATGTTCTCTGCTCCTTGGCCAGAAAAATGATATATGGGCTTTTTTTGGTTTTCTATTATGTTTAGAGATCAACAATCAATTTTTTAGTTACATGTTTGGATCTGCACTTTTTAGAGCTAAAATACTATTTCCCTTGCATGATTCAAGGTGATTCTTCTATCTTTCATTTCCATTCATAATTTTAGCATAATTATGCACTTTAAGTGACCTAATTGTATACACTTGTTATCTAGATTTACATTGCTTAATCAATTAGTTCATTTTTGCATACATATTATTACACGTGGGCTAAAGAGAATATTTTCTTGTATTGTATTCCTTTCCACAATTTAAATTTATTATTGGCATGCTTTCCTTTTGGGCCATGCTAATCTAATTTGGATTAAGAAAGGAATCATATTTGGATATCCTCCCTTTTCCTACACACATATTATGTCCTATTAAAGCATCTCCATTTCACCCCTAAATATCCTTAGGTAATGTTTATGCTTTGAATTAATTTTTAGCAATCAATCAAGCTTTGTTAAATCATATGCTTATATTGAACCCGATTCAAACACCTCAACATGCTACCCCACCACCAAAAATTACTTGTCCCAACTATGAGCCTCATAAAACAACATTCTCTGAACAACAAATTATACTTCCAACTAAACTTGATAATAACTTGGTTTGTGAACTTTATGCTATGAAAAATAGCTTGTCTTAGTTGTCCAATGAACTTATAAGAATGAAGTTAAATCCTTCTCAAAATCAATGGATTTATCAAAGATAGCTTGTCACTCCAAATAATCATCCTTGAAAAACCAAATCATAGTTGGAACACTCACCCAAATAATGAAAGTATTCCTATTGAAAATACTAATATTTAAGAGCCCGTTGATGCAAATTTTGTATGTATGACAGAAGTGGGACAACAAGATAATACATTTATAAATAATGCTACTACACATCAACTCCCACAAAATATGGAAGATCTTCCTATATAACTCAATGTTATGGTATTTGAGTCATATGAACAATCGATAAGAAAATAAAGTTGTGAAAATAATCAAGAGGGGTTTGTGTTCTCTTTTCACTATGAAAGTGATTCTAAATATTTAGAGATACATGCATTCAAAAGTGATAATCAAAACACTTATGATCTGAGGAGTAGAAAAGAGCCTCTTATAGATGGTATCCCTCCTAGATCACATCCTAAGTCTCCTTGTCTGTGATCTATCAATAATACTATACCTCCTAAGGGTCCAACTAATGTTACCCAACATCTCAAAATACACCAACAACCTTGAAGAAACTTACTTGGTCTACTAAAAAGTATAGTAGCATTGAAGAACTAAAAAAGACCAAGGAAAATATTTATATGTGTATAGTGGGAAATGTGACTCAAGAATGTAAGACCTAATTTCATCGCATAACTCACCCTATACATGCAAGTGTGCGATATAGAAGAGAGGAAAATAAGAAAGAGAAACCATTAAGTCCCTACTCTAGAAGTCTAAGTCTAGAAAGAATAGTGCTAACCAAGTGAAAAAAGAGCACTAATGTAAACTAGATCTAGGAAGAATAGGGGAAAGATATCCAACTCCTTAAGGACCCTTAATGTGTGTGTATATATTAGATATAGATATGTTGAATTGACAATGGAGGGAGAAAGGATTCACCTTTGAAGTCTATTTTATGCTTGTTCATCTGATCAAAATGGGAGGAAACCTTTATGTCCAAGCATGAAATTGCGCAACAAATGAAACCCATAAATCTTTCAATGATCTATCATGGGTGAATTGGTGCATCAGGAGTGTAGTGCAACTTGATTGATTGTGTTCAGTGTTGTGTAATGCCTACCCCTAGTTGACTTTTTTGTTGTAATTTTTGGATTCTTTTAGGCCAATCATCTGAGTATGTTTTATGATTAGTAGTACTTGGTTACCGGATTTGATTAGATGTATTTCATATTTAGTTGATATATGTGTTGAGTTAGTTATTTGATGTGTTCATGATTATTTCGATGATACATATATGTTCATATAGCGATTTTAGTTATTTCATAATGTTAGTTAGATGATTGATGTATATGTAGTTTTTATGGTTACTTACCCCATACTTGCATGTGTATGGTGTACTTGTATATTTTACTTTAGATGTGGTTGAGGGAGGGAGTCATAGTCACCTGCTAGTCGGGATCTATATGATGCACCACTCCCACTATTGCCTATTTAGTTTAGATTATATGTGTATGTACATGAATGTATTTTATGTAGATTATGGGTACTAGACATCAACTTCTCTGAATTGCTAGGATGAGCATGCCCTATTATAGTATCTCAATGGTAAAAGTGGGGAGATAATTCTTGAGTCCAAATCCTAAGCCCTAAGCCAATTGTCCTAGAAAGTATCTCAGTTGTTTAATCGTCTGAATTCATCAAGTGACCTGAATTGGTGATTTTGACCCTAGAATTTGATTATATTCTTTGTCTTTAGTTGTCGTATTTAGTCTTGTGGTTCTATTGTGATTTTGTTATAATTAAATCAAGTTAAAAGATAATTTAATGAAAATTTTATTTTAAAAAATCCATATATAATTAATTGAGAAAAAAATTGAATTTAAAAGATTTTATTTAAAGTTCTAATTTTGGCATATTTATATTTATTTAATTTAATAATAATTTATTTAGGAGTTTGATTTTAATAATAAACTCTAAAAAATATTATTAGTTAAATTAATAAATATTTAATTTAAAGTGTCCCTTAATTTAATAAGAAAGAAAGAAATTGATTTAATAAAGTTACTTTAATTAAATTGCAAAAAGGTTGCACATGAAAATTAAAATAAAATAAAGTAATAAAGGAAAGGGGTTTCGCGTGATTGCACAATTGAAGCCCTAATTTGAGGAAAAACTATTTATTAGGAAATTAGAGTTCATTTCTTGATACCAAGATTTGGAGGACCCAATTTTCGAGAAGAGGGTTTCGAAGAAAAAGGGAATTGCTTGCATATCTATGCAGTCGGTTTTTTAACATCAAATCCAGGTAGGATCTAGTGGGTTTTGTGCAGTAGTTTTTGTTCTTTGAATTTTCTATATTCTTCGTGTCTGGATGAATTTGTTTTCTAAATTTGAATCAGGTTAAAACCCTTATATGTGAACTTATCATTCTTTGATTGAGAAATATCTGTATATAAATTGATGATTTTGAAACCCTTGTTTTGTAAGTTTAGAGATTCGTATTTTTGATTTGGGTAGGGTTTGAACAATAAAGAAATCAAGAATGTTACATATAGATTCGAGTAATTGTTCGTATTTTTTCTATAAATTTGAATTGGAAAATTATCAAAATATATATATTTAAATAATTACCACAATAATTTATAATTATTGTGATCATTATAAAATATACATTTTTTTAAAAAGTTGATTGACAAGTTTCAATTGGGGGGGGGGTGTGGGGGGGTTGTGAACATCTTTGTTTTAATTTAAAATATATATAAATTGGTGGGCAACCATCCCCTCACCCCCTTTCCCTCTTCTATTCCTTATCAAACTGGTAGCTCCCTTTACGGGACTATGTGTGACAGTCCTACTATTGTAGTAGTACGTATTGCTGACGTAGTACCTTGTTGATGTGTCAGCAGGGTTGCACACAACATCACCAACCTACAGGCTTTTAGATTTGTGGGAGGTAAGTTTTTTAAAAATGTTTTATTATTATTAAATTTTATTAATCTCTTTAATATATGTAAATTTTTATATATGTTATTTAAAAAATATATTAAATGTTAATTATTTTAAATACTAATTATTATTATTAATTAGTCTTCTTTTATTAATGGATTTCAAAATTTGTTTATTAATAAGTTAATATAAAATATTTTTATGAATAATTAATGATAATAATTCATTAATTATTGTTGAATATTTTTTATTAATTAAAAATATAGTTATAAAGTAAATGGAAAATTGTAATTCAATTTGGAAAATTGATTTTTCTTTAAAATAATAAACTCAGAGTTGTTTATATGGTTTAGTTTATATGAGTTTGATTTCTATTACTAGGGAGATTTATTATATTTTTTGATGATTCAGAAACCTTGGTAATTTTGATACTTTGGTAATGAAAACTGAAACCTTGATTGTAATAAAAAACCCTATCAACTGTAATACTTGTAAGCGAAAATGAAAACTCGAAAACCTATAGTGGAAAATTAACCTTTTATGTTTTCAAAACCTAATGAATTATAAAAGTTACTTTTGTATGTACTTTATGTGATGTGTGGTTTACTAATGTGGGTTTCGGGTTTGACTTAGTGCTTTGACCAAATTAGGATGTTTACTAGAGGCTTGGGGGTTTAGTTCTGTGATGATGCTATGTATACGATCTTTTATACCTAACCATGGTGATGTGTCACATATTTTCTATGATGAGTTTGTTCAAATATTTGTGGTGCTTTCCAATTTCTTATGTAGAACTAAGGTGAATGGTGTGACTTTTCTGGTGTAACCATTGAGTCTTTGATTAGTTATCTTTAATGCTTTCCAATTGCTTGTATAAGACTGAGATGATTATTATGTTTTATCTATAGGTGCTTTCCAATTGCTTGTAAAGGACTGAGGTGAATATTGTGTTTTATCTATAGGTGATTTCTAGTCACTTGTAAAGGGTTGAGGTGAAAACTATGATTTTATGATTTGTACTTTAATGAGCCTAGGGTAGGTAATGTATGTATACATTGGGAAGTGGCTTGTAATGGAGGTCGGAGCCCATAGTGGCTGCCTAGGTAACCTATTGTAAGTTTTTTTAATATGTGATAACATTTCATTAAATGAGTTTTAAAATGAATTAATAAGAGTCAATGTTTTTCCTTACCCATGCTTCAATTACTTGTACAATGTAGGATGGGAGTAGAGAGGATGCTTGGTTGCGACCTTGCTTCGTTAGTATGCCTTGTTTGTACGAGAGGATATTGGTGCCACATAGAGACACTAGGGGGCCAAAGTCTAGAGAGGTTTCTAGGGTAGCCATAGAGTTGGTTCATGCGATGACACTTGCTCACTTGCATAGTAGATTTCCTACATGTCTTTGTTTCCTATGGGATTAGATGATACTTGCATCTTGGTACCTTTGAGATAGTTTTCTTTTAGGTGTTTCCTTGACCTAGATGTTGGTTATGTATTTTGGGATTTTTTTGTATGGGGCTTGAGTTTATCTCCTCAGCATGGTGGGAGTGGGCCATTTAGGTTCCACGAGGTCAAGTGGTAGTACATTTTTCTTATACCATTGAGATCTGACAGTTAGATATCGTTGTTGGATGTACCTATGTAGTTATACCTTTATTTTTTATCTTGTATTTCTGTTGGATAGTTATACCTTGTTATATGTATTTGTTGATCATAGATCGTATGAGATGATGCATTTTATTGATGATGTATATTCTTTGAGCTTTTCATACCTTGTGACTTGTACAATGGATGATTATGCATTCTAGTTATGCCAAGTGGCATCCTATGTATTTGTACTTGTGATTATTCCATGATGTGGATTTGTTATGTATTATTTGCAGTATTAATAAAACTTACATGTGATTCAACATCATGGGACCCTTAGGAGATGTAATCTGTTTATGATGGTTGTATGTATGTGAGTTATTGCTTTTACTATTTTATCTCTTGTAATTATTGCTTCCACTATATTATATTTGTTGTTGTTTATTATCTTTAAAAATAATGTTTGACAAACTTAGTGAAAATTTTAGGTTAATTTATTTTGGGTTCCTTGGTGGGGCATTACATGATTCTATTTTCATAGTTTCCAAGAAAGCTAAAAAGTGTACTCTGATTTGCAACGTATTCATCGATTCGATATCTGAAACCCACAATAAAAAAGTTTTTTTTGTTGTTGATGGGGGATTCACATTGGTCAAACCCCAATTTTTTAATTAAGCTTGAATTGAAATAGCATGAATGCGAAGTAAATGTATGAATTTATCTTACAAAGTCAAATCTCTTGAATCAGATGCAATGTACTTGATTTCACCAATGAATTTGGACCACAAATATGAAGATGAATGGAAGTAGAAGATACACCAAAGGATCTTGAATAGATTGAAGAAGATATTGAAGATAAACTCCTTTAATTGCATGAATACTTGAATCCTTGATCTCCAATAGAATGCTTGAATGGATGCATAAAGGATTGAACTTGAAAGCTTGAATGCTTGAGAGCTTGAATGTTGTTGATCTCCAAGCCTTATTGCCTATTAGTGTCCAACACTTAGTCATTTTTCAGGCAACACTGGTCAGTCATCACTGTGATTGAGAAATCCAATTAAGGTTGAGCTACATGGACTTGTTTATATTTTACTACATGCTCAACAAGTCAAAGATTGTCGAGCACCCCACTATAGACCAAGTCACAATATATGCTGAGTGAAATATATGAAGAAAGAGAAATGTAAAGTTAGTTTATGCCGAATGAGTTAGTACATGTCGAGCATATAAAAGCCAAGGGACACACTGAATGTTAGTTATGATTGAGTGTTAAGACATTTAATTGCCGAGTAAACCAGTTCTAGCATATGTGTTTATGATGGCATAAACACTCATGAAAATAATTTTGGCCAACTTTTATATGCTACTTATGGATTTTAGAGATAACTAAGGAGATAGCTATGCATTTTGACAAAAGATGTCAATCCCTAGGAAGGCAGAGCAACCAATCAAAAAATAGAAGGACTAAATGACGAAAGGGTGAATTCTAGATCATTGATTTTGATCTAGAACCTTCCATAATTATCTATTTAAGAAGGTATCAAATATTAAACGAAGGAGTGTGTGAAGCATGATTGTGAATTACATGAAAAAGGCTAAGGACATAACGAGGAAGGCTAAGTTTGATAAAGTGATCAACCATAGCAACCTAATAATGAAGGGAAAAACAAAGCAAATTTGATAAGGAGATCAATTTAGACATTGAAGAGACAATATCTGTAATCAACTTCATAAGAGAAAACTGAAGGATTAGGTATTAAGACATTATAACTAGTGTATTAGGGAAAATTTCTTAACATAGTGGTTTTAATAGACCTAGTTAAATCTCCTAACAGAGTGCTTACTTCATTGCAAGTTTAAATCCTTTAATCAAGGTAGACTTAATAGTCTTGTAACCCTTTTAATTGAGCAGATCCGTCATAGGGGTAGATCATCAAAAGTGATCAAGATTGTAGCCCTAAAAAATGAACTTTATTACTATAATAGTGGAGATTTATGGGTGTCATCTCCACCCCATTTTTACCTTCACCTTGGAGGGTTTCTGGGTAACCAAAATCTTTGTGTTATGTGTTTATATTTTCATGCCGATGGATGTCATGCATAGTTAGATTTATTTCAGTTTTGTAGTTCATGATTATATGGTATATGATTTAAGATATGAGATGGATTAGGAGTGAATTCAATTAATTTTTTATTTTGTTCAAGGAGTTAAATTTTTTATAGATCCTCATTCACCCCCTCCCCTCTCAGTATCTTGCTTCCCAATAAGACTTCTAACAATTGGTATCAAAGCTTAGTCCTCTTTGAAGATGTCTAACATCTTGATGTTGGAAGTCTTGATTAGGAAACTATTTGGGGGGGGGGGGGGGGGGGGTGTGAATTAGAATCTGTAACACTTAAGCCTTTTTAGCTTCTAACAATAAATTTGGTGTATTCACTATATCTACCGTCTCATCTCTTATGCATGCATAACTGCATAACATAACTAATAAAATCAAATTGTAGTAACATTTAGATCTAATCTACAGTCAAATGCATGAAATGTAAGCACATAACACAAAGATTTGGTTACCCATAAACCCTCCAAGGTGAAGGTAAAACGAGGGTGGGGATGACACCCACAAATCTTCACTGCTACAGTAATAGAGTTAACCTGTTAGGGTTACATTGTTTGACCATATGTGATGATCTACCATGTGAGGGGTTTACTCTATTAAAGAATGTTAGGTCTTACCCTATGAGAGGATTTTACACTTACAACAAAGTAAGGACTTAGTTAACAGATTTACAAAGATCTGTTAAGACCACTTTATTAAGAGATTATCCCTAACTCAATCTATTAAAAATGATTCAGTACTTGATCCTCGGTCTACTTCTAATAAGCTAGTTTCAAATCTCCTCTCTTTAATCTAATTTGATTTCTAATCTAATATAACTTTTCTATCCTTCACTTCTTAGACAAGGTCACTTCCTCTATAATAACAAAGTTCTTTTGCCTACTTTCACACTTGATCTACTCTACGATCACATGAATAGCTTGTTCACTCTTTCTCATCACATCATCATCATCATACCAAAATAGGTTTCGATATGCTTTATTTAAAGATTGCATAAAGAGTGTTCTAGATGCTTCCTTATTTTGCCTCTTCATTTGATTGGTTAATCACAAAACATAGGGATCTATTATCCACATCATAAAATGTGTAATAACCTTTGTAAAAACCTCTATAAGAATTAAATATCTTGTCCACGTCAGTCTGAAACAATTTGCCTCAAAGTTTGTATCATTCTTGACTTGAATTTAATTTTTTTGTTAATTGACACTTACTATCTCTGATACTCGACATTCGTTGTACATGATAATGACGCTCAATATTTATTATACTCGACACATTCTATGTATCTCGACATTCATATGCTTGAACTACTTGACAATTATTAGGTTTGACTTAGACTAAAAATACTAAGAGACTAAAGACTTGCTCAGATCCTATAGAGCTTAACTTATACATGTTTATACACAAGTCTTTATATGACTTGGCCTATATAGAGTAGCTTGGTCATAGTGATGACCTTTTGACTTTGCCTAGTATATGACTAAGTGTTTGGCACTAATAGACAACAATAGTTAGAGATACAAACAATCTCCCCCTTTGACATTAGTGGAAAAAACACTTTTTCATGATTACATTGTTACAATGATAATAAGAGTACATCCCTTAAGCCTATGATTGATTTCACATAAAACTATAAAACTTTTGTTGAATAAACAATGAATAATGCAATAATATATATATGTACATGACTCTAAATAGTCTGATTGTTTCAGTGTCATACCATGTTTGCCTTTTGAATATTAGAGCAATAAGAGATTGCCTTATTAATTAAATCATTTTCATTTAATTATTAAATCACTTATTATCTCTAGTTTACTTAAACTAAACTTTAGACATAAAATAATTAATTTTTTTATTAATTATTATTTTGCAACCTAGAATATTTACCTATTGGGGTTTTGATCTCCTTTTACGAGGATTGATCTCTTTATAATCTATTCATTTACTTTTGATAATAGCAATTTCTCTTTTTGCTCATCAAGAATGTCTCATCTATGGATCTGGAAATTCCAACCTCCATAGCTTTTGCTTCTCTCTTTCTGTGACAGGCATTTGCATGCAAGTGATTCTTAGGAGCTGTGGGGTTGGTCTTTCATCAACTTCAACATGGTATCTAAGCTCCAAATTTGCATGCCCCTATTCTATTTATGAGAAGTTTGGCTTGGCTTTTGGATATGTATTTTTTTCTTTGAGAGGGTTTTATTTTTTAGAGTTATTTTGTATTGAATCTAGGAGGTCATTGATTTTTGGGCCATTTGAGCCAAAACAGACATCATTGTTGAGCTAAGAGTGCCCCAAAATCCCCATTTTCATATAAAATATGTCCAGTTTGGACATAGTTGGAATTTGAGGCTAAAACATTTTGCTCCTAGATTTGACATGTTTCTCGAGGTAGTGATTTTCTAATTTTTTGGCATGTTTCTTGAGGTAGGAATTTTTTTCATTTTTGGCATGCAAATCAAGATCTTTTGGTTTGAAAATTAAGATTTTGGCAAGTTTCCCGAGGCAGAGATTTTCTAATTTTTGTACACATGTCGAGATTTTTTGGTATGCAAACTAAGAATATTTTGGTAAGAAATTGACACATTTCTTGAGGTAATTTCTAGTGTTGATTGACATGATTCTTGATGTCTTCTAGCACAAATCCCAAGACAATGATTTATTTGCCCTTCCAACATTTTTTTAATGTACATGCAGTTTTTGGCCATAACTTGCTCATTCAGACTCTATTTTTTACAAACAAGATATTGTTGGAAAGCTAGTTCCAAACCCATCGTGATGGTGTAATTTATTTGGACTTTTGATGCTATTTGGTTGTTGGATTGTGTAGTCAAAATTAGAAGTTTATTTTTCACTCTGAGAGATATATTTTGAGACATTCTATTTCGAGATTCTACTCTAGACACATCCCATTAAGTTTTTTGCTTTTTTTGCATTTTGGTGGATATCTTGGTTGTTTCAGGTCCAAAGATTAACTTTGTTTCTTAAGAAGATTTTTCATGGGCTGTACTATCTCTTGTATTAGCCTTATGTCTCTTTTGATCTTTATTGACATCGTTTTGTAGTATTTTTGCAAACGTGCTGAGATAAAGTGTCACTCTAATACATTTTGAGATCTTGCACATCTTTGTATTATGTTGTACTCACACTATATTATAAAGTGCCTTGAGGAGTTTCATGTTGGCCATATTCACCATCTTCCTTTGTAAAGTGAGTGTTCCTTCCACGAAATTAGCCTCATGATGTGCCGATGTCACGTGCATTATAGATGTTTGTACTTCTTTTGCACTCTCAATGTTCCTAGCTCTTCTTTCTGCATGAGATATTGCATTCAGTTTTAGTGTTCATGTCTTCCCTCTCAACATTATAGGGGGTTTATGTTGGTTCTATAGCTTTTTTGGTTTTATAGAGTGAGATATGTATTCAATATTTGATCCTATGTACCGGGCAATTAGAGTGGTTGGATACCTATGCATTTTGGTGAGATGGATCATTTACCATATAGACATTCTTTCATTCCTATTTTTTGAGGCCATGAAGATACCTTCCATCTTTGATTGATTGGCTCTTTAGACTTAGTCTTCTCTACCTATTCATGTTCTATACACTGAAGGTTCTTCATATTAGTAGTTTGACAGTGTTTGCAACTTCATGCTTTAGTGGTGTTCTTCATGATCATCTTTTGTTCCTGTCTTCTGGGACATTCCCTAGTTTGGAGGCTTGTTCTGTCCTTCACTAGTTCTTTTCATCATTATTCCCATCTCTTTTTGGAGTAGGATTGTTCCCATGTGGTTTTCTCTATTTCTCCTCTTTTTAGAGATTTGGTTGTGCTTAGGTACCTCACAACGCCTTGTTGTTGGGACCCAATTTTACTTTCAATAGTAGTTTCTAGGTTTTTAGCTACTCTTTAAGTTTATCTTGGGGGGCAGGGTGTTAGAGCAATAAGATATTGCCTTATTAATTAAATCATTTTGATTTAATTATTAAGTCACTTATTATCTTTAGTTTACTTAAGCTAAACTTTAGGTATATAATAATTAATTATTTTATTAATTATTATTATACAACCTAGGATATTTACCTATTAAGGTTTTGATCTCCTTAGGATTGATCTCTTTGTAATTTATTCATTCAATTTTGATAATAGCAATTTCTCTTTTTGCTCATCAAGAATGTCTAATTTATGGATCTGGGAATTCCAGCCTCCACAGCTTTTACTTTTCTCTTTCCGTGACAAGTGTTTGTATGCAAGTGATTCTTGGGAGCTATGGGGTTGATCTTTCATCAATTTCAATACTAAACTCTGATCTTTGACTCTTCTAATTTTGTCTTTGACTGTTCTGATCTAACATTCTCCTTATGATCATTATTTCATTTAAAATATGTAATCATTATTACATTCCCCCTTATTTTTGTCGCTTATGGCTTTTGTTCGAATTGAATGGGTGGAATCAAATCATATTTCTCAATAAATGGTTTGTGAACTTGGTTAATCATGGAAAGTGCATGATCCGAAGTGGTTCTTGCTAATTCCAAAATGTGATTCTACAAACCCAATCTAGTGGCTAAATCAATTAGACTATTAGCAACCAAAATATTATGATCTTCTTAAATAAGATCTTGTGCTGACTTTAATTCTCACTGCATAACCTCCAAATGAGTATCAACATGGATTGGATGGAGATCAATTTTGACCTCATGTTGCTATCAGCTATTTGAAGCTTGGCCAATTTTCCTTGAGAATACAATAACTTATTATAATAGCTTGAGCTGGATTCTTCTAACTATGAAATGATGCTACTTGTTCTTTGCATATCAGCCTGAATCTACTAGATTTTTTTTGGAAGATCACTAGTGAATCTTGGAAAATCCCAAGAAATATTGTACTTTCTTTATAAGTTCACTAGTGTTCTATTCATATTCTTGTAATGCAACCTTTTTCTCGGTGATGTTTGTTGATACTTTCTCCACAATCTTATTTTCAAATTTCTTGGCTAACCAATCCATCAACTTCTCATTTGCTTCTATATCTCCAACATTTATTTGTTTAACAATACAAACAAGATGGTAAATAATTGGGGCTTTCCCATCAAAATTTTGTAAATCAAATGCTTCTACAAGAATATCCTTTACTTTATGTAATACTTGCCTCTATTGATGTTCTCTTCTCAACTCTTCTTGTTTCTTCTTTTGCACAAAAATATCTTGAAACACGATAGTTTTCTCAAGAGTGAGATTTTCCAAATTCCATTTTGGCATCTCAATGACTGTTAGATTGTGGTGACTGATCAGGAAAGTACTGTACATACTTCATAAATAGTGGGGTTCGGAGCGAATTTTTTTTTTTTTGGAAGTAGCCGACATGGTAGCCGACATATTATGGCCGACATATGGCCGACATGTTATAACCCTAAAGCGGTTTAATACTTGTATAAAAAGGGCTTAGGGTTGGGTATTTTTTGATGTGTGGTGATACGAAATTGGTTCTTGCGGCGGTATTGAGCTGTAAGGGATTATAGATTGTAATCAGGTTGTAATCACTGGATTGTAATAGGATCGGACTTGCTGTTTGGTGGACGTAGCCCAGGGATTGGGTGAACCACGTTAAATCTTGGTGCCTTGTGTTCAGTTCTCTGTGTTCTATTATTTTTGTTATTGGTTATATTTGCATGTAGTTTTTATTTCTGTCTGTGGTTTATCCTAACAAGTGGTATCAGAGCCTAGTTGTTTCTCAGTTATCCTCTGCAGGAAAGTCTCACGGTTAAGTGGGAGTCTCACGGTTGAGTGGGAGCAATGGCAGATGATGGTAAGCTGAGGGTTGATAGGTTTAATGGGCAGAACTTCCAGTTATGGAAGATGCAAATGGAAGACTATTTATATCAGAAGGATTTATGGAAGCCGTTGGAAGGAAAAGCCAAGAATCAGGGAACTATGTCAGAGGCTGAATGGGATCTTTTGGACAGAAAGGAACTCGGAAGCATTCGGTTATGCTTGGCACCATCGGTGGCATTTAATATTACAAAAGCAAAGACGACAAAAGATTTGATGAAAACCCTAGCGACACTGTATGAAAAGCCCTTCGCTTCAAATAAGGTATTTCTCATGAAGCGTTTATTTAATATGAAAATGGCAAAAGGTGGATCTGTTGCAGATCATTTAAATGAGTTTAATACTATTACTAGTCAATTATCTTCTGTGGGTATCAATTTTGATGAAGAAATTAGGGCTCTCTTGATTTTGTGTTCTTTGCCTGAAAGTTGGAATGGCTTGGTAATGGCGGTGAGTAATCTTGTTCTTGGATCAAGTAACCTAAAATATGATGATGTGATCGGTGTTATTTTAAGTGAGGAAACTCGTAGAAAATCCTCAGGTGGATCTACATCAGGAAGTTCTTTAAATGCACAAAGCAGGGGCAGAACGACTGAAAGAGGAAGTAACTCTGGAAATCGTGGGAAATCAAGAGGAAAGTCAAAGGGGAGGAGGTCTCAATCGAGAGGACCAAATGATTGCTGGTACTGTGGGAAACCAGGGCACAAAAAGAAAGATTGCTGGACTCGAAAGAAAAATGAAGGAGATAAATCAGATGGAGACAAAGAGGCAAATGTGGTAAGTAATAAATCCGAAGAGGATGCTTTGCTTCTGTCTTTAGAGAGTGTTGATGATTCATGGGTTTTAGATTCTGGTGCTTCTTTTCATACTACACCTCATAGAGGTTATTTCATTGATTATGTCCAAGGGGATTTTGGGCTTGTTTATTTGGGGGATAATGAACCCTGTCAGATTGTTGGAAAGGGAAAAATTAAGATTAAGTTGCAGAATGGGAATCATTGGCTACTACATGAGGTAAGACATGTTCCAAAGCTGAGTAGGAATTTAATTTCAACAGGGCAACTCGGTGATGAGGGTTGTGTAATTATTTTTAATGATAAAAATTGGAAGGTTTCAAAAGGTTCCCTTGTAGTAGCAAAAGGTGTGAAAGTAGGCACCTTATATCTTTGTACAGGTCATATTGTTCCTTCTACTTTGATTGTTTCAGAGAAAAATGAATATTTAGGAACAATTACTGCAGTTGAGCAGGGAGAACAAATAGCTGCTGTAGATTCTGATACAGTGCTGTGGCACAATAGACTTGGGCACATGAGTGAGAAAGGTATAAAAGTACTTCATTCAAGGAAAGTTTTACCAGGTCTAAAATGTGTGAATATGGATTTTTGTGAAAGTTGTGTGTATGGAAAACAAAAGAGAGTGAGTTTTGCAAAGACAGGGAAGGAAAACAAAAAGGAGAAATTAGAGCTTGTGCATACAGATGTATGGGGACCGGCTCAGGTATCTTCCCTTGGTGGCTCTCATTATTATGTTACATTTATTGATGACGCAACTAGAAAAGTATGGGTTTATTTCCTTAGACAGAAATCTGATGTATTTCAAACTTTTAAGAAATGGAAATGCTTGGTTGAAAATGAGACTAGTAAGAAATTAAAATGTCTCAGATCTGATAATGGTGGTGAGTATTGCAGTCATGAATTTGAAGATTATTGCTCCACTAATGGTATTCGTAGACAAAAAACTGTTCCAAGGACTCCACAGGAAAATGGAGTGGCTGAACGCATGAACAGGACTATAATGGAGCGCGCAAGGAGCATGAGGTTGCATGCTGGGTTGCCCTTACACATGTGGGCGGAGGCTGTCAATACTGCAGTGTATTTGATTAATAGAGGTCCCTCTATTCCTTTGGGCTGTGGTATTCCAGAGGAAGCATGGACTGGTAAGAAGGTGAGTTATTCTTTTCTCAAGACCTTCGGTTGTGAAGCTTTTGCTCATATAGACTCTGAAAATAGAACCAAGCTAGAAGCGAAATCAAAGAAATGTGTCTTTGTTGGATATGGCATTAATGAATTTGGCTATAGGCTTTGGAATTTTGAAAATCATAAAATTATAAGAAGTCGGGATGTCATATTCAATGAAAAAGTGTTGTACAAAGATCTGTTGCAGCAACATGAGAAGAAAGAAGATGATTATGTAGTGCTGGATGATACTCCAAAAGCTGATGTTCCAACCATTCCTCATGATGTGCAACAACTGCAACAACAAATACCACACACACCAGTGAATGTTAGACGGTCAACAAGGCCAATTAGACCTCCACAAAGGTTTTCTCCCTCTTTGTATTCTATTTTACTTACTGATGCTGGTGAACCTGAAAGTTATGATGAGGTTGTGCAGGTGGATACTAAGATTCAGTGGGAGTCTGCAATGAAAGATGAAATGGACTCTTTGCTGAAAAATAAGACATGGGATTTGTGCAAGTTGCCTGCAGGTAAAAAGGCTTTACAGAATAAACGGGTTTACAGGTTGAAAGAAGAGGAAGGAGGTAAGAAAAGATTTAAGGCCAGGTTAGTTGTAAAAGGATTTGCACAGAAAAAGGGAATTGATTTTGATGAGATATTTTCTCCTGTTGTTAAAATGACTTCTATTCATACTGTTTTAAGTCTTGTGGCTACTGAAGATTTGCATTTAGAGCAGATGGATGTTAAAACAGCCTTTCTTCATGGTGATTTGGATGAAGAAATATATATGGCTCAGCCACAGGGTTTTGGGGTGAAAGGTAAGGAGAACTTAGTGTGCAAATTGAAGAAAAGTTTATATGGCCTGAAGCAAGCACCTCGGCAATGGTATCTGAAATTTGATAGTTTTATGCATGAGCATGGATATAACAGGTGTCATTCAGATTATTGTGTTTATTTTAAGAGGTTGGATGATGATAGCTACATTATTTTATGTCTATATGTTGATGATATGCTTATAGCTGGGTCTAACATGCATCATATTAAGGGGCTAAAATGCCAATTAGCACATGCATTTGCTATGAAGGATTTGGGGGCAGCAAAACAAATCCTTGGTATGAAGATTTGTAGAGATAGGAAGAACAGAACATTGACGCTATCTCAAGCTGATTATGTTGAGAAGGTGTTGCAACGTTTCTCTATGGAGAATGCTAAAGCTGTCAGCACACCTTTACCTGGTCATTTGAAATTGACTAAGGAGATGTGTCCCAAGACACAGGAAGAGGAGGATAAGATGTCCAAGGTACCCTATGCTTCAGCTGTAGGAAGTTTGATGTATGCTATGGTATGCACTAGGCCAGATATTGCACATGCAGTGGGAGTCGTTAGCAGGTATATGAGTCATCCAAGTTTTGAGCATTGGAATGCTGTCAAGTGGATTCTCAGATATTTGAGAGGAACATCCAATAAGTGTTTACACTTTGGGGGCTCTACTACTGATTTACAGGGCTATGTTGATTCAGATTTGGCTGGGGATATTGATACCAGGTGGAGTACTACAGGTTATGTCTTTACTGTTGGTGGGGCAGCCGTGAGCTGCGTTTCTAGGCTACAAAAGATTAATGCTCTCTCCACTACAGAGGCAGAGTATGTTGCTGTTACAGAGGCAGCCAAAGAGATGATATGGCTTCAGTTCTTCTTGGAAGAATTGGGACATCCTCAGAAGGATAATTATTTGTTCACAGATAGTCAGAGTGCCATTCATCTTGCTAAGAATTCAGCTCTGCATTCTAAGACCAAACACATACAGTTGCGGTACCATTTCATTCGGTCAGTTTTGGAGGATGGACAGTTAAAGCTAGAGAAGATACATACCAATGAAAATCTAGCAGATATGTTGACAAAGGTTGTCACAAGGGAGAAGCTGAACTCCTCTTTAGCTTCAGTTGGTCTTTTAGACTAAATGTGAATAAAAGAACAACAGAGTCCAAGGTGGTTTGATCCAGTGGGAGCCCCATGTGGTAGTTGTATTGCTACAGGATCAGTCTCCAAGTGGGAGATTGTTGTTTAGTGTGGAGCCTGATCAGTCCCCAAGTGGGAGATTGTTAGATTGTGGTGACTGATCAGGAAAGTACTGTACATACTTCATAAATAGTGGGGTAAAAATTTTTTTTTTTGGAAGTAGCCGACATGGTAGCCGACATATTATGGCCGACATATGGCCGACATGTTATAACCCTAAAGCGGTTTAATACTTGTATAAAAAGGGCTTAGGGTTGGGTATTTTTTGATGTGTGGTGATACGAAATTGGTTCTTGTGGTGGTATTGAGCTGTAAGGGATTACAGATTGTAATCAGGTTGTAATCACTGGATTGTAATAGGATCGGACTTGCTGTTTGGTGGACGTAGCCCAGGGATTGGGTGAACCACGTTAAATCTTGGTGCCTTGTGTTCATTTCTCTGTGTTCTATTATTTTTGTTATTGGTTATATTTGCATGTAGTTTTTATTTCTGTCCGTGGTTTATCCTAACAATGACTTCATCTATACTAACTTGAATATTTGGAGAGCTATTCTTTTTCTCTTTCCCTTTATTTGGTGAAGGGGTGTTTCTACTCGACAATTCTTAGGAGATGGTGAGGGGGTATCACCACTCGGTCTTGCTTGTATATCAGTGCTAGAGAAACAATATTAGTACTCGACACTATATTATTTTTTTCTCAATATATGGTTTTGACACATTTGGTCCTTCTTGACCTTTGGTATAAATGTCTACACTTGTGTCTTTATTTGTTTCCTCTACCTCTTACTCCTCTTTGTCTGCATCTGAGGGATTTTCTTGCTTGGTAATTGGAGTGTCAGGGGTGTTAGCATGAATAGGTGAAATGTTGCCTTGTTGACTTGTCACACTTGAACTCATTTCATCACTTTGATCATCCTAGATGGTTACTATCTCAATTTCTTTTTCCTGTGTCACTTCGTTAGTGATGAGATGAAAATTGCTCTTCCATAGTAACTCATTCTACTGAACTACAACTTCAATATTATTTTGCAAAATCATAAAAATTCATACTTTTCCAAAAAATAACCTTTTGCTTCTTTGTTAAATCAGGCATAACTCTGGCTAATGTTCCTTCTCTAATATATTTCTCTATTGACATTGCCTGTTCCCATCTTTTATTTAGTCTATTGAACAAATCAATAGGAATCTTCTTCTCTACCTTATTAGAAACCAAATTATTACTTGCCATCATATTTGTCGCGAACTCTTTACCTTTAGTTCTATCAACATTATCCAATGTGTCATATTTCATAAATCTAAAATTGGATAAGCCTACAGAGCTTCTTAGGTCAGAACTTACCTTATCAGTATTCTTTCTCTTCTAGGTATTGCAGTCAGTTCATCTGATTTTGTCTTGTCCTCTCTACATCATCTTCTTTAACTTATTTTACCTTTACCAATATTCTCCTCTTTGGCTAGCTCACAAGCACTTGTGATTTCTTCTTCTCTACACTAGAGCTACTTAGTTTAGTGATTTTCACTACTCCTCTCTTTGCAGATGAATTGGTACTTGCTACAACTGCCCTGGTCCTTGGTTCGGTTGGTGATGAAGGAGAGAGGGATATCACCACTATTTTCTTTGCAACTTTCTTTACCTTGGGCTTGGCAGATTTAGGCTTCTTGGTGGGTTGTGTGACAACAACTAGGGCTTTATCCTGAACTCCTTCATCTTCTTCCTCTTCCTCATCACTACTATCTTTCTCTTCATCTTCTCCAAGACCTTGTGTGAGCTACAAAGGTTCCTTGCCTTTTCCTTGTGTGCCTAGTTTTTCCTCTAGGTCTTCAATCATTTTCTTTTTTCTTTTTTCTTTTCTTAGAATTTATTTTAATGTCATCAGTAATTCTTTACTTATCCTCTTCATACTTTCCAAAAGGTTCAGCTTTAGTATCAATCTCTTATTTTAATAATGCAACAATATTTGCACTAACTGTAACACTATCAATTTCATAGTCAAATGGTTGTAGTCATGCCTTCCTCGGCTTCACTACCTACATAAATGTGTTATCTGTTACCAATAAAAAGCATATATCATTGTAATGTTTCATTACCAAATCTTTTGGTATTCTCATCCTCATCTTCATTCTTTGTTTGAATTCCTTAAAATATTGTTTGAAATATTTAGAATAACTAGGGAGGAGTGAATTGGTTACTCAAGGTCTATAAGTACCATCTAAACAATCAAACATAAACATTCACTATTCTACTTATCCTATTATAGCTCGATCTCTACTGAATACTTATAAACAAAATTACTAGTAGTTCATTGTCCTATCATAACATACTTTACTGTATGTAAACATGTAAATGAAAAACATCATAAAACATTAAACAAATATTTGACACTAGGGTTTTATGTGGAAACCCAATTTAGGAAAAACCACTAGTAACTTTTTACCACTTTTTCACTCTTTCAAAGTGAGCTCTATTAGGAGCCAACCCTATTAAAGGTTACAATACACACTATTAAATGTGACCTGTTTAGAGGATTTAATCACCCTATTAAGAGTGGCCTTATTAGAGGACTTTGATCATTCCATTTAGAATGTCACCTTGCTAAAGGGTCTACAAAAGTTTTTAAGTACCTCAATGGCTATTAGGTCAACTTTTGATTAAAAGGATTTAAATACAAATTGTTTACAATAATTAGAAAGAAAATAATAGGTTTTGATTCGTATGATTTACAACTCACTTTTGCAGGTTCAGATCACTCTTCGACTCTTGTATTAATTCATTGATAAGTCCCCCTTGTCAACTCTATTTCTTAAATCACTTGGAAACCCTTCAAGTAGTCATCCCTCTTCATATTAGACTCAAGCCTTCTACTCAAATTTACTTATCAACTTCAACAAAATTTGTGCAAGCATTCCTTTTGGTTTGCTCTCACACTTGCTCATACACTCACACACACTTTGTTAGCATGAATGTTGATAGTATTCCTCTAGGGGAGTATCCTAACCATTAGAGAGCATTTGGTAGTATTGGCATGTTGCATTCATGACTATGTTTGTCATTGATATTAACATAGCAATAATTCTATGAAGACTGATAGAGTAGTAGAAAAAGATCAAGGTTGTATAGACAGAGGTTTAATAATCATATTACACAAAGCTAAGGACATCTTCCTCATAGTGTCCTGAGAGTGAGGTTAAGTGCACATAACCTAATTCAAAGAGATACATAACTTATACATGATTTATAGAGAACAATGCAAAAATAAAGTACCTATAAAGTAGCTTATGATGATTATGATTTATCTCTTTACAGTGATATAATCAAGATATACAAAGTTATACAATGGTGGAAGATAGTCTGATGATGATGTTTGTAAGTGTACATGCCCTGAAGTCGCACATGTGAAGAGTTGCATAGACTATGAGCCGACACTACTATTATAATTGTAAAATAATTAATTATATTTTTGTGGTCCTATTATAATTAATTGGGAAATCCTCAAGGCTGACTCAAGTAATTATTTTGAGGATGTGGTATAAAGGAAAGCATTTTCCTTGATTAAGAAGTGTTATTGGTGTGTGAGAAGTGAAGTTTTCAAGGAAGTGCGAACAATAGTAGAGTATTCAATAAATGTGAGTAAGCAATCCAAGGGATTAGTGGATGCGAAGTTCATGATCTGGTATCAAGATCAAAAGGAGCATAAGTCCATTTGATTGGATAGAGAAAGAGGAAGGAGTAGTACAGTTCAATTCTATTATTTTGCAAGGAATAATACATATATCATTTCAACAGTGGGTTCATTACTCTTACCCTTTAAGCTGTTTGGATAGTGAGTCCATCTACTTTCTACAACTCCAAGCAAAGTTGGAATCTCCTAACAGGGACTGATATGTACCAAATGTTTTTATAGAATTCTAATAGGGTCTATCATCTAAGAAGGAATATTTACATTAGTACATCATCTTGCGGATACAATTCCCATCGAGGTTTCCCCTCTGATCAAGGGTTTCCCTAGTTAACATATATGGTGTTATTGTGCATGAATATCTTGTTGTGCTTTATGATTATATTGCTTATATGGTTAAGATTTAAAAAGGTTGATAATTGTGATAGTAATTGTATAAATAATTTAGCCCCCCCCCCCATACCCTCTCAGTTATATTGGTGGAAGATAGAGTTTCTTGGCAAGTTATCAGATTTGTGTAGAGAACAGAGCATTGAGTTTCCAGATCCATAATTCTTTTGTTGCATACAAAAGAATAGAAGCACAAGTAAAGACAAATCCAAATCCAAAGAAGACATGAAGATCAAAGAAGGTATTTATCTTTTTATGAAAAGAAAGCCAAAAGGTATGAAAATTTTCATTTGTTGGACATGTAAAGAGTTTGGTCATTTTTCATCCAGATGTCCTAAGAGAGTAAGAAAATGTAGAAAGAATTCACTTTCTACTGAAGATGAAGAATTTAAAGAAAGTATGAAAATACTCTTAAATGACTATGGCGATAAAGATAATGAGCCTAAAATGGTTAAGAAAGAGGAACTAGTACAAGAGATAGCTTTGGTAACTACTATTGATCCAAAGGCTAACCATAAAAATGTGGAAGTTATCATTGAGAGTAACAATGATTTAAAAAATGGGAATTAAATTGAAGAGCAGAGAACTAAGCCTAGAGAAAAAGTAAGAGATCAGTTAGCAACTCCTACCTCTAATAAGAATCTAACAAAGAATCACCCTCCAAAGTAGATAATTGGAAGCAAAGAAAAAGTAGTGAGGATAAGAAACATAGTTAATGAAGAAATATGTTTGTTTTCTCAAGTTGAACCTAAGAGTACAAATGAAGCATGCAAAGATGATCATTAGATCCAAGAAATGAAGGGGGAATTAGATTGGATTATGAAGAATGATACATGGGAATTATTTCCAAGACCTAAAGACAGGAATGTTATTGGAACCAAATGGGTATTCAGAAACAAGATGAATGAACAATGGAAAGTTGTAAGAAACAAGGATAGACTTGTATGCAAAGGATATTCACATCAAGAAGGAATAGATTATGAGGAGACATATGCCCCTATATCTAGAATGGAAGTAGTGAAAATGTTGTTGGCTTATGCAACAAATAAAAAGTTCAAAGTGTATCAGATGGATGTTAAATCAGCCTTCCTGAATGTAGACCTTGAAGAAGAGTTATACATTAAGTAGTACCAATTCAATTCTATTATTCTGCAAGGAATAATACATAGACCATTTAGATAGTGGGTTCATTGATCTTTCCCCTTAAGCTATTTGGATAGTGGGTCCATCTGCCTTCTACAACTCCTAATAGGGTTGGAATCTCCTAATAGGGATTGATATGTACTGAATTTTTTTAAGATTCCTAATAGGGTCCATCCTTTAAGAAGGAATATTTATATTAGTACATCATCTTGTGGGTACAATTCCTACTAGGGTTTTCCCTCTAATCAAGGGCTTCCCTAGTTAACATATATGGTGTTATTGTGCATGAGTATCTTGTTGTGGTTTATGATTATATTTCTCATATGGCTAAGATTTAAAAAGGTTGATAATTGTGATAATAATTGTATAACCGATTCACCCCCCCCACCTAATTATATTGGTGGACTATATATTCTAACAATTGGTATCAGAGCATTAGGTCCTTGAAGAGAAATCTTAATAGCTTTAGGAGATCAATGGAAAGTCATTTTAGAAAGGATAGTCCTAATTTAGATAGAAGAAATTTTGATACATGGAAGATAGAGCTTCTTGGTGAGTTATCATATTTGTGCATAGAACAAAGCATTGAGTTTCTAGATCCATAATCCTTTTATTACATACAAAAGAATGGAAGCACAAGTAAAGATATATAAAAATTTGAAGAAGACATGAAGATCAAAGAAGGTATTGATCTACTTATGAAAAGAGAGCCAAAAGGTATGAAATTTTTTCATTTTGTTGGACATGTAAAGAGTTTGGTCATTTTTCATCCAGATGTCCTAAGAAAGCAAGAAAATCTAGAAATAATTCACTTTTTGATGAAGATGAAGAATTTAAAGAACGTATGGAAATATTCTTGAATGACTATGATGATAAAGATAATAAGCCCAAATTGGTTAAGAAAGAGGAACTAGTAGAAGAGATAACTTTGGTAACTATTGTTGATCCAAAGGCTAGCCATGAAAATGTGGAAGTTATCATCGAGAGTAACAATAATTTGTAAACTAGTAATCAAATTGAAGAGCAAAGAACTAAACCTAGAGAAGAAGTAAGAGATGAGTTAGAAACTCCTACCTCTAATAGGAATATGATAAAGAATCACCCTCTAGAGAAGATAATTGGAAGCAAAGAAAAAGTAGTGAGGACAAGAAACATAGTTAATGAAGAAATATGTTTGTTTTCTCGAGTTGAACCTAAGAGTATAGATGAATCATGCAAAGATGATCATTGGATTCAAGAAATGAAGGGGGAATAAGATTAGATCATGAAGAATGATACATGGGAATTAGTTCCAAGACCTAAAGACAGGAATGTTATTAGAACCAAATGGGTATTTAGAAACAAGATGAATGAATAATGTGAAGTTATAAGAAACAAGGCTAGACTTGTATCCAAAGGATATTCACATCAAGAAGGAATAGATTATGAGGAGACATATGCCCCTATATCTAGAATGGAAGCAATGAGAACGTTCTTGGCTTATGCAACAAATAAGAATTTCAAAGCGTATTAGATGGATGTTAAATCAACCTTCCTGAATGGAGACCTTGAAGAAGAGGTATACATTGAGCAGTACCAGTTCAATTCTATTATTCTACAAGGAATAATACATAGATCATTTGGACAGTAGGTTCATTAGTCTTTCCCTTTAAGCTATTTGGATAGTGGGTCCATCTTCCTTCTACAAATCCTAACAAGGTTGGAATCTCCTAACAGGGACTGCTATGTACTGAATGTTTTTATAGACTCATAACAAGGTCCATCCTTTAAGAAAGAATATTTATATTAGTACATCATCTTTTGGGTACAATTCTTACTAGGGTTTTCCCTCTGATCAAGGGTTTCCCTAGTTAACATATATGGTGTTATTGTGCATGAGTATCTTGTTGTGGTTTATGATTATATTGCTCATATGGTTAAGTTCTAAAAAGGTTGATAATTGTGATAAGAATTGTATAACTGATTCACCTCCCCTCTCAATTATATTGGTGGATAATATATTCTAACAATTGGTATTAGAGCATCAGGTCCTTAAAGATAAATCTTAACAGCTTTGGGAGATTAATGGAAAGTCATTTTAGAAAGGATAGTTCTAATTCAAATAGAGGAAATTTTGATACACAGAAGATAGAGCTTCTTGGTGAGGTATCATATTTGTGTAGAGAACAGAGTTTCTAGATCCACAATTCTTTTGTTGCATACAAAAGGATAGAAGCATAAGTAAATACAGATCCAAATCTAAAGAAGACATGAAGATCAAAGAAGGTATTGAACTGCTTATGAAAAGAGAGCCAGAAGGTATGAAATTTTTCATTTGTTGGACATGTAAAGAGTTTGGTCATTTTTCATCTGGATGTCCTAAGAGAGTAGGAAAGTCTAGAAAGAATTTTCTTTCTAATGAAGATGAAGAATTTAAAGAAAGTATGAAAATATTCTTGAATGACTATGATGATAAAGTTAATGAGCCTGAATTAATTAAGAAAGAGGAACTAGTAGAAGAGATAGCTTTGGTAACTATTGTTGATCCAAAGGCTAACATTGAAAATGTGGAAGTTATCATTGAGAGTAAAAATGATTTGCAAAATGGTAATCAGATTGAAGAGCAAAGAATTGAGCCTAGAGCATAAGTAAGAGATGAGTTAGCAACTCCTACCTCTAATAGGAATTTGACAAAGAATTACCCTCTGAAGAAAATAATTGGAAGCAAAGAAAAAGGAGTGAGGACAAGAAACATAGTTAATGAAGAAATAGGTTTATTTTCTCAAGTTGAACCTAAGAGTATAGATGAAGCATGGAAAGATGATCACTGGATTCAAGTAATGAAGGGAGAATTAGATCAAATTATGAAGAATGACACATGGAAATTAGTTCCAAGACCTAAAGATAGGAATGTTATTGGAACCAAATGGGTATTTAGAAACAAGATGAATGAATAAGTCAAAGTTGTAAGAAACAAGGCTAGACTTATATGCAAAGGGTATTCAAAGAAAGAAGGAATAGATTATGAGGAGACATATGCACTTGTATCCAGAATGGAAGTAGTGAGAATGTTCTTGGCTTACGCAACAAATAAGAAGTTCAAAGTATATTAGATGGATGTTAAATTAGCCTTCTTGAATGGAGATCTTGAAGAAGAGGCATACATTGAGTAGCCTGAAGGGTTCCCTTTGACAAAAGAGAAAGATATGGTATGCATATTGAAGAAAGCTCTATATTTCCTAAAGTAAGCACCTAGAACCTAGTATGCAAGGTTGGACAAGTATTTGGAAAAGCTTGGATTTGCTAAAGCTATGCCAAATAGTAACTTGTACTTGAAAGAAACAAGATTGCATTTCACAGAGTACAACTTAGGCAAAGTATGTAGCAACAACAAATAATTGTAATTAGGTTATGTGGATGGCGTAGATGCTAAAAGATATTGGGATAGAATTTTTAGAACCTATTATCATATATTGTAATAACACAAGTACAATAAGAATGCCTAAAATAATGTATTGCATTCTAAGACTTAGCATATATCTATTAAGTATCATGTTTTGAGAGAGATGGTGGTAGAAAAGGAGATCATATTGGAGTATGTTAGTACTAAAGATTAGATTGTAGATATCTTTACAAAGCCCTTACCTAGAGATAAATTGAGTTATTGAGAGGTATGCTTGGAGTTATGCCCTTGCCTACATCAGAGTAGATGATATAGATATTGCACCAGTCTAGTGGTACAAAGCACTATTGTTTGACTGAATTGAATGTTGATGCTTCCTATATGGGGGAGTATCTATGATGAGCTATAATGAGAAGAGTCATTAAGCACTCTTGATAATTGATCTTGAACAATGTCTTTGGACACTTGAGCTAGTTAAAGACTTGAAGGAGTTGATTGACATAATGAGGTCTTTGTCATTGATGGCGATGGGGGAGAAATATACATTAAAAACATCCTCTAGTTGAATAAGGAGAGAGATGAGCACATCCTTATTCTTCATTAGGGATATTTAAAAAGATTCATGTAAGAAAGAAGAAGTAATATCTCTATGGGGGAGATATAAAGGATGAAGAGTTTTGATGAATGGGGAAGAAGTATAATGTCAACAAAAGATGTAGAACAAAGAAGTGTTCCAGAGGATTTTAGATTTTATTGATGAAGAGGATTTGAAAATATGAAAGCAACAACAACAACAAAGTATTGTTTGGTATTTTTGGAACCTAGATGTTTTTCATCTATGTTGCCATCAATGTCAAAGGGGGAGATTGTTAGCATGAATGCTGATGGTATTCCTTTAGGGGAGTATCCTAATCATTGGAGAGCATGTGGTAGTATTAACATGTTGCATTCATAACTATGTTTTTCATTGATGTCAACATAATAGTAATTCTATGAAGATTGGCAGAGTAGTAGACCGAGATCAAGGTCATACAAATAGAGGTTTGACAATCAAATTATGCAAAGTTAAGGAAATGTTCCTCATAGTG
Source organism: Cupressus sempervirens (assembly GCA_028749045.1). Lineage (NCBI taxonomy): Eukaryota > Viridiplantae > Streptophyta > Pinopsida > Cupressales > Cupressaceae > Cupressus > Cupressus sempervirens. The sequence continues at coordinate 26,705,043 of CM053786.1, forward strand.
TCCTGATAGTGAGGTTAAGTGCATGTAACCTAAGTCGAATAGATATGAAATTTATGTGTGATTTATAGAGAACAATGCAAAAATAAAGCACATGTAAAGAAATTTTTGATGATTATGATTTATCTCTTTATAGAGATATAATTGGGATACATGAAGTTATACAGTGGTAGAAGACAATCTAATGATGATGTTTGTAAGTGTGTAAGCCTTGAAGTTGCATGTGTGAAGAGTTGCATAGACTATGGGGTGACAATGCTATTGTAATTGTGAAATAATTAATTATATTTTTGTGGTCCTATAATAATTAATTGGGAAAGCCTCAAGGCTAAATCAAGTTATTTTTTTGAGGATGTGGTCTAAAGGAAATTATTTTCCTTGATTGAGAAGTGTGATTAGTGTGTGAGATGTAAAGTGTTCAAGGAAGTGCGAACAAGAGCAGAGTATTTGATAAATGTGATTAAGCGATCCAAGGGATTATTGGATGTGAAGTTCATGATCAACTAACAAGATTAGAAGGAGCTAAATTTTGGTTGATAGGATAAAGAAAGAGGAAGGAGTAGTATAGTTCAATTCTATTACTTTGAAAGGAATAATACATAGATCATTTAGATAGTGTGTTCATTGGTCTTACCCCTGAAGCTGTTTGGATAGGGGTCCATCTACCTTCTACAACTCCTAATAGGGTTGGCACAACTCCTAATAGGTTGGAATCTCCTAACAGGGATTCAAAGTCTCCTAATAGGGATTGATATGCACTGAATGTTTTTATACTCTTAACAGGGTCCATCATCTAACAAGGAATATTTATATTAGTACATCATCTTGTAGGTACTATTCCCACCAGATTTTTTCCTTTGATCAATGGTTTCCCTAGTTAACATATCTAGTGTTATTATGCATAAGTATCTTGTTGTGGTTTTTGATTATATTTCTCATATGGTTAAGATTTAATAAGGTTGATAATTATGATAAGAATTGTATAACTAATTCACCCCCGACTCTCAGTTATATTGGTGGACTATATATTCTAACACACTTTTGCATTCACCTTGTGCATCTATTTTCCACCTTTCTCTATATGTGTGTATATCTAAAGTTTGGCTCTATACCTCCTTAAATAGGTAATTTTGGCTTTCTATTTTCCATGATCACTGTAGATCTTAGGGTTTATGATCTGGTTCATCAGGTTCATTATATCTGTCCATCTTTTTCTTCTTCTAAAAACTTCTCTTCTATCGAATTTGATCTTAGATATAATACCTAATCCTCACCTTTAATTCAATGATCCAACTCATCAATCTTATCCTCAACATGGTTTCCATATCCCAAGAAATCAATTGAGTTGGCTGCAAATCATCATTCCTTAAATGTATTCAAAACAGTGTTACTCAACAATCACTAAGTTCTAACACTTGGGCATCACTTAATCACTCAGTTGCTGTAAAACTCTTGACTCATCATCAACTAGCTTGCTCAGTCGATACAGATGCTTGGTCAACACTAAATTTTCTCAACACTTACTGTGACTTAGTTGACACTAGCATCGCTCGATATTCCATGATCTTTCACTTTATTGTTTGGTTACAATTTACATCAATGATATAAACAATCACTTTGTCTTATCAATATCTAACTAATCAAATGTCCATTGTAACTTCCTTTTCATAACTCAACCTTTCCTCTAGGTGCTATTGTTATGAGTAACTTCTCAAATCCTCTTCATCAATCAAAATATATATGACATTTAGATAAGATAACAACATGACACATTAGTAGATTTGACATCAATAAAAAAACAAAAATTATTCCAACTGTATGTTTCCAACAATCTCTCTCTTTGGCATTGATGGCAACACCTCAATACATCTTATGTACAATACAATAATACAATCTCCCTCTTTGTTACCATGCAATCCAAACTAATTCTTTAATATGAATGAACAATATCAAATTCAAATCTCTCCCTCTAAATCTTTCTCTCTTTGGTTATAGTTCTTTTGTAATTCTCTCTCTTCTTTAGTGAATCTCTCCCTCTTTGACAATAATGCCAAAGACACTAGCTTTCTTGGCTTCAATTACTTTATGCATCTTGATCATGTAGATATTTGCATATCTGGTTGAATTCTATCATTTGTCTAGGACTAATCCGTTATGATGGTCTTCTTTACTACCTTAGGTACTTCCTAAAGTAGAACTATCTGCATCAATGTGTATGATATTTTGATTAGCACATTTGATGCAATGCACCTTATCTCCTTAAGTTGCTTTGTTTAGGGGAATCACCCCTAATTTATGTCTAAGATATTCATAAGAATATTTAGGTAAGGCTTTACTAAATATGTCAACAATTTGTTCTTTGGTGTTCACATATTCTAACTTCACTTCTTTGTCTTGAACTATTTCTCTCAAGTAATGATATTTGATAGCAATGTGATTGGTCTTAGTGTGCATCACTATATTCTTTGAAATGTTGATAGCACTTGTGTTATCACAACAGATAACCTCTAGATATATAATTTATTCCTTCATTACTTTAAGTAATTGCTTGATCCACATAATGTTTGAGCAGTTCACTACATCAACCACATATTTAGCTTCAATTATTTATTGGGAAATACAATTATGTTTCTTGTCCATGAAATCAATCTCTTTCCTAGAAAGAATGCACCTCCACTAGTGCTTTTTCTGACATCAACATTTCTTGCCCATTCAGAGTCAGTGAATGCCTTCAATTCAAACTTATCACTTCTCTTGTAACACAATACATAATCTTCTTTACCTTTTAGATATCTTAATATCCTTTTCACTGCTATCATGTAATTCTCTTTAGGATTTTCTCAAAATCTAGCAACTAGCCCAATTGCTAATGCAATATTAGATCTACTATGAACAACATATTGCAATTTTCCAATCAATGATATGTAAAGTGTTTGGTTCACATCATCAGATTCATCATTTTTAGATATCTTATGTCCCATAGACATTGGCGTGCTTGTTGGTCTTGAATCTTCCATTCCAAAAGTTTTTAGTATCCCCTTGATATATTTGGACTGAGTAATAAAAATACCAAACTTCATTTTACATACTTGCAAGGTAATAAAGAATTTGATTTCACCAAATGTAGACATTTCAAATTCCTTCTTCATTTTATCAACAAATAATTTGCATAATGCTTCTTTACTTCCAAATATAATGTCATCAACAAATATTTTAGATAGCAGTACTTCATTGTTCTTACTAGTCTTCAAATATAGGTTACTATTATCATTTGTCCTTTCAAAATTAATCTTCACCAAATAATTATGCAATCTTTCATCCCATGCTCTTGGGGCTTGTTTGAATCCATAAAGAGCTTTGTTTAGTTTATATACCATGTTCTTCTTATTTGGATCCACAAGTCCTTCAGACTATTCAATGTACATTTCTTCCTCAAGTATACCATTCAGAAATGCAGATTTGACATCCATATGATATACCTTGAAATTCTTATAGGCTGAGTATGCAAGTAGAGTTCTAACTTATTCTAGTATTGCATTAGGAGAAGAAGTTTCTCCATGGTCAACTCCTTCTTGAGCATATCCTTTGCATACCAGTCTTGTCTTGTTCCTTGTTACTTCATCATTTTCATTCAACTTATTCCTGAAACCCCACTTTGTTCCAATAAAATTTTTGTCTTTTGGTCTTGGTACCAGGGTCCAAGTATTGTTCTTCTCAAATTGTTCAATTTATTCATTCATTTCATGAATCCAATATTCATTTTCTAGAGCATCCTTCACTGATTTAGGCTCAAATTCACATAGTAAGAATCTATCATCTTTGAGTCTTTTCCTTGTCATAACAATTGATTCAACACCTCCAATGATTTGTTCAAGTTTATGATGTCATCTTAAAAACTTGGCTAGCACAGGTGGCTTCCTTCTTTGTTCTTCAATAGGCTCATCTTGAAAGATAATCTCAGGCTCATTAACTCTTTCTTGTTCAAGTTCTGGTCCAGGCCTTGCATGCTTGACATTGTCTCACTGAAGGTCGACATTACTTGTCCATGACTCAACATCTTTAGCCTATTGCTTGACACCCATTATTTGTTGTTTGACAACCTATTGTTGTACCTTGGCATTCCCTGTCTGTTGGGAAATTGTATCTTTGTTGGCTTGATTAGTAGGAGTGATTGGAGCATGATCATCCACATAGACGAATGAGTTGTAATCTTCCAATTCTTCCTTACATGTACGATCATTTCTCTCTACAAATTCATTAACTTCACATTTGCACTTTCCACAACTTTGTTAGTGTCAGAGTTCAAACACTTATAAGCTTTACTCTTAGTAGAATATCCTGGGAATGTACCTTCATCACTCTTTGCATCAAGTTCTCCATTCCTATTATCTTTTAATATATAGCATTTTCTTCCAAAGATTTTGAAATTTTTACATTAGAAGCATATCCATACCATAGTTCAAAATGTGTAGCATTTGTACCTTTCTTGACTTGTACTTTGTTCAGGGTATAGACAATAGTACTAAAATCTTCTCTCCAATAATTATGTGATGCATTCTTCTCCATCATCAATGTTCTTGCACAATCCATTATCGATCTATTTCTCCTTTCAACTATCCCATTCTGAGGAGGGGTTCTTGGTACTGATACCTGTCTTTTAATTCTATTGTTGTTGCAGTATGTATTAAACTCATTGGAAATGAATTCACCACCTCTATTAGATCTTAGACACTTCAACACCTTCCCTATTTATTTTTCAACTTTGGCCAAATACCACTAAAATAATTGAGAAGCATCAGATTTAGCTTCGAGAAACATCATAGTCATCATCCTCGAATAGTCATCAACAAATAGAATGAAATACTTATCTCCATAATAGCTTTGAACATCAATGGGTCCACATATGTCAGGATGAACTAATTCCAGAATATCACTAGATGTGTATATTTTTCTCTTGAAACTAGTCTTGGTCATTTTTCCCAATTGACATTGTTTACACATAGCATTGCTAAGCTTCTTTAGTTTAGGAAACCCTCTTACTTTCTTCATTTTACTAATGTCTATAAAATTATCAAAATTCAAACCATACATCTTCTTCTTGTGGAAATAAACATGTCTCGTTAGATAAATCTAGATAGAACAAATTACCTCTTGTTTGATCACCACTTCCTATTAGCTTTCCATCAACATCATATGTCTTGGCCTTCCTGTGATGGAATTAAACTCTATATCCTAATTTTTTTAGCTATGAAACACTCGATAGATTATAGTTAAGTCCTTCAACCTAGAAAACATTGTCACACTTGATCTTTTCAGTCAATTGAATAATGCCTTTACCTTTCACAATACAAGGAATATCATTACCAAACATAACACATCCACCTTTGTATTGCCCAATATCCTCAATTTTTTTTTTATCTCTATCCATGTGGTTGGAGAAACCATTATCAATTATCCATCTATCACTCTTGTACAATAAGAGATTAATATTGTTTTCTCATCTTCATCAAAATCTTCTTTCATAGCAATATAGACAACTTCATCATCATCACTTTTAGATTTAGTGTCACTTTCTTCTTTAGAAATATAACAAGATTTCTTACCTTTGTCATCCTTGTTCTTCTTGTAATCTCAGTCATCTCTTCTTCCTTTGTACTTGCTTTCATTTCTTTCATCCTTGTCTTCCCTGTTAGGATATCTAATGACAATATGAACAACCTTGTTGCATGAGAAATAAATGATAGGTAATTTACCTTTGTATTGACCTCTACCTCTTCCAAATATTTTTTGCAAAAAGTGCTTCAAGTTCATCAAGATCATCATTAGAACTGTCACTATCACTATTCACATGTTTTCCTTTTCTCTTGCTAAGAACCAATTGTGACTTGAAAGTAGATTTAGTAGTAGCAGGTGTGTAGTTATCAAAATTAGACATCTCAAAAGTAGTAAATCTATCTATTACACCATCTAAGGTCAAAGTATTACCTAGAGTGTATCTCAACTCTTGTATTGAAAAAACTCTAATGGTATATATAGGGAATAGATTCCTCAAAACCTTGCTTATCATTGTTTCATCCTTGATTTCTTCATTTGCACCTTGAATAGCATTGACAACTTCTTTGACTCTTGTGAAATATTGTACTATATTCTCACCTTCCATCATTCTCATTTCATCAAATTTACCTCTTAGGCTCTTTGATTTGGCTCTCAAAATATTGTCATCTTCTCCAAATGTTGTCTTCAATTTGTTCCACATCTTGTTTTTACTATCAAATTCTCTTATATCATCAAACTTGACATAGCTTAAGGCTGAGGCAATCTCCAATATAGCTTGATTGTGTTCTTGCTTTTTCTTTAGTTGTGCAATTGTCAGAGGAGTAGTCATTATTTTTCACATACTCATTATCCACAAAGTTTATAGAAGCATCACTGATACTAGATACATGTAGCCTCATCAAAGTTTTCCATGTAGGAATGTTCTCCTTGTTCAAATTTGGTACCTCCCTTTTGTGAGTTACAATCTTTAGCTTTAAGTACCTTCAAACTTCTCTTTGTAAGCACTGATGCTCTGATACCAATTGTTATAAATGTTTATAATAACTGGGGGGGGGGGGGGGTGAATTAGTTACTCAAGGTCCATAAGTACCATTTGAAAAATCAAACATAAACATACACTGTCCTACTTATCCTGTTGTAGTTTGGTCACTACTAAATACTGATAAACAAAATTACTATTAGTTCACTATCTTATCATAATATACTTTATTGTATGTAAACATGTAAATGAAAAACATCATAAAACATTAAACAAAAATTTGATACTAGGATTTTACGTGGAAACCCAATTTGGAAAAAACCACTAGCAACATGTCACGACTATTTGACTCTTTCAAAGTGAGCTCTGTTAGGAGCTAACCTATTAAAGTTTACAATGCACACTATTAAATGTGACCTAGTTAGAGGATTTAATCACACTATTAGGAGTGACCTTGGTAGAGGAATTTGATCATTCAATTTAGAATGTCACCTTGCTAAAGGATTTCTATAGACTGTTAAGTCCTTCAATAGCTGTTAGGTCAACCTTTGATTAAAAGTATTTCAATAGAAATTGTTTACAATGATTAGAAATAAAATTAGAGGTTTTGATCTATATGATTTACAAATCACTTTTACAAGTTCAGATCCCTCTTCAGCTCATGTGTTGATTTGATGATAAGTCCCCCTTGTCAACTTTGTCTCTTAACTCACTTGGAAACCCTTCAAGAAGTCATCACTATTCATATCAAACTTAATCCTTCTACTTAGATTTACTTATCAACTTCAACAATATTTGCGCAAGCATTCCTTTGGCTTTGCTTTCACACTTGTTCATTCACTCACACACACTTTGTCATTCACCTTGTACCTCTGTTCCACCTTTCTTTGTAGGTGTGTCTCTCTAAAGTTTGGCTCTATACCTCCTTAAATAGGTAATGCTAGCTTATCTATTTTTCATGGTCATTGTAAATCTTAGGGTTTATGATTTCATTCATCGAGTTCATTGTATCTATCCATTTTCTTCTTCTTTCAAAAACTTCTCTTCCATCGAATTTGATCTTAGATATAATACCTAATCCTCAACTTGAATTAAATGATCCAACTCATCAATCTTATTGTCAACATGGTTTCCATATCCCAAGAAATCAATTGAGTCAGCTAGAAATCATGATTTTTCAAACACATTCAAAATACTATTACTCAATAATCACTAAGCTCTAACACTCGATCATCACTTAATCACTTGGTCACTATATAACTCTTGACTCGGTATCAAATATCTTGCTTGGTCAATGCTGATGCTCAGTCAACATTAAATTTTCTTGGCACTTACTGTGGCTTGGTTGACACTAGCAACACTCGACATTCCTTGATCTTGCTCTTTATTACTCAGTTAAGCTTTACATAAATGATATAAATAATCACTTTGTCTTATCACAGTCTAACTAATCAAATTTCCATTGTAACATTCTTTTCATAACTCAACCTTTCCTCTAGGTGCTATTGTTATGAGTAGCTTCTCAAATCCTCTTCATCAATCAAAATAGATATGACATTTAGATCAGATAGCAACATGTCTCATCAGTAGATTTGACATCAATGACAAAACAAAAATTATTCCAATTGTAAGTTTCCAACAAATATTTGTCTATGGAATTCTCAAAATTCTCTCCTAATTGAGTTATGTATTCACTTATTTGCCTTGCTATTGGTTTACCTTGTTCCCAAACAACATTATCAATACTGGGGAAAATACTTCTGAACATAAAAGAAAATACACATAACAAGTGATCTAGACTTACACATAGATCATATTCATGATCTTTCATGACAATCTTCCATGCCTGGTCGACTATCATACATGGTACACTACTCAATCTACTCAATTGATATAATTTAAGATAAATTACTCTCACTACAAATTCAATCAATTGATTAGAGATGTTCAAGACAAACAACCCTCATCCATTCCACTTAGCCTCTATGTTTGCCTAAATTTTCTCATGACTTAGACATCACATAGTCTTGTTCTTATCTAGAGTGAGATAACTTGTAACCTTGTGAATCATTTTCTTGGTTATCTCAACTAGTCCATGATGTAGCCATAACTTCATATCATGGATCCTACTCACTACAAACTTGATCCATTCAATCTTAAAATTCCTTGGAAACTCTAGGGCATGAGTTAACCCTTTCCTTTCAACAATTTTGAATTCATCCCTAATAACTCCTTCATCACACAATTTTTCATAAGCCTCTCGAATCTCATAGTCAACAACTTCTCCAATCTTACAAATGTAGTTGTAGACACCTAAATTTGATTACATTAGTAAGTAACTTTATTTAGTCTTCTTCTAAGACATTATTGATTAAGTATTTAATATTTAATTAATTTATTGTCATCCCCTAGTTAATTAATTAATTTAATTAACTATAGCCCTATTGATAAAATCAAAAGACAACCAAAAGTCTAATTATCAATTAAAATCCCTATTCTCCTATTAAATTAAATAAATACATAAATCTATTTAATTTAATGCTAAAAATCACCTTTGATTTAATAAATCATTTTAAATCAACCCCCAACCCCTAACTATCCCTAAATCTCTATCATTAGCTAAATCCAACCCACTCATTCGTGGTAACCTCGCTTAGCCAACTAATTAACCCACCTCATTAATGCTAGCTTGTTTGTATCCCTCTAACATGCCACTTGCATCCTAACCCTCTCCTAAGCTAAGCCTAATCCCTTCCTAAACATGTGCACAACTTTAAACAAGACTTAAGATTTTCTAACCTAAAGCAAGTCAAATTTCCACTCCATCCTCCTTACATTCCTATCCAAAGGCATCAATAGAACATTAAAATCTCTTACATCCCTCTTCCACAGTCCTCCCTCATAACTCTCTTTGATTACCCATTTTGACCCTCCTCTCTCATCCAATCCCCTTGTGACAATTGTCACAAGGCTATGGATTTGAGAAAGCACAATCCATGTGCCTCCCTTTCCTTCAATCTTAGCCTTCCATCACACTTCATTCATCCTAACATCTTGGCCATCCATCTTAGTACTCCTTGGCCTATAAATTGGACCATTGCCCTCTCACAAATCATCCACTTCCCATGCAAACTTATAATTCTATTTTGAGAGCTCATAGACTATCGAAATACCATCTATAATGTCAAAATCCACCCATGATCCCATTGTTAAACCCTTGACTCACCCTCATACTTGAGCACATTTGAGCAAACATCCAACCATCATTATGGACATATCTAGGCATCAAGGTTGCACTTGGGGAGCTCATCATACTTGGTTTGCATTCTCCATGTCTCTTTTGTCCTTTCATACGTTGTTATATTTTTGGTTTGTGGATGTTAGATTTATGTTAATGTTCTTTGCACACTAAAATCTTATAGCATACATTTTGGCACGCCTGGTGCAACCCCACATTCGGGTCATTCTCAATCATTTGCACTTACATTCTGTAATCCAAAAATTGACATATTGTGCTTATTACTTTGTGCATTATATTTTTAAATTTGTTTGTAGGTTTACAAGTGCTAATATAGAAAAAACATTCCCAACCACCTCATATTTTTTCACACAACAAAACCTCAAAACATTCTTCTTTCGCAAACCCATAGCTGTGAGTTTAAAGAAAACCATTTGCGAGAGTGCAAACCCACAAAGGTGGGATCACTTTCATAACTTAATCTATTTGTCACGTGACCATCTAACTCCTCTTATTTCATTCTCTCCTTCCATCTCTTTGTGGGATCGCTTGTACATGCTCGCGAGTTAACTTGCAATACTTGTAGGATCACTCTACACTAAAAACCTAGCCACATAAACTTAGTTTGAATTTTGTCCTCAAATATCACATCCCCATCTTAAGATCGAATTTTAATAATTATTAGATAACACAATGTTATTAAATAAATGATAAAGTTATATTAAGACTAATACTAAAATATAAAAAAAGAAAATAATTATAATTTAATCTATATTATTATTAAAATAATATTTAGTATTATATTTTAAATAATTAAAAATAATAATAACATTTCAATGAGTAAAGAAATAAATAAAATTAAATACAAGAGACAATATTGTAGAAAGTATATTAAATTTCTAAATAGAATTTCATAATAAATAATAATAAACACAAGTAAGTAAATAAATAATATAACATAGAATGATATAAATTAATTAAATCTAATGAACAGTCAAGAGAGATTTAACAAATAGACATGACTCCTTAAAATTAAGATATAAAAAGGAGAGTTTATTTTAGAAAGGGGAAAAGGGAAGAGGAGAAGAGAAGAGTTTAAAAAGGAAAAATGGAAGAGGAAAGTAATATTATGAAGAAAATAAAGAAGTGACTTTTTGAAAAGGTATGAATGATATTGAAAGGATGTGAACCTTTGAAAGGGTCATAATTATAAATGGTTGTGACTCTTCAAAAAATTGTGATTATAAAGTATTGGTATTTTTTTAAAGGATTTTAGTTATGAAGTGTTGTGACTTTTTGAGAGGATTATAACTATGAAGTGTTGTGACTTTTCAAAAGATTTGTATAATGAAAGGTTGTGACTCTTGAAAAAGAAAAATGGTAATAAGGTAAACATTTATTATTTTAAATGTTGTTTAATATTAATGATGATAATAATGAGGTAACATAATTATATAAAAATACCAAGGTTATAAGAATGAACATTTTCTTTCATTTGACATAATTAAATAAAATAATAAACATTTAATCGGTGTTATTGAATAAGAGATGTTAATGACTTGAAAACAATCTCAAGAAGTATATTAATTAGTAAGAACTAGGTGGATAAGAGGGTGCAACTAAGTCCTAAGGCAAGAGGGGAAATATACTGACTCTTGGGCTTAGGTTTATCAAGCTATGGGACCCTAGCACAATGTTGGAGGAATAAGGTATGGTATAGCATCTAGGAATGGCGAGGGATGGAAATCACTCATTTGAAAAGTGGGGGACCAAGGTCCTATCAAGCCTTTAATGTGGTCTCCTTGTCCAATCCCCAGGTGACCTAGCCTATACGTACAATGTAATAGATTGGGTAGGAATATATGTTGGAAATCTAATTGAAAAGGTTTACTGTCAAAGAGGGAAATTGTTGATAAAGAATATTTTCATTCATTGTTTTGTCATTGATGTCAAACCTGCTATTTGTAGGAATGACAATTGCTTATAAGATCCAAGTACTATCACTTAGTTAATTGATGAAGAGGATTTGATCAACAAGATATAAAAAAAGCATCGAAGGGAAAGGTTGAGTTATAATTTTCTAACAAAGTGCAAGGATCAATTAAGACTATAGTTAAATGATGTATTGGTAACATACTTGAAGATATAGAGGTTGGTCACACTTAAAAACATTAGAAGTATAAGTTAGAACAAGGTTGACTGTAAAGCTTAAACTAATTTCATTAGTGGGTGCCACACAAGCTAGTTTAAGCTGAGCAAATTTTCAGTAGGAGTCGAGCAGATAGAAAATCTAGTGTGTGCCGAGTGAACTTTAGGTGTTGAGTGAAGTTCAAGTATTGAGCAAAGTATTAGGTGCCAAGCATCAACAAATCTTAGTAGGTGCAGAGTGAACTTCAAGTGTCGAGCATCAGTAAAATGTAGTTGGTGCCGAGTAACACAGTATGTGCTAAGCACCAAAATTTTAATAGTGCTAAGGTGCTGCATTATTGGAAATGACAAAGATTCGTCGAATCTGAACTGATAAAGTTGTTACTTTGAATTTTGTGAACCAATTGGAAGATAAGGATGATGAGCTCATAGCACAAAATTTTATGTAAACCATTTTTGAGTGAATTCAAGAGGATTCTTCATGATGTTTCTAGAAGAAACAAAATATGAGTTAGATTCAATGAATCCTACCGAATCCATACAAATTGAAATTAAAGGAGGGAAGAATCGAGTGGAAAAAATAATTTCAAACTTCTATTTAAGGAGTCACAGACAAAGAAGCAAGAGCCACTGGTGTGCCAAATTGTGAAGTGGTTAGAAGGGTGTTAAGAAGAAGACATCTAGGAGAAGAAAGAATAGAGTATAGAGACTTTTCTTTGATAAGTGGCCATATAGGAGATTGCACTGGTACATTGAGCATGGAGACTCAAAAAGACAAAGCTTGAAAGGAGGACAAGCTTTCAGAGCTGAAGAGATTGAAAGCCAGGCAATGTTGTGAGTTGAACAGAGATCTAAAATCTGCAAGTTAAGTTGTGAGTTGTATCAGGTCAAAATTCCTTATTGTTACTCTCTAACAATTGTATCAGTTAGGGTAAAATCCTATGGACTTAGTTTGGTTTAATAGCCATTTATAAATCCTTTAACAAGGTGACATTCCAATTGAATGTTCTAAAGTCCTGTAACTAGGCCCACTTCTAATAGGGTGGTTCAATCCTTTAATTATGTCACATTTAACAGTGTGTTGTAGCCCTTGATAGGGCAGGCCTTTCACAGGGCATCACTTCAGAAGAGTGAGAATTGAGTAGCATGTTACTGGTCATTTTTCTCAAATTGGATTTCCACGTAAATCACTGTGTTATGTGTTGATCTTTGTATGTGTGATGCTTGCATGTTGATTTATAGTAACTTGCTGAATAGGAAAGTTATGATTTGGATGAATGAATAAGTTTGATGGGCACACTTTACTTGATAATTTTTTTTGAATAGGACATTTGGACCTTGAATAACTGATTCACCTCCCCTCTTAGTTATTCTAAAGCATTTCTAACAATATATACATATATAAAGAATCATTAATAATACAATAATAACCTTTAAATTGATTATTTGAAAAAAATAGGACAATATTATAAGCCCTTGCAAGTAGGGACATTATAGTGGTATCAGAGCATGATCTTGCCATTCTGTAGAGTTAAAGGGGATTTAGAAAAATAATTTATGTGAAATACTAATGTAGAAATTTAATGACTATTAGAATTGATTCAAACATATCCATGATAGAAACCTAAGAATTTGGACTAAAAGAAATATAAATTTCAACTCAATAGAAGAAGTTATATAATTGCTTGAGGACAAGCAATTTGAGGAAGGGTAGACTGTCATATCCCTATTTTAAAATAGAATTTTAATTATTATTAGATAATAAAATGTTATTAAATAAATAATAAAGTTATATTAAGACTAATATAAAATATAAAAAAATAATAATAATTTAATCTATATTATTATTAAAATAATATTTAGTATGATATTTTAAATAATTAAAAATAATAACAATTCAATGAGTAAAGAAATAAATAAAATTAAATACGAGAGACAATATTGTAGAAAGTATATTAAATTTCTAAATAGAATTTCATAATAAATAATAATAAACACAAGTAAGTAAGTAAATAAATAATATAACATAGAATGATATAAATTAACTAAATCTAATGAAAAGTCAAGAGATATTTAACAAATAGACATGACTCTTTAAAAGTAAGATATAAAATGGAGGAGAGTTTATTTTAGAGAGGGAAAAAGGGAAGAGGAGAAGAGAGGAGTTTTAAAAGGAAAAATGGAAGAGGAAAGTAATATCATGAAGAAAATAAGGAAGTGACTTTTTGAAAAGAGATGAATGATATTGAAAGGATGTGAAACTTTGAAATGGTCATAATTATAAATGGTTGTGACTCTTCAAAAATATTGTGATTATAAAGCATTGAGATTTTTTCAAAAGATTTTAGTTATGAAGTGTTGTGACTTTTTGAGAGGATTATAACTATGAAGTGGTGTGACTTTTCAAAGGATTTGTATAATGAAAGGTTGTGACTCTTGGAAAAAAAAATGGTAATAAGGTAAACATTTATTATTTTAAATGTTGTTTAATATTAATGATGATAATAATGAGGTAACATAATTATATAGAAATACCAAGGTAATAAGAATGAACATTTTCTTTCATTTGACATAATTAAATAAAAGAAATAAACATCTAATTGATGTTACTAATTAAGAGATGTTAATGACTTGAATAAAATTTCAAGAATTACATTGATTAGTAAGAACTAGGTGGAGAAGAGGGTAGGGTTGAGTCCTAAGGCAAGAGGAGAAATATACCGACTCTTGGACTTAGGTTTATCAAGCTATGCGACCCCACCACAATGTTCGAGGAATGAGATATGGTATAGCATCTAGGCATGGTGAGGGATGAAAAGCACTCATTTGAAAGGTGGGGGCCAAGGTCATGTCAAGCCTTTAATGTAGTCTCCTTGTCCAATCCTCAGGTGACCTAGCTTATGCATACAATGTAATAGATTGAGTAGGAATATATACATATATAAAGAATCATTAATAATACAATAACAACCTTTAAATTGATTATTTGGAGAAAAAAAAGGACAATATTATAAGCCCTTGCAAGTAGGGACATTACATCAAACCTGTAGTTAAACCAGTCATCAAGAATGCTTGCAATATTTGTGGGATCACTGTCTAGCAAGTTTTCTCTGCAAGTATCTCTTTCATGGCCCACAATTTATCTTTTTCTTCACCAGTTTTTGGCAACAATCCCACCAGTTAGATTGGATCACCAGTTGACTCTTGTGGCTTTGCTATTATTTTAAATTGTTTGTGTTGAATCTTTGTAGATGGAACAATGTGCAGGTTCTAGTTTAATTTTTTCCTTAATAGTTTGTTTAAGAAATTTACTTGTTTAAACCATAGAATCAACTCGCATCTCCATTTTGGCTTAAAAATAAACAACTCAAATTCAATCTTGAATGCCCTAAGAAAACTCACAATAATTTCAATGGAATGAATGGCTAGATAGAAAACACAATCTTGAATGCTAAGGATCAAATAATTGATGCTCTAAATCACACTTCATCTTGGGCACTAAAACATAAAAATAAATCTTGAATGCTAAAGTTAAAAAAGAATGAATGTGATAAAAATTTGGTTTTGGGTATCAAAGAACATTTCAAATCAAACACTTCAAATTAGCGCTTAAAAAGAATTCATCCAATCTCACATGCTCTAAGGGAAAATTGCTCTTATTCCCATCCTTTTCAAAGCTTTCATGTGCATAATTTCTTATGTTGACTCAATTGTCTTAAATTTGACGATCACTATCAAGTTGGAAAGAACCTTGCATGTTAAAACACAAGTGTTTTTAAGTCATAGATAGGAAAAAACTAAAACCTTCAAAATAAGAATGAACAAAGTGTCTTGCATGTCTTAAGATTGTGTCTTTTAGCACATCTTTTATTTCTTGCAAAATAGAACCATCGAATTACATGACACATGTATTTAAAGTTGTTAGCAAGATCATCCACAACAACATAGGAGTACTTCTAGCAAGTTCAACATCCTCTAGGAAGTGCATCCCCTTTGGATACAAGCTCAAACCTGTAAAATCCTCTCATTAGTATTTAAATGAGAAGAAAGGTAAACATTTTTCTCCATTAGGAAATTTCAAACGATGCATCATATCCATTATCAAAAGAGTCTTATCATTTTTTTTTCAAAATGGTTGTTAGCAAGTCTATTCACAACAACCCTAAGTCTAGCTTGTTTTACTTCACCTCTTACTAAAGCCATTATATCATCCTTTGATAAAAACCATTTCTTATCTACTTAGACCCATTTATCATCCAAAAGATTCATGTTGTCCAACCTAAGTAAAAGGTATACTTAGTATAGTCATTACCTCAACCCACAATTGAGATAAACTTAGTGGAAACCTCACGTTAGACCAATCAAAACCCAAGTTTAAAAAAGTCAAACTTCAAAAGCCAGTAGTCTATAGAGAGATAGAAGAAGAATGAAAGAAAAACACACCTAACCCAAGACTTGCTAAACTAGATCACATTGAGAAAGAAGGTATTAAGGTTTCCCTAAAAATGAGTAGGACCAAAAGATTCAAAACATAACCTTAGGACATAGAGTCAATCAAAGCCTCATCAACTACACTAGCTATACCTACTTTGATTAGGTTCCTCTTCTTCCACACACACTTTTCACTTATCATATCATATATTTGCCCTTTAGGGTTATCATATAGGTTCTTATCCTCCTTAGGCATTTTGTAGATTCATTATCCTTAGATCATGATTTAGAAATCCATACAATCCAAATAAAAAATCCTAGATCAAAGTCCCCCATGATTTCTATCATACTTGAGCATTTGGGGTCACTTTGCTGAGAGTTCTCTATCCTACATCCTAAATCCATCATACTATCATGCTTATCCCCTTAAGTAAACACTATCTAGTGTAATCTATCTTTGTCATTTGTGTCCCTCATCACCTTGAGATAAAGGTTGGGCTCCACACTTGATCATCATTTTTCTTCTGAAAGGTCATGAGTCTATCCTGTAGTTGACATCACCATCACATCTTGAGCTTACACACTGGGAAAAAATTTCCTTTTCACTTTGATGTCACATCATTCATCCTCTAGGACTCCTAGGTATCATATCATTAGAAGTAAGATCCCCCACGATCTCCCTATGTGCCTATCATATATCTTTACACCTTAGAAAATCCTTACATCATAGTTATTATATCCTTAGAAAGTCTAGCAAAACCATCCACCCACATATACTTGCATCCATTATCATACCATCTTACATCTCATCATTAGAGACATTATCATTTCATGCCACCTAACACATGTCTTGGAAAAAATAAAAGGAAGAAGAAGGACATGGATCCTAGTATTAGTAGTGGCTTGACTAGAACACAACCATACCCAATGGTGTTTATACCCATACATGACCCACTATGGAAAAATCCATATGATTTGGGTTCCTCACTTGACATATATTCCTTTATGAATAGATGAGGGCATGCAACCATTGTCAATTCTAACATAGATAGAAATAGAGAAACCATCATGGTAAACTTTTTGAGAGACAATGTTGGTGACTTTAGCTTTGGACGACCACCACCTTTAGATATATGTGATCCTACCCATCCCTTATTTGGAAGAATTCCACTACCCATTGGTCCATCTGATCCTAATGACCCCTTTTTCATACCAAAAAGAGGATAGCAACTAGTACAAGACTCATGGATTCAAATATACCATCAACCCAACTTGGTACTCCCATCCCACAAAGTAATCAACCCACCATAGTAGAATCATTAGTCCAAAAAATATCCCAACATGCCACTACTACACCATCTGCATCTATAAACACCTCCACCATCACTACTCCCATTTTGCAATCTACTTCTTTCACTCTTAGTTGTATTGTGCCTTCTCTCCCTCAATTTGTCACTTCTACCTTATATGTATCTACTAGCACTACAAAGAATCCCTCCTAGCAAGATATCCAATCAACACTTTAGTACACCACAAGGATGCCTTCATCAGGGTGCACCAATACACATTTCATCCCATCCAATATCAGTATCAACCCATTTGCTTCTAGTCAAAACACTGCCACCACATTTAGATTAGGTTCTTGGAATTTTCCACAGTCACAAGGACTGACTACAAATGTTTTCACCAACAATCCATTTATGCCCAATTTTAAACCACCATCAATATCCTAAGTCAACCCTACACCTACCATCACAAATTATTTTTCCATGCTACCCCTAGGAAGTAACCAAATAATTTCATGATATTAAGTGCTTGCAATAGGTACATTTCCTTACACCAATTATTTGGCTTCATACAAATCCTAGTTGCTACCTCAGCCAAACACACAATCCTAACATGTAACACCACTATATCTACCACCACCATCCTTCCAATAAATTCCATTGTAGCTGTCACATGTGCAAACCTCCATATAGAATTATTCGGTCGGACGACAATCCTATGTCTACCCTCCATTGCAACAACCCAACTACTATAATCACATCCAACAAGCACAATAATATGTCCAACCTCCATTCCAACAACCCATAAACCCCATCCAAGTAGTAGCACAATCCACATTCCATCCACCTATTTACACAAACAAAAGCCACCCATATTCACCTACGACATTTGATACATACCCTTCGTCAGGGCCATTAGGATTGGGGGCACAAGCAATAACACTTGTTAACCCTGAGTGGGAAGAGATGAAAGGTTCCCTAAAAGAACTCAAGGATGGAACATAATCCAAGACCTTCAAGTTTGAAAATGATTGTCCATGTCCATTTGACAAGACTATAACAATGACTCCCTTTCCTAAACACTTTAAAATCTCTAAATTTGATAAATTCAGGGGGAAGGGATATCCAATTACACATGTCAAAGAGTTCTACATGCATTACCAAAAAGTGGGCTACAATGACATATTCCTCATGTGTATTTTTCCTAAAATTCTGGGAGGCCCCACTCTTAAATGGTTCTGTCACATACCCTAAGGCACGGTTAATACCTTTACTGATCTTTAGGAAGATTTTGTGGCCCAATATGCTCACCTAGTTGAAACTAAGTTATTTTTAGTAGATCTAGTCCACACCAAACAAAAGGGGGGGAAAATCCTCACTGATTACTTACAATGATGACATATGCTTATAACTTGGATCTCATGCACTATACCCGAATGCCACCTTGTCAAGATGTTCATTGACAATGTACATCTTGGTCTTGGGCACCACTTGGTTATGAATTGCTTATAAACATACAAGGACATCAAAGAAAAGGATATTGGCCTCAAGCAAGAACTCATTAAAGATGAAGTCATCAAAATTTACAAAGAAAACACCCACGAGTGAGGATAGTACAATGACAAACAACGGTGTTGGAATAAAAATAAGAATATCATCATAGATGGGGCCATTGACACCCAACATATCCAATTGGTTGGTACAACACCTAGCACATCAAACACTCCTTACCAACGAACACAATAATAACAATAGTCATCATGCCCATGAAACACCTGCTATCAACAAAGCTACCAAGAACTTCCACCAAAACAATATCAATGCACCACTCAAACACTTGGTCACCAAAAAATGAAAAATCAAACCAATGCTATCATTATTGCAGCTTTACCAAAACCACGGGTCCAAAAAAAACCTCTAGTGTACACCCCTTTAGGAGAACCACTCGATATTATTTTTGACAAATTGGCCAAAGACAATCTTATTTGCCAGCCATAAACACAACCACTAGATCAAAGTCAACCTAAAGAAACATGGTACAAAGAAAATGAGTTTTGCAAATTTCATCATGTCAAAGGACAACCCACCCTCAAATGCATGCAAATCAAGGATTATGTACAAGAAACCATTGACCAAAAAGAGATCATAGTAGGAGCACGAGTCTCTCCCAACGCAGGATTTTTGAGCTATCAAAATGAGTTTCCACCGCACAATAGCAAAAAATATAGACAAAGCACCTATGAAAAACAATAATACCAACAACACCAACCAAACTAACAATACCCAGACCAAGCAAGGTGACAAAATCAAAAGATCACATGATTATACTTCCACATACCTAGACTATGATAACTTGATTGGCTACATATTCTGGGTGAAATCTCATGTAAATGCAATCAATGTCAAAGGCCTTGATAATAAATGTACAATCACTACATGAAAAACTTGATTCAACATCATTAGACCATTTTCACCTACCCCATCAGGACCACAGTACAAAATCTTGGAAAACCTTGGGAACATGCCAGCCCAAATCTCTATCCTAGATCTCTTGTGCACTAGTCCACTTTACAAAGAAATCATTGATAGTGCACTTCACAAGTCTTGTGTACCTATTGATATCAATGCTACAAAATTTTTAAACTCAGTAGGCCATCTCACCACATTGTGCACATTATCCTTCAAAACTTATGACATCCCAGCCATTGAGCTAGATCACATCCTTCCACTCTGAATAGCCATCATGTTTTTTAACTTTTCTATCAAATGGGTCATGATAAAGAATGGATTGACCTTAAACCTATGTACATTGAAGTTCATCAAACAAGCAGGATACATTGAGGTAGAAATCATAAATGAAGTCATCGCTATTAAGGCCTATGATAACTTGGAGCGAACCACCAAAGGAACCATCTTGCCACCTATCAGAGTTGGCCCCACTACTTAAGAAATAGTTTTTCATATAGTTGATCACAACCTACCCTTCAATATCCTCCTCATCTAATGATGGATTCATGCTATGAAGGTCGTCCCCTCCACCTATCACTAGTGCATCACATTTTTACATCATGGCATTAAGATAACCATCCACACTAATATTGAACTCTTTGCATATTGCAATGTAGTAGAAGCATCCTATGATAACCATTGCCCTAGAATTGAGATTAGCACAACCATGGCTATATCCTCTAGTACTTGCCATGATCTTGACACTATCTTAGCCTCGACACTCTCCATAGTTAAGATCAACTACCAAGGCTATGTTGAATATAGTCTCTTATATGCCTTTGTTGTTGGAGCTCTACTTCTTGACCCACATACTCAGGGGTGTACAACCTATCAGGGGCCAAAGCGAGACACAACTCCTCAGCTCAAACAACTTGGGCCCACCACATTTGTTGCCAATGAGATCCTCAATGGTGAAGAAACAACCCCTAATATTAGTCCATGGTTATACAAAGACCCACCTCCAAAAGGTAAAGAGCTCTTTGGCTACTTCAAACATAAATATCCACACTCACATTGCATTGCTACCAAATAATGGGATAATTAAGGATGTGGCCTAGAGCATGAAGAATCAAGTATTAGACAACTAGTAGAAGCATACAAAGAGGAGAAGAAGAAAGGTCTAGGCTATGGACTCCTTATAACTAGGGCACTACTAAAGATGTTCATGCATTTTTAAGCATCTAGAGAAATCTTGTAAAAGTTGAAGACATCCCCAAGGAAGTTGAAAAAAAATCCTACGATGATATTTTCCTTAAAGAACTCATCTTAGTAGCCTCTATGCTCTGTGAACTATTCATCAACCTCATAGACCTTCCCTGCACTCATCTTTAACTCATTGATTGGGCCAACCAAGTGTTATCCATGTTGACAAGTTTTCTACATAGAATGCATTGCTTAGATTCATCAAAGCCAAAGTACTACACAAAAATCCACCACCACCATTAGCTTATGTCTACAAATTGGACCCAAAGGGCTACTTTAGGGAAGATGAGATCTCTAGTAAAAAAAAAGATCACAATAAAGAAAATAAAAAAGAAAAAGAAAACCAAAGGTATCCCTTGGTGAAAAATCTTCCAGAGCACCATCGAATCATTTGAAAAATGAAATGAAAAAAAAGGATATATCTAATGGTGAAAACCTCTCTAAGGTGCATAAGGATGGAGACTTCATCCTTCCCCCACAAGATCATTGACCTACAATATCATCAATCTTGACTAAGGACACCAAACTAGTCAACATCAGTCTAATAGAGACACCAAGGATTACATAGATTGTAACATCCTTACCATCAGATCAAGCATACCTTCTCATTTAAGTGCTTCACAAAAATGTTGGTCAATTTGCATGGTCTTATCAAGAAATGCTAGGACTAGATCCTAAACTAGATCCAAAGGTCAAACTAGTCAAGTAGAAACTCTGAAAGATGCATCACAAGGTTTCATTACAGGTTAAAGCAAAATTGGAAAAGATGCTAGATGCAAAGATCATCTCCCAATTGATTATTCAGACTGGATCTCTAATATGGTACCTGTCACCAAGACCTCTGGTGATATTAGAATCTTCACGCATTTCAGAGACGTGAATAAGGCATGTCCCAAGGATGAATTCCCTTTACTAAATATCAACATGATTATAGATCTCCTAGTAGGACATGAGCTACTATCCCTCATGGACAAATTCTTTGGGTATAATGAGATGCATATGGTAGAAGAGGATCAACATAAAGCAACATTCACCACCCCTTAGGGGGCCTTTTGCTATGACATGATGCCATTTGGGTTAAAGAACACTAGAGAAACCTACTAGTAGGATAAGATAGTCATATTCAATGAACTCATCCATAAAACCTTGAAGATTATGTAGATGGCATCTTGGTCAGATCTATTAATGTCATGGATCACCTATCTCACCTTGAAGAAGTGTTTGATTGGTTAGCAAAGTAATACCTCGTGCTTAACCCCTAAGAAATGTATTTTTGGCATCACATCTAGAAAGCTCCTATGTTTTATTTTATCAAGGTAGGGCATTGAGATTGACCCCTAAAAGGTCAAAGCCATCATAGATATGCCTCCTCCCAAAATATTGTGACAACTTCACTCTCTCCAAGGAAAGTTACAATTAGTTCGATGGTTCATCTCCCAGCTAGCAAATAAATGCCTACCATTCACACATTTTCTCAAGAAGGATCAAAGTTTCAAATGGGATCCTATATGTCAAGATAGCTTCGAGTAGATCAATAAATCCTTGGCCAACTTTCCTATCTTAGATTTTCCACCTACTAGGAGGCCATTGATACTTTACATAACTACTACCCCAAAAACATTAGGCACACTTCTAGCACAACTTGATGACAAAGGGAAAGAAAGAATCATCTACTACATCAAACACACTCTAGTTGATTATGAGCTTAATTAAATGCCTATGGAAAAATATTATTTAGCTATGGTGTTTTCCACTCAAAAGCTCCATCATTACATGCTGAGTCACACTATGTAACTCATCTCCAAGATTGGTCCTTTGAAATACATGTTATCATGCACGACACTCACATGATGCCTAGAAAAATGAGTCATGTTTCTTAGTGAATTTGACATCCAATATGTCAATAGAAAGACAATCAAAGGAAAAGCTATCACAGATCACTTGGCTGATGCACCCTCTAGTTATGGAGTTTCTAGATGAACATCTCTACATGATAGAAGAACAATCATCATGAAAGTTATACTTTGATGGATCTTATACCTCCCATGGATCTAGAGTAGGAATATCGTTGGGCACCCCTCAAGGTGACTACATTCCTAAATCTTTCAAAGTATGGCTCTAGTGCACAAACAACATATCAAAGTATGAAGCTCTTATTGCAGGGCTCAAGATAACAGTTGAATAGAACATCAAAAACCACAAGTCTTTGGAGACTCATAACTGATTATCAAGAAAGTCCTTGATGAATACCAAACAAAGGATGACAAACTCCAACCTTATAAAGAATTAGTTGATCAGTTAAAGCAATATTTCACTTAGATCCAATTCATATAGGTGCCATGATTGGAAAATAAGGCTACAGATGCCATGGCCACTATTAGTTCGCTCTTAGAAATTCCTCAGGAAGCTACATAGTATGAGTTCTTAGTTGAGTAGCTACATGAACCTGCATATGAGAATGATGAATCAACATGGGTATACATCTTGGTTGGTCCCCAATCCCCATGGTATTCATGCTTATCTTTAAAATGGTATCATATATCCTCATCTCACATAAGCCCAACGCCAAAATCTCATTCACAAAGCATCATTCTACACTATTATAGCCAACACCCTATATTGTCAAGGTTATCATGATACTCTCTCTAAATGTTTATACCAAAATGAGGCTGTAATGGCTCTCAAAGAGGTACACGCTAGACTTTGTGGTGCTTATAGGAGTGATATAGTCTTAGCTAGACAACTATTGGCCTACTATTGAACATGATGCTTACAACTTTGTCAAAATGTGTCTACCTTTTTAGCAACACGCAAATTTAATATGATATCCAACTTAAGATTTTCAACCTATTGCAATGACATGGCTGTTTGCATGCTAGGGGTTTGACCTTATTGGCGTTATTGCACCCCTATCTTTAGAAGGCCACAAATGGATCATCATTGCAATATATTATTTCACCAAGTGATTGGAGACAGTCCCACTTGTCAATTCCATAGGGGTTCAAGTATCTAAATTCATCCTCTATCATATTATATACCACTTTGGTATCCCTGCTACCATTTTTATAGACCATGGAGGTAACTTTGAAAACCTCACTATGGAAGTGTTGTGCACCTCCTTCCAAATTCATCACCGTTTTTCCATCCCATACTTTCCTCAAGGTAATAGTTAGGCTGAGGCAACTAACAAAACCCTACTCAAAATCCTCAAGAAATTTGTCAATGATTATGGCCGTGATTGGCATCTACAAATCAACCCAGTCTTATGGGCTTACCACATTTCCTTCCACACATCCACTATCATAACTCCATACTCTCTAGTCTATAGTGCTGCTGAGACAATCTTTCCTATTGAGGTTGAACTCCCATCCTTGCACATATCTTTATGAGGAAAAATATCAGATGAGAACTACAGAGTCACCAGACTTACATAGCTAGATCTACTTGATGAAAAAAGGAGATAGGCCTATGACCATCTTATAGTCTATCAAAATTGCCTCAAGCAAACTTCAATAAGAAGGTTCACCCACAAAAAATTCAAGTAGGTAACATGGTCCTCAAAGAAAAAATGAAAGTCTAGGAAAATCAAGAAAATAAGGCAAAGTTTGAGCCTACATGGTTTGGTCCATATGTTGTCACAACATCTTTTAGCTCAGGAGCATATCCACGATCAACTCTAGAAGGTGAAACTTTGAATGATCCCACCAACATCATTCACCTCAAGAAGTTCTATTACTAAGCCCCTTAGTGTATCCTACTAATCCTTCAAACAGATCCAAAAAAAATTCAAAATATCCAAAAAAGAAAAATAAGTGTCCAATGGTGAAAACTTGGTAATTTAAGTACCTTAGATAGGTACCTTGGTGAAACCCTAAAAATAGGCATAATGTGTACTTGGCCTTCTCATTATCTATCAATGAACCACCCCCATCTCCCTTTGTACGTCTCCTCACATCTGGTCATCCATCTCTCCATTTTCCCAAGGTGTTCCAATGATCCCATCAACACACAGTCACTATAACTAATCCCAATCCCTAAACTTGGCAATCTATATCAATGCATTGTATTATACCATCACCATCTCTCATGTATATCATATCCATGTATCCTATTCAACTGTATCATATTCGTGTATGATATCCCCTATATCCTTACTAATGTATCATATCCTTGTATCATATCCCTTGTATCATTTCTGTGCCTCATATCCTATTTTATTATACCACTGTATTATAAATAAATGTACCATATCTCATTTCCACTATCTCCTCATCCTAAACTTTTTCTGTTATAAATAAAACCGCTAATCTATCATGCTAAATGTTCCATCATACTAAGCTTTTGTATAGTGATCTTTGTAAATATCTTGGTCAGTTTGTTGTATATCTTAGATTCAATTATTTCTTGTTTAGTCTCCTTATACATATCCCATTTTCTCTTTTACGTCCATTTGTATCTAGTCACAAACCATGGTTCTCTTCAAAAGATCCTTTTTTGAACCCTCTGATGAGATTCCTTATCATCAAAGAGTTGTCCTCAAAAGTTGTGTTCACCAAATTCATCATAGTCTCAAATACTACCAATAGGTCCTTGTAGGATGCATCCTTCCTCATGTCTGATCTTGGCCTACTAGTATCTAGTCCTACTGATCTCTTTGGAAAAAGATTGCTTTTTATGGATTTTCTATTTCTTTCAATTTCAATTTCTTTTTTTTTTAATTTCAAAAATTTGGTCCTTTCAGGAATATTTTCTAAGCAATTTGGTTGTTCCTTCCTCAAATTCACCATGATCTTTTATATTGTGGTTTATTGTGCATGGGGAAATTTGAGAGAAAGGTCTTGATCAAGTCTTTTACTTTTTCCAAACATATGATCCTCTTTGATCCCATGGTGTAGTTGGGAAACATCATTTGTTTCTGGATTACCTAGTGTTCTTTCCACCCTGATTCCTCTGGGATTCATGTGTGATGCTGGGGAAATCCTTGCATGTTTTTTTTGAGTGAACCCTATGTAATATTGGTGAATAGCCCTTGATGTTCTTAATATCCTTAGGATATCCCTAGTATTCCTATATCAAGCTAAGTGCTCAAAACTACATGGTGGTCCTTCTTTACGAAGCACCCCACCCTCAAGCTTCAAGAAAAATTTCATCTCGCCCACTACCTTTATTTCATGAAATAGATCCATCCCATTTCACCTTACCAAATCAGTCCTACTAATCCTACAAGATCCTATCTTATCATTCACATCAATCCTATGAATCCTACTAATCCTATCTTATCATATATATCCATCCAACCAATCTTACAATTCCTACCCCTAAAGAATCCAAAGTTCTTATTTTTCCTACCCCCCATTCCACCCAACCACAAGGGTTCAATTTCAAATTCTACCTCTTCCTCTATACCCAGTCTCCTCACCTATCAAAGCTCCCTGGACTCCCTAAATAAACTGCATTTAAAGTTGTGCACATCATTTCTCCTCCCCACCATTCGAGGTTACAGTCGATTAGTGGTATGCTACATGTCCATCCCACCCATCCCCCTACTCCAAAATTTGTTTCCCTCTCATTATACTTGCATTTATGTTACACCCATTCACTTCATGCATTGTCATTATCTTCTTAGTTTCATCATAGTTATCATTTGCATTATCATTCTCTTATTAGGTTCATTTCTAGTTATCAAATGCCTTATCATAGTCTTATTATATTCATTTTAGTTATCATTCACATCATCATTATATTCTTAGGTTCATTTTTAGTTATCATATGCATTATCATAGTCTTCTTAGGTTCATTTTTAGTTATCACATGCCTTATCATAGTCTTCTTAGATATATTTTAGTTATAATTTGCATCATCATCATCATCTTAGATTCATTTTAGTTAATAGTTTGCATCATCACTATCTTAGATTCATTTTAGTTATCATTTGCATCATCATTATATTCTTAGGTTCATTTTTAGTTATCATATGCATTATCATAGTCTTCTTAGATTCATTTTAGTTCTCATTTGCATCATCATTATCTTCTTAGGTTCATTTTTAGTTATCATATGCATTGTCATAGTCTTATTAGATTCATTTTAGTTCTAATTTGCATCATCATTATCTTCTTAGGTTCATTTTTAGTTATCATATGCATTCTCATTATCTTCTTAGGTTCATTTTTATCATATTCATCATCATTATCTCCTTAGGTTCCTTTTTTGTTATTATATGCATTTTCATTATCTCCTTCAAAATCATTTAATTATTCATTGCATTTTTCATTCACAAATACATTTTAGGTATCCTTTTGTATATTTCTGATCCATTTTTCATTCTTATTTTTTGCATTTTACATACATATTTATTTTTTAAACCATTACATGTTTCACATCATAAATCACTCGATACATCTCATAAATCCATGAATTGATAAAAACATAATCAACATCATTAACATCCATATATAGCTATAACATCACATCCTGCATCACAAACATTAGTAAAATCATGCATCTCATCCATCTCATATAAAACATCACATCCTACATCACACATGTTAGTAACACCATGCATATCATCTATCTCATATAATGTATCACATCATAGATCACACACATCAGTAACATCATGCATCTCATCCATCTCATAGAAAGCATCATATCTTGCCCACCTCATACATCTATTCTATGCATCTCATGGAGACATACAATGCAATAAAATTACATGGGCATAATACTCATAAGACAGATATCCCACCCCAAAGAATTCTCATCATATATACCACAACCTACATGAATAAAGAATACATCACCCACCCCTAAAAGAATATAAAAATGTCCATCATAGTCCACATCCACTACCAATACAAAATCCATATAGTAAATGTATTTGTTATCCATTTTTGCCCCCCCTCACCAAAAGTTTGAATTTCAAATGTTGCCCCATCTAATAGCTACCCACCAAATTTATGATATTTTAATGCCCAAGGTATTTTAATGTTTTGCCTCGCTAGTGTGCAACTTTCCTTGCCGTCAGATCTTGCCAGATCCATGGCAAGCGCTTCCTTGCAAGATATAGATGCAAGCATTTTAAGTATTGTGGGCAAGCCCTTTTGCACCACGTGGCATAGTGGGTCCTGTTCCCTCAGTCAACCGCAAAGATGCAAGTATGGACCCGCCCCCAGATCTTCCCCATATCAACGGTCGGTGCTATGCCGCTATGGGAAGTTGCACGATCCTTTTCCATAGCGACATAGTGAGGTTTCACCATGTATTAGGTGGGTCCTCCTTTCTTTTTTTCTTTGGCGCCGAGTTTGGATAGAGCCCCAGCACTTGCTATCTCGCTATCAAAAAACTCAAGCATCTCGCCATTAGCGACATACCGAGTCATCGTGAAATGAGTGTTTGGTGGGACCTCATGCGCCATGGAAGGGTGACAATGCTTAAGTGGGGTTTTGTTTTGCTAGCTGTGCAGATCTTCAGAATGCCATTAGTACCTAGACCCATGCCCCTTCTATAAAGCACAGGAGGGATTTTGATCGTCGAATCATGCAAAATCAACAGTCCACGCTATCTCGCTATGGAAAGTTGCAAGTTGTTTACTCATAGCGACATAACAAGTATGAGACCCACCAATCTTCAGAATACCTGATGCAGTTTCTTCACCTTTGGATTGACCTCAGATCAATGGCTTTCGCTATCTTGCTATGAGGAAGATGCATGTTGTTTAGGTATAGTGAGTTAGCAACCTGGCGACATGTGGAGTGGTGGGTCCTGTTTCTCTTGGCAAGCCGCAAAAGCAAGAACTTACTGGACAAGTTGAAAAAGGGCCAGGTTTCTTTTGGTCAACAAACTAACAGATTGGGTGTATCTTTAGGGCCTTCAGATGGTGGAAGATCGATGTTTCTCGCTATCTTGTTATGAAAAAATGCTCGATCTTTAGCTATAGCGACATAGCGAGGATTTGCCACATGTCCTCAGAGTTCTGTGGGTCCAGTTCAAAATAAATAAAGAATGTGTTAATAGTGAAGGAGAAGTACATGGGCAGTTTTCATTAGGTTGACTGGCTAGCTTGTCAAGAGGAATGCCAGATTGTTTCTGTTTCCCATGATCATAGGATTTTAATCAATCGACGATACTCGCTATCTCACTATAGAAAGATGTGCAAAAGATATGTATAATGAGGTAGTGAGTGAGGAACCCACCATTGTTCTCATTAGGTTGTATCAAATGCCATCCATAGGATCAAAGAAAAATCAATAGCCATCGCTATCTCGCTATGGAAAGGAGCTCGAAGGTTATGTATAGCGAGATAGTGATTCAACGACACGTGTCTCGGTAGGCCTGACCAAGGTATTAACAAAAGGTTTGTAGTTAGGGCCGACAGTTAATGTGACTGTAGCGTTCAGGTTTGAGAGGATGGCATGGTTAGTAATAGAAAGGATGGTCAACCATGTTAGACTTCCGCGAGGTGGCAAAATAAAAGGAGGTTATTGGTCCATGTGGCTCATTTTGGATGCAAAGTTTGATCAACTCGCTGACCTCGCTGATTTAGGTGCTCAAGAATGAAGAAGTCAAGATTTTTTATGTGATCTGATCTTTGTAATCAATCCCAACCACCAAAAGTGAATGCGAAACAAAGAAGAACACTCCACTGCCCCCCAGTTGATCCATCTGCCTAGTCAGAGCACAGTTATGGCACCGACTCTGTCTTCTCAAGGCCCTGTTTTAGTTAAAAATTAGAATTTGTGGTACCTAGAGCTATACTCGGATCAGATTTCTTCAGATCCCCATGATTGTTCCTGATAGAACCTTGATGGCGATGGTTGCAGGATGGTTTTGGAGGGAAAATCTTAGTTATGCCTGAACTAAAAAGGCAATTTTTGTGCATTTTTGTTAGGTCTATCATTCTCTATTGTTCTCTGCTGTTGCTCTACAATTTCAGTGTAAAATTCCCCTATGCCTCTGAACTACATGATTTTCTATCTTATCTCCTTCAGCCATTGGTATGAAAGTGCAAGACTCTTTGCCTTTGCCATTATTTTTGTGGAAGTCGATAATCTGCATGATTGTATCTCTTCTGGCCTGTGAATGATATACAAGTGAATCTTCTCTTTCCTTGTGTCATTCATTCTAGTTTTCTTTGATCTACATGTGGTTATTAGATTAAAACAAGTTTGAGTGTATATATCCTTAGTTTCATTCTGGTTCAATAGTGCATATATGGGCAGAGATTGGTCTGAACACTCTATTTTGGTGCATCACCTCTTTAGATTAGATTAGGTAGATTTTCTTTCATGCTCTCCTTCTCCCTTTTCCTCTCCAAGAGTAGTTAGGTGCATCCTGATAGTAAGAGGAAGGCGGCCTTCTCCAAAGACTCAACCTCACAGTTCAAGTCCCACAACTTGGAGGTTGTTTCCATGTTTCACTAGGTTGTCCTCACACATAGGCTTTGGATAAGGGTGCAAACCTAAGTGACAACAGTATTCATAAAAGTACACATGGGTCTATGCTCACAAAAATGCATGTCTATACAAAAGAATATCCCATAATCAAAATCCAACATATCACAACTCATCTGTGCTCTCATCCATTAGCTCCTCTCCATGCGACTCATATGGGTCCCTCCTTGAATCCTTTTCTATTGCTACTATTGTTGGTGGTCTCATCCTCTACCCATCCCCTCCTCCCCCTATACCAAAGCTCTCCCCCTTCTCTCTCATCCCCAATATCCCTCTCTCCCATCTCTAGCTCTACCCCAATCTATAGCTTTGCCCTATCCTCTATGACCCGCCTGTCCTTTGGGAACCCCTTGTACTCCACCCACTCTCCCCACCACCCTACATCCCGTTATGTATGTAGACTATCCCTAATTGATTCAGATGCCTATAATGCTTTATCTAATTAGCTGACATGACTACATGGTATCTACCCTAGTAAAAACCTTCTCTCTCCCATAGATCCTCCACCTCTCCCCTCAGCCATCTCAACTCCTCCAACCCTCCCCCCATCACCATATGATCCTTGAGGTTCACCACCTCCACCACCATCTTGTCCCTCTCCACCTGCAATCCATCTGATCTCCCCTGGAGCCTGTCTCTCTCAACCTCCATCTCCTCCATCCTCCCCTCCAAGCACCCCAAATCCAGCCATAGTCCCCTAGCTCAATCTTAGCTTTGTCCGACTATCCTTGAGTAACATCCCACTCCCTCCAAAACTAGTCTCTCTCACTAAGTATCCTAGAGAAGATGTCTAGTAGCCCCATGTGCCTTCTTTAGGGAGGCATATCTCTTCTCTAATCCACCATCCCCTCCTCTAGATGATGAACCTCCTCCTCCTCCTCCAACTGGCCCCTTTTCACCCTCTCCTCCCTCCTACTGTTGTGGCCTGTCCTCCCCCTCTCCCCTCTCCTCCTCCTCTCCCTCTCATCATCTCCTTTGTGGTGGTACCTCACCCTGCACCACCACCTCTACTTACTACCTCAATCCCCTCACCTCATACTTCCCCCTCCTTGCCACTCAAGCAATCTCCCCTACCACCATTGTTGCCCTTATCACTTGTATCCTCTTTATGAGCCTCGGTCACTAGAATTGGTCCCTGTACCCCTAGGTGGACCCGACATTAGTTTTCCCTCCAAATTAATCCTAATCCTATGGTGGCATATCCTGCTATGCCTAGAACAATCTCTCCCTCTATAGTGGTAGTCTAAATAGGGTCACCAACTCCCTTGTCACCTGCTAATAACACATCGGCTCTCTTGGCACATCTTGTGGCCATCCAAACTACTATAGCACCCTATTATGCCAATACTGCTCAACTACATAATCCCACCAACCAAAAACAAAGCATGGTGATATGGTATATTAAAGTTGTTGCCTCTCCTCTACCCATGACCCAAGACCTAAGTATGGTCTCTAGGTCACCACTCTGATCTTGTCGATCTACAGTCTCAAGTAATCTACCTTCTCTATATGGTGGTAGGTTAGTGGATCTCCCTAGTTGTATACCATAGGCTCCTTTGATTGCATGTCTCTCTTCCAAACTAGTCTAAACATGGTGATGTGCTCCCACACCCATACTTGTAATAGGGTCGAGAAACCCACACTCCTCCCTTGGTGGCACCCTATGCCTTGGTAAACAATCTGAAATAGATCTCGATAGAGATTTGGTACCATTAGTGAGCCCCATGCAATTGGGACTCCCTTATCCATGATCCAGATGATCATCAGGATCAAAGCCAATGTCACTCCAGTCCTTCTTCTGTCTCGGGTAATATACCCCAACACTGATCCACAAACATAGAAATAAACCTACCTGTCTAGTGCCACTTGATCCAAATGCTCATTAATGTGAACTGCTTCCTCTGGATCCTGAACTAGACCTTGGACCCCACCAATCTTTGCACTACCTTCTCTCCTATCACTCCTTTTGCCACCATCACTAGCGTGCCCTGCATTGGTAGTTTGAAAATCCTATATACATCCTCCTATCTAACAGTCATCTTGTCTGTCGATAGATAAAACATCATTGTCTCACTGTGTTAGCGTTCGACATTACTATCACAATTTATATATGGGTCCAAATATGATGAAATCTCGCTAGATACCCCATACTAATTGTGTCAATCCTCACTTAGTCGGCCAATGTGAACTGCTCTCCTACTTGTAGCATTATGATGCACTGCTCTCATAACACTAGTGTATCTAGTGACTACTACATCCACTGTAACATAAGCACATGTCAGTTCATTTTACACTAAACCCCTTCTTCCTATTTTTCTTGATACCCCTTTGCCCACCTAACTACCACTGTGGTCACATTCCCACAAGTGGGTTTGTATTCCTACAACCACTCCCTAACCCCATGTTCCCATAGCTATATATTATAATGGAAACATGTCTTGCCTTCTACCCGATTTCTCAAACCTTGCACGTATTCCCATGTTGAATCTCTTCCCTAATCCCCTTTGTATATGCAAAATGTTAGTATGCTAATAGAAACCAAATTTAAATAAAGCTTCTACAAACTAAACAAAATTCATAAATTTCAAGATAGACTAAGATGAGCTCTCAATTGAGAATATGAGCCATTAATGGGCTCTCTCAATGAGAAGCTCTCTTGTTGAGTGGCTTTGTCTAAATAGATAGGATGTATGCTCAAGCTTATGCTTCAAAAAGGGCTTCAAATGGAGTTGGAATTTGGGTGTGAGTGTATGGTTTTGATGTAAAATGGCTTCTTAAACTGGCATTATGACTTTACTTCATGGATTGTGTTGTTTTGCAAAGGGGAAGGATCCAATTTATAGGCAAGAGGCTTGAGGGATTGAGGGAATGGGGAAAAGCTCATGGAGGGCTCAGATTGCATGAGAGGAGAGCACATGGATTGTGCTTCCTTACAACCAATCAAGGAGTGACACATGTCACAAGGTGAGAGGATAGAGGAAAGGGGAAGGATGAGTCAACAACGGAGGCTCAAGGGATAAAATCTTCATAAAGACCCTCATAATGGCTTCTAAGAGCAATGAAAGGGCTTGGAAGAGTCATTTATGGCCTAGTGGGCTTCATAAAGTTTTATGGTTGGGATATTTTGAGGGAGATGAGAGGAATTTTGACTTGGGCTTGATTAGGAAGGTTTTAAGCTTGCTTAGAATTGTGCAAATGATTAGAGGATGGATTAGGATGGTTTAGGATTAGCTTAGGGATAGGCAAGTGGATGGCATTTAATGAGGGTGGGTGAAGGAAGAGATATTTGTTAACTTTGGCTTGGGTTAGTAAGTCTTAACCCATGTTTAGAGAATGTGACAAGGTTAGGAGGGGATTAGGATTAGGTTTAAAGACATCTTCTAGAAGAGTCTAGACTTTGGATGAGGATAAAGACTTTCTAGAATAGTCTAGAACTTCCTAGGATGAGGATGAAGACTTTCTAGAAGAGTCTAGAACTTCTTAGGATGAGGATAAATTAGATTTTTAAGAAATAAATAAAGTTTTATTTATTTCAAGGGTTTGGGTTGAGGAGATATTTATTAAAACTTTTTTAATAAACACGAGGATTAATATTTAATCTTAATTAAATATTTTGAGTTGGGATTAGGGGTAGGAAATGATGGGATTAGCCTTTAATCAAAATTAAAGAAGGATTAGAAGATTTTGGAAGAGGTTAGTGGTCTTAAGGAAATTGGCCAAGTTTTGGGCAAAAAATAGATTTTTTATTTATTTTGGGTTTTTTGGTCAATTTATTAATTAAATAATTAATAAATAAGGAAATAATATTTAAATAAGATTTAAACATTTTTGGGAGGGATTCCTTAATTAAATATTTTTAATTAAGATAAAGGGATTTAATGGCATAAAAATAGATAAATAAAATAAATAAATAATTAATTAATAAATGATGATGTCATCAAAATTTTTTCAAAAAATAAAAATACTTTATTTTCTAAAGGATTTAGGTGTCTACATTTTGCCCCTCTTTGATGTGATGCCACAAGTGGCATGGCATCAAAGATAAGAAAATAAGATGCCCAAGGCTAGACCAGAAGAGGAGAGAATGGACTGCGAGATGCCCCCTTAAGAAGGCGGCGGGGAGAGAAAGCGAGGCTCGACGACTTCTTGAAAAGTATAAAAATTTGAGATGAGCAAGGAGACTCAAATTGTCTTAAGAGAAGAGGTTTAGTTAGCTCAAACTCTCACTACAGGAGAATGATAAAGGGAGAATCAGAGGCACAAGAGGAAGCAGGCTTAAGATCTCAGGGATTGCAGAGGATGAAGGAGCAAAGCGCTATAAAAAGGAATCCAAGATAGGGAGATCGATGATGGGATGACAAAACTGATGCAACAGGATTTCAAAGAGTCAGATTGGCAGAAGATGGGTTTCGAAGATCCCTAGGACTAGGATTGTGGAGCTCGAAAGATGAGGCTTGGTGGATTGATTGGATTGGTGGATCCCTAAGACTAGGATTGTGGATCCCTAAAGCTAAAAGTGCAAATTGATTCAAAGAGATACTAATGCATAAGTTGGGGTAGGAGAGACAGATGTTGGATATGTATGGGGGATAATGGAGATGAAGGAAATCCATTGAAGCTTATCGAGCGGGGGATACTTCAAATAGAAGTACCACCATGTAGGTGAGCACTAGATTTTCTATAGGACTGTTGGTTAATTGCCAAGGTTACCAAGAACATCAAGGCCTTTTCACCAACTGTCTAGAGGACTGACAAATTGACTCAAAACAAACACGCAAGGATTGCCCCAGCATCACACATGAGTCCTAGAGGAAGTAGTGTGGAACCAACACTGGGTAACCCACAAGCAAAAAAAGAAACAAACAAAAGACTTAATCAAAACCGCACACTTAGAGTGCCCCATTTGCAGCATAGAATGATATGGAAGATCATGGCAACCTTGAGGAGGGAACAAAAATATTGCTTGGAAAAGATACTTCAAGACCCAAAAGGGAAGATTCCAAATCAAAAGAAAGTGAAAATCCAAAAGAGAACTGTTTGCCAACGAGATGGGTAGGACAAGGTACTAATGGACCAAGATTAGACATGAGGAAAGCTATATCCTACAAGGATCTATCGAAGAGCACCTAAGTTGATGGATTTGGATGAGTTATGCATTTGGCAAGCTAAACTGAGAAGCATAACACTTTGGTGACAAGAGATCTAGCTAAAGGATGCATTGGAATAGCTAACCAAGATTTGTGCGATGTGTGCAAGATGCTGATCAAGGATGAACTAACACGAAAGCTGGATAGATACAATGGTACTAAGCTAAAGAGGATGTACAAGCTGATAGACCAAGATATGTTACAAATGTACAAGGTTGTTCATGTTTGGGTTTTGTGAGATGGAAATGTTTGTGAAGGGTGGGATGTCTGCAATAGTTGATAGGTAGATAGGTAGATGGTTTGCGAAAAGCTTAAGTGAAAATGGGGTTCTTTGTGTGCATGTGATAGGATACCAACTAGGATACAAGCTTTGGTATATAATACAAGCTAGAATATGGTACAAGCTTTGGACAATATTTGGATATACAAGCTATGATACAAGGGATGATACAAGATTTACAAGCTGGGGTACAAGATTTACAAGCTGAGGTACAAGATTTACAAGCTGTACAGGAGGTATTTACAAGCTTCATTAGATTTTGGATATTTGGTTGGAACACCAAGGGAAAAAGTAGGTGTGTTATGGGATGGTGGGTGAATGGATGAGGGATAGGATAGTGTTAGATAATGGATTAGTCTTAGTACACAAGGTGCCTAAATTACTAGGTTTTCACCAAAGTACCTATCCAAGGTGCTTGAATTTCCAAGTTTTCACCATTGGACGCTTATTTCTCTTTCCTATTTTTCAAAAGCTGGGTATACCAAGGATCTTCAAGCATAGAACTTCTTGAGATGAATGATGTTAGTAGGATCATTCAAGAGTTCTCCTTCTGGTGTAGATAGTTGATAGGCTTCAGAGCCAAAGGATTCAGTGACAACATAAGGACCAAGCCATGTAGGTTCAAACTTGCCTTTCTTTTCTCGATCAGCTTGGACTTTCATATTTTCTTTGAGAACCATGTCGCCTGGCTGAAAGTGTCATGCGAGCACCTTCTTGTTGAAATTCCTTTTGAGACAAGTTTGATAGACTCTGAGATGATCATAGGCTTGTTGTCGCTTCTCGTCTAAGAGATCTAGCTAGGTGAGCCAAGCTACTCTGTATTCTTCATCTGATATTTGCCCCTGCAAAGATATGCGCAAGGAGGGAAGTTCAACCTCTATGGGTAGTACCGCTTCAACACCATAGACTAGGGAGTATGGAGTTGTTCTTGTGGATGTACGGAAGGAGGTTCTATAGGCCCATAGGGCTGGATTTATTGGTAAGTGCCAATCACGGCCGGAATCATTGACAACTTTCTTTAGGATTTTGAGGAGGGTTTTGTTAGTTGCCTCTGCCTAGCCGTTACCCTGTGGGAAATATGGGCTAGAAAAGTGATGATGGATGCGGAGGGAAGTGCATAATTCTTCCATATTGAGATTTTCAAAGTTACCTTCGTGGTCGGTGAAGATGGTGGATGGGATGCCAAAGCGGCAAACAATGTGGTACAAGATGAACTTGGAGACCTAAACTCCTGTAGCTGAGACTAGGGGGACTGCTTCCACCCACTTAGTGAAATAGTCTGTAGCTGTTATTATCCATTTATGTCCATTAGATGAGAGAGGTGTGATAGTTCCAACTAGATCAAGGCCCCAACAAGCGAAAGGCCAAGGTGGTGCAATAGGCTGTAGATCCTGTGCTGGAGCGTGCACGAGATTTGCGTGCTACTGACATGGGAGACACTTTCTAACAAAATCATAGTAGTCTTCTTCAATGGTAGGCCAATAGTAGCCTTTTCTAAGGATTTGTGGTGCTAGGACAATACCACTTGTGTGGGCACCGCAAAGTCTAGAATGTACTTCTTTTAACACCATCGTGGCCTCATTTTCATCTAAACATCGAGAGAGAGTATTGTGATAACCCCGACGATATAGGGTATTGGCTATGATAACATAGCAGGATGATTTTTGGATGAGGTTCTGGCATTGGGTATGTGTGAGGTGAGGAGATATGATACCATCGTTAAGGTAAGCATGAATCTCATGGTACCAAGGGGATTGGGGACCAACCAAGATACAAACATGGTTTGAATCCTCATTCGCATAGGCGGGTGTGAGGAGCTGCTCGACTAAAAGCTCATATTGTGTAACCGCTTGGGGAATTGCCAAGAGTGAGCCTATAGTAGCCATAGCATCTACTACTTTGTTCTATATTCGAGGCACTTGTGTAAACTGAAGCCTTGTAAAATGCTGGGTTAGCTGATCAACTAGCTCTTTGTAGGGTAATAGCTTTTCATCTTTGGTTTGATATTCATTTAGGGCTTGCTTGATGATGAGCTAAGAATCACCAAAGATTTATAACTCAGTAATGTTCCATTCTGCAACTATCTTTAATCCTGCTATGAGAGCTTCATATTCAGCTATATTGTTGGTGCTAGGGAATTGTAGCTTGAAGGCTTTTGGAATGTAATCTCCTTGAGGTGTGACCAACAATATTCCTGCCCTTGATCCATGAGATGTGTGCGAGCCATCAAAATAAAGTTTCCATGGGGGCTGTTCTTCAATTAGACAGACATGTTCATCTAGAAATTTTGTGATCAAAG
Source organism: Cupressus sempervirens (assembly GCA_028749045.1). Taxonomy (NCBI): domain Eukaryota; kingdom Viridiplantae; phylum Streptophyta; class Pinopsida; order Cupressales; family Cupressaceae; genus Cupressus; species Cupressus sempervirens. The sequence continues at coordinate 26,743,567 of CM053786.1, forward strand.
GATATGTATCTAATAGAGGTGCATCAGCTAGGTGATCTGCTATAGCTTGCCCTTTGATTGCCTTTCTATCCACATAATGGATGTCAAGTTCGCTAAGGAGCATAACCCATTTGGCCAAATGACCTGTAAGTGCTATTCTAGAGAGCATATACTTGAGAGGGTCGATCTTGGAGACTAGTTTAGATGGATCTTTCTCTGCCGTAGTCATCGAGCTGTGCTAGAAGTGTCCCTAGAGCAGTAGGCGTTGCTAATATGTACAAAATTAGGGGACAACCAAGAACTGGTGGAACCAAGATAGGGGGATTGGTGAGATACTGCTTGAGCTGATCGAAGCTACACTGATATAAAGGATCCCACTTGAAGTTCTCATCCTTCTTTAGTAAATATGAAAATGGTGTACACTTATTTGCAAGCTAGGAGATGAAGCACTGGACGGATTGAAGCTTTCCCTAAAGAGAGCAAAGCTGTCACAGTGTCTGGGGAGGAGGCATGTCTAAGATAGCCTTGACCTTCTTGGGGTCAATCTCTATACCTCGTCGAGAAACTATAAAGCCTAGAAGCTTGCCAGATGTGATCCCAAAGACACACTTCTTGAGATTCAACATGAGATGATATTTAGCTAACCTATCAAAGACTTTCTCCAGGTCAGCAAGATGATCCATGAAGGTATGAGATTTGACCAAGATATCATCCACATAATCCTCCAAAATGCTATGGATGAGATCATGAAAAATGGCTGCCATAGCTCTTTGACAGGTAGCCCCAGTATTCTTTAGGCCAAAATGCATCATGTTGTAGCAAAAGGTTCCCCAAGGGGTAGTGAATGCTGTCTTATGCTGATCCTCTTCTGCAATCTTGATTTGATTATACCCAGAAAATCCATCCATGAGGGACAAAATTTCATGTCCAGCTGTAAGATCTACAATCATATCTATGTTGGGCAAGGGAAAATCATCTTTTGGACAAGCTGTGTTAAGATCTCTGAAATTAGTGCAAATTCTGATGTCACCGAAAGGTTTAGTGATGGGGACCATGTTGGAGATCCACTCTGAGTAGTCGATAGGTCGGATAACCTTAGCAGCTAACATTCTTTCTAATTCAACTTTGACCAGTAAAGCCACCTTGGGGTGCATTTTTCTAAGCTTTTGTCTAACGAGCTTGATCTTTGGATCGACTGCAAGATGATGAACTACAAGCTTTGGATCAAGTCTTGGCATGTCCTGATATGACCATGCAAATTGGCCAATGTTCTCTCTTAAGAACTCAAAGAGGAGATCGACTTGGTCTTGTGATAGGGATGCAGCAATGTGAACAAGTTTGGGGATCTTTGAAGAACCGATGTTGAGTTCTCTAGTATCCTCAATTAGAATAGAAGACACCTCTAGTCGATTATCTTGAGGAGGCAATGCTAAATCCTCATGTTCTGCTTGTGACTCTAGATTTTTTTGCTAAGAGGTTCTCTTCACTGTCTTAACTAGTCTCGATTTCACCTTTGTTCCAATTTTGGGTGTATCGAAACTAGGTTGGGGATTTTCTCCAAAATATCCCTTGGGATCTAGCTTATAGATATAGGTAGAATCTGGCTTTGTTTTCTTGTGAGGAGTTTTGACTCCCATAAATCTCAGAAGCGCTTCCTTTGATGTGAACTCATCAATGTGTATGATGCTTGGTTGGTCCCAATCTATGAGTTGTGGATGGGCGAGTGGTAGGTCGATGAAATGGATGGATAGTTCTTGGAGAACAGAGTCTCCCAGGGAGATTTGGTCTGGGATATCATCGTAGGCTCTCTTTTCAACTTCCTTAGGAATGTCTTTGATTTCGACAAGGTTGCAGTGAATGTTCAAAAAAGTGTGATCGTTCTCATTTGTGCCCCCAGTTGTGGATATGCCAAAGCCAAGACATGACTTTGTTTCCCACTGGTGTGCTTCAATGGGGCACTGCATGCCTCTTTCTTGTGGTCCTAGACCACCACCTTGATAGTTCCATTTGTTAGTGATGAGCTTATGTTCTTGAGGATACTTCTAGCTGAAGTGATCAAGGCGTGATTGATTTCTTGGAGGTGCATCCTTATGTAACCAATTGTTGATATCTGGAGTGAGCTCCTCATGAAGAGGGATTTTTGAGGATACAAAGGTTGTTGGGCCAAATTGTTTGTATCAAGGATGTGGAGTCTCCTTAGCTTTGTGATATGTCGATCGTCCATGGGCGTGTGGATCAAGTGGGAGTGCCCTAACAACAAATGCATCTGACAGACTATACTCTCCATAGCCTTTGTTATTGATCTTCACAGTAGATAGGGTGGAGGCAAGGATGGTTTCTGGTTCATTACAAGTATGGGATGAACTGGCGATGGCTATGCCGATATCAATTCCAGGGCAATGGTTTGCATATGAAGCTTCAACCACATTGCAGTAAGCAAAGGGTTCTGGATCGGCATGGATGGTTACCTCAGTGCCCTGATGCAGAAATTTGACGCACTGATGGTAAGTGGATGGAACGGCTTTCATGGCATGAATCCATGGGTGATCGAGGAGGATGTTAAATGGTACGTTTAGATCAATAACATGGCAGAGTGTTTCTTGGATGATGGTCCCAACCTTGATTGGCAGCAAAATAGTTCCTTCTGTGGTTCTTTCCAAGTTGTCATAAGCTTTGATGGTGATAACCTCACTGATGATATCTACCTTAGTATACCCAGCTTGTTTTATGAATTTTAAGGTGCAAATATTCAAGGTTGATCCATTATCTATCATTACTCTTTTCACTGCAAAATTGGATGCCATGATGGCTATGCGAACTGGAAGGGTGTGATCTGGCTCGACCACGAGTATGTTGGTGGGTTTGAAAGATAAAGCACATGAGGATGAAAGGTGTCCAACAAGATTACGAAATTTAGTAGCGTTGATATCTGAAGGGACACGAGATTCTATGAGAGCATGGTCAAGGATGCTTTTGTACATAGGACTGGTGCAGAGAAGGTCTAAAATGGAGATTTGGGCTGGCATGTTCCCAAGGTGTTCCAAGATATTGTATTGGCTTTTTGATGGAGCTGATGGTGCTGGTGGAACTGGTGGGCCTGCGATGTTAAATCGCACTCTTCGAGTGGTGACTGCACACTCATTGTTTGGTCCTTGGATATTGATAACATTAACAGAAGGCTCTTTTTTAGATATACAACTGATGAGGATACCATAGTCTATGTAGGATGAAGTGTGGTCATTGTTCTTCCCATGCTGTTGGTTTGGCTGGCAGTTGTTGGTGTTGTTGTTGTTGGTTTGGATAGGTGCTTTTCTAGGAATTTGTTTGTTGTGAGGAGGAAAAGCATTTTGATAGATCTGTAAGCCTGCATTGGGAGAGGTTTGGGCACCAACGGTGATTTTTTTCCGATCAATGAGGTCTTGCACATAATCTTTCAGTTTCATGCATCTGAGGGTAGTGTGACCTTTTACCCTATGAAACTTGCAGTACTCATTGTCTTTGTACCATGCAGCTTTGGATTGGCTTAGGTCAATTTGCTAGGTAGGAGGAAATTTGATGAGGTTTTCCTTGATTAATTTTTCAAAAATGACATCCAATGGCTCACCAAGGGGTGTATAGTTTCTAGGTGCAGGTTAGAATCTGGGCTTTTGCCCTGCAGCTACATTGATGGCATTAGCTTGATTGCTAGATCCTTGGAAGTTGGGTCTTAGATTGTGGTTTTGATAGCTTTGGTTATTCTACTGTTGGTAGTTTATAGCTTGCTAATTGTTTGGTTGATATGGTGGGTTGGACTAATTTTGGGAAGGACCAATAATATTCACATGTCTAGTGTCAGTGACACCATCTATTGCAACATGCTTGTTTTTGTTCCAATACCTAGACTTTTCATTTGAATGTGTTTGATTTTGGTTGGCTTCCTTGTAAATCTTGACCACACCATCTTTAATGAGTCCTTGCTCAAGGATCATTCCTTTCTCTTTGATATCTTTGTAGGTCTGCAAACAGTTCATGGTCATGTGGTGAGCCAAGCTGGGATGGGCATTATCAATAAACATTTTTACCAAATGGCGCTCTGGCAAGGTGCAAGATATGCAGGTGGTAAGGGTTTTCCATCTTTGTAGATATTTGGGAAGGCTTTCTCCACCTTTTTTCTTAGCGTGGACAAGATCAACTACTGATAGCTCTATTTCAACAAGATGGGCATATTGGGCTACAAATGCCTCAGACAATTCAACAAAGTTTCTAATTGTGCCATATGGGATTCTATAAAACCATTCAAGAGTTGGTCCGGCCAAGATTTTGGGAAAAAGGCACAAGAGGAAGACATCATTGTATGCCACTTCTTGGCAGTGCATGTAAAATTCTTTGATATGTGTGACAGGGTCTCCTTTTCCTCTGAATTTGTCAAACTTGGGTACCTCAAAGTGTTTGGGAAATGGTGTCATGGTAATGGCTCTATCAAATGGGTAAGGACACACATTCTTAAACTTGAATTTTTTTGGATCATTTCCCTCCTGGATGTTCTTCAAAGCTATCTTCATGGCTTCCCATTTTGAACTAATGGGTGATGGCTGGGGTGCCCCCAATGTAGGAGTGCCCTGAGGTAGGTATGTGCTAGATGGGGCAATGAAATATGGATGGCTTTGGGGTATGGGCTGGTAAGGATTGTACATGGCTTGGGCAACTGAATGGTGGATGATGGGTTGCTGAGGTGGAGGTGGCACATATTGCTGCATGTGTTGTGAGGCTTGCTGTTGATATTGGATTTGAGGTTGGGATTGAGGAACATAAGCTGGCTGTGGGATAAATGGATTTCTTTGTGGAGGTAAGGTATAAGATGGGTGTGAAGCTTGGGGAAAGGATCGGGGAGCTTGTGGAACTTGACTTTGGATTTGAGGAGTTTAACCAATATATGTGGGTTGTGCTCCCATTTGGGAAGGTATCTGCATGGCAAAAGAGGCCAAGTAATTAGTAGTTGGTGGTGGTGGATTTCCTCCTAGAAGTGGCATAGAAATATAGTTAGTAATAGGAGGTAATGGATTAGTTGGTGGTGGAGGTGGTGGGAATTGAAAGCTTGGGAATGGAACTGATGGGGTTTGATAGCTTGGTGGCTAGATTTGAAAGCTTGGTAGAGTGGTGGCAGGAGCTTGGGTCACTTGAGAGGTTGGAAAAACATTGGTAGTAGCTTTTGGGGTTTGATAGGTTTGTGGAGTGAGGGTAGTAGCTTGTGGATTTGTGGCTGATGGCACTGAGCTCCAAGGACCTAGTAAAAATGATGGAATTGTGTTATGAGCTGAGGTAAACAAGCTGGGGGTGATGAAAGTTTGATTACTTGACCCCATGGGTGGCATCCCGGTTGTATATTGCTAAGGTTGGCCAAAGATGCTAGCACTGATTTGGGAGATGGGTGGATTTGGAAGGTTGGGTTGGAGAGTAGTAGCAACAATAGTGAAGGGAGTGAATGATGAGGTGTTTTGGGCAAAGGGGGTTTGGGATGGAGTGATATGGACCAATGGTGGAGTGGTGGTGGCTGGATTGGCTTGTGGAAGGGAGATTTCAACTTGAGTGGAGGTTGGTATGTTTGGGTCTGTTGGATCATATGGGGTGGGTTGAGGCTCTTCTTTAGGCACATATTGAGGATAATTCAAATCATAAGAGCCTATGGGTGGTGGGAGTTGTCCAAACAACAGGTGAGATGGATTTGATAAGGGAGGAGGTCTTCCAAAGTCGAAGGCTCCTATGTTGTCCCTTCAAAAGTTAGCCATGATTGTTTCTTTGTTCTTGTCTATAATGGCATTCACCAATACTGCATTTCTTGGTTGATTCATGAAAGCTTCAATGTCAGTAGGTGATGGTATAGTGTTCTCTGGGCTGAAGGATGGTTGAGTGCTCAAGGGGAGCGATGCTGTTTGATCCAAATGATAGGGCTCCATTTTTTCCTTCTTCTTCTTGGCTAAGTGAGTGACGGGTGGCATGAAAATGTTCTTAGGGATGAGATGCAACAATGTTGATGGATGCAAAAGGTGAAGGCTTCTTTATGTAAATGATTTCCTAGGTTGAGGCAAAGCTATATGACAAAACCTAAGGAGGATTGGGTTGGGGATTCTAACTTCAAAGATATGTTGCCAAATCATGAAAGGTCTGCTTGCCTATGTGCAAGCTTGGTGGTGATTGTGTCAACTTAAGGATAGACTGATGATCCTTTAGGAAGAACACAAGATTGACCACTTGTGGATCCCAACCTTTAGCTCAAGATGATGAGGGATAACAAGTGACAAAGCTAGATTACCCTAGAAAAAGCTCTGTCAAAGGGATAACCTTGGTGAGATTGGCGGATTGGCAAGATGGTAGGAATGGAAAACTTTTGGCAAGGTGACAACAATTTTGAAGGCTTGGATGTGAAGTTTTTGAATTGCTGGCTAGATGGTTTGGTTCTAAATAAGATGGATGAGCTAAAATGCTTAAGGGGAGGACTAAAGATGGATGGCTTTCCTACAAACATGACTCTAAAGTGAAGCTTATGAAAGAAGATGTGGAGAAACAAGGGGGTCTAATCATAGAAATCATGCCTAGTTGGTAATGCATAAGTAGGGTTAACTCTTGATGTTGGTTAAGTTGGATAGTGTGATCTAACCAGGCATCTTGAAGGGCTTCGTCAGCAGCTTTGTCCTCTACTTTGTGGAGTTTGGCAACTTGAGGGCTTGGTGTTATTTCCTTTCTCTTGGCTAAAAGTTCTTGGTATGCCTGAGATGGCTTGAGTTTGGCTTTGTGAAACTTCTGTTTGGTTTTGGGTTGTTTACACATAAATTCTTGAATCTGCTTGGCTTTGAGAGATATTAGTTGTTTTGCTTCAACTTGTTCAACTTCTGGAACAGGCAGTGACTACGCTAAGTATGTCCTAAGCTAGGATTGACCAAGTTTGGCAAATATTCATTCAAAAAATAAAAAATCAAGCAATAGATAGGAACAACCAAATAGAAGTTTTTGATTCTCAGAATGTGATAATTGCGCCAAGGAGTGTGTATGTTTTACAAATGTTTCGATCAGTCACTTCAAACACATTAACACCCTAGATGGTTGTCTACAAGGTTGACAATTGGTTTAGCTAGGGAGTCCTCGATATACCCAAGGTACGAGAGGCCTGAGTCCGTAGATGAAACCAAAAAGATGTCACACAGCCAAGAGGAGTGGTAACCCACTTCTCCTCTTTCACTTCTCAAGGGTATAATGTTCCTTGAGGCTTAGCCTGAGTGACCAAATCTTGATTTTAAGAGAGGTTTCTTTGGATTCACCTCCCAATTTTTATACTCTGTCGGAATGCTAGAGTTGAGGTCATCCAAGGGGTGATGAAATCCCCAAGCAGGCCTCCTAAAAAGGGAAACAAGGTTTTGGATCCTAATCTTATGCACCCAAGATAGCCTCAAAAGACAACAAGGGGAGAGAAGACTTGGATGACCTTGGGCTAAAAAACAAGTTTGTTCTTTTTCCAACTGACGCTTAAGTTTGCTGATCTAGACTTTGAAAACACACATGTTTAGGATGCAATGGTTATTCCAACTTTGAAACGTTTGACAAAAGTAAAATCGATTGAAGAATGAATACAAGAAGAAGAGTTAGGGTCAACAAAAAAGTAAACCCGCGTGCCCGAAGGCCCTCCACGTCAAGTATCGATTAATTTCTTTTAAGGCATTCAAGAGTTGGTGTGATTTTTTTTAAAGCCCAAAACAAAGATGTGTGAAATTTGATTTCAAGCGCGCACCCGGAGGCCCTCCACGTCAAGATTTGTTCAAATTTTAATGCCTAAATGAAGTGTTAGCGAGCCTAATGTGCATTCAAAAAATTTTCTAAGTTAGAAAAACTAATAAAAACACAAGTAAGTGAAGTTTGATATTTGTGGAGCACTTAACACCCTCTTAGGTGGACCCATCCCCATAGATGGCGCTAAGATTGCAACCAATGGTTAAATTGATGGGTGATTAAAGAGGGTGAGTCCAACTACAAACTCACTTAAAGCGTCTTTATTTGGTTTTTATAATTTAGGAAGTTTCTAGAATGTAGATTCTTTTTATGCCCCAAAAGATGATTATTTGATCTATGACATTCAAGATTGGAATTGTTGTTTTAATCATGCATTTATAAAAAAAACAAACTTGATTTTAATCCATGGCACTCAAGAGTGATTTTAGCAACATGCATTCAAAGACAAGTGATTAAACATTCAAGTTTTTTTCCTTTGAGCATTCAAGATTGAGATTTTGTGTGTTGTTTTAAGAACTTTGAAGTGCTTTGTTTTAACCTTAGATCATTCAAGATTGTTTTGGACTCAAAAGTGAAAATGACTCTTTGGACTCTGCCTTTCATTCAAGATTTTCTGTTCTAGTTTGCATTTTTAAGCCCAAAAATGATATTCCTAGATTGTTTTGATGCATGAAAAACCTAAGAAACATTCAAGATTTTGCAACAAGACATTTGTTTGGAACAAATAACAAAGCTTTTAGGATAATTTTGGAAACCATTTAGGAATCTTAGTTTTCATGAGATTTTTAAAAGAAATTTAAAATATTTGCAAATGAGGTTCATTTTATCCTTGATTGATGCTTTGAGTTCGATTTAGATTTTAGTGTGCACTTAGTGTTGATTTTGAACCTTTTGAAATGTAAACTTGAAGTTCTTTTTAAATTTCCAAAAATGAAGTGTTCCTAACTTTGCATGAATGCATCTAAAACCTTGATGTTGCAAGGATGCAAATGATTGGATTGGTTTAGTTTCACTTGTTAAAAGAATTTTTTTTTTTTGCAAATTTTTAGTTTTTAATGGATTTAAGTATGATTTGGGGGTTCATTTTAAGCACTAAAAAGAAGTGTGTATGATTTTTCTTCCTTAAAAAAAAATGGCCAAGATCTACCACAAGAAGAAGAAGAAGTAGATGGAATAAGAAGAATATAGACAAGAAGAGGAAGAAGAATTCCAAGTGCTTTGTCCACCTATAAGCTTGAAAAATCTGCAAACACTATGAGATAGACTATGAGTTCCTTTGTCTTTTTCATGCTTATGTGGACTTACAAAACCAATTTATACAATGCTTATGAGTCCCACCGGGCATGCCAAAGTGTATATGAGCAATGTTAGTATGCTAATAGAAACCAAATTTAAATAAAGCTTCTACAAACTAAACAAACTTCATAAACTTCAAGATAGACTAAGATGAGCTCTCAATTGAGAATATGAGCCATTAATGGGCTCTCTCAATGAGAAGCTCTCTTGTTGAGTGGCTTTGTCTAAATAGATAGGATGTATGCTCAAGCTTATGCTTCAAAAAGGACTTCAAATGGAGTTGGAATTTGGGTGTGAGTGTATGGTTTTGATGTAAAATGGCTTCTTAAAATGGCATTATGACTTTACTTCATGGATTGTATTGTTTTGCAAAGGGGAAGGATCCAATTTATAGGAAAGAGGCTTGAGGGATTGAGGGCTAAGATGCAAGGATGAAGAAAAGCTCATGGAGGGCTTAGATTGCATGAGAGGAGAGCACATGGATTGTGCTTCCTTACAACCAATCAGGGAGTGACACATGTCACATGGTGAGAGGATGGAGGAAAGGGAAATGATGAGTCAACAAAGGAGGCTCAAGGGATAAAATCTTCATAAAGACCCTCATAATGGCTTGTAAGAGCAATGAAAGGGCTTGGAAGAGTCATTTATGGCCTAGTGGACTTCATAAAGTTTTATGGTTGGGATATTTTGAGGGAGATGAGAGGAATTTCAACTTGGGCTTGATTAGGAAGGTTTTAAGCTTTCTTAGGATTGTGCAAATGGTTAGAGGATAGATTAGGATGGTTTAGGATTAGCTTAGGGATAGCCAAGTGGATGACCTTTAATGAGGGTGGGTGAAGGAGGAGATATTTGTTAACTTTGGCTTGGGTTAGTAAGTCTTAACCGATGTTTAGAGAATGTGACAAGGTTAGGAGGGGATTAGGATTAGGTTTAAAGACATCTTCTAGAAGAGTCTAGACTTTGGATGAGGATAAAGACTTTCTAGAATAGTCTAGAACTTCCTAGGATGAGGATGGAGACTTTTTAGAAGAGTCTAGAACTTCTTAGGATGAGGATAAATTAGATTTTTAAGAAATAAATAAAGTTTTATCTATTTCAAGGTTTTGGGTTGAGGAGATATTTACTAAAACTTTTTTAATAAACATGAGGATTAATATTTAATCTTAATTAAATATTTTGAGTTGGGATTAGGGGTAAGAAATGATGGGATTAGCCTTTAATCAAAATTAAAGAAGGATTAGAAGATTTTGGAAGAGGTTAGTGGTCTTAAGGAAATTGGCCAAGTTTTGGGCAAAAAATAAATTTTTAATTTATTTTGAGTTTTTTGGTCAATTTATTAATTAAATAATTAATAAATAAGGAAATAATGTTTAAATAAGATTTAAACATTTTTGTGAGGGATTCCTTAATTAAATATTTTTAATTAAGATAAAGGGATTTAATGGCATAAAAATAAATAAATAAATTAAATAATTAATTAATTAATAAATGATGATGTCATCAGAAATTTTTCAAAAAATAAAAATACTTTATTTTCTAAAGGATTTAGGTGTCTACACCCTTAACCCACGAGAATGCATTCTTGCTAACAAAAATAATTTCCTATGAAAATATCTACTATCCTACAATAAATGCATCTTGAATTCACTTTCTCATGAATTTTTTTTGGGACAATCTGTTTACCCCTTTCCCTTGTCATTTTTGTGGGATCTCTTTCCTGCTAACCCCTAAGACATTCCTACTAGATTTGTGCCTACAAGAGGACAATTTTGAAATTTTGGGAATGCTAAATCTAGAAAATCAAAATCCAAAAAGAAATGTTTTGAGCCTATCAAATGGTCTGGTGTTCATTTTTCCTGTATGTGCAATACCATGTCTGCCTGATGCTCTAGTCGTCCTTATGTAGCCATCGTGTTATCTCACCGAGAGCTCACAAACAATAATATGTTACTATTAAAATGAAAGAAATTACTCATTTCTATCCACAGACCCTCTTATAGCCCCCCTCTAGTTCCCTAATTCCCTGTCTTGCACTAATGGTTATCCTTTTCACAGTAACCTTACTATTTTTGCAATTGAATTGCACTTTTAACCCTCCTTTAGTCGGTCTGCGTCCTCTTGCTCACTTTGGCTTGTTGTACCTTTTCAAGAAGTCATCGAGCCTTATCTTCTCTCCCCACTAGCTTCTTGAGGGACATTACACAGTCCAATTTCTCCTCTTTTTATTCAAGACTAGGGCAACTCTGTTGCTTTAAAAATATTCTTCATGTCGTTTGCCAATGAACTTCTTTGAAATAATGTTGTCTTAACACTATGTCAAAGAGGGGCAAAATTTAGACACCTAAATTCTAATTACATCATTGAGTAATCTTATTTAGTCTTATTTTAAGATATTATTGATTAAGTATTTAATATTTAATTAATTAATAATCATCCTCTAGTTAATTAATTAGTTTAATTAACTATAGCTCAATTGATAAAATCAAAAGACAACAAAAAATGTAATTATCAATTAAAATCCCTATTCTCCTATTAAATTAAATAAATACATAAATCTATCTAATTTAATCCTAAAAATCCCCTTTGATTTAATAAATCATTTTAAATCAATCCCCAACCCGTATCCCTCCCTAAATCCCTATCATTAGCTAAATCCAACCCCTTCACCTATGCTAACCTTGCTTAGTGAACTCATTAACTCACCTCATTAATGATAGCCCACTTGCATCCCTCTAACATGCCACTTGCATCCTAATCCCCTCCTAAGCTCTCCCTTCCTAAACATGTGCACAACTTTAAACAAGACTTAAGACTTCCTAACCCAAAGCAAGTCAGACTTTCATCCCATCACCCTTACATTTCTATCTAGAGGCACTAATGGCTCTTTAAAACCTCTTACATCCATCTTCCACGCTCCTTCTCCCTAATAAATCCCTTTGACCGCCCATTTTGACCCTCCTCTCTCATCTAATCACCTTGTGACACTTGTCACAAGACTATGGATTTGAGAAAGCACAATCCATGTGCTTCTCTTTCCTTCAATCCTAGCTTTCCCTCACCCTTCATCCATCCTTGCATCTTGGCCATTCATCTCACTACCCCTTGGCCTATAAATTTGACCATTCCCCTCTCACAAATCATCCACTTCACATGCAAACTCATAATGCTATTTTGAGAGCTCATAAACTATCAAAATACCATATATAATGGAAAAATCCATGCATGCTTCCATTTTTAAACCCTTCACTCACCCTCATACTTGACCATAATCCATTGTTCAAATATTGAGCATATTTGAGCACACATCCAACCATCATTGTGGACATATCTAAGCATCAAGATCACACTTGGGGAGCTCACCATACTTGGTTTGCATTCTCATTCCGTATTTCCTTTGTCCTTTCATACATTGTTATATTTTTAGCTTGTGGATATTAGATTTATGTTAATGTTCTTTACACACTAAATCTTATAGCATATAGTAGAAACTTCAAACATTGTGTATCATGATTACCTTAGGTGGTATTGAGGATAATGCACCCATTGAGTCACCTTTCATTGTGATCTCAGGAATAGCAAAAAATTTTGGTGGAGGACAAGCATCACTCCTTACCAATTGAATTTTACTAACCCATATTCTTTGAGTCTTTCCCATGGATGATGAAGCTACCATATTTCTCTGTTAGGGTTCAAAACTTCTTCTCTCTAGATAACTTGGCACCACTCAAATCTTCACTTGATAAAGCTTCTATTCCAAATTTGTTCTTAATCACCTTAAGATCTTTTTCACAAATCACTCAAATTGCTTTGTGCTCTCAAATTATGTATACAAGGTATGAAAAAATGTCTTCAAAATTTAATATATACTTCCTTTAGTTTGAATTAGGGTCTCCATTTATGTTGTGTACTATGGTAGGTGGAAGCCAATTGTCTTAGTTGATATTGTACCTTGTGAACTAGGTCTTCACTATGTAGCTCGATCCCTTCCATCTAAGTCTGCCTATACACTAGTTTGACATTTGAAGTACTTGGTCCATATTGCAATGCTTGGTCAACATAGACAATTTTTATTGATGTTCAACACTAATTGTGTGAATGATTCATTTGCACTAGTCCTTTCTTAAATCTATTCTTATGCATCTTTACTTACGCAAATACAAAAAATAGCTCTTTTATGTTTTGAACTATTGTAAGATATATCATTTCAATATGCAGTTCCTTACATACCTTTCTTGATTAGTTTGAGATGATATGATCACCTCCTCTATTAGATTGGGTGATCTCAACTCCATTTGGTCCATTGTTTCCATCTTCTAACCTTTTCTTCCAGGTTTTTTTCATCTCCTTCCTTGTTTGAATAATGTCCACTTGTCTTTACCCTTGGTGTGATTGTGATTTGGTGTTGGTACTTGGATCTTTTAATTTTTGCTTGAATGTCCAAACTTGTGACATTTCGACATACATTTTTAGGTGCATAATTCTCCCTTTGGTTAGTCTAATAGGGCCTTGTCTTTGAATTCATATGCTCTATGTACATACTTTTGACAATTGTAACAATAGCCTTCAAATCTAGGTGTCATAAATAAATTCTTCATTTTTGATCTAAACTCATGTATTTGATGTCCCTGCTTCTTGTAGTAAAAACAATATCTAGAAAAATTAGGTTTAGGGTTTTACATACCATTTTTTCTTTTGTAGATGTTTGTAGTATGATTAAGTTTTCCACAATGATAACATGTTGTTTTGCCTTTTGACTTTTCATTTCTTAGTTATCCACTCTTAGATGATTCTCTTTGCTCGGTAGATGTATGTCCCGATCCAAAAGTGCTGCCAGATGACCTCATTAGTTCTTCAAAGTATTTTATTGCTTCATTAGGCTTCTTGAATATTTCCACAAGTTCTTTATAAGTTTTTAGTTCATTCTTTAATAAGTCCTTCTATGATCTTAGATTTTCTATTTCCACATCCTTTCAGTTCAACTCCTGACTTGTAAGCATCAATTGATTCATCATGTCTAGTTGAGTATTTGTAAGCTTTTTCACATCAGATGACCTTTCTTCAAGTTTCATTTTCATTTCCCTTTTGTCTTCCTTAGTAAGAACCTTATCTTCTTCATCTTTCTTCTTTTTCTTGGTCACTTCACATAGCCTTACTAAATGAATCTCATGTTCCCTTTTTAATCCTTTAACTTCTTCATTTAGGATTATATTCTCTCCTAGGAGATCTACAACATATACATCACTATTACTTGAATTTCTAGTTTCAAATAATCCTTGAGTGTCAACTTCTTCATAATTTAACTCTTTTATCTGACTAGCCAACTCCTTTCTCTTTTTTAGGAATTTCCTAAGTTCTTGTCTTGCTACCTCAAGTTGTAGTATGAGCTGAATATCAATTACTTGATTGTCAATAACCTTTTCAAATTTATAAACCTCAAGTTCCATGATCTGATCTCCAAAGCTATTAGACTTTTTCAAGATAAACTTAGCTTTGATACCAATTATTCAAAGTCTTAATTGGGAAACTAAGATTCTAAGAGGGGGGAGGGTTAATAAGAATCTATATCACTTAATCCTTTTTAGCTTCTAAAAATAAATTTAGTACATTCATCATATCTACCATCTCATGTCTTATGCATACATAACATAACTGATAAAATCAAACTATAGTAACATGTAGATCTAATCTATCAATCACATGCATGAAATGTAAGCACACAATACAAAGATTTGGTTACCTAGAAACCCTCCAAGGTGAATGTAAAACTGGGGTAGGGATGACACTCACAAATCTTCACTGCTGTAGTAATAAAGCTAGCCTATCAGGGTTACAATGTTTGACCATATCTGATGATCTACCTTGTGAGGGGTTTGCCCTATTAAAGACTATTAAGACTATTAGGTCTTACCCTATGAGAGGATTTTATACTTACAAAAAAGTAAGGACTTAGTTAAGAGATTTACAAAGATCTATTAAGACCGCTTTGTTAAGAGATTATCCCTTAATTAATCCATTAAAACTGATTCAGTACCTGATCCTCATTTTTCTTCTAATTAGATGGTTTCAAATTTCCTCTCTTCAATTTGATCTGATCTATTATTTGATATAGCTTTTTTGTCCTTCACTACTTAGATAAGGTCACTTCCTCCATAATAACAAAACTCATTTGCCTCTTTTCCAATGTTCACACTTTCACACTTGATCTTCTTTGTGATTGCACAAATATCTTGTTCACTCCTCATCACATCATCATCATCATCATACAAAAATAGGTTTAGATCTGCTCTATTTAAAGATTTCATAAAGAGTTTTCTAGATGCTTTCTTATTTTGCCTCTTTATCTGATTGGTTAATCACATCACATAGGGACATGTGATCCACGTCATTAAATGTGTAATAACCTCTATAATAACCTGTAAAAGTACTAAATATCTTGTCCATGTCAACCTGAAATGGTTTACCTCAAATTTTGTATCATTTTTGACTTGAATGCTAATTTTGTGTTACTCGACACTTACTATCTCTGGCACTCAGCATTCACTGTACACAGTGTTGATGCTCAGTCTTTACTGTGCTCAATACCTTCTATATAACTCAACATCAATATGCTTGAACTTCTCAGCAATCATTAGGCTTGACTTATACCAAAAAAAATTGGTGACCAAATAATTTCTTAGCTCCTATAGAGCTTGACATATACATGTTTATACACAAGTCTTTATATGACTTGGCGTATATAGAGTAGCTCAGGTAGTGATGACCTTTTGACTTTTCCTAGTATATGAATAAGTGTTTGACACTAATAGACAACAATGGTTAAAGATACCAACATTTGAGATTTTAGATCTTGGAGATGGAGGCTTACAAATTGGGAAAGACTATTTAGAATTAGATGATTGACATCCAACTCATACTATAGAAACTTTAAATAAAAAGAGAGGAATTGAGAAAGTCCTTAAATAAAATAAGAGAGATGGCAATCTAGTAGAATGACACAATTTATTAAGAAGTTAACACTAAAGAATTACTTGATAATGGGAATTCTAGTGAAAGTGATGCAGAAGTAGTAGACCTACTAGAGAAGAACAACATTCTAAATGAAGAAGTTAGAGGATTAAAGGGAGAGCATGAAATTTAATCCGTAAGTCTATGTGAAGTGATTCAACAAAAGAAGAAAGCTAAAGAAGATAAAGTTATGACCGAAGAAGGAAAAAGACAAATGGCTATTAGACTTGAAAAAAGGTCATCTAATGTGCAAAAGCTTATTACTTGCAAATCAAGAACTAAACAAAAAGAACATTGAGATTACAAATCTGAGATCACCAAGTGATCAATTGCAAAATGAGTTAAGATATGAGAAAGAACTACTAGAAAGGATGAATAAAACAAGTGAAGCTATATGATAATTTGAAGAACTAATTAGATCACCAAGGTCATATAGTGACAAATAAGGATTAGGACACATCAAGCACTACTCATCTAGTGAAGAAGGTGAATCATCCAAGAGTGGAGAGAAAATAAATACAAAATGCAAAGGAAAACCTACATGTCATCATTGTGGAAAGGTGGGACACATAACAAACATGTGCAGAAGCAAGATTGGTAAACAAAATCCTAAATATAAGTTTACTGGTAACTATTTTAACTGCAAGAAAGAAGGACACGAAGCACATGAGTGTAGGTCAAAGGAAAGTGAAGCATCTATTGCACCTAGATTTGAAGGACATTACTACATCTATCAGAAATGTGGACATAAAGCTCAAGAATGCAGATCCAAGACAAAATCCAAATGGACATCTAAGAAGCAAGAACATGCACGTAAGCAAGGTAACTCATACAATTTGGATTATAAAACATGGTATAATTGTCATTATTATGGAGAGTATGGTCACATTCTAGAAAATTGCATTAGGATACATTTCAAAGGCAATTAAAAGAAATGGTTGAATGGAAGCTTAGTTTTTTTTAGTTGTCTTAAGGTTAGAAATTTTAGTAAGAACTGCAAGAACCAAGCACCATCACTAAGAAATGAACACAATAAAGGAAAAGAGAAAGTTGAGATAAGTCAAACTTGGAAAAAGAAAGTTGAGGCTAAAAGTAGCAGATCTGACGAAGCTAAAATCAACCAATCCAATGGATTAGGTAATCACACCGCAACCAACTAAGCAAAGAAGGTATGTGAGGAATTGTATAGTTGAATGATACATTACATATTAGTTCCTAACAAGAAATGTGATTAAAAGTCCATATATGCATGAATTAAGATGCACTAGGATAGTTCTAAGGAAATAATTGAGCAAAATAATTCATATGCATGATAGATCTTGAGTATGAGTGCTATGAATTATAACAATCGAGCGATGTCATATGAGCTAAGTGTTCATACAAATCCAAGGTAAAATATTGATTGAGCTAAGTAATAGTGACCAAGTATTGAAAGGGAAGAAATGTGAACATAATTCTATGTGAAGGTTGAGATAGATGTAATACACCTACTCCTATATAATGCATTTATTATAGACCTAGTTCAATAGATTGAAGGTATATATCAAATTTTGATGTTTATTTTCATTTACCAAGCAATTTTAGTGCACATAGGTGATTAAAGGCAATTTTAGTGAAAAAAAAAACAAATCATAGCGTGTCATCAACAAGATTTGAAGAACTAAGTAAGGTTTAGTGTTGAGTTAAGTTGATTTCAAAATTGTTGAAGAAAAGTTGTTTAAACCCTAGTTTTGAAATGGCATCCACTACATCTATATCTGGGAAAGAGATGTTGAAGGAGAGAAATGTACATATTATGAGGAATGACCAATGTCCTCCACCCAAATTTATAGTGTACCCTAACATTACAATTACTGCAGATGCATATGGTTCCCTATCATCAATTCCACCTAGATTCTTAATGGTTCACAATGTTTTATCATGCTACATGTGTAAGATTGTAGAGATTGGAGACTATGAACTATGAGCTAATTACAAAAAACTATGTGATAGTGGAATTTTAAAAGATGAAAATAAAAAAAATATTGAGAAAGGGCTTACTTGTGCCCTAACATTTCCTAAAGTATTCAAAGTGGAATGGAAAAAGGTTGTATTAAGCCAAGCACATGACATGAAATTGTGGTTGGAAGGTGGACCAATAAAGATCAACAAAGAAATCATTCATTTAGTACTAGTTATCCCACCCTGGATAGAGTAAAAATGATGAGGTGTGTAACAAAGAATGTTGTTGAGGATCAGATGAAGGTTAAGTGGAATGGATGAGGAATATCCATGAATAGAATCAAAGATCTAATTGTTGAGTTTTTAGTGTATGTAATTGCACAAAAACTATATTAGTCAAGCTGATTGAACAATGTTCCATGTATTGTAGTCGACCTATGTTACAAAATTGTAAAGGAAGATCACATTATGACTTGGTCGACTGCAACTACAACAACTATAAGAATATATTAGAGTAATTCAAAAGCCCAAGAACACTTTATGCAAGTTTAGATCTTTGCTAGTTTGTATATTTTTCTTTGTATAAAATCTATTTCCTACTATTGGCATGGTTGTATGGGATAAGACTAAACCAATCACAGAGAAAATCAATGTTTTCATTGAGCAATTGGGTAAATTTTTTGAGACAATCATGGATAACTATTTTGACGAGTTTAAGGGAAAAATAGAGACTACAATGAGGATCCCACAATCGATGGTGGATCACTGCTATGAATACATTTTTTTCATGTTAGATATAGATTTCACATATGAATAGGTAGTGTTACCTAGGGTTGCATGGCTAAGACCAATTCAATATGAAGGAAATGTGGATTATATCATTGCACTAATTACTACTTTGTTATTTGAAAAAATAGACAAGAATGCCAACACCTTCAACAACTATGAGTCAGCCAAGATCAGAATGCTAATGAAAGCTAAAGTGCACAAGATGGATAGGAAACAAAAGAAGATAGGAGATCTTGAGGGGAACTTGGAAAAGGGCCACTCCAGATAATAGAGGGCAAAGGAAAAGATGAAGAATTTGACGATGAAGAAGAATACGATAAAGAATTGTTGCCCCACTTTTAATCTTGTACCCATTTTGCAAAGTGGAAAATGATCTTGTGTCTTAGTTTAGTTTGACTATGTCCAAGTCTATCTTTTTCCCCTCAAGTGAAAAGTCTCTCCATTAGGTTTTTCATCTTTTCTCTTCCCCCACATTACATAATTAGGTTGGTTCTCCTTGTTGTCGTGAGTTTGTGGGTAGTCTAGAACCTAATTCGATTGAGATTCTTGGGTCATATAATATTTTTCACAAAGTTATTTCCAGGGATGAACTTGTTCATGACTTATCATAGTCTACACATAAAGAAAATGAATTTTTCAGAAAACACAACATTACCTTCTCCTTCGTGGGTTTTCAACCTATGAAGGCAATTTCCTGCCGAGGTCAACAAATGAGGTTTACAAGCTAAAGCAAGGAAGAAATGAGTTGTTTTATGGATAGATCATCCCTACATTATATTATTCTACCTTGGGAGTCACTTGGGATTCATCATAGTGCTTAGAATCACAGCTAGTGGAAAAATTTGAAGTAACTTCTCCATGATGGGCTTTCGACCCATGAAGTCAGTTTTTTGACAAAAGGCATTTGTGAGAGAGGAAAGCAAGTAAGTGGGTTTCTTTTTCACTTTCAAAACCCTTTTGAGATTTTCTGAATCTTAGAGGCACATTGACTTAGAGGATAAAGCAAAAATAAAGACAAGGGTGGAAAAACAAAAGTTTCTTTCTCCTCAGCAGGTTTTCAACCCTGGAAAGCAATTTTCCGCATCTATTGAAAAATCACTTCTGCAAGCATGTTGGGCTCATAGATTGATCACATGATACTAAAAAATGATAATGGAAGCAAGTTAATCACATTTCAGAAAGTATTTTAAGCAAAATTTGGCTAAGCAGACTTTTCCTTATGGAATACTCCATTCTTAATTCTTTGGAACTTGATGAAAAATAGGAAAGTAAGTATGTAATTAAAGAAAGTTACCATTGGGCCAATGGAAATAGTGAAAAGACATGGAAAAGTCTGTTACAAACCCTCACATTTACTAATCTAATAGATTTATCCTTTAATTCACTTGTGTGGCGCAGATCTTGAAAATTAATGGGTGAATTAGGATTTCTATATAGAGATGAACATAAAATTTTTTCAAATTACTGCTTTCTTTATTGACTTGTTATGCTATTGAATTGAATAGTGTTTTCAAAGCTCTCATGGTTGTGAAGTTCTACTTGTTGGGTGATGTGACGCACTCCCCTGCCCACAGGTGGTTAATTATGTGGTGTTACATGTTCACTAACAGTCATGGCTTTTGGTGCAACGGCAAATGGGCCCTACAATTGGTATCAAAGCCTAGTTTTGGCCTGGTCATGGGTTCAAATCTCCCTGGTGCCTTCCCAACTCGCATAAGCACCTGGTATGCATGTCGAGGGGGAGATTTTTGGGTGATGCGATGCGCTCCCCTACCCACAGGTGGTTAATTATGTGGTGTTCCATGTTCACTAACAGTCATGGCTTTTGGTGCAACGACAAATGGGCCCTACACTACTCTCTACACTACTTTCAATTCATCTCTATCTCAGATAAGATGGCAACTAGATTCATTGGATTTGATGGACTGAATGGAATTAAGTCAACATTACAAAATGTTACAGACACCTCACTTTGTTTCTTTGACATGCAAGATTTTCAAAGGAGGTTGAGGATGGAGCCAATTCACCCTATAATAGAAAAGCTCTGGAGAAGCGGGCTAGTAGAGGCAACTAGATTTCCTGTGGTAGTTAAAGCTCCTAAACTGATTGTCAAATGCATAAATCATTACAATCCAAACACTAAACACATTTTACTGCCTGATCATACAGTTTTAATCTCGATTGACAGGAAAACTGTAGTAAATTGTCTTTAGATTCCAGAGCGAGAAGAGTTTTCTAGATTGACAATAGGAGGAGCCATGTTTGAGTTCTCTTTGAAGAAAATGGTGTGGTGAAAGGAAATTATGAGGTCTTGGTTCCAAAAGCCATGAGGAGCTAAAAGTAAGGTTCCTAAGACTCTATTCGACACAGATCTCAAGCCTGAGATCATAGACATTCTGGTTCTTTTACATTGATTGAAAGGTGAGGTAGAAGCACTCAATTTTGTTGAACAATATTTCTTTTTGGTACAAATCATCTGTCAGATACACATTATGTTGATTGGGCATATGAGGTAAGTGAGCATCTGCCAAAGCCCTCAGTGCCACAAAGTTTTACAATACCTTCTACATGTCTTCTTTCCTAATTTATATGTTAGCTTCTCTACAATTATGGCTAGGCCTTCCCAAAATAGAGGATTTCCCTAATGATGTGAAGAGTTATGAATTTTATCCATGTTTGCAGTTATAAAATAGCTATGCAGAATATGTCCAAGTTAATGACTCATTTGCAATGAGGATTTATAGGGAACTCCAAGGATGCCTAGAGAGGAGGTTCAGCCCAGAAGCAATGGTGGCCATCAGTCAGTTTGGTAGCTACTTTATTTAGTTCTCATCCTTTTTGTATTTGCATCTTGCATCTTTCAATGAATTTCCTTCAAAGTTGCCCATATACCCAAGTGATATGATTGTGCTAATGGAGATCGTGAGACAAGCTATCCAGGTGAATGTGTTGAGCACCAGTTTAAAGAAGAACGAGTATGAATTCCCTATGAAGGTTGGAGCTTATAGTTGTGAGTCTCAGCTTGATGCCAAAAATATGCTCAAGACATTCGAGACTAAGTACAAGCTAGGAGAATATGAGGTTGTAAGACCTATGTTCGATCCAAATGGATATGCAAGAGGGGTGCTAAAAATTGAGAGTGTGATCAAGCATGTCACCATTGTAGAAGGTTATTGGGAAGATTGCAAAGATGAGTTGGAGAGCCGAGATTGTGCTTTCACCATTCTCACAGTGGAACAAGTGAAGACATATGACATTGATCTTAATGTTGAAGGATTAGAGGATGATGGTCAAAATATGTATAGCAATACATATTTGACCAAGTTAAGGGGGATTCCTATCAATTTTGAACCATATGTAGAGGTGGAAGAGAATCTTGATATCATGATGGCTAGGATCATCAAAAGAATGGGGAAATGGGTTGAGTGGACAACTAGAAAGAGTTAGAGCAAGGGTGCAACTACTCAAGCTTCTTTAGCAACTGCAACGCCTACTTCATCTCAGAGTGTTACAGTGGGTATGACCATAGCATCCACTCAAGGGCCAACTCAACCTTCAAGAGGAGGTGATCAACCTTTGGAAAAGAATGTCCCTATAGCTAAGACCTGTCATGATGGTTCCTCACTAGTCATAGGAACCCAGATGGGCACTGAAGAGAAGAAGACAAAAGAACCAAAAGACAATGCCTCCACTCCAGTTCCTTCCCCTCATACTACTCCAATTCCATCTTCTCACACTACCCCAATCCCATCTCCTCATCATAGCCCTATTCCATTAGTAGGTTCTTCACTTTTGAGGCCAAGTGGTTCCCCTATACAAATAGTGGACTTAGGGGATGGAAAGAGTAGTAGCAGTGAATCTACTGAATCAGATGAGGCAGTGAAGAAAACTTTAGAAATGGAGAAGGGCTAGA
Organism: Cupressus sempervirens; assembly: GCA_028749045.1. Taxonomy (NCBI): domain Eukaryota; kingdom Viridiplantae; phylum Streptophyta; class Pinopsida; order Cupressales; family Cupressaceae; genus Cupressus; species Cupressus sempervirens. The sequence goes on from CM053786.1 coordinate 26,766,248, forward strand.
CTTCTTCTAGGTTCATATCAAAGGATTTGAAAAATCCTTTCTCTTCAATTGCTATAACAACAACTCTAGTGAAGATAAAGATGTTTAGTATTGAATCACTTAGAACGGCTTCCAAGGTGATAGGTATAGATTCCTGGTTGAAGATACTTTGGAAAGAAAGAGAAAGAGAAAGGATGAAAGTGTTTCTACAAAAGACACTATATCTCTCATAGTTCATTCCGAGACTACATTGACAAAGGTTAAGAAGCAAAAGAATTTGTCAATACTTGGGAAAGATCTAGAAATAGGGCACTTGACTATGGAAATAGCCAAGCCAAAAAAAGAGGGAGAATCAAGGATATGACACCTAATGATTTTACTCTGCATTTAATCAATCTTGAAGAGGCCAGACATGATGCAAAAGTTGGCTTGTGGGGATCAAGTAATGAAGTAATACAAGGACAATTAGAAAGTCTTAAGTTATCAAAGATCAAGATGAAAGCCGAAGGAACTGAACAAATTTATCAGGCAACTAGTCACTCCACTAGCAACTATCTTTGGTATGTTTGTGACCTAGATTCCTACCACAGCTGAAGTACAAGCCCTCATTTACCAGCTCCAAGAAGATAGGCATTATGGATAGATTGGTAAAGAATGTATCAGGAAACTCAAATTAGAAGGGGTCACAATCATGGAGCAGGTTGGTAATGTTATCTTAAGATTGGAAACAGAAAAAGATAACATTATATCAAACAACAACACTCTGGTAGGAGAAAGGGTGAAGTGCGAAGATTGTATCTCTCTCTTGAAGATGATCATCCAAATGAAAGCCAAAGAAGTGGTGGAAGCTAAAATCTTGCCAAAGGGAGATGAGCCTCTATTCAAGTTGCTTCAAACCATGCAATTCAAAATTGAGATGATCTAGTTTGCAGAAAAGGGCTCAGAGAAACAGAGGAAAAGGTGAAGAAAACATAGGACAGAGGATTTGAACTTATGAGAGGATTACATACAAAATCTCAAACTAGGAGCCAAGGAAAAGCACTTATTGGAGTCATTTTCATGAAGGAAAACTTTTCCAGATTCCTAGATAGTTTATCAGACATAAACTTCCATAGTCAAGACAGGATCACAAAATTACAAGCACTCAGTAGATGTATACACGTGGCCAAAGAGGAACTGCCAAATTAGTCCAATGTTGTGAAGGAATTGGCTAGAGAGCATTCTAAATGGCTCTTAAGGTATACTAATATTCATGTACCCAGACATGAAGAGATAACTCCAATAATGGTTGTTGCTAAGGCATATAGGGAGAAAACAGAAAAGGGGAAGAAGTCTAAATGATTCATATTATGCCCCCTTTTTGTTTTCTTTTGTAATTTTGTAATACGACAAATTGGTACCTTGCCATTTGTCATTCTCAAAAGATGAACCAATTAAGCTTCCATTGTAATGGTCATATAAAAACTCTATATGTATGAAATTAAAATATTAATGAAAGGTCGATAAATTTTTGGTGTGAAGTACTCTTTGTTGCAGAGACAATTGAATGGTATTTTATGTCAATCATTTTCTGTTCCAATTGATGTTATATGTAGTTTATGTTTTCTCTTTTGTTTGAATTAAGACAAGGGAAAAACAGAGTTTTACCTTTCCCATTTTGAGGCAATGAATGAATGCAATAGGTGTTGTTATTGTTCATTCGAAGAGAAATCCCTTCAGTGTTTTCAATTATTAATCACAATTCAACTTCAAATTTTCTTAGTTCAATATCTATTATTATTTAGATAAGTTTTATGAATTCATAAGATGTGTGAGTGCATACAACCATTTTGGTATTGAGCAACTTCTATTTTCTTGAGTTAGATTCTATTTAGGTCTAGCTTGGTTATACCTCTTCTGTTCTCAGGTTAAGAGCATACCCCCAAAGTAATTTAGGAAGAAAATAGAATTCATTGCAAATCCATTTTAGGGAGCTATACCTACCAATTTAGAGGAAAGCTAAATCATCCACAAGTTTCTTTCCAACTTTTTGTGATTAGATATTGTTCTGAGTTGGGCATTCAAGAGTAATAATCTGAAAAAACAAATCTGTTTACCAACAATAATCAAAAGGTAAAGAGCTAGTTGTTTGCAAGCCCAATGCAACCAAACAAAAGAAAATTATCATTGTTGATCCCAAGGTAAAAGAGGATCTAAAGAAGAATGTGAGAAAGGAAATTACACCTCTTAAACCAAAGCCAAAGAGGAGGATAATAAAAAATTCCAAGGAAACACAATCCCTGGCTACTACACCCAAGAAAACCCCAGCTAAAGGAAACAAACTAAAGGGACAGAGTAGAGCCTACCAAAGAGGCCAAGAAGAAAAGTGATTGCCACACCTGATGAGGAGGAGGATGAAGAAGAAGAAATAGAGTCTAATGTTTTGAGAAAGCTTCAAATTGTACCTGGGCAACCTCTCATGACTATTGATTAGCTATGTGAAAATATTCAAAACACAACCAACATAACATGTTTCAAGAAAATAAATAAGGAAGATCAAGAAAAGATTGAGAAGTCCATGTTGTACATGATGGAAAAATTGAAGTATACACCTATTGAATTATGAAAGGGTATTCCTGAGGATTTGTATAATAAATTAGATGCAAAGTGGAAGTGGAAATTATCCACTAAAAGGCCAATAAGGAAGGGCACATTGGCCCAAACTATGCCTGACTTAGGAAAGACACACATGTCTATTGCCCAAATAAATTTTGCCAAGAAATTAATGCCAAAAGTAAGGGCATATAAAATTTTGAAGAATAAAGCAGATGGAGTCAAAAAAAAAGAAGCATTTTGATATGGAAGAAAGCATTTGGATTGCTACTTCCATCAGTAGAACAAGAAAATGAGGAAGAGAGCAAAGATGTTATAGAATTAAATAATCAAGAAGATGATGGTGAATTGGAGAGACTAGAAGAAGAAGTAAGGAAGTTGGTAGAGGGGAGTGGACAACAAGATGTTTTCACTATAGAAGATGTTCTTGATTCATCACCATAGAATCAAAACATATCAACTGAGGAAGATTTGAAAAATGTTGAATCAAATACCTCAGACACCTCTCTTCCATGTACCAATCCAATTTTGTTACAAATACAAGATTATATACAGATTCATAGTGCATCAACTACTACTACACATGTTACATCTATAATAGTTATTCTAGAAACAAGTGTCGAGCCAGAGGGAAAGGCCATCATTGTGCTACCAACATCTATATGTGCTATTGATGGGCAAGTGGAAGAAAAAGGTGAAGCAGCGCAATTTTCTCAAGATATCTCAAAAGGAGAAAAGAAGGTAGAACTATCCAAGCAAATAAAGATGAAGAAGCGTAAGAAGAAAGAGGCTATCCAAGCTCTTGTTTAGTTTTTGAGTTTTGTTAATACTAATGCATTTGTAGGAACCCAAAATTTTTGATGCCCTGGTATACTGTTGATGCCCCAGTATATTGCCCCCTTAGAAATGAAATTGGAAAAAAATGAATGTGAAAAATAGGAATATTCCAATTTTATTTATGAAAATGTTGATGAGAATAGTTGATAGGGAATATGTAGTCACAATGTGATGTGCATAATCAATTAGATGATATTGAGTAGATAGAAAAAGTGCTTCCCTTAGGATGCAGAGTAGGGGAAAACAAACATGTCCATCTCAAGATACAAAGTAGGACAAACAACAAGTTCAAGATAGAACTAGTAGCTAAATAGCTAGATGTTGATATTTGATTGATGTAGGATGATCACTTGTGATGAAAATTGAAGTTTTTGTTCATTGTTCGATTGTTCAAGATGGGATGAGTGCCCCTAGTTAGTAGGAACCTTTGGATCAGACGTAGATAGATGATGTAAGTGGTGTGACATAGGGTTGATTTGTGGAGCTTTTGTGTTCATTTTATTGGCTTATCATGTATGTCATTCATGATGAGGACCCTATTATGTTGATTTTGATGACCTTTGGATGTTGATGATTCAATCCTTTTGATATTTGAGATATTCAAGCTTTTTGATGTTCAAACTTGTGCACTTGTTATATCATGGACTTTATATATCTGATGTGAGAAGTGAAATATGTTTAGGGGTAATGAAAATGATGGAATGAAATGCAATGTCATAAAGAAAATATGATGAGATGAAAGGATAATGATAAATGGAAAGAAAATGATAAATGAAGTGAATGAAAGGTGAAATGCAAGGAATTGAAATGGTAAATGAGATGATAGATGGAAAGAAACGTATAGAAGAAAATGATTATGCTAGAGATGAAAAGACATGAAGGAATGGGGCTCAACATTTGGGATTTGAAACTTACAAATGAAACTTGGGATCCAAGTAAGAATGGGTGAAATAATGAATGCATGAAATATGATTAATGGTGTTATGGATAGTGACCCAATTTTTTTTGAGATTTGAAAGTCTCACAATGTAATATGAGGTGAAAATAGGAGAAATTAGTGACCATAATTGTTTTAGATTCAAAAGCCACATAATGCAATAGGTGGAATCGATGATAGGCAAGAATGAAGTGTGATGCAAGGTGGTAGTGTTGTGATGAGACCAAGTCCACAAATGTAAGATGAAAATGCAAACTAAATGAATGTAACTAACTGTCACTTTTATTGTAAAGAGATGCAAATTAACTATCATCATAGAGCATTTAATTAAAAAAAAGTGACCAAGTACAACCACTACTAGCTCAGCTATAGTGATATGAATACTACATCATGCCGAGAAGTACCACCAATCATGGATAATGTACATGAAAAGTATGACAATTTATTGAAAAACAAATGTTATATCTGCAATAAGTAAAAATAGGCATGCAAACAATCAAATGTCAGATAAAGTCCTCACCTAAGATATCATACAAAATTGGTCGAGGTACACATGGCTTTCCAAATGAGAGGAGGTGCCTACAAGTGGACATCAGTAATGCATGAAATCAAAGAATCATAGGAATTGAATAGTGAAAAATCAAACCCAAATAAAGTATCATGACTTCATCCTAGTACCTCTAGTCAAGTACATCATCAAGGTACTAGAAGTGCATAACAATAGAAAAACTAGTAATTACAGACTAGTAATGTTGACAGTTGTGTGCAGTAGTGTAAAATTTGTTCAAACCATGGATACAATGGTTGTAATGGTTGGGGAAAAAATTATGAGATCTGTTAGTGGGAATTGATAGTAGCATGCATGGAGTGTGTGTTGGCAGTGCAGGTTGACATAAATTTTTCTATGGTAATTATGGCACGAGAAGGATGGAAGTGTACCCAGTATAGGTGTGGTAGGAAGCAAACGTGTGGTAAGGCCATTAAAGAGTGAGTCCAGGAAAGTGATGGCCATAAATAGGCGTATAACATGGGAATGGAATGAAGCAAGGTGAAGAGTAAAATGTGGTTGTTAGATTGATCGAGAAGTTTGAGGTAGTGTGTAAGTGAAACATGTCAGGCTCACTAGATCAGTCATAGTGGGAGGATGATGCTAGCCAGGGAAGGTAGATTAGGCAAGGGCAAAGAACAAAGTGCATTTGATGAACCTCTGAGGAGTTGGTGTATCAACCTAAACTACAAGGTGAATCAAGCTAGGCAGGATGTGGATTGGCACAACTTGAAGATATAGGGAGGAGGGTAGAAGAAATGCCCTTGTTAGCATTAATGATGTTGTCGAGGACTACAGTGCAACATGCATTACAGGTTGTATTAGATGATGATGAGTCGATGATGCATTTAGAGAATAGTCCGCCTTTTTGGCTCCTGATTTAACAGTTTTGAAAATGACCAAGAAACCAGACAAATGCATCTAAGGCTAGCAATTTCCTATGATGAATACACTTGACTACAATCTTGGGCTGACTATAAGGCATAACTTCTTCTTCACTTCAAGCTCTACAAGACCTATGTGGGTTAACCTTGAGGTTTTGAGATATGGTACTAGTGCATTTAAAACATAAATCTGAACCTATTAATAGCAGATGAAAACCCTTATTTCTCCTAATAACTTATGCAATAACACAAATCTACAGTAGAAAATTGCAATTCTATGATATTCATAAGCTGAGTGAGGGAATTCTATTTAGGTCCTTCAACATAAAATGGAAAGAACATTTGATTAATAATGTTGAATTCAACAAACCCTCAGATATACAGCAGTAAGACTTTAATGATCCTATAACTGACCAGTGCCTAATCCATTGGGCAAATCCATGAATCAAATGCATACATATGGATATCTGATACTTATTTATATATTCAGATATATGATCTATCTATTCAACTTGTAAATAGACATCAATGCTCAATCTGAACCTCATTCTTACATGATATCCCCATCAGTAAACTTACAACCCTATTGATTTCCCTAAAGCATTTACATAACTACTTGAGTTATAAGAAACAATGAAATAACATACAACCTTAAGGGACTGCAACTACGATCTAGGCTCTTTGTTCAAAGACCATAAAACATTGAAGATCAACTGATAAAGGAGACAAGATTCAAGATGAAACTCATGAAATTCTACTATTCTTTGTATTAATTTCCTTGAAACAATACAACCATATGCATGAAATGAAAGCATGAAAACACCTAATAGATCTGAACTATTTGTATTATCCTTCTTAGTGCTATTCATACAAGAGAAATTTTGCTGAAGAAAATGGTTTCATAGTAATAATTGGAACCCTATTGGTATTACCTAGAGAAAACTGCTAACCTACTAGTTTCTTAGTGACAAAGACTGGAACCCCTACAATGAGGAAAAGAAAAGAAGATATAGGAGAAGAGTCAATTCTCGAATCTGATCAAAACATGACATCTATCCACTTGGAAAACCTTCTCAATAGGTTAAAGACAACTTTCTAATCTCTCCTCTCAACTGGTGAATCAAATCTTCATCATTTAGCCTCCACCATCACAAAATATCTGAGATATTTTGAAGAATAACTGATTTGATTTCTGATTTTAACTCATAACAATAGCACAAAATTAGTTAAAATTGAACTCCAAAAGGATGAAAACTTTTCCAGATTTTTTTTGGCATCAAAAGACTCCAATAAATGTTCCCCAACTGATTCTAACACTTCATGATGAATTCTGCTCATTCCATTGAGAATGCCCCAGAATTTGCAAAACTACTTAAAAATTGAACCAGTGAAGACCTGTGCATAATTTGACTCAATATTTGGAAAATTCAACTTCTCCTGGTTCCAACGGTATATTATAGTGCATATTTCAGACAAAAATTGCCCCCTAGTAGCAGTTTTAAAAATCAGACCCCTAAATTGTATCAGAGCATTAAAACTCAAAAATTAAAAAAATTATATAGCTTGAACTATATAAAAACAATGAAATTCATTTAATCCTTTCAAATTGCAAATCATGTATTTGAAATTTTTTTGAATTTTCATTTTTAAATTTATTTCTCTTTCTGCCCCTGCCACTTGTCGCAACTTGATTGGCTGTGACCCCTTTTGAAATATTTGTAATTAATTAATTAATCCCATTTCCTCCTCGTAGCACTGGAAGCTCTTCACACTTCCATTTATGCCTTTACGCTCATGCATTTTCGTAAGAGAGAAGGCTTTTGAAATTTTCGTTACATTCTTCTGATTGAGCGTATCCTCGAGACCCTTCGAAATTCCTTTTACGCTCATATAGGGCCTTCAATTTGCGTATGGTCAAAACCCTTTCAAAATTGTTCTATGCCCTTACGGGGCACTTCATTTTTGAACCACCGTAATGCTTTAAGATTTCCCTCATGCTCATACGTGGGAGTAACACCAGAGGACCTTCGAAAGGTAATTTACACTCATATGCTTGGTGAGCTTTCAATGAGTTGAGTGTCAAAATATTGTCTTTGACCCCACACCTGCAGGCCCCTCCACATGTGAAATGTGAGTCGTTGAGCCAGCGTGTCTTTGAAGACACTTAAGCATCCTGCGCTCGTATATTTCAAATTCACAAACTGCTTTCACATGAGGCATATGGGATTAATGTCTGTGTGCGACTGCTCATTTGTGCAGGATGCTCTTCTTGCTAGTATCTTCACACAACTTCCTTTATCCATAGAATATGAAGCTCTACACAGCTGGGGGGGAGCCTTTCTTCTCTGTCCCCTTCCTCTGCTATTTGCTCATGCTTTGTCCCTATCGTGAGATACCTTTTTAGGAGGCATGGGTTACTTCTTGTGCATTGATGGCTGATACAACCATCCTTTTGTTTATGCATGAGGCTCTTTACCCTCTTTTTAATGGCGTTGACTATTCATTCCATCAAAGACTACTTTTAGCATCTCACGGAGCTCCTTCTTTGAAATGCGTGGTTTATTGCTACTATTAACTGTGGATTCCTGCCTTTAATGCATGGGTAGCTCCTTTAATGCAACTCCCCTTTCTTTATGTGGATTTCACCCCAGTCAATGCCCATGCTCAATCTAGTGTGAGCTTTCTGATGCCTCTAACTGGCGTTCTACCTCTTCAAGAAAATGCCTCCCCTATTCTCTTTACATTGCGTGGAGGCTTTGAAACTTGGCAGATTCTTCCTTGTTTGCTGTGATTTGCTCTGAAATCACCTGCACCCTTTTTTATACAACATACTGTGCCTTCTCTTGTTTCTTCATGTGGGCTCCTCATTCAAAAAAGAGTAGGCAACGTTCTTCAAAACTTTTGAAACTTCCTTGTTTGAGAACCGCAAGCTCCCTTGTTTATGGGTTTGACTGTTAAAAAAGCCGCTATTCTTTTATGCTAATGGCTTGTGCTTTGAATTTGTCTCATCTCAAGACATGGGCATTTTGGGAGCTCTTTGTTAAATCTTGGAGTTGCATCTCTAAATGTATAGTCATCTTGAAGAATGGAAATTAACCTCTTGTCTCCAGCACAGTTATCTCCTTCAAACATATGCTCATCCAAAATTTTGAGTTTGTTAAATTTGGCTTCTTGCTTTTGCTTGTTTAACATATCAATTTATTCATTGAGAAGACAAAAGGCATTGGCCTGTTTATGCTCCCACTCTTTTACGAGGTAAGGCAATTTCGAAGATCCTTTCTTAGGGAAATTAGTCAATTCCATGAGACATTTGAAATCTAGAAAATAAAGCATCTCCAACAATGGCTACTGATAGAAATGACTCCTTTCCTTAAGAATGATATATAACAGAATGCCTAGGATGTCTCCAAATTTTGTGCCTCTGAAGCCTTCTTTCATCACTTAGAAGTCACATCTTTAACCATAGGTGAGGCCAAATTGGTACAATCCATAGAAGCCTTAGATGTCTTCCCCATCTTTCCCATCTTACTATATTTTTGTTTGTTCATTGACCTATCATTATGGATAATGGAAAATATAGGAAAAATTATATCTTCAGGTTCTCTTTTCATAGCAATGCCAGAGACATTATTATTAGCTCTTTGAACTTATGTCACTTCCAATCTTGTTCCAATCAATCTGTATAAATTAGTCAGACCCAAAGTGGGTCCGGCTAATTTTTTTTTCATTTTTGAGCAACTAAAATGGCATATTGATCTATTCATCACCTAATACTGACTGGAATTGACTTCGAGCACAAAATGATCCTTAAAATCATTTTACAATAATTTTCAACTTGTCAATTTTGCGCTAGGAGGTCTGTTAACTAGCTTTGAAAATTGACCCAAACACCTGACTGAGCTTTGGAAACTAGCATACCGACTCTTTGTTCCACATTCTTGTACCCTGTTAGATCTCGTCTCATGACGAATTCCAAGTCAAAAAAATTGACTATCAAAATTGCCTTCCTAGAATTACCTGCAAGCAAACACGTTAAAAAACAACCTGGGTTTGGATTTGGCTCAAAAAATTGGGCAAATGAGCACATGGGGAAACAAAAACTGGGACACTGGTTCTCTATCATGAGGAAATTATGGATATGCAATTTGGGCTCATGAAAAATAACTGGGCACAAATGGCGAACGGTCAAAGTAGGCTACTTGGATTTTGCTGATTGGAAACAATGATAGAAAAGCATTTTTTGCAAATGGAATTGACCTGGAAAAGTGTGCAAATGGATTTTTCATGACTTGAAAATTGACACACTTAAATTATTTTCAAAGGAAAATGTAGTGGTACAATCCATTCAATCTAGACAATCACGAGTCTTAAGTTATAACATCATGAACAAGAGTACCAAACAATCTGCAAATGCTAACACCAGTAAACAGTTATAAATTGTGTTTGGAATCGCATTTGAAAACTGATCAAACAGATTTATCATGAGCTAAAACCTAAGACATAGCAAGCCTCTGACCTCTAAAATGCAATGCAAAAGGAATTTCAACATTTCAGTCAATTGGGTCAAAATTATAGCACGTTAAATAGGGCTTCCCAGAATTCAAAATTAATTGCAAAAGCATGAAAATAGTAACTGACCAACTTTGAGGGATTCAAAACCTAGTCAAACAGACTTGAAACAACTCAAAATCTGAAACATAGGCTCTTAGATATGGACACTAGACACTCTCATAGAGGCTTGTCACAAATTTTTTTTGGGTGTGCGATATTCACTTGCAAACATAGCCTCCTGTCGCTATTTGACACTTATGGTAAAATGCAGATTTGGAACTAGCTCAAAATAGGACTTCGCCAAATGACTTGGAATGACGCTTTAACTTCATGGAACACATGGACAAGATGAATGGAGGGTGTTAGAAACATTGAACACCTCTTAGACCTCAAAAGTATAGCCAAGTACAAACTCATCAAAAAGCATTCATAGGGCTTGATTTTCTCAATGGTGCTCAAAATTTTGGCTACAATTTTGAGCACCAACATGCCTGAGATGACAAAGAACATGTTTGGAGTAGAGGAGGAGGTGGGGGACATAAAATCTCTTGAAAATTCCATGAAAAAATCTCAGGGGGATGTGGGAGATATTAGTGTGGGTGAGGGGATGAGTGGAGTAGGTCAGTTGATTAGCCTTGGAATCTCGAGACAAGGATCAGGAGAAGGAGAAGTGAGCAATGTAAATGTGCAAGAAGCAGGAATTACGGCTAGAGGTGGGGGGTGGAGATTAATCATCAAGTGACGTGGAAGAATTATTGAGAATGTTGGCTATAGAGAGAGCTTAAGTAGAGAATGTTGAATAGGAAGTTGAGTTTCTACTAGGATTGATGAAGGCAGAGGAAGATGGAGTGCAAGTGGAGGCAAGATGGCTCCAAGCAGTGGTGAATACAGAGTGGGAGCAAGTGCAATCACTAGAAGTAGAATTGTGTGTGGAGCATTTGCATTCGGAAAGGAATGATGTAGGGATGCCAATGGAGTGGTTGCAAGCTCAAAGATTGCAAGAATCGCTAAAGATGGTGCAAATGGGGTTGGAAAGTGTGCAAAATGAGCAGATGTTGCTACAGTCACAGTCTGAGTCATTCAGGGAAGCAATTGCAAAATTGAACTCCCTGTTATTGAAACTATAGGAGTGGTTAGCATTGAGTGAGTTGAAGGTAAGATAGTTGCAGTAGCAGTTGGGCGAGACAAAGGTAGACGTGGAGTGTTGGTGAATGGTGACTAATCAAATGAAGTAGGAGCAAGATGTGGCCCAACAAGCAATCACTATACCAAGAATAAACAAATTGGTGGAGAATGTGTTCATAGATATGCAACAGATGGTGAAGGTACACTGGGAAGTTGCCTATTATATGGGACTTTATCATCAAGCATTCTTGAATGAGAATTGGTGGGAGATGCAGTTTGTGGATAGGGAATTTGTACAACTGTTAAATGTGTAGTTGCATAGTGGTAGGTTTTTGATTCCCATGGATGCGGTGTGGATACATAGGGGATTGAAATGAGGGGCTTCTTCCTTAGGAGTTGGGTTTGAAGAAACACCATTGATTAGACACCCTATCTTGCCACCTCCCCCAGGGAGGCCATAATAAATGATCTGCTAGAGGATATATGAATGTAATGTTGTCATTGCTGTCATAATAGAATAAAATTTGTATTTATTTTTGTGGCAAGAAGAAGGACAACTGGTGGTAATGTTAATGTGTCAGATGAACATTGTTTGTGTTTGTTTTTGATATTTTTGGAATGTATTTGAATGTTTTTAGCATTTTTAGGAATTTGTGGATTTTTTGGAATTTTTGGGAATATTCAAATATTTTTAGGATTTTTGGAAATATTCAAATATTTTTGGGATTTTTAGAAAAATGTTGGAAAGGTTTTAATCTTCATAAAAGTGGGAACAATATGATCCATAGAGTAAGGAAAACCTTTACTTGAATGCGGGGAACTAAATGTCCATATGGTCTCATAATGACAGATGAGTACAGATTTGCATAACATTTAGAGAGTTGTGATGTGTAAGGCATAATTCTATGTATATTAATAGCCTTTACAAATGATTACAAGGCTAATGTTGGGATGTTTCTCTAGGTGTGTGCTGAGATGGACACTCTCAAGGCCTATGAAAAGGCATTTGGGGGTCAAAAAGGACACCTGGGCCTCGAGAAAGATGAAATAGGGCATTGAAAAAGGTGCTTTGACCCAAAAAAGTGTTTTGGAGGCCTAAAAATGACACCCAAGCCTCAAAAATAAAAAAGTAAAATAAGGTCTTGAAAAAGGCGTTTGGGCCTAAACAAGTGCTTTAAGGGGCTTGAAAAAGCTGTTTTGGGCATAAAAAGGTGTTTGAGGGGCCTCAAAAGGTGCTTGAGGGGTCTAAAAAAGGCATTAGGGCCTAAAAAGGCACTTGAGGAGCCTAAAAAAGGCATCTAGGGCTAAAAAGGTGCTTGAGAGGCCTAAAAAAGTGTCTACACCTAAAAAGATGCTTTGAGGGCTTGAAAAAGGCATTTTGGCCCAAAAAAAGGCATTTGAGGGGCTTGAAAAGGCGTCATGGGCCTAAAAAGGCACTTGAGGGGCCTGAAAAAGGCGTTTAGGCCTAAAAAGGCATCTAGAGGGCCTGAAAAAGGCCAAAATAGGGCCTTGGAAAAGGTGTTTGGGCCTAAAAAGGCACTTTGGGGGCCTAAAGAAGGTGCTTAGGCCTAAAAAAGAGTCTCAAGGGCTTGAAAAAGGCATCTTGGGCCTAAAAAGGTGCTTGAGGGCCTGAAATAGGCGTCTAGGCCTAAAAAGGCATCTCGAGGGCCTAGAAAAGGTGTTTGGGGCCTAAAAAGGCAAGGAGACCCCTATAATCTTTCAAACTTATGCTTACTTATTTTATGCCCCCTATTAGGGGATGATGAAAGAATTCAACGAATATTTGGGCCTTTCGGGATAACATTGGTATATTTGTTGGAGGGGTCTAGATCAACCGTCGCCATTACAACATAAATAAGACTAATAATCCGTCGATAATTGTTGTTTTGGGCTGAAGGAAAGATAAGGGGCTCTACCAGATCCTCTTGGGCTATTCGCGTTGTGCTCGATTTTCCAAAGCCTAAGGAGATGTTTTAGGACATAACTATGCTACTTCTTAATGTTGTCAAGGCACTTTTTGTTGTTTTTGGTTTTGCCTAAGGTAATGGAGCCATAAAATATACCATAATATATTTAAATATTTTTCAATATAGTGGGCCTCACCATTGATTTCATATAAAATCAGTTGAGGTATGCAAACCTATCCTGAAGGAGCAACAATTATAGATGGACACCAGTTTGACATGAAATCAATAGATCATTGGTTTGAAAAATACATCAATACTTTATGTATATTTGATTAGCTTATTTGAGTTGAAACAAAGCATGTTTGACTAGAGTTTTGGGGTGTTGTAATTTTTTTGGATTTTTCAATTATTTGTGGTAATTGTTACGTCCTTTGGAATATTTTTGGTCATTTTTGACAAATTCTGAATGTTTTTGATAAGTTTTGACAATTTTTGGATTTTTTTGATAATTTTTGACACTTTTTGAATTTTTTGATAATTTTTGACAATCTTTGAATTTTTGGTAATTTTTGACAATTTTTGAATTTTGTTGATAATTTTTGACAATTTTAAAATTTTCTAATCATTTTTGACAATTTTTGAATTTTTTTGGTAATTTTTGAATTTTTTGGTAATTTTAACAATTTTAATTTTTTTTGATAATTTCTGAATTTTTTTGATAATTTTTGATAATTTTTGAACTTTGTTAATAATTTTTGACAAATTTTATTTATTTTTGATAATTTTTGACATTTTTTGAATTTTTTTGATAATTTTTGACAATTTTTGAATTTTTTTGATAATTTTTTACAATTTTTGAATTTTTTTGGTAATTTTTGATAATTTTTTAACTTTGTTGATAATTTTTGTCAATTGTTGAATTTTTTTGATAATTTTTGACAATTTTTGAATTCTTTTGATAATTTTTCACAATTTTTTATTTTTTTGATAATTTTTGACAAATTTTCAATTGATGGGGGTGAAGCGCAGATGTTATTGAGATTTATTGGACTAGGGAGATAGCCAAGACTGTGTGGAGGAACCTAAAGAGTCAAGGAGACCAAAGTGGGTCGAAAGGGCTAAGAGTGGGCTCAAGGATCTATATTGGAGATGATGAAGGCATATAAAATCTTTGGAACAACAAAAGGATTGAAGGAAAAGATAAAACGTATATTGAGAATTATTGGTCATGGCAGATAGCTGAGAGGTGCATTGATTATCCTATAATTCATGTCTATGGTATCTCAATACATAGTCTGACTCCATGTTTCTCCTGATTCGTTATGCTTCCCTTTTGTGTTGTTATATTGACTGTCTCTACTGCTATGAGCTGCACTAGATGCTAAGAGACCACTGAACTATAACCCACAAGTGTTTCTCAATTGGGTATGTGTGAAATTAACTCGACCATGCTAGATAAGCCTTAAACAAGCAAAATTTGTCATAGAGACAGTTGCTCAGGTACGGTCTTGATTGTTTTTCAGTATTAAAGGACTTGTATTGTGTAGGGAAGTCCAAAGGTCCTATCTCTCACTCCTTTTCAAACTGAAGGTGGCATTTCTCACTTCTTTTGTACCAATTTTTTTTTGTTTTGTTGGTATTTTTTGATTTGTTTTTTTTTTTGGTGATAATATGTCTCCTCAAAGTCTTAGACATAAAACCTTTTGAGATGGATGTTCTTGATGGGTTCTGCTAGATGTGCACCATCACAATCCACAAGTCTATAAGCACCAATCCCAAAAGACTCTGTGATAATGTAAGGACCAATCCAATTGGCCTCTATTTGCCTTTCTTTTCCCTAGCAGCTTGGTTTTTAGGGTTTTCTTAGAGCACTAGGTCACCAACTTGAAAGACACGAGGTTTGACCTTTTTGTTGTAATGTCTTTATAATCTATTTTGATACACTTTGAGATTTTCATGCACTACATGTTGATGTTCTTCTAATAACTCCAGCTGCTCTAGATAGGCCACTCTATAGTCTTCATTTGATAGGATATCTTGAAGAGTAACTCTCAAGGATGGAATCTCAGCCTCTAAGGAAGAATGGCTTCACAACCGTAAACCAAAGAGAAGGGTGTTACACTTGTAGGTGTCCTAACACTTGTCCTATAGGCCCAAAGGGCGAGATTTAGCTATAAATGCCAATCTCTACCAATATCATTGACAGTTCTCTTAAGAATGTTGATAATGGTCTTATTGGTGGCCTTTGCTTGGCCATTTCCTTGGGGGTAATAAATTGATGAGGAGTGGTGTATGATGTGAAATTTCTCACATAATTCATCAATTATTTGATTCTTAAAGTACAAAGCATTTTTAGTGAGAAGGGCATGAGGTATTCCAAACTGACAGATGATATGGTTTAGGATGAAGGAAGAGATTTGTTTTCTCGTAGAGTTAGCAAGTGGTGCCGCTTCAACCCATTTGGTGAAGTATTCTGTGGCAATAATAATCCATTTATGTTTGCTGGAGGAAGGTAGGTGGATGGTTCCAATTAAATCAAAACCCCATTGGTAAAAAAGCCATGGCATGGCCAAAGGTTTGAGTTCTTGGGCTGGCGCATGAACAAGGTTACCATGAATTTGACTTTTTTTGCAAGTCTTAACATAGTCAATAGAATCCTTTTCCATGTTTGGCCAAAAATAACCGATCTTGAGAATCTTCTTTGCTAATGTCAAACCATTGGAGTGTGACCCACAAATCCCTGTATGGACTTCTTGCAGAGCAACTCTCGACTCATCCTTCTTAAGACATCTAAACAAAGTGTCATCAAGACCCTTCCTATAGAGTGTATCAACCACCAAAGCGTAGCACGAGGTCTATTGAATGAAATTATGTTTTTGGTTGCATGAAAGGTCAAAGGGGATGGTGTTATCATGGAGGTAAGTGATGATGGGGTTATACCAGAGGGAATCAGGAGGATCTAAATGACAAATGATAAGGGCATCAGGTTGAGTAAATGTGCTTTGAAACACCTTTCTACTAAGAAATCATACCACTCATGCTGCTCTGGTAACTAAAGCAAGCAGGCCAAGGTGACCATGGCATCTGCTACTCTATTCTTATCTCTGGGAATTGTTCAAAAGTAATATGAACAAAACATGCCTTAAGTGTGTCAACCATATGTTTGTAAGGCAATAATTTTTCATCCTTGGTCTGATATGTGTCGACAACTTTATTGATGATCAACTAGGAATCTCCGTAAACTTCTACATTGTTAGTTTCCATTCTAAAGCTAGCTTAAGGCCTAAGACCAAGGCATCATATTCTACCATGTTGTTGGTGCAGTGGAAAAGTAGTTTGTAGGATTTGGGGATGGTAACACCTAGTGGCGTGATGAACAAAATATCAGAACCTGAACCATGGTGTGTGTAAGAACCATCAAAATAGAACTTCCAAGTTATTGGCTTTGTTTGAAGGATGTGCATAAATGAAAAATCAGCTAAGATAGGATTTGAACTCTCTATAGATGCATCTACCAATTGGTCATCAATGGCTTGTCCTTTTATTGCTTTCCCATCAACATACTCAATATCAAATTCACTTAGGATCATCACCCACTTGGCCAATCTACTTGTTAATGTTGTTTTGATAAGAAGATATTTGAGGGGATGAATCTTTGAGATGAGATTGACCTTATGTGTCAAAAGATAATGGCATAGCTTTTGGGAAGCAAAAAATATGACCAAACATGCCTTTTCAACAAAGAAGTAATTTAACGTATAGTTGACCAGGATGCAACTGATGTAATAAATGGCCCTTTCTTTCCCTTGGTCATTTTCTTGTGCTAAGACAACTCCAATTATTTTTTAGTTAGGGAAATATACAACAGTAATGGTTTGTGTGACACTAGAGGCACCAACACTGGTGGATTCATCAAGTAGGTTTTGAGTAAATCAAAAGCTTTCTGACACTAATCATTCTATTTGAAAATTATATCTTTATGTAATAAGTGGGTGAAAGGCATACACTTCTCTACTAATTGGGAAATGAAATGACAGATTGATTGAAGCCTTTCTTGGAGAGAATGTAGTTGACTCAAGTTCTTTGACGATTGCATGGTAACTATGGCATGTACCTTTTTAAGATCAACTTCTATCCCTTTGGTCGAGACAATGTATCCTAGAAGCTTGCCAGATTTGACACTAAAAGCACATTTCTTTGGATTTAACCTAACTTTGAATGCTTCCAAGTGGGTAAACATCTTGTCCAAGGTGGGGAGATGTTCTTCTCAACTATGGGATTTGGCAAGGATATCATCTACATGGTCTTCTATAAAGATGTGCATCATATCATGAAAGATAGTGGTCATGGCCCACTAATAGGTGGCCTTTGCTTTCTTCAGCCCAAAGGGCATCATATTCCAACAAAACATGTCCCATGCATAAGTAAAGGCCATTTTCTCTTATTCCTCTAGAGCTATCCCAATCTGATTATACCTTGAAAATCCATCCATAAGTGAAAACATGGAATGACCTGCTGTTAGATCTACAATGGTGTCAATGTTGGGAAGGGGGAAATCATCTTTAGGACATGCTTTGTTTGCATCCCAAAAATCAATGTAGATGTGTATGTTGAAATCCTTCTTTGATAGAGGTACAATGTTTGACATCCATGATGCATACACTAGGGGTTAGATGAAGTTGGTAATGACCAATTTCTCTAATTTTGCTTTGACTAGTAGAGTTACGTGGGGATGCATCTTCTCGAGTTTTTGTTTGACTAGCTTGACCTTTGGAGAAATGTTGAGGTGATGGAGGATTAAAGTTGGGTCTAATCCTAACATGTCTACATAAGACCATGCAAAATTTATTTGCCTCTCTACAAAGAAGTGAATGAATGCGGTTCTTTCCTCTATGCTTAAAGACTGCACCAAATAGATGATCCTTGGTTCCTGTTCTGTAATAATGTTGACTTTTTTAGTTGGTTCAATTAAAATGGATGATCTTTCCTTGAAGTGCATAGGTAAGGTATCGATCATCTAATCTGTGGGTGCCACAGTTGGGTTTTCACCATTAGATGCGTCACTTCTATTTATTTCTATTTTTTTCTCAAGATCAACTACAACTTGGTAGTGATCCTCAAGGCTATGAACTACTTGGCCTATATTAGTATGACTGAGATGATTAATATTAGACTTGGCTATGTGCATTTCTTTGGTTCTTTGTGGATGAGATGGTCCAACCGCATTAAGGTAGACAAAGACATCATGGTCAGTGTCAAAATGGGGGATATGGTGAGGCTCAATTGTATCCCAACTATTGAGTTTGAGATGAACTAGGGAGAGTGATTTATAATATGGAAAGGGTTTCATGGAGTTCAAAGACATGATCTCATTAGATGGCTCATTCACTATATTAGTTAGATCTATGACATGTGCTTCCTCTAAAGTGTCAGGAAAAGTAGAGCTTACAAGTGGCTCATAGTAGTCATCTTCAACTTCAGCTGGAAATAAGTTAGGAAATAGGATTTGAAATTGGAATCCTTCAATATGTTCATCATCCTCATATGATGTAGTGTGACATGTCTATTCTCTAGTAGCCTCTAAGTTGTTTTGTTGCACTCTGACTCTTGTTGAAGTAAGATCCAGATGAGAGGTTGATCCTTGTGCAGTGAAATCATTGGATACATGAATGTGAACAACATCACATTCTTTGTCATGGATGGAATCTTTGGATAATGGTTCAAACTCCCACTTAGTGGAGTCATCATCATGTTCATTATTGGAGGTGTCCATGAGTGGTTCTATTGTGTGGTGTGAACCAGGGAGAGATAGATTTACATCTATTATATTAGTTTCCTGCTAGCTATTACTTCTTTCTTTTGGTACCCATGCTAGAGTAGAAGAGGTGGAATCACCGTACTTGGGAAGAGACTCAGGGGAGCTCTATGCCTTGCTTTGTTCGCTATACCCTAACCCTATTTTGGATTTTTTGGACCGAAATTGTGCTACAAGAGGTTTGATAATGCCTTTCCCTTTCCCTAAGGGACCTTATCTTGTATATCCCATCTTTTTCATTAGATCAAAACCTTTTCTATGTAGATGGGGGGAAATGTCATTTTTTTTTTGATTTCTTCTACTATGCTTGGGGGTACTCCACTTGCTTTAACAAAATGCGTGTGATACATTCCAGTAGTGGATGATGGTTTGCCATGAGATCTTGGAGAGAGTGGAGGATCAAATAAGTAGACTGAGTAATCACCTACCCTCTGCGTTGCAAGTACACTTCTTATCAAACTCCATCAACCTATCCATTTCTTCATAATGCATCTATTTAGGGTCCTTTGATGATGATGGTGAAGGAGGGGAAGAACTTGAACAACCAACTTTCTCTTTACCCTTAGTTGATGTAGATGAGTGGTCATTATTTTGGCTAGTAGAACATAAAGTGTCTGTCAATATGGACCAACTGATGTCATCTATTGGGGTGCTAGTGTCTTCTCTATTATGAGGAATAAGGGAATTACAATATTGTGCAAATTTTTGGTCCCTTGATATGGTGTTCTCTTGATCCATGTATAGAAATTTAAGACATTGAGGGTAGGTGAAGGGAACAACTTGCATGTCATGAATCCACGATCTCCTAACAAGATGATATAAGTTAATTGCAAGTCTAAGAATTGACAAACAATTTCTTTCATAACTGGTCCGACCTTGATTGGTAGAATAACCATGCCTTTGGAGGATCACTCATCATCATAAGATTTTATGGTGATTTTCTTCCTTGGATTGTTGATGTAAATAAGTATTTACTTATTACACTTACTTAAGTTTACTTAGGTTAATGCATTAGTTTATTGTTTTGCATTATTTTATTTGTGAGACACTTAGGAGTTTGTGCACTCTTGTGAGTTGTCATGATGACATGATAGGGGTCTGCACCTCTTTTAAGCACATGGTGTCTACAACACAAGAATCTTCTACATACATATGACACTTTTTCATTCTTATCCATTCATCTAGAATTTTGTATAAGGTGCTTAGTTGTCTTATCTTTTGGTTGTTTCTAGAGACATTCTAGGTGCTTCCTGAGAGGCCTTTATATATAGGCACTCCTAGTGTACTCTTATCATGGCATATTGGATATATTATCATTCTGATCATACTCTCTCTCTCTCTTTGGTCTACTATGTGCTTGTGTTTGAGTTCTTAGTTCCTGGGTGAATTTTTCCCTTAGGCAAATTCTTACACAGTATTAGAGCTTAGAGAATTTCTCATCACATAGCCATTTTGAGACGACACTTGCTTTAGCACCTTAGCCCGAATTCAGAGTACTACAGAAATTGAGAGCATCTAGAGCTAGATCTAACCTTGCCAATGCGTTCAGAATGTTGAACCAATAAAAATTGACTATAAATATGCCCATCTTGGCCCAAAGTTGACCATGAGGCAAATTTTTTTTTTTTTCAAATTGAAACCCAGAGGCCCTGATTTGCAGTTTGGGTATGGTCATTTTCAGATCTACAATTTAATTAAATTTTTAGATCTGATTTTTCTCTACAATTTTATTTCGGTCAAAATTATTTGAATTTTTTTTAGCCCTGTAAGCTGGTAGTAGAGAAATTTTTTGGGCAGAACCTGGCTATGAGCTTTCGACCCTACACATTATTTATTTGTTCGCAGGATATAACCAGTTTTAAATCAGCAGGCATATTTGTCAATTTGTGGATAAGAGCTATACCTTTGAAAAGTTTCAGAGGTCGTACTATGCAGATATATCAGGCATCACACTATTTTTTCCAGCAAATTTTTCAGACACATACTGGTGGCACGCCTCCTTAACATCCTACCCACTAGCACTTCGCATTTGCATATGTGAGTTGGGTGCATTGTATTTAAACACTTGTTGCCCAAACCCACTACCAATGTGGGACTTTTTTTCAGGAATCCTGCAACATAACCTAAAAATCTTCTGGCTATGGTATTTCCATAGAGATCTTGGCGTCATGTATTTTGGCATGGGATTTCACGATTCTTGGCGCTCGCATCCTATTTGAAGTTTCGATGCTCATTTTCAACAATTCTAGCTGATTTCATGTTTGGCAGTAAAATTTTGACCCTGTAGAGCATTTTTTTGGTGACAACAGGTTTATATCGGCAGTGACAGTTATCATTTCCTGGCATTCACTTCTCTGGTCTCTACTACTTTTCCTCTGGTAGCATCTAAGGAATATTCAGCGTCACTGCAAATAGATTTTCGGCCGCGTGAGACTTCCTTCCAGCCCTGCTGGATTTCGGCATTGACCACTCCATTATCAAAAACATCTTCTCGAAATTTTCTAGTGCCATTTTTTACTTTCTTGCCCACTGCAGAGTTGCCACGTGGCACGATGCTAGTAAACACACGTCGTCTTTATACTGTCTCCTACCAAGTCCACAGGTGACCTCATGCTCACGTTAGCATAACTGACTCGGTGGACACATCAACATTTTCCACTCAGTAGATTTGGGACTACCGTGTCACCTATGGAACCCACTGATGACTGCCACATGCATTTTTCATACAGTACGAACACATTGAGTCAGCATCCAGTCACCTACCACGTCACCCTAAGAAAATTTTTTTTGTTGACGTCATATTTTCCTGAGGTTAAAATTGATGCCTATTTGACCATCAAACCCAGGTGATTTAAAACTACAATGACGATCATTTGACCATCAACATTAGACTCGTAGTTTTTTCTTCAGACCCCTCCCCAAATTACATTTCAGTTTGGTAGCCTGACTTTGTGAGCCCATATCTTAGACATCCAAACTCCAATTCAGGTGCATTTTTTTTAAAAATTGGCTAGAATTTCCTAAATTTTCTAGTGGTGGTGTTGTTTTCTAGTTTTGGTGCACAGATTTTGTAGAAATTGCATATTTTGGAGACTGTACCTACACAATCCTGCATTTTTCAACTTCAAACGCTCCGTACGGGCACATTTGATCACTTTTTTAGGTTCTATTTTTTTTGAAAGTGTGTATTTTTTTGTCTACTTTTCAGATCTAAAGTCAAATTCTAGGGTTATGCAGAACAATTTCTCACTTGTAGACTTGGCCTTTTTTGGCATTGTAAAGCTTTGATTCTTTTTTAGAATTGTTGTAAATCTAAGCTACAGTGCTTAAGTGACAAATTTAAGCCTCATAAGGTAGTTGTATAATTTAAAATTAGAAAGTCCCCTTTGTTCATTTTGACAAGTGACCCATTGTAAAGGGTGGGAAAAGCAACAAGAAGAAGAAGCATTGGAAGTAGAAAACACAATTTGAGACACAACAATCCTCCTCACAACAAGGTGGTTCTTCTTCCAACAAGAAGGAAAGTAATGACAAGAAGGAAAAAATCTTTTGTGCGGATTGCAAAAAGCCAAATCATGACGAGCATCATTACAAGACAAAAAAAATTGGTGAGTTAGAAAATCTACTCAGGAAGGACAAGATTCAAGTGCCAGGTACTTCAAAGCATTCAACTCCAACCTCTTCATAGGGTAAAGGTCAAGCACTTATGGAAAACACAAGTTGTCCTTTAGAATGGATACTTGACTCAGGTGCCTCTTACCACATGGGTTCTTCAAAGGAAGACTTTTCTTCATTGAAGTAGTCAAAGGTACCACACATCTTCATCAGAGATGATACTAAAATGGAAGTTGAAGGGAAAGGACATGTGGAAATGGAAAATGGGGAATTCAAAGATGTTCTCTACGTTCCAAATCTAAGCTCCAATCTCCTATCAATTTACCAAATCACTCACCTTGGAGATGGTTACAAGGTTGAGTTCCTCCTAGATTTAGTGATGGTGCGAAGTCTTAAAGATGATTCATTGGTTGTAGTGGGGAAAGTCAAAGATGAAAAAAGGCTTTATTCCTTCTCCCACTTTGTGCCTAAGAGTCATTCTCAAGCCTTGTTGACTCACTCTACTTCAAACCTCAACTTATGGCATGAGTGGTTTGGTCACCTTGACTTCCACTCTCTTCAAAAACTTTTCTCAAAACACATGGTCAAAGGTCTACCAAATATCAACTTTTCTAAGGAAGAATTTTCATCTTGCTTAGTGGATATGAATCTCAAGGAGAAGTATGATAAAGGGAAGTCTTCTTGAGTTCCAATTGTTCTTCAGCTAGTTCACATGGTTTTAGCAGGACCCTTTGCAGTGACTTCAGTTAGCCAAGCTCACTACATCCTCACATTTGTTGATGACTTTTCAAGATTCACTTGGGTCTACTTCCTTCATCATAAGAATGAATTGGTTCATAAGCTTCAAGATTTTAAGATTCATGTTGAACACAAGTCAAGAAAAGCCATCAAGGTACTAAGGGTGGACAATGAGAACAAATATGTAGACATAAGACTTAAGAACTTTTGTAGAATTGAGGGGATTGATCTTTAGAACCCACCAGCATTTAGTCCACACAAGACAGATGTTGCAGCTATGAGGATTAGGACTCTCAATACCATGGCAAGTTGCATGATAAAATCCAAGTCTCTCAATCTTACATTAGAATTTGAAGCCATTAGCAGTGCTACTCACATACTTAATAGATCTCCTCATCTAGCCTTAGACGGCAAGACTCCTTTTGAGGCATGGTGCAACAGAAAATCAGTTGTGGGTCACCTTAGAGTCTTTGGTTTTCTAGCATGGGAAAACTTTTCTTCTAGGAGTTGCAAGGCACCGACACCTAGGCCTTGTACCTTCATTGGTTATGAAGACAATGTGAAGGCTTATAGACTAATGGATCACGAGACACATGAGATTTTTGTGGAGAAGGATGTTCACTTTGAGGAAAGTTCACCCAACTTATCCTCTAATCCTCTCTACACATCATAGATAGTGGAAACTGATAGTGAAACCAATGATAGTGCTTCAACAGGTTTAGACACGTGGGGTTCTATCAATAGTTGCAGTGAGAGGTCACATTAGTCTAGTCTACATTCTTACATTGCCATAGTGAAAGGTCCATCACAACATGGTACATCTCATCTTCCAACTCCAACTTTAGTTGACTTGGGAGACAAACTTGAGGACTTACATCTTCTCATTGATGAAGGTGATCCTTCTACAGTTGTTGTGAGGGCTCACTTTAACCCTCATGTCCATTCTCTACATGATCAATTTGTACAGGTTAGCGTGATTGTGGATCCTTATGAACAACAATTAGTGGAGGTCTCTTTGTTAGTAGAGGAGACAAATGGTTCAGTGGAACAGGTTCAACAGACATCCTTGATAGATCTACATTTGTTCTTTTCAGCACAATTGGAACATGTGAACACCAGCATCAACACAGGGATACTTGAGCAGGTTTTGGGGCTATCATACATCTTTAGGATTGTACCTTTGCCTTTGTTTCTTCCTAAGGGGAGTAACAATATTTTGCATTCTTGGACTAGCTTCTTTATTGGAGCGGCTTTCACTTGTCAGCATTCTTTTTTTTTTGGGGGGGGGGGGGGGGGGGGAGCCTATTCTATCTCTCTTCCTTGTCTCATTCTCTTATGTATAAACTAGATGTATGTCATAATGGGGGGTCTTGATTACTCCATCCATCGATGCATCCTTATTTATCTCTCTTTTTGTGGGAGGGTTTTTCCCTTGAGGTTTCCCTCTTTCCCCACTTTATGGGAGATTTGCATTTTCATTATGTACATGGGTACCTAACATGGCCTAGTAGTCGGGACCCATTATGCATCTTCATCCTAGTTCATAAGCTTAAGTTGCACTTAAGGGGGGGTGTTGGTGTAAATAAGTATTTACTTGTTACACTTACTTAAGTTTACTTAGGTTAATACATTAGTTTATTATTTTGCATTATTTTATTTGTGAGACACTTAGGAGTTTGTGCACTCTTGTGAGTTGTCATGATGACATCACAAGGGTCCACACCTCTTTTAAGCACATGTTGTCTATAACATAGAAATCTTCTACACACATATGACACTTTGTCATTCTTATCCATTCATCTAGAATGTTGGATAAGGTGCTTAGTTGTCTTATCTCTTGGTTGTTTCTAGAGACATTCTAGGTGCTTCCTAAGAGGCTTTTATATAAAAGCACTCCTAGTGTACTCTTATCATGGCATATTGGATATATCATCATTCTGATCATACTCTCTCTCTCTTTGGTCTATTGTGTGCTTGTGTTTGAGTTCTTAGTTCTTGGGTGAATTTTGCCCTTAAGCAAATTCTTACATGGATCAACATAATCTTCCATATATCCTAGGGATTTCACTAAATTTAGTGTGGAAATGTTGAGACCTACCCCACCATCAACCAATGCTCTTTTAACTCTATTTCTATAGATAAAGACTTCAATATGCAGAGGGGATTTTTGCAATTGGATGATGAACATGTCATCTTGGGTTGAAAAGGAGACACAATGAGGAACCACAAGATTGCTCACCATGTTTTGAAACCTACTCACATCCACATCATTTGGTACTAAGGCTTTGGTGAGGATTTCTTTATGCTCTAGTGAGATTTGCAACAACTCAAAAATGGAGATATGAGTGGGAGTCTTAAGTAACTGGTTGACCAGGTTGTATTTAGGCAAGGAAGAACTCATAGTTGCATGATCATAATTTTCCACAGGTCCTAGTAAAATGACTTTAGAGGCCTGATCTCGAGTAACAACATTTGATGATTATTTTTAATTTTTATCCTTAATTATAATGACATTTATGGTGTCATCAAATCTGGAGATCATGTCGATTTAACCTTATCGTGTTAATGTGTGTAATTAACCTTATCATGAGGAGGTGCGTTTTTACTAGCTCTAGAGGATTTACCCTTTTCATGACTCATGAAAGGGTTCTTGAAGGTCATATGGTCTTCATTATTGCTAAGGTTATTTACTTTGATAGTTTTGTCATTGATTAATTTTTGTATGGTCCCCTTAAGGGTGAAAGAATTGTTTGTTAAGTGCCCCTTGTTTTGGTGATAGGGAAAAATGTGCTTGTCATTCCACCACTTTAGTCTGACTTGGGGTTCACAAGGTTTGGCCTCGGGTAACACAATGACTTCATCGACCAAGAGGGTTTGTGAAGCACTCTCATAAGACACCCCGATAGGTGTATACTCCTTGGCTATATCAAAAGATTGATATCTCATGGGGGAGGAGCTTGATTATAAGGAAATTTTTGATTAGATGTAGAGGGAGTTGTTGTGTTATGTCGATAAAATTGATGGACGTTATCTTGTCGAGGTGTGTTTAGATTGGTATTATTGACAATGGGACCTAGTTGATTTAGAGGAGGTTGAGTTTGAGGTTTGACATGGTTGGCTTCAACCACCCTATCATTGGGGGTGTTTTTGTTATTTTTTCTCCACCAAAATTTTTGTTTGTCAGTGGACCAATTAGAGGAATTGTGATTTTATGTGGAATTGTTGGACAAACCCTTACCGTCTTTAGATAATTTAATAATATCATTGTTTATCAAATTTTCTTCTACCTTAGTGGTGTTTTCCAAGGTGATATTAAAATCTTTAGGCCCTTGGAGTTGCAGCCAATAATTCATGGGTTTTGAGAAACTATTGATGAAGATGTTTGTCTTCTCTTTGTCTGGTATCTCTATGATACTTGGAAAACATGTGTCTCCACCATTGTAGGAAGACCTTGAATGATTCACTAGGATGTTGTTTTGTGTTACACAAATCAATCATTGTAACTTCCCTTTCAATGTTATAAGAATATTGAGTGATAAAAATAGAAGCCAATTGGTCAAAGATTTTAATGTTGGAAGGTAGCTTGGAGAACCACTCCATGGCTTGCCCCCCAAGGCTCCTAGGACACAAATGCATTAGGTAAGTTGTGTCATGGAAAAAATCCATACTTAGTGCATAGAATTATCTAAGATAATCTTGTGGATCCGATGTACCAAAATATTTATCATATTTTGGTATTTGCACATTCTGAGGGAAAGGTGTAGAAGTAATGCTTTTATTGAATTGTAGAGGACACACCTTTTCAAAGCTAAACTCAGTGGGTTGTATTTTTCCTTGCTTTATTCTTTCCATTTCTAACTATAAGTCTTGTAATTTTTGTGTGACAATATCTATGGGTGACTCTTCTTCATCTCATTTCAGATTGGTCACATCAAAGTTGGATGAAAATTTCACACCTTTTTGTGCTAATGCTAGTATGTAGCATTCTTTGTATTTTTCAAGTATCTTGTCCATGATATCAACAAGTTCGAGATTTTGCTAAAAATATTCAATTTTAGTATCAATGCTCTTTTCATCTCATATGTTAGATGAACCCATTTTGGCAAATGGTTCTAAACCTTGGTTGAATAGGGGTAACTACATTTGGTGAATGATCTATTGGGGTAATAGGTTTGATGAGGTCCAGAGGTTTCATGTGTTTGATGGTTCTACTAGCTATTTTGGCACTTACCCATATAGGTGATCATTTTGGCTTCACAGTTACACTGGTTTTGCATAGTGGCATGAGAAGTGAATAGGATTCCTCTAACTCTTATGCATTTTCACAATATGAGTATTTTTGTTGAACATGATTTTTTAAGAGTAGCAAGCTAGGATAGACAAGGTGTTTTGGAAATATTGATAGGATAAGTTCACTCTCACAAAGTTAGGTAAGGAACAGATGTGTTTCTCCAGATGTTTCTGACTTGATATGTTAAATGAAGCAATGAGGGCTGTTGGATTAATAATATCATTTGTCACTTTTCTTGTTTCAAAAATGGTTTTGGTCAATTTTAGGATCTCTCAGTCCAGAGAATATCAATGGGAAAAAGGGTATCCAAATCCGTTGTTTGTTTGCAAATGTTGAGTATGCAGATAGCCTCTTTTTAAGGTTCTTTCTCAAATGCATCACAAGATTGATTAAATGGGCTATTTCATTGATCATATGCACTATTTCATTGATCATACATGCTATTTAAATGTTTAAATGCACTATTTTATCTATCATATGCATTGTTTTGCAGGGAAAATGTGCTATTTAAGGATTCAAATGTGTTGTTTTAAAATTATATGCATTATAAAAGAGTTAAAAAGCATCACATGATTATCTAGATGTGTTGTTTGAAGTGGTAGATATGCTCTTTTAGACTCTTTCACTAATGTTCTAGTTTTGAACTTGGTTTCTCGTTATTAGTTTATAATCACATCTTTCAGAAGGACTGTGATTCAAACTAGAGTTTGTTATTAAATTTTTAAAACACATCCAATCATAATGGTAGAGGCCACAATAGAATATAAAACCACATGCACCTAGAAAATGGAAGAAAGATGGCTTTCTAATAAGGTTATCTAGAGCTGGTGACTAGTGGGTTTTAGTTTTTAACCATCAATGTTCGGATTTACCTCTCCTGTAATAGAGAGCTTCCCACCAAGGCTAAGGAGGTTTGGTGCAATCTCTTATGAGACTACTAGAGGAAGGCTATTTTCTAAAAAAAGGTAGCTTGCATTTGATTGGGAATGCAAGATTGGAAGGTGTTCCTTCTCACCAGCCCTACTAAGGCAACTCGAGAGGTAGCCTTTCTATAGTTGAGTAATTCTACCTAGTAGGAAGTAGGAAAATGGAAATCATAAATAGGTCTAGGAATTTGATCACTCTAGGAGAGTGAGAGCATATCCCTACTGTTATGACCTCCCAAACATAATAAAAAAGTTTTGTTCAATTCCAAGCCCTTAACTATAATAGACAAAGGTGCTCCTTGTTAAACTATGTGTTTGTTCTTTCCCTGTTTGACTGTTACTAACCCTCACAAAAGATTTGGCATTCTAATCAACTCTCATGATTTGAGAGCATAGGCCTACTTCTGATTAGACCAGTGAGGTCAAATGTACTACTTAGAGTAGGTTCTAGACTTAAAAGGAAATGTTGCAATCTAATTCATGAGGCTTCCGATCTAATTACCTATTTCAGAGCTAGCAAAGGCTAGGCACATTTTTGAGGGTCTTCTTTCCTATCGTGCATTTCTACTAGCCTAAGAGTTCTTTTCAACTTAGATGATGTCTATAAACAATCAAAAAATTAGATCTAAAAATTATATGTGAATTTTAATAGCTTGGATCAAATGTATAACAGAAAATAGCATATGTGTCACATAAAGTGGTATATGCGCTATAAGAATCTTCAAATGCACTATAAAAATGAGCAAATGCACTATAACAATAAGCAAATGTGCTATAAAAATGATCAAATTCATTATAAGAATGATCAAATACATTAAAAGAATGATCAAATATGCAACAAAATGATTCAAATGCATTAAAAGATTGGGCAGAAGTGTTAAAATGATGTGTAAAAGTGTTGTTGCATCATAGGAGTGGTAGATCCAATCTTTGTGAGCTTGGCAACATCTTTGAAAGTTTTTTGATCTCATTATGAAGCTTCTCACATGCTATAAAACTTGCAAAAGATTAGATATACACCAAAACTAGAGAAAAAAAGTAGATCTAAAAGAAAAATAATAATGGATCTAAAAAGAAAAATAACATATTAGCAAGAAATCTTGAAGAACATAGAGGCTTTAATACAAAGCCCAATGGTGGGTGCCATTTTGTACACGATATATTCATGTATTCATGAAACCTTAATGCAAAGTGTAGATAAAATGACAACAAACTAGACTAAACCCAAGAAATCATTGTCAAAATGCAAACTCTATGAATGTCCCATGTTTCTCTAACTACAACTGCTAAGAATGCTCTCAAACCAGTATCTCAGTGATAGTTCTAGAATGAGAAGTAAGCTTAGAATACAAATCTACCAGTATCTAGGCAAGATCTAAGATAAAAATTTAGATTACATGTGAGTAACAACTCTTAGAATACTATCAAAATGAACATTCAATGAGCTAAACATGTGTTAAGGTGATACTAAATAACATGGAAACAAAGCTGAAATGCTATCAAAATGACATAAACTTGCTAGAATAACAATGCTAATATGCTCAATATGACATCTCTGAATATGCCTATAACATAGATGCCTAAAACTTGGGTCTTTTTGCTCTTGAATTCTCCTTCTATTTATAGGATTTTAGAAGGGGTTGGGGTAAGAATCTAGGTTTTACCTTTAACTGGTGGATAGAGGTGAAATTGAAAATGTCTGATAAGAGACAAGAGGAGGAGCCCAAAAGTCTTGATTTTGAGGATAAATGTGGATTTCTTTTCAACTAAAATGTCTCATAAGAGACGAGAGGAGTTCAAAAGTAGTGATTTGAGGATTAATGTGGATTTCTTTTCAACTAAAATGTCTCATAAGAGATAAGAGGATGAGTTCAAAAGTCTTAATTTGAAGATAAATGTGGATTTTATTACAACTAAAATGTCTCATAAGAGACAAGAGGAGTCCAAAAGTCTTGATTTGAAGCTAAATGTGGATTTTTCTTTTCAACTAAAATGTTTCATAAGAGACAAGAGTAGTCAAGAAGTCTTGATTTGAAGCTAAATATGATTTTAAAAAAAAACTAAAATGTCTCATAAGAGACAAGAGGAGAAGCCCAAAAGTCTTGATTTGAGGCTAAATGTGGATTTTTCTCTTCAACTAAAATACAAATCTAAGCTTAGAATACAAATCTACCAGTATCTAGGCAAGATCTAAGATACAAATTTAGATTACATGTGAGTAACAACTCTTAGAATACTATCAAAATGAAAATTCAATGAGCTAAACATGTGTTAAGGTGATACTAAATAACATGGAAACAAAGCTGAAATGCTATCAAAATGACATGAACTTGCTAGAATAACAATGCTAATATGCTCAATATGACATCTCTGAATATGCCTATAACATAGATGCCTAAAACTTGGGTCTTTTTGCTCTTGAATTCTCCTTCTATTTATAGGATTTTAGAAGGGGTTGGGGTAAGAGTCTAGGTTTTACCTTTAATTGGTGGATAGAGGTGAAATTGAAAATGTCTGATAAGAGACAAGAGGAGGAGCCCAAAAGTCTTGATTTTGAGGATAAATGTGGATTTCTTTTCAACTAAAATGTCTCATAAGAGACAAGAGGAGTTCAAAAGTAGTGATTTGAGGATTAATGTGGATTTCTTTTCAACTAAAATGTCTCATAAGAGATAAGAGGAGGAGTTCAAAAGTCTTAATTTGAAGATAAATGTGGATTTTATTACAACTAAAATGTCTCATAAGAGACAAGAGGAGTCCAAAAGTCTTGATTTGAAGCTAAATGTGGATTTTTCTTTTCAACTAAAATGTTTCATAAGAGACAAGAGGAGTCAAGAAGTCTTGATTTGAAGCTAAATATGAACTTTTTAAAAAATTAAAATGTCTCATAAGAGACAAGAGGAGAAGCCCAAAAGTCTTGATTTGAGGCTAAATGTGGATTTTTCTCTTCAACTAAAATACAAATCTAAGCTTAGAATACAAATCTACCAGTATCTAGGCAAGATCTAAGATACAAATTTAGATTACATGTGAGTAACAACTCTTAGAATACTATCAAAATGAAAATTCAATGAGCTAAACATGTGTTAAGGTGATACTAAATAACATGGAAACAAAGCTGAAATGCTATCAAAATGACATGAACTTGCTAGAATAACAATGCTAATATGCTCAATATGACATCTCTGAATATGCCTATAACATAGATGCCTAAAACTTGGGTCTTTTTGCTCTTGAATTCTCCTTCTATTTATAGGATTTTAGAAGGGGTTGGGGTAAGAGTCTAGGTTTTACCTTTAATTGGTGGATAGAGGTGAAATTGAAAATGTCTGATAAGAGACAAGAGGAGGAGCCCAAAAGTCTTGATTTTGAGGATAAATGTGGATTTCTTTTCAACTAAAATGTCTCATAAGAGACAAGAGGAGTTCAAAAGTAGTGATTTGAGGATTAATGTGGATTTCTTTTCAACTAAAATGTCTCATAAGAGATAAGAGGAGGAGTTCAAAAGTCTTAATTTGAAGATAAATGTGGATTTTATTACAACTAAAATGTCTCATAAGAGACAAGAGGAGTCCAAAAGTCTTGATTTGAAGCTAAATGTGGATTTTTCTTTTCAACTAAAATGTTTCATAAGAGACAAGAGGAGTCAAGAAGTCTTGATTTGAAGCTAAATATGAACTTTTTAAAAAATTAAAATGTCTCATAAGAGACAAGAGGAGAAGCCCAAAAGTCTTGATTTGAGGCTAAATGTGGATTTTTCTCTTCAACTAAAATGTCTCATAAGAGACAAGAGGAGGAGTCCAAAAGTCTTGATTTGAGGCTAAATGTGGATTTTTCTCAATTATTTATAATATAAAAGGATGATTTTCATTTTGTGAGGATAAATGGATTTATTGATTTAATAAAAGTTTCATTTATTTTCAAAAGTTTGTCTTTTTCCCTCTCCCTTTTGAATTTCATTTTATGATTTTGAATTATTTTTCTCCTCTTTTGAGGTTGGTTTAGGTCTTATTAATTTGATAGTTGATTTATGACCTGATGTAATCCTTAATTTGAAAGTTTGTTATTTTTCTCTGATTTCCTCCTTAATTTGTGTTGATTGATCAAAATTGCGTAATTGAGGTCTTTGCCAATTTTGGGTGTCTACACTAACCTTGCAACTAGTTTGGAAGGGATTTTGACAATTATTCATTTATTGTACATACAAATTTGTGATATCAATTTCTTCACTATGGATAATCAACACTCCATTGACCAATTACATGCAGATTTGAAGGCTAAATAAATTATTTAATAAATTGACATTTGGTCATGGTAGATTAGTTGAGCTCATGGCGAAAAAAACAACACTAGAGCAAAATTAATTACTATCCAAACCATGTTTCTACCTCATATGGAGACCATTCAAAAGGAACTATTAGTTGCACATGAATTAGTTAAGAGAGATCTTCATCTCTCAACTGTAGATAGTATAGTTGATCTAGTTGCTTAGCTAGAAATATAGATTTAGGTCCTAGAATTAGCTAGATACAGATGGAATCAAGGATTAGAGGTGATTTTATTAAATCACAAAATATTTTTGGATAAATACCTGCAAACCCCAAAGCATAAGTGTCAAAAACAAGGGGTAAATCATTCATGACATCACAAGGAAAATTAGATTAGAACCATAGGAGAAAATATGAACAAAATCACAAAAGGAAAATCAACAGTATCAACATCAAAGATCATATGTATTTCAAGACATGTACATATATTGTGTATAGCTGAGTAAATTTTTAAGGGGAGTGCTAATTTTACTATTTTGTGATTTTGAATGGACTGCTAAGTCATGACAAAGTGTTTTCTCCACTAATGTCAAAGGGGGAGGTCGTTGATCTCTAAGCCTTTGTTGCCTATTAGTGTTGACTACTTAGTCATTTTCTAGGCAGTGTTGGTCGGTCATCACTACAACCAAGCCATCTAATTAAGGTCAAGCTACATGAACTTGTTTATATTGTAATACATGCCGAGCAAGTCAAAGGTTTCCAAGCACCCTAGCATAGACCAAGTCACAATATTTACCAAGGGAAATATATGAAGACCAAGCAATATAAAGTTAGTTTATGCCGAATGAGTTAGTACATGTTGGGTATATAGAAGCTAGGGGACAACATGAATGTTAGTTATGACTGAGTGTCATGACATTCAATTGTTGAGTAAACCAATTTTGGCATATGTGTTTTTAATGGCACAAACACTCATGTAAATCATTTTTGCCGACTTTTATGCAATATTTATGGATTGTAGAGACAACTAAGGATCTAATTACACATTTTAACAAAATACATCAATCCCTAGGAAGGTAGAGTAACCAATCAAAAAATAGAAAGACTAAGCAAAAAAAGGGTGAATTCCGGATCATTGATTTTGATCTAAAACCTTTGATAATGTTCTACTTAAGAAGGGATCAAACCTTAAACCAAGGAGTGTATAAATGATGATTGTAAATTGCATGAAACGGATAAGGATAGAATGAGGAAGGTTAAGTTTGATAAAGTGATCATACAGAGAAACCAAGCAGTGAAGGGAAAAACATAGAAAATTAGATAAGGAGATCAATTCAAACATTAAAGAGAGAAGATCTGCAATTAGATTCACAAGATAAAACTAAAGGATTTGGTACTAAGACATTATAACTAGTGCATCAGGGGAAATACCTTAACATAGTGGTTTTAATAGACCTAGTTAAATCTCCTAATAGAGTGCTTACTTCATTGCAAATTTAAATCCTTTAATCAAGGCAGACTTAACAGTCTTGTGTTTCTTTTAACCAAGTGGGCCCCTCACAAGGTAGATCATCAAAATTGATTAAGATTATAGCCCTAATAGACCAAATTTATTACTACATTATTGGAGATTTGTGGGTGTCATCCCCACCCCAATTTTACCTTCACCTTGGAAGGTTCTGGGTAACCAAAATCTTTGTGTTATATGTTTACATTTTCATGTTGATGGATGCCATGCATAGTTAGATTTATTTCAGTTTTACAATTCATAATTATATGGTATATGATCTAAGATATGAGATGGATTAGGAATGAGTTTAGTTAATCTATTATTTTGTTCAAGGAGTAAAAAGTTTTATAGATTCTGATTCACCCTCACTTTCAATATCTTGATTCCTAACAAGACTTCCAATAGAATGATAGGTTGCTTGATCACTTGATGATTAGATATGAAAAATGGAGAAAATGGAAGGGTTTATATAGAGATAAGAATTAACTAAGATATGAAAAATGGAGAAAATGGAAGGGTTTATATAGAGATAAGAATTAACTAACTCTTGTAGGCTGAATGTTCTAGAAGTTAACACTCGATTATCTAAAACATGGGACCTAGAGAAAAAAGGGCCAAAATATGGCCTCATCAGGGGTGTAGTGCATCCATGATTGGCCCATCAAGGGCATAGTGCACCTTGATGCTTTAGAGGAATAATGTGACCCTAATTGTTAGGTGCACAAACCTTATGGACAATTTGGGAACCCCAAAACAGGTCTTAGAACCAAGAAATCATGTTCAAATCCTAAGAAAATCCTATTTCAGTGCTAGGAGTAGATTCCAAGTGGAAAAGTGGATGGAATGGAAGGACCTAAGGGAAATAGATCCTACCTCAAGCTTGTCACCATAAAAATAGTAGCTTCAAAGAGGATCTATTAGGTTTTACCCCAATTCCACCAAGGAGAAGGAATGGAAAAGGGAAGAAGAAATGAAAGAGATAGGAAAATTAATTATCTAACATTAAATAGGTGCTAAACCTTCATTAAATTATAGTGCTTCTAATTTAAGATAGTAAATTTAGCCCCAAATTTAGCAAGAGAATGGACTTGATCCAAACTCTTGGTAAAGTAGAGCACAGGGCATAAGATACTCTTATTAAAATCTAGGATATAATGAATCAAGTGCCCAAGGGATTTGAAAACATTGAAATTCCCAAATTATAATGAGGGAGAGAGAGATCACTGACTAAAAAGAAAAGGGTGATTATTTTGGCTAGTAGAGTTTCCAGCCTACTACGAATCACCACAAGAACTGCTACAAAGGATGGCATTGAAATAGTCTAACGAGGTCATAACCTACTAGTAAACCCATCATAGGACCCACCCATAGATCAACGTTCTTCATATCACCATGTAAGGTTCAACAAGGATGCATTGCTCATGTATAGAACTTTAGCAAATTGTTATGGGTAGCCCATAGATGAAATTTAGCATATGTACATGTGAAGGAAAGAGATACCTAATGCCAGGAATGCTCACTTCTTGGAATGAATATGTACATGGAGAATTCATTCTTCATGATTGTGTATGAGCCATAAAGGGATTCATTCAATATGTGCATTGAAAGTGAAGGATGAAGTAGTAATATTTAGATTTGATGCTATCATTAGAAGAATACTAAGAAAATAAGGCTAAAGTACCCCAAGCTAGATTCATAATCCATATACACTACCCCATGATTGGAATGCAAGAACGAGCAGAGCATATGCCCCCATATCAAAGTCATTGCTAACACTTTAACAATATAAATGACTTTAATAGAATATACGCACAAGCATATTAAAAGAAAGTGTTTCCATCATGAGATGCCCCAAGGAGAAGAAAAATTATGGGTGTTTAGGGGGGAAAGGGAGACATTGTAATTGTACACTATAGATCTCCTTATTTCTGGGCCACTAAGCCATTCAAATTTGTATGAAAGGGAAAGAAGGGAATTTCCAAATATGATTCCACTTATGATCCAAATGAGATTGGCTAGAACCCTAAGGAATAAGGGAACCAATACTAAATTCAAATTTTAAAGTGGAACTCAATACATGGAAATGTACTATTTGGCCCTTGATAGGATAATGCAAATGTGGAATTGAACTAATTGCTTAAATAATGTAAATCTAGATGCTATGTAAATATAATTAGCCCAATTAAGATATAGATCTAGGTTAAATATATGAAAGGAAATAAAATATAAAGGAATCACCTTAAAATGTGTAGAGGAAGATGTATTTTATCTCCAAAAACTCGTAGATCTAAATTGTTTTTGAATATTCATCCACAAATCTCAGAATGAAATGACGAAAGGAACAAAACCCAAAAATCTCCCCAGAAAATGATATTGAAGGTCTAGGTTGAATTGGAAAGGTTCCCTTCCACCAAGTTGATGTTGTATCATGACCTACAATAGAATTCTTTAAAAAGCTCTTGAAAAAGTAGGTTCTAGATCTATAAGCTTCGACTGATATCCTACTGATAAACATAGAAAATAAGGGTTTTGTGGTCAGGATTTGATGAGGGATTGCCTTGGTCAAGCCCTAGGTTAAGGAATTAACCATAACTAAGAAATATAAATGTAAATGTAAATGAATGAAAGAAGACATAAATGGTAGCATTCACCTTGCTTGAAACCCTTGTCAATAAGGATTTTGTATGTAAAAGTATTGTATATCTTGAACTAGGAATGTAGGGTATCTCCACACTTTAAGATGGATATACTATAATCCTATCATGGTGACATGGATGTAAAAGTACATCAATGAAGATGATGATGATGAATGCTTCAATATAGATCTCCTCTCTTTTTGGCCAACAATAAGCCATATCTTGAAGAGGAAATACTCACAAAGGATCCTTCAATGCTAGATAGAAATCTCCTTACTTAGATGCTTGAAAATATCGAATGCTTGAACTCATTAGATGCAAAAGGAAAAAATATTCACTTGAGAGAAAGAGCTTGAGAATATGATCTTATGTCATGAAAATGAAGCCTCCAAGTCTCCTTATATATGATTTTTTGGGCCGAAAAATAGTACAAGCTAATGAGAGAGTGAAAGAAAATTAATTAAAGCTTTGAGGCCTTTCAAGCCTTGAGCCTTAAAACCACTAGGGACTAGGTCAACCTAGGAGGAATAGGTTGACCTAGTCTATTCTAGGTTGACCTAGATTGACATGGTCCCAAATGTTAGGTCAGACAAGCCATAGGAAGCTCAGGCAGATACTAGGAGAAAGAGGGTGGAAAGAGGAAGAAAGAAGGAGAAAAAGGATTGAGCACAAACACATCCATGGTTTGAAGAAGAAATTATGAAGAGGGAGCTAAAAGATCTTAAAAAGAAAAGTGTTCCCATTTTAAGAAGGTACATTTAGGCCCTACTTTAGAAGGAGTATGCATTTCCTCAAACTCACGATAAAGTAGATTGAGAGAAAAAGAGTAAATCTTATCACGATTTAGGAGGAAACGAAATCATCAAGCCCCCAAGAGAATTGAGTGTTTATCACATCCAAAATCATAATAAGAGAGATATCACTAAGAAAAAAGGGTGCATTTTGTTTCCCAATAAGGTTTGTGTGCCTTATTGTGAACTACACAAGAAAAATAAAAAAATAAAGCGGGAAATATCTCTGCAAAAGGGGATGGCATTGAATATTCTAGTAAGTATTTATAACATGTCACATTAAAGATTAACTAAATGGTCTAGAAAATGTGCGTGGAATGCTAATAAGTCCATCAAGGGATTCAACTTCAAGGTAACTCCATATCCCAAAAAGAAGAATCAAAAGCGACCCAAGCATAAGGATGCATGTGTCCATAAGGGATCAAAATAAGACCAGACTTCTTAGACTATTAGTAGTCAAAAGAAGGGTCAAGCAAGGATCGGGCCTCCCAAACTATCAATAATTTAGAGAGAGATCCAAAAAGATACCAAGGGCCCCTATGAACTATCAATAATTCCTAGAAATTGGAAGGAAAAAGTGAGAGAGGGTAAACATGAAATAATAACGCATAGATTTAGGTATTCCTTAGAAATAATACCAAGCACCAAAGGCTAAAGTAATCCAAGTTATACACATAATTTTTATTTGTATTCCATGGTCAACGATGGGAAGAGTGTGTGCCCCCACATTAATTCAATTTCAAACACCTTAATGGGAGAAACATCTTTAATGAAAGTGTACATGCATCCACAAAATAATGTTTCCACTATGAGATGCCCCCAACAAGAGAAATATTTCAAGGGAAATAAGCACATAGAAAAAAGAGAGAGCACAAAGGGATCTAATAACTTTGGGGTTAGTAAGATCATATGATAAAATGTAATATTATACTAAGTATGAAAATATTAGCATTCCTCAAAGGAGATATAACTATTAAACAATGAAGAAAAAGACACACAAGAGTTACAATGAAGATTTTTTTGGGCCATTAACATTGAGACATAAAAAAATCGGTGCTACCATATCATAAGCAACCAAGAAGACTATAAAATATCACTGTAGAAACAATAACAAAAGTATGAAATGATACATAATAATAAATATAAGAAAGATATACAATAGAAGAATGTATATGACAAGGTGATTAATTTATCCTCTTGATCTCATTGAAGCAACAAGGATTGTTTAAAGCAATCAAAGAAAAACATATAACAAAAAATGCAACACAAGAGAAAACATAACACAAGAACACAACGACTACCATGATGGATGAATTCCACATCAAGAATTCCATGTGCCCCCTCCCCCCCATAGTGGTCATAAATGCTAGGGGAAGGATATTGACTGATGAGAGGAATAACATCCATTACAGTAGGAATCATGACGAGTTCTAAGAAAGGACTTGGGGAGTCAGTATGCTCAGTACTAGGAGTGATTGTAAACTATGTAGAAAGCATGTTTGGAAAATCTTTATCCATATCAATTAATTCTTCATCACGTTCATCATCTAAAGTATCTTCCATATCTAGATTAATATAATCTAAATACAAACATAATCATCATGTTTATCGATATGCATAGTGTTACCTTGTTTAAATTTATCTAAAGAATCATACATGGTTTGATCAAACAAAGGTAAAAGTTGAGATGAAGATGCAAGATGAGAAGCAAGAGAGTGAGCTTTAGCCTTAGCTTTAGCTTGATAGTTATAACAACATTGATTAGCATGTTGATTATGAATAGTATTATGAGATATAGTAGAAGGATTAAGATCAACTATCATAGGTTTGGAAGAAGGAACATCATCAAGTTCATATATAGTAGCTGAGGGAATAGATGTAGAGGAGGAAATAGGTTTAGAATTAGAAGGAGAAAATAGAGTAGACAAGACAGGTTGTTGGAATTCATGTATCATTGAAAATGTAATAGCACTACTATTATATTTGGTATGTCTTTTTCAAATGCAACATCCTCTAATATTTATATTTAGAAAAGGTCATGAATAGACATTCCCTTCATGAATATGTAGTGCCTACCCCTAAGTTGCATTTCTATCATCCTTGCCAAACTCTTTTAGGCCAATTTATGTTTGATGATTAGTATTATTATTATTTTATAGATTATCAGATGTTGTTTTACACTCAGTTTATTATATGATGAGATTACTTGGTACTCTATATTTCATGCATGTATGATGATTATTCAATGTTTTCAGTTATCGATGATGATTAGTTAGATGGTTTATTTTTCCATGTGCTTCTTATGGATACATACCCCATACTGCATGTGTATGGTGTGCGTGTTTGTTTTATTTATGTACGGTGTTTCTGATGTGGTTAAGGAAGGGAGTCGTAGTCACCTGCTAGTCGGGATCTACATGATGCACCACTTCCTGCCATTGTCTGTTTAGCTTAGAATATTGTGTTTGTACATGGGTGGATTTTATGCAGGTTGAAGGTACCGGGTATCGACTTCCCTGAATTGCCAGGATGAGCGTACCCTATCGCATTGTCTCAATGGTAAGAGAGGGGAGATAAACTCTTAAGTCCAAATCCTAAACCCTTTAGCCAATTGTCCTAATTGATAATTAGGACAAGTATCTGAGTTAAGTACCCTCCGAATGCATCAAATGATGTAATTTCGGGATTATAACCCTTTTTGTTTTGATTTAGTATGTGTTTTTCTATGTAGGGTTTTCGTATGTTGTTATATGGGTCCTTGATGTATTTTCTATTAATTAAGTCTAATTAAAAAGATTAATTAATGATTTAATTTAATGGAGAATTAATAGGATATCTTTAATATTTAATTAATTGAGAAATTAATTAAATAAAAGAATTAAATTTGGAAATTAAAGTTCAAAGATAAATTTAGAACAGGATAATATTTATTTAATTTAATAATAATATATTTGGAGTTCATTTTTAAATAAATTCTAAATATTATTGTTATTTAAATTAATTAAATATGTTATCAATTAAGTTCTAAAATAAATTAAAAGTTGAAAGATATAAAATTATTAAGAATTCTAGATCGCATGATCTAAGCATGAGTTTAAATATGAGAAATAAATTAAAAGATTAAATAATAGAAATTAATAATGTTATTTTAATTTCATGAAGTACACATGAGGTTAAAGTAATAAATTAATATAGAAGTCAAGTAGAATATTAAATAAAGTTATTTAATAAATCAAATGTGCATGAAAGTTGAATGCAAAATAAAAGAAAAGATAAGAAAGGTTAATTTGGAGTTAACTCAGTTGTGCAAAGAGTCTTCTCAGGTGAACGCACAATTAGTACCCCGATTTGAGGAGAAAATTGCTTATCACAACTTTGGGGGTTCATTCTTGGGGGGGACACAAATTTGGACGGGAATTTTTGGGAAACAACTTTTGGAAGCGAATTTCAGAAGGCTGATACCAAGAAAGTTTTTCAGAGGAAGGTTATTGAGAGAAGCGAATTCTCTTACAGTTCCTGGAGATTGCATAATAGCATCAGGATCAGGTAGGGTCTTGTGTTTTTGATTATCGATTAAATACGCAATTATCCTTTCCTGTCTTCTTCGTGTCTGGGGTTTGTAAATCTGAATTCTCTGTGATGAATGTTTAACATTACGATATTAGAATTTTATCAGATGCTTGTCTATAAACTTCTGTATACATGAGATTTAAATGGGAAAGGGTTGAATCTAATACCGAAATTCTAAATTAGAAGTTCGGATGGTTGACTATATTTCTATACCAATTTAATGAAGGAGGCAATGTCTTTTAATATATTTATATGTATAGGAATTAAATTTGCATATTTATAAATTTATATATATATATATATATATATATATATATATATATATATTTTTTTTTATATTCAAACAAAATTATATTTTAATTAAAAAAAAAAAATGATTAAAAACAAATTCGTTGTTTTTAAAAAAAATAATATATAAAATTGAAAATGATTTAGTGGGGGGGAGGGAATTATCCCGTGCCCACCCCCACTATCGGCGGAGTCGATAGTACCTGCATCGTAGGTACTGCGATAGCAGGTACAGAGTACCTGCCGCCACAGGCCCTGCGACCGCAAGACTGCGACAGATCGCATGGGTCTTGCAAGCCGACGGGCTTTAAACGTGTATTTTAAATGTTCGTTTTTATATAATTTTTATTATTTATTAAAACAAATTTTATTATTATTTAAAATTTTTAATTAATAAATTTTTAATAGATATTTTAATTAATAAAAATTTTAATATTTATTAATATTTAATAATTAAATAATAATACATTTAACATAGTTTGTAAATATTAATTTATTAGTAATTTTGGTTAAATATTAATAAATTAACAATTAATGAATAGATTAAAATAAGTAATTAGAACAAGTAATTATTGATTAATTTAATTAAAATTAGTTTAATTAAAGTTAATTAATAATGAATATTATTTGATTAAATAGTAGAATTGGATTATTGATTTAATGAAAGTTATTATAGAAATGGGTTAATCGTAAGGGGTAGTGGTGAAAACTTAGTTACTTGAAGTCAATGTTAAACTGGAACATAAACCTTACCTTAACTCAATAATATACTTTCAAATCCAATCTCTGAGACTTTGATGTTTTCTATGTGTTCTCTGTGTTTTGGGGGTTGTTCTAGTATTGACCAGTTTAGGTTGTTACCAAAGGCCCGGGTTTGTGAATGTGAGGTTATGATGATTTGTTCTCGATCTTTTCAAACCAACCAAGGTAATGTGATAGTATGCTCTATGATGGATGTATTTACTGTTTGTTATTGCTTTCCAGTTTCCTTGTGTGAAGCTGAGGTGTATGTATTTGAGATACCTAACTTAACCATTTTTGAGTCTCAATCAGTTATATGTGATAACCATTTTTGAGTCTCGATCAATTATACTTGTATTACCTTCTGGTTGCTTTGAGAGAACTGAGGTGTTCGTTTAGATCTTGATGATGTCATGTTGTGACATGTTTTGACTTGACCATTTTGGAGTCTTCGATCAGTATTGTAATTTACTATTGGGATACTTTCTAGTTGCTCATTGGAGAACCATTGGATTTTGTGATTTATCATTGATGCCTTCAGTTGCTGATAGAGAACTGTCATGATCATATGATTATTATTTGATGCTTATCTGTTGCTCATGAAGAACTGATGTAATTTTGTAGCTTATCTTTTATGATCTTTTTCAGTTGCTTGTATAGGACTGAGGTGGTTTTATTATGATTCTTTGATTTGTGATTTCATGAGCCTAGGGTAGGTTATCTATGTGTAGTGTCGAGAAGTGGCTTGCAATGGGGATCGAGGCCCTAAGAGGTTGCCTAGAGTAACCCATTGTAAGTTGTTTTAATAAGTGAAAACATTTACACTAAATGAGAGAAAATGAACCTAACAAGATAATTGTATGTTCTCTCCCATGCCTTGAGTGCTAGTACAGACTAGGATGG
Organism: Cupressus sempervirens; assembly: GCA_028749045.1. Lineage (NCBI taxonomy): Eukaryota > Viridiplantae > Streptophyta > Pinopsida > Cupressales > Cupressaceae > Cupressus > Cupressus sempervirens. Next base: position 26,809,699 of record CM053786.1, read on the forward strand.
GGTAGAGAGAACGCTTGGTTATGACCTTGCATTTCGTAGCATGCCTCGTCAGTACGAGAGGATACTAGTGGCTGCAGGGATCAGTAGGAACCTGGGATTCCTAAGGGATTGCTTGGGTAACTTCTATGTGATTTTTGTGATGACACTTTCCCGCTTGCATATTAGGTTTCCTACGTGTCTTTGTGGTGCCTCTGGGTTTAGATGTCGATCTTTTTAGGAACCCTTGAGTTAGCATACTTATAGGATTTCCTGGACTTAGAGAGTATTTATGATTATAGGTTTTGTTATCCTATTTGGGACTTGAGACTATCTCCTCAGCGCAGTGGGAGTGGACCATTTAGGTTCCACGCGGTCGGGTGGTAGTGCTTTTTACTCTTACCATTGAGATCCATTCCGTGGTCACCGTGGCTGGAGTTTTCTTGGTTGGCATTTACCTTCACTATGTTCTTGGATTATTATGATGGATGGTTAGATTTTATGATAGATTTTTTATCATTATGGATGTATGGATGTATCATGTATGGTGAATAGTTTCATATATTTTTACTGTACTTTGTATCATGGAGTTGAGGATGTTGTATCTTTATCTTTACATATGTATATTCTTTTAAGACTTTCATACCCTGTGACTTGTACAGTGGATGATTGAGCATTCCGAATTAATTTGCCAAGAGGCATTCGGATCGAATGTATATTATGGACATGAGACTTTCTGATTATTCTTTCATATGTATGTGATAGTTGTTAGACTTAGAATTAATTACATTGAAAAGTGACTCAACATCTTGGGATCCTTAAGAAATGTAACTTGTGATGTATGTTTGTCAATGATTACATGTTATTGCTTCCGCTACTATGTGTTTGATGTGTATGTTATACATTCTTACTTTAAAAAAAAAAAAAAATGTTTAGCAAACTTAGTGAAACTTTAGGTTAATTCTTTTGGATCCCTTGGCGGGGCGTTACAGAATAGATAATTTCTCTTATATATAACAATAAATTATATATCAAATATAATGAATATATATAGGTTTATCTGACTAAAGTTATTAAACATCAACACTCCCTCTTAGCTAGGAAGGATAAACACAAGACAAATATTACACCATTGGTAAACAAATCAAGGAAGTCTTTGATCGAAAGACTTCCATTATATGATATCATATGGGTATTGGCCTATTAGAATGTTAACACACAACATTCACCAAATACACTTTTGATATCATATTAGATAACATGAGTATTGGCCTATTAGAATGTCAATCAAATTATGTTCACCAAGTACTCAGAGTAGTGGCATATCACAATATCAACTAAATGATATTCACCAAGTACTCAATGTGGTAATAGCCTATCAGAATATCAAGGCAATATATTCACCAAGTACCTAAAATATATCTATACAAACAACTTGTAGGTAGTTACATTAATGACATCTAACATCTAGTTGTTGATTTATAAGATAAAACCTTTTCATGATTTATTTTAAAATTTACACAAAATGTATATCATGATACAAGTTATTGTAAGGTCATCACATTTCAATAACTTCTCCAAATACAAGTGATTATCATTTGAAAGTCATCACTTCCTCATGATGTACACAAGGGGTAGGCCCATTAAAATCACATGGTCATGATGTATATTCATGAATCATAGTCTTCTTGATTGCTACAATTTATTGATCATTGGAGAATCCATCACAACATGGTTTACTCCCTCTGAACCAATATGATTGAGATCACTAAAGGTTGAGTAAATCATATCTTTTATCTATTCCATTTTCTTCAAGGTTGCTTCTAATGAAATGTCAGTCTCCCTCTAAATCTTAATCTCTTGAACTTCTCATCCAAATTTGTCTTTGAAGAAGTGTCAGACTTCCTCTAAATCTAAAATCAATCTCCCTTTTCTTGCAATAACATTCTCAGACAAAAAGATCAAGGTAAATGCTTGAATAGAAATAAGAAAGAAACTACTATATTATCCAAGGATAATAGTTCAACATAATAAGACCATTTCAATATAATATAGATCTAACTTAAATCTATATTTCAACATATTATTTTCTTATTAATGCCACATATAATCTATATCCACTCTTATATACATATATAATCACCATACATATTATTTGTAAAAATTTACACCTCTCTATATAAATAAATATAACATAGATAAGTCTCTATAAATAAAATACCATAAATTCATGTAAAATGAAATAAATTGGTATACTTACTTCTTATATCCTTCCACATTGGTTTACCTTTATTCCTTCCAAAAAGTAAATTGCATATATTTTCTTCTTTTAATATAAAGAATCTTCTTACTACTTTTTAGTCTTTTGACAACCATGCATCAATCTCTGTCCAATTTATTTCTCGTGATGTGTTGTATGAACCCTTCATTTGATGCATCACCCTTCAAAGCTCCAAAATATGTTAACTCATTATTTCTTCCATTTATTTCCATATTATTTCAACCTATCTAAGTGTCTAAGACTTTGGTGATGTATTTCTTCAATCCATCATAAATTGAATCTTTAATATTCTCTCAAATGAAAGAGAGAAAAATCACCGTGCAATTCACCGAGTTGAGTTTATATTGAGAAATGAATCACTTCTTGTTGTAATAAAATGGAAGAATCATTGGAAATAATGTATCTCGATCAAGGATAAGACTTGCCTTTGTAGGTGCTTGGTTGGTTGATCTATAATGTGAATGGCATTGATGGCTTCCAAATAACCACCTATATGCATGATAGGAATATTGAATATAGAGTCATGCCTAGTCAAGTTGTAGATTGAAAGTCTCCTTCCTCCATAATGTGTCACCTCCAAAAAATTATAAACTGAAGTTTTTGATTGGTCTCCAAATACTTTCCCACAAGAATAACTATTACAACACTCTTTTCTCTATTCATAGACGTCTGTGATGCCTTGACCCTCCTTGTTGAAATAGCATATGATATAAATATGATTGTGATAAATATTTTTCCTTCTATCAGAAAACACCTCTAAATAATGATCATTTTGTATTTATTGAAAAATGCCTTAAAATATTGTTGCAAGTTGACTCTTACAAAGCTAGGGTTTGACATATTTTTCTATTCGCTCAAAAGACCCCTTCAAACTTTTTGTAGATTTTTCACTTTATATCTTGAATTTTCAGATGATTAGGTATGAAAATTTTATTATCACATGATATCTATATAGGCTTGATGAAAATTATTGGCACTTATTATAGATCTACTGTTCAAGTGTGGTACTCATGCCCTCATGCATATTGATACACGACTCATTTTAAACTAAGAAGTGCCCAAGCTCACTACATACCAGATACCTCCGTCACATAAATTTGTATTCATAATATTAGAATCAGTTTGATGTTGTTCAAACAAAGGAATAATAGATCATGGGTTTCGATATTCTTTAAAATGCCACTCTTTTTTTATTAAAGGGTGTTCTACTATGATGTATCTCAAGAATCGGCTTGGGCCCTTTGAATAGTTGATCAAGATTTTTTTAATAAAAAACTCATTGTCAAGCATTTATTCCCTGAACAATTATCATTGGTTAACACCAATATTTCCACCCAGTTGATTTGATAATCCTTTGCAATTCACAATTTGCTTCTCTTAATATCTTCTTATTGCTCTCTCCAGAAATATATGCATATCTATCATGTAGTGTATGCATCCATATTCACCCCAATGGTATTTGCAACATTTGAAAAAAATCCCAATATTAATAATACATTTTATCAATTGTTCTAAAATTTAGGAAATAGTTTGCTATTCATATTTTTTTTCAACTTGCTCTGATACCATGTCAGAGTTCATAGATCATTGAAAATGTAATAGCACTACCATTATATTTGGCATGTCCTTTTAAAATGCAACATCCTCTCATATTTATACTGAACAAATGTCATAAATAGACATGTCCCATGATGGGACATTTCTATTTGATAATAAGATAATTAATACTAATCATAGTTATATATATATATATATATATATATATATATATATATCATTATATATATAAATTTCTCTTATATATGACAACAACTTATATCTTAAGTATAATGAATATATATAAATTATATCTCTTATATATATACAGGTTTATCTAACTAAAACTATTAAACATCAACACAGGTGTAGGTGGATAACCCTTAGGAAGACTAAGTTCCATGATCTTGGCTACTTTATGATTTTGATAGTTTCTATAGAGATGATCAGTATGAGTAAGTGGTTTCTTAGGATGAGATGGCCAATAAAAAAAAATCTCAACACAATCTCTTGGACTTGATGGTTTATAAAGAGAATGATTAGTAGTAACAATGTCTCCATCACTGAGAAATTTAAGACATTTATGAATAGGAGAAGCTACAACTTGCATGCAAGAAAGCCATGGAATACCAAGATTAACTTGAAAATGATTAGAATTAGGAATAACAACAAAGGTAGTAAAAAAAACTTCCCTTGAAACAATAATAGGTAAAGTGATAGAACTTTGAGGAAGATAAAGAAAACCATTACAATTTTGAATCCATATAGGAGTTGTATCATAAGTATCTCTATGCAACCTTTTGTTAAAAAGGTGTTCTTCAGTGATAACATTTATAGTAGAGGAAGGATCAACCAAAGTACCATAGGAAGGAATATGAGAAAATCTAGCAATAAATGTAAAGAGGTCATTAGGTGACTTAAACATATCAAATTTAAACATATCAAATTGACTAAAGATAATAATTGGTGTATGTTTAGGTTCACGTGGAGAAGAAATCAGAGGTTGAGGTTCTAATTCAACATGATTAACCACATGATTTGTTTCTTGTATTTGTTGGAAGTCTTAATTGGAAACCTCGAGATACTAAGAGGGGGGTGGGTGGGGGGGGAGGTGAATTAGGATCTTTGACACTTATTTTCTTTTAACAATTTAATAGTGCATTCACCACATTTTCCATCTCACATCTAATCCATGCATAACTAATAAAATCAAACTATTGTAACATGTATATCTAATCCATCACATGCATGAAATGCAATCACATAACACAAAGATTTGGTTACCCAAAAACCCTCCAAGGTGAAGGTAAAACCGGGGTGGGGATGACAACCAGAAATCTTCACTACTATAGTAATAAAGTTAACCTATTAGGGTTACAAATTTTGACCATATTTGATGATATACCCTATGAAGGGTCTGCCCTATTAAAGGTATTTAAGACTATCAGGTCTCACCTTGTGAAAGGGTTTTAAACTTACAACAAAGTAAGGAACCAGTTAAGAGATTTACAAAGATCTATTAAGACCACTCTGTTAAGAGATTATCCTTGACTCAATCTATTAAAATTGATTCAGTACCTGATCCTCAATTTGTTTTGATAAGATGATCTTGGATCTCCTCTCTTCAATATGATCTAATCCTTGATCTGATATAGCTTTGCTATCCTTTACTGCTTTGACAAGGTCACTTCCTCTACAATAACTTAGCTCTTTTACCTTCTTTGTAATGTTTGCACATACACTTTATTTTCTTTGTGATCATATGAATAACTTGTTCATTCCTTTACATCACATCACCATGCTCTTCATCATACTTCACTCTCTCTTTGCTAGGTAAAGATATGCTCTATTTAAATATTTCTTAAAGAATTTTTTAGATGCTTCCTTATTTTGCCTCTTCATCTAATTGGTTCATCACAAAACATAGGGATCTGTGATCCACCTTATAAGACACATAATAACCTTTGTAACAACCTCTACAACTATTAAATATCTTGTCTATGTCAGTTTGAAATGATTTACCTCAAAGTTTGTATCACTCTTGACTTGAATGTCAACTTTGTGTTACTTGACACTTACCATCTCTAATACTCGACATTCACTATACATGTTGTTGACACTCAACACTTTTTGTGTAACTCGACATCAATATTCTCAAACTACTCAATAATTATTAGACTCAGATTACATTGAAAATTCTTAGTGACCAAATAATTTCTTGACTCCTAGAGAGCTTGACATATACATGTTTATACACAAGTCTTTACATGACTCGAGTAGCTCGATCATAGTAGTGACCTTCTAACTCTTCCTAGTATATGACTAAGTATTTGACACTAATATGCAACAACAATTATAGATACCAACAATCTCCCACTTTGACATTAGTGGAAAATACACTTTATCATGCTTACATTGTTACATTGTTACAATGATAATATGAGTACCCCCCCTAAGCCTATAAATTAGTTCATATAGAGTTACAAAACTTATGCTGAATATACAATGAACAATAAACAATAGATTCACATGACTCCAAGTAGTTTGATTGTTTCAGTGTCATACCTTGCTTGTCTTCTGAACTCTAATCATCGATTTCTTTGACTCTAACTCTTCTGATCTAACATATCCTTTTTGATCAATCACTGGTCCATTCAAAATACGTAATCATCATTACATCCCCTATTTTCATCTTTCCCCCTTGGTTTTTTCACTTATATCTTCTACTTGGGTTGAATGGATGGAATCAAGTCATAGTTTTCAATGAATAGTTTGTGAACTTGGTTTATCATAGCAATTGCATGATCCCAAGTGGTTCTTGCGGATTCCAAAATATGATTCTACAACTCCAATCTAGTTTCCAAATCAATTAATCTATCAACAATCAAAATATTATGATATTCATGAATAAGATCTTGTGTTGACTTCATTTCTTGTTGCATAACCTCCAAATGAGGTATCAACATGGATTGGATGGAGATAAACTTTGACCTCATGCTGCTACCAGCTATCTAAAGCTTGACCAATTTTTGTTGAGCATTCAATAACTTATTATAATGGCTTGAGCTTGACTCAACTATCTTCAAAATGATGTTACTTGTTCTCTACATATTAGCCTAAATCTGCTAGATGTTTGCCTAAAGATCACTAGTGAATCTTAGAAAATCACACAAAATATTGTACAAGTGTTGTACTTTCTATATAAGTTCCATGGTATTCTATATATTTTCTTGTAATTGAACCTTTTTCTTAGAAATGGTTGTTGATACTTTGTCCACAACCTTATTCTCAAATTTCCTAGCTGACTAAGCCATCAATTTCTCAATTTTCTATATCTCCAACATTTATTTGTTCAACAATATTTACAAGATGGGAAATGATTGCAGTTTGCCCATCAAAATTCTATATATCAAATGGTTCTACAAAAATGTCCTTTACATCATGTATTACTTGCCTCTATTGATAATCTCTTTTCATTTCTTCTTTTTCACCAAAATCTCTTGTAACATGATAGTTTATCAAAAGTGAGATTTGCCAAATCCTATTTTGGCATCTCAATAAATTTGTCGAGACTAACTTATATATCTAGAGAACTATAATTTTTTTCTTTCACTTTACCAAGGGATGAAGTGCTTCTCCTTAGAACTACTTTAGGAGATGGTGAGGGGCTATCATCACTTAGCGTTGCTTGTATATCAGTGCTATAAATATTAATAGGGGTACTCAAAATTTTTATTTTCATCCATATTCTCCTCATTATGGGGTTCTAAAATATTTGGTCCTTTTTAACCTTTGGTAGAATTTTCTACACTTGTGTCTTTGTTTATTTATTTTGTCTCTTTCTCTTTTTTGCTTACATTCAAGGGCTTCTCTTGTTTAGTAACTGGAGTGTTAAGGGTGTCGACATGAATAGGTGAGATGCTACCTTGCAAACTTGGCACACCTAAACTCAATTCATCATTTTGATCATCTTGGATGGTTACTATCTCAATGTCTTTTTCTTATGTCACTTCTTTAGTTATGAGACCAAAAATGATTTTTTCTGCTTCAGTATCAGTATCTTCTTTTAATAATGCATCAATATTTGCATTTACAATCTCACTATCAACTTCATAATCAAATATTGTTAGCCATGCCTTCCTTGGATTTATTGTCTGCATAAATGTGTTGTTTATGTCCACTAAAAAGAATACATCGTTGTAATGTTTCACTATTGACTCTTCTAGTATTCTCATCCTCATCTTCATTCCTTATTTGAATCCCTAAAAATATGTGTCCATGACATTGTCAAAATTCTCTCCTAATTGAGTTATGTATTCATTGACTTGTCTTGTTACTGGTTTTCATTGTTCCCAAACAATATTGCCAATACTAGGAAAATACTTCTGAATATAAAAGAAAATACACATAAAAAGTGATCCAAACTTACATATAGAGTTCTTTGCTTTCCTTATGGATATCAAATTTTCTACCAATTGAAGTTTCTGCAACTCTGCAAGATCATATTCATGATCTTTCATTACTATCTTCCACACCTTATCCACTTCCATACACAACACACTATTTAATCTACTTGATTGATAAAATTTGTGAGAAATTACTCTTACTAAAAATTTAATCAATGGATTAGAGATATTTGAGATGGAAAATCCTTGTCTATTCCACTTGACTCCCGTATTAGCCTTAGTTTCCTCACAACTCAAACATCGCATAGTCTTCTTTTTGTCTAGAATAGAATAACCTATAACCTTGTGAATCATTTTCTTAGTTATCTCAACTAGTTCATTATGTAGCCAAAACTTCATATCATGAATCCTTATTAGTACAACCTTGATCCATTCAATCTTGAAATTTCATGGAAAATATAGAGCAAAAGTTGGCCCTTTCCTCTCAATAATTTTGAGTTCCTCTTTCAAAACTCGTTTGTCACACAATTTATCATAAGCCTCTTGAAACTGATAGTTTCCAACTTCTCCAATCTTACACACGTAGAAACTTTGAACATCATGTATCATGATCACCTTAGATGCTATCGAGGATAACACACCCATTGAGTCAGCTTTCATTGTGATCTCATGAATAACACAAAATTTTGATGGAGGACAAGTATCACTCCTTACCAATTGAATGTTATTGACCTCTATCCCTTGAATCTTGTCACACTAATACATTTGGTACCAAATTGCAACGGCAGTGCCGTTGCAGTTTTTCCATCACAACTTGGTAGATCGTCGCAATTGCGATCACGACAAGGTTGTGATGGAAAAACTGCAATGACATTGCCGTTGCAATTTGGTACCAAATGTATTAGTGTTGATAGATGATGAAGCTACCATATTTCTTTGGTAGGGTTCAAAAATTCTTCTCTCTAGATAACTTGACACCACTCAAATTTTCACTTGATCAAGCTTTTGTTCAAATTTTCTCTTAATCACCTTAAGATCTCTTCTTGCTCAAAATTATCTTGTGCTCTCAAATTTTTCAATGCATGAAACAACATCTTCAAATTTTGATATATACTTCCTTCTACTCAATTTAGGGTCTTCATTAATGTTGTGTACTCAGGTAGGTCGAAGCCAACCGTCTTGGTCGATATTGTGCCTCATGAATTAGGTCTTCACTATACAGCTTGATCTCTTTCATCTAACTCGACCTATACATTAGTTTAGCTTCTAAAGTACTCAGTCCATGTTGCAATGCACAATCAATATATACAATTTTACTGATGTTTTACATTAACTGTGTAAATGATTCTTTTGCACTAGTCCTTTCATAAATCTTTTATTATGAAAATATGAAATTTGGCTCCATTTTATATTTGGAATTGATGTAAGATATATCATTAGATAAGTAGTTCCATACATACCTTTCTTGATTAGTTTGAGATGATATGATCACCTTCTCCATTGGATTAGGTGACCTTTACCCCATTTGTTCCATTGTTTCCATCTTCTACATTTTTCTTTGTTGTTTGATTCATCTCCTTTGTTTTTTTAATGTCCACTTTGAGTTTTCCTTTGATGAGATTATGGTTTGATGATATTTCTTTGGACCTACAATTTTTTATTGGATGTCCAAACTTGTGACATTTGGAACTGTTAGAATTATTTAGAATAACTGAGAGGGGGGGGGGGAATCAGTTATCCAAGGTCCAATAATGTCCAATTCAACATTTTTGACAAATCCTTAATAGTATATAACTGAAATTATCATGTATGAAATTGAACATTAAACAACCATGAAAATTAATCATGTATCACACCATAATACTAAGGATTTGATAACCCATGAACCCTCCAAGAATAAGAAGGTAAAACTGGAGTGGGGATGATACCCACAAATTAACTGCACAATTGATTTCAACCACATCTGATGGTCTGCCCTGTTAAAGGCCTACCCTGTTCAAGGCTACAACACATTGTTAAATGTGACCTTGTTAAAGGATTTAAGAACATTCAACTTGGAATGTCACCTTGTTAAAGGATTTACATAGAGCTATTAGGCTCACCCAAGTTTTATGGGATTTGCAGTCACCTTCATAAAAGAATCTTTCATCCCTCTCTAAGGATCTCCTATCCTCCTCCTAAGGATCTCTTAGCCTTCTCTTAAGGATCTCTTTATCCTTCTCTTGAGGATATCTTTGTCCTTCTCCTGGGGATCTTCTATTCTTTTCCTAAGGCTTATCCACCTAGCTATTAAGCTAACCTAGCAATGTAGGGTTTCAATATCTAATACAATGGTAAGAAAGTATTAGAAAGGTTTTGACCTGATACAAATTTGCAACCCTTGCTGTGTAGATTTTAGATCACTCTTCAGTTCCTTTCTTTGCTTGGCTTCTCTTCCTTGCAGTGCTAACAACTTGTTCACCCTTCAAGATCTGTCTCCTTGAGTTCTTCCACTCGTTATGCCAATGCAATCTCTTTGGTCACTCGATCAACTCAGAGTCTTGATGCTCTATTCTTACTCCTCTAGGCTTCTTCGCATGATCACACTTATGACCAATTCCCTCTCTTGCATGCACACTTGATCTCTGACTTGTAACTCCTTATAAAGAAGTTCTGTTCTTGATTTCCCATTCAAATCTTAATTTTCTCTTGAGAAAATGGTATTTTTTTCCCTCCAAATTGTTTCTTCTAGAAACTTCATGATGAATCCATTAGCATTCGCCTTGGATTGGTTTGCATGGATTACATAGAATTCTGTGACATCTACTCATCATTCATAACTTCCAACTACTTCACAAAATTTGATGTAACAACCTTATCGCTACTAATATGGAGAATCTTGTTTTAACAAATAATGCAACAAATCGACATTATTGGTTTATTGATGCTAGACACCTTTTGTGTTACTTGGCTTCTTAATGTTATTTATTGGCACTCGACACCTAAAGAATTTTAGCTTTGCTTGGCACTTGAAAACTTACTCAGCATCCATTATCTTTTTTTGCTACTCAGTACCTAAAGGATTCTATGTTACTCGACATCTGAGAAATCACTCGACTTATACTAGAGTTGAATTTGCTCAGCTTCAACTGAGAATCTGTTCAGCTCTAACTAGCTTGCTCGGTTCTTTCTAATGAACTTAGTTAATCCTTACATCTTTGATATATCTTAGTGTGTCCATCCTATTAGAATATGTTATCAATACATTATTTCATCAATGTCTTAGCTAATCCTTATACTTCATTACATCATCATAACTTCAACCTTTCTCTAGGTACTCTAGTTACATCTTGTTGATTTCCACCTCCTTGTCAATCAACCAATTAATAGTATTTGGATCACTAAAACAATTTGTCATTCCTGCAAGTAGAAAGTTTGACATCAATGACAAAACAATGATTGAAAACATTCTTTACCAGTTCCATTATTCTTCATTCATGATCTTTTCAATCATTTCTAATAGGAAGATACATTGTTAAGTGCAAAATTATGCCTCCGGTTAGTACAATAGGATATTGTCTTTGATCTGCATTCATATGCTCTATGTCCATACTTTTGAAAATTATAACAATAGATTTCAAATCTAGGTGTAGTAGATGCATTCTTCATTCTTAATCTCCACTCATGTATTTGTTTGATGTCCTTGCTTCTTGTAGTAAAACCAATAACCAATAAACTTAGGTTTAGGGTTTTTCATACCATTTTCACTTCTATAGACACTTGTAGTATGTCCAAGTTTTCCACAATGATATCACATTGGTTTGCCTATTGATTTCTCATTTCTTAGTTCTCCACTCTTAGATGGTTCTCCTTGCTCAGTAGATGAATGTCCTAAACTGATAGTGTTGCTAGATGACCTCATTAGTTCTTCAAAATATTTCATTAATTCACTAGGCTTTCTTGAATATTTCCACAAGTTCTTTCTTAGTTTTTAGTTAATTTTTCAATAAGTCCTTTTGTGATCTTAGATCTACTATTTCCACATCCTTTCTATTCAAATCCTAATTTATAGGCATAAGTTGATTCATCATGTCTAGTTGAGTGTTTGTGAGCTTTTGTAGATCAAATATCCTTTCTTCAAGTCTAGTTGTCATTTTCCTTTTGTCTTCCTCAATGACAACCTTGTCTTCCTTAACTTTCTTCTTTTACTTGGTCACTTTACATAGCCTTACTGACTGGATTTCATGTTCCCTTTTTAGTCCTCTGACTTCTTTATTTAAGATTCTATTCTTTTCAAGTAGATTTGTAGGTGTTTTATCATTCTCACTTGAACTTCTAGTTCCAAATAGTCCTTGCATTTCAAATTCTTCATAATTAAACACATTTTATTGAATGGCCAACTCCTTCCTCCTTTTCAAGGATTTATTTAGTTCATTTCTTTCTATTTCAAGTTGTTGTAGTATGAGCTAGATGTTGTATACACTAATATGTTAGCAAGAAACACTAATCTATTTTGAAATCAAAGCATTTACTAACAAAACTAATATAAACTTTAGATGAGACAAAGTGAGGTCCTCAAATGAGAATATGAGCCATGGATAGGCTCTCTCAATGAGGATGATCACTTGATTTGTAGAGGTGTCCTTTGATATGGATTTGGGATGTATGCTCAAGCTTCAAAATGCTTCAATGGAGGTGGATTTGGGATTTTTGGTGTGGGTATATGTAAAAGTATGGATTTGGCTTCTCAAATTGACATGGTAACTTTAGCTTAAGGATTTTGATTAAAATGGCTTGGGAGGGGATCCAATTTATAGGCTAAGGGCTTGAGGGATGGAGGGGTAAGATGCAAGGATGGCAAGATGGTGAGGGAGGGTTAGGATGCACTCAAAGGGGAGCACATGGATTGTGCTTGTTTAGCACCAATAGGGAGTGGACACTTGTCACAAGGAGGATGGGTGTGAGAGGATAGGATAAGGGTTGGTCAAAGGCTTCATGAGGGTGGTTGCATATGTAAGAGTCATGAGTGAGGATGTAAGAGCTATTTATGGCTTTGTAAGAGCATTTATGGCTTGGTGGTTGGGATATTTTGAGGGGAGACTTTGGTTTGGGTTAGGAAAGTCTTAAGCTCATTTAGGATTGTGAAAATGATTAGGGGATGGGTTAGGCTTGGGTTAGGATTAGATTAGGGATATTAGAGATGGGCAAGTGGATGGTACTAATGAGGGTGGGTGAGTTAGTGGCTAAGCTTAGTTAGTATGGGTGGATGGGGTCAATTAGGCTAAATGGAGGGATTTAGGATAGGTTAGGGGCTATTAGATTTGAGGGTTTTATTTATTAAAGAGATTTTAATAAATTTGAGATTTGGAATTAGAGAGGAGAATAGGATTAATTGATAAATAATGGGTTATTTGATTTATCAATTAAGACTATAGATGATTAATTTAATCAGCTAGGGGATGTCAAAGGATTAAATAAATAGGAATTTAATTAATGATGCCTTAGAAGATAGCTAAATAGGATTACCAAAGCGGTGTAATCAAATTTAGGTGTCTACATTTTGCCCCTCTTTAACATGGTGTTGAGACAACACTATTTCAAAGAAGTTTAAACGGAGACGACACAAGGAAGATGTTTTAGCAACAAAGTTGCCCCAGTCTCGGATAAGAAGAGGAGAGACTAGACTATGATATGCCCCCTCAAGAAGGCGACGAAGAGAGAAGATGAGGCTCGATGACTTCTTGAAAAGTAAAAGAATTCAAGATGAGAAAAGACACACAGTGGCAAGGAGAAGGGGCTGAATTAGCTCAAATTCTCACTACGGTAGAATGATAAAGGGAGGTAAGATTCACAAAAGGAAGCAAGCTTAAGACGTTCCAGGATTAGGGGGAGGATGAAGGAGTGGAGCACTATAAAAGGAAACCAGGATAGGGAGAAGGATGAGGGGATTATAAAGCTAATGCAACAGGATTTCAAAGAGCTAGATTAGCGAGAGATGGGTTTCAGAGATCCCGAGGACTAGGATTGTGGATCTCGAAAGATGAGGCTTGGTGGATTGATTTGATTGGTGGATCCCTAAGACTAGGATTGTGGATCCCTAAAGCTAAAAGTGAAGATCGATTCAAAGAGATACTGATGCATAAGCTGGGGTAGGAGAGATAGATGCTATATATGGATGGGGGATAACGGAGATGAAGGGAATCCATTGAAGCTTTTTGAGCATGGGGATACTTCAAAGAGAAGTACCACCATGTAGTTGAGCACTAGATTTGCTATAGGACTGTTGGTTAATTGCCAAGGTTACAAAGAACATCAAGGCATGTTCACCAACTTTCCAGAGGACTAACAAACTGACTCAAAACAAACACGCAAGGATTGCCCCAACATCACAAATGAATCCCAGAGGAAGCAGCATGGAACTGACACTGGGTAACCCACAAGCAGAAAAGAAAAACAAACAAAATACCTGGTCAAGACCTTGCACTCGAATTGCCCCATTTGTAGCACACCATGATATAAAAGATCGTGGTGACCGTGAGGAGGGAACATTAAAAATCAATTGGAAGAGATACGTTAAGAATCATGCTTGAAATCTCGAAAAGAAAATAAATCGAAAGAAAATGTAAATCCATAAAAAATTTAACTTTTTGCCAAAGAGATCGGTAGGACTGGATACTGATGGACCAAGATCAGACGAGAGAAAGGATGCATCGTACAAGGATCTATCGGTAATATCAAGGACTAGGGTGAGCTAGGCAAGCAGAACTCTTTTTAGGACAACATTTTGATGACAAGGGATCTTGTACAAGGATTCACTAAAGCACCTAACCAAGAGAACTACAAGTGACGATCAAGCAAGAAATGACACGAAGAGATGAGAAGTATACAATGCAACTAAGCAAAGGACTAATGGGAAAGGAATATACAACTGATAGATCAAAATATGTAAAAGGGATTACCAGCCAAAAGCGCAGCATGATAGGATAGTGACAAGAAAGATAAAGATGAAGAGATAGTGGATGAAAGGATTGGGATGAGGAGATTAGTGGATGAAAAGCTTGAGATGGGGAGGTAGAGGAAAAGCGTGGGATAAGGAGATAAAGGGGATGAAAAGCTCAAAATGAGAAGATGGTTTGTGAAAAGCTTAAGATAGTAGGAGTAAGAAGCTCAGGATGAGGAAATAGCGGATAAAAAGCTTAGGATGAGAGGATAGTGAATGGAAGCTCAGGATGAGGGATAGCTGAGGGCTAGATACCAATGACAAGGGATGTACTAGGTGATGGAAAGATGGAGGTAATGCTGGGAGATGCAAGGATAGATAAAAAGGGGGCTGATTGGTGTTGGGGATGTGGATAGAGGAATGCAAAAAGATAAGGATTGATGGAAAGATGGACATGACATAGTCTCCAAGGAATAGAGTGCCCTTGGTTATAATATGCTATTCAAGAGGATGTTTTATGAGGGATGAGATAGGATTGAATATTGCTCAACAAGAGGATGAGGGAAATAGATGGAAGCTAGGATGTGAAAGGTTAATGAGGTAGAGGATAAGGAGGATGGGTGGTTGAGGCCAATGAAGGGATTGGATGGATGAAAGAATGGGTAGATAAAGGATAGGTGGATAGAAACTTTGATGGAAAATGGATGTCAAAGGGATGACCAAAAGCATGTATCTAGTGGTGGACTTTACTTCTTTCAAGATCCAAAGGAGGATGGTGGGTGAAATGGATAGGATGTGGGGGGTATGGTGGGATGAGATGGGGATGATGGGTGATGGAACGTGCCCCCAAGTGTATAGTGCATTTGGATGGAGGGATTATGCATGACACTTATTTGCCAAGTTTTCACCATGGTACTTGTCCAAGGTGCCTGAATTGCCAAGTTTTCACCATTGGACGATTTTTTTGGTTTTTTATTTTTTTATTATTTTTTTGACTTTTTTGATGCATTTTTACTCGTAGATGTTGGTAGGATGGATGGAAAAGGATAGGATTGAACAAGTGGAATGGTGGGCGGGAGTTTGGTATATAAGGGATGGAAAGACATAAGGCTTGAGGGTAAACGGATGAGGAAAATGGAAAGATCATCATTGGCACACACCTTGACAGGTGATAAAGGAGTAGGAAAGATGGTATTGAGCGAGTTTGAAGAGAAAATGGAGGAAGAGAGAGATAAGGACTAAAAGTAGATTTGGAAGATGGAGGATGGGAAATTTGAGATAAGAAGCAAATGGACTAAGAGCGGATTGGGGGGATGAAGGATGTATATATGGGGATTTGGATAAAGGATGGATGGATGCGACTTTTTGAGTAGCATGAATGGATGCCAATTGAGATTTTTCTTTGAGATACATTTCTTTTATGAGCAGCTTGGGTATCCACATGATTTTGGACTTTTGTAGCTCAGGCCTTTGTGGCCTCTTGACCTTTTCTTTGATTTGGATCAAATGCTTCTCTTCTGGAACATGAATTTTAGAAGGGACATATTGAGACTTGGATTTTTGTGGATTTTTTGATTTATGCTTTTTGATTTTGGCATCCAATATGCTTTTATTAGCCATGGTATGGGAACAAGAGCATGGATGAGATGGAGGGATAATGGAGGGAGCGATAGAGGTTGAAGGTTTGAAGGGATTCAAGGATGAGTTCCTTTGATGATCTAGCTGGTGGATTTGAGGGGATGGAAGGAGAGATTGGAACATAGGATATGGATGGATATAATTGCCCAAAATGGATGGAGGGAATGAAGGATATGGGCCCAAAATAGAAGGAAATGGGGAAGGTGTAGGTCCCAAGATAGATGGAGGGGATAAAGGATTCATATTAGGTATGTAAGGACCCAAAATGGATGGAAAGGGTGGGGGATTTAGATAAGGGATATATGGACCCAAAATGGAGGGTTGGAAAGAAGTAGTAGGATAAGGGCCCAAAATAGATGGAGGACAAGATGGATGGGAACTTTGGGGTGAAGATGGAAGGACTTGGGACCATGCAGGGATAGAGGGGATACCAACATCTAGAGATACACTTTTATTTCTTTCTTTAATATGATGTTCATTATTTGGAACACAAGATGTGAGTTCAGATATGATAGTTAGTTCTTTTTCGATGGATCTATCATCATGGATTATGGGATTTGTATGAGCATGAAGCAAAGGAGATGGAAGGATAGGATCTTGAGTTGGATGGAGTGATGGGAATGGATCTTGAGATGGAGCAGGTGTGATGGTGGGATTCAGATATAGAGGGGATGGTAAAAGTGGATCATGTAGGGGAATAAGTGGGATGGTGGGATCTTCTATTGTGTTGAGGGATATTTCAAAATGCTTTTTGACAAGTTCTTGATAGGAATGGGTGGGAGGAGATGGTATGATAGGAGAAGTATGGATGGTTTCTTTAAGTGAGGTAGATGGATGGGTAGGAGGTTCTGCAATGGGGATTGGTTGATGGAGGATGGACTCATTAGGTTCATTATATGGGATTTAGGTAATGCTAGGAGGAGGAGATGTGGATGGGATTTGGAGGGATTCGATGGATGGGAGGTAGGAGATGAAAGGGGTTTGATAAGTGGGGTGGATGCAATAGGGATGATAGCGATAGGACGAGGTAAGAGGAGTGATGGGGGTGGGAGAGGGAGTTGCTTTGGGCTTCCTTGTAAAATTCCTTGGAGACAAGTGTGTTGGACTAGGAGGAGTAAGGGGATTGGGGTGATGCATTGTAGAACTAGGATTGGTTGGAGGATTTGAAAGAGATTGGGATGGTGGATTTGGACTAGGGATGTAGCTATTAGAATTATTTTGGAATGGCGGAGGCTGGGAGATGAAGGTAGAGGAAGATGGAGATATGACTAATGTATAAGAGGAATATGTGGGCACAATATAAGGAGGAGGTAAGGATGAGGATAATAATGGATTTCCCTTGTCAAAGGTAGGGTAGGGAGTACTAGTGGGTATGTTTGGAGGAGGGATGGAGCAGTTTGGAGGAATATTTGGATTTTGGGGGATGCTAGGAGTAATATCTCTAAGGCTTTCAATATATCCGTCATAGTTGACAAGATCATCATCATCATTGGAATAGGATGGAGTGGGAGAAAGGACAATGCGACCAAACTCATCATGATAGGGTTGGGATTTCATGTTTTGATGATGAGTTGGATGGGGATGGGGTCTTGCATATGGATGAACACGGAAGCTCATGGTTGAATTTGGATTAAGCACATATTTTGGATTGGTTGATGAAATATTTCATAGGGAGAGTCAAAGCTGCATGATAGACCTAAGGAGGATTGGCTGGAGATTTTTTGGCTTTCCTATGGATGGAAGACTTCAAGGGTATGCTATCAAAAAGTGAGAGTTTTTCTTTCCTATGTGCAGGATTGGTGGCCTTTGGTGTCAACTTGAGGATAGACAAATGATCCTATAGGCATGACACGAGATTGACCACTGGTGGATCCCAACCTTTAGCTTAAGGTGATGAGGGATGACAAGTGACAAGGCTAGATTACCCTAGACAAAGCTCTGTCAAAGGGATAACCTTGGGGAGATTGAGGGATTTGGATAGATTGATTGGATAGCAAACTCTAGCAGAGTAACAACAATTCCTTAAAGGCTTGGGTGATTTTGGATTGGGTTGCTAGCTGGCTAGGGGGATGATTTGGATGGACTTTGGATTTGGGATTGTTCTAAAGAAAAGAACTAGATAGATTCGGTTGCGGCGGGGGAGCTTGGATGATTTTTTGATGAGGCAGTGACTATGCTAAGTATGCCTTGAGATGGGAGATTTTTGCTTTTCTAGGATTTTGACCAAAGTTGGCAAACATTCATTCAAAAGCTATGAACAAACAAGTAGACAAAATTTTGGAGCAAGCATGTCAAACACACCAACATCCTAGGAAGCTTTCTACAAGGATGAAATTTGGTTTAGCTAGGGAGTCCTCGATATATGCAAGGTACGTGAGGCCCAAATCTGTAGATGAAACCAAAAAGATGTCACACAACCGAGAGGAGTGGTAACCCACTTCTCCTCTTTCACTTCTCAAGGGTATAAAGTTCCTTGAGGCTTAGCCTGAGTGACAAAATTTTGATCCCAAGAGAGGTGTCTTTAGATTCACCTTCCAATCTTTATACTTTGCTAGAATGCTGGAGTTGAGGTCATCCCAAGGGGTGATGAAATCCCCAAGCAGGCCTCCTAAAAAGTGTAAAATAAGACCATATAAGTGATCTTGGGTTTGTTAGAAGTGGAAAAAGAAATATGTAAATAAGCAATACTAGAAAAGAATCTAAGCAAGTTAATGCATGAAAAGATATTACCATAAGATAGGAGAGAGAAAGCTTCAAGATCCAACACCATGAGACAAGATATTTGGAAAGGGGAAAGCAAAGAAAACCCCTTGTGACATTATGAATGAGGCATGAAAAGCCTAAGAAGGAAGAGAGAGAGAAAGAGAGCAATCACTCATACAATAATTGAGAAGAGGAGAAAACCTCATTAGAAATGAGAGAGGAGGGTCATCTCTTAAATAGAGATGAGAGAAAGGAGTTAGAATGTAACTCCCATGTCTATGAATGCCACCATTCATAAGTGTGTGAGGCCAAGTGTGAGATTCCTCTTAAGGAGGAATAATTTAAATTACAAATTACAATAAATATTTGTCCTCACATATTCCACTAGATGACAAAATAAGATGTAGTGGAAAAAGGACAAAAATGAAATATATTAGGATACCTTGGCTTATATCCTAATATATTACAACAATAAAGAAAGAAGGTCTAACCTTGGTTTATAAACACACCAAGGAAATATTACAACTTCTAATAGGGTTTAAAAGACACACATTTATTCCAATTGATGATTTAGATTTTGTAAGCTATGATTGAAGACACTCGTGTTTATGACATACAATGTTCATTCCAACTTGACAACATCATCAGCGTAATGGAAATTGAGAGATCGTCAACATAGGAAATGCAAGCATCATTGAAATGTGTCAAAATCATCCAATGTTCATTGATTTTTAAGCATTCATGATTGAGTGAATTCTTTTTAAAACCTAAAGTTGAAGTGTGAGGTATAGCAATGATTAATTGATCCTTTGCATTCAAGATTGTGTTTTGTTGTTCTAAGCATGCATTCCAATAAAAAGTTAATTTTAATCCATGGCATTCGAGAGTGATTTGAGTGCATTCATGCAATGAAAGATGTGTTTAAGCATGCAAGTTCATTCTAAAAAACCTACAAAAAATATGATTAGGTTAGTAAGACGCTCCAACCTGCAATGCTACAAAAAAGTGATTTGATTAGTCACCCAAAAATTTCCAAAATCAAAACTTAACTATGGAAAAAATATTTTTAACTTTTTTTGTTTTTTTTTATATGCATAAAAATGCTTAGAATGGTCCATATCCTACGAAACCACTAAAAGTCAAATTTTGATTTATACTCTTTTTTTTTTTTTTTTTTTGAAATATGATTATGAGCTTAAAGATATGATGATAAAACCTATAGAAAACACGTTAGCATGAAACCTACAATAAAAAACTATCAAAATTTTGAGAAAAACAAATCTCACAGCGAACCCACGGGTTAAGAACGCGTTCTCACAGGCACGAGAAGGCGAGAACTGTTAGTGAGAACGCGACAAAGTTGAAGCTGAGTTTTGGTCTGAAAGGTAAGGCGATCCCACGGGTTAATGTAGTGATCTCACGGTTGTGAGAATGCAGAAATAGTCGGCGGGGATGCGGGATAGAAAACTGGTGACAATAAAAATTGACGCTGCGGGTTAAAAGGTTGCAGAGCGGTCCCGTGAAACAACGATCTCGCAGGTTCTTGGGAGAGCGTTCCCGCAGAGATATAGGTCAGCAGATTCACGTTCCCACAGAGAAACGTTTGGTGGGGATGCAAATTTTTTTTTTGAAAACGTGGTAGAAACTGGTTAGGGATGAATAGTGAACTCACAGTCGCGGGTTCACGTTCCTGCTGACAAATAGCTACGTTCCCGCAGTCGCGAGATCACATTCTTGGGGTCGCGGGATCGCAAGATAACTTGGTTTTGAAGTCTTCAAAAATGAAAAATGATAAGATGGCAGGGAACAAGATTTTCAAAAAGTGACCTATGCACCTACAACATGATCAGAAAATTTATCACAAAAACACACAAGAAAACAAGGTTAATTTGGTTAGTTAACACAAAAAACTCAAAAATTGATTAGATTGACCCAAATGCGGGGTCCCACCGGGTGTGCCAAAATGTATACACTAATATATTAGCAAGAAACACTAATATATTTAAAAACCATAGACTTAATTAACAAAATGAATATAAACTTCAAGAGAGACAAAGTGAGATCCTCAAATGAGAATATGAGCCATGGATAGGCTCTCTCAATGAGGATGATCACTTGATTTGTAGAGGCATCCTTTGATATGGATGTTTGCTCAATTTCTTGCTCAATTACTTCAATGTTGGAGATGGATAATGGCAAATTGATAGCCTTGTGAGCTCTCAATTTGGCATTATGAGGGTATGGTTGATGGCTTTTTTTTTCAAAATGGCATTATAACTTTACTTGATGGATTGTGTCTAAAATGGCTTAGGAGGGGATCCAATTTATAGGCAAGAGGCTTGAGGGATGGAGGGCTAAGATGCAAGGATGGCAAGATGGTGAGGGAGGGCTAGGATGCAATTAAAGGGGAGCACATGGATTGTACTTGTTTAGCACAAATAGGAAGTGGACACTTGTCACAAGGAGGATGGGTGTGAGAGGATGGGATAAGGGTTGGTCAAAGGCTTGATGAGGGTGGTTGGGTATGTAAGAGTCATGAGTGAGGATGTAAGAGCCATTTATGGCTTTGTAAGAGCATTCATGGCTTGGAGGTTGGGATATTTTGAGGGGAGAGTTTAGCTTGGTTTAGGAAAGTCTTAATCTCATTTAAGATTGTGTAAATGATTAGGGGATGGGTTAGGCTTGGGTTAGGATTAGATTAGGGATGTTAGAGATGTGCAAGTGGATGGAATTAATGAGGGTGGGTGAGTTAGTGGCTAAGCTTGGTTAGTATGGGTGGATGGGGTGGATTAGGCTAGATGGAGGATTTAGGATAGTTTAGGGGCTGTTAGGTTTGAGGGCTTTATTTATCAAAGTGATTTTAATAAATTTGGGATCTGGAATTAGATAGGAGAATAGGATTTAATTGATAAATAGTGGTTTATTTGATTTATCAATTAGGACTATAGATGATTAATTAAATTAATCAGCTAGGGGATGAAAAAGGATTAAATAAATAGGAATTTAATTAATGATGCCTTAGGAGATAGCTAAATAGGATTACCAAAGCGGTGTAATCAAATTTAGGTGTCTACGTCGAGTATCAAAGATAGTAAGTTTCAACGCAGAATTGAGATTCAAGTTAGGAATGATAAAAAATTTATAGTAAATCATTTCAAGCCAACATGGACTAGATATTTAATACTTGTAGAATTTTTTGCAAAGGTTATTACACATTTAAGACGTGGATCACAAATCCCTATGGTGTTCTATGATGAACCAATTAGATGAAGGGGAAAAATAAGGAAGGATCTAGAAAACTCTTTATGAAATATTTAAATAGAGAAGATCTTAACCTAGAAAAGAGAGAGTGAAGTGTGATTAAGAGCATGGTGATGTGATGTGAAGGAGCAAACAAGTTATTCATGTGATCACAGAGAAAATCAAGTGTGAATGAAGGAGGGAGTTGTAGTCACCTGCTAGTCGGAATCTACATGATGTACCACTCCCCACCATTGTTGGTTTAGTTTAGAATATATGTGTATGTACACACTTAGATTTTATATATAGAGTATATGTGTATGTACACACTCAGACTTTATGCAGATTGCAAGTATTGGATATCAACTTCCTTGAATTGCTAGGATGAGCATACCCTATCACAATATCTCAATGGTATAAGTGGGAAGATAATTCTTGAGTCCAAAACCTAACCTAAGTTGATTGTCCTAGAAAGTAGGACAAGTATACGAGTTTTTTACCCATCCAAATTTGTCAAGTGACACGAATTCATGATTTTGACCCTAGAGTTTGATTATGTTCTTTGTCTTCAGTTGAGTTGTCATATTTGGTTTTGTGGGTCTGTAATGATTTTCTATTATAATTAAATCATATTAAAAGATAATTTAATGGAAATTTTATAAATAAAATTTAATATTTAATTATTTTTAATTAATTGATAAATTAATTAAATTAAATAATTAAATTTAAAGACTTTATTAAAGTTCTAATTTTGGTGTGTTTATATTTATTTAATTTAATAATATATTTTTTAGGAGTTTATTTTAATTAATAAACTCTAAATAATATTGTTAATTAAATTAATAATTATTATATTAAAAAGTGTCTCATGATTTAATAAGAGAGAGAAAGTATTAATTTATTAAAGTTTATTTAAAATAAATTGCATAAGGCTTATGCATGAAATTGAAATAATAAAATAATAAAGGAAAAAGGTTTTTTGTGTGATTGCACAATCAAAGCCCTAATTTGGGGGAAAAACTCTTTATTAGGTAATCAAAGCTCATTTCTCCATACACAAGTTTGGAGGAGCCGATTTTCGAGAATAGGGTTTTTGAAAGGAAGGAAATTCTTGCATATTTTATGCATTGGTTATTTTAGCATTAGATCGAGGTAGAATCTAGTGGATTTGTGCAATAGTTGCACTCATTCTTGATTCCTTTGCCTTCTCTGTGTTTGCGAACCTGTTTTCAGAATTGGATTGAATTTGAAACCCTTGTATGAGATGTTATCATTCTTCATTTGAGAAACCTCTAGATATGAATTGAATCTAAAACCCTTCTTCGTGATATTATTGTTGTTCATTTTGAGATCATCTATATGTAAATTGGAAATTTGAAACCCTCATGTTGAAATTATTGCTCTTCATTTTTTTTGAAAATATTTGTGAATGAATTTAGTATATGAGACCCTCATTTGATTTAAATTGGGTGATTCGTAATGGATTTGTTAAAATCAAGAAGTGGATTTTGAAAAGAAAACCAATTTTGTTTTATAGATTTTGACTATTTGATTTGGGTTTCTATACCAGGTTTATATTGGAAAGTTTATCATATATACATACATACATACATATATATAATAATGTAATTACATTATTAAATATTTAAAAATAAAAATTGGGGACATTTTTATTTTATTTTAAAATGATAACAAAAAAATAAAATAAAATATAAATTTGGGTGGGCGGGGCCACCACACCCCCCACCCCTCCTTCTCTTCCATTCTCCTTCATAGTTGGTGGTGTTTTACTGCTGGTTGGGCAACAGGTACTACTGTGTGCTACAACAGTAGCAAACTGCTATGGTAGTACATTATTAGCCGAGGAGCTTTAAAACAGAAATAGATTTAGCATTTTTCTATAGTTTGTAAATTTGGGTTTTTATTAATATTTTAATATTAATTTTATTTAATGTTATTTAATATATTAAATGTTAATAATTTTTAATATATTATATGTTAATAACTTTTAAAATATAAAATATTATTAATAATTTTATGTTATTAATGATTATTATTTTATTAATAGATTAATAATTGTTTAACAATAATTTAAAATGAATAATTATTATCGTTAATAAATTAATGATTAATGATTTAAATTTTTAGTAATATTTAATTAAAGTTTTTAATTAATTTATTATTAAAATGTATTTGAACTGTAAATTATGAATTGATTTTTTGGTAAACTTAGATTTAACTTGGCATTTTAATTTTAGATATGAAAATGTTTTTTGTATTTCAAAAACCTTAGAAATCTTGATACTTTGAAAAGATGAAAACTATAACTTGGTTGTTTATTGAATCGTGTGTTTTGATAATGAATTGAACTATGAATCAATGTGTAAGCTACTTTTTATGATTTGTTGAGTGTTGAGACTCGTGTGGACTCCAAAACATCAGCAAATAGACACTAGGGGAATTTTATTATTTGGAAACCTTAGTAATTATAATACTTTGAGAAAACAAAAATGTGAACCGTATTTGAAATTGAAAACTCTATAAATGTTAATACTTGGAAAAGAAAACTAAACCCCTAGTTATTATTGAATCTTTATGTTTTGAAAATGAAAATGAGAACTTGGAAACCTATAGTTAAAAAATTAAACTTGTGTGTTTCCAAACCTAATGAATTATGAAAAGTTATTATTGCATGTGCTTTATGTGGTGTATGGTTTACTACCGTTGGGTTTGGGCGGACTTAGTGTTTGACCAATCAAGATGTATTACCAGAGGCCTGGGAGTTTTGTTCCGTGATGATGTTAGGGCTTATTTTGGTCATGATCTTTTATACCTAACCATATGTGTGTTTTATGATGAGTTTGAACAAATGTTTTGTTGTGCTTTCCAGTTTCTCTTGTGTAGAACTGAAGTGAATGATATGAATTTTCTAGTATAACCTTTGAGTCTTCAATCAGTTATCTTTAGATTTCTTCCTAGTTGCTTGTATAGGACTAAGGTGATTATGAGTTAATGTTTTTAGGTGAGGTCATATGATGTCATGGTCTTGTATATGCATACTTGATTTTGGATCAGTCGTATTAGGATGATCATATTGGTGAAATCTATGATTTTGATCAATGATATTTCAGTGCTTTCCAATTGCTTTTTTAAGAACTGATTTGTGATTTATGGTCATATGTGACCTACTTTTGTTGAGCTTAGGATAGGTTATCTATATGTCATGTTGGGAAGTGGGTTGCAATGGAGGTCGAGGCCCTAAAGAGGTTATCAAGTAACCAATTGTAGGATATTTTAGTAAGTGATAATATTTCATTAAATGGGTTAAAATAAATTAATAAGATAAAGTGCCACATAAAGTCACTAGGGGGTCTAGAGTCTTAAGGGATTGCCAGGGTAACCTTAGAGTTGACTTGTTAGTATGCCTTGTCTGTACAAAAGGATATTGATGCCACATAGAGACACTAAGCAGTCTGGAGTCTATAGTGGCTACCAAGGTAACCTTAGAGTTGGCTAATGTGATGACACTTGCCTACTTGCATAGTAGATTTCCTATGTGTCATTGTTGCCTCTAGGATTATGTGATACTTTTGTCTTGGTACCTTTTGAGATAGATTACTTTTAGGTGTTTCCTTGACCTAGATGTTGGTTATGAGTTGTGTTTTGGATATTCATTTGGGACTTAAGTTTATCTCCTCAACGTGGTGGGAGTGGGTCATTTAGGTTCCACAAGGTTAGGCGGTAGTGCATTTTTCTTATACCATTGAGATCCAATAGTTAGATGTTGTTATTGGATTTGTTTATGCTTATGTTCCTTCTATTTGATCTTATATTTCTATTGGATGATTATTCTCCATTGTATGTACTTGAATATCAAAGATTTTGTGAGATGTTACATAATATTGGTGACATATATTCTTTGAGCATATCATGCCCTTTGACTTGTATATTGGATGATTAAGAATTTCTAATTATTGTCAAGTGGTATCTTATATAATTGAATACTATTTAAATGGATTTCTACTTGTGATTATTCTTTGATGTGGTTATGTTGTGTATTGGAGTTAGTATTAATTAAACTTAAATGTGATTCAATGTCACAGAAACTTAAGAGATGCAATTTGTTTGTGATAGTTGTATGTATGTGAGTTAATGCTTCCGCTATATTTTATCTCTTTTTATTATTGCTTTTGCTATATTATATATGGTGTTATTTATTATCATTAAAAAAAAATGTTTGAGAAACTTGGTGAAAATTTAGTTTAATTTCTTTTGGGTTCCCTGGCAAGGCGTTCCATACAAACATTGTAAAGAAGGTTGCTAAGTTATTGTAAAGGAAGTGGCCTTGTCAAAGTAGTGAAAGATAGAAAATTTATATTAGATCAAGGATCAAATAAAATTGAAGAGAGGAGATCCAAGATCAGCTTATCAAAGCAAACCAAGGATAGGGTGTTGAATCAGTTTTAACATATTGAGTCAGGGATAATCTCTTAACATAGTGGTCTTAACAGATCTTTATAAATCTATTAACCAAGTCCTTACTTTTTGTAAGTTTAAAATCCTTTCACAGGTGAGACCTAATAGTTTCAAACACCTTTAACAAGGTATACCCCTCATAGGGTAGATCATCAAATATGGTCAAACATTGTAACCCTAACATATTAACTTTATTACTATAGTAGTGAAGGTTTGTGGGTGTCATCCCCACCCCATTTTTACTTTCACCTTGGAGGGTTTTAGGGTAACCAAATCTTTGTGTTATGTGATTACATTTCATGCATGTGATAGATTAGATCTACATGTTACAACAGATTGATTTTATTAGTTATGCATGTATTAGATATGAGATGGTAAACGTGGCAAATGTACTATATAATTGTTAAAAGAAAATAAGTGTCAAAAATCATGATTCAACCGCCCCCCTCCTGCCCCTCCCCATTCAATATCTTGGTTTCCAATTAAGATTTCCAATAATTGGTATCAAAGCCTGGTTCTCTTGGAGAAGTTTAACAACTTGGATTTTAGATTTTGGAGATGGAGGCTTATAAATTGGACAAAGTTATCGACAATAAGGTGATTAGAGTTATTTTACTGTACATGTTGCTAATGCTTGGTCTTTACTATGCTCAAAACCTTCTGTGTAACTTGACATCAATATACTCAAACAACTTATAATTATTAGACTCACCTTCATTGATAATGTTGTAAATATAATGGGAAAAGTAAAATTTGAGGTGGGGGGGGAGAGAATGAAACATTAAAAATTCAACCTTAAAATTATTCACCATACATCCATCTCAAAATCTATGCATGAAAATTTAAATACCAAATTAAGCATATACATCCATAGTATGAAAGTAAATAAATATTCAACACATGTATGACACAAGATATTTGGTTACCTAGAAACCCTCCAAGGAGAAGGTAAAATTGGGGTGGGGATGACACCCACAAATCTCCATTACTGCAGTAATAAAGTGTATCCAATGAAGGTTACAATGTTTGATCATGAAACATGGTCTACCCTGTGAAATGTCTATCCTATTATAGGCTTGCAAGATGTTAGATCTTACTCTTTTAAAGGATTTCAACACCCTATTAGAAGTGTGTTTGGTAGAAGGACTTTAACTTACAATGAAGTAAGCACCCTGTTAAAGGATTTACAACACCGTGTTAAGACTACTCTGTTAAGAGATTTAACTGATTCACCTATTAGAATGTCTTAGCAATGATCCTATGGTTAACATTCTACTGCTAGATAACATATCACCTCTTTCCTAATGTGTACTTGATCCTAACTAATTATATGTATCTTTGCTATCTTCTAATTCCTTTCTCTGTTCTCCTCTAACTAATTCTGCAATATATCTCAAATCACAAATCCCTAGTCACAATGAATACTCTGTTTGTGCATGTAAACTTATCTCTTTTCTCCTTCTACATTCTTTAAAAATTTTAGGGTTTCTCCTCCTTAAGAAGACCTAGGTGACTTAGTGTTAGGTATAATCAATGATTGTGATTCACCCATATTTCCACTTAAACCTTTCTTTTTTTTGATTGGTTGCATGTAATGCATAGGGATTCTTAATAAAGATTCATCCTAATCATCTAAGATTGCAAAAAAATCCTTGAGTCATCTCCAAAATAGTTTACATAGTAGTTTGTGCCATTACAAACAACTATGTCAAAACTGTATTACTTGGCACTTAAAGTCCCTGATGCTCAGCATCAACTACAACTTCAATGTTGAAACTCAGCTCCTAAATGACTCAACATCCATGGATCACTCAACATCTAAATAACTTGGCACTTACTATCTACTTGGCACTTACTAGTTACTTGACACTTACTGTATATCTCTCACTCCACATATACTATCTAGCAACTTATGCTCGACATGTATTACTTGTTCAACATGAACTAAGTAAATGACTAAAGTATATTGTCACTCATATGTCAAAATCAATCTAAGATTAACAATCTTCCCCTTTGACACAAGTGGAAAAATACTTGGTCATGCATGAATAACCTTAACCTTTCAAGCATAACTCATATAATATCATACAAAATTTCAAAAGTTCAAAATTTTGCAAAACTTATGACTCATTAATCATACCTCAAAATTCAATAACTCCTCCTAAGTTGATTATTCTATTCTAAAATGAAACTGAATACTCCTTCTGAGTAGATTCTACATATGCTGACTCTATCTTTGTTTGATCTCTACTAATCATTCTCCAACTTTCTTCATTCTCTCCCTTCATTTATTCCCCCCTTTTTGACACTTATGTCATGGGTTGTACATGAATAGTGTGTTTGTCCAAGAAATTTTTATGGACCTCAAGTATTATCTTCAGAGTTGCATCTAAGTTATCACATGCTACCTCCAATGATTTGATTTGTATGGCTAACTCAACAGCAAGATGAACTAATCCTTCAAGTGTAGAAAGATTGAGATATTTATACATTAATGTCTCTACAAAGACTAGCTCCTTGTGAAATATATTCATGTGAGGGTTCAACATTGATTGGGTTCTGATCAATATAGCTCGATTATTTGCATCTTAAGCATGCACAATTGCCAATTGACCTTGGGAAATTCATTGATTTCCTAAAGTGCTTTTGACTCCGAGCTAGAGAATTTGGTAGAGTAGTACCTGTTAGCTTCATATCTCCCTCTAGATTTACAATATGGTGTTGCACTTCTTTTGTGAACAAAGTTGTATCCCACAACTTGGTGTAAAGTCAGAAAATATTCTCTAAGACTTTCTTTACACTGTCAATCTTGGTTAATAACTCAACCTGACTAAGTGCAATAACACTTAAAATCTTTTCATTGACTTTTCCTTGAAATATTCTCTCAGACCATTCAAGTAATTTTACATTGGAATCCACATCCACACAATTGATCTATTCTACAATGTTTGTCAACTGCTCCATGATAGGCTTGTCTTCTTCAGGTGCTGGTAGGTTGAATGCATCAAGAAACATGTCCTTGATGTCTTGCAATGATTGTTTCTACTTATTCTCCCTTTTGAGTAGCTCTTGATGCTTTTTCTTTGCAAGTGCATCCTATAGTATGCTCATTTGTTCAAGTGATTCTTGCAAGGTCAAACTTTGGTAAAATAATCACTTCATCCAAGTTTACATCACCAAATGATGCAACCTCATCTACCTTGGATGTACTAGGACTAGGCCATGATGTCTATAGTGGTGTAGCTTCTACACTTGGCTTGTGAAGTGCTTGACTTGGAGTAGCAGTTACTGACAAAGTAACCAGTGCTTATATTGATAATTGCTCCTCAGGCTTTGTACTCAAGTCTAACTCTTTAGTCCTCTCCTCTTCTTGACTTTTAATTTCAATTGCACCTTGAACTTATGTTCCAATTAGTGCATCTATAGAAACTCATGGTACTGACATAGTGTGCACCAATTTGCTGATGTTGGTCATGGATGCCTCTTTTCTTTGATACACTACAATGGGTAATGTAGGTTATATAATAGTAAATTGAAGGGTTTTTGATATGCCTTGTGCTTCCACCTTTGTAGATGTCTTCTTTGCCTTCTTAAGTTCATCTACACTCACCAATATAGGATGACTACATAATTGTGCCTTGGTGGTGGTGTCTAGCATTATTTTCTTCATGCTCTCCTCTGTTAGGGGATTAATATTTTGAGGCATATTGTTAGAAACATCCTTGATCTATATAATTTTAGTGTCTTCTTTTGTCCCATGTTGTGGACTGGAACTCGACATCTATGTATTTGATATACTCTATTCTATTTGCTACTCACCTTCATCTATTGCCTATGTATTTGCATTTTTCTTAGTGCCTTCCACATGTGCATCTTCCTCAATATCAACTATATTAACCTCAGTTACTTCTTGTTCACCTTTTTCATCTCCTACCTCAACAACATCTTAAATTTTATTTTGTAAAATATTGAATTCTTGGTACTTTGGAGAAAATCTTCCTACATACTTCTTAATGAACTTTGTCATCTCATATTTATCTAAATTTGGCATCACTCTTGAAAGTATAGTTTCTCTTATATTTTTCTCTACTGTGAGACTACATTTCCATCTTTTCTCAACTCTATCATATAAGTTCTTTGGTAGAGAGTTGGTAATCTCAATTGGAGTCATCTTAAATGTTACCATCATGGCATATACTAACTCTTCTACCTTATCCATTTCTAGCTTTCCAAGTTTATCAAATTCAATATGTGAAAATCCACCTAATCTATATTAGTCTTTATATTTTCACATAGATTATCCAAATCAGAAGAATGATTGTGACTTACCACTTTGAATTGGCTATTATCATCAAATTTCATCCTGTTCGCATCTGATTTGGCTAGAGCAATGTAATTTCTCCTTTGTCTCTTCTTAGACTCATCATATTATATATCTTCCCTAGCCTTCTTTTCTTTTATCTTTGTCACTTCTTGAGCTTTCTTAGTAGTAGCTCTTATGCTGGTTCTAGTAGCTAGAACTACAGGCTTGGGTTTTATAACCTTCATTGGTTTGTTGGCTACTAGAGCTTTGGTTTTCCTCTTCTTCTTCTCTATGGTTATAGATGCTTCACTAGCTTCTTCTCCCTTGACACCTTCTTCAAGCTCAACTTCCTCTTAACCTTGATCTTCTCCTTGACCTTGGGTTAGGGCCAGTGGTGCTTGAGTAGGGACATCTTCTTCTTCATCATCTTCATTATCTTCCTCTTCTTCATCTTCCTCTACTCCTTCACCAAATTTTTCTTTAAGCTTCTTAACTATTTCGTTCTTGTTTCTTAATACTATTGCCATCTTCAAGTCCATAGTTATCTTTGATTTTGCAACATCATAATTACCAAAGGCAGTAGCCTTATTATCTACTTCTTCTACAAGCAAAGCTATAATTGTTGCAGACAGCTCATCCACATTAATCTCATATCCTAGAGGTCTTAACCATCTCACCCTTGGAACTGTAGCCTATACATATGTGAAATCAATATCAACTAGAAAGAAAACATCATTAAAATTTGTCTCAACTAGTGACACTAGAATCCCATGTCTTTGTTTCATTGACTTCTTAAAGTCCTCAAAGTAACTAGTCATAATAGACTCAAAATTATCTCCCATTTTTTAATGAATTCACCTATTTGTATTGCAATAGATCTATTTGTTTTAAATCCAACTTTACCAAAGGAAGGAAATGTGTTCTACACATAGAAAAGTATACATATAAGTATTTATCCAAAGTTGCATTGTGCACTCTTGGTTCTCCTTATGGTTCCCAATTTTTCTGATAATTGTTGCAACTGTAGCTCGACAAAGTCATAAGAATGATCCTTCTTCACTATCTTGTATCCTATGTCAACAACAATACAAGGTACATTATTCAACCAACTTGATTGAAAGAATTTGTGTGAGATAATCCTTAGTGCAAAATAAATTAGGGGATCTATGATGGTATCAATTGTCATTCCTCTCTTGTTCCACACTACCCCTGTGTTTTTTTCAATGACCTCTTTTGCTTTAGTTCTCATGGTTTTGGTCTATCTTCTTAGTAATCTTGATAGGTCCATTTTCTAATCGTACAAAATTGTCATGAATTCTTCCAAGAACAATCTTAATCCATTCTATCTTAAAAACATTTGAAAAATCTAGGGCACATGTTGACCCTTTTTTCTCTACAATATTTTATTTTCCTTCAGTACACAATTCTCACATAGTTTTCCATATAGGTTTTTGATTTCCATATCACCTATGCTACCCACCTTGCATGTGTAACAAAATCTTACATCTTGAATCATTAACACTTGTGGTGGTATCATGGATAACACACCAGATGAGTCTTGTTTATAAGTAATGTCAAGAATTGCCTTGAAATTCAGATGTCTAATCTCATCACTGATTAATTGAACATTTAAAAATTCCTTTCCCTCTTTGAACTTAGTAGCAGAATAACTAGATGCCATATTTAATACCTAGGATTTGCACAAATTCAAACAACATAGCTCAATACGTGATAAATACCTTCACAAATTGGATGAATGGTGTCAAACCGTGGTTGAATTCACTCTACACATGCTTGGAATGATCTCTTCAATTCAAATTTAGCTCCTCATGCTCTCTCCAATTTTGAATGATGTCAAATGAGTTGAAAATTGATCATATAGACCTTAAAACTTTACAATTAATGCTTAGTGCTTACAGAGCTGTAAGCTTGACTTGAATTGAAAGTCTAACTCACTAACTTCCATGTAGTTTTCTTTAAGCTCAGAAACCACTATGAGCTGAGTCAACAATATCACTTATAATAGCTCGACATTAACTAGATTTCACTCAGCAACTTAAGTGAAACTTTTCGTGCTTGGTAGTAACATGAAAATTGAAAAAACTTAAAGATTTCTTCCAGATTAAAAACAACACTTTGCATCATTCTTTATGCAAATATAATATTTTTAGAGCTAAATCCTTGGAACTAATGTATAATTGAACTTTGAAATATCAATCTCACACATACCTCTTGATTTCTTAATTGGAGGTGGTGTGATCACCTGACCTATTGGGTGAAGTGATCCCATTTGAACTTGATATGCTACAATCTTCCTTTCTCTTCCATGTCTTGTTCATATCATCTCTGACATTCTCAACATTGACCTTTCCTTTTCATTTTTTGAATTCACTGCTAGGTGCCTTTGACCTTGTTGGACAATTCCTGCTTATGTGACTAGTCTTCAGAAAACTAAAACATCTAGTTTGACTCAACCATCTTTTGTAGTCACTTTTGAAATGTGTTATTGTGCAATTTTTGCCAACATTTCCATACTCTTGATAATAGTGACAACTATACCTAGTATTACAATCCCAATTATAAGAGTTGTCATTGTGTTTTACCTTTGTCTTATTGTTTGATGACCATTTGGGATTGCATCTAGATTCATATGCTCTATGTCCATAGTTCTGATAGTTATAGTAGTAACCTTCAAATCTTTGTGTCCTTATGGTCTTGGTTCTACATTCATGTGCTTGATGTCCTTTTTTGTTGCATTTGTGGAAGTGACCCATGAACTTCTACTTAGAATTCTGATTTGTAGTCTTGCTTCGGCAAACATTGGCAGTATGACCTATCTTATCACAATTAAGATAAGTAAGTTTTGAGTTCTTACCATCAACATTCCTTTCTTCACCACTTTTAGATGATTTTCCTTTAGTACTAGTGTAACCTAATCTAGTAGTATCACTATTGGATCTAGGAGATCTCATCAATTGCTCAAAATACTTGACAGCTTCACTAGGTTTGTTGAAACTTTCAGTAAAATATTTTTCTCTTTTTAGATAATTTCTTAGTTATTCATTCTACAACTTCAATTTTGTGATCTCAATATATTTTCCATTCAATTCATGATTTGGAATCATCATTTGATTCAATGTTTCCAATTGCATGTGAGCAATCCTATTCACCTTTGATGTTTTTTATTCCAATAAGTTGGTCAATATCCTTTTGTCATCTTCAATCATGACTTTTTCTTCTTCAACTTTCTTCTTTTGCTTGGTCACCTCACATAGAAATATTGTTTGAACTTCTTGTTCTATCTTGAGATTTTTGACCTCTTCAACTAGGGCTCCATTCTTTTCCATTAGTTGTGATTCGAGATACATTGAAAAATTAGTTAGAGGAAAATAGAGAAAGGAATTAGAAGATAGCAAAGATACATCTGATTAGTTAGGATCAAGTACACATCTAGAAAGAGGTGATATGTTATCTAGCAGTCGTGGAAATATCATATACCCATTTTAAGATAGAATTTTAATAATTATTAGATAATACAATTTTATTAAATAAATAATAAAGTTATATTAAAAATAATACTAAAATATAAAACAAGAAAATAATAATTAACTAATCTATATTATTAATAAAATAATATTTAGTATGATATTTAAATAAAAATAAAAATGAAATTTCAATAAGTAAAGAAAGAAGGAAAATTAAGAGACAATATTGTAGATTTAACTTTCTAATAGAATTTAATAATAAATAAAATAAACACAATTAAGTAAGTAAATAAATAATATAACATAGAATAATATAAATTATCTAAATATAATAAAAAGTCAAGAGATGTTTAACAAATAGACATGACTCCTTAAAATTAAGATATAAAAGGGAGGAGAGTTTATTTTCGATTATGGGAAAAAAGGAAGAGGAGAAGAGAGGAGTTCAGAAAGGAAAAATGGAAGAGGAAAGTAATACGAAGAAAATAAGGAAGTGTCTTTTTGAAAAGGTGTCAATGATATTGAAAGCATGTGAACCTTCGAAAGGCTCATAATTACAAATTGTTGCGACTCTTCAAAAATATTGTGATTAAAAAGTAGTGGGACTTTTTAAAAGGATTTTAGTTATGAAGTGTCATGACTTTTCAAAAGGATTATAATTATGAAATGTTGTGACTTTTCAAAGAATTTGTATTATGAAAGGTTATCTCTCAGAAAAGAAGAAATAAAAAAGTATAATATTTTCCATTCCTTATAATTGAAAAATGAAGAATTTTGGAAAGTAAATATAGAGTTGAGATAATCTAGAGGGAATAATTCATTAAAGGGCCGACTAAGGATAGAGCTACATGGACCATGAAAAGAAGAAGGTAAGAAAGATATGTTTATGGATCTATTTGTTCAATTATATTTATGAATTTATTTATATTAATGAATCATACTTGTGGATAATATTGTGTTAACCTATGAGGTTAATACCATGGACACTAATGAAACTCAAAGCATGGAGCATAGATCTCCATTGTCTGCCATGGCCGATAGTTGATATCAAAGCATGGAGCATGTGAGATATTTAAGATCTCCATTGTCCACCATGGCCGATAATTGATGTACCAGAATATTTTGATGTTGTCAAACATATGCATATGTCGTTGGCCTTGGATAAAGGATGCCCATCCAAGAAGAAGTGGTGCACTTTCAAAATGATGGTGAGGTAGCTATGAGCTAAGAAGCATAACTTGGAGATGTCCTTAAGATTGAGGTTAAATTAAAGTGGGTAGAGTAATGTAGTTAGTTTTGATATTTTTGTGATTCTAACCATTATTTTGCAGGAATTACTTGTCTCAAACTAACCCTAATAGTAGGGACATTATAGGAAACAACTAAGCCATTAGCTTATAGTTGTGGGAAAAACCACTACATATAATCTATAAAGTTTTAAAATGAATTACAAGATCTCCCTTACCATTATAAGTTTCAAGATGAGGTACCTCAATATGTTGTAGAATAACAAGATGAAGGATAACTAAGGAAAGACGATTAGCAACATCACATGTAGGAATATTGTATTTAGACTGAGTTCATTGAGCAATTTTTTGTTGTAAAGAGTAATAGTTTGAACCAAGGTACTAAACATAGGATCGGAAGAAACACTAGTAGGAAGAGGTATGCTAGATGGATTAGGAAAGTTATAAGAAGCAAAAGGAATATGCAAAGATCTTGGATGAGGATTAGAAGGAAAGGGTAAAGAGTTTGAATAAGTAAAGGGAACTGTATTATATGAAAGTAATGAACAAGGAATAGAAGTAGGAGGAACACTCATAATAAGTGAATGGCTAGGAAAATGAGCACTTAAAGGAGTGGACACTTGTGTAGAAGTAGTTGTAAGAGGTAGAGCATATGTAGGTATGTTGGAAAGAGTGGTAAAAATAGAAATAGAAGGTTTAATGATTGTGAAAGGAGGAGGATATCCTACCTCTTGAGAATATTTCATCAAAGACTTAACGTGAGTATTTATGGGGTGAGTTGAAGTTTAGTTCTACATTCCATCTATAGATAGATGGATAGGAAAAAGTTGTGAATAGAAGCTTGGGTAACTTGTTGAGATGTTTAGTTGGAGATAGTCATAGTAACTAGTATATGGTATTGACACAAGTTGAGTTTTCATATAATAATTCTATGAATAGGAGTACAGGGAAAAAACCATTTTAGATTGTTACTAGAATGCAACCTAGAGGTACATTACATTTGGGGGATATTGCTGATGAAGAGAAGAGTAGTGCTAAAGGAGAAGTATTTTCTGAAGTCATGAAATATTTGCATGCAGAAGTGAATTTGAGGTTGCAACAAAGTAATCAGAAGTATAAGGAGAATGTAGACAAGTTTAGAAGACACCGTGCTTTTGAAGTTGGTGATGAGGTGCCAATTCATTTGAATAGAGGTAGCTTTCTTGTTGGAAGATATAGTAAGCTAGAAATGAAGAAGTTTGGTCGTTGTAAGATCTTGAGGAAGTTTGACAATGGTAATGCATACTAGGTTGAGTTACTTGATGAAATGGATATATCTCCTATATTAAATGTTGCTGATTTGTATAAGTATCATGAGTTAGATGATTAATTTGTTGCACCAAGTGATTATCCTAAGAAGAAATTGAAGAGGTTGAACAAATATTAGATTAGACAGTTGATAAGAGCACAAGAGGAAAATATTACTATGAATATTTGGTGAAGTGGAAGAACATACCAGCTGATGATGCTACATGGATTTCCCAATTTGAGTTAGAATTAGAGCGAGTTGTGATACCTTCATGATTTAGGAGAATCATTTCTTTTAACCCCAATTGTTTGATATAGGAGCATCCTAGGTTTCCTTTCTATCCTACTCATCTTTGTGCATTTTTTAGTTATTGCCAAGTTGTAGTTATCACCAAGTTCTAGTATTGGATGAGCACAATGATTTCTGAGTGTAGTAGTGGCCAATTTCCTACTTTGGCCAGGCTCTATGGTTGCTGAGTTCCTTCAAGTGCTAATTGAGCTTGCTAGTTTGCTAATGCTTAGTTCCTTCTTTAACTGAGTTTGTTTGTGTTGTTTCCTAATGTGAGGTGACTTGTTCATTTAATTTGACTCATGAATTTAATGTAAGGATCATGCATTGGGATGTGTAAAAACTATTATAAGGCCAATCTTCTCTTATGTAAAGATATAGAATCTTTTGTAAGTCATTTTGGCAATTATAAGTAGTGAGTCTAGGTTTAAATTTAGCATGTGGAAAAAAAGGAAAAAAATATGTAGAAATTACCAAGAGAGAGTCTGGATATTTAATCACAACTATATCATGTTGGATGTATTTTAATGTATATCTAATGATTGTATTGGGTGTACTTGGAAGTCCTCATAGTTTGGCATGTTTGTTGATATTATGATGAATTAATAAAGTCATTTGTTGTTTTTCTCTCTAGTGTCGTTATCTATGTTTTTCTTTTGTTGTGTTTACTTAGAAAGTTGTTTGGATAGTTAGGTGTGCCCCTAGCCCCAATTCTCCATCCATCCATGTGTTATAACTTTATTATCTCCTTCAAAGATGATATCATCCACAAAGATTTCTGCAATCAAAAAACATATTTACATTCTTGTTTCATGTGCAAATTATAGTTGTCACTGATTCTTATGAACCCAATCTTTATAAGGTATGAGTGAAGTCTCTCATACCTTGCTTTGGGTGTCTATTTCAATCTATAAAAGGATATTTTTTATTCTACATGATTATATTTTTTCTTATTCTTTCTTAAACTCCTCAGGTCACTCGATATACATATCCTCTTCTACAACTCCATTTAGGAATGCATACTTTACATCCATCTTGTACACTTTGAAGTTCTTATAGTTGCAAATGCTACGATTATATTGAATCCTCCTAATATGATCACCAGTACAAAGGTTTCTCTATAGTTTATGCCTTCTTCTACATAGTCTTTATAGACAAGTCTAGCCTTTTTTCTAACTACCTCTCTATCTTTGTTCATCTTGTCTCAAAATGTACATTTTGTAGCAATGATTTTCTTGTCTTCTGGTTGGCCAACCAAGGTCCATGTATCATTTTCACTATTTTATCAATTTCCTCCTTTACAACCTTTCTCCACTCTTCCTCTTTTAGAGATTCCCTTGTATCTTTGGGCTCCATGTGTGAGAGTAGACATACAATCTCTCTAAAATTTCTCTTGCTTATCAATTCAACATCCTTGTCTCTAATGATCTGGTTAGATGAGTGGTTCCTCCTCACATACTTGGCTAGCATCGGTTCCCTTTTAGGTACTTCTACTTTTTTTTATTCATTTTGAGTTTCTTCTACTTGATTTGGTACCACTTATTATACAAGTTCCTCCTCTATTGGTACTCCATCCACTATATCACTTAGTGGGATTTATTCAAACTACTTTTAGTCTTCTTGTTATTTCTTGCTATCTTCCTTGTTCTTCTCTGAGAATTCATCCACTTTTACATTGGCAAATTCTACAATATTTTTTATTTAGAGGTTTAGACACTAGTATGCTCTACTTTTCATAGAGTACCCTAGAGAGATACCCTCACCAATATTAGGTTCAAAATTTCCTTGGTATTCATCTTTTTTGATGGAGCATTTGCTTCTAAATACCTTAAAATAATTGATGGATGACCTATGTGACCAAACACAAATTCATAGGGATTCTTCTCTGTCCCCTTCTTTAATTGTACCCTATTCAAGGTTTACACAATAGTTCTTAGAACTTATCTCTAATAGATCTATACAACATGTTTTTGAATCATCAATGTTCTAGCACAATCTATGATGGTTATGTTTCTTCTTTCTTCAACAACATTTTGTTGATATGTCCTAGGACATTACATTTGTCTTTTGATTTTGTCATCCTCATAGTAGCTCTCAAATTCTTGTGAGGTGAACTCACCTCCAAAGTCTAATCTCAAGCTCTTCAATTGTCTACTAATCTTACTTTTAACTTTTTCTTTGTAGATTTTGAACATGTAGATGGATTTTGAATTTTCTTTCAAGTAGACAATCCATATCATTCAAAAAAAATCATCAATAAACAACATAAAGTATCTATTACTAGGTACACTCTGCATCTTAATGAGACTACACAAGTCAGTATGAACTATCTAGTACATGTTTGGAAGTAAGTGACTTTCTAGAAAAACTAGAACATGCCAATTTTCCTAGTTGACAATATTTACACATAACATTGACAGGTTTGGTAACATGGGGTAAACCCCTTACACAATTCTTCCTTCCTACTTTGACAATGATTTCAAAATTCACATGACATAGCCTCCTATTCCATAACCAACTATTATCATTTTTAGCTACCATAAAATTATTCTTAGAAATATTGAGGTAGAAAATATTACCTCTGCCTTGTTCTCTTGTAGCTAAGAGTTTACCTATCTTGCTAAATATTATGCAAGACCCTTTGTTAAGCTAAAACTTATAACCTTTTTCCATGAGCTGGGCCATGCTTGATAGGTTATATTTAAATCCTTCCACTAGATATACATATTTACAAGTATTAGATTCATTTAGGGCTACAATACCCTTACTAGACATGTGGTGTGAGAAATTGTTATCTATTATCTACTTCTTGTGGATACTAATATTGGTTATTAGGGATCTCTCCACCCTTTCTTCTATGATAGCAATAAAGGATACTTCATCCTCATCCTCATTATCATCAATGGGGTACTCTTCACTAGTCACACCTTCTTCAACAATGTAGCATTTCTTCTCCTCCTTTCCTTTGGATTTTGATCACCTTTTGTTGGTTCCCTTCTAGTTTTTTTGCTCCTTCCTATCTTGTTCTAGACATTTGGTAGCATAATGTCCTACATTTTTTCAATTGAATAATTTAAAAGGAAGCCTACCTTTGTACTTCCCTTTTCCTTAGACCATTCATTTTTCCAACAATGCCTCCATCTCTTCTTGTTTAGCTTCTACAATATACATGATCTCTAGTTGTCTCCTATATCTGGATGTGCTTGCCTCCTCTTTTTCTTTTTGTGTTGTAGCTGTTGAACTCTAAGACTTGTTTCCTATTAGTGTCCAAACCTAATTAGTCATTTTCTAGGCAAAGGTAGTTAGTCATCACTGTGACTAAGCCACCCAATGAAGGCCAAGTATTCATGGATTTGTTTATATTTTAGTATAAGGTAACTGAGAACCTCTATATAGAATGAGTCACATTATATGCCAATTAAAGACAAGGAAGTTGAGGAAATAAAATAAAATATATGTTGAGTGAGTTAGTTACTGCCGAGCATACAAAAGCTGAGGGACAACATGAATATCAATTATGATCGAGCATCAGGATATTCAAGTACCGAGTAAACTAGTTTTGACATGTGTTTGTGATGGCACAAACACTTCTGTAAATGATTTTGGCTGCCTTCTATGTGATTTTTTTGGATTTTGGAGACAAATAAGGTGGTAATTATTCATTTTTTCATAGGACATTAATCCTTAGGAAGGTAGAGTAACCAATCAAAAAATTAGAAGGACCAAGCGGCAAAAGGGAGAACTCTAGATTGTTGATCATGATCTAGAACCTTCTCTAGTTATCTATGTAAGAAGGGATCAAGCTCTAAATCATGAGGATGATTGTGTATGCACTGGAAGGTCAATGACCAAGCGAATGAAGGTTAAGTTTGATAATCAAAAATAGAGATCTGACAAAGCAACCTAGTAGTGAAGGGTAGAGCAAAGTATATCAAATTAGGAGATCAAATCAAACAAGGAAAGAGAAGATCCATAAGATATCAACATAGTGCTAACTGAAGGATCATGTACTGAGACATTCTAATAGGTGGATTAGGGTAAATCTCTTAATAGAGCAGTTTTAACAAACCTATTTAAATCTCCTAACATAGTGCTTTCTTATTTGTAAGTTTAAATCCTTTAATCAAGGTAGATTGAATATGTCTTTTAAGCTCCTAATAGAACTGACCACTCACAAGGTAGATCACTAGAAGTGATCAAACATTGTAGCGTTAAAAGGAACTCTTTATTACTATAGTAGTGATAATTTGTGGGTGTCATCCCCACCCCAATTTTACCTTCAACTTGGAGGTTCTTGGGTAACCAAATCTTTGTGTTATGTATTTACATATATTTTCATAGTGATGGATGTGATACATAGTTAGATCTATTTTAGTTTCACAATTTATGGTTGTATGGTATATAATCTAAGACATGAGATGGGAAAATGGTGAATGTACTTGTTTTGTTTCAAGGAGTTAAACATTTTTGTAGATCTTGATCACACCCCACCCCCCCAGTATCTTACTTCCCAATAAGACTTCCAATAGTAGTCAGTGGAACTAAGGCTTTGAATTATTTTTCAACCTTGGGTGGTTGTTTGCTATTATAGTTTATAAGATCAAATGTAGTGAGCTTTCCTATCAAGGCATCAAGTGACACCTCTATCTTGTCTATTCTTCCCTACTCTTGAATGGTTGACACCCTTATGACATATTTGGGTTGTACGATTCTCAATATCTTTCTCACACATTCATCTTCTTGCAGCATGAATCCACATGCTCTAATGGATAATATGTATCCTTCACTTTCTTATCATAGGCTTCAATAACTTTTCCTTCTTGCATCCTTGTTTCATCAAACTTTCCCTCAAGCTCTCAACGTTAGCCTTCTTGCAATGCTTATCGCCACCATATAAAATTTTGAGATTTTCCCACTTCATGTATGATGTATCTAGGTCTTCAACATATTTATACTTAGAGTAGGATAAAGTTCTTGATAGAGCATCCATTGTGGCAGTGTGTATTTCTTTCTCAGTCAATTGGTTTGGGCTGAGTTGACTAGTTGGTTCAACATATTTGATCTCTACATGGGTACAATAAGCATCACCAAGAGTTCTTAGATGTAAAGACATCTTCCTACACCATGAGTTGTAGTTTTCCTTGGAAAATGTTGATGCATCTCTCTTAAACATCTTGATCTTTTCCACGGGTTGTTACACTCTTTTATTCAGAGGACTTGGGCTTTGATATAAATTGGTTGTCCTACCATAGACCAATATATTGAGGGTGGGGGGTGAATCTGTATACTCACTAGTTCAAACTTTTTTCTCTCTATCACACTTCCACTTTTCTACAATTTTATGCCTACTATAACTTAATTAGTCAAGATTAAGAAAAAACAAATAACATGAAAATAACAACAAATAGCACAATATTTATCTTGTGGACACCCAAATAGGGCGAGTGAATTGATCCTCACAAAGCTTGCACTCTCTTGAAGTGTGTCCAGTTAAGAGCTTATCTCTATTAGAAGATTACAAAGAGACTATTAGGTGCCACCCAGTTAAGGGATTTTCATAAGAATTGTTTAAGTCTTTTCTTGTTAGGAGAAACCTAGTTAGAGGACATATGTTCAACACAAGTTAATATGTCACCCTATTAGGGAATCTTGTACAAAGAACCTATAGGGTCCACCCTTGATAGGATTTAATATTGCAAATATTAGTGAACAAGAGGGAATGATATAATAAAGTAGGTACAATGGATCCTTCTTTAACTCTCTTGATTCATCTAGAACTATGCTCTGCCTTCTCTTGGCTCTACAACTTCAAACTCTTCAATGGTAAACTCTCTCTGTCACTTTCCTTCACACCTTGAGATTACACTTAGCTCAATTCCTTTGGTTCTTTGGCTAATCACTTAGTAATCTAACCTTTTCAGACTCTTCAATGGTAACCTCTCTCTGTCACTTTCCTTCAGACCTTGAGATTACACTTAGCTCAATTCCTTTGGTTCTTTGGCTAATCACTTAGTAATCTAACCTTTTTGGTATAATAAAGTAGGTAAAATGGATCCTTCTTCAACTCTCTTGATTCATCTAGAACTATGCTCTGCCTTCTCTTGGATCTGCAACTTCAGACTCTTCAATGGTAACCTCTCTCTATCACTTTCCTTCACACCTTGAGATTACACTTAGCTCAATTCTTTTGGTTCTTTGGCTAATCACTTAGTAATCTAACCTTTTCTTTCAAATCAGTAACCTTTTCTTCTATCTTAACTTAGAAGCCCTAATATGTGAATTCAAAAATTGAATTTTTACCCCTACTACTATCTTGACTTCCTATTGCAATAGTGTGCCTCTCTTGTTAGATGTAGTGTGTTCATATAGGAGTCACATTTGTCAGCTATCCTCAATGACTTTCTCTTGTTAGAAAGAATTCAAATTTGAATTCTTCCAACTTTTCCTCGATACATTGACCCATCACCATTAAGTGCAACAATGAGTGCATTCCTACCCTCTTCATGATGTGGCAACCAAGAGTATCCTTCTCCATGCTTTTCTTACTCACTTGGTCAAAACTATCATGTATGGCCACTGATGGAGTTTCTCTCCCTTTTTCTTTGGCATCCTTTTGATCAAACAAACTTTACTTAGCATACTTCATGGATAAGTAGATCACCTATGTCGTCACCTTTTCTAGGCCCACACTTCTTCTCTTCTCTAATCACTCTTGTGAGTTAGAATTGAACATCAATGTTCTTTGTTGGTTATTGCTCCCTATTGGTCTTAGTTCCTTCATGTGCCTTGATATCAATGAAAAAACCTTTCATAATTGAGCCTACTAGTATGTCTACCAGTATGGATTCAAGGTAGTTATGCCAACAGTTTGGAGAACTTAGTAAATTAAAGAGGGATATATGTTTCATTTCTAAATATGTGGGAGACATGAATTTGGGTTTTAATACTTGAAATAGTTCTATTCCTTTGAGAGTATTTTGGCTTTTAGAGTAGAGATGTTCAGTTAATTGTACCACTTGTTTATCTAAATAAAAGGATAAAGACATTGTGTGTATCCAAGCTTGAGG
The DNA here is from genome assembly GCA_028749045.1 of Cupressus sempervirens. Classification (NCBI taxonomy): domain Eukaryota; kingdom Viridiplantae; phylum Streptophyta; class Pinopsida; order Cupressales; family Cupressaceae; genus Cupressus; species Cupressus sempervirens. The sequence continues at coordinate 26,854,552 of CM053786.1, forward strand.
AAATCAATCATCCACTACTAGAACAACTGCAAGGCCTCCATTTATTAGAAAATACCAATAATAGTTTCATTTTAGTATTATTAGCAACATGGGTAAAGTTGTGCAAAAATGTATCTATGTTAGAGGCCATTTTCTATGAGAAACGTGGTTATTTGAGTTCTAATTTTGCATTCCCTTTCCCACACCAGGTTCATCTATTGACTTTTGGTTGCTTAGTATTTTTAATTGCGAAAATATTTGATTACATTCTCTAGAGATAGTCTAAAATGTGTCACTTGATTGAACCAATCTTAGAGCTTACCTTAGATTATACTACTTATAGATTTTTAGGTATAGGGTCAACCTAGCATGTTATTTTATGAAGCTTCACATTTTTATTACTTAGAGTGTCATAGTAGTATGTGTTTTTGCAGATGGTAAGTTTTTTTTGGTCAATTAGATGTAAGACGTAGGACACCACTAGATTTTCCTTAGTAACTAGCAGATAGAGGATGGTAGGGCCAGAAGGCCCCAGTTTGCATATAAATATTATTAAATGATATGTGGAAAGAGGATTTTGTACTAACCTCCAAGAAGCAGATTACTATAATGGTTGAAAGTGTGTAGTTGTAAACTTAAAATTAGTCAAAGTTTATCAAAATATTATAGAAATGTGATTATCTAAATATTTTTTGAACTGAGTCATGGTCCAAAATATTTTTCTTCACCAAGTACCTAGATTAGTCGCTTCTTGGGCTTCTTTGCTAAGAATTTAAGAGAACCACAAAGCTCTAGTAGAGAAGTATTCTCTAACGTTGGCTTGCTAGTTGTTTTATCTATAACCATAAACATTGATTTATTTTATTCAAATCATGAGACCTTTTGGTCAACATCCTCCCTAGGTAGGTCAAAATGGGAGCTGTATATTCAAAAACTAGATTTGCTAGAAAGACTTAAAAAATTTCAAGAAAATTAAATTGATGAGCTACAAAGCCAAATTATGTGACCTTTGTTGGCATCTTCCTAGCATAGGCCAAAATGGGAACTTTAAAGTGGCTCATGGAAATCCATCAAAGCATAATGAAAATACAATTATCATCAAATGTTTTTTATAATTGGAAATGCACTAGTAGATACATATGAAAAATATAAAAGAATAGAAGGCATATTATTCTTTCAAAAAATGATTTAAAGAGATTTCATCTCATGGAAATCCATGATTGTGCGATATGAAGTAAATGGATATATTAAATATAGCTTGTTCAAACTTGTGGATAAATGGAAATGGTAGCTACCACCTATTGAATTTGCCTGCACATTATTTTTCCTTTGCATTTGGTACAGTTGGATGACTTGATTGGTTACTCATTTGTTTTATTTTTTGAAGAACTAAATTTTGTGGCAAAGTACCCTATAAGGAGGCCGTATTGTTCTTCTACACTTGGAGTTTCAAATTGAATTGAAATCTTCAATATCAAGCATCTACAATATGCATTCTCTATCACCCTTGTTGGAACTCTTTAGAATAACTTAGAGCGGGTTGAATTAGGTATCCAAGGTTCATATGTACAAATAATTTTTTTCAAAGCTCAGTGAACCCATATCCATAAAACATATTCATGCATGCATCCATTAGATCATACAATCACTTAAACTTGTAGATTACTGTCCTAGGTCAAAACAACTTTGCAAAAATGTAAACATGGAATATAATAGATCCAATAACACATTTGACACTAGGATTTTATGTGGAAACCCAATTTTCAAAAAACCACCAGTAACATGCTACTCATTCTCGCTCTTATGAACTGATGCCTCTTGAAAAGCCAACCCTGTTAAAGGTGACAATACACACTGTTAAATATGACTTGGTTAGAAGATTTCAATCACCCTATTAGGAGTGAAACTTGTTAGAGTAATTTAGGTCATTCACTTGGAATATCACTCAATTAAAGGATTTTCAAATGACTATTAGGTCAACCTTAATCCAAAAGATTTACCCTAGACTTATACAATGATTAGAAAGTAACACCAAGGTTTGATTTGATAACAAATTACAACTCACTTGCAGATTGTATATCTCTATTTTAGTCCTCCATTCTACTTAGCTTTCACACACTTAAGCTTTGATAGCTTGTTCACCCTTCAAGCATTCATACTCTTAAGCCTTCTTGCTTTGGTTGCCAATATCAGTCTCTTCTATTCGGCCACTGAATGAAGCAATACCTTAGACCTCTTGTCTAACTGAGGTTCTTGAACATGACCAACCTTGCTTCTAACTAGCCATCTCTATAAATAGAAAAATAAGATCTTTTGTTGTTCAACTTCTATCTTCCATTTTAGGTTTAGGTAGGATTAGGTAGGATTCAATGGATCTACCCATCTTTTCATTTGAGTCCCTTCTAGAAAATTCTTCTTCAATCCTCTTTGGATTCACCTCAAAATGGTTTACCATGAATTTTGTGCCACCAACTCATCATAGTTATCTTCCACACACTTCACAAAATTCTAGAAAACAAAATAGTCAGCTTAGATTCATAAAATCTACAATTTAACATGAATACTAGCACTCGGCATCAATATGTTGTCACTCGACTTCCAAACTATTTTTCCACTTGTCTTCAACTAGATCACTCAACAAACACTAAAGTTTATTGGTGTTTGACATCAATGTAATATCCCCATCTTTTTAGCATCTTAGTGGAGTTCTTAGCCTTTACGTTCTACGAAGGCTAAGTGGAGAAATAAGGAGAAATTGATTAAATTAATTTCTTATAAAGTCATTAAATAAAAGTAAAATTAAAAGGTTACTTTATATTTAATTAATTTAATTTTCTAGAAGCGCAAATAATTATTGGATTGGAAAGGGGAAAGCTTCTAGACAATGTATTTTCTAGAAGTACAACTAATTATTGCCTTGGAAAGGGGGAAGCTTCTAGAGAGTGCAATGAAATAATATTTTATTTCCTTGTAGAAGGGTGAAGGAAAAGAATAAATAGGGAGGGCAACCTCATTGTTCAACATCGAATGTGTTGCCATCTACTCTTCTGAATAGCTTGTGGAACCATAGGTTTCTACAATTAATATATATTGATTTTTGGGAATGAAAAATCCCATTGATTTGCATAACTGATGTGGTGAAATATCTTTTGAAGGGTTGCAACTTTTGGAGAAGACAAATCAATCTTTTCATTATGCCAAATTTGTGGCCTAGGGCTAGCTTTGTGGAGTAAGGAATAAGTTGGAATTTGCTACAAGAAAATTCATATTTTTGGAGCAGTTCTAGGTTTATCTACTACATTTTGCATTGTTTGAGAGTAGATATTTAGGGCATTAGTAGGGTTTGTAAAATCTATTGTAATCTAATTTATATTAGAGTTTAATATCATAATTTTTGCCCTAATTTCTTATTGATGTAGATGAATATTTTCCTATTTATAATTAGTGCTATTAAAAAATAATTGCATCTTCATTGTTAGTTGTTTGGTGTGGTCTTCGGAGACATATTGATTAAAGTTTGGCATTTAGGAAGCAATCAGAATTTACATATGCAATATATCTCTTACTTGCAAAATGTTTGATGAAATGTCAAACAATTGAAGTATAAAAGAATTTGGTGTTTGAAGAAGTTATAACATGTTAGGGTTATTACAATCTACTAAACTTTTCATGGCTTACACTGTATCACTCAACATACACAGAACTTTCACTTTGCTTGGTTCTAACTAATTTTTTTCTCGACTTGCACTAACTTTTCTTAGAACCAACTATCCACTCGATCAAGCTTGGTAGACTCAATTCTTCTTACTTGTTCTTCTAGACTTAGTCTGTGTATCCAACCTTTGTAGCCTTAAGTAGATAATCAATACGCTATAACATCACTGTCTTAACTGATCTTTGTACTCTTTTTTCTTACCACTACTCAAGCTTTCCTCTATATGTTTTTGTTAACTCATTTGATCAAAACCTCCTCATCAATCAAACAAATGATAGTACTCAAATCAACTAAGAAATTGTCTTACCAACAATTAGCAGGTTTGACATTAGTGACAAATCAATAATTGAAACACATTCTCATACTTATGTCAATTTTTTTTCAACAACCCTTACATTTAAAAAAAAATTATTGATGAGAAGAAACAATTTGAGGTTGATTGGTGCTTGCACTCTCTTTTCTAAGAAGATAGAATGTGTTTGTTGTTTATTTGAGGCTCACAAAAAATGCATTATTTGGTGTACAAACATTTCAAATATTAATTTTCTAAATTTAGTTTTAGTCAGTTTCTCAACTCCCTTTGATATTGCAAATGAGTTAGTGTATTCCAGTAGATATGTTACTCAACTCCCTTTGAGTTAATAAATGAGTTAAACTATGTTAAATGTGTCATAACCAAAATTCCTTGGGCCCAAATCATCCTCATCCTAATTTGAACAATTATTTTCAAGCTGAACCTATAAAAGAATTTAGATCCACCCGAAATTTCTTTTATTCCATAACAAGAGCAATTCTCCAAAAAATTTGACCATATGAGACAAAATTAACAACAATAAGTAAGCACAACCATTACTCTTTGGAGAAGGTTGACTGGTCTTTCGAGAAGGCTTTTGTACCTAGAATCAAAGTCTTGATAATTTTGCTAGAGTTCCCCATGTACAATTCCTATTATACATCTACCTACCTTTCCATGGGAAATCAAAGGAATTGAAGCCAAAAAATAGAGGACTCATACAATTTTTTTTTGGATTGGTAAACAGCCGAAGCCTAGATTAATTATTGTAAATAATTATTTTTATTTGTTAAGCGAATTCGAATCCAAGACCTCCCACATGAGAGGCTCACAAGTTACCATTGTGTTGTAGGCTCTTGGCTAAGACTCACACAATTTTGATACATGCTATATTTGCTTAAATTAGCACTCTATTTTTTTTTGCAAAGATGATTTGATTAGCTACTATTTAGGAAAATCATCTCTATAAATCTTACAACATTTCTTGATGTTTTTGCAAACTTACAATTTAATTCCAGGCTAGTTTCTAGAGATGTCTTGCAACCAAAAATAACAACATTGGAAAGTGTTAAAATGGAAAACTTGTTCAAGCCATGACAAGTTTAAGATAGATTTTGTAATATGAATGGAGAAGCCCAATTGCACATGCAGTGAAAATTGCATTGAGACGTGACAACTACTACTAGTTTTGAGAAAGCATAGTTTGACACTTGCTTGGGGTTAGTGGATTTCATCTAATAAGTCCTCTAAAATAATATTTGTTTTAATGTATGTTTTATGAATATTTGAAACAAATATCAATCTATTCAACAACAATGTTAGAATTATAATTTATTCAGTCAATTTAATTGATGTTTGCTAATGGTCACCTAAGATTATAATTTTGAGAAATTAAAAAACAGTTTTTCCATATTTGTTTAAAAAAATAAGATTTGGTACAAACATAAGTGTCATTACAAACTCCAAAACATGAAATGAGTTTGAGGTGTACAACCATTGTTATGTATATAGTTCAATGACTAATTCATAATTTTTATTCCATGTTCTTAGTGTCGTATAATTTTTTTAAATATGTTTTATCCTAAATTGCCACATAATTTGAAGCATTTGGAGAGTTGTAAGCAATTGTTATAGTTGTTATAAATTGAAAATGCATTATAATAACAAAACACATGTTCATATAACACTTAAAAGTAGTCATCAAATTTCTTATTGTTGCCCACGAAGAATTATATTTACATTAAATTGAAAAGATTTGAGAATCTATAAAAATAAGTGAATAAGTTTTAGAAAAAAATTGTGTAAGAAATACTTCAATCATTGCTAGTTTACAATACTAAAATATAGTAATTTAAATTATATAATATGACAATCTAATATACATAAAATTTTGACAAGATTATTTATTTTTTAAAATCTTCAATAATTATGACATTAATAAATATTACACTGTAATCTTAATTTTTTTTTTTTAATACTATATAAGTATATCAATTATTTATAATCAATTTATAATACTTTTTATTTCTCTTTCTATTAATCTTTCCCTTTTCAATCTCTATTTTTCCATCTTTCTATTCTCTACCTATTTCTCTCTCTTTCCACCTCTCCCTATCTTCATCTCTTCCTCTTCACATCCCTTAACCGAGTCTCTCTCCCTCCTCTGTCCTCCTTCCATTTTTAACACAATCTATCTTATTTTATTCTTCTTTTCTCACCCCTCCAAATTAATCTCCACTTTTATCTATTCTAAACTATCCTAACTTTGATCCACCCCTTATTTTATTATATAATTAATTGTCGCTCAATTCAACTATTTCTTCTTGACTTAAATTAAAATTGTCCCTATATTAGTTGTAATGTATCCATGTTTATTGGATGAATATCCTAATATAAACCAATGATATTGTACCCACTAAACTCATACATGAGGACTCTTGCTTTCACATTTGTCACATCTTAATGTCTACCTTTAATAAGTGCGTTGGGCCAAAAAGTGTATGTTATTGAGAAATCATTATTGCCATCATGGTCGTCCGGGTCCCATAGCAATAGAATAGTCTAGAAAACCTTGACCCAATAGAATAATGGAGATATTTTAATTTTACACATGAAAGAATCTTGGACCAATATTTTCAATGTTTCTAAGAACGGTCGGCATAGCGACGTATGAAATTTTGATAGCCACTATAATGCAAGCAATTGTGTCAGCAAATGATTTTTATCTTGCCAAGTGACCAATGGAAAAGCTACTATAAATACAACAATAAATAGCCAAACATTTTTAGTTGGGTGAAGAAATGTATGGAAAGGGAAAGTATGAAGAACTTCTACAAGAGTGGTGCAGTTTGCAAAGGGATCTATTTGAGAAGCTCCGAGGAACTTTGTTTCAATATAGTCTATTTTTTTGTAATTTATTGAGATGTCATCTTTATATGTATTGTGGATTATAGATATTCTAATATAATAAATTTGTATAATATTAATTTTTATTTTGTTTTAGTAATTTTTTGTAACATTGACATAGAATAATCAACTCTATTATATCAATCTTATTTAATTTAAAAAGTTTTTAAAATGAATTTCAACAAAAGATCACATTCATACGTTATATTATTAGATCTTGAAAAATTCTAAATATTTTTAAAACTTCAATAAGTTTGTGTTATCTATATTCCTCTCTTTAATTCTTATAAATAACAAGAGTTGCATTGCTACAGTTGGAGTCCCCGCCCATTAATAAAAAATAGAAACATTTGAATTGTTAAAAAGAAGTCACAATGAAATTTGAAAGTACAAAGTTTAATAGTTCTATAAAAATTATGTCCATTGTAAAGATGTATAAAAAGACAATTTTATAAGAACAAATGGATTGCACATATGTATTAAATGTATGCATCAAGCATATGCTTCAAAATATGATCGAGTTTTACATGTAAGACATTAGAAAAGATATAGCTTACTTTTATTGTGTGTTCCTATAAATACTCTAGATGCATAGTGAGACAATAGATGCATCGGCTACAAAAACCCATTCCAACTTTAATTAAAACTAGCATTTCTATAAGAAGATGCATTGAATTAAAACTAACATTTGCACGCAGAAAGCAAGATCTTTGTGATTTTTTTTAACAATAAAACAAAATCATATATAAATGTACTATCTATGAAGTGATAAGAGACTACCAATAATCCAACAAAATGTTTCTATCAAGCATTATTAGATAGTACATGGTATTTAATATCTTTTCAATGATAGCTTTGTTAATATGATTTCCTCCTTTCTACAACAACATGAATAAACCCCCATAGAGAACCCAAATTTAAAGCAAATGGAAAGAACTCTCAGTTGCTTCTTGACATAAGAACCCAAATTTAAAGCAAATGGAAAAAACTCTTAGTTGCTTCTTGACATAAACTAGTATTACATATACATGAATAAAAATTGGATTGTTCTATCCCTACCTAAAATATGGGATAATTATAATTAATAAAAAAAATTAATATAATTTTTTTTCTATTGGTAAAAGGTAATTGCCCATTTATTATTAATCATTTAAAAAATATTTACACCAATCTTTTTTCTATGTTTAAGTGCAAGCACCAAGGAAAAAAGAAAGGGGGTGAAAAATTCCAATCTAGCTTGGGGCAAAAACATCATGTTTGCTATATACAGATGCCTGTTCATATTGAGAGAACTTTGGAAAGACCTTTCTTCCCTTACATTTGTTAATATATTTATAATGTCACTCACTTATCTTTGGTAGAAGTTATACATTTTATTACCATGATCTAAGTATTTAATTTAATAGAAATTATGACTATAAACCTTCCCATGCTCTCACTCCATGGATAATTGTAAACTTGTATATTTCTCTTTGACTAAGATTCATTGTTAGTTTTGAAGGAAATGAAAAATTAAGAGTACTTTGAATTTACATTTTGAATGAATAAAGAATGCTTTGAGTTGAACATAATGAATTGAAACTTTGAATAACACCTTTTGAAATTTCACCTATTCTTTTATTTTGTTACATCATAAAAAATCTATCAATTTTAGAGTACAAATACTTTCGTTTTATATCTTGCAAGGAAGTGTTTCATACACATAAAAGGAAATTCAAATGACATGAAGCTACTATAGTCAAAAATTTATTCTCCTAGATCTTTATAATTACTTTCCTATGAAAATCCCTTGATAATTTGATAGCTCTTTCTTGAGAACCCATTGTTTATTAAATCTTACAATTGTAAGCTATTCTTGGATAGTCTTTACATTGATTAAGATAGTTTTGGTTTAGTTTTTTATTATACTATGAAACTAAAATTGTTTTAAGATTATCAATATCTGAGGCTTTCTTTACTATTCTTGGTTTAAAGTTGTTATAAATATGAGTGATAGGGACGTTGGATGAATCACTCACTGATTCATGCTCCTGGTCTTCTAAAAGACCCTAAGGGTGTCTCTTTCACTCCATTTTCCACCTTAGGACCTTTAACCACTTAAAGATCCTCTAGATTCCCTAGCCAACCCAACTATCAATAAAGATTCCTCAGTCCATGCAAAACTTGATACTTTGCTCCTTCATTCACTCTATCCCTTATAATAATATAAATGCTCTCAACCTTCAAATCTTGAACTAGACCTTGTAAAGGTATGGAGGTATCCAAAAAATCTTAAGCTCAACCAATTATGTGAGTTAGAAGTCTTACAAAATCCATCTTCCCACCCGATTTCCTCTTTTCTTCTCAATTAGGCCTAATAGGCTAGTAGCTCCAATTAGGTCTCCTATAGTGAGAATATAGGATTTTTCTCCTATGCCTTCCAAAGGAACCCAAATTTTTTTTTAGGATTCTTAGTTCATTTGAAACCCCCTTAGATATTTTTGGGGTCTTGGGGTCATACCCTTCCATCCATTACCCTAACCCAAATTAGGTGAAAATTGGGCTTTCTAGGCTTAATTGGATGCCTCCACAAAAAAGATTGTTTTGGATTTATTATTGGATTGGTATGAAGATCTATCCTTAATGGGATGATGGTAAGAATTTATTCTTCCATATACAAAAGGAATTAGGTCTCTATATTTTTTCCTTTGCAAGATATGTTGGTCTTTTTATGGTCTTCCCTAGCTAGACTCACCACAGGCTCGCCTAGGCAAGACCTTAAAAATGGTTCTCAACATTTGAGGCCCATTTATTCTACAAAAATGATGTAAATGGAGTCTACTCACTATTTTCAAGAGGTCATATAGATTGAAGGGTGGGAAAGTGAGTTAGAGCTCCATCTTCCAAAACTACTTGGACAAAACTAGTGACAGTGTAGAACCAAAAGAATTTCACAAAAGGCAACAAAACTAATAAAAAATCCTCTCAATAAAAATAAAAATTTAATAAAAAATGAAAACTAAAAGGTTCTCAAGTGATAGTATAGCTATTTCACACCTAACTACCTACTGTCATACAAACCTAAGAAAATTCTCACAAAATGCTTTACTACTATTCACAAAAACACACCATCTGTACAATAGAACTCCAACCCTACTCATCGGTCTTCTCTAGCCTTATATATGGTGGTTGATTGGTTATAGACTCCTTATAACTCCTTTTAAACTATTTGCAACTATTTTGCAAAAAATTGCTCAAGCAACTTTTAAAAGTTAGAAAGTTGCATAATGCAACTTTTCATATGTTCTCAAACTTAACCACAAACCTCAACTATGGTTAAAACCTCATCCTAACTCTTCCTAGACCCTATTGACCTCATGATGACATCATCATTGTTCCTTGTGCCAATTAGAAGGCTTTACAACTTCTTAGCCCCTAATTGCATCTAGTAAAAAGCCCCTAAGAACCTATGAACAAAACTTTCCAATGTAATCCAACTATGGTCAACATAACCTTATCTTCCATATCCAAAATTCCCTAATTCTCACACGTACACAACAAAAATATGAAACTTAGATTGCCCAGGTAATCCTTAGTTTCTTCTACACCATTCTCCCCCTCTCCACAACTTTCAAGGAACATGAGGAGAAGTTAGAGACAAGTCAATGCCCAACTTCTTGAAATTTTATTTCTCTACCCATATAGCTTCAGCTTTTGGTTTCCCTTTCAATTGGATTAGGTGCTCCATGTATATCTTGTGCCTTTTAGATTTCTTAACCTTGGATTCAAAGATCCTCTCAACTTGTTGCTTCATCTTGGGAGGTAGGGCTACAATACTGACATCTTCTAGCATCTCTTTGCTGTTTTGACCTACCTCTGACAATGACCCCTTGAATTTGAATAGATCAACCACATTGAGCATTGGTGAAATGTTTAGATCTATAGGAATCTCTACCTTATAGGCATTATGTCCATATCTTGCTATCACCTTGCATGGCCCACTCTCTTCATCATCAACTTTTTTGGAACTCCCTTTTGTAGCCTAGACTTGTTTAAGTGAACCATGACATACTTCCCTACTTCAAGCTGTATGCCCTTCCTTGACATGTCCACCTTGGTCTCAATTTTTGTGTAGTGTCTGTTATGGTCTTTTTCACTTGCTCTTGTATCTTTTTCATGGTCTGGGAGAAATCTTCTACATGACCACTTTTATACTCCATAGCTCCTAGATCTCTGAGTTCACACACTCCTCTTGGGTGCATACCATACACTATTTTAAAAGGACTTCTCCATGTTGCCCTATTCACACTATCATTATAGGCATATTTGTCTTGATGGATGATTAGATCCTATGTCTATCTATACTCCTTGATTAGGCATCTTTGTAGGTTATCTAATGCCCTGTTGACCACCTTAGTTTGACCATCAATTTGAGTATGGTAAGTTGAACCAAATGATAGATTAGTTCCTAGCTTTTTCCATAGAGTCTTCCAAAAATGACTCATGAACTTCACATCTTTGTCAAATACTATGCTTAGGGGTAACACATGGATCCTTATAATCTCTTTGAAAAAAAAGAGAACAATGTAGCTAGCATCATGAGTGGTTTTACAAGGGATGAAATGACTCATCTTTCTGAACCTATCTACCACCACATAAATACTATCCAACCTTGTTTTAGTCTTAGGAAGACCTACCAAAAATTCCTTGCTAATGCACTCCCATGACCTATTAGGAATAGGTAGGGGTTGGCACAAACCTGCATTACTGGATCCCCTTTTTCTTTCATGCACACCACACATTGCTCTATATATCTTCTGACATCTCTTGGAAACTTGGGTCAATAGTAGAACCTCTGAACCAACTCCAATGTTTTTTTAACACCAAAATGACCATTAAGACTATAGTTGTGCTTCTCTTGAATAAAGTTCTCTCCCATTGAACCTTGAGGAACACATAACTGATTCTCCTTAAAAAACAAGCCACTCTGTAGAGTATATTCACATAAATGACTATGAAAATGATTTTGGAAATCAACACACACTTTATATGCTTTAGATAAATCTTCATCATCCTTGTAGAGATACTTGAAAATTGCTATGCCAGTGCTCTACAAATGCACTTTTTGTATTGTTAGCTTTCTCCTACTTAAGAAATCTACCACCTTGTTTAGTTGTCTCTTCTTGTGCGTAATAGTGAATGAGAAAGCTTATAATTATTCCATCCGCTTTAAGTACCCATTTATCAACTTCTCCTAAGTATTGATGTAGCTAAGGGTCTGATTATCAGTAAATACCACAAATTATTTAGGTGGGAGATAATGTCTCCATTTCCTTAGTGACTGTACTAGAGCATATAACTCGAAGTCATAAGAAAAGTACTTCTTCTTGGCTTCACTAAGCTTCTCATTGAAGAAAGGAATGGGCCTACCTTCTTGACTCAATACCCCCCCTACTGCAATTCCACTTGCATTACACTCCAATGCAAATAACTTATCAAAATAGGTAACAATAGGATAGGTTTGTAGCTACTTCTTGTTTCAACCTTTCAAAGGCCCTTCCTACCTTAAGAGTCCATTTGAATTTTGTTTTCAATCCACCTTTAATGGTAAACAACATTGGTGCACAAATACCACTAAAGTTCCTAATAAAATTTCTACAAAAATGAGCTAATCCATGGAAACTCCTTACCTCTGTTCATGTGGTTGGTGTTGGCCAATTCAAAAAAGCCTCCACCTTGCTTGAGTCCATCTTCAATGAACCTTGTGACATAAAAAACCCTAGGTATACCAATTCATTCTTGAAGAAGTCGCACATTTCCAAGTTGATAGACAACTTCTCCTCCTACAAGCTTTTGAGCACAATCTCCAAATGTTTCATATGCTCCTCTTTAGTTTCTCTAAAGATGAGGATGTCATCTAGGTACACAACAAAAAACCTACTGATGTAGTCCTTAAGCACTTCATTCATTAACCTCATGAATATGCTAGGGAATTTGTAAGCCCAAATGACACAACTCTCCACTCATACAACCCTTCAAGGGTCTTGAATGTTGTTTTCCATTTATCTCGCTCCTAGATCCTAATATGATGATAACCACTTTTTAAATCAAATTTGGTGAAGTATTTACATCCTCCTATGAAATCCATCAAATCCTCAATCCTAGGTATGGGAAACCTATATCTAATTGTGATCCTATTAATAGCCCTAGAATCAATAAAAAGTCTCCACTTACCAACTTTCTTGGATGATAATACCACTGATACTACACAAGGACTAATTCTCTTCTTTATCAATCCTTGGTCTAGCAACTCCTACACTTGTCTAGCCACTTCTTGGTTGTGCTCTAGGATGAGCTTGTAAGCTTCCTTGTTAGGTAGTGAGGCCCTCGGGATAAAGTCAATCTAATGACTAATATTCCTTTTAGGAGGTATTTTTATAGGTGTTCCATCACCGATGATGTCTTTGAATTTACCAAGCAAATTTTGTACTTCCTTTGGTATATGTGTTGTCATAGTCTTGTCTTCTCCATTAGGTTGTACCATGATAGCATATCATTTACCACCTTCTTGTAGAATGTTGAAAAACTCTTTTCTACTTCTCAAAAATATACTAGGAGTCTTTGATTGTGGTTCTTCATCCTCCATCAGTGACATTATCTTGAATGTCTTACCACACTTAAAAAAAATGGTATTCTCCTTCCCATCATAAATGACACCTCTATCATACTTCCATGGTCTACCCAATAGGATATGGAAAGTATCCATAGGAAAGATATCACAAATTAGTTTATCCTTGTATCCACCAATGGAGAACTCTACCCATGCTTATTCATTCACTGTGAAACTATACCAATTATTCAACCATGTCAACTTGTATGTATTGGTGTGGGGCATCTTCTCAAGTTTGAGATTCTTAACAACCTCTTCAGAGATTATGTTATTTGTGGACCTTGAATGCATAATAACCTTGCACACTTTACTAACTATTTTGCACCTTATTCTGAATAAGGCTCTCCTTTTCTTTTGGCTCCTCCTTCACATGCTATCTAATCAGAACCCTCCTAAACATTAGATTCTCCCTCATTTATGACTCAATGTGGTTGTTCTCAGGTGATTTGACACTTGATGTATCTTTTTGAGCATATCTAGTCCTTTTCTCATGGTTAGAAGAGGATGCCTTCTTAGGACACTTATAGGTAAGATGACCCAACTGTCCACAACTATAGAACTTCATACTAAAAAATTAAGAGTTACTCCTACCTAAACCCCTTCCTTTGCTAGTACCTCCTTGAAATCCTCTATCTCTTCCATGGCCTCCTCTTGGAGTGGTTTCACTTCCACTATCTAGAGCTTTGGACTTCTTTTGGTTCCTTGATTTAGTTCCCCTACCTTCGTAATGAAATGTATGACTTCTCTAATATCTTCCTCTACCTCTCCCCTTGGAGGACTAGTCATGTTTTATCTTATTATTTTCTTCAATCTTTATAGCCATTTGATAGCACTAATACACTATTTTAGGGTTGAGAAGAGGCATCTCTTCTTGAATGTTCCATCTTAGGCCACTAAGGTATCTAGCTACCTTAAGGTTTTCATCCTCTACCACATGTAACCTCATACAAAGCTTTTAAAATTCCTCAATGTAGGAACTTACAACAAGATCCCTTTGCTTTAGATTTTGCCTCTTTTGGTGTAATTAGATTTCATAATCCTCTGGCATATATGCTTCTCTCACCTTAAGAACCATCCCTTTTCATGCTGTGATAGGTTTCTTGCCTTATTTTCCCCCTTTTCCTAAATGAATTTCCACCATGTCAAAGAAGAGCCTCTCAATCTTGATTTGACCACTTGGACCTTTTGAGCCTCTGTGATGCTATCACACTCAAAATAGTTTTCCATCCCTTCTATCCAGTCCATGACTGGATTTGCCTCCATCTTTCCACTAAAAAATGGAATGCCCTCAAGTGCCTTTCCACTCATAGCCATTCAATGCCTTCAAGAAAGGCTAATTTGTGAGAATAGAGTCTAGTATAGGAACTTCATCCTCTACAAAAAATTCTAGGTGTTTCCCATCAACCTCTTCCTTGACTTCATCAATCTTTTCTTCCACCTAATCCAACTTATCCTCTAGTTGGGCTAATATCTTCCTGAGAGATTTGATTTCTTCCTCTTTCTCATGCATCTACTTTTCCAAATCTACATTGGTCACCATTTTGGTTTCTCCTACTAATTCTTCAGTATGAATCTATTGGAATATTCAAATGGGAAGAGTACTTCTGGGGGGGGGGTGTGAATCAGAAGTAGCACACCTTGTTAACCCTTTTTTTTTAAACATATAACTAAAAAAAAAATTACATGCATGTAAATATATAAAAGAACATAAAATCAATCACATGCAATAACATATAACACTAGAATTGATAACCCAAAAACCCTCCATGAATAAGAAGGTAAAACTAGGGTGGGGATGATATCCACAAAAATTACTGCAGTAATCAATGTTCAACCACTTCTGATGATCTGCCCTATGAAAGGCCTGCCTTGTTAAAGGCTTTACACTTTGTCAATAGTGACCTGGTTAGATGATTTACAAACACTTACATGAAGTGCCACCCTATTAAAGAATTTACAATAGGTTGTTAAATTCACCTAATTTAATAGGACTTTCATGACCTTCTCCAAAGGTTCTTCTACCTAGCTGTTAAGCTGACCTATCAACATAGGATTTCAACCTCTAATAAAATTGTGAGAGAGTATTAGAAAATTTGACCTGATTGAATGCAATCTCAAATTGCTGGATTCAGGTACTAGATCTGCTCTTCTCATTCTGATCTTTGCTTGATCTGATCTTTGAATGTATCCCCTAGTTTTTTCTAATAAACTAGATGTATATTTGCATTCCATTTCACTAAGTCCTTGACAACTTTGGTGATTGCTCTATTCTGCAATTTGATAACTCCATCAATAAACTTCTCAACTCTTGTCTTAACGATCTCAACAACTTCTTCAACAACTTGAATATGGTGTCATGGTCTTCTTATAAAGATATTTTGGACTTAGTTTTTTCTATGCATTCACAAACTTGAAATTCCCACTCAAATCCTTTGTTTTCACCTATTGGTTACATGCCGTCTCCAATTTTCTGAATGGCCACATGTTGATTTCATAGGTAATTGAAAGGATTTGATCTTATCTTCTTATTCTTTTGTGAGTCATGAAATTTTTTTTTTACATCTTAGTTTGTGATGGCACAAACTCTTATGTTGATCTTGAGTTACTCGGCACATATTGTATTCTTGATGCTCGACACATACTGTTTCTAGATTGCTCAACATCTACTACATTTTTGGTTTGCTCGGCACCTGTTATATCCTAGTTTGCTTGTCACCTATTATATCCTAGTTTGCTCAACACATGAATGTTCCTAGATCACTTGACATACATTATGTACTCGACATATATAGTGAAAATGGTTAAGTGTGTTGACACTCAATTGTCAAGACTATTCTTTTGACCAACAATCTCCCCCTTTGACATGAGTGTCAAAAACACTTAACTAAGCATTTATGAACTTAACCCTTATTGAGTACATTCTTTATTTTCTTTGCATTCATGCAAAATCTCAAAAATATTGTAACAATATACCTTATGACTCCCCCTAAGTTGATTATGACTTGTCCAATCTTGAAACTGAAATTCTGTGCTTAAGTACCTGATCCTCTTTGTCCTTTGTCATGTTTTTGCATTATGAGCTTGTATGCTGTATCTGATCTGTGTGAAGTTCAAAATTTTTCATCTTCCCCTTTCTCCTTATTACTTGACTCCCCCTTTTTGGCTATTTACAAGCTTTCAAAAATGAGAAAAATTTTCAATTTTTTTTTTGGTATTCTCCCATATTTCTATATACATATCTCCTTATTTCTTCCTCTATACATATTTCTCCCCCTTTTTGACACTGATGTCAAAGGGTTCTATAGAGTAATACCATGTTTAGCCAAAAATGTGCTATTTACCTCCAGGAGTGTCTTCAGAGCTACATCCCAATTTGCTAGTGCAATGTCTAATGACTTATGCTAGATGGTAATCTCTATTGCTAGATGTAGAAGTCCATCTAAAGTAGAAAGATTTGAATATTTCTTGAGGACTATTTTTGCATACATTTGCTCCTTATGGAGTACCTCCAAGTGAGGGGTTATAGAGGATTGGATTTGCATCAACTTAGCTTTTGCATTAGCCTCCTCTGCTATTAATACAACTAATTCTCTTTGAGTGTGAAGTGTTTGAGAAAAATGCTTCTCACTTTGAGCTGGATTGGTGGGGAGTTGCATACTAGAAATCTTTAGATTTCTTTCCAAGCTCATTATTCTCTAGCTAGTCTCCCATGTGAAATTGGAAAAATTACACAACTTGTTGTACATGGAGAATATATTCCCAAGTACAGTATTTACTCCTTCCAATTTCTTAGCCAGCTCAACTTGAGATAGTGCTATATCACTAGATATCTTCTCATTAACTTTACCTTGGAACTTTTTCTCTGACCATTCCATTAATTTGGAATTTGTATCATGGTCTTCATTTGTCACCTATGTCAACTATGTCAAATAGTTGCTCTACTATTGGCCTTGACTCATTGGGTGTCTGTAAGCCGAAGGCTTCCATAAAGATGTCCTTTATCTCATTCAGTGCTTGCCTATATTTATATTCTTTTCTCAATACCTCTTGTCTCCTTCTTCTATCCAATGCACTCTATATCTCATTAATCTTTTCTTCAGTGAGGGTGTTGAATTCATAGTAGGGTATTTTAATGTCTTCATCTAGCTTAGGAATTCCATAATGAAGTGTCCTGGCTACCCTTGTTGAGCTCGCACTTAGTGTTCTAACTTGCAATGCTAGCATTTCAGTGCTTGACTTTTGAAGAGTTTGAGTGGGAGTACTTGTTTTGGGTAGTTGAACCAAAGTTTGTATTGCAGATTCCTCCTCATCTCTTATCTCTTCCTTCTCTTCTATTTATCTAGCCTTTTCACTATCAATGGCTAGGAGTGTTCTTGCTAATTGTACTGATTTTTCTTTGTCTTCCCCTACTAATGCACTCAAAACTTAAAGTGCATCTATGACTGCTTTTGGTGGAGATGGTGGATGAAGGAATAGTAGTCCAGTAGTTTGAGTGGTCAAAGGTGGTTCTTGTGTTTTCACCTTGACTTCATTTGATTTTACTACTAACTTTTGCAACTCATCAACACTGACTAGTATAGGACTTGTGCATAGTCTAGCTGCTTGGGTTGATTGGTCAATGATATTTGCGAGATCCTCTGCAATCAATGGATTGATGTTTTGACAAGAAGTGTCAATACCATCCTTTATTTTGATATTCTCTTTAGGTGTGACAATAGCATGAGGAGGGCTAGGAGGTGATAGTTGTGTGTCTTGCACACTTTGTTCTTGCTACTCATCTATACCCTTTTCTTCCTCTTTCTCCTCTTTATTCTCCTCTTCATCTTTCTTTTCTTCTTCCACTTTCTTCTCTTCCTCAACCTTCTTCTCTTCTTCCTTCTTTTCTTCTCCCTTCTTTCCTATTGTTTTTATTTCCTTTATCTTGGCACTTGCTTCTTCCTTGTATTCCTCATCAAAAACATCATCAATTTTCTTATGAATTATTTTCCACAACTGTGTGGATTTGCTCACAACATTTTGAATTTTATTCTGCAAAATACTAAATGCCCTATGCTTTGGAGTAAATCTACTATTGTACCTTTTGACTGCATTAGTTATTTGACCCTTAGCCAAATCAGGCAACAATCGAGCTAAAGTAGACTCCCTTATTTCCTTTTCCATTTGTAAGGAAAAATGCCATTTTTCTTCTACTATTTTATACAAGTTTTGGGGCATTGAGCCATCTAGCTCTAGAGGTGTGTGCTTGTACTCTGCCATCATTGTATACACAGATTCCTCTATTTTATTTTGCTCTTCCTTTGTGAGCTTATTGAAATCTAATTTTTTCAAATCTTTTAAGTCTCCATTCCTAATTTTTACACATAATTTATCAATTGAAGAATTAGGTGGACGACTTACCACTTTGAATTGACTATTATCATCTGACTCTATCTTTTCTTCATCTGAGTCAAGTTGAGCTACATATTTTCTTCTCTTCCTTGGCTCCTCATCAGTCTTCTTGGTGGCTTTCTTCTTCTTTTTTGCCTCTTCTTTAGCCTTTTGAGTAGTGGCTCTGGTAGTAGGCTTCTTTGCTACAGGTTTTGTCACTTTCTTTGACTTGGGTTGAGGAGCAGGTTGAGCTTTAGCCTTTCTTTTAGTGACCTTGGTTCTGATAGGTTCTTCTTCAACTTCTTCTTCCTTTGCACCTTCTTCCTTGTCCTCACCTAGGCCTTGTGTTAGTTGCAGAAGTTCTTGTTTAGGCTCATCCTCTTCATTTTCACTGTCAACCTCTTCTTCATCTGCTTCCTCTTCCTCTGTTGTGCCTGCTGCTTCAACACCAAATCTCTTCTTGATCTTCTTGATCAATTTTTCCTTCTTCTTCACTACAATGGCCGTTTTAAGGTCTATGACCACTCTAGATTTAATAGCATCATAAGTTCCAAAATGTTTTGCTACCTTGTCAGTATCTTCTGCAAGTAGTGCTATTATTGCTGCTAAGGTCTGATCAACATCAAGTTCATAACCTAGTGGCCTAAGCCATCTCACTCTAGATATGACTACTTGTATATAAGTGTAATCAATATCCACAAGAAAAAAAAAGTCCTTTACATGCTACTCAACCAGTGAGACTGGTATCCTCATTCTTTGTTTCATGGACTTCTTGAAGTCCTCAAAGTAACTTGTCATTTGAGCATCAAAATTATCTCCCATTTGCTCAATAAACTCATTGATTTGTGTGACAATTGTCTTTTTTGGATCCCATCTAACCTTTCCAACTAATGGAAACTCCTTCATAAAATAGAAAAATATGTAGACCTACAATGATCCAAATTTGCACTGAGCTCCTTTTGATTTCCTTATGGCTCCCAAATTTTCATTAATTTGTTGTAGCATGAGCTCTGCTAGATCATATGTGTGGTCTTTCTTTACAAGTTTGTATGCTACATCCACTGCTATGCATGGCACGCTGTTCAATCTGCTTGATTGCTAGAATTTGTGAGATATGACTCTAACAGTGAAATCAAGTAGTGGATCAATAATGGTATCAATAGTCATTCCCCTATTATTACATTTGGCACCAGTTTTCTTCTCTATGGCCTCCTTTTTGTCACTTCTCAAGGTCTTCGGTCGATCTAGGGTTGGGAAACCAGTAACCCTATGAACAATTTTCTTCGTAACCTTCACTAGCTCTATTTCTAACCAAAATGGCCCATCATAAATTCAACTCAACACTGTAGGAATCCATTTAGTCTTAAACATAGTAGGGAAAACTAGGGCTTTAGTTAAAACCTTCTTTTCAACAATTTGAAACTCATCCTTTAATACACCTTTGTCACATAGCTTATCAAAGGCATTAAAAATTTCTAAGTCACCTATGGCTCCAATCTTATAGTTATAGCATTTCCTGATGTCTTGGACCATTACAACTTTGTCCAGAATGACTGACAAAGCACCAACATGGTAATTTTAATAGGCAACTTTAGGGATAGGCCTAAACTCTATCTATTTGACTTCATTACTGACAAGTTGAATTTCATGATTTTCCTTCCTCTTAATGGTATTTGACCCAGATGCCAGCATTTACTGAACTAGGGTTTAAAATTAAATAAACTTTCAAGTTCTACATAGCTCGGCACTTGAGTGAAATACCTGTTGATCGATGAACTGAAGTTGAATCATGGTTGGAATCACTGCAAATTGCTGCTAAATCACTATGTGATCACCTATTCAGTTTGCTCAACTTTTCTCTTTGTTCGAATGGCTTGAAAATGAATAATTTTCACCTTTATTAGGTTCAAAAACCTAGCATTTATTGCATTTGTGCTTACAGCTGTACACTCAGATTCCAAAGATTTTATCAAATTGGCTTCCACTAAAGTTCATCTACTCAGCATCTATTATCTAATTTCACTCGTCATCACCTAAACTTTTTAATTGCTCAGTAGCCACTAACATCTCTTACTCGACATCCACTAGTCTGTTCAACTCGACATGTACTGAAGTTTTACTCGGCAACCAAAGGTAGCTCAGCATCATCTTCTAACTTTTAACTTGTCATCTTTTCTCATGCATATTTCTTCTTTGCAGTAATTCTATGTTTTCTTGGGCTGATGTATCATACATCTTTATATGTATTAGCCCCATGTATCTCTCTTGCGCTTAATTGGATGAGGTGTGATCACTTGACCTCTTAGGTGAAGTGATCTCTCCATTTGATGTGCTGCATGCACCTTTCTTCTTCCATGTATTGTTCATTTGTCCTCTTATTTGTTCAACATCAATCTTCTCTTTTCCTTTATTGACTTCAGTCTTTGGTGCTTTTAACTTTGTAGGATAGTTTCTGCTGATATGACCAATCTTCAAAAACCTAAAGCATGTAGTTTGGTTTAGCCACCTGCTATAACTTCTCTTGAAATGTGTCCTTATGTAATTTTTAGGAATGTCTCCATACTCTTGACACTAGTGACAACTATACCTGGTGTTGTAATCCCAATTGTAGTGATGTGCATGATTGATTCCTCTTGCAGGCTGATTAGGTGTCCACATAGGCTTTGATTTGCATTTAAATGCTCTATGTCCATACTTTTTGTAGTTGTAGCAGTGACCTTCAAATCTTGGTGTCCTCATGGTCTTGGTTCTACAGTCTTGTGTTGAATGTCATTTCTTTTTACACTTGTGACAAAAGTTTGTATTTGTAGGCTTATCATGCTGATGTCTATTTTTGCTTCTACACACATTAGAGGTATGTCCCTTGTTACCACAAGAATGACAAGTAGGTTTAGTGTTCTTACCTTTTTTGCTTCTTTCTTCGGTAATATTAGATGATTCTCCTTGTTCAGTGCTGATGTAGCCAAGTCCTGAAGTATCATTACTAGCTGTATATGAGCAATGTTAGTATGCTAATAGAAACCAAATTTAAATAAAGCTTCTACAAACTAAACAAAATTCATAAACTTCAAGATAGACTAAGATGAGCTCTCAATTGAGAATATGAGCCATTAATGGACTCTATCAATAAGAAGCTCTCTTGTTGAGTGGCTTTGTCTAAATAGATAGGATGTATGCTCAAGTTTATGCTTCAAAAATGGCTTCAAATGGAGTTGGAATTTGGGTGTGAGTGTATGGTTTTGATGTAAAATGGCATTATGACTTTACTTCATGGATTGTGTTATTTTTCAAAGGGGAAGGATCCAATTTATAGGCAAGAGGCTTGAGGGATTGAGGGCTAAGATGCAAGGATGGGAAAAAGCTCATGGAGGGTTCAAATTGCATGAGACGAGAGCACATGGATTGTGCTTCCTTACAGCCAATCAGGGAGTGACACATGTCACAGGGTGAGAGGATGGAGGAAAGGGGAAGGATGAGTCAACAAAGGAGGCTCAAGAGATAAAATCTTCATAAAGACCCTCATAATGGCTTGTAAGAGCAATAAAAGGGCTTGGAAGAGTCATTTATGGCCTAGTGGGCTTCATAAAGTTTTATGGTTGAGATATTTTGAGGGAGATGAGAGCAATTTTGACTTGGGCTTGATTAGGAGGGTTTTAAGCTTGCTTAGGATTGTGCAAATGATTAGAGGATGGATTAGGATGGTTTAGGATTAGCTTAGGGATAGGCAAGTGGATGGCATTTAATGAGGGTGGGTGAAGGAGGAGATATTTGTTAACTTTGGCTTGGGTTAGAAGTCTTAACCCATTTTTAGGGGATGTGACAAGGTTAGGAGGGGATTAGGATTAGGTTTAAAGACATCTTCTAGAAGAGTCTAGACTTTGGATGAGGATAAAGACTTTCTAGAATAGTCTAGAACTTCCTAGGATGAGGATGAAGACTTTCTAGAAGAGTCTAGAACTTCTTAGGATGAGGATAAATTAGATTTTTAAGAAATAAATAAAGTTTTATTTATTTCAAGGGTTTGGGTTGAGGAGATATTTATTAAAACTTTTTTAATAAACACGAGGATTAATATTTAATCTTAATTAAATATTTTGAGTTGGGATTAGGGGTAGGAAATGATGGGATTAGCCTTTAATCAAAATTAAAGAAGGATTAGAAGATTTTGGAAGAGGTTAGTGGTCTTAAGGAAATTGGCCAAGTTTTGGGCAAAAAATAATTTTTTTATTTATTTTGGGTTTTTTGGTCAATTTATTAATTAAATAATTAATAAATAAGGAAATAATGTTTAAATAAGATTTAAACATTTTTGGGAGGGATTCCTTAATTAAATATTTTTAATTAAGATAAAGGGATTTAATGGAATAAAAATAAATAAATAAATTAAATAATTAATTAATTAATAAATGATGATGTCATCAGAATTTTTTCAGAAAATAAAAATACTTTATTTTCTAAAGGTTTTTAGGTGTCTACACTAGCCCTTGGTGATTTCAGCAATTGCTCAAAGTACTTGATGGCCTCATTGGGTTTGTTGTAACTTTCTGCTATTTCCTTTTCTCTCTTCAATTCATTCTATAATTTTTCATTATGCATCTTCAAGGTGGAGATCTCAATGTCCTTCATGTTTAGCTCATGATGAGCATTCATCATCTGGCTTAAGGTGTCTAGCTGCATATTTGAGATCTTTTCAAATTCAATTGTCTTCTCTTCTAGCCTATTGGTGAGATTTCTCTTATCATTTTCTATAATGGCCTTGTCTTCAATAGCTCTTTTCTTTTGTTCAATCATTTCACAAAGCATTATGGCTTGTGATTCTTGTTCAAGCTTAAGTAATTTGATTTCTTCAGCTTGTGCTTTATTTTTCTCCATTGATTCTGCTATTGCTGCATCAAATTCCTTGGAATCTCCATTGGAAAACACTTGTGTGGTGTCAATCTCCTTGTAGTGTATGTCATTTTTAGCTATGCCTATCTCCTTCCTTCTTTTCAAGGATTTTCTCAGTTCCTCCCTAGCTTCCTCTATTTTGTGAAGAGCTAGTTGCACATCAATCACCTGATTGTCAATGATCTTCCCAAGTTTGAAGACTTCCATCTTTTGACCTTTTTCTCCAAGCTATTCGACTTCTTCTTGTGAGAACCAACGCTCTAATACCAATTTTTGGAATATTCAAATGGGAAGAGTACTTCTGAGAGGGGGGGGGGGGGGGTGGTTGAATCAAAAGTACCACACCTTGTTAACCCTTTTTTTAAAAAAAATATAACTAAAAAAAATTGCATGCATGTAAACATATAAAAGAACTTTAAATCAATCACATGCAATAACACATAACACTAGAATTGATAACCCAAAAACCCTCCATAAATAAGAAGGTAAAACTAGGGTGGGGATGATACCCACAAAAATTATTGCAATAATCAATGTTCAACCACTTCTGATGGTTTGCCTTGTGAAAGGCCTACCCTATAAAGGCTTTATACTGTGTCAATAGTGACCTGGTTAGAGGATTTACAAACACTTACATGAAGTGCCACCCTGTTAAAGGATTTACAATAGGTTGTTAAACTCACCTAATTTAATAGGACTTTCATGACCTTCTCCAAAGGTTCTCTTAACTAGCTGTTAAACTAACCTATCAACATAGGATTTCAACCTCTAATACAATTGTGAGAGAGTATTATAGCATTTGACTTGATTGAATGCAATCTCAAATTGCTAGATTTAGGTACTAGATCTGCTCTTCTCATTCTAATCTTTGCTTGATCTGATCTCTAAATGTATCCCCTGGTCTTTTCTAATCAACTAGATGTATATTTGCAGTCCATTTCACTAAGTCCTTGACACCTTTGTTGATTGCTCTATTCTACAATTTGATAACTCCATCAGTAACCTTCTCAACTCTTGTCTTAGCAATCTCAACAACTTCTTCAACAACTTCAATATGGTGTCATGGTCATCTTATAAAGATATTATGGACTTAGGGTTTTCTATGCATTCACGAACTTGAAATTCTCACTCAAATCCTTTTTTTTCACCTATTGGTTGCATGCTGTCTCCAATTTTTTGATTGGCTACATGTTGATTTCATAGGTAATTAAAAGGATTTGATCTTATCTTCTTATCCTTTCGTGAGTTATGCAAAAACTATTTTACATCTTAGTTTGTGATGGCAAAAACTCTTATGCTGATCCTGAGTTACTCAGCACATATTGTATTCCTGATGCTAGGCACATACTGTTTCTGGATTGCTCGACATCTACTACATTTCTAGTTTGCTCAGCATCTGTTATATCCTGGTTTGCTCAGCATCTGTTATATCCTAGTTTTCTCAGCACATGAATGTTCTTGGATCACTTGGCATACATTGTGTACTCAACATATATAGTGAAAATGACACTCAATTTTCAAGACTATTCTTTTGACCAATAGAATCCTCTATCCATAAGCCAAATCTTTTGTGGATTTGATACTACTCTGATAGGGAGGTTAGATGAATCACTCATTGATTCATGCTCTTGGTCTTGTACAAGACCCTAATTGTGTCTATTTCACCCCACTTTCCACCTTTAGGACCTTTAACCACTTAAAGATCTCCTAGATTCCCTAGACAACCCAACCATCATTAAAGATTCCTTAATCTATGCAAAACTTGATACTCTGCCCCTTTATTCACTCTAGCCCTTAAAACAATATAAAGGCTCTCAACCTTCAAATCATGAACCTAACTTTGTAGAGGAATGGAGGTATCCAAAAAAACTTCAACTCAACCAATTAGATGAGTTAGAAGTCCTAGAAAATCCATCTTCTTACCCGATTTCCTCTTTTCTTCTCAATTATGCCTAATATGCTAGTAGCCCCAATTAGGTCTCCTATAGTGAGAAAATAGGGTTTTTCTCCTATGCCTTCTAAAGGAAACTTGAATTTTTTTTTAGAATTATTGGTTGATTTCTATCCCCTTAGATATTTTTGGGATCTTTGCGTCATACCCTTTGATCCATTACCCTAACCCAATTTAGATGAAAATTGGGCTTTCCAGCCTTAACTACTTGCCTCCACAAACCAGATTTTTTTGGATTTGGGTATGAATCTATTTCCTTCACGAGATTATATTAATACTTCCTTTTTCTGTTTCCAAAAGGAATTAGGTCTTTATCTTTCCTCCTCTACAAGATATGTTGGTTTCTTTATGGTCTTCCCTAGCCAAACTCACCATAGGCTCGTATAGAGAAAAACCTTAAAAATGGTTGCCAAGAATTTGAGGGCCCTTTCTTTTGTACACATTATGTACATGGATTATACTCTCTATTCCCAAGAGCCATATGAATTGAATGGTGGGAAAGTGAGTTAGAGCTCCATCTTCTAGAACTGCCTGGACAAAACCAATGATAGTGTAAAACTAAATGAATTCCACAAAAGGAAATGAAACTAATCAAAAATCTTGTCTATTAATTTTAAAAAAAAAAAAAAAAAATGAAAAATGAAAAGTTCTCAAGTGACAGTATGACTCTTTCACACCTAACTACCTATTGTCATACAAAACTAAGAAAATGCTCACAAAACGATTTAGTATGTTTTTTGCAAAAACACACCATCCGTACAATGGACCTCCAACATTGCTCATAGGTCTTCTCTAGCCTTATATAGGGTTTTTGGGTGGTTATAGACTTCTTAGAATTCCTCTCCAATGATTTTTCATTTTTTTGCAAAAAGTTGCTCAAGCAACTTTTAAAAGTTGCAAAGTTGCACAATGGAACTTTTACATATTTTTGCAACTTTTCACCAATTTGGTCAAATGACCTTCCTATCTTCTCAAAATTAACCACAAACATCAACTATGGTACAAATATTATCCTAAATATTTTCTAGACCCTATTTACCTCATGATGACATCATCATCATGCCTTGTGCCAATCAAAGGGCTTTACAATTTCTTAGCCCCTAATTGCACCTAGTAAAAAGGCACTAAGAACCTATGAATTTTTCTTTTCCAATGTACTCCAACTATGGTCAACATGACCTTATCTTCCATATCTAAAATTCCCTAAGGTTCACACATACACAACAAAAAAATGAAACTTAGATAGCCTAGGAAATCCTTAGGTGCTCTTGCACCAATGAGAGTATCCAAAATTG
This sequence comes from Cupressus sempervirens, assembly GCA_028749045.1. NCBI lineage: Eukaryota > Viridiplantae > Streptophyta > Pinopsida > Cupressales > Cupressaceae > Cupressus > Cupressus sempervirens. The sequence continues at coordinate 26,881,594 of CM053786.1, forward strand.
GAATGGATTGAGCTGAACATTAAAACTGACTTTCTTGGATTATTACTACTCTTATCAATTATTCAAGTTATGTATTTACTACCTACAATAATTTGACTAACATATTATCTTGAGTCCTTTCTTTTCATGAATGAGAGATCTTTTTATTATTATTTCCCATTGTAATTTTTCTAGATGGAGTTTTGACTTATCTTGTGTTGTACCCCAGAATTATTGTAGCTTGGAATTAGGATTTAATTTTCCTTCTTATTAAATTTGTTACATTACTAATGGAGGATAATTTGAAGAGTGTAATGAGCTTTATTTGTTATATTTTCTTTAAAATAAGAATTGGATATTTAATTAGGGGTAATGGTGTTTTCTGTATGACTACAACCATTTAAAGTTACCTTTCTAGAAAGGTTTGATCGGAGAGTGCAACCAGTTAGCCTATTATATATTTTATTAATACTATTATGAGGATACTATTAGAACCAAAATTCAGATCGTACAATTACTAGTTTTATCTGAGTTCTTGAATGAAAAATACTTAAAGAGATTAAGATCCTTCGATTACCCATCTCTATGAGACCTATGAGTAGGAATTAATGCTATCGAATTTGAATTTATCAGGATGTTAACTTTAGTTTGTCTAAATAAAGGGGTAGAGTTTAGAATGTGACCTACCATAAATTTTCTATTATAATATTAATTTTAAGCTAAGGGTTGTTATTACTAATTAGTCTAATTTAGGATAACTTCTCCATCTACCCCTTTATTATATATACAGTCATATTCTTTGTTTCCTTTTTGATAATTTTTTTTATGCTTATTTATTTGAATTTATCTAGAATCATTAATGTATATTCTACTTTTGAGTTTAATATCTATTCAATATTATTTGTGAATCTCCTTCATAAATTATTTTTAAATTCCCATATCTTGACTAATGTTTAACCCTTGAATAAGAGCCTCTAGTTTTGCAAGATTGTTAGACAATACCCCTAGAGGTTGAGCTTGTTTACCTATAGATAAGCCCTTGTCGCAATGTATTATGTAGTCTATCCAAGCTTAACTAGGGTTTCCTCTAGATGCTCCATCAAAATTTAGGTTGGCCTATCCTAGTGGAGGAGGAGTCCATTTACAATCAACCCTAATAGTTTTACAAGATTTAGAGTAACTCATAGGAGGATTGATAAGGTTATGACAAATTTTTTTCATTTTTGCATCCCATTTAAAGAATGATCCTTCTTCCTTGTATGTATTTCTAATATTATTTTTTGCTACCTCTATAATACAAGCATCTAGTCTGTTAAAAAAGAAAGGTAAATCCATGCTATTATTATATAATATTCTTCTATTTCTCTCCTTCCATTTTTCCCATAGGAGAATAGATATAGATATCTGCCATAAGTTACTATATACCTTAGACATGACATGTTTTGGCCACTCTTTAAGAGGTCCATAAGGCTATCAAGGGAAACAATTTGCCATTTTAAGTTTTGGCATACCCATTTCCAATAGTTCCTAGTAAAAGAGCACTTAAACAAGAAGTTTTGAGTGGATTAAGAATCATTCTCACAAAGAGGAGATTTGGATGGACCTTCAAAGCCCATTTTGGTAAATTGATATGTAGTTAAGGTTCTTTTTTGAGGGCCACCCATAGGAAGATACTTTCCTTAGGTAGACAATCTGAATCCCAACATAGATTGAGAGAGATATCAATCTTATCCCATTGTTTAGAATTAATTATCCTTTCGTATGCCTTTTTGACATTATATTTATCATTTTTTGAAGCACCCCAAATAGGCCCATCTTTCCTTTCCTTATGTTTATCTTATCTTTTTCTTAATATTTGTTTAAAATTATCATTTTCTTGACTTAACAATGAGGTTTCCTCCAATAATTTCCATTTCCAACCTCTATTTTTCTTATCATTAGTTTTAGTTTTCTTACCTGCTGCCCTCATATACTAGAGAGAGTATTTTTATGGTAACTAGAATATTGAGACTATCAAGGGGGAAGCCCATCCCACGAGTCTTCCTAGAAAAGCATGTCCTATCCTAAGCTTGTATCCCAAGTTAGATTTTAGCTATTAAAGGGTGACAAATCATCATAAAGTTAAAAAATTTAGAACCTTTTGGAGGTTTCTTAGTTTGAAACAAAATTAAATGATAAGATTGTTAAAATATTTATGATATCGAATTTTAGTCTATTTTCTTTCATGTTTTTGATACATTCTCCATATTAATTTAGCTCTCAAAGCTTTATTTTCCCAACTCCAATTTTTAATTCCCATACCTCCATACTCTTTAGGTTTACATATATTGTCCCATTTTATTAAAACATGTTTCTTATTGTCTGAAGTACCTTGCCAAAAGAAATTCCTAAGTTTGTTGTCTAGTCTTCTTTTTACTCCTTTAGGAAGAGGAAGATAGGACATCTAAAAAGTAGGAATGGCTAATAACAGTATGTTAATCACTGATTTCCTAGCTACTTTATTTAACCATTTCCCTTTCCATCTTTCCATTTTTCAATCTAATTCATTTGAAATAAGATTCCAAGATTGTCTTTCTTTGACACCTTTTTCTAATAGAATACTAAGATATTTACATGGAAATGTTCCTTTCCTATATCTCATTAGATTGTATATGTTGTTTTCCACATTAGTGGTTGTGTTAAGTAAGAAAATATTTTATTTAGATGGATTTACATTTTCCCTTGTGCTTCCATATAGGTTTTGATAAATTGTTCACAATTTTGAGCCTCCACCATTATGCTTTCTCTTGGGAAGATCGTATCATCTGCAAATTGTTGATGTGTGATTTTAGGGAATTCCTCAGTGACTTGAATACCTTTGATCTTAGCTACTATAAGAGCTGATTTGATTGCTCCACTAAAGGCTTCTTCCATTAAGATAAAGAGGAAGGGGGATATTAAGTCCCCTTGCCTAATTCCTCTTAATATGTTAAAAAATCCTTCTGGAGTATTATTGATGAGGAGGGATATTTTGGGCATTGATATGCAATTATATATTAAATTGATCCACTTGTGAGAAAATCCAAAATATTTGAAATATTTACATATGAATCTTTAATTAAATCTTTCATATGCCTTTTGAATGTCTAGTTTCGTTAACATACATGGTTCCTTATTAGCTTGAGAAAAATGCATAAGTTCTTGGATGATAGTTATCCCATCAAAGAATGACTAGATGGGAACAAAAACTATTTTCTCTTCTGGTATGGGTTTTGATAATAATTTATTTAGTCTGTTGGCTAGAGCTTTGGATGATATTTTATCAGGGATAACTTTAGTGGAAAATATTTGCCAAATGGCAAATTTCACTCATCGAGGACCTTCAATTTGACAAAAAAAATAGCACTTTTGAGGTGACCATGTTGCCCACACTTTACAAAAATTAGGTCCCATGCTTTGACCAATTGCCAATAACGATACATAATTATTTTCTTTTGGTAATGAATTTGGCAATTAATCTAATCTTTCTACATCATAAGTTAAATATTTTCACCTACAATTTCTTAGGCATTTCTTAATAGATGGTCACTTTTGCCAATGTATGATCAAAGTTTAAGTTAGGTTATATGTAACATACTTAGACTTGACAAGTGTCTCTATTCCAGAGACTTTCTAAGGAACTTTTTATCCTTCTAATCTTTTTCATGAAATAAATTATACTATGGACAAGTGTCATTATTCCCAAAACCTTCTCTAAAACTTGTTGTACTTCAACATTTAAGCCTAAAATAGGATTTATACTATTGATTTAGGATAATCTAACAATCATTAAAAAGGGTTATTGTATCTTGGATGATATAAATTTATGATTTCTAGGTATTTTTTACTTTTGGTCATGATTTTCTAAAATAATTAAAGATTCGCCATAGTTTTACAAAATTTTTATACAACAAAAAAAAATCACCATTAAACTTAATTTTTTTCCTATTTTGCAAAATAAATCACCAATACAAATTATTCTTTTTCCCCTAAAATATTGTTGGATTCACTACGATTTTATATATTTTTCCAAAGGGGGGTTTCTTAAAGTTACCCCTGCATTTTGTAGATTGTGTTGCAAAGAGCTATAGGCCTAAAATCACCTGAGTTCTCATGATTGTATTTTTTGGGGATTAATGCAATGACAATATAATTGATTTTAGTAAGCATAGATTTTGAGTTTCTAATAGCCTAAATTGCCTCTCATATATCCTATCCTAGAATGTCCCAACATTTTTGAAAGAAAAATGCTTGAAAGTTGTCTAGGCCAGGAGATTTATCTAGGTTGAGTTGAAAGAGGGATTCTTTTATTTAATCTTTAGATAATTTCTTATTAAGGTTTTTATTATCTTCTATTGTTATTAACATAGGAAATGAACCTAACAACTTATTTTGAGCTATTAAGTTAGAGGATTCTTAATTGCTTAGGTATTTATGCTATACTGTACTATGATTGTCTACTTCATTCCCTTCGTTATCTTTAATTTTTGAGATTTGATTGACATTTCTTTTGTTGATAATACTGTTGCAAAATAATTTTGTGTTTATATCTCCTTCTGATAACCATATCTCCCATGATTTCTTTCTCCAAAATACTTCTTCTTTTGCTGAGATATTCTCCTATTTTGCAAGTAATTTTCTCTCTATAAGGTATTTGTCATCATCCAAACCTTCTCTTATAACTTCCTCATTGAATTTTTCATTTCTTTTTAATTTTCTAGTCTTTCTTTGAATATATTGCTAAAGTGTTCTTTATTCTAGTTGAGTATTTTTCCTTTAATGTTTTTAATTTTTTCATAAAACAAAACATCTTTGAACTTTTAAATATTCTTCTTCCCACCATTGTTCAATATTTTTAAGAAGATCATTGTCTAAGAACCATAATTTTTCACATTTAAAGGGATTCGTAGATAGTTTTTGTATTTGTCCAATCTCTAGTCTTATCGAAAAATTATCAAATCTAGAATGGGGGAGAATGATAGAGTTGAAAGAAAATTTAAAGGTTGATAAATTCCCTTTAAATATGAATCTATCCTATCTTTCTGCTTTATTGTAGAATCCAGGTCTTCTATTGTTCCATGTAAAAACCTCTTTGGAGGTTGGTATATCAACTAGGTTTTTATTTATAAACCAATTTTTGAAATCTATCATAACCTGTGCTATTGTTTGGTGTCTCCTAACTTTTCTTTTAAATTCAACAATGCATTAAAGTCTCCCCCAAAAATAAATTCTCCTTGGGATTTGCCTCCAAAAAATTGCTAATATGATTCCAAATAGTTTTCTTTTCAACAATTAGGATAGGGTCATATACCTTAATGAGTGAAAAAAATACCTCACTTTTAATATTGCTAACTTTACTCACCATCCAATTACCATTTGATGTTTGTAAAGTAAAGTTGACCTTCCTAGGATCTCATAGAATCCCAATTCCTCTAGATGCCCCTACCGATTCAACCAATTCTAATTTCCATATTCCTTAATTCCTTCTAAACTTATCTTCCTCTACTTTATTTTTTTTAGTTTCCCGAATTAGTATTATTATTGTTTCAAAAATAGATAAATTGTGCTTGAAAAATAACTTTTTGTTAGGGGCATTTAAATGCTTAACATTCCATTTAGTTACTTCATGGTTTTGCAAGAAGGAATTCACCCTTCTCTACATGTAAAAAATCATTGATCTTCTTTTGATTACCAACCATGCCTATGATTTTTTTGAGTTTGGCTAAGGACTTACTACCTTATTTTTTTCTCTATTTATCACATTTTGGTTGATCTATGACTTCCAAATTTTCTGCAATTCATAAATTATTTGGGTTGCTACTTGTATTTTACACACTAATTGCTATAGATTCATTTTCTTTACCTTCTTTCTCTTCTATTAATTATTGTAATTTTTTGTCATTGATTTGAGCATCTAGATCATTGTTAAAGCCTACTAAGTATTTTAGTTTCTTACCCTAATCCTCTTCCCTTATATACTTATTTTGTTCTTGTAGAATTTTTGGTTTTTCTTGGACTCCAAATTCCTCTTAAAATTGGGATGTTTTTGCAATATTCTTCATATTGTCACTATCCCAAACAATTGATGTTCCTTCTTGGTTCATTGATCCAAACTTCCTTATTAGAGTCTCTACCTCAATAGGGGTATGATTAATATCTCTCTCCTTTTTCCCTTCTATCTCTTGGTTGTCTATTAGTTTATTATCATCCTTGACAGGATTTCTACCTCTAGTTGGAGTTTGCCAAAATTTATAATATTTCCAATTTTTCTCTTTTGCTTTTTCCCCTTTCAATTAGATTATTGTGCTATTAAATTTTCTATCTATTGCTATTATATATAAGTTGTTTTGATTTTATTATTATTTTAAATTGTTTTTATTTATTCTAGTATTGCAATTATTGGGGTTTATTTTACAACTTTCTTTTTAATCCATATTTTGTGACTTAAATTTCTCTTGATCTTTAATCTCTATTGTATCCTATGTTGATTGTAGTGTATTAGTTTGGTCCTTACTCACCAATAGTTTTGTTAGAGGTTCAATCTTGTCTTTCGATATATTTCTATCCTATGATTTTGAGGTGACAATTAGATCCTTGCCTTCTTTGTTTTTATTTGAGCCATTATCTAATGAAGAAGAGTTGTTGTTATCGATTGCATTCATATTCATGTAATCCCTTCTATTCTCCAGAACAAGAGATTGAGTATTTTCTTGCTAGTTTTCTTTATGTGCCTCTATCCATAAGATAAGTTGATCAGCAATGCCATTTTGTAAAAGTATGATTTCCTCAATCAACTGCATGTGCTTCCTCATATTATTTTTAATGTCTTCAATATGTAAATTATGATACCTACAATGTTCAAACTGTTGTAGTTTTTTGATGTTCTTGTCAACATTGTTTTTGTCTTGGTGTTTATGCCTTTTCCACTTGATGTTATTACTAGGACCTCTTTTTGGTCTCTATAGATTGGTTGTTCCTCTTCATGTTTGATTCCTCGCCATTGTTAAGATAATGGCTAAAATTTTGATACCTTTCTACATCATCCTCCACAATTTCCCCTTCCTCAACATCCCTCTTGTGAAATAAATTTTATTGGCTGAAAGGGGTCTTTGTTTACTAGTATTATTTTGATATATCAATTTTTCTATTTCTTTGGCTTGATATGTGCAGGTTTATGGTGTGCCAAAAATTGGCAATGTGAAAAAAGTAGATTTTGAAAATGTCTAAAAGTGTTTCAAAATCCATTCTGACTTTTTTCCATCCATCCTGATACCAAGGCAAAAAGGTTGGGCCAAACCTTATCAAGTATCCAATCCATTATCAGGTACCTTGTATCATATCAGGTATTAGATATTGATTCAGGTATTCAATATGAGATTAGATAACCAAAACTTGTGACTAGGAATTTTAAAAAACACTCAAGATTTAATTGGGCATTTGTCGCCGCAACTTGATTTGCATTGCCTCTATTTTGGGTATTGAATCCAAGAATGGCTACACAATACAAGTAATAATTTTTTTGTATTTTTTATGATTTTAAATTTATTTGATTTAAAATTAGGTATTTTTAAATAGAAATTGTTGAAAATTAGGTTTTTTAATAGAAATATTATTTTTAATTTAATAGGTATGGCTGACTCAAATGATGACACTAAGCCATGAAACAATGTTCCTTGAAACCCTCCATCAAAAAATCCAACACCCCCTCAAAACTGTCCACCAAATGATCCCCTAACCCCTCAAAACCCTCATTAAATTGAAGACTTGATACAAGAAAATTTGGCCAAATTGAGGGGTTTGCAAACCACATATAACACTATACCTGCATTGGTTCCCATGTTATCCATGTTAAACACCATAACATATAATATTGGAACACTTATTGATGAACAAAATGCTGCTCTTCACTGGTGTGAGCAAATGCATGCCATGTTTGATGATGGGTTGGACTGTGATGAGGTTGCAACCCTAAACATAAGTAAAGATGATATAATTAACCTTTTGTAGACCCAAAAACTGGTAAAATAGTAGACCACAAAAATCCCAAATTATCAATTAAGTGGTGCACAAATGAGGCTATGCGTGTGAAATTTTGGAATTGTTGGTGGATGGTTTTTAACAAACCTCCACACAACAATTTAGAGCTGCCATTCTATTTCATTAAAAAACTATATGTCAAATTTTTGTTGGGCCTCAAGGTGAACTACTGGAGCATAAGGCCCAACATGCATGTAGGAGGAGGAGCTTCTTAGGATAGACCCTTTTCCCAATGAAAGAAAGATGACACTTTTTCCACCCTACTGATGTCTCCCCACCTCTTTAAGTGCAACATCCTGATATCATTTTAGAGGCTAACTCTTAGACTATTAGATCCATCCATAGATTGAGTAGCCTATTGATATCTTAGGCTAAATTAGTGTTTCCTCACCATGTTGATGATGTTAAGGTGTGAGTCCATCATCGGTGAACTCTCACATGTTTGTGTGCTACGTACTTGCATAATATGCAAGAATATTTTTTCGGGTCCCATAGGTGATCTTTCTAAGTATCAATTTGTATTTGAGTAGGATGATACACTAGACATGTGTACAAAGACTACATGCCTTGACATGAGAGAGGAGGGGTATGTAGAGACATGGGATCCTTTTGTGTTGATACATGTATACATTTTTTTGTTACCTCATATGTGATTTAAATTTAATATTTATAATAGAGTAAATTTAACCCATACTAACTTATACATGTATGTGATCTTCATTTAGTTGATGAATGAGGAGGAGCTCGGACAGGTTAATGATGTCATGCTCTTGACTATTTCATTTGGCCTTGAGACATCTATGGTACAATATGTTGTTTTCTCATTGTATTTCTATTTGATATTGGAACATATATGGTTTATAATCTTTCTTTTCTCTTACAAGTATCATGTGTCAGTGGGTGGTAGAGTGTGGGGGGTAAGGCACAACCCAATGACAAGGGAAAGGTAAGTAGGCACTTTTAAAGTGAATAAATATTGATGCATTTTTGTAAAATATTTGTGCTAATGAAATTTAATTACATTCTTTATTGTATAGGGTGTGGCTACTGGTGACGAGTCTAGGTAGATTTGGCATTGTAGACACTCTGGCATTTCCATTCATAGCGAGAGCCCCATTGTATGTTTAAGTATCATTTACTTATTATTTTCCTTATTTTCATACACAAATTAAAATTTACTTCCATGATATTAACAACTAGGCTTTTTTTAATCTCATAGGAAACACCTAGTGTACAGGAGGCTAGATGTCAGAGTTTAGTATCTTTGCTCACACAACCATTATATCTAGAGGAGGAGTTGATAGAGGTGAGTTTTAGTTTTAATTCTTGACTATATGTTATAAATTTGGTATGCTATGAATTATAATGTTATAGTATAAGTTGTAGATCCATCTGACAAACATACTTGAACATATATAGGCCACAACCAACCAGGTTCCAAAAATCTTGACATATGAAAGGACTCTTGACTATTGTAGGAGGTCAACGAGAGTGGTATTTATGATGAAATTATAATACTATAAATCTTCATTTAAAAAAGGATCATTATGCATTTGAGTAATTCAATGTTAGATACATAGAATCATATAAATTTAGTAGTCTAACTTTGGGTACCTAGTTCAATGAAGAGCCTACATTTTGATCATCCACTAACATCATAGGATAGTATAGTTGTCATAGCATGCATCATGAGAGATTTTGAGATGATATATGCCACATTGTATACATAAACATTGATATTATACATATTTGAATATATATGTGGGTAAAAGTACAAAGCTGTGTCACCTTTCAAGATGACTTTTTAGAACAACTGAATATGAGTATTTCTATCTAAAAATCAATTTTATTCAAACATAAGATCTAGAAAAATTCATTCTAGCTAAGTTATATATGAGATCACACTTTTTCAATAGGAAATGTCTATTAAATGCATGTTTTATACTAGTTTGTATCCAATTACTAAAAAAAATTTATTTAAGAAAACTAATGTTTCAATAACTCTTATTATTTTTTAAGATATTTTTTTAATAACATATAAACACCATTTTATAGAGCTCAAACTCAAAAATATTGCCATATTGAATTTATAGTGTTTTAATTAGATATAGCATATTGTAATTAAAAAAATCTACAAGTACATATTTTTACACTCAAGAAGATGTCAATTTTGAGAAAGGAAAAAATATTAAATCATATAAAAAAAAATTAAAAATCAAATGACATTCTAGAGGAGAGATTTCTCTTCAAGAATGTATGATTTTTGTTTTGGTTAGAATAGATTTGTTTTGAAAAATGTGGTGGGAGATGAAAACTATTGATTTTAGGTGAGTTGAAATTTAAATCATTATAAAAGATAAAATATAGGTCAAAAGTTGATTTTTATTTTGATTGTTCTATCTATATATGTTATCTATAACATAATCTAAGATCGAAGGGAAATAAGTTCATTTACATATATTTTTGTGTTGGGAACTAGAGCCCTAATTTTCAGCATTTTTCAACAAGTAAAAAGTTGTCTTTACAAATTAGAAAAATATATCAATTTTTATTCCCAATAATTATTAAAAATCATAATACTAAACTTCATCCATTTCTACACATTTCATTAGTTTACTTCACTATCAAATTCTAAATAATACTACTACTTTTATGTCATTGAAGATGAACAATTGTAGTTTTGTTAGCCTTTTCCTTTATAAAAAAGTGACATAAGTTTGTGCTTTTACCCATATGTGTGTGTGTGTGTGTATTTTTCATTTATGTGCACAACAATATACATATTGATTTAGTATAGTACTGTTCAATTTATCATGGATCATGTGTATTGTTCATGTTTATGGAATATCATTCATTTTGATCATGTTTGTTATATTTGATTCAAATGCAATAATTTGTGGAGAATATTTTAACAACCTTTATTATCAAATTTTGATGTAATGTTTAATTTTAAATTAATATCATATATTTTAATTTTAAATGATCTCTACAATCCCTTGAGATGTCTACAATTAGCCAAATCCATGGCCAATTTGGTGTTAGGAGCCCATCTTTGGTCTTATGAAATGTTTTAGTATGTACTGGTTGTAAACATTATTGGGGCTCTATGGTAAAAATAGGTGTGTCACTAGGTGTTTGTAGAACTCAACATTACTGTCTTGTAGTATTCAATGTTTCATTGATATCCCCCATGAGCTTTGAGTTACAACCCTCAGAAGATTGACTTTTAAATGCATTTAGAGCACCTTGGAGACACATTCGTATAGGGTGGCTATGAACGTTGGATGCTCTCCACTGCCAAAACAAGGGTGTCACTATGGTTCATCCACCCATTCGAAGCTAATAGTGTCGATGATTCAATGCCAAGAACAGTGGTTTCCAAGTTACGCAATGATGCACCAATGAACTGAGGCATACTGCAAGGTTTAACATCGAGTGAGATCGTTGTGTAGAATCCAAATAGAATGTAATTTCTCTAAAATAAGATAGGTTATTGTATACCTTGACATGATTGTGTTGTATCATTTGACATTTCATCGATAGCCCCCATGAGATACAAGTTATGACCCTTGGAAGATTAACCCACAAACACACTTAGAGCACCTTGGAGACTCTTTAGTACATGGTGGTCGTGAACATTGGAAGCTCTCTATGGTCAGAACTATTCACTTGCCCATTTGGAGCTAATAACTGATGATTTGATGCCAAGATCAACTATTTTAAAGTTACACAGTGATGCACCTATGAACTAAGGCACATTGAAAGTTTTGACATCGAGCAAAATCATTGTCCCATATCCAAATAGAATGTAATCTCTCCACAATGAGATAGGTTATTATAGACCTTGACATGTATGTCCTATAGCATTCAACATTTCATCAATAGCCCCCACAAGCTCTGAATTATGACCCTTGGAATATTGATCTCCAAACACACTTAGAGCACCTTGGAGACTCTTCAGTATAGGGTGGCCGCAAATGTTGGAGGATCTCCATAGACAAAACAAGGATTTCATTATGGTTCACCCATCCATCCAAAGCTAATGGTGCTGATAATTTTATGCCAAGATTAATGGTTTCAAAGCTACACAATAATGCACCTATGAACTGAGGCACACTGCAAGTTTTAGCATTGAGTGAGATCATTGTGCCAAATCCAAACAGAATGTGACCTCTCCAAAATGAGATAGGTTATTGTATAACTTGACTTGACTATCCTATAGTATTCAACATTTCACCAATAGTCTCCACGAGCTCCAAGTTACGATCCTCAGAAGATTGACCTCCAAATACACTTAGAGCACCTTTAAGACTCTTTAGTATGAGGTGGCCATGAATTTTGGAGGATCTCCATGGCCAAAAAAATGGGTTTTACTATGGTTCATGTGCCCATATAGAGCTAATAGAATTGGCGATTCGATGCCATGATCAGTGGTTTCAAAGTTACACAGTGATGTACCAATGAATTGAGGAAAACTACAAGTTTTGGCATTGAGCGAGATCACTTTGTCGAATCCAAATAAAATGTGATCTCTTGAGAATGTGATAGGTTATTGTAGACCTTAGCATTTCCATCCTATATCATTTAACATTTCACCTTTATCCCCCAACCCCCACGAGCTACAAGTTATGACCCTCGAAAGATCAACCTCCAAACACACTTAGAGCACCTTAGAGACTCTTCGGTACGAGGTGGACACAAATGTTGGAGGCTCTTTGTGGCCATGAAAAGGGTGTCACTAGGATTAACCCCCCATATAGAGTTAATGGCACTGACAATTCAATGCCAAGATCAGAGGTTTCAAAATTACATAGTGATGTACCAATGAACTGAGGCACACTACAAGTTTTGACATCGAGTGAGATTGCTGTGTCAAATCCAAATAGAATGCGATCTCTTTGAAATGAGATAAGTTATTGTATACCTTAACATGAATATCCTATATAATTTTAGATTTCACCAATAGCCCCCACAAGATTTGAGTTACGACCCTCAGAAGATCAACCTCCAAATGAAGTTAGAGCACCTTGGAGACTCTTTTATATGGGGTGGCCATGAACATTGAAGGATATCCATGGATGGAACAAGGGTTTCATTAGGGTTCACTCACTCATTTAGAGCTAATGGGATTGATTATTAGATGTTAAGATCAATGATTTCAAATTTACATAGTGATGCACCAATAATTTGAGGCACATTGCAAGTTTTGACATCGAGAAAGATCACTATATTGAATCGAAATAGAGTGCAATCTCTCTAGAATGATATAATTTATTATAGAACTTAGCATGACTATCTTGTATCATTTGATGTTTCATCGATATCCCCCATGAGCTCCGAGTTATGACCCTTGGAAGATTGAACTCCAAATGCCCTTAGAGCACCTTGGAGACTCTTTGGTATGGGCTAGCTGCAAATGTTGGAAGCTCTCCATGGAAAAAAAAAGGGTTTTACTAGGGTTCATCCACCCATCTGAAGCTAATGGTGTTGACAATTCGATGCCAAGATCAATAGTTTCAAAGCTACACAATGATGCACTTATGAATTGAGGCACACTGCAAGTTTTGACATCAAGTGAGATTGCCATGTCAAATCCAAACAGAATGTGATCTCTTTGAAATGGGATAACTTATTATAGGCCTTGGAATGATGAGCATTTAGAATTTTATTTTTTACTGATATCCCCCATGAGATTCGAGTTATGACCCTTAGAAGATCAACCTCCAAATACATTTAGAGCACCTTGGGGACACTTTGGTACAGGGTGGTTGCAAAAATTGGAGGCTCTCTGTGGCTAGAACAAGGGTGTTTCTAAGGTTTACCTACCCATCCAAAGCCAATGGAATTGACCATTTGATTCCAAGATCAGAGGTTCAAAGTTATAGAGTGATGCACCTATGAACTGAGGTACACTACAAGTTTTAGCATCGAGCGAGATCACTGTGCCAAATCCAAACAGAATGTGATCTCTTCAAAATGAGATAAATTATTATATACCTTGACATGACTATCCTATAGCATTTGAAATTTTATTGATAGCCCCCAAAAGTTGTGAGTTATGACCCTTGGAAGATCAACCTCCAAACACACTAAAAGAATTTTTTTGGCATTGAGCGAAATCACTATGCCGAATCCAAATAGAATGTGATATCTCCAAAATGAGATAGGTTATTGTAGACCTTGTAATGACTGTCCTACTACATTTGACATTTCATTGAAAACCCCCATAAGCTCTAAGTTATGACCCTCAAAAGATCAACCTCCAAACACACTTAGAGCACCTTGGAGACTCTTTGGTATGGGGTGGCTGTGAACATTGGAGACTATTTGTGGTTGGAACAAGGGTGTCACTATGGTTAGTATTAAGTAAAGAAATTTTGTTTAGCTCCCTAAAGTTTTTGGCCTTGGGCACAATGGAAGTTTGGTGTTAGTATTAATTAAAATCATCATTTTTTAGGTCCCTCCACATTAATTACATTAAGTAAAAACATCCTTGTTTCTTACATTAAATAAAAAAGTTTACATTTATAATATCTCAAGTGTTTCATCATTATTACATAAATACACAATTACCAAAAATTTTAGTATCAAAAATAGAATATATTTTTCTTCATTTTGCTCCTTATTTACTTTTTATCTTCATGCATGACTACTCTTCATGATGTACCTACATTTCAATATCATAAAAAATATTAGTAAATAATCGTATTAAATAAGATAATCATCAGTTCACCGAATCATTATGAACAAAAAAACATAAGAAGTAAATATAGCTAGTTGAGTGTTCTTGTAGGGCCATCTCTCTATTTTAGGGTCTTAGATAGGGCTTTATGATCAACATTAGTAATAGTAAAAATATCTTTTACTTTTGGTCTTCCTTGATGCTTCAACAACTTCACATTAGTTGTTATAATAAGATGTGAATATATGAGAATTGTTTTGTGCTTCTGATAGTCATGCTTGATTTCTATTCCTTCTAACCATGTATTTCCACAACCATGTTCCAACAACAACAACAGAACTAGTAGGATATGTGAATCCATCATCATATGTGATTGGTTATGCAAGATTTTGTTTACCTCTTACACAATGTGCTAACAAATAATCTGATTTCTCATCATTCCCCTGTGGTGCAACCAATGCAAAGACATGCCCTGGCTGAAGAAGATCTGATAGATGGTTATGCTCAACTAGAATTTCCATGTCATCATTTTTGATAGAGGGTATGATAGAAAATTGAGTAAGATAATGTGGAGCCCATGTATCCACCCACTCACTTGACTCAGTGATTCCAATCATACTGAAAAAAAAGGACAAAAGCAAGCTAGTTGTCATGTCCAAATGGTCCATTTACTAGAATCAGAGCTCTAGAATGAATGCACGTTTGCTGAATATCTAACAATAGCACAATCTGATCTATCACCTATGAACCTTTCCTCAACCAACCAAAAGAACCTGTGTATTGTTAAATCAAGAGTCCCCTCCTATGATAATGCTGAACTATACCAATTAAAAATGCTATGAGCATCAAGAAGCTCTGCTCCTTAATTAGAGCTCTCTGAACACATGCCCCTCCTCCATCATGTTCCCCTTTCCCATGGCCGGACTCAAAAAAATGCCAACTATAAGGTACCCCCCCTCTCTACATGCATCCTAAAAAACTAATAAAACATGTAAGCATTCTTGAATTAGGTGAGACTCTTGAGCTAGAGTGCCAAAACTATGTAATTTCTTGCTTCACATCATGAATTAGCTTCTTATGAAAACATGGAAGTTCTCACACCAAAATTGCATGTATCATTTTGCAGAGGATCATTAATTCTTTCTCATTTAGTAAGTGCTATTTTCAAAGTAGTACGATCTAGGTTCAAGTCAATACAAGTTTGTCTCATATATCTACCCTTTCTCAAATGATGACTTCCCAAAGAGATTACCCTTTCTCATATATCAAGAAACTCTCTTATCCTTCTCCATACTAATTTTCCCAATGCTATTGAGAGCACTGAAAAGATTCTTTGCATTAATGACATTTATTTCCATTTTCTTATTGACACAAATATTCAATTTGGAAAGCATAGGTCTAATCTCTTGCATCTTTAATAAGTGCATAAAAAGTTGACACTGTTCCACCATATCTTGTTGCTAACAAACATCTTATATAGTCTTGAAGCTCATAACCGAATGGTTCTTTGTGATTCTTTTCCTTCCAAATTACTAATAATCATTTCATCAATTTCAATTATCCATTTTGGTGTTCTAGGACCTTCATTTTAGTTATAATTTGGAGATCTGTAATGTTCCTATGCATTTTCATTTTCGACATGGTCAATTATGGCATTTATATTATGAACTAGTAAATTTTCATTCTCCAAATTTACAATCCTGACATTATCATTATCAAATGGTACATTTTCATTCTCCAATTGAAAATATTTTTTTTTTGACTCTATAATTTCACCTTCAATCAATACATTGTCAACTTGATTCACATTTAACATACCTTGTCTCTTCCTTTGGTGATTTGCCCTATCTCTTTCCCTATATGTTGTAATATCTTCATTCAATACCTTCCTTTTGCATTTAGCCTTTCGACGACTACTGCTCCCCATTTAAAAAATAACACTAGATACTTAATCAAATCTTGTAGCAACATTTTTGGTCGAATGGGCCCCAAACAAACTTCTTTCTCCAAACCCGTGAAAGTGGAAAAAACAAAAAGTGATTGTTGGTTTGTAGTGACATAGAATATTTTGGAAAAACTCTACCAGTAAAACAATTCATGTACCTGACCCCATATCAAGTATCTGATTCAAGATCGAATACCAGATATAATATTGGGTGCCTAAAATCATCACCAAAAATTTGGAGGGAAATCAATTGGACAAGTATGGGAAATCAATGACTATTATATATTATTAAATATTAGTATATAATAAAATTATATAATATAGTAATATATTATTTTTATTATATAATATAGTAATGTATAGAAATAATAATAATAACAATATAGTAATGTAGTCGATGCAATGGGTCGAATTGATCCATTGCATCACGACATGTGTCCCTAGGGGTTCTAGAACCCCTAGGGACATAGGGTAATTGATGCAATAGGTTGAATGGGGTCGTAGGCTAGCTTATGACCCCATTCAATTCATTGCATCATGACATGTGTTCCTGGGGGTCCTAGGACCTCGAGGGACATAGGGTAATTAATGCAATAGGTCGAATGGGGTTGTAGGGTAGCCTATGACCCCATTCGACCCATTGCATCGTGACTAATTTAAAATTATGTGTCAACATAATCCTAATTTTTTGATTTTTCACTACCACTTAAGACCATAGTTTGGTTGACCATGATCCTGCACATACCTTAGCCCGGTATTCCAAATTTTGTTATCTAAAATGTTATTTTGTGTTCATATACATATTGGTGATCCTTGGAGAAACCTTATTTAGGTTTGAGTTTGTGTGTGTTCTTAAAGCTTACAATATTTGGATCTCTTTTATTTTCAGTATCAAGGAGGGTTATTTTATAGATATGACCTTCAAATTTTATGTATTATAAATTTATATATTGATCTATTTACAATAATTTTAATAGGTTTACAATCTTCCATACCCAATTTTATCTTAACTAAGATCTTAACTTCAAAGCTATCCTTAGAATTAGACTTGATTTCTAAAAATTCATGTATAGAATACCCTATACATTTTGAATTTGAATATGTAACAGTTCTGCAAGGATAGATCTAATTATAAATTATGTTGGTATTATTTGCAGAATTCTCATCAGGTGTCCAATTAATAAAATTTACACTAAAACCTTTATAAACATAGAGTTGCCCAGAAATAATTTAATCTCTAATAAACTTGTTTCTACATTGTAAATATACTAGACAATTTGAAAGGGGGAGGATACTTTCCTGATCACTTACAAGTTCTTTTACCCAATTTTCCAAGTTTGGATTCCTTGATTTGGGTCGATTCCAGTTAGCGTAGACACCCAACTTTTTCACACTCAAACCAGTTGCCTTTAGTATGTCTATTGCTAATAATTCATGTATTTTCATTATTTCTCTGAATGTTACTAGATTTCCATAGCAACTTGTTTGAGATTCTTATTCATGGAGATTTGCTCATTTTTATCATTAGCTATTCCGTATTGCTTCTCTCATGTTTGTATCTTTGTCTCTGCACCCATATTTTATAGTTCTTCGTGTTTGGGTTATGAATTCTAATAAGGATTGATCGGTGCATATCTATACTATTATGGAAGCAATTTTTGCTTGGATAGGATGATGGGATATTATGGGTACGAAGGGGTTTCCTAAGAATAGGCTTAGATTTATTTATTTGATGCCCAAATTTTGAATTGCCCTGAGTTCTATTTCCTGAGTTTATACTTGTATTACCACTTAAATGAATCCTATTTTCCTTTAAGACCTGAATCAGTCGACAACTATGTGGACTTATAAGGGGATGATTACTAAATGATTTCCTTCTACGAACTTTTCTACTCATTACTATTATCCATTCTCTTTTATCATTGTTGGAGGTGTGATTTTTAATAGGACAAGAAGATTGAAAATTGTTGTTTTCATGTGGTTTTCTAAGAAGATGTTTGGACATATACTTTGGATGCCCCATTTTTGAGTTTCTTCCATCTTTGTTTACTAAAATCAATTTAGCAGTATCATCTAGAATGGTTCCCTTTTAGATTCTGAAACCTAATCCAGTGGAGTTTTAATTATAGTTAGAGGTGGAAAATTACTAGTTGGATTTCTTGTACGATTATTTCTACTTGTTACATATATCCATTCATCTTCCTTTCTATAACTGCCCGTAAATTTGAGATCAGAGTTTTGGACTTGAGATTTCAACATACCATTTTCCTGTGATGTTTATGTTGTTTTTTTAGCTTGCCCCTATTTATATCATGTTTTTAGAGGAAATGAAGTGTCAGGGTCTTCCTTCCATTCGTGCTTCGTATATTTAGTTTTTGAATAATGTTCTTTTTTCTTTTCTAAGGGTATTTCTATCAGATTTTTGAAGTTACAGAGCGACGTTGATGGAAATTTCTTGCTATCTTCGCTGCTTTCTAAATTTGTTGTCTAAGGATTTGAATGCATTATTTCGTACTTGTTCAAAATGGGAAGAAAATATTGTTTTACGTACTTTGTTCTACTAAAGATTGAAGAAAGAGAGTAGTTCACATCGTAGTTCACACTGCATTTTCACAGAGCCATTTTACAAGTTAAAAACATCCTAAGGAAGAGATTCCTTTCCTAAAGAAATTTGATATAATTAATAAATAAATACTAAGAGTGTAAATTTAAAGGCTCAATTGATCCATCTTAGACCTTGTCAGTTAAAGGTATTATAAATATAATGTCAAGTAGTCGTCCTACAAAGTAATTTTAGAATAAAATAGCCTAAAGTTATGCTACTTTTAATGTATTTTAGTTATTTATACTAGTTCTCTAAAATCATGGAACATGATTAAAAAAAAACATGGATGCAAAACCTCCTTTATCAAATCACTCCATTTAAATCTAATGTAGATAATGAAATATGATATAAAATATTGAAGTTAATTTACATTCATGCATGCATTGAATCTTGGTATTGAATCACAAAATATAATAAATAAACATTACTATAAAAAATCTCATACATCAATTAATAATTTAATTTTTGCAACTAAGGTTTCTATAATTCATAGTTGAGCAATAATTTTAGAATTTTGATTAATTATTTTTTTATGGTTACAACCAAAAATATCCATAAAATGTTTACACATACATAATTACATTGAAAAAATACTTTTAATTACTAATTATATTTTTGAAGCTCTGAAACTCTACAAATCCAAGCTTTTTATCATACACATTCAAACAATTTCTCTAGATAGAAAGAAAACTTCAATAATATCATACCTTTCAATAGTACATCTATAATTGGCAACAAAAACTAGAGTTCATGAAACTAAAACTTCATATTTTGAACCATCCATAAGACAATGAATCCATCAAAGGGAAAAGGAAAAGAAAGGGGTACTAAATACAAATTCTAGAATATTTAGGGGCCTCATCAACAACCTTTACACTTACTTAAGAGTTTGCATTAAAATGAAGCACATTGATGTGCAACTTCATTCCCTTTCTTATGCAATCCTCTGATCAACAACTAATGAAATATCTATTGCCCTCACTATGTAGTGACACACAATTGATGTCACTAGTGTAGAGATGAATCATATTACTCACATGATATGCCTACAATTCCTCATTGTTCTTCCATCCATCATGCTTAGCACACTCGACAAATATCTAGACCTTGTCAAAGAATAGAAGATACCACAATTTATTATTTTGATAAAATATTTAGCTTATGACAACACAAATGCAAATTTTTGTACTATGAGAAAATATTTAGCCAAAGCATGCCACAAGATGTCAATTTGATAAAATATTTATCCTTTTAAAACACAAGAAGCCTAATTCTATTTTGACAAATCATTTAGCCTATTTTAGTAGAAGACACCACAATCTTTTCATTATGACAAAAAAGTTAAGCCAATTGCAAGATGCTAAAAAAATTATTGTGACAATTTTCAGCCTTCTCAAATAGATACATTTCATTTTAAATAAAAAAAATATATAGCTTACTTCAATATAAGAGGCCAAAACTTTTCATTTTGACTAAATATTTAGCCCATCACAACACAAAGCACTAAATTTTTTTAGATAGACATTACAACACAAGAAACTAAAATATTTTTCATTTAGACAAGATAAGTAGCCATTCTAACACAAGAAGGCATATTTTTAAATTTTGAATAAATATTTATCCTTTTCTTTACTAATGCAAGTTATTTAGGCTTTTGGGGTTACAAAGATTATCACTAAAATAAAAAAATCAAGTGGAAATCAAGTGCCAGAAGTTATAAGCTAAGAGAGTATCCCATTACTTGTCTACCCCTATTATGTACTCAATTAATTTGTATTCCCTACTACAAATCATAACTATACATATCACTTTCAATGTCTAGTGGTTCCAATGACATCTTTCTATCACATATTGAGGCTCCATTAACATCTTCTGTAGCTTTTCAATGAAGCTCAAAGTTGAAAACTAATAGAATATAATTGTTGAAATGACCAAAAAAAAAAAAAAGTGAAAAAAATAAAATGAAATTAGAAAGGCTGCGATAAATTATAATTCTCCAAGATGACACCAACAATGAGATAATTTCATATGCTAATTACTTAGCTTCCTATTTAGCTAAGATTTGATGCTTTCATTAACATTGGCAAACATTAAAGTGGATCTTCCTTTCCATTAGAATAAAGAGGTAAAAATTGTTCATCAAATCTACTTCCTCTCTATCATCATAAAGAAGCTGAAGAAACTAAACCTCTTATAAGAACATGTTGGGTGAAGATATAATAAAGAGGGGAAAAGGAAGAATTGTCCATCTGTTATCTCAAAGCAGTACCTAGTTGCAAGCACATGCAAATAACATCTCAAAGAGAGACACTTCAAAGAGTATGCTATAAATTATGAGTCTACCACACACAAAATATGCAAGAAAGCACTAGGCACATGAAAGTTTTTTAAATGCCCCTTGCCGCTTTTTATTTTATCAGTAAAAGGTCAAAGCACTCCATTAAATTAAATAATAAAGTTACAAATAGTCTTGCTTAAAGAGAGTAGTAAACTTAGTTATGATTACAAACCAATGTTTTTGTCTTCTAGCATTTCAAATTTTCTTCCTTGATCTTTCTCCTTTAATTGAATATCTTGTTACAAAGTTTTGAATGTTAGTTGGTCACTTTCCATTACTTGGTGCTAGTTAAAATTATAAGTGTATTGAGTGAAGACCCTAAAAGAATATAAATACTTGGCCAAGACCCTTGTTAGAGAAAAAATGCAAATAAATCCATTGTCTACCTTGAACCATTATAATAGATCATATTTCATTTTTTACTCAAGGAAAATTGCCTTGTAGATTACTTCTTTTTATTTAATTAATACTAAAATAATAAGTAATTCTTTCTAATATCTATAATGAAATTGATGATCAATTATACTTCCTTTGATCTAATATTTAACTCTTTTGTATCATTAATAATTCCTTCAATTCTAAGATTTTTGAAGTGTGTTTGCTTCTTAATTAGTTAGGATTACTTAGTTCTTTTTTAATGAACATTTCTTCTTCATCAGCCCCTAAAAATGCCACTTGCCACTTGCTGAAAACACCCATGCTTGATTTATGTTGAATTTTGCAAGAAAGAAAAAGAAAATACTACCGAGGAAAATGAAGAAAACCAATAAGAAAAAAAGTAAAATATAAAAATTTCAATTGAATAGGAAAGATTTCTTAGACCATAGGATAAATATATATTGGGTGATTTCCAAAATGCAAATAAATTGATTTTAGTGCAACCGAAACATTCTATTGATAAAGGAAGGAATTATTAGTTAAGATCCATAACTAATTGCAAGAATATGTTAGAACCAATTGCAAGAATATGTAAGAAGGTCAAACATAATATATTCAAAATGACATTTAGATTATAGATGAATGAATATACCAATAAGGAACAATGGATAAACTATTTAGATATTAATTGATAATTGTTTCTTTTTACATCAAGGATAGTCCTATTTTGATTCACAACGCATGTATATCATCCACTTTTTTTTATAAAATGTTTGTTAGGTCTTTTGGTATGACTACTATACCACCAAAAAATGCATTTCTCTAATTAAGTTGTTACTCTTAATGTGTTGAAATCCCAGTCTCAAGGAGGCTATGATTCTCAACTACCTAAGTAGAGAAATTGGTGTTCTATATCATTTTTCTGTCACTATATATAGACCCAACTAGGAAACAAAAAAAAATTGTTGGTAGATAAAAATGAAGAAGTTGAGAATATTAACTAGCCCAGGCATTATTGAATAAGGAATATACTGAATGAGTCAAAATTGGTTAGGGTTTATCTTAGAATAACAAGGAGCTTTGATATATATATATTTTAATCATTTTTGTGAAATCATTTGAACTAGTGAAACCTTAGGGATCTAAGAAACACTATTTAGTACTAGTTTCTTAACTACCAATTAAAGATTCTTGATTGAATTTGGATGGACTTTAGAGATATAAAATCCAAACATAAACTACATCTAGGAAATGAGACACATCTTAGAATTGAATGCAATAAGTGGAGGCTAAGCACTTCAAATACCTTGGTAGACCTCAAGGAAATGAATCTCCATATTAAAATACAATGTCTGCTATGTACAAATATGGGTTGGGCATATTATGTTTTCTTGGCCCTAGTTATTATTGTTTCTTTAACCTTAACAAAGTCTTCATGCAATTTAAGGAAAAATTCAATATAGTGATGACTATGTACAAGATGAGTGTTTATTTGAGATGTCTTACAATTCCAAAACCATGCAAACCTAGGAACATGACATGAATACCATGCAATTAAAGTGGTCTTTTAAGGGTACACAATCAACTGGTATTGCACTAGTGTACAAAAGTTGTGAAGTAAAAGCACAAACTCATGCCACCTTCTTGTAAAGGAGAGGGATGAGAAAATATACAAATTCTTCAAATCTAATGAAATAAAAGTGACATTTTTGTTTATAATTTTTAGATGATATTGTAAGAATTTGGTATAGCTCTGATACCATGTAAGAATTTGCCTAAGGGAAAAATTCACCCAGGAACTAAGAACTCAAACACAAGCACACCCTATAGACTAAAAATGAATATGATCAATTAATTAGAGTATGTCTTAATAAATTGCTTTGTTTAGTATATGATGTACAAACACACTAGGAGTGCTTGTATATAAAGGCCTCTCAGGAAGCACCTAGAATGTCTCTAGAAAGAACTAGGAGATAAGATAAGCATTGACAACTAAGCACATGCCTTATCCAACATTCTAGATGAGTGGATAAGAATGACAAGGTTGTAGACACCATGTGCTTAATTAGTGTGCTAACTCCTGTGTTGTAGACACCATGTGCATAAAAGTGGTGCAAACTCTTGTGTTGTCAACATGACAACTCACAAGAGTATGCATACTCCTAGGTGGCTAATAAATAAATAATAAAAAATATGCATTAACCTAAGTAAACTTAAGTAAGTGTAAACAGTAATTACTTATTTACACCAACAGATGTAAACTAATGAAATGTTTAAAATTAGATGATTTTTATATCTATACATTTTAAAAATTTTTTTGAGCATGAATTTATGAATTTTAAATTTTTTTGGTATCCTTTTTTTAATTGTGAAAAATATGGGGTGTAGTTTTCATTAAACAAGTATATGCAAATAATTTTTTTTTCTTTGATTTCACAATATGTTATAGATGAAATGTATATTTAGTGCAAAAAAATATATTAATTGTTATGTATATTTCCTCTCTTATAAGTAATCGGAGTCAAACTTATTAGAAATCAATAGTTTTTCTCTCCTGTCAAAACTTCCATATTAAATTTACATATTTTTGGAAAAAAAATACATATTCTTGAAGAGGGATCTCTCCTCTAAATATAAATATAAAATTTGACTTTTTTTTATATGATATACTATGCCTTTTCCTTTTTGAATTAGCATCTTCTTGAATGTTAAAATACTTATTTACAATATTTTAAAATTGTGACTTATTATATAACTAATCAAAACTATGTGAAATTTATACAATGATGACCTTACACCAAGATTTATAAAAGGGTATTTTTAGTTTTTGAAGAAAGTTGACTTTTGATAGATAAATTTGACCAAAGTAGATTTAAATGTAGAATTGTGCTTTTACATTGTCATAAAAACTATTTGTGTTCAAAGTCTATATCCCATTGGCATCAATGGTTTTTATTAAAGCATAAGAGAATGCCTTACTACATAATATGTAATCCATAAGACAGTGTTAATATAATCTCATACTTGTTGAAAATAGGGTATGGAAATTTAATGAACTCTAAAATTTTACATATCTCCTGCTTAAGACAATTATCTATCTATCTTATTATGAATGAAACACAAAAAAATTGCACAAGTTTTACTAACCACTACATATAGGAAGTTTCCACTACAGTTTAGTCTCCACTAAAGTTTATAAAGATATTGGCATGCTCAAATTACAATAGTTAAAAACACTTGAAGATAAAAGTTAAGTATGCTTATCCCATATCCTGCTCCAACATTGGAAACTATTTTTACAAGAACATGGTCCTTGATATTAAATGGCCCCAAATTGAGAAAATGTTTGAAAAGAAAAACAAAAAAAATTGGTGGGTAATGTGACTTCCATGAGATGTCCTATAGTAAGAACTTTAATTGCTAACTAACTCTGCAATTTGCATTAAAGAAAATGTTACATGCATAAATTGTTCAAATTTAATGTATTGTTAATAGTTTGATACACATAAATTATGACAACTTCGTAAGTAAAGAGGCAAAGTAGACCTCAAAGTATAAGATGTACTCACTATTTTTTGGTCATATTGAGAGAATTCAATGACTCTAGAGTATAGAGTTTTTTTTTCGTTCTACCTACATTTCAATTAAACAATCACCATTCACATAAAAGGAAAATACACTTGAGAGATCAACAAAACTTTAATTTAGACAAATTAAGAATGAAAAGATAGATAAGATAAGATAAGTCAAATTTATTAATGTCCAAAAAGAGACCAACGAGGATCTAAGGGACTGGAAATAGTACAAAGGGAAAAATGCCAATAGAGGGAGCACCAAATGACGTCCATAGAAAGAACGAGAAAGTAAAAACAAGGAAAGAACCAAGAAAAAGGAATAACAATAGCTAAGAACTCCTCACAGGCAAGAAGTAGTCCAGAATGGAAAGGTAGACATTAGGGAAATTAACTACTTTGGAAGATCACCTCTAAGGTCTACTAGACGGATGTTGTGGATTGTAATCTTTGTGGGGTTTCACAGATCTGATGTGAATCTAGAAAGTGTAGAGAGGCTACTTCGATCCTCAGGCAGTAATTGTAGGACTAAAAAAAGAGGTGATGAGCTATGTAGAGGTTGATGTTGAGCAAAGCTAGAGCTATATAGTGTGCTCATGAAGCTACATGGTCTCCTAAAGGTAGAGTGCCAGACAATGTTGGTCAATATATCTGAAGAATGAGGGAAGAGACCAACACTCTCTAAAAAAATAGTAGAATCTTCCTCAAATCTCATAGTAAATGGGACAATGAAAAATAAATTGAGACTCGATCTCGACCTCCCCGAGGTGACAAAGCTGACAGATCCTGTCTTCCCTACCAATTTGATGATCAGTTTGGATACATAGCTAGTGAGAACCCATCCTAAAAGACCCCAAGGAGATGCAAAGAGTGTGAGTCCAATGATGAGTGAGGTACCAAGGACATAAGATGATCCCGTCCTGGATATCAAGAAAGTGCTCTGCATAGAAGGCCATGTATGGATGAAGCCCACTTGGAGGATTCCTCTAAGTTGTGATAACATACTATTTATATATATCAAGTCTAACATGCTCATTCAACTCCCACTAAGGTGGAAGAAGATGGGTAGGAGTGTCTAGAGAAAACTAGAAGGGGGGAAGATGGTCCAAACTAATACCAACCGAGTCCAAGAGAGTAGACACCTGTGTGTACTGACAATGAGACCTATGACTAGAGTCCGAACCCGCAACCTCTATAGAGGAAAAATAATCTAATTAGGAATATCTATGATGATCGTCAGAGGAATCAATGAGTTTCTATAAATTAAAAAATTACAAGGAGTAAGAAACTTTTGTAATGTAGGTGATGGATGAATACCTTTTTTTTGTTTCTCATCGCTGCAATAATTCTAGATTGGTATGGAGATTCAATAAGAAAATGTTAGTCTTAAGAATAACTATGGCAATATATAATCAAAACCCATTTCAAACATATAAACATGAGCATAAAGAGAAATTTAACATATCTACAAAGTGTGGAAGGGAAAATAAGGTGAACTATTTTAGAATTACCACTAGAGGTTCCTGGTAAAACAAATTTGTGCAAGATATGTAAGTAATGATAAAACATGAGGCCTTGATTGTTGTCTAGTTACAAACACATGCAAATGTCATATTCTATTTTGAACTATTTTCCAATTATAGAGTAGTCATTGAACTTTCCATTTTCCCAACCTTTAAATCAATTGACTTGATTTTTTGTGAATTTTCTCAATGAAGAAAATAAAAAGACTACTAGCAAAATTGAGTATGACCGATTTAGAAAGAGAAAGTAAAAAGTAAAACTTCATTGTAATAGAATTATTTTCTTAGAGCATATGATAAAGGGGATTTGCATAGTTTCCAATAAACAAACTAATAGAAAAAAATACTACTAAAAACTTCAATAGGAGCTCTTGTCTTAACAATATGGACAAATAATTAAATCTTAATTGAAGATTAAATCAGACAAGAGCTCTTTGTAGAGCTATACTCCCATTTTGTGAAAAATAAATAAATAAAATAATAGCTATAATTAGTTTTACATATTAGTGGGTTCTAGTAACATAATAATATAATCAAGTAAATATACAAGACAAGTAAAAAATGAGAAGAAAGTTTAATATTGTACCTATAGCCAATAATTTGGATTTTTTGTTTGAGCCTCAGTATTGTATATGACACCATTGTTAGAGTAAATAATTAATTTACTAATTATTTATTTTATTTACTTAAGCTTAAGTAAATGCATTTATTAATTAGTTGTAGTCTAGGAGTTAGTTATAAGTTGTTGAAAATATGAGAGTTTGTTCTCTCCTAAGTCATATTTATCCTCTCACATTGTTCGAGGACTTTCCACCTTATGTGGATGTATGCTTAGTTGTCACACTTATCTCCTAGCATCTTCTAGCTTGTTCTAGAAGATTCTTGGAGCTCTTTATATTCGGGCTCCCTCATTGTATTTCATAATCACTTTTCATTGTATATTGTAAATACATTTTTATTGTGTTTCAATATCTTGTGGTCTCTCATGTTCGTTTAGGGTTTTTACCTTGCTCCATGCTCTTCCTCTCCTTGGATTCTCTTTGAAAAGTTTTTGCATGTAGGTGATCTTGGGTGTCTTCGAAGTTGGCTTTCATCAACTCCAACATGGTATCAGAGCCTTCCTGCAGCAGCTTCGTTGAAGGATTTTTGAAGCCATGATTTGAAGTCACAAACCCTAGTTTGTTTGTGCATTTTTTTTTCAAATCAGGGGATCAACAAATTTTTGGAGCACTTTCAGCCCAAACGGATGCCACCATTGGATCCGGAAGGCCGTTTGCAATTAGGATTCATACAAAGCTTTTCAATTTTGGAGATAGAGCTTTGGGAGGCAAAAAATTTTTGCTAGCAGGAGGTTTCGTACAATTGTATAGACGATTTTGACATTTAAAAAAAATAAAAATAAAAAAATTATGGGAGCACCGCCGTAGCAACACCCTCGCACCACCGTGGTGCCGCCCCTGCACTGCTCCGCAGCCTCCTCTGCCGCCGTCCGCAGCCTGTTGCGGAGCACCACCACCCTCTACGACGAGCTCCTCCCAAGTCTGCCGCACCCATCGGTGTTTGCTCTCTACTCTGCCCAGACCTCAGCTCTACTCTACTCACAAATAGTCAGTGGGTTAGTATGCTCTATCAGTGGGGTCAGCCAAGTTGCGTGGAGTCCAGGGTACAATCAGCATTGTTTAGAGCTTGACACGTGGCGGGGGTGCCACGTGGCTCCTGCCACGTCATTCGTACCTACCACATGGCTCCTTTTTTGTTGTAACGGTATGTAAACTATCAAATTTTTCCCAGTGAAATTTTGACATTAGCATGACATTAGCACTGCATCATCGTCCTTGCTTGCACTTTCCTTCTAGGTCATTTTTGACCTACTTGTGGTCTTTTGGCCATAACTTTTGCATACAGAGGTATTTTTCCGATCCGAAAGAAGCGCCGAAAAGCTGGTTCCAAGACAAAGACTTTGGTTAGGTATTTTTAAGTTTTGATGCATTTTTATTGCCTATTTTTTAGTCAAATTTTAAAGTTGTGTTTTTAACTCCGGCAAGCATATCTTTTACGTCCCATGCCTATTTTTTGAAAACTTTATATTTTTGGAAAGCAGGTTCTGTCACATTTTCAAAAATGTGGTCTTTTTTCTTAGTTTTTGGCTTATGCTCTTTCTATCATACTTTTGGTGTTTTTTTTATATGGTGGATATTTGAGTGTTTTAGGCCCGAGGATCATTTTCCTGGCATGGTTTCCTTTGTTTTAGGTTGTACTTTCTTTTGTATCAACTTGTTTTTAGTTTTGATCATTGTAGCTATCATTTTGAAGCACTTTTATGTATCGCACTGAGATAAAGTGCCACTTTTGCATTCCAAGGGTCATGAATGTTGTTTTGAGTCAATTGTACATGCACTATTTTCATAAAGCACCATGGGGGGATAGTTTTTTGCTATTTTAGGCTTCTCCCTTTGTCAAGTGAGTGTCCCTTCCATGACATTAGCCTCATGTAGAGTCAGTTTGACCGTGTCTTTATAGGTGTCTGTAGCTCTTCCTCTCTCGTCATTCTTGGTTCGTCTGTAGGAGACTTTGGTCCACCTTCTCAGTTGCCTATCATCACACCCCATCTACATTAAGGGGGGGTTATGCTATTTTTCTAATGCATCCTTGGTTTGATGGTTTGATAGTGTGAACTATGTATTCAGTGGTTGATCCTATGTACAAGGCGATTGCAGTGGCTGGCTACCTATGCATTTCGGTAAGATGGATCATCTACCATATAGACATGCTTGGTTCATGCCTTCTTCTTCCTTGTACTTCAGATCAATAGTTTGGTAGATTTTGCAGCTTCTTTATGCTTCAGTGATGCTCTTCATAATCACTTCCTTGTTCCTATTTTTGGGGACATTTCCCTAGTTGGAGGCTTCTTCAGTTCTTCACTAGGTTACCTCTTTTTGGGGGAGGGTTTTTCCTACGTGGTTTTCTCTCTTTCCCCATTTTCAGAGGTTGCATTTTCTTTGCATTGTACTTGGGTACCTAAAATGGCCTCATTGCCGAGACCCATTCTGCATTCATCTTAGTTTTGTGAGCTTAAGGCATTTCCCTAAGTTGCACTTAAGGAGGGGTGTTAGAGTAAATAATTAATTTACTAATTATTTATTCTATTTACTTAAGCTTACTTAGGTAAATGCATTTATTAATTAGTTGTAGTCTAAGAGTTAGTTATAAGTTGTTGAGAATACGAGAGTTTGGTCTCTCCTAAGTCATACTTATCCTCTCACATTGTTTGAGGACTTTCCACCTTATGTGGATGTATGCTTAGTTGTCACACTTATCTCCTAGCATCTTCTAGCTTGTTCTAGAAGATTCTTAGAGCTCTTTATATTCAGGCTCCCTCATTGTATTTCATAATCACTTTTTATTGTATATTGTAAATACATTTTCATTGTGTTTCAATATCTTGTGGTCTCTCATGTTCATTTAGGGTTTTTCCCTTGCTCCATGCTCTTCCTCTCCTTGGCTTCTCTTTGATAGGTTTTTGCATGCAGGTGACCTTGGGCGTCTTCGGAGTTGGCTTTCATCAACTCCAACAACCACACTATTCTAAATGTCTTAACAAAGACAAATTTATAACTAGAAGCTTTTTTCATTTTTAAATAAAGAACTTGGATTAATATGAAGTTAAATATAAAAATATAGAATGCGAAAAAGAAGAAGATATATATCATATTTCATAGGTTATATATAATATTTACTTGAAAATAGTAGATATAAAGCTATGAAATTTTAGAAGATATATTTTCAAAAACCTTCCTTTATTCAATTTTAAGTTAAAATTCTATACTAAGTTTAAGATACTTGATTGTGAGTTATTAGAAGAAATAAAATTTTGTTGCCAAATACATAATAGAGTTCCAATGAAATTTTTCTAGAAAACTATGATCAAGGTAGCACAATAGGCCATAGATTATTGTTAAGACATAGATTATTGTCTTCCAATAGTTTTTGATATATTATTTTGCAATTTTGACTTGGTAGTTGTACCATAATTAGACAAAGTATTGTCCTGCAATAGTTTTATATATATATATATATATATATATATATATATAATTTTACAATTTTAACCTATCTAATATTGGACTAAAATGAAATATAATATACAACTACATCTTCCCTAATAAATATGTATGATATAAACAATCTTTATTAAATATAAATGAAGAATACTTTTTGACTAATGATACTGCAATGAGTGATGCAATTAGTTTAATTAGAGAAGTAGCATTTCAAAATTTGGAGCTACCCCAAGCCATTGATTTAAAAAAAAAGGAGAACCCTCTCTCCACCATATAAATAAATAAATAAGTCACTAGTTCTTTGTAGAAAAGATGATTTTAAAATAGGACTAATGAATATAATATTTCTCCCACTTATATACATTTAAGCAAGCATTATAGGTGGAAGAACACAGTGGTCACAAAACAAATTGATAGCTTATAGGGCTTGGAAGTTTAGATTGATTGTGTACAATGGTAGCCAATGGCATCTCAAACCCTTCCATTGATAAATGGTTCTAGATTCTAAGGGTCCATATAAATGAATTACTATTTACATAAGCTATCTCCATTGGAGTTGTAGGAAGGTGATAAGGAAACCAGGCACTATGTATTGGTTTTCTTAGAGTCTCAGGATAATTGGATTCACTGATATTAGTGTAGGAATGATACTCACTAGTGAAAGAAAAAATGTTTGGTGCACTTTGTAAATTAGATATTACTGGTGTAGCTTCTAAAGAGGAAATTTGGTCATCCTTATGAACTAATATTTTCAAATATGAATGTTTTTCATGTATTTTAGGATCGCTAGTTTCATATGGCATAAATTAATTTCATCTATTTTATTTTATATTGGCTCCTTCATCCATTGGTATTAGGGGGCATCATACCATATGGTTGCAATCATATTTTGTGGCTATAATAATGATTCTAAATGAAGTAGGTTGGGAGGTGTCTTGGCAACTCTTTGAGAATGAGTCTGAAAGGAATTTCAATGTTGAGAGATATCAGTCTCTAGATTTTAACAGATATAAGGAATCCCTCAAGCACTTGTGAATGAATGTAGAAGGTGCTGCAAGTTTGCACACAACTAATGAAAGCTATTTTAAAAGTGTGAAGGATAGTATGGATAATGCTCATAAATGAGGTGTCAAGTGTAATGAGTTGAGTGAAGTAATTAGATTGGGTTCTTCGCACATGCAAATGACCTAGTTTGACCATTGCTAGGTGTTAGAAGGTATTTTCTTGCTTTGAAGGAACCTCTTTGGTCATTAACTTCTCTATCTTTACTCAGCATGATAATTGACATCACTCCCAATACCATGGATGATGCTATGAAAGCATACGAGCAAGCATGTGATCTTATGGATTTGGTAGGTTGTCTAAAAAACATAAACATAACCATGGATTTCTTTGAGTTTTTCAATTTAGAAGCCTTAAAAATTAGCAAAGCATCTTCTCTCTACAGGAAAAAGGTAAACAAAAAGTATAAGAAGATGAAAGGAAAGCTACAAGAAAAAGGTGGTGCTGAGAGTGCATAACTCACGCTTGAAGTTGTTGTGGACATGATTGAAAAGAAGCGTGAAAAAGAAAAAAGCTATCTTGAACTAAAAAAACTACTGTAAGTGTTAGAGTAATTATTCTTTTACGCTTATTAATTAGATCACCTTTATTTAGTTAATTAGGTTGTTTATTACTCTAGTTACTTAAGCTATCTCTTAGGTGCATATAATTAATATTTTATATTAATTATTTTGTGCAACCTAGTTTTATTTCCCTTTATGGTTTCCTTCACCTTTAAGGTTGAACTCTTGTATTTTTTGTTTTCATAATCTCGGAATACATTTTTCTCTCACACCATTGAGATTTTCTAAGCTCTTCTTTTTCCTTCTCTAGTTTCTCTTCAACATAGGTTATTTTCATGTAGGTGTTCTTGGCAATCTATGAAGTTGGCTTTCACAACTTCTACATGGTATCAGAGCATCCCTATTGCTTCCTAGTTTGGAGATTTTGAAGCCACGATTCAGAGATAGAAACCTTAGTTTTTTTGAGGTTTTTTCTTCAATTGGGAGGAGGCACATTTTTTGGGTACATTTTGGGCAAAAGAAAATGCTACCATCATGCTCAGAAAGCTTGGTATAGTTGAAATTCATATAAAATTTGTGAATTTCAGCTACTGTAGCCTCCAAATTTTTTTTTGGCCTCCCAGGGGCCGTAAGGACACAAAAACTGAGAAAAAAATTTAAAAAACCAAAAAATCATGTTTTTTGGCTACTCCACCTGACAACCACCTTGTTGTCGTTGACGCACCACCTGCACCTAGCCTGTGCCCCACTATAGCCAGCACACCACTAGTGGTGCGACCCACACCCAATTGCCACTAGCAGGTTACCCTCTAGCCACCTTCGCTAACACATCACTGCTCAAAAAATGTTGTCAAGGACCTTCTGTCACCCTCCTGACTGTCATCACATTCTAGCCATCTGATGTCACCTTTCCAACAAGTGATATCACCTTTTTGATGAGTGACTGTTGACATCATCATTCTGATGAGAGAATTTTTCAGTTGCTGACATCATTTACTAATCAACTTACATCATTTTTTGGCCTATTGATTTCACTTGTCGATGATCGGATTTTTTTTAGTGATGGGCATTTGATGACCATATGGCCATCAAATGTTTTCCTGTCTTTGTAATTTTCTAGAGAGCTTAATTTTGGAGGGGCAATTCATTTTTTGGCCATAACTTGAGCATATGGAGGTCTTTTTTCAATCTGAAAGAAGTCATGGAAATCTAGTTCTGGGCTGGAGATGATGATGTAGGTTTCATTTTGTTACAAGGCCATTTAGGTTCCTATTTTTGGCATTGAAGTAGAGGCTTCAGTTTCCTCCCTCTCTGCATCTGGCATCTAGGTTTTTTCCTCCGTTTTTGTGCTTTTAGTGGTTGTTTCTTTGTTTTTTAAGGGATATATTTATACATTGTGGGGGGAGCATTTTATTTTTTATAATTTACTTTAGAATCAACCCTTCTACTTCCATCTTCTTCTCTTAATGTCAAACCCCTCTGTGGCTCGACTAACGCCACACAACTATCACAATTGGAAAGCACACATGACTTGACTTCTTATGTCACGTGGCTTACGGTCATGTCTAGATGAGAATAAACCTATCTTGTAGTACCCTTTTGAGGTTCTTCAATACATGAACAAAATGGATGAAGCCATGGGCTTGATTGCATTGGATATTTCAGACAGTCTTCTATTTCACTTGGATGGTTTGAACACTCCTTGAGCTATTTGGACCAAGTTTCACAACTTTTTTGGATTAGTGAATGAGTTCCAGACACTACAGCTTGATGCAGAGTTGACTTCTTTGATACCTATCAGCTTTCCCACCATTGAGGACTTCTTGATGAAATTAAAATCTTTGCATACAGTTTTGCAGGGATGTGGGAAAAACAAAATAGATGATGAGTGAATTTTTTTGATACTCTCAATGTTGCGAGGATAGTATTAGATCTTTTCTTCCACTTTCTACTCCACTATGGATGCCTTGGGCAATAGACATCAGATGCCTTTGTTTGAGACATTTTGTAATCAATTGACACGAGAATAGGAAAAGATCCAAAAGGTGGATGCTTCTAGTTCTTCCAGCCAAGCATTGGTTGCTCATCCTTCTAAGGAGAAACCAAAAAAAAAGCCAACCAAAGAAAGATGCACCAAAAACTGATTCCAAACCTTTAGCTAACCCTTTCAAGGGTAAATCTTCTTCAAAGTCTATTGAGTCTACCTCCAAGACTAAGAAGAAATTAGCTGAGAACTACAATTTTTGTGGAAATGATGAACATCCCATTTCTAGGTGTTGGAAACATTTGGAGGCTTTAGAGGAAGCCATGTAGGAGCATCACATTCCATCTCCTAAGTCTTCATCCCCCCCTATAGAGAAAGGTGATGCTCTTATTGCATGAGCTATGACTTATGGGCCTACCTGGATTCTTGATTATGGTGCCTCTCACCATATGAAAAACACTCAGTAGTTGGTCACCTCACTTGCTCCTTGTGCTACTTCATAGTTTGTTGTTGGGAACTCATCACATCTTTTAGTCATGGGTTCTGGTTCTATTGCATTAGTTGGGGGTTCTCTTTAGGATGTTCTTTTTGTCCCTGACATCTCAACGAACCTATTGTCTATTTATCAGATTTTCCACTTTGGCTCTAGTAAGACAGTTGAGTTCTCACCACATGATGTGGTTATTTGGGACTTACTTGATTCTGAGTTGAGTGTGGCTACTAGGAGTGTTGAATCCACATCTCATCTCTACAGATTTGATGGATTTGAGTCTTTTGATGACATAGGTTCCTATCTTGTAGTACATGTAGATCCAGTAAGTAGACTTTGGCATGAGTGTTTGGGCCATGTCAATTATAGATATCTTCAGTAGATGAGCACACATGCACTTGTTCTTGGGCTTCCCCAAATTTCTTGCATAAATGGTGTTTGTTAGGGCTATGCTCTTGGCAAACAACATAGGGATCCTTTTCCACATGGACTAGCCAGTCATGCTTTGGCATCATTGGAGTTGATTCATAGTGACCTCATGTCATTTTCCACTCCTTTTTCTAGTGCTAGATATCTACTTACTTTCATTGATGACTTCTCTAGATGCACATGGGTGTACTTTTTAAAGTACAAGTCTGATGTCTTTGATTCATTTTGAGTCTTCAAGACATTTGTGGAGAAGCAATCTAGTCTTTCTATTTGGCGGATACACATAGATAATGGGGGGGGGGAGTATGTGAACCAAGATTTCAGGGATTTTTGCTCTAAACATGGTCTTTAGCATCAGTTTTCAATGCCATACACCCCTCAGCAAAATGGTGTGGTAGAGAGAAAGAATATAACACTTTGGGAGATGGCTAATTATATGATTTAGTCCAAGACCATGGATTCATCTTTTTGGGCAGAGGAAGTTGATTGTGCTAATTATATTTTGAATCAAGTGCCTCACAAGGTAGTTTGACATATGACTCCTGAGGAAGCTTGGTCTCATGTCAAGCTTGATGGATCTTCATTCTGAGTTTTTGGTAGTGAAGCATGGGCATTTGTACCCTATGCTTAGAGGAGAGCAATGGAATGGAAGAGTTGACCCCTCATTTTTGTTAGCTATTGTGAGGATGTTAAGGCTTACAGGTTGTTTGATCTTGATTCCAGAGAAGTCTTATTTCAATGGGATGTCCAATTTGATGAGTGCCTTCCTATAGTAGATACCCTATCTCTAGAGTCTACTTCACTTACCATTACTCCCTGATCCTTTCTAGTCTCTTTTCAGGATGATGAGGATGATGATCTTGATGATCCCCATTTATCTCCACCATAAGATCTGTCATAGATGCCTAAATGGACTTGAGCTACAGTTGAGGTCGCAAGATCTCTAGCTGGTGACCCTTCCACTTCTTGTCGTACCCAATCTCATACTATGGGTTCTAGTCTTCTCAATCATGCTATTTGTGATGATCCTCAAAAATTTGTAGTTGCGACAAGACATTATGAGTGGGACAATGTAATGGAGGAGGAGTACTCTTCTTTGATGAAGAATCATACTTGGGGATCTTTGTTCTCTTCCTAAGGGAAGAAAGTTAGTGCGATGTAAATGGTTTTATTGTACTAAATTTGTTGTTGATGGTTTTATTGACAAACACAAGGCACATCTTGTTGTGAAGGGTTTTTCATAGGTTGTAGGTATTGATTACACTAAGACATTTGCCCTTTTTGACAAGATGAACTCTATTCGCCTTGTCTTATCCCTTATAACTTCTCAGGGATGGCCCATTTTTCAAATGGATGTGAAGAGTGCATTCTTGCATGATGATCTTACTGAGGAGATTTACATGGAGTAGCCTTAGGGATTTGTGCAACATTCCTCCTTGGTTTGTAGGCTTCGATGCTCATTGTATGGTCTCAAACAGGCCTCTTGGGCTTGGTATGAGAAGATGGACTCCTTTCTACTTTCTATAGGCTTCACACGATGCCATTCTGATCCTATGGTCTACATTCGACATCTTGAGGTTGAGGTTTTGATCCTTGTGCTATATGTTGATGATCTTCTTCTCATAGGTAGTTAATCCCTTATGCTTTAGGATGTTTAGTGAGCCTTGATGGAATAGTTTGAGATGACTGATCTTGGTCTATTACACTATTTTCTTGGTCTACAGATTGTTCAATCCTCTACTGGAATCTTTGTTTACTAGAAAAAGTATGCTCTTGACATGCTTCAATGCTTTGACATGTTTGACTACAAGCCTGATCCCACACCTTTTTAGTTGGGTGTTACTTTATCTACCTCTTGCACTTCACCTTCAGTGGATCTCACATTGTATCGGTAGTTGGTTGGTAGCTTGTTGTACTTGACACATACTTGTCCTGATCTCTCCTTTGTAGTGGGTCTTGTCTCTTGATTTTCACATGAGCCTCATGAGAGTCATTGGCAAGCTGCTAAGCGTATTTTGAGATACATTCAGGGGACACTTTTGTATGGCATTCATTACACATCAGATACTCCTCAAATTGTTGGTTATACTGACTCAGATTGGGTTGGTGATGTTGATAATCAGAAGTCTACTTTTGGCTTTATTTTTTGTATTGGCTCTGGTCCTATCACATGGTCATGCGAGAAGCAACATACTCACACACTTTCATCTATAGAGGCTAAGTATAGAGCAACAATGCTTTCTAGTCAAGAGATTTTATGGCTTCGGTAGTTGATGATTGAGTTTGGTTTTCCTCCTGATCATCCCACTATTCTATGGTGCGATAATCAGAGTGCTATTGATATTTCTCACAACTCGATGGAGCATCAATGCACTAAACAAATTGAGCTTCATATGTATTTCATCTGTTAATTGATCTAGGATGGTGTTCTCTCTTTGGAGTACATTCCCATTGACGCACATGTTGCCAACATCTTCACCAAATATTTTGCATCACCTCACTATCTTTAGTTGCGGTCTATGCTTGGGGTTATGAAAGTTGTCCTTGGGAGGTCTTGTTGAGGCCTTCCTTCCTTCATATTTTTTCAGCATGTTAGTTCCATTTCTTTTTGGAGAGGGGTTTTTCCTACTGAGTTTTCTCCTTTGTCTCTAGTTTACAGAGATTTCTTTGTTTTGGGTACTTGATCAGACCTTGTTATCGAGATCCATTTTCCTACTTTCATTTCTTTTCTAGGTTAGCTTACCTCTCGAGCTTCGCTTAAGTGGGGGTGTTAGAGTAATTATTCTTTTGTGCTTATTAATTAGATTGTCATGATTTAGTTAATTAAGTTGTTTATTACTCTAGTTACTTAAGCTATCTCTTAGCTGCATATAATTAATATTTTATATTAATTATATTGTGCAACCTAGTTTTATTTCCCTTTAGGGTTTCGTTCACCTGTAAGGTTGAACTCTTGTAATTTTCATTTTCATAATCTTGGAATACATTTTGCTCTCACACTGTTGAGATTTTCCAAGCTCTACTATTTCCTTCTTTGGTTTGTCTTTAGCATAGGGTATTTGCATGTAGGTTTTCTTGGCGATTTGTGAAGTTGGTTTTCACAACTTGTATAGAAAGATGTCCCTAGTGTAATTTCTTTAGACATAGATTGGAGGCTAATAACACCAAGCTAAACTGATTACAAGGTATGCAACTTGATCCTAGTAGGTATTTGTAGCAGTGTGCATGAAATAAGGAAGAAATTAGTGGATGTCATTTCATCTTGTGTCTTGGAGAATGTTTTCCTTCATATTAATGTGTTGAGGAATAGGTTCTGAGAATGAGAGAGGGGCCTGAGTGTAGTATGATATATGCCTTGACTAATAAGTTTTTTTTACATAGATGACCAGGTCAATAGTTTTTATATCATTATCAATCCTTCCTAATATACATCTAACAATCAAAGAACATGTGAAGCGATTTGAAAGATGAATGCTTTCTTATTATTTTAATTTCAATCTATTTTTTTTATAGAAACTCTTCACAAATTGACATTATAAATAATTTTGCACTCTCTTGATTTCATTCTGATTTTGTAGTAACTTGTTTCAATTTAATTTAATTTAATTTTTTTTTGAATTGAATGCATCTATGAGCCAAACTCTAAAATATTAAAGCAACATAAAGATTACAAGCATAATGTTGACCCTAATTCTACAATGATGAAGAGTGTAAATCTGGAAAGATTAATAAAAAACCAATCACAACTTACTTTTTAGAAAGAGATCTTTACTATAATTCTCCATGAGTGTGGATATACTTATCAAACATTGATCTTCTTTATGTGTCCATAGTCCCTTTTTAAGTACCACTTTTCTACTGTAAATAGTGTAAAAAATTATACAACCAAATTGATTGTTTCATCAAAAAATGGTTACTTGCATAGTTGTGGTGAGGAGGTTGATTAAATTTAGGATAGTGCTATGACATACATCATCAAGCATGCAATGTAAGGGATGTGTCTCCCAACATGAAGATTTTTAAAATGATAGTTGTTTTCCTTATCAAATGCCACAATTCCATTTTTAGAATCCTATTTTAAATTAAATTTCCCTTGACCATAAAACAAAAAGACTGCCTGGAAAAATTGACACACCCAATAGAATAGTAAAAAAATAAAATTCAGGAAATTCATTTAATGAAACTTTTTAGCTAGACCATAGTATAATCGGTAAAATTTTGCAAATAGTACGATCACCAAAATGAAGATTAATGCAAAATAGTCGGTTGAAAACTATAGTCTCCACATAAATAGGCAGGACTAATAATTTATATCTTAATCTTATTGTTAGAGGTAAAAAAAGTATACAACCCAAGTAAATTCAAACTCTTTTTGTAGTTCCTTTAAAATGTCATTTTTAATGTAATACTCTTTGTTCAATAAAAAAATGTATACATTGTTTGGTTGGTTTTTATTAGGACCTATCAAATCTTTTTGATTCTTATATATTGATCTAAAAGTTACACCTTCATTCATACTGTTTTTCAACACAATCAATTATATTCATTATCTCCAATTAGTAATTACACACACACACACACACACACACACACACACACACACACACACACACACACACACACACACACACACACCCGAGGTTGATCTTGTGTCATATATGTATAAATCTT
Source organism: Cupressus sempervirens (assembly GCA_028749045.1). NCBI lineage: Eukaryota > Viridiplantae > Streptophyta > Pinopsida > Cupressales > Cupressaceae > Cupressus > Cupressus sempervirens. Next base: position 26,921,871 of record CM053786.1, read on the forward strand.
GAGGTCAATTTCTTAAATGTGTGTCTATGTCGTTGTTTGTTGTTATTGTTTCTTTCCTTTTATTGCCTCATCTTGAATTGTTTTATGCTCTGTAATAGAATTTAAAGGAGTATTTTTCAAGAGTATATCCCACACTTTTCCTTCCATTGTGTGCCTTCAGCAAGTGGGTTTCATCAAAATTATATTTTCATTATTATTTCTTACAAAATAAACTGGGTTTACACTGGATTTTGATGTGGAATGGTCTTTTATTTTAATCATATCAATCTTTGAAATCTTATATAAACTATGATCTTTTCTAATATAGACAAGAGTTGTAGAGTAGCAAAGTTTCTAAACAAAATTGAAAAACCTGCTTTATTGTTTTGTCTGAGAATAGTTTTGTGTTTTTTGTAAAGTAATGAAAATAGCCCTATGAAATTTAATACAATAGCTTAAAAAGACACTCCATTTTAGGATAGATGGAAGTTGAAGAAAATAAATGGAATGAATGAGTTGGATTAAAGTCTATTTGTATGTTACAAGCTTGTTATTTTGGTGTGATGTCTTTAATATCAACATTATTATCACTTTGAATTTGAATCTTTACTTGGAAGAATTTGTCTAATTTCTTATTTTAATTCATATTTGATTTCCCTATAGAGTGTTTATTGGTGCCCTTAAAAAATTATGAATGCAAACTTGATTTAATGTTGAAGTGATCATAGGATGTGTGCTTGAGGTGGAATGAAGATATAAGGTAAGTTGGAATGATGAGACATGGTCATGTATAATAGTTTAGACTGGCTTCATTTGCATAGGTGCTAGTGGTGTTAGTACTTGCATTATATTAGCAGTTATGCACTTGTTTTGAGTTGATGGATTTACACATATGGAAATGTTTTATTTTTACTGTGGCGTATGCTTGAGGTGGCAAGCCTCATTTGACTGTAGATTGATGATATGTATCTAATTGGACAAGTTAACATGAATAACCATTTTTTACTAAGTGACCGACTAAAGGACATGTCAGAACTTGTTAGTGAATGGATAGGTTGATTTCTTGACAAGGAATGAATTGGATTCTTTTTTCATGCATATATGAAAAACTATTATTCACTTAAGATGATTCATTTTATGGCCTTATACGAACCAAATTTTATCTATTTTACTTTCAAATAGTTTCTAACATGTACTAGGGGGAAAGTGGTCAGATGTTGTCCCTTAATAAGTCTACTAACATCACATTCGTTGAACTTGACACATGCATTGACATCCCTCCCCCCTATATTGTTTGGGCAGTTGATTCAAAATGCTCAACATGCATGCAAGACAATCATATACATCTTGATTGCTCATTTTCTTCATCATTTTTTAATTTTTGAAGTTACACCAAAATACCCACCACAATGAACGTTTAGTACCATTTCTATTTTCTATTCGATTTCATATGGTAATATATCCACTAGTTTAATGAGTATGACATACCTCCCATGAAAAGAAAAGACACCTTTGATTAGTTTCAAAAGTTAGTTGACATCTTCTAGAAAAAATAATATAGGCCTAGGTAGTTTAGGGCACATGTTTCTAAGTAGCAACAATGTATTGCACCTAACAAATAACTATGTTGAAACATGGTTTAAAATCTTGTGTATGTTTTTTTAAAAGAAAATTTCCTACAAAATTTTAGTGTTTACTAAATATTATAATTACTTTTTATAACAATATTATATATATTTAAAAGGGAGCACATAATAATATAAAAAGGAAAATGTGATTTAAAAATATTTAAATATGATTAAAGTATATTGAACATTGCACATGTCTTATTGATGAAAATTTATATATAATTCACCTTTTAGTCAAAAGTATTTGTATGGATGCAGTAATTTGGAAAACACCACCAAAGCAACCATTCAATCCTCCCACTTCCTACATTGTATAGCACATGGTTTTATAACATGATTGATTTTTAATGGTAGATTGAAGTAATATTTTTTTAACTAGCATTGTGTCTAATTAATAATTCAAGTGTACTTAAGTTGCACCCATATATTATAATACATTTATGAAATTTATTATGTTCATTTAATAATTTATAGTAGGCAAAAGATGAAAAATAAAGACAATTAAAATACAATTTAATATATTAATAAAGAAATCGTTGAATATATTAAAGAAATCTAAAATTATCTAATGTTATGATAACAATTGTGTGAATAAAATATGTATATAATAATAGATTTTCATAATAATTTTTAAAATTAAATAATAAATATATAAATAAATATTCAATATCTAATATATTATGTTACTCTATATTAAAATATTAATAATATTTTAACAAAATGTAACCTATGTCTCATTAGATTGAACAAATCTACATAACAACATAAAATTTAAAATTGTGCATCCTACTCAAATGTATTGTATGATAGGCATAAGGTAAAATTTCTATAACTCAATAACACCTTAACTTCTCACAAATGAAATAAGAATAATGTTTATCTCTATCTATACGATTATACTTAGTAAGCAATAAACAACAAGAAGGAACATTAAAGAATTGTATAAGCAAATTCATATGAAATCAATTAAAAAAAATATAGATATACGTAGGAAACAAGTGTGGAGAAAACTTGCAAACACATGTTTGTACAACTTTAGGGGTGAGAATTCATGCAACACATTACAAGATCGTCACAATGATACAAAAATATTTCAGGTTCACAATCCTCTTTCCAGATTTTTCATTGATGCATATGGCCAGGTAGTTTCCAACAATAATATCTACCAAAACAAGCCTCCTTCCATTATGTTACGATGGTTGTCCGTACCCTTCTCTAAAGCTTGCATTTTCGCATAGGCAAGGAAGATGTTGGCAAAGGTTTTGGAGTATGATTTTTCTTTACCATTAGTCTTTTCTTGAAAGTTCCTAAAGTCTTTATAGCAAATTAATTTTGTTCATATCTTGAGATCATTTTAATCTATAAGATCAATAGCATTGCCTTTGGCTTATGTAAAATGATGTTGAAATTGATTTAACAGTAGAAAATATATGCTTTTGAAAAGAAATTAACAATTCAAATTTAACATTTTCTTCAAAGTTCTTAAAGTCTTTTTAACAAATTAATTTTGTGCATATCTTGATATCATTTTAATCCATAAGACCAACATCATTGCCTTTAGTCCAAGTACAAGGATGTTGAATTTGATTTAATAGTATAAAATATATGCTTTTGAAAAGAAATTAAGAATTCAATCTTAAACATCAAACTCTTAAAAAAGTGTATTTGAAAAAGTAAATAAACTTTGACTATTTAATATAACTATTTAATAAACTCTAGAGAAAGAAAGTATTGATAAAGATATATGTTTTCGTTTGTGGTTTAGACGTTGCACGCAAACCCCAACATTTTGAATGTTCATCCTTTTTCCATGTGAATGCATAATCCCTGCCTGAAGCCTCCAAAATGCAGTCCCTGACCTCTCACTATCCATGACCCCATGACTGACATGTACGTGTTTTTTTTCCATGTGAATGTCAACAACGGACGGTCATTATCTTCCTGATCCCTGTGTGAAAACCTTGACCCAATTCAATATTTCAATAGATGTGGAAATATTCTCATTTCACATAAGAGAGAAACTTCTAACAAAATTTCAACGTTTCTAAGAATGGTCGGCGTGGAGATAGCCATCATAATGCAAGCAACTACGTCAGCATTTGATTCTTTTTCTTTTTCTTTTGGATAAAGCTACTATAAGTACATCAAACATTTCTTCATCTTCTGCGAAGAAAAGAAAGGAAAACACCAGTGAGGATTGAAGGAGAAATAGCTGAAGAAATGGCAGGAGAAGATGAAGTTAAGCTTATTGGCTTCTGGGCCAGCCCTTTTGCTCTGAGAGTCATGATTGCTCTTGAAGAAAAGGGCATAAAATATGAGTATGTGGAAGCAGATCTGTTTTCTGAAAAGAGTCCCCTGTTGCTGCAAGTGAATCCTGTGTATAAGCAGGTGCCTGTTCTTATTCACAATGGCAGGCCTGTGGTTGATTCTGGTATTTTACTGCAATATATTGATGAGGTGTGGAGTAATGGCCCTGCTTTCTTACCATCTGATCCATATGACCGTGCCATGGCTCGGTTTTGGATAGATTTTATGGAAAAGAAGGTATGTGATCCAAAATGTTTTTGATATTTGATTAAAGAAATAGATTGATTATTAGATGTTTTTAATGGAATGTGTTATCATGTTATGTTTTGTTTTCTTCAGCTTATTGTTCCAGGGAGGTTGTTGATGCAAAGCAAGGGAGAAGAAAAAGAACAGGGAAAGAGACAAGTTATAGAGAGTTTAGAAATACTAGAAGAAACTCTTAAAGGGAAAGATTATTTTGGAGGAAAGACTTTTGGAATAGTAGATATTGCATTTGCTCCAGCAATATGTTTCTTTTCTACTTATGAAGTACTTGGAGATTTTAAGATTATGTCTGAGGATAAATATCCAAACATTTTTGGCTGGGTGAAGAAATGTATGGAGAGGGGAAGTATCAAGAAAGTACTTCCACAACAAGAGACAGTGCTACGAGCAGTGGTGCAGTTTGCAAAGGGATCTGCTTGAGAAGATTAGTTAAACGTTGTTTCACCGGAGTTCACTTTTTTAATGTATTGAGATGCGATCTCCATTAGTTTTATGTGTTAAGAGTTTACTTTTTTAATGTATTGAGATGTGATCTCCATTAGTCTTATGTGTTAAGGGTTATTGATATTGTACTATCTTATATATTGTTTTATTATAAGTTTGATGGGTAATTTGTTGTAACGTTGACATAGAATAAATTTAGTTGATAAATACAATGTGCTTCTTATTTGTGTGTACAAATCAGGTAGCCCCCTATAAAACTATATTCTATTTGTCTTTAAGTAATGCTGATGCAAAATACCCTCTACTAACATGCAGATTTGGGAATGGTGAAGATTGCACTTTGTGACCTCATCCCTACACGAAGATGTCATCAATCAAAAGCTAAGCCCAACCCTATTTTACAAATTCTACACAATTAAATCTGTTTTTGAAATGAATTTCAATAGATGAGCACACTTATCAGAAAATTTTAACTGTAAAAAAACTCTAAATTTTTGCAAAACTTTACAAATTGGCATTTTTGTCTTATTCCTCTAAATAATAAATAATTCTTAACTAAATATTAAGTTAGATAAAATATTTTATTAATTTAAGAAAAATAAATACATGAACTATGTAAATTTAAACTCTTCTTACAGCCCTTGCCATTTTAATATATATTAGACTTTGTTCAATTGAAAGAATGTATGTGTTGATTGGATGGTTGCTCTTTAAGACCTACCAAATCTTCTTAATTCTTGTATTAAGCTTTGAGAATCCAACTAAACATTACTCCATGTCATTTATACCCTCATTTTCCATAATCAATTGTATTCATTGACTTTAGACATTGAGAAAACCACAGACACATCAATCTAGTGTGTCATGTATATGTATCAATCTTGAGGTCAATTTTTGATATGCTGTGTCATCTGTGAAATTGTTTACTGTTATAATTTCATTCCTTTTGTGGCCTCATCTTGCAGTATTTTCTATTCTGCAATACACTCAAGTGAGGAGTACTTTTGACTTTGTTTCGGTGTTAGCATATGTGCATCTATTTTCTATTAATTTTCCTCTTCTTTTAATGGTTGGTGTACCCTCAGTTTTGTTGCTTTCAACTTCTTTGAGATTGTTTTTAATATGCTTATCCAATTAAATAAGTACTTCTTATTCACATATGCCATTGTTTTCCTTCAATTGCGTGCCTTCACGAAATGGGTTTCACTAGAACTATGTATGTTCTTGACACTATCCTTATTACTTGGTACAAAATAAAATGAGTTGATTGTTGAAGCAATCTAGAAGAAAGCATTTTCTTTTCGAGATGGGTTTTGATATATAGTGGTCTTTTATCCTAAGTCATATATATATATTTCAAACATAAACAAGGGTTATAGAGCAACATAATTTATGCTATAGACAAGTGTTAGTGTTTGTGTATAATATTACATTTAAATTCTTTTATTTTTTAGTGAACTTGTCATGTTTTCTATTATCTATGGGCGAAAAGTAATGCAGTACCAAGGATAGAGGGTCTAAAGAATACACAATCTACACCTTACAACAATAATCACATAATGGAAACACAATGAAGGACAAAAGATATGATTCAAACATCACCTATTTTATTAATCAAAATCATGAGATTTACATTCAACATGCTAGGTTTAAGACCTTTCTTGTTGCGCCCAAATACAAAGAAATTAACTCATATTTTTATTGGATCATTCACCTCTGAGATATCACCCATCACAATGCCCCTAACTCAATATCTACCTCCTCCTCTTCTGTCAATTACATCAATAGATAAAAAATTTATACAAATGAGACCAACAGGCTAACTCAAAAAATTAAATTAAATGAAACATGCAATTTTATTTAGGATAGGCCCCAACATAAAGAACATAACTCAGCACATAACCCATATAAAACCACACCATCTTGGATTTAGGTCCACACATTACCCATCAACCAAAATCCATGAACACATCCAATCAGACCCAACACCCCTTGATCACAGGTGAGATCTTCCTAGTTGACTAGAAAATGAAGAACACTTTACCCAAGAACACCTCAAAGATTCAAACCTGAACAAATTTGATCCAAACACGATGTGATCATAGAAAAAGAACCTTAGATATGTCTTCTTTAAGAATTGGTTATTGCAATCTAGAAGGCACTTAAGCAAGTGATCATGGGTAAGGGCACCAAGTTGTGGTGCCAAAAAGGTGACACATTTTTTTCTTCTAGTTTTCAATAGCGTGTACATGCTATAGTGCACACGCGCTATGGCTTGGGTAACTCAAGTCATAGCACGTACGTGCTTTATAAAAAAACCAAAATATTATAAATGGGTTGCATACCCACAACACATTCATTTCTCCTCTATTTTCCAATTTGCCCTCCTTACAGTGTGTATGCGGATTGAGAGAATACAATATTTTTGCCACCCGCCTGGCCAATATGCCTCCTCACCATTGAAGTTTGAGATCATGAGCATGTCGTATATTATCTAACTTTATTTTTGCATTGTTTTATAGTTTTTATATTGTTTTGTAGGTTTTTTTCAATTTTTTAAAAAAAATTGTTTATTTATTTAGATTTCAATTAATTTCTTATTAGGAAATGTGAATAATGAACTGACAAATCCCCAAGAAGGTCAAAACCAAAACCCTCAACAAGATCCAAACCAAAACCCTCCACAACAAGAACAAAAAATTTTGCAACCTAAACCAATTACGAGACCTCCTCCTAACACACAAGAAAACATAATAAATGAAATAGAAAGAGGCAAAATTGAATTAGAAACACTCATTGGTCCGTTGAAAGAATGTGGACAAACCAATCCAATGAGAGCTCAATTGGCATCGTCCCTCGAATCCATTAAGACCCACATAGCTTTTGTTAGTGGTCAGTTAGATATTTGGCGAGTTAAGAGGGATGAACAAAAAAGATATTGTGGAAATAAATTATCATATCAAGATGTTAAAAAAAAAGATATACCAAAAGGTAAAATATGTGGATTTAGAAAGCTTGGTGAACAAGTTACTATTAGAGAGAGTACTAAATGGTTCCCCATCCATTGGTGCATACACGATGGTATTAGAACTAATTTTTGGGATAGATGGTGGATGGTTCTTGATTCCCCTCCTTGCAATAATCATGAGGTACCAATGTATTTCTTAAGGAAATTGCATTGTGAGTTTGTCCTTAGGGAGATCCCCAATTATTTTGATAGATTAGACTCTTAGGGTAGAGGTGGAGGGTCATCATTTGAGAGGTTGGGGGAACGTCATGATCCTAATGTAGTTAGGTAACTTGTGGTCAAGCCATAGGGTGAGCATGTGACTATTCCTTCAGTTGTGAAGGATCATGTAAAGGCCAGCGCTCTAGGGACTATTAATGCTTTGACATAGACCCTCATTCATTGCACGAGTCCATTAGTTGAAGGGGAGCCTTTTGTGCATCACGGTCACATATGCACATCATGCGGATCCTTATGCACATTTGGCAGTCATGTTGGAGATAGTGTAGATGATGGGCTTGTCATTGATCAGTTCTTGAATGAGACATTTGGCATTGACACACAAGTAAATTACAATTATAATAAACTTATTTGATCACATTTCATATGTATAGTGAATGACTCATTAATTAGCATCTATTGAAATTGTTCAAAATTTAGGGTTAGAGTGTTGGCAACCCTAGTAGCGATCCCTCGGCCCCATTTTTTGTCTTGTCGACGAGTCCAGAGGTATGTATCGATTTAATCATTTAAATTAATACATATATTTATTAAGTAATCATATTAAGTATTGACAAAAAAATTATGCATGTGCATCAGTTCTCTACAAGACCGTCAACATTCACTATGGACTTGGAGTCTAGACGTGATACGAGCTTTGTAGAGGTACATTTGTTTCATGTTAATTTAATTCATTTGATTATATTTGTTTCATGTTTCATGTTACATGTAACATGTATTGTATGACATCCAACTCTTGACATCTGAGACTCCTCATCTTTGATAGTCTGTCGATTGTGAAGTGGCTGCAACTATGGCTAGTTCACAGCCATTGACTGAGTTATGAAAGAATTTTCTTGGATTTAGTTGTTGTTTATAATAGTTAGTATCAAAATTTCTGATGTTATTTATAAGTGATTATATTGATTGAATTTTTGTAAGGTCTTGTTACACCTGATTGTCCATGAGCCTTCAAGGTGGACTTGCAGAGTGATTATTTGATGGTAGAAACAAAATAATTAATTTTATGTGTACATATATTTGATTTCAATGTATAATAATTATTGATTCATATCTACTTTTTTTGTATCAACTTGAGTTAGAGAAGAGCCTCAACAAGAGGATGAGTGAGCATTTGAGGAAGATCCCATCATTGCCATCGTCTCCCTCCACACAACAATCGAAGACCTCTAGAGATTTGTTTCCTTACCCTCACGGGAAGGAGAAGATATAGTTGATAGACATACATGTATAGGCATTAGTAGACATATATGTTGGATTTTATGTCAGTGGACATATTTGATATACATTTGATGTATATATGACATTTTATATTTGATGTATGACATTTATTTGATGCACGACATTATTAGACTTATGCCATTATTGGTTATCATTTTATATTATATGTTTGTTCATGTATGACTTTAAATTAGATATGTTTGTGTATGACATTAAATTATATATGTTCTTGTATGACATTAAATTCAATACCTAATTAGTTCAAAACTTTGATAGAATATTGATTAACAATAAACTTTATCATTGTTTAAGCATAAGTTTATCATTTCCAATATGTCATCATCATATGATTTATGATCTTGTTCATGTTTAAAGTTTTCCTTCTCTGTTATTTGTTTATCAAGCTTAATTTAATACCTAATCAGTTTGAATTTTTGATACAATATTGATTAGCAATAAACTTTATCAGTGTTAAAGCCAGAAATTTATCATTTGCAATATGTCATTGTCATATGATTTATGATCTTCTTGTTCATGCTTAAAGCCTATCTTCTATGTTATGCATCTAAAAATTTATCATAAATTATTATTACAAACATATAACAAATCTAAAACTCAAAAACAATACATTATATTTGCAAACTTTATCTCTGTTCTTGATTTGAAAACTCATTGTCATGAGTCTAGGTGAAACTTGTAAATTTATTCTAATAGAGTTCAACATTGAAAAAATAGGAGTAGATTTAATAAGTTTCCTCAAACTACCAACCTACCACCAAGTAAATGGCATTTGGAGCTCCTCTACATAGCTTTATAACTTTGATTGTTCCTTCATGGTTATCCCTTTATGAACTAACTCACAACTTTACAACTCATTGTAGTATTTGATTGTGAGTCATCTTGCACATATAGAAATAGGTGTTTTGTTAAAAGATCCTTGAAACATTTTAATTTATTACTCCTACTATAAATAGTACTAAATGTCTTCTATTCTATTACACATGATTACTAGATTTATTAAGATTGTTGTCTCACTATGTCTTATTTTTTTAAAAATTCGCTATCATATGATCCATTAAATTAGTTCTTATATACCTCTACCATAAAGGTTCTCCATGCTTTTTATCATATGACTATAATCTATGTGATATAGTAGTAAACTAGCTTTTAAGAGGTTTTTCATTTTACTTTAATAAATCATTGATCTCAATTGGACACCTCTATTCCATTTGCACATAACTACTACATAGGCTTCTCACATGTACTTTTTCACTTATTTGGACCGAGCACTATTGTTGTGCTTAGTTGAAAGAAAAGTCATAATGATTTTAAAGATTGTCATGATCATACTTTGCCACTTGACATTCTTTTACTTATTCCATCTACATAGGAAACAATTCCACTTTCTTTAACCCTACCACAAAGCCCTATAAATGAATAGGAATATTAAGTTTAATACCATGTCATTGTTTTCATGGAAATTAGCATTTTGATAAAGATTTAAGAGTTTTTCTAGAGATCTTGATAGGTACACTACTACAAAGGTTTAAAAAGTTGTTCATCACACTCACTATTGTTGCCTTGAATATTTTCCTTTGATCTCATTCCTTCGTAATGCCCTTACCTTATGCATCGATTATCATTAACATTGTTTTGACAATTATAGTAGCCTTTTATTTGAAACCCTTCATCAATATCATCTCCCTTAGTCTATGACGTACATCCCAACTAATCATTACTTGGAATGTATAGTCATTCCCTATCATATTCAAAAAAATTTCTCTACTTTGATATTTATTTACCATTATTTACTCTTTATTTGCATATATCGTATGAGTTTCTTGGCTCTCTCTTTGGAAAACTATCCTCGATGCATCATGTAGAATCTATACAGTTATTGTCATTCTAAAATATACTTTCGTACTTTATATATCTATTTACTTTGACTTCTTTTTATATTGCCTCTCATGAAACTATCATACATTGGTGAGGGTCACATGTACGCACAACTATCAAAAGAACACTTCTTTAAAGGATCCAAACCATTATTCAATATAAGACAATGAACTAAAAAACATCATAGTTTACAAATCTACCATTTAGGAGCATGTTAATGTGATTGGTATTTTTGAATGATAATGCAAGAGGTAGTGAATGTATTCTTTTCCATTCACAAATATGACATTACATAAGATTTAAGATCCTTCAGAAACCCTCATAATGATGCAAAATAGTGATCTCTATTATTCCTTTGATAGTTTTGACACAATCTTAAAAACCAATGTCACATTAGAATATGTGTCATATTAAGCCTACCTCTAATAACCCTTAAGATCATGAGTTATGACAAGGAGGAAAAGTTATGAGCCCTTTATAATCTTATCCTTCTACACATCACACCTTGTTTTCTCAATGATATTTTCAATGTGGGGGAAGATAAATAGAAACTTATGAACTCTTGTAAGCCCCTTAATGTGTCATTATATTTGTTAGGGACATTTTGGTTTGACATGCTTGAGATCGTTCGAGTGCTCAATGGGATGGGAAGAGGTTGGGGCTACTGTTTACCTAGCCACCTAGAGCTAATAGAATAGACAGTTTGATCCCAGGATGAAAGGTGAGAGAGATTTGGTAGTTGGCAACTTTGTACTGACCAATGCTACAAGTTTCAGCATCACTTGAGATGGTGTTGCAAAATCAAAATAGAGTAAGATCTCCAAAAAGCAAGAGAGTTTACTATAGGTCTCTGCAACATGGTCCTATAGGAATTGGAATCGCATCCATATCTCGTAGGAGCTTTGAGATATGCCCTGTCAAATACCATTGCCCTATGGCATTTAGTGACCCTTAGGAACATTTTGGTTTGGCGTGCTTGAGAATGTTTGAACGCTGAATAGGATGGGATGAGGTCGGGGATAGGGTTTACCTGGCCACCCAGAGCTAACAAAATAGACAGTTCAATTTCATGATGAAAGGTGAGAGAGATTTGGCAGTTGGCAACTTTGTACTGGCCAACACTACAAGTTTCAGCATCACTCGAGATGGTATCACAAAATCAAAATAGATTAAGATCTCCAAAAAGTGAGAGACATTACTATAGGTCTCGAAAACATGGACTTATAGGAATTAGAATTACATCCATACCTTGCATGAGCTCTGAGATATGCCCCGTCAAATATTGTTGCCCTATGGCATTTAGTGACCCTTAGAGACGTTTCAGTTTGGCATGCCTGAGAATGTTTGAGTGCTGAACAAGATAGGAAAAGGTTGGGGATAGGGTTTACCCACTACTCAGAGCTAATGGAACAGAGAGTTTGATCCCAGGACAAAAGGTGAGAGAGATTCGGCAGTTGGCAACTTTGTACTGGCCAACACTACAAGTTTTTGCATCACTCGAGATGGTGTCGCAAAATCAAAATGGAGTATGATCTCCAAAAAGTGAGAGAGATTATTGTAGGTCTTCGCAACATGGTCCTATAGGAACTAGAATCACATCCATACCTCACATAAGCTTTGAGATATGCCCCATCAAAGATCACTGCCCTATGGCATTTAGTGACCCTTAGGGATGTTTCAGTTTGGGCATGAATGTTCAAGCACTGAACATGATGGGACAAGGTTGGGGATAGGGTTTACCTGGCCACCCAAAGCTAAAGGAATAGATAGTTCGATCCCATGATGGAAGGTGAGAGAGATTTGGTAATTAACAACTTTGTACTGGCCAACACTACAAGTTTTAGCATCACTGGAGATGGCATAGCAAAATCAAAATGGAGTATGATCTCTAAAAAGTGAGATAATTTATCGTAGGTCTCTGCAAAATGGTCATATAAGAACTAGAATTGCATCCATACCTCGCACGAGCTCCAAGATATGCCCTGTCAAAGATCACTGCCCTATGGCATTTAGTGACTTTTAGGGACATTTCGGTTTGGTGTGCTCGAGAACATTTGAGTGCTGAATGGGATGGGATGAGGTTGGGGATAAGATTTACCCACCCACTTGGAGCTAATGAAATAAACAATTTGATCCAGGACAAAAGGTGAGAGAGATTTGATAGTTGGCAACTTTGTACTGGCCAACACTACAAGTTTCAACATCACCTAAGATGGCATCTCGCAAAATCAAAATGGAGTATGATCTCCAAAAAGTGAGAGATATTATTGTAGGTCTCCACAACATGGTCCTATAGAAACTAAAATCACATCCATACCTTGCACGAGCTCCAAGATATGCCCCGTCAAAGATCATTGCCCTATGGCATTTAATGACCCTTAGGGACATTTTGGTTCGACGTGCTCGAGAATGTTTGAGCACTGAACATGATGGGAAAAGGTTGGGGATAGGGTTTACTCAGCTACCTAGAGTTAACATAATAGACAGTTCAATCCCACGATGAAAGGTGAGAGAGATTTGGCAGTTGGCAACTTTGTACTGGCCAACACTACAAGTTTCAGCATCACCCAAGATGGCATTGCAAAATCAAAATGGAGTATGATCTCCAAAAAGTGAGAGAGGTTATTGTAGGTCTCTGCAACATGGTCCTATAGGAACTTGAATCACATCCATACCTTGCACGAGCTTCGAGATATGCCCCATCAAAGATCGCTTCCCTATGGCATTTAGTGACCCTTAGGGACATTTCGGTTCGGCATGCCCGAAAATGTTCAAGCACTGAATGGGATAGGATGAGGTTTTGGATAGGGTTTACCTGGCCACCCAAAGCTAACAGAATAGACAATTTGATCCCATGATAAAAGGTGAGAGAGATTTGGTAGTTGACAACTTTGTACTGGTCAACACTACAAGTTTTAGCATCACCGGAGATGGCATCAAAAAATCAAAATGGAGTATGATCTCCAAAAAGTGAGAGAGTTTATTGTAGGTCTCTACAACATGGTCATATAGGAACTAGAATCTCATTCATACCTTGGACGAGCTTTGAGATATGCCCCATCAAAGATCACTGCCCTATGGCATTTAGTGACCCTTAGGGACATTTCAGTTCGGCATGCTAGGGAATGTTTGAGCACTAAAAAAGATGGGATAAAGTTGGAGATAGGATTTACCCACCCACCTAGAGCTAACGAAACAGACAATTCGATCCCATGTCCCTTTTTCCACTAAGTTGCAAATTTGAGCAACTTTTACAACTTTCAACAATACAACTTTGTACAAAAAGTGCAATTTTTACATTTTTCACTTGATTCCAATTCTATGACTTGGAAAAGGTTTAAAAAAAATAAAATAACTTATTTCCAAATGCTTAGTTCTTCACCAATTCCCAAACTTCTGCAAAGTTGTCAACATTTTAACAATTTTGCTTTGACAACTTTTGCAAATTTTTGTAATTTCTGACATCTGAACTCCTAGATGCCTAAAAGTTAACCTAATGACCTTAAGGACCTTTATAACCTTCTAATAAATATAAAAATCTTTTTTTCTTTGAAAAATCACCTATATTGCTCATTTTTATAACCATATCAAAATATTTTTATATTTCTTAGAAGGTCTAATGGCTAAGAGAAAGGACTAATGGATATGTTTAGAGTTTTATAGTGTAAATAAGTTAAAGAGTCTTTAGATTAGTATAGAAATGTTGAGTTGTCAAGTTGACAACTTTGTTGTCAACTTGACAACATTTTCTTATGTTAAGTTAGCACACTGTTGAAGACAGTTACAAACAGTTAAGAGGTTGTTGTCGGGTTTGTGGTAGAAGATGAGATCTATTTAGAAGTTCTTCCACATGATTGGTGAGTCAAATGAATAATAGATCCTTTTAATATAGTGAATATATGCAGGAATTTGAGATGAAGATATTGAAGAACCCAAAAAGATGAGAAATTGTTGATTAAGGGAAACCAGTCCCATACCAATCATGGCTGGGAATGATCTAAGGGATGGATAGGGTAACCAAGGTTTGGAAAGGTCTTTTTAGAGGGATTTTAAGGTGTTTGAACCTTGTTTAGAGTTGTGAGTGAATTGGAGGGGTATTTTCTATAAAACCCTTGGTTTCTTGTTCAAATAGTGAGGGTTTGTTGATTTGGGAAGTTTGATGAATGGTAATACTTTGGGAGTTTGATAATATTGTGTCTTAAGAGGTCTAGAAAGATAGTTTTAGGTTGGGGAGTCTTGGAGATTAGTGGAGGATAGGGTTCCTTTGTTGGGGTAGGCTAATTAGGCTTAAATACATGTGCAATCAATAGTAGAAAGGTTCACTAGTCAAGAGGTGAAGGTTTGAGATTGATAGGGGTTTTATAACTCTCAAAAGGGTATTTGGAAAGTTAATTACTTTACCAAGTTTTTTGGAAACATTTCATGAAATTTGCAAATTTCTGTTTGGACAAGGCAACTAGATAGGCCTAGGTGGGCTAAAGTGTGAAATGGTGAAAGATGAGTTGGTTGGAGTTGGTGAAGAGTTGGATCATGATAGATAGGCCATGAAAAGGTTATACAAGGTGTTAGGGTCAGTGTGAGAAGCTTGATTGGATATTTGGTATGTTGGAGGTACTAGGTACACTACGTGCATTAAGTAACCCAGGAGGGTATTGGAGATTGAATAGATGGGATTGAGATAATGAGATGATGAACTCATGAGCATGGTTGAGGAAGTGGTTTACCAAGTTAGAGAACTCCATTTGATATTTGAGTAGAATTGATTCCAAGTTATATTGTTGAATCCTCAAGTTGAGGTAGCCTATTTGAGGTGATAGTGGAGGGCTCTGCATCACCATTCTTAGATATGTTAATGGTTCACATTGATTGAGGAGACCAAATTTTTATTTATTTGGTGGTTTTCTAGTGTTTCTTTATTTAGGGTCTAATTGATTTGATGAAGCAATAAGTTGTGATTCTTGGTGCTACTTTGGTGATACCATTGTATGCTTTTGGTTATTCATTTGGGTCCTATCCAAGTCTTGGATGACTTGATTTGGATAACATTATTGATTAAACATAGTATTTATATCTTTTATTGTAATAGACATTAGCCAACCTTGTTTATGTTTAATCTTTGTAACATATATAAATGAGATAACATTTCTATAATTGAGAGTATGTTAAGTATGCAAAGGATGCACAAATGAAATATATTGTATGCATTTTATGAATAAGTAGAAGTTGTTCTTCATTGGATTTGTCTTGGTATTTGAGATGTTTATCTTCTTGGTTGTAATGGACATTATGTCCACTCTCTTGTAATCAAGATTATATCAGTGAACCCAACTAAAGGAAAAATCTAAGATTTATTATAAGAAATGCGCTCTACATAGTGTGTCCATAAATTGGGTCATATGCCTCTTGATGTAAGTGGATTGATTTTTTTCTCTATTTTTTTAAAA
Source organism: Cupressus sempervirens (assembly GCA_028749045.1). Classification (NCBI taxonomy): domain Eukaryota; kingdom Viridiplantae; phylum Streptophyta; class Pinopsida; order Cupressales; family Cupressaceae; genus Cupressus; species Cupressus sempervirens. The sequence continues at coordinate 26,938,301 of CM053786.1, forward strand.
ATTAGGAGTACTTTTCATAGTACAAATATCTTGTGGTTTTGGCTTCCACTAGGTTTTCCCTAATAGGTTTGCTCAATAACATATATGATGTTATGTGTTATGTATTATGTATTATGTGTTATAAATCTTGTATTATTATTTATCTTTTAGATATTTGATTTATTTAAGAGGTTGGAATTATTAGTCCTTGCCTTATAGATAAGGCAGGGTAACTAATGTTCATAATGGTGGTTCCTATTTAATTTTTATAACAAAAATTATTATAATGCTAAAGTTCAAAAAAGAATTATTTTTAAACTAATTTTTAATCAACAATATCTAATTTTTCATTGGCTAATAGAGTTTTTGCTAGGGTTAAATTATTTGTTATCATAAAAAATTGAAAAAATCAAACTGTAGAATGTTTTGCACTGAATGTCGCTTCCTCCAGCTTCCTCCAGATCAATTTAGTTTGAATACAACATGACATTAAAAAAATAAAGCTCGATAAAACATTTTTCTTAAACCTAGAAAAAAATGCGGGTCAACAACTTGGGCACAAATTTTGCTTTATGGAGAACCGTCAGAAATGTTTGTCCCAAAACAAACCCCCTAGTAAATATGAATACTATTCATTGGATAATAGATCTGAGAATGGAAATATTCCTTCCTTTCACAGAAAATCACCTAATGCCTATCTAGGCGTAAACTGGCTTAAACAGAAACTGTGTAGAAATAGTGTATGCACCCCTTGTAACCACAAAAAAAATTGTGCAAAAACACCATCAATTACGCGCTAAGAAAACTATAATCCTTGTCACATTTGAGCAACAAAATGTCTCCATGAATGAAAAAAGAACAGGGCCTTCCGAGGATTGGAATTTGGTGGTTACACAGGGCCTTCCCTCTTCTAATTTGAAGTAGAGTGATTTAAGTGTAAGAGTGCATGGCTTTGTGGGAGAAAAGGATGATAATTTTGAGTTGCATCTTGTGCAAATTGATTACACCATATGATTGATTCTCTCAGGCCAATTCTAATGCTCTCTGATCATACCCAATGGGAAAATAATAATTACATGTAGTGAGTTGGGACCTTATGTTGACAAAAGGAATTTTGCGCTTCTAAGTTGGATAACATTGTGGGTTTTTGTTTGTTAGTATTAGAATTGCCTCATTTTGGGTATAAAGAGAAGCCATAGTTTTTTCCTCTGCTTGAATATGGTTCTTCATTGCACCAATCTTTTTTGGATGACTTCCTCACATCACTAATTTGCAGCATAAATGCATTCCCCTAGCCCATGATCTGTTTAACTTCAACAAGCCCATTCCATGATCTTCAAGAGCTGGTACGAAGGAACCTGCAACACAAACACTATCACAAATTGGTCAAGAATGTTGGCATTAGTCACAACAATCAAATGAACTGCCTCTCTAATATGCTTAAGGCTTCTCTATTCCTAGGAAAAAACTTCATCAAATGGGTCTTGCATCCCTCTATCTAGCTGGGTGATCAATTTCCTGTGCAATGGAAATGTAATGCAGAAATTCGTACTTGGATCTACTGCTAGTGAAGCCTTTGTCCTTTGTGTTTTTCCCATTCCTATATCTATTTCTAGAGGATCTATTGGAGGTTGTGAGAGGGAAAAGAAATAATTCAGTTGTAATGGAAATTCAAAACATAAGGATTATTTGATCATTTTGAATGTTTACAGCAGCACTGGCCATGAACAACGCTAGGAAAATTTGTTAGCTGATCTTAGCTTATGGTGGTACTGATTAGCTAGAAAAAATCATGAGTTTTCAGTCTGTAGACTTCCTTAGCTTGTCAGTTCAAAGCTAGCAAACTCCTCCAGATTGTATAGCTTCACTTGCTTTGACTCTATTGTGAGCCACGTAATATCTATGGACTGTGAAAAAGATGAATGTAAAGCTAACAATAAAGATGTAGTAAACTACAATGCATATAATGACCACTTCCCACCTAGAATGGATGAAAATTGGGATGTCACCTGCTAAAAATTGAAAACTATCTTGGCATGTTTTTCCATGAATAAGGATAGGTGTAGCTGTTAGATTGTGGTGACTGATCAGGAAAGTACTGTACATACTTTATAAATAGTGGGGTTCGGGGCATCGCCCCGAAAAAATTTTTTTTTTGGAAGTAGCCGACATCGACATGGTAGCCGACATATTATGGCCGACATATGGCCGACATGTTATAACCCTAAAGCGGTTTAATACTTGTATAAAAAGGGCTTAGGGTTGGGTATTTTTTGATATGTGGTGATACGAAATTGGTTCTTGCGGCGGTATTGAGCTGTAAGGGATTACGGATTGTAATCAGGTTGTAATCACTGGATTGTAATAAGATCGGACTTGCTGTTTGGTGGATGTAGCCCAGGGATTGGGTGAACCACGTTAAATCTTGGTGCCTTGTGTTCATTTCTGTGTGTTCTATTATTTTTTGTTATTGGTTATATTTGCATGTAGTTTTTTTATTTTTGTCCGTGGTTTATCCTAACAGTAGCTTTCCTCATGATGTGAAATGTCTTAAAATGCATTTTTCAAAAAACAGGTTTGAAGTTCATATGACTCTCAAATCTCCATGTATCCTTATGCATGTTCTAAAACCCTAGATTGTTAAGATAATGATGCACATGTACATATTTTGAACCTGTTGAACAAATTCTGTATGAAATAAGACTTTTTTACTTTTAGCATTGAGACAGGTTTTTAGATTTATTTGCCAATGCAAACAACTCACTATTATTATTATTAGTCCTTTCCTTATACTAATGTTCCCAGTTCCTTTGTTGAATTAAATTTTGGAGTTCAAAAATTTGAAAGCTATAAAATTTGATGTCCATTTATTTAAAAATTTTTTTTTTATAGAAATTTCAAAATTTTGATCAGTGAATAATAATTTGTCCACAAACTGACCACAAAGTGGGTATTTGTCATCTTTCACTATGGGAAGCTAAGTATTTTATTTAGAAATTGATTACATTTAGATTACAAAATAATCTAATCATAAAATTAGATTTATAATGACAAACATTCAATATGATACAATTAAAATTATAAATTAATAACTATTTAGAATTTGTACTATTGTGGGAGAAAGTATTTAACTAACACTAGATTTAATTAGATATCTAAGTCTAGTATTACAAAGATAATTTTTTAATATAATCTAAGGATATCTAATAAATAAATATTTTCTTTCAAATAATTATAAAATTATTTTCATTCTCTAAATTGAGAGTATTTGAATTGAAATATTATAAATTTCTTATCTACTTTTAATGGAAAAATGTGTAAAAAAAATATTAAAGGAATTTCTTAGAAAAAATTGTTTGAGTTTAATTTGAATTTGATGCAAATATATAGTTTGGAATGCTCATGATAATCAATTTTTTAATAAAATTAATTTAATTTTATTTAGATGATAGATCATGACTTATGTTCTTCAATTTGAATTACACACACACACACACACGCACACACACACACACACACACACACACACACACATCTTCCCATCTCCTCTATGCGGTCTCCTACGCCCGTTGGCCTATTGCTATTGGTCCCATTTGCCACATTCTGGTCTAGATAGGGGAGATAATAAAATAACCCCATTTGTCCTACCCTAATATAATATTCTAAGGCACAAAAATCTGCTTACCTATAGAGGGCCTAATCCATATATATATATATAATATATATATATATATATATATATATATATATATATACATATATACATATATATACATATATACATATATATACATATATACATATACATATATATACATATATATGTATATATATGTATATATGTATATATATATATATATATATATATATATATATATATATATATATATATATATATATATATATATATATATATATATGTTTAGTGATAACAAATGAAAATTCAAAATTGATTCATGGTCATTATATATATTGTTTTAATTTTTTCAATTTCATGTTCTATATCAATTATTACATACACAAAATGATCAAATCAATCACATCCATTGATAATTTTCTACTATTTATAAACTAATTTTATTTTAGAAAAACTCTTGAACAATGACAAATACCATCCACTATCCATCCCTTCCAACCCTATTATAAGGCAAGGATGTAGTGTCTGCCCTTAGTTTACATTTTCGAGCTACATTTCTGATATCATTGCCAAACTCTTTTAGGCCAATTTATGTTTGATGATTAGTATTATTATTTTAGAGATTATCAGATGATGTTTACACTCAGTTTATTATATGATGAGATTACTTAGTACTCTATATTTCATGCATGTATGATGATTATTCAATGGTTTCAGATATCGATGATGATTAGTTAGATGGTTTATTATTCCATGTGCTTCCTATGGATACTTACCCCATACTGCATGTGTATGGTGTGCGTGTTGTTTTATTTATGTATGGTGTTTTTGATATGGTTAAGGAAGGGAGTCGTAGTCACCTGCTAGTCGGGATCTACATGATGCACCACTTCCTGCCATTGTTTGTTTAGCTTAGAATATTGTGTTTGTACATGCGTGGATTTTATGCAAGTTGCAGGTACCAGGTATCGACTTCCCTGAGTTGTCAGGATGAGCGTACCCTATCGCACTGTCTCAATGGTAAGAGAGGGGAGATAAACTCTTAAGTCCAAATCCTAAACCCTTTAGCCAATTGTCCTAATTGATAATTAGGACAAGTATCTGAGTTAAGTACCCTCCAAATGCATCAAATTATGTAATTTCGTGATTATAACCCTTTTGTTTGATTTGGTATGTATTTTTCTATGATGGGTTTTCGTATGTTGCTTTATGAGTCCTTGTTGTATTTTCTATTAATTAAGTCTAATTAAAAAGATTAATTAATGATTTAATTTAATAGAGAATTATTATGATATCTTTATATTTAATTAATTAATTAATTAAATAAAATAATTAAATTTGGAGATTAAAAATTCAAAGATGAATTTAGAATAGAGTAATATTTATTTAATTTAATAATAATATATTTGGAGTTCATTTTTAAATAAATGCTAAATATTATTGTTATTTAAATTAATTAAATATTTTATCAATTAAGTTCTAAAATAAATTAAAAGTTGAAAGATATTAAATTATTAAGAATTCTAGATCGCATGATCTAAGCATGAGTTTAAATATGAGAAATAAATTAAAAGATTAAATTATAGAAATTAATAATGTTATTTTAATTTCTTAAAAGTGCACATAAGATTAAAGTAATAAATTAATTAAGAATAGAAGTCAAGTGGAATATTAAATAAAGTTATTTAATAATTCAACTTAATGTGCATGAAAGTTGAATGCAAAAGAATAAGAAAAGATAATAAAGGTTAATTTGGAGTTAACTGAGTTGTGCAAAGAGTCTTCTCGGGTAAACACACAATTAGTGCCCCGAATTGAGGAGAAATTGCTTATCACAACTTTGGGGGTTCATTTTTGAGATATACGAAGTTGGACGGGAATTTTTGGGAGAGACAACTTTTGGAAGCGATTTTTTAGAAGGCGAATACCAAAAGAAAGATTTTGGGAAGAAGGTTATTGAGAGGAGTGAATTCTCTTACAATTCCTGAGGATTTCATAATAGCATCAGGATCAGGTAGGGTCTTGTGTTTTTTATTATCAATTAAATACGCAAATTATCCTTTCCTGTCTTCTTCATGTCTGGGGTTTGTAAATCTAAATTCTCTATGATGAACGTTTAAACATTACGATATTAGATTTTATCAGATGCTTGTCTATAAACTTCTGTATACAAAATTTAAATGAGAAGGGTTGTATCTTAGACTGAAATTTTAAATTAAATGTTCGGATGATTGACTATATTTTCTATATCAATATAAAGAAAGAATCAAATTTTTAATACATACATACATACATACATACATACATACATACATACATACATATATATATATAATAAAAAAATTATTTTAATATCTTTATAAATTTATATATATATATATATCTATAATTAAATTGGTTTATCAATAAAATTTTTATTATAAACAAATTGTATAAAAATATATATATATATATATATATAAAAAAAAAATTAAATGGGGAGGGGTCTTACCTTTTTTTCCCCCCCCAGCATTGTGAATCGCCGGCGGCGACCTGCGTTAGCAGGGGACCGTGCAGCTTTTTAAAAGCCTGCGGTACCCTGTGACAGGGCCGCACATCTCTCAATAGCCAGTGGTACCCTGTGACAGGGCCGCACGACTTTTTAAAGCCGACGGTACCCTGTGACAGGGCCGCACAGCTCTTCATTGGGGGATTTTTTTTATAAATGTTTATTTTTATTTTATTTTCAACAATGTTTAATAATTTAAATTTTTAATAGATATTAATAATAAAAGTTGTTTTAATTAATTTTTAAAAATTAAATATACATACATATATATATATATATATATATATATATATATATATATATATATATATATATATATATATATATTTTATTAATAATTTTTATAAAAAAATAAAAAAAAAAAAATTAAAAAAAAATGTTTACATTAAAAAAACGTTCGTTGAAACTCAAACTGAGAATTTCAAACTTAAAACCTTAGGGTGTATTATGGAAACAAACCCTAACTATGAACTGAATCATATTATATTGTTTTATTATACTATCCGTGTTTTGGGTTGTTCTAGTATTAACCAGTTTAGGTTGTTACCAGAGGCCCGAGTTTGTGAATGTGATGTTATGATGATTTCTTCTCGATCTTTTCAAACCAACCAAGATAATGTGATTGTATGCTCTATGATGAATGTATTTACTATTTGTTATTGCTTTCTGGTTTCCTTGTGTGAAGTTGAGGTGTATGTGTTTGAGATACCTGACTTAACCATTTTTGAGTCTCGATCAGTTATATTTGATAACCATTTTTGAGTCTCGATCAGTTATACTTGGATTGCTTTTTGGTCGCTTGAAAGGACTGAAGAGTTTGTTATGTTCTTGATGATGTCGTGTGTTGACTTGACCATTTTTGGAGTCTTCGATCAGTATTGTAATTTACTATTGAGATACTTTCTGGTTGCTCATTGGAGAACCATTGGATTTTGTGACTTATCATTGATGCCTTCAGTTGTTGATAGGGAACTGTCGTGATCATATGATTACTAATTGATATTATCTGTTGCTCATGAAGAACTGATGTAATTTTGTGGATTATCTTTTATGATGTTTTTCAGTTGCTTGTATAGGACTGAGGTGGTTTTATTATGATTCTTTGATTTATGATTTCATGAGCCTAGGGTAGGTTATCTATGTGTAGAGTCGGGAAGTGGCTTGCAATGGGGGTCGGAGCCCTAAGAGGCTGCCTTGAGAAACCCATTGTAAGTCATTTTTAATAAGTGAAAATATTTACACTAAATGAGAGAAAATGAACCTAACAAGATAATTGTATGTTCTCTCCCATGCCTTGAGTGCTAGTACAGACTAGGATGGGGTAGAGAGAACGCTTGGTTACGACCTTGCATTCCATAGTAGGCCTCGTCAGTACGAGAGGATACTAGTGGCCGCAGGATCAGTAGGGACCCAGGATTCCTAAAGGATTGCTCAGGTAACTTCTACGTGACTTTTGCGATGACACTTTCTCGCTTGCATATTAGGTTTCCTACGTGTCTTGTGGTACCTCTGGGATTTAGATGTCGATCTTTTTAGGAACCCTTGAGTTAGCATACTTATAGGATTTCCTGGACTTAGAGAGTACTTATGATTATAGGTTTTGTTATCCTATTTGGGACTTGAGACTATCTCCTCAGCGCGGTGGGAGTGGACCATTTAGGTTCCACGTGGTCGGGTGGTAGTGCTTTTACTCTTACCATTGAGATCCGTTCCGTGGTCACCGTGGCTGAAGTTTTCGTGATGGGCATTTACCTTCACTATGTTCTTGGATTATTATGATGGATGGTTAGATTTTATGATAGATGTTTTATCATTATGGATGTATGGATGTATCATGTATGGTGAATAGTTTTATATATTTTTACTGTACTTTGTATCATGGATTTGAGGATATTGTATCTTGATCTTTACATATGTATATTCTTTTAAGCCTTTCATACCCTGTGACTTGTACAGTGGATGATTGAGCATTCCGAATTAATTTGCCGAGAGGCATTCGAAACAAATGTATATTATGGACATTGGAGTTTCTGAATATTCTTTCATATGTATGTGATAGTTGTTAGACTTAGAATTGATTAAATTTAAACGTGACTCAACGTCTTGGGATCTTTAAGAAATGTAACTTGCAATGTATGTTTGTCGATGATTACATGTTATTGCTTCCGCTACTATGTGTTTGATGTGTATGTTGTACTTTCTTACTTTTAAAAAAAAAAAAAAAAAAAATGTTTAGCAAACTTAGTGAAACTTTAGGTTAATTCTTTTGGATCCTTTGGCGGGGCATTACAAAGGACTCCAACTCTATTAGAGCTCTTGTTATATTTGGCATACAACTAAATCACCCCCTCCCTAAGATGTGCTTGTCTCTTCTTGGGCCTAAAAATTGGTATTATAGCCAAGTCCTTTTAAAGATGCTTGATCACTTAACATGATATTTGACAATGGAAAGTTTACAAAATGATGGTCCTAAGTTTGATGGAACCAAAAACTTGGTTTGGAAGTGTTGGATACAATTATCTAATTGTGTGTTGTCTTTGATGTTACACAAATGTCATACAAGTTATTTGTCAGCACTTACCGAGCTCAGTTGGTTTGCAAGAAGATTTATAGTGTCTATCGAGCATCCTCAGACTTTACCGTGTGTAGATAATTGTTACCGAGCTTTCAAGGTTAGCAAAGGAAATTCAGTGTCTACCAAGCTTACTCGGTCATTAAAGGAAAATGTGGAAGAAAATAGTTCTTACTGAGCTCTCATGGTCAGTGAAAGAAATTTAGTTCTTATCTAGTTCACTCGGCAGCCAAAGGATTTCATAGAATTTGCAGTGTTAGCCGAGTTGAGATGGTTAACTCAAGAAATTGTTTCTAAAGAATTGTTTATTGAGCAGAGTCAGCTAGTAAAGGAAATTTTTAATTTATGATTTAATGCTTAATTGTTGTAAGTATTATTTCCAACCGACTATGTTAATGATTATAGGTGATTGTAACTTGTAATTGAGCCAACTTGATAATTTGAATGGTATATATGAGAGCTCAAGTTGTGAATTTTAAGTGTGATGAATTTGATGTGATATGAATGTGAAGGTGGACTAATTATTATGAGAGTGAATTTTGAAGGATGATCAGAGATCATTAAGGAGCAACAAAGCTATATTTGATCAAGGAGTATCTAATGGTGTAGAATAGAGATCTATAATTAGAAAATTTAGTTGCATCTTATTTAGATTGTTTTATTGTTACTCTCTAACCATTGTAGTAGTGATTCCAAAATCTCTTAACAGAGTTGGTTTAACAGCCATTTTGCAAATCCTCTAACAAGGTGACAGTTCAGTTGAATTTTTCTAAAGACCTCTAACAAGGCCACTCCTAATAGGGCGAATAAAACTTCTAATAGGGTCACACCTAACAGTGTGTTTTGTAAACCTTTAACAAGGTTGGCTCCTAATAGGGCTCACTTCAGAAGAGTAAAAATTGGCAGCTAGTTACTTGGTGGTTTTTCCCATATTGGATTTCCATGTTAAATATGGCGTCTCTTGTGTTCATGATATTTATTTTTGCATGCATGTTAATAATTGTGAATGGTTAAACATGTTAATCTACCAAGTTACAAAATTTTTCTATGTGGCTACCGAGTATCAGCAATAACTAGTTATTTAAGACATCTAAGAGATCTGGATTTGTTTTTGTGGTAACTGATTCACCTCCCTGCCCCACCAGTTACCCCATCTATAATTCCAATAGGAAGAATGGTATGACTACTTATATGATATGTATGGGACATGAATATTGGGATATTAGTGAGAAGCCTTATGATATAACAAATGATCTATCAAATGCTACTACAAATCAAATGAAGAAACTAAAGAAAAAACATGATAGAAAGTTAATATTTGATTAGTGCCTTGTCTAATTTAGAGTATTCTCACATCTATGGATCAATGATAACCCATGAGGCATTGAAAAAGCTAGAAACTATTTTTAAAGGTGACGGGTATGTTAAGCAATCTAAGAAGTTTCCAATACCTATGCATGTTCTTCATATATTTTTGTAGTGAAGCCTAACTCCCAAAGTCTACTAATTAGTGTGTGCACATGATCTCCATGCATTCTGCATTTTTAGGAAAAATTGCAGCGTTACACCACTGGACCTATTGTAGCATTACACCACTAGATGATGGATTTTGCATCTATCAATATTGCTTCATCTTTGTACTTTATCTCTTCATGAGCTAAGGCTCTTTTGATGCATGCACCTACCCCATCGTGCTCTCCCTTTCCATGACCAACCTCTATGAAATTCTACATATATTGAATTCTACACAACTTGTGCATCCTACTCAACCAATGAACATTCATGCATTCTTGAATTGAGATGGCAATTGTCTAACCAAATAATGTGCTTATGATATGCTATGCCCCTATTAGCCAAATCTCCATCAAATAGTTGAAAAAACCATGTACAAACTTTGTAGTCATTACTGATGTAAAAATGGTACTCCCTCAAAATCTTCCTGTCATCCTCTATACTTGTAGGTAAATGCATGAATGTTATGTGAAAAAATATGGAAACATGTTGAGAGTTATAATACTTTGCTTGCACCTCATTTTGTGGTTGTAGTGTGTAGTTCTCTACAAAGTCTACAACCAAAACAATGGTATCCAGTGGAAACGTATCCTTGCACAACTTGAATTGCAAATCTAGCCATCAAGCTCTATGTGTATGCCTTGCATACTTGTAAATAATCATTTTACTAAAAATCTTCATGAACTCATACACTGGAATCTTTTCAATGACTAAATCACATCTTTTACCCTATTTCCCATCTTTTAGAGAATATGTCACTGTCTTAAATTTTTTGCAATCTACTATTTCATTTCTAGTTGCATGTGTACTATCCATATGTTGACAAATTGATAAGAGTTGAAAGGAAGCACAAAATAAGCATGTACCATCCAAGCATGATGTCTTATAAAATTTTTGGTTGTCCCCTATTTCACATAAAATGTTAGATATGAATTCCCTTGAAGATCTTGGTGGCTCATTCATGTTAGAATCTTGCAAAACAAATTTAGAATGCAAAAACACACATATATGCCTAAAAACATCAAAATGGTTAGAAAATTCAATATGTATCCTACAACAAGAAGTTGTTCGTGTGTGATTTATCTTCACATAAAAAGGTTTACCCATCTCAAAAAGTCTTAGTCAAATTTGAGGATACATACCATTAAATTTTTCAAAAAAATTTGTTTGAGTTGAGTCCAAAAAATGTTTCGTATGTGGGTCGTGATTTTGGCTACCAATCCTCCTTCTTACAACATCTCTTTGATTAGGGGAAACATGTGTTATTTTTTCAAAAATATTCTATCAATGATTTCAAAGCTTCACTAATTTCTTTATCATTTCATGGTAGTCTACTGATAAATGTCCATAACTTATTTTTTGTTGGATCTTCCAATCTCTCATACCTTAGCATGGCTCTCCTTAGAGTACCTCTACCAATTTTCAATATTTTTCTTGTCTTTCTCATGAGTTGAGCTTTCTTCATTTGGGTACTTACTATTATCGATGCAAGTACTCATCTTGTGATATTACTATCTTTGGTACGTGATTTAGAATCTACTTTGTCATAAGCATTCATTAGATCTTTTACAATATTTTTTTCATTTGAATCATCCATCGTTCTTAGCCCAAGAATCTTCATGATAGGCATAAATTTAAAATTTCTCATCATTTCAACAAATAATTGGCATTGACATGTAATATTTAATTCTTCAAAAAATAATCTCCACATACGATTAACTTTTCTTTGACAAGTACACTTGCTAATCTTGTCAGGCATTGATTTCAAAATGTTAGTATCAATATCAATCAAATATTTTGGTCTTCTAAAATGAATTCTAGAAGGTGTTATAATCTCTTCCATTCCCTCAACATTTTGAACATCAAAATAAGGTTGAGTGTATTGTGTACCTTGAACCGAAGATGATGTACCTTAGCAATAAGATGCAAAAGATGAAATATCACCTACTTGATATGTTGATGTTGTGCCTTCAATATGATGGAGTGTGTACATCATTGAATCTACAAATTAGTTTCTCTTCAACATGAGAGGATGATATGACTCCAACATTGGAAGATGGTGTAGCTTCACAATTCAATTGTCTTCTTGAGTGTAACAGTATCATTCGTTCTCTTTTTCTTTCCAATTCTTCCTCTTTGTTTCTTTGTATCGGTGGTTCTTGATCCTCTTTGAAAGTCAATTATTCATTATTTCTTTGCAATTTTCTTTGTTCACATAGTAGTTTCATTTTATCTCTTTTAATTGCCAAATCTCTCTCCCTATCTTCATTTGTTTCAGTTTTTGGTTTCTTCTTTGGCATGATGATGATTTCTACATGTCTAATTATTCAATCATCTGAATTACTTACAATGTGTAAATTACAAATCATTCAAATGCATATAAAAATTACAATTATTTTAATGAATACACAATAAATATCAAACAACTTGTCAAATTTTTAACCATTTCAAAATAACATTTCATTCAAACATACAAATTTCAATGCTTTCACTATATATTAAACAACATGTCAAATTATAATCAAATTATATTGAATTTAGTGTTTGCTAGCTTCAAAAAGTCTTCAAATAGTGTTTTCTATGTTGAAACACATGTTTTCTATCAGAACAATAGAATGCACAACAGACCAAAAGTAGAGAATGGATGAAATGGGACCCAAACTTGCTTTGTGACCATTTTTGGGTGATTTGACATAGTACATATGGACTATGTCAAAACACATATCTCCCTATCCCACCATTCCCCGTCCCCTCTCTCTCTCTCAGTCTCTCTCCCCTCTCCCATCCCCTATGCTATCTTTCACTCTCCCTCTCCTACTCCCTCTCTCATCGCCTACTCTCTCTCACTCTCCCTCTCCTACTCCCTCTCCCATCACCTACTCTCTCTCTCTCTCTCTCTCTCTCTCTCTCTCTCTCTCTCTCTCTCTCCCATCCCCTACTCTTTGTCTCACACACTCTCATTCTCCCCCTCTCTCTCAAGCTACTCTCTCTCCCATCCCCTATTCTCTCTCTCTCTCTCTCTTTCTATCTCCCTAATCTCTCTCCCCTCTCCCATCCCCTACTCTCTCTCCCCTCTCCCATCCCCTACTCTCTCTTTCTCACTCTCCCTCTCCCACTACCTACTCTCTCTCTCTCTCCCTCTCCCACCACCTACTCTCTCTCACCCTCTCTCCTCTTCCATCCACTACTCTCTAGATCTCTCACACACACTCCCATCCCTCGCTCTCTCTTCCTCTCCCAATCCCTCTCTCACTACCTACTATCTCTCTCTCTCTCTCTCTCTCTCTCTCTCTCTCTCTCTCTTTCTACCCTCTCTTCCCCATCCCCTACTCTCTCTCTCTCTCTCTCTCTCTCTCTCTCTCTCTCCCCCATCCCCCTACTCTCTCACACACTCTCTCCCATCCCCTACTCTCTCACACACTCTCTCCCATCCCCTACTCTCACTCTCTCTCTCTCTCTCTCTCCCATCTCGTTCTCTCTCTCTGCCACCCCTACTCTCTCTCACTCTCCCATCCCCTACTCTCTCTCTTACACACACTCCCATCCCCCCTCCCTCTCCCCTACTCTCACTCTCTCTCCCATCCCCTACTCTCACTCTCTCTCCCATCCCCCCACTCTCTCTCACACTCTCTCCCATCCCCTAATCTCACTCTATCTCTCCCATCTTGTTCTCTCTCCCTGCCACCCCCTACTCTCTCTCACTCTCTCACACTCTCTCCCATCCCCTACTCTCTCTTTCATAGACACACACACACACACACCCATCCCCCCTCTCTCTCTTCTCTCCCATCCCCTACTCTCTAGATCTATCACACACATTCCTATCCCCCCTTTCTCTCTCTCCCTACTCTCTCACACTCTCTCCCATCCTTTACTCTCACTCTCTCCCTCTCCCACTACCTACTCTCTCTCCTCCATCCCCTACCCTCTCTCTCTCTCTCTCCCCTCTCCCATCCCCTACTCTCTCTCTTTTACAGACACACACACACACTCTTATCCCACGTCTCTCTCTTCTCTCCCATCCCCTACTATCTAGATATGTCACACACAATCCCATCCCCCTAATCTCTCTCCCTCTCCCACTCCCTCTCCCACCACCTACTATATCTCTCTCTCTCAAGTTCTCTCTCTCCCTCTCTACTCTCTCTCTCCCATCCCTTACTCTCACTCTCTCTCCCATCCCCTACTCTCTCTCATCCCCTACCCTCACTCTCTCTCTCTCTCTCCCATCTTGTATGAGCTCTCTTTTCCACTGCTTACTCTCTCTCACACTCTCACACTCTCTACCATCCCCTACTCTCTCTCTTCCTCTCCCACCACCTACTCTCTCTCTCTCACCCTCTCTCCTCTCCCATCCCCTACTCTCTAGATCTCTCACACACACTCCCATCCTCCCTCCCTCTCCCTCTCCCACTCCCTCTCCCACTGCCTACTCTTTCTCCCCCATCCCCTACTCTCTCTCTCCCCTCTCCCATCCCCTAAACTCTCTCTTTCATAGATACACACTCCCATCCCCCCTCTCTCTATCCTCTCCCATCCCCTACTCTCTAGATTTCTCACACACACTCTCATTCCCCCTCTCTCTCCCTCCAACTCCCTCTCCCACCACCTACTCTCTCTCTCTCTCTCTCCCATCCCCTACTCTCACTCTCTCTACCACCCCTACTCTCTCTCACACTCTCACACTCTCTCTCTTACACACACTCCCATCCCCCCTCTCTCCCTCTCCCTCTCCCTTTCTCACTACTTACTCTCTTTCTCTCCCATCCCCTACTCTCTCTCTATCTCTCTCCCCTCTCCCATTCCCTACTTTCTCTCTTTCACACACACACTCATCACCCCCTCTCTCTACTCTCCCATCCCCTACTCTATCTCTCACTCGCTCTCCCTCTCCCACTCCCTCTCCCATTTCCTACTCTCTCTCTCACTCTCACTCTCATTCTCTCTCTCTATCTCTCTCTCAGTCTCTCCCTCTCTACTCTCTCTCTACCACCCCCTACTCTCTCACACATTTTCACACTCTCTCCCATCCCCTACTCTCTCTCTCTTACACACATTTCCATCCCCCCTCTCTCTTTCTCTCCCACTCCCTCTCCCACCACCTTCTCTCTCTCTCTCTCTCTCTCTCTCTCTCTCTCTCCCCCATCCCTTACTCTCTCTCTCTCCCCCCTCTCCCATTCTCTACTCTCTAGATCTCTCACACACACTCCCATTCCCCCTCTCTCTCCCTCTCCCACTCCCTCTTCCACCACCTACTGTCTCTCTCTCACTCTCTCCCTCTCTACTCTCATCCCCTACTCTATCTCCCCTCTCCCATCCCCTACTTTCTCTCTCTATCACCCCTACTCTCTCTCACACTCTCATGCTCTCTCCCATGCCCTACTCTATCTCATACACACTCCCATCCTCCTCTCTCACTCCCTCTCCCACTACCTACTCTCTCTCTCTCTCTCTCTCTACCATCCCCTATTCTCAATCTCTCTCTGTCATCCCATACTCTCTCTACCACCCCTACTCAATCTCTCACACTTCCTCTCTCTCTCTCTCTCCCATCCCATACTCATAATCTCTCTCCCCTATCTTGTACTCTCTCTTTTCCACCCTTACTCTCTCACACTTCTTCTCTCTTCCATCCCGTACTCTCTCTGCCACCCCTACTCTCTCTTACTTCCTCTCTCTCCCATCCCCTACTCTCTCTCTCTCTCCTCTTCCATCCCCTACTTTCTCTCTCTCTCTCTCTCTCTCTCTCTCTCTCTCACACACACACACACACACACAGAGCCATCCCCTCATCTCTGTTTCTCTTGCTTTGTGTCTCTTCTTCCCTCTTTGTGCACTATTTGGGTCTTAATAGTGCATGCAACTATAGCGTGCACATGCTATTGAGACCCAAATTCAAAAGCTTTAAATAGTGTGTGCATGATATAGTGCACAAGCACTATAGGGCATACATGCTATTCAAAGCTTTGCATTAAACCAAGCCTAAGGCTTGGTTTTTCGTTGGAGATCCAACCCAAAGGTTTGGAGTCTATAAACAGGTTCGAGACATTTTTTGCTACAAACATACAAAAAATGATTGATTTTTCTTATGTGATCTCTTTCAAGAGTCCTCGTGGTTGGGCATCGATAAGATCAAGTTACATGACATTGTAGGTCTCTGTGTTAGCTATATAACCATATAATTTATTTTTAATTTGAACAATTTCAAGCCTTTCATCTATAATTTCTTTTTAATGTATGTCCATTTTTTGTCAAAAAACACCATGTACTAATTGGGTTGTAGATTTTAGCTCGTTCATCGAATTTTGCAACCACTTTTTTTTAGAAACTAGACTCCATTCTACACACTTTGAAAAAAAGAAGTTTTGATTTTAGATTAGTTTTGAATCATTTCTAGGGGGAGCACACAAACATTTCACATTTTTGGGAGGTGTCTAGTTAAAAAATTCATAAAAAAAAACACATTATAAAATTATTGGAAAAATCTGGGATAAACTACATAGTGTTAAGTAACTTTTGACCAGAGTGATGAAAAAATTTCAAAAAAAGGTTTAAATTTTAGGGGGGCCACACTTTATATTGTGTTATGTTTTTTTGGAATAAATAGTGCCACTTTTGGTGGCCCACTTTTTTGAGGACATAAATCTAGACCATTTTGAAAAAAAATTAGTAGTTTAGAAACTAGATTCAAAGGACTACTACTTTTGTTTTTGTCATATCTTAAAATTTTGAACATAACTATTTTCAATTTTTCATTGAAGTTCAGAAATTTCTGATTTTAGAAAAAAGGTGTCCACTTATACCCTCTTTTAGCATGACAACTTGGTGCACTTACCCTCACACCAAATTCCCTCTATGGGTTGTTCACCAACAAAATACTACTACTTGTCAGCATATCAATCAGCTCAAACCTTATTTAACCAAATGAGTTGCAATCATAGAGGAATGGACCAACTATCCTCTAAGACACAAATCAATGTTAAAAACCAATAATCTGATCACCAACTCCACCATCATCCAAACCTCTCAAACTAGTTTATAAGAACAAAATAGGAACACACAACTAAGAAAAGATACAACATTGCTAACTGCCCAAGGATTCACTTGGATTAGACACCTCAGGTGATAAGAATATGTTCTCAAGAACTTAAGAAAATCTCATGGAATTCATCATATGAATCCCATACTCATTCCTGAGTAACATATGATGCCTCTACTAGAAAATTGTGTCTGAATGATATGGTGTGGTGTATATATAATGTGGTGTATATGTATATATACACCACATCAAATGAGGTTTGCAAGAGCTAATTAATTAAGGATAAGAACCCGTTATCATGTGTGATTGAAGAGCATCCTAGGTTTCCTTGTTATCTTGCTCATCTTTGTTCATTTTGCATGTTGGTACCAAGTTACTATAGCTCTAGTGGATGTCGAGTTACTGTAGTTCTAGTGGATGCCAAGTTACTGTAGCTCTAGTGGATGCTAAGTTATTGTAGCTCTAATGGATGTCGAGTTACTATAGCTCTAGTGGATGCTGAGTTACTATAGCTCTAGTGGATGTTGAGTTACTATAGCTCTAATGGATGTCAAGTTACTATAGCTCTAGTGGATGCCGAGTTACTGTAGCAATCTAGTGTTGATCGAGTATTCCTTCATGTGTTGAGTGAATCTATTGGTGCCAAGTGTTATTGTTGATGTTGATTGTTCCTATTGGTTTTGAGTACTAGTATTTGTCTTAGTCCTTCTTTGAGCAAGTTTTTAGTATCTGGTTCCATTTTAGGCTGACCTTGCATGTATTTAATTTTGATATTGGTAGTTAATTTATTTGGTGTGAGCCTACTTATGGCTATGCATGCATTTAATATAAGGTTTAATTTTGTGATAGGCTGACCTGTGGCCACACAAGTATTTAAGGAGGTCTAGGATTAAGTTTTGGGGAAGAACTTAGAGGATGTGAAAGCTGGAAGCATATGTTTCTGGCAATCTGAATTTGAAGTTAGATAGTGGAGTTGAATGTATTTTGTATCCAGACATAACCCAAAAGGCCTTATAGCTAGGCATGTATGTTGATTATTGGGTGAATCAACAAAAATGTTTTTTCTTCTTCCTCCTTTAGTTGTTGTTCTTTGTTTTGTGTTTCTACTGTGTTAACTCTTGCATGGTGGTTTCAATAGTTGGGTGTTCCTTTGGCCCTAGTTTTTTTATCTCTCCCTATGGTAGGTGGTATCAAAGACTAAGGTTCATCCTTGTGGTGATTGGATTGTCTATAACCTAGAGTGAATTGGGTTGTAGGGTTGTAGATCTGTGGATTTGACCTATAACTTGCAAAGGGTTACGACCTTGTAGGAACCTAATTTGTAAAGATGGTTTGAGATAGAGGAAATGCTGATAATGTAATATTGGATACATTGAGACAAATTATAGCCAGATTAGATGCTATGGAGACCACTTAGAGGAGAGGAGTATATTTTGATGATGTAAGTGATATGAAGTAGTAACACCAAACCCTAATCTAGAACCTAAAGAAGACCAAGATGAAGCAAGGTTGTTGAGAGTGTTTTGTCAAGAAAATCCAAAGCCTGCTATAGAAGTTGTTCCTTATGATGGAAAATTGGACACCAATGCTATGCTAGATTGGATCTCTGATATGGAGAAGTTCTTTGAGTATGAAAATACTCCTGATAATAGGATGGTGAATTTTTTTGTTACAAGGTTAAAGGGTCATGTCTCACAAGGTTAAAGGGTCATGCCTCACTGTAGTGGGAGCATTTGCAAACTAATAAACAAAGAAGAGGAAAGAAAAATATCAAGACCTGGCTAAAGATGGTAAACAAAGTAATGAACAAATTCCTTCTTGTTGATTACATAGTTAGCTTGTTGAGAAAGATGCAAAATTTGAGGCAAAGAGACATGAGTGTGAAGGAGTATATTGAGGAAATTTATAGGTTGGACATCAGATTTGGACATGTGGATGATGATGTTGAGAAAATTGCAAGGTACATAAATGGATTGACATCTAGAATTCAAGATGAAATAAGTTTTGTGAAGTTGGAAAGTGTGGAAGAAGCATACCAATATGCCTTGAAGGCTGAGGAGATCTTGACAAAGAAGCATGAACAAAGACAAAGAGGTAGAGGTGGTAGATTCCGAAGAGGTAGAGATAGATCTTATGGTGAAGGTGGAAGATTTGACAATTCTATAGAAGATAAAGGAAAATTTGAATGGAAGAATGATAAAAAAGGAAAAACTAAAAGGAAAGGTGACAATTCTTACTGAGGAGGTATTATTTCTTACCAAGGAAGAGGTAATTCTTATTCTAGAGGTTGTTTTCATGGTAATTGTTTCAGCTGTGGTACAGAGGGACATAGATCTTTTGAATGTGGATCCTCTAAAGGAGGGTAAGGTAACATAAATATTTTGATTCAAGGAGATGAGGGTTCATGAAGTGGACCTAAGGCTAGAAAAAATTTGATGGTGAGAAGAACCTTATTTAATAAGGGAAGTGATGAGGAAACTATTTTAAGGAGAAGTCTTTTTAAGACTAGATGTAACATGGCTAGAAAATTTTGCAAGGTGATCATTGATAGTGGGTATTCTACAAATTTAGCATCAAAAGAGTTGGTTATAAAGTTGCAATTGTAGAGGCTGAAGAATCCTAAACCCTATCATGTTTCATGGATCAAGATGAGCATAAGATATTGGTAAGTGAGAAATGCCTTGTGAAGTTCAAGATTGGACATTATATACATGAATTTTTGTGTGATATTATGCCTTTGAATTGTTGTCATATTCTATTGGGTAGACCTTGGAAATATGATCAATATGCCATACATGATGGAAGATTGAATCAATATACTCTTTGGGTGAATGGGAAGAAACAAATATTGTTTCCTTTGATTTAAAGTCTAGATGAAGTTAATTGTACTACTGTAAAAATTTGCATGGTTAATGGGAAACAATTTGAAAAGGAAACAAAAAAGAATAAATTTTATTTTTCTATAATTCTAAGGAGACCGATTTGTGTCAATGGATACTAAGTGCCAGAAAATAGTGTTAACCAAGTGCTAGTCAATGGTGACCGAGTGACAGCTGGTAGTATTGATCAAGTACCATAAGAAATTGTAGAATTAATGAATGAGTATAAAGAGATTGTTACAGAGGATATACCTAATAGTTTACCTCCAATGAGAAGTATAAGCCATTGTATGGATCTGATTCCTAGAGCTATTTTTCTATATAAATCATCATATAGATTGACACCTATAGAGAATGAAGAACATAATAGACAAGTACTGTAAGGAAACTCGGGTACAAAAATAGCTTCCTACACTAATCTCATAAGGAAAGTATGATGTAAATCCTATTAAAATCTTTTGCACTTGCAGATTCAATATCATGTAAACAACAATATTTCAGCCAAGCAAGCATAAAGAAAATAGATAGAGAAAGAAACACATAACACAATGATTTTTCGGTGGGGAAAAACCTTTCGGTAAAATAACGCCACCCCTCTAGAACCTGCACAATGTATTATATTCAACAAAAGGTTACAATACACTTGTAGTGCAAGCTCAACAATGACAACAGAAGACTCCAATAGCAACTCACAGTACCAACAATACACTTTCACGCATCGCATCTCTTCGCAATCCTAAAAATGCTTATATCATGCGCTTCACTTTAGGGCTTCACTTCAAATATCTTAGTTACCACATGTCTTCACTTGTCATTGAACCTTCCTAACATAGCTCTTAGGTGTCATAGGAATCTGTCATAACCATTTTAGCCATGATCTCCTTACAGACAATTCAAGATGTCGACACATCAACATTAATTGCAAGAAATACATTTTACAAAACAAATAATAAGAATAGGAATTATACAAGGTTGAGACACCTTATTCCTAAAAAGTGCACGAGTTGTTGCAGAAAGGTTTGATCATAGAAATCTTGAGTCCATATGCTACACTTGTTGTATTTGCACCTAAAAAGAATGGAGAATGGAGAATGTGTACTGATTCCAAAGCTATTAACAAGATCACAATGAAAGATTGGTTTCCTATGTTGAGGATGGATGACATAATGAATTTTTTGAGTGGAGAAAATTATTTTACAAAGATTGATTTGAAGAGTGGTTATCATTAGATCAGAATTAGAGAAGGTGATGAATGTAAGACTTCTTTCAAGATAAAAGATGGTTTATATGAATGGTTGGTTATACCTTTTGGTTTGACTAATGCACCTTGTACTTTCATAAAGTTGATGAATGAAGTTCTAAAAAGATTTTTGGGTAAGTCTGTGATTGTCTCTTTCTGTGATCTTAGTCTCAGTGGGCCCTATAGCTTGCACCTCAGTGTGTTGGGAAGGTGGTTGAGAATATTCCACTATTTGTCACTCCTTTGACACTTCATTGGCAACCATTTTTTCCAGTTCCTCCCCTTGTGATGGTTCCTTTTGAACCTATTTTTCTTCTAAACTCTAATGTGGAGGAGTAACCGAGCCCTTATCTACCACCGTGACTTGTGGTGGAGATGAGGGAGTAAGATCAGGACCCTATGAATCTGGTGGCATTTGCATCTAGTCTTCTTGTTGAGGTTCACCTATAGGGGTATCCCTGATCTTTTCCCAATTAGCTCTATTCCCACGAGTATAAAATCAAAATCTAAAATTTTGAAAATGTCATTGCCCTCTTCACTCTACTCATCCACCCACTATTGTACCCATGGTACTCTACTCTTCACTTCTAAGGGTTCTTCTTGTGTGGATGGCAAGGTACCTGTGGTGCTCTTTCTCCTTTCTTTCTCTGTGGCTCTAGCTAGTTGAGTTCTTCTTTGCAAGGGAACTTGTTCCTCTTCTTCTTCCTCCTCATCTCCCTCTAGAATGGACCATTCTTTTAGTAATCCTTTTCCTCTTTTTCATTTGGATCTTAACCCTCTTTTTTTTCTTAGAGGCAGAAGGGGACGTTGGCTCTTCTTGTGAAGGAGGAATGGAAACCTATAGACTCTCTCCTTCTTATGATTTTCTAGGCATGAAGGGAGGCAATTGAGGGTCATCCTAGACTTGAGTAGCTCCAATATTTTTGAACCCTTGTACACTCTCTTCCTATTGTTGGGGAGGCACCTGTACTTCAGCTTGTCTTGTCTCGACTCTTTAAGGAGAGCTCCTTTTCCTTTCATTCTTTTCTTTTCTCTCTAGAGGGTGATAGTATCCAACTAGGTAATCAAGTTGGTATATTGTCTCTATCTTGATGGGAGACTGGGCCACAAAGGTAGGAATTGTCACTTTCTTCCTTCTACCTTTCACTAGGTGGGCTTGTGCATGAAAGATCATGGTGTTAGGTATTGGATCAAGTTGAAAAGGCTTCTTGATCCAATCCTTCATGATTCTAATGACATGCCTCACTTGATGATTAATCATTAGTTTCCTCCCTATCAACCTCAACGTTCATGATGGGTCTTTCTCCTATTTTGTCCAAGTTGAATAGGGGGTCCAATAGCTCCTTTGAATCTCATTGCCTTATCTCCTCTAGAATGTTCAATTTGAGAGCCTTTTCTACTAAGTACAAAGTCATCCTACAATAGTCCCTTATGTAGACATCATAGTCATTTGTCACGTTCATCCAATGGTCTTCGATGAAATCTTCATGATGGAACTCCTTACTAGCCAAACTCTCCACTCTCTCGATATTATCAAAGTAGGGCCTAGGGGAATTGTATTCTTCAAGGGGATAATTCTCCCATTCCCATTCAAAGGACAAAGTATCTTGTTTCTATTTCACCTGATATGATCCTATGACCAAGGGCCATGCCCAACAAGGTCTTCATTGTCCCTTCACCCTCTCATATGCAAATTGAATCTGTCAGACAATCTCCAATAACACCAGTTTGTCACTAGGATATCTAGGGAGTTTCTTAGGGTTGATAGATGCACCAGCTACTTGTAGATATGTGAATGTCTTAAATTGGATGAAGTAAGCCCCGAGATCTATTATCTATGCTTTTGCCTCATCGGATATCCTCTTTGCATAATCTCCCTCTAAGAATCAGATAACTACGAAAAATAAATGCATCATTCAAAATTTTGTACTCCTTGCTCTGTGCTAATAGATTTTTCCTCACCAGTTGAGGGTAGACAATGTAGGGCCAGGCATTAGGATCCTACATACTACCTCTCTTGTACAAACTGGGGTAATTTTTTGCCATTGCTGCAAGTAGATATACCATGTATGAAGTCATATAGAACTTCTTCTTGTCTTTACCTACCCCTAATTGCTCACACAATGTTTCACTTAGTGTGGTGGCCCAGTCCAATGGCATCCTTGCTATTCTAATTGTCTCAATAAAGTTGACCATGAAAGCACTGAAGTGGCCAACTGCATGTAGACCCATGACTCTACTCAAAAGAATAATGAAATAGCTAATATCCTCCTTCATGTATCCTTGAGTCATGTCCACCCTTCCTATTATCCTACCCCAAGGAGGCTTCTCAATGAGGTAAGATGATTGGATAATTTCTGTCACCTCCTTCTGGCATTCTCTATACCATCTCTCTACTACTTCGTAGGAGAGTTTGATGAATTGATCTACCCTCAGGAGGTGGAAGAAGCTCTCAATTTTGTTGGGTCAGAGGTCAAGGACCACTTCTCTAGTTACACTCTTAACCACTCTCTCTTCAGAAATAAAATGTTGAGTCAATGTCATAATCAATTCTCTTGATTGCACTGATAATGGATGTGAAGCTGTGCTTGTATCACCTAATTTAGTAGTGCAACATGAATACTAACTATTAAATGAAACCATTAACAATAATAAACAAGCCAACACTTAAGATAGGACTGAAGGTTATCACCATAAAAGGAAGCAAACCAAGAATGGTAGGCTCCTAATGGTATAACACATGATACAAAAGATTTGTCCCTGATAAGAGGGGATGCATGCTCATGTTGTGCTCAAGATTCCAAAGGATGTGGGGTTTTACCAAATATGTGTATGGATGAGGGTTTCAAACAATAGAGGTATGGAGGAATTTCAGCATTATGGTGGTATTTTTGTAGTTTTCAAGCTCTCAAAATAGCATTATAACATTACATGAATAGTGGATGATTTTGTGAAGCGAGTGGGTTTCATTTATAGGCCAAGGGGTAGAGAGATGGATGGTTGGGATGCAAGGATGATAATATGGCGAGGGAGGATCAAGATGCACTCAAAAGGAAGCACATGAATTGTGCTTGTTTAGCATCAAAAGGGAGGTGACACTTGTAAGAGGGATGCAAGAGTCATCAAGTGAGGTGGAAGAGATATTTTGAGGATGAGAGATCTTTTGATGATGTGAGAGGTGTGGTTGAGTTTGTTAACTTTTCCTTGGGTTAACAAGTCTTAACCCTTGCTTAAAGTTGTGCACATATTTAGGAGGAGGATTAGGATTAGCTTAGAAAGGGGGTTGAGGGGTAAGTGAGGTTAGTATGGGTGAATGGGTTAGATTAGGGGTTAGGATATGATTTAGGAAAGCTTTAGGGGTTTAGATAGTTTATTAAATGATGTATTTAATAAAATGGGGATATGAGATTAAATTAAATAGATTTGAGAATTCATTTAATTTAATAGAGGAAAAGAGATTTAATTGATAAGTTGATTTTGGATGATCATTTGATTTTATCAATTGGACTATAGTTAATTAAATTAATTAATTAACAAGGGGATGATGCTTAATTAATTAAATAACAAATATTTAATCAATAATGTCCTAAGAGAAGACTAAATTGACTACCTAGTGATGTAATCAGATTTAGGTGTCTACATTTTTCCCCTCTTTGACATAGTGTTGAAACAACACTATTTCAAAGAAGTTCGGATATAAACAATGTGAAGAAGACTTTTCAAAGAAACATGGTTGTCCCAATTTTGAGTAGACAAGGAGAGAATGTATTGTGTGATGCCCCCTCAAGAAGGTGGTAGGGAAAGAAAACAAGGCATGTGACTTCTTGAAAAAAACATGAAGCAGGTGGGGGCCATGAGGACAGGGAAGAGAGAAAAATAGGGAAAAAGGAGAAAAATGGGAGGAAAAAGAAGGGTGATGGTCAAAAGGGGGATCATTGGAGGTCCTCTAAAGGTAGCTAGGGCTTTGAGGGGGCTTATAAGAGGTTGGAAGAAGGCTATAAGGGGTCATTTGCATTTAGATTGATGAGGAGATATAGTTATGAGGAGTGTTGAGCTAGGGATTACGATGGTGATGATAGGATGACCAGAGCATCGTGCAGATGTAGTGTGATGAGTACAGGTACAGTGGATGCCTGATTGATTGGTAAGGTTGAAAACCTTCCTTGTTTTTTGATTTGTGTTAGTAGTTAGTGCATTCCTACAAAAGAGGAAACACAATCTTGTTGGCACGGTTCTGGTGGGAACGCGTGCAAAATTGACGGGAACGCAATCTCACAAAAATGGCATAGAGATAGGACAAAGTTATGGTTGGATGCAATTTTTTGTGGGATTGTGATCTCGCAAAGGGATTTGATGTGGGAGTGATTATTTCTTGGCAGTATCGCGTTCTTACCAAAAGGAACACAAATACTTCTGTAGGAACACAATCCCACATTAGGATGAGTCAACGCAGGGATAGGGTGGTTTGACTAGGGGAGGAAAGGGGAAAAACACAATCTCACAAGACTAAGGGTTCATGAGATCAGCAGGTCAAGTGAGCACATGAATGTGTGTGCGAGAATGTGGTCAACAGGTTAAGGGTGAGCAAGTGTTAAAGCCGCTGATCTCGAGGGAATATATATTCATGGGAATGCAAGAACTCAAGTGCATGGGTATGCATTCGCAGGAACCCAAGTCAAATTGGGAGGGAAGGACTAGTTAAAGCTGTGATCCCATGGGAAGATACATTTGTGGGAATGTGAGAGTCTATGGTCGTGGGAACGTATTTTCAAGAACACGGGTCAAAGGGGTTAGGAGAGGGACAGTCAGTGATGCGATCTCATGGGAACATGGGGTTTAGGTTTCATAGGAATGCAGTTGCGGTGAGAAAAACTTAGGAAAATATTTGGGTTGGGAAAGATGAAGGGTGGCAAGCTAGTGTAAGTAAAATTTGAGAATGAATACTGACATTGGAGTGGGTTTTGTGATGTACAGTGGTCATTAGATGCATTGGTTTTATGAGAGTAGTGAGTGATGGTACTACGTGTGGGAGAGATTCTGATTTCATAGACTAGGCAAGGATCGGAGTGATTAGAATAGGTTATCTGGTGCAGTTTCCCCATACCTATACATATATGGCAATGGTGGTAGCCCTATGTGAGTGGTGGCACTACAAGATTGTGACATTCCATTTGTTGACTAGTGAGATGACAATGACCTTAGAGGATGTGTATCAGATATTCAGACTACCAGTACGAGGGATGTCAGTGATGGTGACCAGGGAGATAACAGTGGAGGTGGTAGTATAGGGACTAGTGGGGCTCAGAGTGGACTACATGATTCGATGGGGGTAGTTTTCATTAGATGATCACTTGGATCAAGTGGCCCTAGAGAGGCGGATCTATTTCTATGTGTTGGGACTAGTTTCTAGAACATCACTCCAGACATAGGTGGGACAGGAGTGATCCTGGCACTGATACCAGTGGTGATGCAGATAGTGGATGTAGGAGTCCCAGCAACATGGGGGTCCTTGATGTTAGCAGAGTTATACAGCGATCTGCACTAGATAGTTTACCAGGGTGCTAGCTGATAGGGAAGGAGTATAGGGTTCCCCACTCTTCTATAGGTATGGTCTTGGGAGCACATTGTAGTGCTTAGGCCACTTGGATGTAGAGAGAGACAAGCAGATGAGCTAGTGGCTTACAACTAGGCTGAGCCACTGACTTACCACCATACAGATGTGGTGGATTACTAGAGAGTTGTGCTGGATGATGTTGTGATAGTGGCATGGAGGCCATACATGGGCCTAGGGCCATGGGCAGAGGATGGGGAGCAACTATCATACACCATATCCCCATGCTTTATTTTTGGATGATGGGCATACATAGTTGAGCAGTACAGGCCGGATAGGGTGGTACGATAGTTTGGGTGGTGGTAGACAGCTCTAGGAGAGCTGAACTGGTATCAGCAAGTGACATGCAAGCCAATATAATGTACAAGCCAGCCCTTTGGAGAGATGGTTTGCTGAGGTCATGGATGGAGCTAGAGCCACAATAGAGGGATTGGTTTGGCGGGGTGATAGATGTGGGCTCCACTCAAGAGTATCGAGACACCTTTGTGCGATCGAGACTAGTGGACCAAGTGTAGGCTACTAGGGCAGTAGTGGTGGTTGGGGAGCTAGCCCAAGCAACATGATATGGGAGATATGTGGTGAGAGGATTGTGACAGTAGGTAGAGGCCATCATGGAGGAGGAGGGGTAGCTTGACAGAGGCAAAGGGTAGGGTTGTAGGAGAGGGGAGGAGAGGAGAGATCAGAGGAGATGGGGGTAGAGGAGAGAGGAAAGGAGAGGGAGGCAGAGCCTGTGAGAGGTGGAGAGGAGAGAGAAGAGAAGAGGAGGCCACAGAGGCCTATAGGGGGTGATGGAGGAGGAACGGTGGTAGGGGGAGAGGGTGGTGGATGGGCAGCTCGGTATCCCTCATTACAACAGACACACAACATGACCAGCTAGTTACTCTGCAATACATAGTAGGAGCAAGATCAGCTCTATATAGAGCGAGATTAGCTATGACAGGAGCAAGATGTAGCATAGGGGCAAGATGACAGGGTGGGCATAGAGGTGTGGAGGCTACAGACTAAGGTGCAGTGGATGGAGGTTAGGTTGGATGTGGTGAGCTTGGAGAGGTAGGCAATATAGGCGAGGTTAGATGCCTTATAGTAGGAGCAAGATAGGCTAGTGGTGGAGGTGGTGACCCTAAGGGCATAGGTAGTCATTGGAGGAGGGATAGATGAGATGAGGAGACTATGAGTTGAGGTGGAGGAGTTGAGGGAGAGGGCTAGATTCTTTCGGGGTCGATATCATGTAGTGGTCCCAACAGACCAAAGTGAGCACTACAGAAAGCTGAGATGGTCGGGGATAGCTGGGACCCATATAGGTATGTGAGGAGGGGAGAGAGTGGATGGAGTACTAGAGGGGAGAGTATGGGTGGGTCTTAGAGCATTGGGCAGAGTCACAAGATAGGACAAAGCCAAAGGCGTGGGACATGATTGAGGGGGAGGAGAGATGAGGTGGAGAGCTCTAGGATAGGAGGGGGATTGATGAGGCCACCACCTCCACCACCAGTAGCATCAGGGGTAGGGGGGATACAAAGGAGCCAGAGGAGTCAGATCAGTGACTAGTGATAAGCTGGATTCTTTTTTGCATGATGAGCATTTTGTACAGATTGATAGTTTTTGAGATATATTTTATGCGAGCACAGACCTATTGTATGATATGGACATTTTATATCAGGACTTTGATGGACTATATTATTTCATTCTTTCATTGATTCATTGTAGAGGGGATTATATATATAGAGAGCTGATCATTCTTTGGGGTAGGATATGTGTTATGGACTTCTGATGACATGAGCATTGTTGATGATGTATGTTTAGACTGATATGTTTCATATGAAGGATGTATTTTTGATGATATTGCTGACAATTTCTAATGTAGGATATGAGATGTGATGAGAGATATGATGTTTCTAATAGTTTATGATGTAGGATGTGATTTTCTATGATGAGAGATATGATTTCATTGATAGTTTATGATGTAGGATGTGATTTTCTATGATGAGAGATATGATTTCACTTACATTTTATGATGCAGGATGTGATTTTCTATGATGAGAGATATGACATTGATAGGTTTATGATGTGATTTTCTATGATAGTGTGGATATGATGTGATGTGATTTTCTCTGTGATATGCCAGATGTAATGGGAGACATTTTGATGTGATCCTTGGTGATGTGATTTACTTTATGATATGTTTTAATATGACGTGATATGTTTTGATGTTATCCTTGATGAGGTGATCTCCATTATGATATATTTTGATATGCTATTTGTATGATGATGAGAATGTCAAATAATACTCAAATGAACACAAACTAAAAGAGAACTAACAAATATAAAATGAATCACAACCTAAAGGCTAAACATGAAATTTATGATGTTTAAAATGAATAGAATGTAAAGGATATACATGAGATTTATGATATTTGAACACAGATTAAAAAAAAATGAAAGATGAAATTACAATTTTGTGAAATGAACCACAAATGAATGATGAATTACATATCTAAAATGAATCATAAACTAAAGAACAAACTAACATGAAGCACAAACTAATGATGAACTATCTCACTAAGGTGAAAATGAGAAATTTATGATATGCTTAAAAATGGAAATGAACTAATGATGAACTATCACACTAAGATGAAAATCAGAAATTTATGATATACTTAAAAAAGGACACAAACTAAAAGATACATCTAAGACTTATGATAAACATGTGAGGATATAAGAGAGATCTAAGGTATGATAAAAGGATGCAAGCTATGATAAGACAAAATGCTAGATTCTAGGAGAAATAGGAAAAATTATGATGGTGGAATTAGGATAGTGATCTATGATAGAAAAAGTGGTCATAAAACATAAGAGATACTAACTCTAATGAGAATGATGTTGGAACATGAGCGACCAACAAACTTGTAGTCAGGAGGATAGTATAGTTGAGAACTAGGATAGTGACCTATGATAGGGATCACATCATTATGATGGTGAAATCGTAGCCTAAAGGGATGAGAATTTTTGTGAGAGGGATAATGAAAACAAGCGTCAATGTTCGATGATTTGAATTGAAAGATTTTGATAGCAGAAAAAGCTGAAGTTTGAGAGAGATAGGTGCCATAAAGGAAGAGGATACCATGGGTGATGGAGTACCAAGAAAATAAATGTGAGGTGTATGAGAAGCTTGAGCACGAGGTACTTTGTGAGGAAGTACCACCATGTAGTGTGAGCACTTTATTTGATATAGGAATATTAGGTATCTACCAAGTTTACCAAGAACATCAAGGTTCTTTCCCCAATATTACATAGGATTGACTCAAACACGCAGGCAAGGAATGCCGCAGCATCACACACGAGTCTCAAAGAGATCAGTGTGGAAATGATGTTGAGTGATCCACAGGCAAATGATATCACCTAATTGCATCATGTTATTAGAAATGAAAACATGGTTGAAATATGCAAGGGTGATATCCAATTGACTCACAAGCAGAAAAAGACTGTGATCAAAACCATGCCTTTAAGTTGGCCCAATCAAAACACACCATGATACGAAATGATCATGGCTACCTTGAGGGGGGAACAAATAAAATCATAAGGAAGCGATCATTCAAAATATACAAAAACCAAAGATTTGAGAACAAAAGTGTGAAAAAGTAACCTTTTGCTAAAGAGATCATACTAATGCGCTACTGACTGTAGACACCTAAATTTGATTACACCGCTTTGGTAATCCTATTTAGTTATCTCTAAAGGCACCATTAATTAAATTCTTATTTAATTAATCCTTTGCCATCCCCTAGCTAATTAATTTAATTAATCATCTATAATACTAATTAATAAATCAAATAACCTATTATTTATCAATTAAATCCTATTCTTTTATCTAATTCCAAAATATCCATTTATTAAATAAATCTATTTGATAAATAAAACCCTCAAATCTAATAAGCCCCTATCTTATCCCTAAACCCTCTTTTTAGCCTAATCCACCCCATCCACCCATACTAACCAAGCTTAGTCACTAACTAACTCACCCACCCTCATGAATGCCATCCACTTGCAAATCTCTAATATCCCTAATATAATCCTAAACCCAAGCCTAATCCACCCCCTAATGTTGTCACATTCCCTAAGCAAGCTTAAGACTTTCCTAAGCCAAGGAAAGTCAACAATCTCAACTCCCTCTAAAATATCCCAACCACCCAACAATGAATGCTCTTACAAAGGACATAAAGACTCTTACAAGCTCTTACAAGCCATAATGAAGGGTCTTTGTGAAGATATTATCCATTGAGCCTCCTTTGTTGACTCATCCTTCCCCTTTCCTCCATCCACTGACCCTATGACATGTGTCACTCCCTGATTGGTGCTAAACAAGCACAATCCATGTGCTCCCCTTTGAGTGCATCCTAGCCCTCCTTAAGCTTTCATCTTTCCTTGCATCTTAGTGCTCAATCCCTCAAGCCCTTAGCCTATAAATTGAATCCCCTCCCAAGCCATTTCATCACAACTTTTGAGCTAAAGTTATAATGCTAGTTTGAGAAACAAAGCCTTTAAACCATACCCTTATAATGCCAAATTGAGAGATCTCAAGCTACCAATTTGCCATTCCATCTCCATTGAAGCTATTTTGAGGACCTTGAGCATACATCCTACATCCACATAGTAGACTCATCCCTAAATCAAGTGATCATCCTCAATGGGAGAGCCATTCCATAGTTCATATTCTCATTTGAGGGTTTCACTTTGTCTCTAATATATGTTATGATTTTTATGCTAGTTAATGCTTTTGTTCTCTTGATAGATTAGTATTACTTGCTAACATATTTCTCATATACATTTTGGCACGCCCGGTGGGACCCCACTATGTGTCATTTAATCATCTGTTTCTATCTATATATTGTTTTTTGCTAATAATCTAATGTTTCTTGTTGTTTGAGTGTGTTGTAGGATTTAATCTTGTTCTTGCAGGTTAAAGGAAGCATTAGGGAGAAAAAAAAAGCTTCAAAAATCAAATTCTAAATTTTTTTTGAAGAAAATCTATGTGTTTTAAACAAATTTTGCACAGTGTCATCTCCACAGATCGGCGTCTTCGACTGGACGACTGTCGTCTACGAATCTGAAACTGTCATCTCCGAAGTGAATTTCGTTGTCTGCGCAAATCAGCGTCTCCGCCTGGCTTTTATCGTCGTCTCTGCCTCTAACCATCATTTCCACCTGGCCATTTTCTTATTCAAAACACACTCTATTATCTCCACTGCCACCATCAGTCAAACTGTCATCTCCGCTGCCGCCAGCAATCAAATTGTCGTCTCTACAACCTAAAATGTCGTCTCCACCATCACCAACCTAATCTGTCGTCTCTGCCTCTTTCTCTGTTGTCTCCGTAGATCAACATCTCCACAATTTGGCATCTGCGCCTGGTGAACTGTCATCTTCTCCTGTCTCTGTTACACTTTGTTAAAATTTTTAACCATTTTAAGCATTTTTACGCATAGAAAAAGCAACAAAAAAAAGTTATTTTTTTTTTCCCATAGTTAAGCTTTCATTTTCTAAGATTTTGGGTGACTAATCAATTTTTTTTTTTTTGTCTTACTGCAGGTTGGAGCATCATGTTTTTTAGGTTTTTCATGGAATGAACTTGAATGGTTAAACACATTTTACTTGGAATGCATGCTTAAAACAAACAACCCAATCTTGAATGCCAAGGATCAATTAACCATTGCAATATCAAACACTTCATTTGGAGCTTTTAAAATTGAACAAAACAAATCTCTTTTCCACATGCAATTTAGGCAAAGTTTGATTTTTGGACATTTAAAAAACTTCGTTAAGTTAAATACAAATTTGAAAAAATCAATTTGAGTAGTTCCTTGGACTCACCTCTTTTCTAATCACCCATCAATTCAACCATTGGTTGCAATCTCAGTGCCATTTATGGGGATGGGTCTACTTGAAAAAGGTGTTAAATATTTCACAATCTAACTCACTCACTTGATCTTTGAACGTTTGCTTTAACTTTATCAAAATTCTTAAATGACCAAAACTTTAGATTAAATCGATTACACTTCAAGTTTTGGCACTAAAATTGAACAACTATTGACGTGGAGGGCCTCCAGGCGCACGCTTGACAATCAAGTTTCACACATCTTTGTTTTGGGCTTAAAAAAAAATCACACCAACTCTTGAATGCTTTAAAAGAAATTAATCGATACTTGACGTGGAGGGCCTCCGGGCGCGTGGGTTTACTTTTTTGTTGACCCTAACTCTTCTTCTTGTATTCATTCTTCGCTTGATTTCTCTTTTTTGGCACCTTTCAAAGTTGGAATTGAACATTGTCTCTTAAACACGAGTGCTTGCAAAGTCTAGATCAGCACACATAAGAGTCAGTTGGTAAAAGAACAAGCATGTTTTTTAGCCCAAGGTCATCCAAGTCTTCTCTCCCCTTGTCGTCTTTCGAGGCCATCTTGGGTGCATAAGATTAGGATCCAAAACCTTGTTTCTCCTTTTAGGAGGCCTTCTTGGGGATTTCATCACCCCTTGGGATGACCTCAACTCCAGCGTTCCGGCGAAGTATAAGAATCGGGAGGTGAATCGAAAGACACCTCTCTTGGGATCAAGATTTTGTCACTCGGGCTAAGCCTCAAGGAACTTTATACCCTTGAGAAGTGAAAGAGGAGAAGTGGGTTACCACTCCTCTTGGCTGTGTGGCATCTTTTTGGTTTCATCTACGGATTTGGGCCTCAAGTACCTTGCATATATGGAGGACTCCCTAGCTAAACCAACTGTCAGCCTTGTAGACAACCATCTAGGATGTTAATGTGTTTGAAGTGACTGATCAAAACATTTGTAGAACATACACACTCCTCGATGCAAGTATCACATTCTGAGAATCAAAAACTTCTATCTGGTTGTTTCTATCTATTGCTTGCTTTTTTATTTGTTGAATGAATGTTTGCCAAACTTGGTCAATCCTAGCCTAGGGCACACTTAGCGTAGTCACTGCCTATTCCAGAAGTTGAACAAGTTGAAGCAAAAGAACCAAGATCTCTCAAAGCTAATAAGATTCAAGAATTCATGTTAGAGCAACCCAAACCCAAAAAAAGGTTCCACAAAGTTAAACTCAAGCCATCTCAGGCATACTAAGAACTTTCAGCCAAGAGAAAGGAACTAACACCAATCCTCGAATTGCCAAACTCCACAAAGTAGAGGAAAAAGCTGCTGACAAAGCCCTTCAAGATGCCTGGTTAGAGCGCACCATCAAATTTAGCCAACATCCAGGGGTTAATCCTGCTTATGCCTTACCAACTAGGCATGATTTCTATGATTAGACACCCTTATTTCTCCACATCTTCTTGCATAAGCTTCACTTTTGCATTAGAGTCATCTTTGTAGGAAAGTCAACCATCTTTAGTCTTCCCCTTAAGCATTTTAGCTCATCCATCTCATTTAGAATCAAACTAGCTAGCCAGCAATCCAAAATCTTCACATCCAAGCCTTCAAAAATTATTGTCAACTTGCCAAAAGTTTGCCATTCCTAAAATCTTTCAAATCCACCAATCTCACCAAGGTTATCCCTTTGACAGAGCTTTGTCTAGGGTAATCTAGCTTTGTCACTTGTTATCCGTCGTCACCTTGAGCTAAAGGTTGGGATCCACAAGTGGTCAATCTCGTGTTCTTCCTAAAGGATCATCAGTCTATCCTTAAGTTGACACAATCACCACCAAGCTTGCACATAGGAAAGCAAACCTTTTGTGCTTTGGCAACATATCTTTGAAGTTAGAATCCCCAACCCAATCCTCCTTAGGTTTTGTCATATAACTTTGCCTCAACCTAGGAAATCATTTGCATAGAAAAGCCTTCCTCCCTTTTGCATCCACCAACATTTGTTGCATCTCATCCCTAGGAGCATTTTTCATGCCACCCGTCACTCGCTTAGTGAAGAAGAAAGAAACAATGGAGCCCTATCATTTGGATCAAACAGCCTCACCCCCCTTGAGCACTCAGCCATCCTTTAACCTAGAGAAAGCTATGCCATCATCTACTAACATTGAAGTTTTCATGAACCAACCAGGAAATGCAGTATTGGTAAATGCCATTATAGACAAGAACAAAGAGACAATCATGGCTAATTTTCAAAGGGACAATGTAGGAACCTTTGACTTTGGAAGACCCCCTCCATTATCAAATCCATCTCACCCATTGTTTGGGTAGCTACCACCACCCATAGGCTCTTATGATCCAAATTATCCTCAATATATGCCAAAAGAAGAGCCTCCAGCCAATCCATATGATCCAACAGACTCAAACATACCATCATCCACCCAAGTTGAAACTCCATGCCGCAAGCCAACCCAGCCACCACCACTCCATCCTTGGTTCATACCTCTCCGCTCCAAACCCCCTTTACCCAAAACACCTCACTGTTCACCCCCTTCACTATTGTTGCTACTGCTCCCCAACCCAGCCTTCCAAATCCACCCATCTCCCAAATCAGTGCTAGCATCTTTGGCCAACCTCAGCAATATACAACAGCGATGCCGCCCATGGGGCTAAGTAATCAACCTTTCATCACCCCTAGCTTGTTCACCATAGCCTAAAACACAATCCCATCATTTCCATTAGGTCTTGGGAGCTCAATACCATCAGCCACAAATCCACAAGCTACTACCTTCACTCCATGAAGCTATCAAATCCCACAAGCTACTGCCAATTTTTTGCCAAGCTCTCAAGTGACCCCAGCTCCCGCCACCACTCTACCAAGCTTCCAAATCTAGCCACAAAGCTATCAAACCCCATCAGTTCCATTCCCAAGCTTTCAATTCCCACCACCAACTAATCCATTACCTCCTATTACCAACTACTTTTCAATGCCACTTCTAGGAGGTAATCCACCAATCCAGCCAACCACCAATTATTTGTAGGTACCATCCCAAATGGGGGCACAACCCACATAGCTTGGTCAAACCCCACAAGCCCCCCGATCCTTTCCCCAAGCTTCACAACCATCTTATACCTTACCTCCACAAAGCAATCCATTTATCCCATAGCCAGCCTACATTCCTCAATCCCAACTTTAAATCCAATATCAACAGCAAGCCTCACAACACATGCAACAATATGTGCCACCTCCACCTCAGCAACCCATCATCCACCATTCAGTTGCCCAAGCCATGTATAATCCCTACCAGCCCATACCTCAAAGCCATCCATATTTCATTGCCCCATCTAGCACATACCTACCTCAAGGCACTCCTACATTGGGGGCACCCCAGCCATCACCCATTAATGCAGAATGGGAAGCCATGAAGACAACTTTAAAGAACATCCAAGAGGGAAATGATCCAAAAACCTTCAAGTTTGAGAATGTGTGTCCTTACCCATTTGAAAGAGCCATTACCATGACACCATTTCCCAAGCATTTTGAGACACCCAAATTTGATAAATTTAGAGGAAAAGGAGACCCTGTTACACATATCAAAGAATTTTACATGCACTACCAAGAAGTGGCATATGATGATGTCTTCCTCTTGCATCTCTTTCCCAAAAGCTTGGCCGGACCAGCTCTGGAATGATTTTATAGAATCCCCTATGGCACAATTAAAATTTTTGTTGAATTATCTGAGGCATTTGTAGCCCAATATGCCCATCTTGTTGAAATAGAGCTATTAGTAGTTGATCTTGTCCACACCAAGCAAAAAGGTGGAGAAAGCCTTCCCAAATATCTGCAAAGATGGCAAACCCTTACCACCCACATATCTTGCACCTTGCCAGAGCACCATTTGGTGAAAATGTTTATTGATAATGCCCATCCTAGCTTGGCTGACCACATGACCATGAACTGTTTATAGACCTACAAAGACATCAAAGAGAAAGGATTGATCCTTGAACAAGGACTCATTAAAGATGGTGTGGTCAAGATTTACAAGGAAGCCAACCAAAATCAATCACATTCCAATGACAAGTCTAGGTATTGGAACAAAAACAAGCACGTTGCAACAGATGGCATCACTGACACCAGACATGTGAATATTGTTGGTCCTTCTCAAAACCAGTCCAACCCACCATATCAACCAAACAATCAACAAGCTATCAACTACCAACAATAGAATAACCAAAGCTATCAAAACCACAATCCAAGACCCAACTTCCAAGGGTCTAGCAATCAAGCTAATGACATCAATGTAGCTAGAGGACAACATCCTAGATTCCAACCTACACCTAGAAATTATACACCCCTTCGTGAACCTTTGGATGTCATTTTTGAGAAATTAGTCAAGGAAAACCTCATCAAATTTCCTCCTACCCAGCAAATCGACCCAAGCCAATCCAAAGCTGCATGGTACAAAGCCAATGAGTACTACAAATTTCATAGGGTAAAAGGTCACACCACCCTCAGATGCATGAAACTGAAAGACTATGTGTAGGACCTCATTGATCGGAAGGAAATCACTGTTGGTGCCCAAACCTCTCCCAATGCAGGCTTACAGATCTATCAAAATTCTTTTTCTCCCCACAACAATCAAAATCCTGGAAAAGCACCTATCCAAACCAACAACCATCAGCCAAACCAACAGCATGGGAAGAACAATGACCACACTTCATCCTATATAGACTATGGTAGCCTTATAGGTTGTATATCAGAGAAAGAGCCTTTTGTCAATGTTATCAATATCCAAAGACCAAACAATGAGTGTGAAGTCACCACTCGAAGAGAGCAATTTAACATTGCAGGCCCACCCGTTCCACCAACACCATCAGCTCCATCAAAAAGCTAGTACAATATCTTGGAACACCTTGGGAACATGCCAGCCCAAATCTCCATTTTAGACCTTCTTCGCACTAGTCCTGTGTACAAGAACATCCTTGACAATGCTCTCATAGAATGCCGTGTCCCTTCTGATATCAATGCTACTAATTTTCGTAATCTTGTTGGACACCTTTCATCCTCATGTGCCCTATCATTCAAACCCACCGACATACCCTTGGTCGAGCCAGATCACACCCTTTTGCTTCGCATAGCCATCATGGTATCCAATTTTGCCGTTAAAAGAGTAATGATAGATAATGGATTAGCCTTGAATATTTGCACCCTAAAATTCATAAAACAAGCTGGGTATAGTGAGGCAGATATCATTAGTGAGGTTATCACCATCAAAGCTTATGACAACTTGGAAAGAGCCATAGAAGGAACTATTTTTCTGCCAATCAAGGTTGGGCCAGTCATCCAAGAGACACTCTGCCATGTTATTGATCTAAACCTAGCTGTTCCATCCACTTACGATCAGTGCGTCAAATTTCTGCATCAAGGCACTGAGGTAACCATCCATGCTGATCCAGAACCCTTTGCTTACTGCAATGAGGTTGAAGCTTCATATACAAACCATTGCCCTAGAATTGATATCGGCACATCCATCGCCAGCTCATCCCACACTTGTAATGACCCAGAAACCATCCTCGCCTCCACCCTGTCTACCATAAAGATCAATAACAAAGGCTGTGGAGAGTATAGTCTGTCAGATGCATTTGCTGTCAGGGCACTCGCACTTGATCCACATGCCCATGGATGACCGACATATCACAAAGCCAAGAGGATTCCACCTCCTTGATACAAACAATTTGGCCCAACAGCCTTTGTATCTTCGAAAATGCCTCTTCATGAGGAGCTCACTCCAGATATCAACAATTGGTTACATAAGGATGCACCTCAAAGAAATCAAACACACCTTGATCACTTTAGCCAGAAGTATCCCCAAGAACATAAGCTCATCACTAACAAATGGAACTATCAAGGTGGTGGTCTAGGACCAGAAGAAAGTGGCATGCAGTGCCCCATCGATGCACACAAGTGGGAATCAAAGTCAGGTCTTGGCTTTGACATACCCACAACTGAGGGCACCAATACGGACGGTCACGCTTTTTCAAACATTCACCGTGACCTTGTCAAAATTGAGGACATTCCTGAGGAAGTTGAAAAGAGAGCCTACGACGATATCTTAGACCAAATCTCCCTCAGAGACTTTGTTCTCCAAGAACTATTCATCCACCTTATTGACCTACCACTTGCCCATCCACAACTGATAGATTGGGACCAACCAAGCGTCATACACATTTATGAGTTCACATTAGAGGAAGCACTTCTGAGATTCATGGGAGCTGAAACACCTCACAAGAAAACAAAGCCAGACTTAGCATATATCTACAAGCTAGATCCCAAGGGGTATTTTGGAAAAAATCGCCAACTTAGTTCCAATACACCCAAAACTAGAACTAAGGTGAATCTGAGACTAGCTAAGGTAGTGAAGAGAGCCCCTCAGTAGGAAAATCTAGAGTCACAAGTAGAACATGAGGATTTAGCATTGCCTCCTCAAGATAATTGACCAGAGGTGTCTTCTATTCTAATTGAGGATACTAGAGAAGTCAACATCGGTTCTTTAGAGATCTCTAGACTTGTTCACATTGTTGCATCCCTATCACAAGACCAAGCTGACCTCCTCTTTGAGGTCTTAAGAGAGAATATTGGCCAATTTTCATGGTCATATTAGGACATGCCAGGACTTGATCCAAAGCTTGTAGTTCATCATCTTGCCGTCGATCCAAAGATCAAGCCCGTCAAATAAAAGCTTAGAAAAATGCACCCCAAGGTGGCATTATTGGTCAAAGCTGAATTTGAAAGAATGTTAGCTGCTAAGGTTATCCGACCTATCGACTACTTAGAGTGGATCTCCAACATGGTCCCCATCACTAAACCTTCTGGTGACATCAAAATCTGCACTGATTTTAGAGATCTTAACAAAGCTTGTCCAAAAGATGATTTTCCCTTGCCCAAGATAGATATGATTGTAGATCTTACAGCTGGGCATGAATTTTGTCCCTCATGGATGGATTTTCTGGGTATAATCAAATCAAAATTGCAGAAGAGGATCATCATAAGACATCATTCACTACCCCTTGGGGAACCTTTTGCTACAAAATGGTGCCTTTTGGCCTAAAGAATGTTGGGGCTACCTATCAAAGAGCTATGACAGCCATCTTTCATGATCTCATCCATAGCATTTTGGAGGATTATGTGGATGATATCTTGGTCAAGTCTCATACCTTCATGGATCATCTTGCTAACCTGGAGAAAGTCTTTGATAGGTTAGCCAAATATCATCTCATGCTGAATCCCAAGAAATGTGTCTTTGGGGTCACATCTGGCAAGGTTCTAGGCTTTATAGTTTCTAAATGAGGTATAGAGATCGACCCCAAGAAGGTCAAAGCTATCTTAGACATGCCTCCTCCCCAGACACTGCGACAGCTTCGCTCTCTTCAGGGAAAGCTTCAATCTATCTGGTGCTTCATCTCCTAGCTTGCAGATAAGTGTACACCATTTTCACATTTACTGAAGAAGCATGAGAACTTCAAGTGGGATCCTTTATGTCAGCGCAGCTTCAACCATCTCAAGCAGTATCTCATCAATCCCCCTATCTTGGTTCCACCAGTTCCTGGTCGTCCCCTAATTTTGTACATATCAGCAACACCTACTACTCTAGGGGCACTTCTAGCACAGCTTGATGACTACAGCAAAGAAAGAGCCATCTACTACATCAGTAGAACCCTAGTTGGTTATGAACTCAATTACACTAATATGGAAAAAGCTTGTTTGGCAGTTGTTTTCTCAACTCAAAAGCTTCACCATTACATGCTAAGTCATACCATCCAACTAGTCTCCAAGATTGACCCTCTCAAGTATATGCTCTCTAGAACAACACTTACAGGCCGTTTGGCCAAATGGGTTATGCTCCTTAGCAAATTTGACATCCAGTATGTGGACAGAAAGGCAATCAAAGGGTAAGCTATAGTAGATCACCTAGTTGATGCACCTCTAATAGATGCATATCCTTTGATCATGGAATTTCCAGATGAGCATATCTATCTAATTGAAGAACAGCCCCCATGGAAACTTTGTTTTGATGGCTCATACACATCTCATGGATTAGGGGCAGGAATATTGTTGGTCACACCTTAAGGAGATTACATTCCAAAATATTTTAAACTATAATTCCCTAGCACCAACAATATAGCTGAATATGAGGCTCTCATAGTAGGATTAAAGATAGCTGTAGAATGGAATATCATTGAGTTACAAATATTTGGTGATTCTCAGCTCATCATCAAGCAAGCCCTAAATGAATATCAAACCAAAGATGAAAATCTATTAACCTACAAAGAGCTAGTTGATAAGCTAACCCAGCATTTTACAAAGCTTCAGTTTACACAAGTGCCTCGAATATAGAACAAAGCAGTAGATGCTATGGCTACTATCGGCTCGCTCTTGGAAATTCCCCAAGAAGCTACACAGTATGAGTTTTTAGTCGAGCAGCTCCTCACACCTGCCTATGCGAATGAGGATTCAAATCATGTTTGTATCTTGGTTGGTCCCCAATCCCCTTGGTACCATGAGATTCACGCTTACCTTAACGATGGTATCATATCCCCTCACCTCACACGTACCCAACACCAGAACCTCATCCAAAAATCATCCCGCTATGTTATCATAGCCAATACTCTATATTGTTGGGGTTATCATGATACTCTCTCTCTCGATGTTTAGACCAAAACAAGGCCGCGATGGTGTTAAAATAAGTACACTCCAGACTTTGCGGTGCCCACATGAGTGGTATTGTCCTAGCACGAAAAATCATTAGAGAAGGCTACTATTGGCCTACCATTGAAGAAGACTCCTACGAATTTGTCAGAAAGTGTCTCCCATGTCAGCAATATGCAAATCTCGTGCACGCTCTAGCACAGGATCTACAGCCTATTGCACCACCTTGGCCTTTTGCTTGTTGGGGCCTTGATCTAGTTGGAACTATCACACCCCTCTCATCTGATGGACATAAATGGATAATAACAGCTACAGACTATTTCACTAAATGGGTGGAAGCAGTCCCCCTAGTCTCAGCTACAGGAGTTTAGGTCTCCAAGTTCATCTTGCACCACATTGTTTGCCGCTTTGGCATCCCATCCACCATCTTCACCGGCCATGGAGGTAACTTTGAAAATCTCAACATGGAAGAATTATGCACTTCCCTCTGCATCCATCACCACTTTTCTAGCCCATATTTCCCACAAGGTAATAGCCAGGTAGAGGCAATTAACAAAACCCTCCTCAAAATCCTAAACAAAGTTGTCAATGATTTCGGTCGTGATTGGCACCTACAAATAAATCCAGCCCTATGGGCCTATCGAAATTCCTTCCATATATCCACAGGAACAACTCCGTACTCCCTAGTCTATGGTGCCAAAGTGGTACTACCCATAGAGGTTGAACTTCCCTCCTTGCGCATATCTTTGCAGGAGCAAATATCAGATGAAGAATACAGAGTAGCTCGGCTCACCCAGCTAGATCTCTTAGACGAGAAGCGAAAACAAGCCTATGATCATCTCACAGTCTATCAAACTCATCTCAAAAGGAATTTCAACAAGAAGGTGCTTCCATGACACTTTTAGCTAAGTGACATGGTCCTCAAAGAAAACATGAAAGTCCAAGTAGATCGAGAAAAGAAAGACAATTTTGAACCTACATGGCTTGGTCCTTATGTTGTCACTACATCCTTTGGCTCTGGAGCCTATCAATTATCTACATCGGAAGGGGAACTCTTGAATGATCCGACTAACATCATTCATCTCAAGAAGTTCTATGCTTGAAGATCCTTGGTATACCCAGCTTTTGAAAAATACAAAAAAATAGTAAAGAGAAATAAGTGTCCAATGGTGAAAACTTGGCAATTCAAGCACCTTGGATAGGTACCTTGGTGAAAACCTAGTAATTCAGGCACCTTGTGTACTAAAGACTAATCCATTATCTATCACTATCATCTCCCTCATTCATGCACCCACCATCCCATAATACACCTACTTGTTCCCCTGGTGTTCCAACCAAATATCCAAAATCTGATGAAGCTTGTAAATACCTCCTGTACAGCTTGTAAAATCTTGTACCTCAG
Source organism: Cupressus sempervirens (assembly GCA_028749045.1). Classification (NCBI taxonomy): domain Eukaryota; kingdom Viridiplantae; phylum Streptophyta; class Pinopsida; order Cupressales; family Cupressaceae; genus Cupressus; species Cupressus sempervirens. The sequence goes on from CM053786.1 coordinate 26,981,292, forward strand.
CTTGTAAAATCTTGTACCAAATTTTGCATTATACCTTGTAAATCTTGTACCATACCTTGTATATCTGAATTTTGTCCAAAGCTTGTACCATATTCCAGCTTGTAAATAAGCTTGTATCTTAGCTTGTATACTATCACGTGCACACACAAAACCCCATTTTCACTTAAAGCTTTTCGCAAACCATCTACCTATGCACCTATCAACTATTATAGACATCCCACCCTTCACAAAAATTTCCATCTCACAAAACCCAAACATCAACAACCTTGTACATTTGTAACATATCTTGGTCCGTCAGCTTGTACATCCTCTTTAGCTTAGTACCATTGTATCTATCCAGCAATCGTGTCAGTTCCTCCTTGATCAGCATCTTGCACACATCGCACAACCCTTGGTTAGCTATCCCAATGAATCCTTTAGCTAGATCTCTTGTCACCAAAGTGTTATCCTTCTTAGTTCAGCTTGCCAAACACATCACTCGTCCAGAACCACCAACTTAGGTGCTCTCTGATAGATCCTTGTAGGATATAGCTTTCCTCATGTCTAATCTTCGTCCATTAGTACCTCGTCCTACCCATCTTGTTGGCAAACGGTTCTCTTTTGGATTTTCACTTTCTTTTGATTTGGAATCTTTTGGTTTTGGGTCTTGAAGTATCTTTTCCAAGAAATATTTTTGTTCCCTCCTCAAGGTTGCCATGATCTTCCATATCATGGTATGCTACGAATGGGGCAATCTGAGCATAAGGTCTTGATCAAGTCTTTTGTTCATTTTTTTTTTCTACTTGTGGGTTACCCAGTGTCGGTTCCACACTGATTCTTTCGAGATTCATGTGTGATGTTGGGGCAATCCTTGCGTGTTTGTTTTGAGTCAGTTCGTTAGTCCTCTGGATGGTTGGTGAAAAGGCCTTGATGTTCTTGGTAACCTTGGCAATTAACTAATAGTCCTATAGCAAATCTAGTGCTCAACTACATGGTGGTACTTCTCTTTGAAGTATCCCCCTGCTCAAAAAGCTTCAATGGATTCCCTTCATCTTCATTATCCCCCATCCATCTCCAGCATTTGTCACTCCTCCCCCAGCTTGTGTAACTGTATCTCTTTGAATCAATCATCACTCTTAGATTTAGGGATCCACAATCCTAGTCTTAGGGATCCACCCAATCCACCAAGCCTCATCTTTCGAGATCCACAATCCTAGTCCTAGGGATCTTTGAAACTCATCTTTCGCCAATCTGACTCTTTGAAATCCTGTTGCATCAGCTTTTGCCATCCCATCATCCATCTCCCTATCCTAGATTCCTTTTTATAGTGCTCTACTCCTTCATCCTCCCCCCAATCTCGAAAGTCTTTAGCTTGCTTCCTCTTGTGCCTTTGATTTGTCCCTTTATCATTCTCCCATAGTGAGAGTTTGAGCTAATTTAGCCTCTTCTCTTAAGCTAATCTGAGTGTCCTTGCTCATCTCAGATTCTTGTACTTTTCAAGAAGCCGTCGAGCCTCATTTCTCTCTTCGCCACCTTCTTGAGGGGGCATCATCTAAGTCTAGTCTCTCCTCTTCTTATCAGAGACTGGGGCAACCTTGTTGAAAAAACATCTTCCTTGTGTCGTCTTCATTCGAACTTCTTTGAAATAGTGTTGTCTCAACACTATGTCAAAGAGGGGCAAAATGTAGACACCTAAATTTGATTCTCTAAAGGCATCATTAATTAAGTTCTTATTTAATTAATCCTTTGCCATCCCCTAGCTAATTAATTTAATTAATCATTTATAGTCCTAATTGATAAATCAAATAACCTATTATTTATCAATTAAATCCTATTCTTCTATCTAATTCCAAAATCCCCATTTATAAAATAAATCTATTTGATAAATAAAACCCTCAAATCTAATAAGCCCCTAACTTATCCCTAAACCCTCTTTTTAGCCTAATCCACCCCATCCACCCATACTAACCAAGTTTAGCCACTAACTCACCCACCCTCATGAATGTCATCCACTTGAAAATATCTAACATCCCTAATCTAATCCTAAACCCTAGCCTAATCCACCCTCTAATGTTGTCACATTCCCTAAGCAAGCTTAAGACTTTCCTAAGCCAAGGAAAGTCAACAATCTCAACTCCCTCCAAAATATCCCAACCAACCAACAATGAATGCTCTTATAGAGGCCATAAAGACTCTTACAAGCTCTTACAAGCCATAATGAAGGGTCTTTATGAAGATATTATCCCTTGAGCCTCCTTTGTTGACTCATCCTTCCCCTTTCCTCCATCCACTCACCCTGTGACATGTGTCACTCCTTGATTGGTGCTAAACAAGCACAATCCATGTGCTCCCCTTTGAGTGCATCCTAGCCCTCCTTAAGCTTTCATATTTCCTTACATCTTAGCCCTCAATCCCTCAAGCCCTTAGCCTATAAATTGAATCCCCTCCCAAGCCATTTCATCACAAATTTTGAGCTAAAGTTATAATGCTAGTTTGAGAAACAAAGCCTTTAAACCATACCCTTATAATGCCAAATTGAGAGCTCTCAAGCTACCAATTTTCCATTCCATCTCCATTGAAGCTATTTTGAGGACCTTGAGCATACATCCTACATCTACATAGTAGACTCATCCCTAAATCAAGTGATCATCCTCATTGGGAGAGCCATTCCATGGTTCATATTCTCATTTGAGGGTTTCACTTTGTCTCTCATATATGTTATGATTTTTATGCTAGTTAATGCTTTTGTTCTCTTGATAGATTAGTATTACTTGCTAACATATTTCTCATATACACTGATGAGCTAGAAAATAAGGAAGAGATACTTGGAAGAGACTTTAAGATGAGGATGTGTAGGATAACAAAAAAAGGGAATAATGATGTTTTTTTATAGATGATGGGCTAGGAACACAAAGTACTACAATAAGACCAAAATAAGATATACAAGTATGACTATACAATGACTAGGAACTTGGGAACATATGAGAAAACATGGTAGTAGGTATGTATACAATGGGGGAAAGCTCAAGATGGGGAGATAGCACTGTTATAATTACAAGTATTGTATAAGGGTGTGATACGTAAAGCACAATTTATTACAAGGATTATGATACTACAGTATTTACAAGATTATGATACATAGGATACGAGTGTTGGTACAATGGTATGATACATAGAACACTACAATAGTATGATATAAGTGTTGGTACAATAGTATGATACACAGAACACTACAAGAGTATGATACAAGTGTTGGTACAATGGTATGATACATGAAACACTACTCATCAAGGAGGATGGATATGGTAAACTACAAGGATGAAAAATAGTTGAGAAGATACATGTGGTAGAGCTCAGTGGGTATGATACATGAGATGCTATAAGACAAGGGTTAGGTTGGATGTTTACAAAGTACAAAGTGTTGGACGGTGATGAAGTGAGGTGTAGTGGGAATGTGAATAGTAAAACTATGAGGAACACCTTGGAAAAATGGGGAGATGGCAGATGTGATATGTAGTGGCAATGTGGGAGACAAGCATCAATGATAGATGACAAAAAGGCTAAGTACACCTAGCACCTATTTGCTAGGTTTTCACCAGGGACCTATCCAAGGGGCTTGGATCGCCAAGTTTTCACCATTGGATGCTTGTTTTTCTTTACCTTCTTTTGATTTGAGAATTTTTTTTTCAAGCATAGAATTTCTTGAGGTGAATGATGTTGGTAGGATCATTCAGGACTTCACCTTCAAGTGTAGATAGTTGATAGGCTCTAGAGCCAAAAGATGCGGTGACCACATAAGGACCAAGCCATGTGGGCTCAAACTTGCCTTTATTTTTTCTATCAGCTTGAACCTTCATGTTATCCTTGAGGGCCATGTCACCTTCTTGAAAATTTTGCAAATGGAATTTCCTATTAAAATTGTGCTTGAGGCAATTTTGGTAGACCATGAGGTGGTCATAGGCCTATTGCCTTTGCTCATCAAGTAGATCAAGTTGAGTAAGTCAAGCCACTCTATACTCTTCATTATATATCTGACCCCGTAGATAAATGTAGAGTGATGGAAGTTCAACCTCAATAGGTAAGACTACTTCAGCACCATAGACCAAGGAGTATGGAGTTGTGCTAGTGGATGTATGGAATGAGGTGCAGTATGCCCATAGGGCATGATTGATTTGCAAATGCCAGTCATGGCCAGAGTCATTGATAACTTTCTTGAGGATTCTAAGTAGGGTTTTATTAGTTGCCTCTGCTTAACCATTACCTTGTGGGAAATATGAGCTATAAAAGTGGTGATGGATGTGAAGGGAAGTGCACAATTCCTCCATATTTAGGTTTTCAAAATTACCTCCATGGTTAGTGAAAATGGTAGTCGGGATGCCAAACTGACATATGATATGATATAGGATAAACTTGGACACCTAAACTCTGATAGAAGTGACAAGGGGAACTTCTTTGACCCACTTAGTGAAATAATCAGTGGTGGTGATTATCCATTTGTGCCCTTCTAAATAAAGTGGTGTAATAAGATTGACCAGATCAAACCCTCAACAGGAAAAAGGCCATGGTGGTGCAATGGGTTGCAAGTCTTGAGCTAGAGCTCAGATCAAATTAGTATGTTGTTGACAAGGTAAACATCATTTCACAAATTCACATGCATCATGCTCTAGAGTAGGCCAATAATATCCAGCCTGAAGGATTTTCTTAGCTAGCACTATCCCACTTGTGTGAGCACCATTGAGAGTCATTGCAGCCTCATTTTGGTCTAAACATCAAGAGAGAGTATCATGATAACCACTATGATATAGGGTTTGGGTGATGATAGTGTAACGGGAAGCTCTGTGAATAAGGTTTTAGTATTGGGTTCGTGTGAGGTGAGGACATATGATACTATTTAGTAGGTAAGCATGATTTTCATGGTACCATGGGGATTGGGGACCAACCAAGATGCAGGCTCATGTTGATCCATCATTCTCATATGTGAGTTCAGGCACCTACTCGATCGAGAATTCATATTGCGTACCTTTGAGTGGTATTTCCAAGCGTGAACCAATAGTATCCATGGCATCTACTGCCTTATTTTGGAGTCTAAGTACTTGTATGAACTGGAGTTGAGTAAAATGCTCCTTTAATTGGTCAACCAATTCCTTATAAGGTAGTAGCTTGTCATCCTTGGTTTGATATTCATTTAAGACGTGTTTGATGATAAGATGAGAATCACTGTAGACTTGTAGCTATGAGATATTCCATTCAATGGCAATTTTGAGCCTTGCAACAAGGGCTTCATACTCCGCGATGTTATTGGTACACCAAAATTGTAGCTTGAAAGATTTAGGAATATAATCACCTTGAGGTGTGGCCAAGAGTATGCCCACACCAGAGCCATGAGATGTATAGGATCCATCAAAATATAGCTTTCAAGATGGTTGTTCTTTTATCAAACATAGGTGTTCATATGGGAATTCCATAATGAGGGGGTGGTCTGCAACCAAGGGTGCATCCACCAAGTGATCTGCAATAGCTTGCCCTTTGATGGCCTTTTTGTCAATATATTGGATCTCGAACTCACTGAGAAGCATAACCCATTTCGCTAGTTGTACTATGAGTACTGTGAAAGAAAGCATATATTTCAATGGATCAATTTTTGAGATTAGTTGCACAATATGACTCAACATTGTAATGACATAGCTTTTGGGTGGAAAATACCACTACTAAGAAAGCCTTCTCCATTGGTGTGCAGTTGAGCTCATATCCCACTAATGTTCAACTGATGTAATAAATAGCCCTTTCCTTCCTTGCATCATCAAGTTATGCTAGAAGAGCACCTAATGCTGTGGGAGTAGCTGTGATGTACAATATGAGTGGATGCCCAGCAACTAGAGGAACCAAAATAGGTGGATTAGCCAAGTATTCATTGATGAGCTTGATGTTATGCTAGCAAGCAAGGTCCCATCTGAAGTTCTGATCCTTCTTGAGTAGGTGTGTGAATGGTTGACAATTATCAATAAGTTGGGAAATGAACCGTCTGACTGATTGGAGTTTTCCCTGTAGAGAACCGATGGAGACACAACCCAAGTATAGAATGGACACAATAGGAAAGGGAAAACTTTATTAAATATGAAAATATGCCAATACACTTAGTGTAGAGTAAAAAGACTCCAAAACATGCCCTATGGGCTTACAATAGTATAAATCTGGAGATAATTTCTTTTCCCAATACCTTCTCTCAAACTCCACTTTGAACTGCCTTTTACAATGCCATAAATGTTCTTAAATAGATGCCAAAGGGTTAAATATTAGGAATACATTCTAGAAAGTTCTAGTTGGCATCCACTTCCAAAATAGAAGGCTCTAGAAGTCGTATTAGAAGTCGGTGCAAAATTAGAAGAATCCAAAAATGGTAGCCAAACTTTCGAGAGGCATAACTTTTGAACCGTAGCTCTGATTGATGAACTATTTACATTTCTAGAAAGCTCTTAGAGTGCTCTATAGCCCTATAGGCTAGCTTCACTTGTCCCTCATTTTTTTGAACTATAAAAGGTCATTTAGTTGCTCAAACCTGACTTTGAAGCATTCTTAGGAGGTCTCTAGAAACCGAAAAACTACAATAACTTTTTAACCGTGGGGCCTTTTGACCTGATTCTTTTTGTGGAATGTTCTAAATTACAATTAAAATCATCCCTCCAATTTACACCTTCTAACTCACCATAATTATGGCTCAATTACATAGTCCTATTTTTTTAGCATTTATACATATCCCAAGATGCTTAAAAACTATAACTCAGAACAATAATAGTGGAACTGTCAGATTTGGAACCTTTATTTGACCCAATGGGTATCTAGAAATGAAAACACATGAAATAGAAATGAAGTCTAGGTATATTTTTTGGGTGACATAGGATTGCCCTTATACCTCTGGATGCTCCTGCATCAGACACCCAGGGTAGATTGAAAAGTGACCTTGTCACTTTATGGATGGTAGAGGAAAACCCAAATGAGAAACCTCAGCTACTAATATCCAAGTTGAGTCCTCTATTGACCGTCCTTTCCACTTAACCGGGTACTCTTCATACTTCCTATTTCTGGTACTCCTACCCACATGACTATCCAGAATCTCTTCTATCTCCTCCTTCTTAGAAGTAGGAATTAGACATGGCTCCAACATCAACGCTTCATTTGCACCATCATCATGATACTCTATTAATTTTGCAATTTTGAAGATAGGAGAAATGTGAATTCCATTTGGCAACTCCACCTCACATGCATTTCCTATGTCATGTTTCTTCAAAATTTTGTAGGGGGCAAATTTCTTCATCTTCAGCTTGTTGTAAGTACCTACCAAAAATATTTCCTTTCTCAAGTGTACCATGACTAGATCCCTTACTTAGAACTCCTTATGTCTTCTCCGTTGATCTGCTCTAGCTTTATACTATTGATTCATCTTGGTAATGTGTGCCTGAACCTCCTCATGTAAGCGCTTGATATGCTTAGCAAATTCTTCTGCTTCAGCACTTGCCCTCTCCCCTTGCTCCATCTTCCTCAATTCTGGTGCAGTCCTTGGGCTATTTCCATTTACAATTTGGAATGGTGATCTACTAGTACTCCTATTTATAGAGTTATTATAAGAAAATTTTGCTTGTGGTAGAATCAAATCCCATCCCTTGGGCTTATCCCCAACTAAACATGTCAGCAAATTTCCCAGACTTCTATTTACCACTTCAGTCTGTCCGTTAGTCTACGAGTGATGTCTAGAACTAAACTTCAAGTCCATTCTCAACTTCTTCCACAATATTTTTCTAAAATAACCCACAAATTTAGTATCTTTTTCAAAAACTATGCTCCTTGGGAGACCATGTAGTCTCACCACCTATCTGAAAAACAAGTTTTCAATATGGACGACATCATGAGTTTTGTGGCATGGAATGAAATGTGCCATTTTGGAGAACCTATCAACCACCACAAATACTGATTCATTACCCCTTTGTGTCCTCGACAATCCAAGAACAAAATCCATACTTATGTGCTCCCATGGCTTTGATGGATCAGGCAATGGCTGATATAGTCCAGAATTGTGACTAAATACCTTGGCCGCTTGACAAACCTAACAACTCTGTACAAACTTCTTCACATCCTATGACATTTGAGGCCAAAAATAATGTTCTCTAAGAATAGAAATAGTTTTATCTTGACCAAAATGTCCTGCCATCCCTCCACTGTGTTTTTCCTTAATCATATTTTCCCTCATGGAACTCCTTGGAATGCATAATTGACTGCCTTTAAACAACATATCATCCTGAATTGAATAGTCTAGCCACTTGGTTCTATCTACAACAATAGGTTCTTTACAAGCTTTCCACACTTCAACAAAATTAGGATCCTTAGGGTACAGATTCTTGAGTTCATCAAATCTAACTACTTCAACCTGCATTACTGTAAGCAACAATTGCCTCCTACTCAATGCATTTGCAACCCTATTAGACTTTTCACTTTTATGCTTGAACACAAATGTATAGCTCTACAACAAATTTACCCACTTCATATGCCTCTGGTTCAATTTCATTTCTTTAAGGCCTAAACTATTGCATAGAACTCTTGATCATAAACAAAATACTTCTTCTTCGCATCATTCAATTTTTCACTAAAATATGCAATAGGCTTACCTTCTTGGCTCAATACAGCCCCAATAGCACTGCCACTAGCATCACAATCCACTTGGAACACCTTACTAAAATTAGGAAGTGCCAACACGGGTTGTTTTGTCACCTTCTTCTTCAGCAATTCAAAACTTCTCGCAGCTATCGTAGTCCATTTGAACTCTTTTCTATCCCCTCTTATTGTGTTAGTCAGGGGTGCACATATGCCACTGAAATTCTTAATGAACTTCTTGTAAAAACTAACTAGACCATGAAATGATCTTACCTCAGTAGTAGACCTTGGAGTAGGCCAATCCAAGATGGCTTTTACCTTCTCTAGATCCATTTTGAGACCTTTAGGTGATACAACAAACCCTAGATAGACTAACTTTTTTTTAGCAAAGCTACACTTCTTCAGATTAATTAACAATTTCTCTTCCTTCAACCTTTCAAGGACACTATGAATATGCAATAAATGTTCTTATAAAGTCTTGTTGAAAATTAAAATATCATCCAAATAGACAATAACAAATTTTCTCAAGAACTTCTTAAGTACCTCATTCATAAGCCGCATGTAGGTGCTTGGGGCATTCGTCAATCCAAAGGGCATGACTAGCCACTCATAAAGACCCTCCTTGGTCTTGAAGATAGTTTTCCACTCATCTCTTTCTCATATCTGTATCTAGTGATAGCCACTCTTGAGATCTATCTTTGTGAAGTACTAAGCTCCACTCAAGCAGTCCATAAGATCATCCATTCTTGGAAAAGGAAACCAATACTTGATGGTTATCCCATTTATAGTTTGAGAGTCTATATAGATTCTCCATAGATTCTCCACTCTTTATCCTTCTTTGGCACTAGTACTGTAGGTACCACACATGGACTCAGGCTCTCTCGAATCAGACCCTTCCTCAATAGCTCTTGAACCTATCTGTTTAGCTCCTTTGTTTTAGTAGGAGTCATCCTATGAGCAGCCTTGTTAGGAAAACTAGCTCCAGGGATTAAATCTATCTGATGACTAATTTTCCTTACTGGTGGCAATCCTTCTAGACATTATCAGAGATGATATCTCCAAACTCACTTAATAAATCTAAAACTTCAAGTGGTATTTCACTACTACCTTCCTTATCTTTTCTAGGAATCAAAGCATAACACATACATTGATGTTTCATGCCATCCAAAAACTTTCTTCCATCAACAAGACAAATCCTAGCACTGCTGCATATCTTTTTGCCTTCCTTTATCATGGGCTTTAGTTTGTGGTGAACTCCATCCTTTTTCAGAGAGTATGTGTTTATATGACCATCATGTACTGCATGCCTATCAAACTGCCACGGTCTCCCCAACAATAGATGGCAGACATCCATTGGAATAATATCACAGAGAACTTCATCATGTTAACTCCCAATTTTGAACTTCGCTAAACATTGTTCACTTAACAGGACCTTATGATCATCCTTCACCCAAGCAATCTGACAGGGTTGGGGGTGTTTCTCCCTCTTGAACTTTAGCATAGAAACCATCTCCTCTAACACCAAGTTGTAAATGCTACCACCATCAATGATCACATCACAAAATTTATCCTCACACTTGCACTTAGTATGAAATATACTACTCCTTTATCCTAGTTCAATCTCACCACTTAGTAGGACCCTTTAATTTACTAAACTCTCTTCTCTTTCTATATCCTTTGAATGTGATGAGTGTGCATCCTCATCCACATGAGCAATCCTAGCTTGACCCTCAGTTCTCCTATCTATCCTTCCTTGTCATTGAGGGCATTCAAAGGCACGATGACCTTCTTCATTGCAATGAAAATAGGTACCAAAGAAGCCTCCTCTTCTTGAACTTTGTCCACATCCTCTACCTCTTCCTCTTTGATCTGCAAAGTCTTGATCATGGGAACGGTTGAAACCTTCGTTCCTCTAGTTCCTTCTAGTACCCACATCTTCATTTTTCTTTTGGGTCTCGTTTCAGCCTCCAAATGACCTACCACTACCCCTTCCTCCTTGACCACACCCTCTTTGTCTCCCTTCAAACCTTTTATTTAGCTTCTCTTCAACTCACAAGGCAAACTGGTATGCTTCTTCAATGCTAGTCATTCTTACCAGACTTTATCCTCCTGGATGCTAGGTTGCAACCCACTGATATAATGAGCAACCTTCTCTTTATTTTCTTCTGCATGCCCTACTCTAATTAGAAGTTGGTAAAACTCCTTCGTATATTCTTGGACTAATTTTCCTACTTTCTTTAACCCATGCATCTTCTTAAACAAATCAAGCTCGTAGTCAACAAGAATGAACTGCTTCTTTAGTTTATCCACTGTGTGATCCCACCTTGTGATCTTCTCCTTTCCTCTTCTATTTCTTTCCAATTGAACCTCTTTCCACTAGATTTTGGCATGGCCTTTTAGTTTGGCCTTTGCAAACTTAACCCTATCTGGGTCCCTGATATCCTCATACTCAAAGTACTCCTCCAGTTCATTGATCCAGTCGATCAACTCATCCAGTTTTAGATTTCCTGAAAATACACCCAAATCAATTGTAGGTCTTTTTCCAAACTTAGTAATGGCCCTAAAAAGCCCCTCCTCTACCTAATTTAGAACATCCCCTTCAACTTCCCCTTCCTGTCCAATGTCTTCTTCTTCGTTGTCATCCTCACTTTCGTCACTTGTGGCAACATTTTTTCAACTACAGAGCTCCTCCTACAATGCTTGAACCTGCATTTGGAGGGCTCGAACCTCCTCAAGATTAATAGCTTCGGCCCTTCCACCATGCTCTCTTCATGGAGGCATCTTCTTCACTCAAACCCACAACCACACAGTCCTGGTGCAAATTGCCTCACAGTCGGCGCTCTGTCTACACACTTAGGAAAACCTGCTCGGATACCACTTGATGGAGACATAACCCAAGTACAGAATGGAAACAATAGGAAAGGTAAAAATTTATTAACTATGAAAATATGCCAATACACTTAGTGCAGAGTAAATAGACTCCAAAACATGCCCTATGGGCTTACAATAGTATAAATCTGAAGATAATTTCTTCTCCTGGTACCTTCTCTCAAACTCCACTCTGAACTGCCTTTTACAATGCTAGAAATGTTCTTAAATAGACCCCAAAGGGTAAAGGATTAGGAGTTCATTCTAGAAAGTGCTAGTTGGCATCCATTGCCAAAATAGAAGGCTCCAAAAGTCACATTAGAAGTCAACGCAAAATTAGAAGAATCCAAAAATGGTAGCCGAACTTTTGGGAGGCATGACTTTGGAACCGTAGCTTCGATTGACGAACTATTTACATTTCTAGAAAGCTCTCAAAGTTCTCTATAGCCCTATGGACAAGCTTCACTCATTCCCCATTTTTCATCCCCATATGAGGTCATTTAGCACTTCAAACTTGACTTTGAAACATTCTTAAGAGGTCTCTAGAAATTTAAAAATTGCAATAACTTTCTAACTGTGGGGCCTTTTGACCTGATTCTTTTTCTAGAATGTTCTAAATTACAATTAAAATCATCCCTTCTAACTCACCATAATTATGTCTCAATTACATAGTCCTATTTTTCTGGCATTTATACGTATCCCAAGATTCTTAAAAACTCTAACTCAGAACACTAATAGTGGAATTATGTTGGAACCCTTATTTGACCCAAATGGGTATCCAAAAATGAAAACACATGAAATAAAAATTAAGTATAGGTATATTTTTTGGGTGACATAGGAGTGCCCTTATACCTCTGGATGCTCCTGCATCAAGAAAAAAGGTGTCTGAGTGTTCTAGGAGGAGCCATATCCATGATGGCTTTGACCTTTTTAGGGTCAATCTTGATACCACACTATGACATAATGAATCCTAGGAGCTTTCCTGAAGTGATGTCAAAGACACATTTCTTTAGATTCAGCATGAGACAATATTTTGCCAATCGATTAAACACTTACTCGAGATGAAATAAGTGATCAAGAGCATTGAGAGACTTGACTAAAATATCATCCACATAATCATCAAGAATCTTATGGATTAGGTCATGGAAGATGACCATCATGGCGCAATGATAGGTTGCACCGACGTTCTTTAGCCCAAATGGCATCATGTTGTAGCAGAATGTGCCCCAAGGTGTAGTGAACGCTATCTTATGCTAATCTTCCTCAACTATATGAATTTGATTATATGTGGAGAAACCATCCATTAGTGAAAAGAGTTCATGACCTATAGTGAGATCCACAATCATGTCGATATTTGGTAATGGAAAGTCATCCTTCAGACAAGCTTTATTAAGATCCCTAAAATCGGTGCAAATTTTGATATCACTAGAAGGCTTGGTAACATGTACCATGTTAGAAATCCATTCAAAATAATCTATTGGGTGAATGATTTTGGCCTCCAAAAACTTTTCCAACTCCACTTTAACCAATAAAGCAACTTTGGGGTGCATCTTAGGGAGCTTTTGCTTAACAGGTTTGGCTTTTGGATCCATAGCCAAATGGCATACCACTAGCTTAGGGTCCAACCTCAAAATTTCTTGATATGACCATGCAAAATGGTCCACATTCTTGCAGAGGATCTCAATGAGAAGATCTTCCTGCTCAGGTGGTAGAGAAGTTGCAATGTATATGATATGTGGTATCTTTGTCAAACTGATATTTACTGGCCGAGTTTCCTCTATCAAAACTAAAGATATAGGAGGCCCTATGCTCTTGCAGGGGAAGGATGAAACCTCCATCTTCCGGCACCTCAGAGAGGTTTTTCACCATCAGATATGTCCTTTATTTTTATTTCATTTTTTGAGTCATCCGATGGTGCTTCAGAGGAGTTTTCACTAGAGAATGTTTTTCCTTTTATTTTTTGCTTTTTTGTTTCCTTTTTTATTTCATTTTTGTGACTGGAGATTTCCTCCTCCTTGAAGTAACTTGTGGGATCTAGCTTGTAGACATATGTCGATGGTGGTGGTGGCTGTTTATATGGCATTTCTACCCCCATGAATTTAAGGAGCGTGTGCTTGGTAGAGAATTTGTCAACATGAACAACACTTGGTTGGTCCCAATCTATGAGTTCGGCATGAGTGAGGGGTAGGTCTATGAGATTTAGAGATAGTTGGTAGAGCACAGAGGCTCCTAGGATTATTTTTGCAAGGAATATATCATTGTAGTCTTTCGTTTCTACTTCCTCAGGAATGTCTTTGACCTCAACAAGGCTATTTTGGATGTTTGTAAAGGCATGGCCTTCCTTCATAGTGCCCCCAGTTGTGGGGAGTCCATAGCCTAAGCCTTTGATTTTCTATCCCTGGTGTGCCTCTATAGGCTTTCTCATACCTAATTCTAGATGGCCTAAACCACCTCCTTGATAATCCCATTGCTCCATGGCTATGCGATGTGACTAGGGATATTTCTGTTTAAAGTGATCAAGAAGTGCTTCACTTTTAGGAGGTGGCTCCTTGTATAGCTAGGTGTTAATGTCTAATGCTTTTTCCTCTCCATCAAGGATACCCTTGGTAATAAATGTGGTAGGGCCCATTTGTTGGAGGTGAGAGGTGGTTTCTAGTCTAGGCCTTTGATATGTCGGGCATCCTTCAGTATGGGGATCAAGTGGTAGAGTGTCGACAACAAAAGCATCTGTAAGACTGTACTCACCACAACCTTGGTAGTTGATCTTAAAAATGGAAAGAGTGGAGGCTAAAATGATGTTTAGATCATGGTAGGTGCCAGAGGAACTGGCTGTGGTGTGACCAACTTTGATCCCAGGACAATGATTGGTGTATGAAGCTTCAACTGCATTGCAATAAGAAAAGGGTTCAGGATCTGAATGGATGGTTATCTCAGTGCCATTATGCAAAAATTTGATGCACTGATTATATGTGGATGGAATGACCTTCATGGAATGAATCCATGGGCAACCAAGGAGGATTTTGTATGGAAGGTTAAGATCAACTACATGGAAAAGTGTTTCTTGAGTGATTGGGCCAAATCTGATAGGGAGCAAGATGGTTCCTTTAGTGGTGTGCTCCAAATTGTCTTTTGCCTCGATGGTGATAACTTCATTAATGATATCTACCTTAGTGTATCCTGCCTGTTTGATGGACATTAGAGTACATATATTTAAAGCTGATCCATTATCTATCATGACCCATTTAACTATGAATTTAGAAACCATGAAAGCTATGCGAAGTGGAAGGATATGACCTGGTTTGATTGTTGGGATATCAGTGATTTTGAAGGATAAGGCACATGATGCTGAAAGATGGCCAACCAAGTTTTGAAACTCAGTGAAATTTATGTTGGAGGGGATGCGTAACTCATGTAGAGTACTATCAAGGATCTCTTGATAAAGTGGGCTTGTTCGTAAGAGATCCAGAATGGAGATCTAGGCTGGCATGTTTCTAAGGTGTTTCATGATATTATATTGTGGCCCTAATGAGGATGATTTTGATGGAGATGCTCTAGATGGAGGTGGCCTTGATGATGCAAAAATAGGTGGGCTAGCTATATTGAGTTGAGTCTGGTGAGTAGTGACTACACATTGGGTATTTGGGCCCTTAATGTTAATGATATTGATGGATGGCTCAACCTATGATATGCAACTGATAAGGCTTCCATAGTCTAAATATGCTGAGGTATAGTTCTGAGACTTGTCTCGGTTATCTCCTTTTTTTCCTTTAGTAGTGTTCGATTTATTGATAGGAGGGTTTGCAGGTGCTTTTCCTAGGTTGGTGTTATGAGGAGGGAAAGAATTTTGATACATCATTAATCCTACATTAGGTGAAGTTTGTGCCCCTACTATGATTTCCTTTTTGTCAATGAGGCCTTGGACATAATCCTTGAGCTGCATGCATTTAAGGGTAGTGTACCCTTTGACATGATGGAATTTACACTACTCATTATCCTTGTACCAAGATACTCTAGACTTATTGGGCTCCAAATGTTGTGTTTGTGGATACTGAACAAGGTTATCTTTGGCCAATTTTCCAAAGATTGCATCAAGAGGCTCCTCCAATGGGGTGTATGTGCATGGTTGCCTCTGAACATGGGGCTTAGTACCTGCTAAAAGTGTGATAGTATTGGTTTGGTTATGATGGGCAGGTTTTTGTTGAGTGTTGTGCATAGGAGGTTATTGATATATAAGGGGTTGCTATTGATAGGATTTTTGTTGACAAAATGTGGTAGGAACATTGGTAGTCACCCCAATGATATGAACTTACTGGGTTTTGGTGGCACCATCTATCACCATGTTTTTGTTTTTGTTTGAATATCGGGTTTTATCATTGCTGTGACCTTGGTCTTTTGTGTTTTCCTTGTAAAGTCTGATAACACCATCCTTAATGAGGCCTTGTTCATGTCCCATCCCCTTTTCCTTAATGTCTTTGTATGTTTACAAATAGTTCATAACCATATGATGGGCAAGACTAGGGTGTGCATTTTTTATGAACATTTTGACAAGATGATGCTCAGGGATGGTACAAGAAATCCTAATTGTAAGTATTTGCCAATTTTGCAAGTATTCTGCAAGGCTTTCTCCCCCTTTTTTCTTAGTATGAACTAGGTCCATGACAAATAATTTTTTTTCAACAAGATGTGTGTATTGAGCCACAAAGGCTTCAAAAAGATTAGCAAAATTTTTAATGGTGCCTTAAGGGATATGACAGAACCATTCTAAGGTTGGGCCTCCTAAACTTTCGGGAAAGAGCAACATGAGGAACACATCATTATAGGCTACATCTTGAAAATTCATATAGAATTCCTTAACATGTGTGACTGTATCACTTTTCCCTCTAAATTTGTCAAACTTAGGGACCTCAAAACTTTTAGGAAACGATGTCATCATGATGGTTTTTTCAAACGGGTATGGGCAGTCATTGTCAAACTTGAAAGTTTTGGAGTCTATCCCATCTTTAAGGGCTTTGAGAGAATTTTTCATCTCTTCCCATTCAAAGTTTATAGGTGGGGGAGTGAGTGCTCCTAGTGTAGGATACATGCTAGGGTTTGAAGGTTGATATAGAAAACCCCGATTGCCATATGACATCTGTGGAAAAATAGGTTGCACAGTTGGTGGGATGGATGCTATGGGTTGTTGGAATATGGTTTGTGCATATTGTTGCATCTACTAAGAAGTTTTTTTAAGAGAAGGATAAGTATTAGGTTGTTTCCCTATGAGATAATTTTGCGTCGAGACCTAGGCATATTGTTGGCATGAAGACTATGGCTAAAAGGGTGGAAATGCATGAGCCATGCCTTGGGAATATATACCAAGCCCAATAGATGTGGGTTGTGCTCTTGCTTGAGAGTATGACTGATTTTGAATAGGGGCAAGGTAATTAATCTACGGTAGAGCATTCACAATAGGGAATTGCAGTGGTGGGATGTTTTGGCTATTACCTAACTGTGGCATAGAAAAGTAGTTGGTAAGGGGTGGTAGTCAATAGCTAGTTGAAGTGATGGATGAAAGTTCTTGTGGTGCAAACATGGTTGCAGTGCTAGGGGGAAGGCTAGTGGTAGGGCCCTATGTCGCAACAACATTCCAAGGTCCCAAAGGAAATGAGGTTGAAGAGCTTTGGCTAGATACAAAGGGGTTGATAGTAATATTGGGTGGGATGGAAGATGAGGTGTTTGATCCTAATGGAAACATTTTCATAGTAGATGGATTGGATGTGGTGTGAGGTGGAAGCAAAAAGGAAGTACTGCCAGATGAAAATGGAGGATTTGGTGGAGTGGAAAAATGAGTGGTGGAAGTAGATGCAGATGGTACACTTGGGGTTGGTTGGGATGTAGTATGCACTAAGGGTTGAGTGAGAATGGGATGGGTGTTTTGTGGAATGGGACAAACACCTATGTTGAGGGTACATTGGGGTCTGTTGGTTCCATCTAAGGTGGTTACCATTTGAACAAAGGGTTTGTAGGATTTGATATGTTGATAGGTGGTGGACGCCCAAACTCAAAAGCACCAACATTGTCCCTTAAGAAATTTTCCATGATGGTTTCTTTATTTTGATCTATGATGGCATTCACAATGGTGGTGTGGCCAGATTGGTTCATGAAAGCCTCAATATTTATGGAGGAACCTAGGTCTTTTGGGATTTGTAGTGGTGGATCTGATGGCATCATGGAAACCACGAGGTATGGCTGAGCTCGAGATGTGTTACTACTATGATTGGGATCCATGTCCTTTTTTCATTTGTTCTTGCCAAAACAAGTGGTGGGTGGCGTGAAAGGATGATTTTCCTATGGATGAAAATGCAAAGAGGGATGATGCTAGGTATATACGATACTTTTTAGGAGTCTAGATGATATGGTGCTAAGTGAAGGAGGTTGTGTTTCCCTAATATATGAGTGTGGAAATGTGATGGGGAGATGAAATGTTTGGTCCTAATCTTTGACTCAAGGTGATGCAGGACACGAATGACAACCTATTTGTAGAAAGTGTTGAGTTTCAAGGATAACTATGACAATGGGATGGATGATGCTAAATGCTTCTAAATAAGTGAGGAAATGCTAGGTTTTAATAATGAATGTGGAGGATTCTTCTTTGAAAACCTAAAATGGGAGGAGGTGATCCTATTTCTAAATATTTGTGTGTGTCTTTGAGGTTTCTAAATGAGAGACTAAACCTATAAGTGCATAAGTGTGTGTGGAAAGAAGGAGGACCTAATCAGAATGAGTAATACTAGAATTGTTGATAAGGCTCTGATTAACACCATGTCGAAGGGTCAAGTTCTAGATTTTGTAACCTCACTCAGCTTGTAATGCTACCTTTGCACTGTCTTTCTCAATCTGATCTAGTTTGGCAATCCTCAGGTTAGTGGTGTACTTCTTTTGTTCTGCATCTATTTCATTGTAAATCGGTATTTGTGGAAGTTTATCTTTTTTGAACTTAGTTTTGGGATGGCTTGACATGAGGTATTTCCAAGGGATTCTGATCACAACTTTGGGTTTGTAGAGGTAGTGACTATGCTAAGTATACCTTTTGGACCTTGGGTTGGAAGCACAAATTGATTGAGAAATACCTAAGGTTTTCTCAATAATGAAAAAGTTTAAGTGAGGTGGAACAAGCTTGACATCAGGTTATGTTGCGAATGACCTTGCTAACAAACTTTTGGTCAAGGGTAAAATGTGATATTCTTGGTCAAATAGGATAGATAAAAAGGATAATTTTAGAAAGAGCAACTTTTGGAGAAATGGTAAAAGGGGTTATTTGTCACTTAGTTTGGTTTGGTATTTCGGTAACAAGTATAGGTAAAACTAAGAAGGAAAAACGTTCTTGCAAATGGACTTGCTAACAACCATTTTTCATATGCAATGATGGGATTTTTGAAAGGCAATATGTGTTATGTTTGGTCAAGTGGGAAGGATAACAAAGGTATTTTTTGAAAGAGCAAAACTTTGGACCAAGGAAAAAGGATTTGTAACTAGGACTTTCTTTAATGATTTAACTTTCTTGGAAAAGAGAAAACTTGGACCAACAAGGCAAATAGTTGTTTCAAATGGACTTTCTAACAACTACCTTCTAGGATAACAAAAGTGGAATTTCTTTGATGTGAGTTTCTTTTGTGAACAAATAGTTTCTCAAAGGACAAAGCAACTTTGAGAAAGACAAACAGATGATCTTTATAGCAAAAGGATTTTTGATAGTAACCACAGAATTGTGTATGTTTTACAAATGTTTTTCACAGGTCTTGAGCACAAGTAAGACAATTCAAACACACACTTTATCCCTAAGGTCAAATTTTTGATTGTAATATGCTATTCAAATGGACCACAACTTGATGTCTCCTGATTCTAGTGCAATATTTCCCTCTCATCGAAGAGGTGAGTCGATACAAGAGTCGATCAACAAATGATACGCATCAAAGAATCCTCAAGGCATGGCAAATAGAGGTTCCCCTTCTACGAGAACAACAACCCTTGGAGATGAAACCCAAGTGGCCTTATGCCTCTACCAGGGGAGCACAATGGTGAGTAATCTTGAGGGATGTTGTTTCCCTTGCATCGTGAATGAACATACCATGGAAAAAAGTGAGATACTTTTGACTAAAAGGGTTGTAAATGGGTTTGTGGAGTCCTTCAAATGGTTTTTACATATGTGATCCACTTAAGAATCTATTCTAGACATGTTGAAATTGTGGGAAAGTTTTCCCACCTCAGGCTACCCCCAGAAACACACTGCCCAAACTTGAATGATGGAGCAACAAATTTTACCCTTCCCCTCATTTATATACTGGTCAAACTATTTACCAGTTTGAGCTTCTCACCAAAGGGGAAGCGCTTCCCAGAGGTGGATGAACTCGCTAGAAGCACTCCTAAGTTGTTGCAGATGGTCTTGCTAACAATTTTAGTACATGCATCACATATTTTAAGGTCTTACTTTGCATGAAAAGAGAGAAGTCAAAGATGTGCTAAAATTTATTCAATCAATGTCTGCTAATTATCACCTATAATTAGTTTTTCAATTTTTATTTAAAGAAACATGATTTGGTACAAAAATAAGTGTTTAAACAAGATTTGATGAAGTTTATTTTAAGCCCTAAATTTGAAGTGTTTGCACATAATGTTCATTTAACACTCAAAATGAAATGTTCATCACAGTGGTTAATTTTAATCCTTAATCATTCATTCCATAAAAGACAAAAAGAAAGATTTGTTCACTTTTAAGATGTTTAATTAAAGATTATGATGATGAAACTTGTAGAAAATAAGTCAGCATAAAAACTTGCACCAGAAAATGTCAAAAATTTGAACCAAGCAGTTATCACAGCAAATCCACGAGTTTAAGCAGTGATCTCATAGGTGCTGGAACACAAGTACAAGTCACAGGAATGAGGGTAAAATTGGTGAAAAAAGTGCATAAAATTAGGCCATAGGATAAAATATGTAGAGCAATCCCGCGACCATGCAATCCCGTGGGTTTAAGAATCAATCTTGCAGGTGGGAACGCAAGCAAAAGTCATGAGAATGTGGAAAGAAGAAGCAAGAATGCAACAAAAAGTCACGAGAACGTGGGTAAAACTGGTGAAAAAAAAATTAGGCCGTAGGATAAAATAACACAGAGTGAACTTGCAAGCAAGCAATCCCGTAGTGTGAGTTATCAACATTCTCGCGAGTCAATTCTTCGGTGGGTTTGAGTGGTCAACACTAGAAATTGATTTGACAGTTTGACTAGTTGGATGTCATGTTCCTGCAGGCAAATATCAGCAATCCCACAGGTGGTTCCAACATTCTCATGGAAAAAAGTCTAACGAGGATGCGGAGGGAATTTTTAAGACACATGCAAAGGCTAGTGGGGATGACCTATGAACTCACGGTCATGGGTTCACGTTCCTGCTGGCATATAGCCACAATTCTGTGGTCATGGGATCATGTTCCTGATGTCACAGGATTGCGAACAATAGGTTTTCTAAAGTTTTCAAAAATAAAAAATGATTATATGGTTAGGAGTGCAATTTCTAAAAAGTGACCTATGTACCTACAAAAAAGATCAACAAACTTCCTACAAAAACCCACAAGAAAACAAGGTTACTTTGGTTAGTTCATCATAAAGAAACTCCAAAATTGATTAGATTGACCCAAATGTGGGGTCCCACTAGGCATGCAAAAATGTATCACGTAATTTAGTAGTTAATATGAATACTAACTATTAAACAAAAGCATTAACAATACTAAACAAGCCAACACTTAAGATAGGACCGAAGGTTATCACCACAAAAGGAAGCAAACCAAGAATGGTAGGCTCATAATGGTATAACACATGATACAAAGGGTTTGTCCCTGATAAGAGGGGATGTATGCTCACATTGTGCTCAAGCTTCCAAAGGATGGGGGGTTTTACCAAATGTGTGTATGCATGAGGGTTTCAAACAATGGAGGTATGGAGGGATTTCAATAGTATGATGGTATTTTGGTAGTTTTCAAGCTCTCAAAATAACGTTATAAAATTAAATGAGTAGTGGATGATTTTTTAAAGAGAGGGGGTTTCATTTATAGGCAGATGGGTAGAGAGATGGATGGTCAGGATGCAAGGATGATAAGATGGTGAGGGAGGGTCAAGATGTACTCAAAAGGAAGCACATGGATTGTGCTTGTTTAGCATCCAAAGGGAGGTGACACTTGTAAGCGGGATGTAAGAGTCATCAAGTGAGGTGGAAGAGATATTTTGAGGATGTGAGAGGTGTAGTTGAGTTTGTTAACTTTGGCTTGGGTTAGCAAGTCTTAAACCTTGCTTAAAGTTGTGCACATGTCTAGGAGGAGGATTAGAATTAGATTAGAAGGGGGGTTAGGGGGTAAGTCAGGTTAGTATGGGTGAATGGGTTGGATTAGGGGTTACGATAGGATTTAGCAAGGCTTTAGGGGTTTAGATATTTTATTAAATAATGTATTTGATAAAATGGGGATATGGGATTAAATTAAATAGATTTGAGAATTCATTTAATTTAATAGAGGAATAGGGATTTAATTGATAAATTGATTTTGGATGATCATTTGATTTTATTAATTGGACTATAGTTAATTAAATTAATTAATTAACTAGGGTATGATGATTAATTAATTAAATAGAAAATATTTAATCAATAATATCCTAGGAGAAGACTAAATATGACTACCTAGTGACGCAATCAGATTTAAGTGTCTATAGTGCTTACCAACCCAAAACAGATCAATGAGGATACTAGGGAAAATCTTTTTGTGGGTTAGTTGTAGATTCTAAGGAATTCTCTCAAATCTGTGTGTCCCAAGTTGGTGTCTTTGATTTCTGCATGATCATCTTAAAACTTGGACTTTGACGGTACGCCTTGGAATTTGAACACAATGGCTTTGGTGCCATTTTCTCTTTGGATGTGGATACCATTTAACCTACATGACACAGAAGAAATGTTTATTAGTTCAAAAAAAAAATTTTAAATGTCAAAAAAATTTACTTAAATCCTCCTTTATTTTAATGCAAAAATAAAAAAAAGAAGTGTGCTCTTTTAATATATATATATATAATAAGTTTTTTTGGGTTTTAGGAGGCGGAAGTGTGTGTGTGCATGAAGTGGGTGTGCAGGCATGAAGTGCACATGGCAAGTGACACAGTGTGTGCACGCATGCGGTGCATGATGTGGAGGTGTGATGTACTTTGTGTGGACTGTGGTGTGGTGTGTATTTGGCATGAAGTGCATGTAGTGGGCATAGGTGCAGTGTGCGCGAATGCGAAGTGGCACATGATGAATTGTGCTTAACTTTGAGCTCAAAAATGATGCACAAAATAAAAAAGGAAGAAGTTGGAAGTTTTGGGGGGTGGTAGGGGTTTTTATAACCTCACACACCCATGGGGTGCGTGGTGCGGACCATGTGAGTGGTGTGCGCCTTGCTCCTTACATGTGGTGCATATTTTTTATTTTTTAAATTTAATACTTTTTATATATTTTTTTATTTTTCCTTTTTTTTGACTTTTTCAATGTTGTAATTTTTTTGACTTTTTCCAATTTTTTGACTCATTAACATTTTCCCAAGTCCTAAATTGTGAATTCAGAGACTCAAAAAAAAGTAGGGTGTCCCCATTCCTAGTAGGGAATGGGGAGTGCATTGTGGGACGACAACAAGTACCTATCAAATCTAACAAAACTAGCATTTTCTACATCCCAGGTCATATTTGCACTCCATAATTGGACTGGTGGAGCTTCTCCCTCGTGTTCTCTATTCAAAACCATTTCTTTCCCAAAATATGTTACACCTTTAAACAAGAACATATGCATCAATAGTGAATAGTGACCAAAAGCTTTTTCTACCTTGCCGTTGGCAATTCTAACCAACCCTGTACGTATTTCTTCTGCTAAATTGGAGGAAAAATAAAAAATAATATCAACACCCAAAGAAGAAATTTAAGCTATCATATACATAAAGTTTATAGGCATAACATTCTGCTCATCCACACCAAAAACCCTGCATAGAGTCATATATATTTCCACAGCTGGGGAAGTGAAATATTCCTTTTTAAAAGGTTCCCTAGTGGATGTTGTGATTACTAGAAAATTTCCAATTGTGCGTATGTGTGCCCTTAATGCACCTTGCCTGATCATATTCTTCTTAGATAAATATTCTTTTTCTAAATCTTGTAGGTCAATAGGTGTATGATAATCTGACAGTGGCTCTAGACCAAATGCTTCTCAAATTTCCTCAAGGCTTATTGTGATCAGACATTTACCATTCATTCTTCTCACTACTCTAATTCTTGGGTCACAACTTTTGGCAATAGCCATTAATAGGTCAGAATCCATAAAAACACTAGGGACCACTAGTTTTCCCAAGTCAAAGTTCCAGATGTTCCCACAACGGGAAATTTTTTTCCTTTATAAGAACCATTTTTTGAAAAGAAAAGGCCTTATTTGAGAAGTCTTAGCATCCCTAACCCAGTTTCCCTTATCATACAATCTATCAAAAATGTTGAGTCTAGGGTTTAGAGAAATTAATTTTTTTACTTTCGTAGACTCAGGAAACAATTCAAGGAGGTCTTCATGAATATTTATAGATAGATAGTTTTCTTGACCAGAGAAAAGTTTCTTTGGAGGCATGATGAATAAAGATCATAGAATACTATAACATCTTGATATATGGTGAATTTAGGAACTTACTTGACTCTTCGTTACCTTTTCTTTGTAATTCTGCAATGTATTGTGGACAAATATACTTTGCTCCTAGTTCACATGAGGAGCTTTCAATTTTTATAAATGAACTATAAGGAGAACATAGTGGCACCAACTTCTAATTTTGAATATACATTGTCAATCTAAAAAAAATTGATGATCCAAGAATAGAATAAAAGATGATTCATTTTCTACTTGCCAAGCTAGAAGTCAACCCAATAAGCTTTCACCATGTAAGCCTTTCTTTTACCACTGGCCAACTAGTCTAGATCCACTGGCACTCGTGAACACTTGTTTCCTTCTCGTTATGTCACCATGCATAAACAATGAGCAGTTTCTTTATGCGACATAATGACCATCGTCGATTCCATTTTAATCTGACGATGTGTATTTGACCTGTTCTTTAACATAAATGTGGTGGGCCCATGCATTCTTTCCCTTGGTCGCCACATCACATGGAATAAAAATTGCGCAACTCTTGATGGAGACTTAGCGACAGTCATTGATTAACTTTGATCTGATAGTCTTAATTCTTCACCTACCCTTTTCTTGAGTGCATTTCCTTGTCATGTGTGACTTGGAAACACTTTGGCATGTTTGCAAATCATATACAATATTTTAATCCTTTATTACAACACAATAAAATTTAGCCCCGCTAAGTCTTATCTTTTTTGATAAGGCACTATGTCACTAGTTGCATAAAGCGTGGGTTTTCTGGTCGTGACATAGTGACCACCACATTATTTAAAAACCTAGCACAAGAAAACCACATGTGTTCTTAATTTTTGCCAACATGTCACACTGATTATGTGCTTACTAAGGAACTTTTGGGACCCATCATTCAATATAACTATTGTCGCGTTCCACTTTTCCTGGTAAGGTGCTATGTTGCTACCAGCAGGATTCCTCAATTTCCTGGTTGCAACATAGAGACCTCCTTTAGGCTTTAAGAAATTTTGGAGAAAATCACATGTTTCATTGTTATCACTGTATTCAATACTTCTGACAAAGCATAATAATCACACAACCACATTAAAACAAAGAAACTTTATGACACATGTTCGGTTTGTCAATCTCAACCTTTTTTGTTTTCCCAGCAAGGCACGATGTCGCTACCAGGAGGATTCTTGCATTTATGGTCGCGACATAGAAACCTCTCAGACTTTGCCAAAACTAAAGATGGAAAAGGTAACACATTCCAACTAGTCCCCTTTTTGGTATTGACATTTCTGATATCAATCACACTACCAAGAATTTTATAATAATGAAAAAATTGGCGCCCATCTTTCTGTTTCATGTTATTGTCTTTCTATTACGTGATGTTCGTCATGTCTCATATGATAATATCCTTGCAACTTCGTTATACAACATGACGACCACCATAGATCTAGAATAGATCTTATGGTAGGAATAACCTCAAAGAAAGAAACTAAAAGGAAAGAATTTTAAATGGTCTCCCGAAAGAATATTCTATTTTCAAAATTGATTCACCCACTAAGCCCTTTTTAAAAATCATGACATACGACCTAACAAGTTTTCTTGGGGCATATAAATATTTTATAGGGTTTCACCTAGGTTTCTTTTTATAAAAACTTGCACAAACAAAACCCTAACCAACAAGATACAAATTCATTTGACTTTTTTTTTTATTTGCAAAAAATCAAACCACGACAAATAACATTGACAGTTTTGGTAATAGGGGGTAAACCCCTTACACAATTCTTCCTTCCTACTTTGACAATGCTTTCAAAATTCACATGACATAGCCTCCTATTCCACAACCAACTATTATCATTTTTAGCTACCATAAAATTATTCTTAGAAATATTGAGGTAGAAAATATTACCTCTGCCTTGTTCTCTTGTAGCTAAGAGTTTACCTATCTTGTTAAATATTATGCAAGACCCTTTGTTAAACTAAAACTTATTACCTTTTTCCATGAGCTAGTCCATTCTTGATAGGTTATACTTAAATCCTTCCACTAGATATACATCTTTACACGTATTAGATTCATTTAGGGCTATAGCACCCTTACATATCACTATGCATAGTGAGTTGTTTCCAAACTTCACCATTCCTCCATTGTAGGCCTCGACCTCATGAAAAATTCTCTTGTTACCAGACATGTGGTGTGAGAATTTTTTTTCTATTATCTACTTCTTGTGGATATTAATATTGTTTATTGGGGATCTCTCCACCCGTTCTTCTATGATAGCAATAAAGGATACTTCATCCTCATCCTCATTATCATCACTAGGGTACCCTTCACTAGTCACACCTTCAAAAATGTAGCATTTCTTCTCCTTCTTTCCTTTGGAGTTTGACCACCTTTTGATGGTTCCCTTGTAGTTTTTTCCTCCTTCATAACTAGTTCTAGACATTTGGAAGCATAATGTCCTACCTTTTTTTAATTAAATAATTTAAAAGGAAGGTTACCTTTGTACTTCCCTTTTCCTTAGATGATTCATTTTTCAAACAAAGCCTCCATCTCTTCTAGTTCAACTTCTATAATATACATGATCTCAAATTCTCTCCTATATCTAGATGTGCTTACCTCCTCTTTTCCTTTTTGTGTTGCAGCTGTCAATCTCTAAGACTTGTTGCCTATTAGTGTCCAAAACTAATTAGTCATTTTATAGGAAATGTTATTTGGTCATCATTGTGACTGAGCTAGCCAATGAAGGTCAAGTACTCATGGACTTATTTATATTTTAGTATAAGTCAAGCAAGTCTAAGGTTGCTGAGAACCCCTGTATAGACTGAGTCACATTATATGCCAATTAAAGACAAGGAAGTCGAGAAAATAAAATATAATATATGTTGAGTGAGTCAATTACTGCCGAGCATACAAAAGCTAAGGGACAACATGAATATTAGTTATGATAGAGCGTCAAGATATTCAAGTACCGAGTAAACCAGTTTTGACATGTGTTTGTGATGGCACAAATACTTATGTAAATCATTTTTGCCAACTTCTATGTGATTTTTTTGGATTTTGGAGACAAATAAGGAGGTAAATATGCATTTTGCCTAAGGAAATCAATCCCTAGGAAGGAAAAGTAACCAATCAAAAAATTTAGAAGGACTAAATGACAAAAGGGAAAACTCTAGATTGTTGATCATGATCTAGAAACTTCTCCAATTGTCTATTTAGAAGGGATCAAGCTCTAAATCATGAGACTGATCATGTATGTATGAGAAGGTCAAGGACCCAGTGAATGAAGGTTAAGTTTGATAATTATAAGTAGAGATTTGATAGAGAAACCTAGTAGTGAACTATAGAGCAAAGTATATTAGATTAGGAGATCAAATCAAACAAGGAAAGATAAGATCCATAATATAGCAATAGAGTGCTAACTAAAGGATCACGTACTGAGACATTCTAATAGGTGGATTAGGATAAATCTCTTAACAGAGTGGTTTTAACAAACCTATTTAAATCTCCTAGCATGGCACTTACTTAGTTGTAAGCTTAAATCCTTTAATCAAGGTAGACTACATACATCTTTTAAGCTCCTAATAGAATTGACCCCTCACAAGGTAGATCACTAGAAGTGATCAAACATTGTAGCCTTAAAAGCAACAATGATGATTTGTAGGTGTCATCCCCACCCCAGTTTAACCTTCACCTTGGAGGGTTCTTGGGTAACCAAATCTTTATGTTATGTATTTACATTTATTTTCATGGTGATGGATTTGATGCATAGTTAGATCTATTTTATTTTCATAGTTTATAGTTGTATGGTATATAATCTAAGATATGAGATGGGAAAATGGTGAATGAACTTATTTTGTTTCAAGGAGTTAAAACATTTTTGTAGATCCTAATTCAACCCCCTAGTATCTTACTTCCCAATAAGACTTCCAATAGTAGTTAGTGTAATTGAGGCTTTGAATTATTTTACAACCTTGGGTGGTTGTCTATTGTTGAAGTTTATAAGATCAAATATAGTGAGCTTTCCCACCAAGGCATCAAGTGGCACCTCTATCTTGTCTATTCTTCCATGCTCTTGAATGGTTGACACCCTTATGACATATTTGGGTTACAGAGTTCTCAATATCTTTCTCACACATT
Source organism: Cupressus sempervirens (assembly GCA_028749045.1). NCBI lineage: Eukaryota > Viridiplantae > Streptophyta > Pinopsida > Cupressales > Cupressaceae > Cupressus > Cupressus sempervirens. Next base: position 27,009,579 of record CM053786.1, read on the forward strand.
CATATTCTTATAGCATGAATACACATGCTTTGATGGATAGCATGGTATCCTTCACCCGCTTCTCATAGGCTTCAATATCTTCACCTTCTTGCATCCTTGTTTCATCAAACTTTCCCTCAAGCTCTCAGCGTTAACATTCATGAAATGCTTATCACCACCATATACAATTTTGAGATTTTCCCACTTCTTATATGATGTATTTAGGTCTTCAACATATTTGTACTTAGAGCAGGATAGGGTGTTTGATAGAGCATCCATTGTGGCAGTGTGTATTTCTTTCTCCTTCAACTAGTTTTGGCTAAGTTGACCAGTTGGTTCAACATATTTGACCTCTACATGGGTACAATAAGTGTTACCAAGAGTTCGTAGATGCAAATGCAAACACATCTTCCTACACCATGAGTTGTAGTTTTCCTTGGAAAATGTTGATGCATCTCTCTTAAACATCTTAATATTTTCCATGGGTTGTTAAACTCTTTTCTTTAGAGGACTTGGGCTTTGATATCAATTGTTTTTCCTACCACAAATCAATATATTAGGGGGAGGGGGGGTGAATCCATATACTCACTAGTTCAATCTTTTTACTCTCTATCACACTTCACACTTGTCCACAATTTTATGCTCGCTATAACTTAACCAATCAAGATTAAGAAAAAAACAAAGAACATGAAAATAACAACACATAACACAATATTTATCTTGAGGAAACCCAAATAGGGTGAGTGAATTGGTCCTCACAAAGCTTGCACTCTCCTGAAGTGCATCTAGTCAAGAGCTTATCTCTATTAGAAGATTACAAAGACATTGTTAGGTGTCACCTCATTAAGAGATTTTGATAAGAATATTTTAATTCTTCCCTTGTTAGGAGAAACCTGGTTAAAGGATATATGAATACAAGTTAATATGTCACCCTATTAGGGGATCTTGTACAAAGAACCTATAGGGTCCACCCTTGATGGGATTTAATATAGAAAATATTAGTAAACAAGAGGGAATGGTATAATAAAGTAGGTACTACACTTAACTTGAAATGGATCCTTCTTCAACTCTCTTGATTCATCTAGAACTATGCTCTGCCTTCTCTTAGCTTTGCAACTTCAAACTCTTCAATGGTAACCTCTCTCTATCACTTTCCTTCACACCTTGAGATTACACTTAACTCGACTCTTTTGGTTTTGTGGCTAATCACTTACTAATCTAACCTTTTCTTTAAACTCAATATCCTTTTATACTTTCTTCTAGCTTCACTTAGAAGCCCTAATATGTGAATTCAAAAATTGAATTCTTACCCCTACTACTAGCTCGAATTCCTATTACAATAGTGTGCCTCTCTTGTTAGATGTACTGTGTTCATATAGGAGTCACATTTGTCAAGTGTCCTCGATGACTTGCTCTTGTCAAAAAGAATTCAAATTTGAATTCTTTCAACTTTTCCTTGATATATTGACCCATCACCATTAAGTGCAATGATGAGTGCAGTTCTACCCTCTTCATGATGTGGCAACCATGGGTATCCTTCTCCATGATTTTCTTATTGACTTGGCCAAACTATCGTGTATGGCCACTGATCAAGTTTCTTTCCTTTTTTTTTTGACATCTTTCTACTCAAACAAACTTTACTTCATAGGTAAGTATATCCCCTATGTCATCACCTTTTCTAGGCTTGCAATTCTTCTCTTCTCTAATCACTCTTGTGAACTAGAATTGCACATCAATGCTCTTTGCCGGTTATTTCTCCCTATTGGTATTAGTTCTCTCATGTGCCTTGACATCAATGACAACACCTTTCATAACTGAGCCTGCCAATATGCCTATCGATAGTCTTAAAGATTCAAGGTAGTTATGCCAACAATTTGGAGGACTTAGTATATTAAAGAGGGATATATGTTTCATTTCTAAATATTTGGGAGCTTTGAATTTGGATTTTAATACTTGAAATAGTTTTGTTCCTCTGAGAGCTTTTTGGCTTTTAGAGTAGACGTGTTCAGTTAATTGTACCACTTGTTTGTTTAAAAGAAATGATAAAGACATTGTGTGTATCCAAGCTCGAGGAAATCAACCATCCACTACTAGAACAACTGCAAGGCCTCCATTTATTGGAAAATACCAACAATAGTTTCATTTTAGTATTATTAGCAACATGGTTAAAGATGTGCAAAAATGTATCTATGTTAGAGATCATTTTCTATTAGAAATATGGTTATTTGAGTTCAAATTTTGCATTCCCTTTCCCACATCAGGTTCATCTTTCAGCTTTTGGTTGCTTAGTATTTGTAATTGGGAAAATATTTGATTACATTCTTTGAAGATAGTTTAAAATGTGTCACTTGACTAAACCAATCTCAGAGCTTACCTAAGATTATATTACTTATAGATTTTCAGGTATAGGGTGGATCTACCATGGTATTTTATGAAGCTTCACATTTTTGTATTACTTAAAGTGTCATAATAGTATGTGTTTTTGTAGATGATAAGTTTTTTTTGGTCAATTGGACGTAAGGTGTAGGACGCCACTAGATTTTCCTTAGTAACTAGTAGATAGAGGATGGTAGGGCTAGAAGGCCCCGGTTTGAATATAAATAAATTTTTAAATGATATGTGGAAAGAGGATTTTGTACTAACCTCCAAGAAGCAGATTACTATAATGGTTGAAAGTGTGTAGTTGTAAACTTAAAAGTAGTCAAAATTTATCAAAATATTATAGAAATGTGATTATCTAAATATTTTTAGAACTGAATCATGGTCCAAAATATTTTTCTTCACCAAGTACCTAGATCAGTCACTTCTATTAGGATTAAACCACAGACAGAAATAACAATTACATGAAAATATAACCAATAATAGAAAATAATAGATCACACAGAAAGAAACACAAGGCACCAAGATTTAACATGGTTCACCCAATCCCTGGGCTATGTCCACTAAACAACAAGTCTGATATTATTATGATCTAGTGATTACAACTTGATTACAATCCGTAATCCCTTACAGCTCAGTACCGCCACAAGAACCAATTTTGCATCACAACTTAATGAAAATACCTAACCCTAAGCCCTTTTATACAAGTATTTTATGCTGTTTTAGGGTTACAACATGTCAGCCATATGGTGACTAAAACATTGGCCACGACCCAAAATTATTTTTAAAGAATTTATGAAGTATGTATAGTACTTTCCTGATCAATCACCACAATCTAACAATCTCCCACTTGGGGACTAATCAGGCTCCACACTAAAAAAAAACTTCTTGGGCTATTTTGCTAAGAATTTAAGAGAACCACAAAGCTCTAGTAGAGAAGTATCCTTTATTTACAATGGTCGAACTTGGATTACTAGTTGTTTTATCTACAATCATAAATGAATCATGAGACCTTTTGGTCAACATCCTCCCTGGGTAGGTCAAAATGGGAGCTGTATATTAAAAAACTAGATTTGCTAGAAAGACTTAATTTTTTTCAAGAAAATTAAATTGATGAGCTACAAAGCCAAATAATGTGACCTTTGTCGGCATCTTCCTAGCGTAGGCCAAAATGGGAACTTTAGAGTGGCTCATGGAAATCCATCAAAGTATAATGAAAAGACTATTATCATCAAATAATTTTTTTAATTGGAAATGCACTGGTAGATACATATGAAAAATATAAAAGAATAAAAAAGGCATTTTATTCTTTTACATAATGATTTAAAGAGATGTCATCCCATGGAAATACATGATTATGCAATATGAAGTAAATGGATATATTAAATATAGGTTGTTCAAACTTGTGAATAAATGGAACTGGTAGCTATCACCTATTGAATTTGCCTGCACATTATTTTTCCTTTGTGTTTGGTACAGTTGGATGACTCTATTGGTTACTCATTTGTTTTATTTTTTGAAGAACTAAATTTTGTGGCAAAGTACCCTATAAGGAGGCTGTATCGTTCTTCTACACTTGGAGTTTCAAATTGAATTAATGTCTTCAATATCAAGTGTCTGCAATATGCATTCTTTGTCATCCTTGTTCTAATTATTTAGAATAACTTATAGTGGGGTGAATCAGTTATCCAAGGTTCAAATGTATAAATAATTTAATTTTCATAGCTTATTGAATCCATATCCATAAAACATATTCATGCATGCATCCATTAGATGAAATAATCACTTAAACTTGTAGATTACTGTCCTAGGTCAAAACAACTTTGTAGAAATGTAAAACATAAAACATAACATATTCAATAACACATTTGACACTAGGATTGTATGTGGAAACCCAATTTGGAAAAAACTACCAGTAACATGCTACTCATTCTCACTCTTCTAAAGTGATGCCATGTGAAAGGCCAACCCTTTTAAAGGTTACAATACACACTATTAAATATGACCTGGTTAAAGGATTTCAATCAACCTATTAGGAGTGAGCCTTGTTAGAGAAATTTATATCATTCACTTGGAATATCACCCAGTTAAAGGATTTGCAAATGACTATTAGGTCAACCTTAATCCAAAGGATTTACCCTAGACTAGTACAATGATCAAAAAGTAATAGTAAGGCTTGATCTGATAACAAATTATAACTCACTTGTAGACAAATCTCTATTTTAGTCCTCCATTCTACTTGGCTTTCACACATTTTAAGCTCTGATAGCTTTTTCACCCTTCAAGCGTTCATACGCTTAAGCCTTCTTGCTTTGCTTGCCAATAACATTCTCTTCTATTCAATCACTGAATAAAGCAATACCTTAGATCTCTTGTCTAAATTAGGTTCTTGAACATGACCAACCATCTCTATAAATAGAAAATTAAGATCTTTTGTTGTTCAACCTCTATATTCCATTTTAGGTTTAGGTAGGATTCAATGAATCTACACATCTTTTCATTTGAGTCCCTTCTAGAAACTTCTTCTTCAATCCTCTTTTGATTCGCCTTAAAATGGTTTACTATGAATTCTGTGCCAAAAACTCATCATAGTTATCTTCCACATACTTCAAAAAATTTAAGAAAACAAAATAGTCAACTTAGATTCACCAAATCTATGATTTAACATGAATACTGGCACTCGACATCAATATGCTGTCACTTGACTTCCAAAATAATTTTCCACTTGTCTTCAACTAGATCATTTGACAAACACTAAAGTTTATTGGTGCTTGACATCAAATAAACTTTTCTTGGCTTACACTGTATCGCTTGGCATACACTGAACTTTCACTTTGCTCGGCTCCAACTAATTTTTTTCTTAGCTTGCACTAACTTTTCTAAAAACCTACTGTCCAGTCGGTCAAGCTTGGTAGACTCAGTTCTTCTTACTTGTTCTTCTAGACTTAGTCAGTGTATCCAACCTTTGCAACCTTAAGTAGATAATCAATAAACTATAATATCATTGTCTTAACAGATCTTTGTACTCCTTTTTCTTACCATAACTCAACCTTTCCTCTAGGTGCTTTTGTTAACTCATTTGATCAAAACCTCCTTATCAATCAAAAAATTGATAGTACTCAAATCAACTAAGAAATTGTCTTACCAACAAGTAGCAGGTTTGACATTAGTGACAAAACAATGATTGAAACACATTCTCATACTTATGTCAATTTGTTTTCAACAACCCTTACATTTAAAAAAAGTTTCTTGGTGAGAAGAAACAATTTGAGGTTGATTGGTGCTCTCTTTTCTAAGAAGCTAGAATATGTTCATTGTTTAGTTAAGGCTCACAAAAATGCATGATTTGGTGTATGAACATTTCTGATATTAATTTTCTAAATTTGGTTCCAGTCAGTTTCTCAACTCCCTTTGATATTACAAATGAGTTAGTGTATTCTAGTAGATTTGTTACTCAACTCCCTTTGAGTTAATAAATGAGTTACACTATACTAAATGTGTTATAACTAAAATTCCCTAGGCCCAAATCATCCTCAGCCTTATATGAACAATTATTTTCAAGTTGAACCTATAAAAGAATTTAGATCCATCCAAAATTTCTTTTATTCCATAAAAAGAGCAAATTTCCAAAACATTCGACCATATGAGTCAAAATTAACAACAATAGGTAAGCACAACCATTACTCTTTGGAGAAGGTTGATTGGTCTTTCGAGAAGACTTTTGCACCTAGAATTAGAGTCTTGATAATTTTGCTAGATTTCTCCATGTACAACTCCTATTATACATCTACCTACCTTTCCATGGGAAATCAAAGGAATTGAAGCAAATTACCGTTATGTTGTAGGCTCTTGCTTAAGACTCACATAATTTTGATACACGCTATATTTTCTTAAATTAGCACTCTAATTTTTTTTTGCAAAGATGATTTGATTAACTACTGTTTAGGAAAATCATCTCTATAAATCTTGCAATACTTCTTGATGTTTTTGTAGACTTACAATTTAATTCCAGGCTAGTTTTTAGAGATGTCTTGCAACCAAAAATAACAACATTGGAAAGTGTTAAAATGGCAAACTTGTCATAGCTTTTGGAATATGAATGGAGAAGCCCAACTACACACGAAGTGAAAATTGCATTCAGACGTGGCAACTACTACTAGTTTTGAGAAAGCATAGTTTGACACTTGCTTGGGGTTACTGGACTTCATCTAATAAGTCCTCTAAAATAATATTTGTTTTAATGTATGTTTTATGATAATTTGAAACACATATCAATCTATTCAACAACAATGTTAGAATTATAATTCATTCAGTCAATGTCTGCTAATTATCACCTATGATCATAATTTTGAGAAATTAAAAATCAATTTTTCCATTTTTGTTTAAAGAAACATGATTTGGTACAAATGTAAGTGTCATTACAAACTCCAAAACATGAAATGATTTTAAAGTGTACAACCATTGTTATGTATATAGTTCAATGACTAATTTATAATTTTTATTCCATGTTCTTAATGCTGTATAATTTTTTTATTGTTTTATCCTAAATTGCCACGTAATTTAAAGCATTTGGAGAGTTGTAAACAATTGTTATAATTGTTATTAATTGAAAATGGATCATAATAACAAAAGACATGTTCAGCTAACACTTAAAAGTAATCATCAAATTTCTTATTTTTGCCCACCAAGAATTAGATTTACATTAAATTGAAAACATTTGAAAATCTATAAAAATAAGTGAATAAGTTTTAGGAAAAAATTGTGTAAGAAATACTTCAATGATTGCTAGTTTACAATACTACAATATAGTAATTTAAATTATATAATATGACAATCTAAATTTTGACAAGATTAGTTATTTTTTAACAAATGCTCCTTGAAGTTTGTGATCAATTGTGGCAAGTTCAAGGTCACTCAAAAGTTATTCACAAAAGAGCTCATCAACAATTTATAACCAATCGCCTTGCCGAATTACTCATATATAAGGACTCTTGCTTTCCCATTTGTCACATCAATGTCAACCTTTAATAAATGCGTTGGGCCAAAAAGTCTCTATTTTATTGACAAATCATTATTGACAGAAAGTCTAGAAAGCCTTGACCCAATAGAATAATGGAGAAATTTTTATTTTACACATGAAAGAAACTTTAAACGATATTTTCAACGTTTCTAGAACGGTCGGCATAGCGACGTATGAAATTTTGATACCCACTATAATGCAAGCAATTACGTCAGCAAATGATTTCTGTCTTGCCGAGTAACCAATGAAAAAGCCACTATAAATACAATAAATACGCAAACATTTTTCGTTGGGTGAAGAAATATCGAGAAAGAACTTCCCCAACAAGAGACACTACCAGCGGTGCATTTTGCAAAGGGATCTATTTTGAGAAGCTTAGTTAAACTTTGTTTCATTATAGTTTATTTTGTAATGTAGTGAGATGTGATCTCATGGGTATGATATGTGCTGTGGATTGTAGACATTCTAATATAATAAATTTGTATAATATTATTTTTATTTTTGTCGAGTAATTTGTTGTAATATTGATATAGAATAATCAAAATCAAGTCTCAACTCTATTCTATCAATTTTATATAACTAAAAAAGTTTTAAAAATGAATTTTGATACAAGATTACATTAATAAGCTAATTTATTAGGTCTTGAAAAATTCTAAATATTTTTAAAACTTTAACAAGTTTGTATCATAGATTTTCCTCTCTTTAATTCTTATAAATAACAAGAGCGACATTGCTACAGTTGGATTCCCTACCTATTATTAAAAATAGAAACATTTGAATTGTAAAATAGAAGTCACAATTAAATTTGAAAGTACAGAGAGGGGCACCTAAACCAAAAACAAAAATAACATAAGAGGAATGAATTAGTTCAACTCAAATTGTACACTTGATAAGTGGGCAAGCTATGATACCACATAGCGGTCCAAGCCAAAGTTAATTGCAGAAAGCTTAAGAAATTTCAGCGTTTGATAAGCCCTATAAAATGGTTAAGAGTATTGTCATAAATATGAGATAATGTTTTAAATGTCAAGAAGGTACAAGAACAAGAAGAAGATCACAGGTGGGAAATAAGACACAAGAAGAGCACAAAGGATGAGATTGGAAGGATAGATGAAAGATAGGGGAAATTGGGGCTCAAAAAGGCTACAAGGCCTAAATTGAAAACAAAGAGATCGAGAAGGAAAAGATAGATACAAATGAATTGTTGGCACCTTGTCAACAAATACAAATGTATATTCATGACCTCCATACTCCAGCAAGACACCCTAGGTGATGCAGGAGCATCCTGGGTTGCCTTGTAATCCTGCACCTTTTGTTCATTTTGATAGGTATTGTCAAGCACCAGTTTTCAATTGATGCCGAGTTATTCCTTGGTTGCTGAGCTTCTTTGGATGCCAAGTTATTCCGTTTGGTTTCTGAGTGATTTCTTTGGTTGCCGAGTTCCTTTAGATGCCGAGTCATTCCCTTTGGTTGCCGAGTGTTGGAGGATGCCGAGTTCACAGTGGTTGCCGAGTGATTTCTTTCGATGCTAAGTTAGTGTAGATGTTGAGTGCCCGTATTTTGTGAAACCTTCATTTGCTGAGTTTTTTGTGTTTGGTTCCAGTTTGGGCCAACATTGTTTGCATTTAATTTTAGTATAGGTAGTTAATGTTGGTTGTGAGCCGACTTGTGGCTTTTCTATGTTCTAGAATGATTTGTAAGCCATTTTGGCTAGTATAAATAGAGTGTTAGGCTTAGAGCTAGAGAGACAAGAAGAGGGAAATAATTAAGGGATAGACTAAAAGGATGAAATTGCGAACTTGAAGTTGGATCGTGAATCTAGAAGTGGTATTTTGTAATTGGTCGTAACCTAGAAGGCCTTACAGCTGGGCATGTATGCTAAATATTTGAAGAATCAATAAAGTATTTTTGCTTCTCCTCTCTCTTTGGTTGTTGTTTCCTTGTTGTGTTTCCGCTGTGTTAACTCTTGCAAGGTGTTTTGGATAGTTGGGTTTGCCTTTGGCCCTAACTTATTCGGTCCTTCCTTGCATCAGGTGGTATCAGAGCTTGTGGTTCATCCTTATGGTGATTAGATCTGTAGAACCCTATTTCAGATTTGGTTATGGGGTGGCAGATTTACAGATTTGACCTATAACTTGTAGAGGGTTACAATCTTGTAGGAACCTAATTTGCAAAGATGGTTTGAGGTAGAGGATATACTGATAATGCACTATTGGATACATTGAGACAAATTGCATCCAGATTGGATGCTATGAAGATAGCCCAGAGGAGAGGAGCACATCTTGATGATGTAAGTGATGATGAAGTAGTAGCACCAAACCCTAATCTAGAACCTAAAGAAGATCAAGATGAAGCAAGGTTGTTGAGAGTTTTGTCTAGGGAAAATTCAAAGCCTATTGTGAAAGTTGTTCCTTATGATGGAAAATTGGATACCAATTTTGTGTTGGATTGGATCTCAGATATGGAGAAGTTCTTTGAGTATGAAAACACTCTTGAAAATAGGAAGGTGAAAATTGCAGTTACTAGGTTGAAAGGACATGCATCGCTGTGATGGGAGCATTTGCAAACTGATAGATAGAGAAGAGGAAAGGAGAGGATCAGAACTTGGGTGAAAATAGTGAGCAAGGTGAAGAACAAATTCCTTCTTATTGATTACCAAGTTAGCTTGTCGAGAAAGATGTAGAATTTGAGGCAAAGAGACATGAGTGTGAAAGAGTATACTGAGGAGTTCTATAGGTTAGACATTAGATTTGGACATGTGGATGATGATGTTGAGAAGATTGCAAGGTATCTGAATGGATTGAGATTTGGAATTCAAGATGAAATAAGTTTGTGAAGTTGAAAAGTGTGGAAGAAGCATATCAATATGCCTTGAAAGCTGAGGAGATCTTGACAAAGAAGCTTGAACAAAGACAAAGAGGTAGAGGTGGTAGATTCTAGAGAGGCAGAGGTGGATCTTATGGAGAAAGTAGTAGATCTGACAATTTTGTGCAAGATAAGGGAAAATCTAAATGGAAGAATGATGATAGACACAAGACCAAATGGAAAGGTGGTAGTTCTTATTGACAAGAAATTGGTTCTTACCAAGGAAGAGGTAATTCTTATCATAGAGGTGGTTTTCATGGTAATTGTTTTAAATGTGGTTAAAGAGGGACATAGAACTTTTGAATGTAGATCCTCTGAAAGTAGGCAGGGTAACAGAAATGTTGTGATTCAAGGAGATGATGAGAGTTAACCAAGTGGTCCTGAGGTTGGAGAAAATCTGATGGTGTGAAGAACTTTGTATAATAACGAACCTACCCTTAAAAGAAGTCTTTTCAAGACAAGATGTAAGATGGCTGGAAAATGCTACAAGATGATCATTGATAATGGAAGTTCTACAAATTTGGCATCAGAATAGCTAGCTAAAAAGTTGTAGTTATAGAGGTTGAAGCACCCCACACCCTATCATGTTTCATGTATCAAAGATGAACATAAGATATTGGTAAGTGAGCAATGCCTTGTGAAATTCAAAATTGGACATTACTTTGATGAAGTTTTGTGTGATATCATGCCTATGGATTGTTGTCATATTTTGTTGGGTAGACCTTGGAAATATGATAGATATGTTGTGCATGATGGAAGATTGAATCAATATACTCTTTGGGTAAATGGGAAGAAGCAAATATTGCTACTTTTGATTGAAAGTCTAGATGAGGTCAGTTGTACTGCAATAAAAGTTTGCATGGTTATTGGAAAGAACTTTGAAAAGGAAGTAAAGTAGAATCAAGTTTGTTTTACTATAATTCCTAGAGGACCGAGTGTTAGTAGTAATGACTGAGCAACAAAAGCTGGTAATGACTGAGTGACAACAGATAGTGGTAACCGAGTGCCAGAAAAAATTGCAGAATTGTTGAATGATTATTAAGAGATTGTTGCAGAAGATATGCCTGATGGTTTAGGTCTAGTAAGAAGCATAAGTCATTGTATGAATATGATTCCAGAAGCTAGTTTACCAAACAAAGCAGCATATAGATTGACACCTATAGAGAATGAGGAACATAATAGACAAGTGCATGAATTGTTGCAAAAAGGTTTGATTAGAGAAAGCTTGAGTCCATTTGTTGTACCTACTATATTAACACCTAAGAGGAATAGAGAATGACGAATGTGTACTGATTCCAGAGCTATTAACAAGATCACAGTAAAATATAGGTTTCCTATGCTAAGGATGGATGACATAATGGATTGTTTGAGTGGACCAAAGTATTTTACCAAGATTGATTTGAAGAGGGGCTATCATCAGATCAGAATCAGAGAAGATGATGAATGGAAAACTACTTTCAAGACAAAAGATGGTTTGTATGAATGGTTGGCTCTGCTTTTTGGTTTGACTAATGCACCTAGTACTTTCATGAGGTTGATGAATGAAGTTCTGAAAAGATTCTTGGATAAGTTTGTGATTGTTTATTTGGATGACATTCTAATATTCATTAAGACTAATGAAGAACATCTTAAGCATATTATACAAGTATTACAGAGGTTGAAAGAGGAAAAGTTGTTGATTAATTTGAAAAAGTGTTCTTGTATGTAAGAGAAGATTGTGTATTTGGAATTTGTGATTTTAGCTAATGGATTGAAGATGGATCCTGAGAAGGTTAAAGCAATTTTGGAATGGCCTACACCTGAGAATGTGGGTGAGGTAAGATCATTTCATGGTTTGGCTAGTTTTTGTAGAAAGTTCATAAAGAATTTTAGTGTTGTTTGCAATGCTATGACTAAGACAATGAGAGGAGATAAAAAGGAATTTAAGTGGACACATGGAGCTAATAAGAGTTTCGATACTTTGAAACAAAAGGTTGCTGAATTACTTGTATTGGCTTTACTGGATTTCAATAAGGTGTTTCAAGTTGAATGTGATGCAAGTGGTAATGCAATAGAAGCTATATTAAATCAAGAAGGTAAACCTATTGCTTTCTTTAGTGAGAAGTTGAAAGATGCTAAAAGGAAGTATTCTATGTATGATCAAGAATTTTATGCTATTGTCCAAGCATTGAAGAAGTGGAGATGTTATTTGATTCCTAAGGAGTTTGTGTTGTATACCGATCATAAAGCTTTATAATACTTGGGAAGTCAACATAAATTGAATCAAAGACATATGAAGTGGGTTGAGTACTTGCAAAATTTTACATTTGTCACTAAGCACAAGAGTGGAGTTACTAACAAAGTTGTTGATGCATTGAATAGAAGATGTTCTTTGTTGACTAAAATGAAGGTTGAAGTTCCTGGATTTGATGAAATAAAAGAGTTCAATGATGTTGATCCTTATTTTTTTGAGGCATGGAGAGAGCGCAAAGCACTAAACTTGGCAGATCACATAAGTAAGTATGATGAGTATTTCATTCAAGAAGGTATGTTGTTCAAAGGTATTCAGTTGTGTATTCCTAGAAGTTCTATGAGGTTGAATTTGATTAAGGAAAAGCATAGTGGTGGATTAGTTGGACATTTTGGAATTGATAAGACATTGAGTTTGCTGAAAGAGAATTATTACTGGCCACAAATGTATAAGGATGTTCAGAAATTTGTAAAGAGTTGTGGAGTTTGTCAAGTTGCAAAAGGAGTGAATCAAATTATTGGTTTGTATACACCTATTACTATTCCTGAGAAACCTTGGAGTGATATTAGTATGCATTTTGTTCTTGGATTACCTAAGACAGTGAAGAGGTATGATTCTATATTTGTTGTAGTGGATAAATTTTCTAAGATGGCTCATTTCATACCATGTAAAAAGACATTAGATGCTAAGCATGTTACTGAACTTTTCTTTAAAGAGATTGTGTGATTGCATGGATTATCAAAAAGTATTATTTCTGATAGAGATAGTAAGTTTGTTGGTTATTTTTGGAAGACATTGTGGAAGAAGATGGGTACTGAGTTGAAGTTTAGTTCTACATTCCATCCACAAGAAGATGGATAAACAGAGGTTGTGAGTAGAATCTTGGGTAAGTTGCTAAGATGTTTAGTTGGGAATAAGCCAAGTAATTAGGAGATGGTATTGGTACTTGAGTTGAGTTTGCATATAACAATTTTGTGAATAGGAGAATATGGAACACACCTTTTGAGATTACTAGAATGAATCCTAGAGGAGTATCAGATTTGAGAGATGTTGCTAGTGAAGAAAAGAGAAGTGTTGTAGGAGAAGAATTTTCTGATTTTATGAAATCTTTGCATAAGGAAGTGATGTTGAGGTTGGAACAAAGTAATTAGAAGTATAAAGAGAATGATGATAAGTCTATAAGACATCATGATTTTCAAGTTGCTGATGAGGTGATGGTTCATTTGAAGAAAGAAAGATTTTCTATTGGTACATACAGTAAGTTAGGGATGAAGAAGTTTGGTCCTTGTAAAATCTTAAAGTTTGACCGTGGTAATGCTTATGAAGTTGAGTTGCGTGATGACATAGATATATCTCCTATATTCAATGTTGCTGATTTATATAAGTACCATAAGTCATATGACAAAATTGCTATACGTGATGATTATCCTAAGAAGTAGATTGAAGAGGTTGAATAGATATTGAATCAAATAATTGGTAAGAGCACAAGAGGAAAATATTACTATGAGTATTTGGTGAAGTGGAAGAATAGACCAATCGAAGATGCTATGTGGATTTCTCAATTTGAGTTGGATACAGCTTAGGTTGTGAAACTCGCATGATTTTACCCTAGTTGTTTGAGGCAAGAGCATCTTGAGTTGCCTTGTAATCCTGCACCTTTTGTTCATTCTGTTAGGTATTGCCAAGCACTAGTTTTCAATTGATGTCAAGTTATTCCTTGGTTGTCAAGATCCTTTGGATGCCAAGTTATTCCCTTTGGTTGCCAAGTAATTTCTTTGCTTGTCAAGTTCCTTTGGATGCCGAGTCATTCCCTTTGGTTTTCGAGTGTTGGAGGATGTTGAGTTCATAGTGGTTGTTGAGTGATTTCTTTGGATGTCAAGTTTGTGCAGATGCCGAGTGCCAGTATTTTGCGAAGCCTTCATTTTTCGAGTAGTCTGTGTCTAGTTCCAGTTTGGGCTAACATTATTTTCATTTAGTTTTGGTATAAGTAGTTCATATTGGTTGTGAGATGACTTGTGGCTTTTCTATGTTCTAGAATGATCTGTAAGCTATTTTGGCTAGTATAAATAGAGTGTTAGGCTTAGAGCTAGAGAGACAAGATGAGGGAAATAATTAAGGGATAGCCTAAAAGGATGAAATTGTGAACTTGAAGTTGGATCATGAATTTGGAAGTGGTATTTTGTAATTGGTCGTAACCCAGAAGGCGTTACACTTGGGCATGTATGCTGAATATTTGAAGAATCAATAAAGTATTTTTGCTTCTCCTCTCTCTGTGGTTGTTGTTTCCTTGTTGTGTTTCCACTGTGTTAACTCTTGCAAGGTGGTTTGGATAGCTAGGTGTGCCTTTGGCCCTAGCTAATTTGATCTTTCCTTGCATCACTAGGTGATATGGATGTTGACAGATTCTTTGATGAGGATGGGTATATGGAGGATGGACTCATGTTGTTCATTAGATGTGGTGCAGGAGCACGTCTGCGACAGGAAGACAACCTACAATATGACTAAAATGCAGGGCACAAAGCAAATATCAAAAAGTTTTGAGTTTAAAATCTGAAATTTGAAATGTTTGTGTGTGAGTTTAGAGTTTTATATTTTAAAATAAATGTCCTTTTTTTTGTGGTGGAAATGTTTAGGTGGCATTCTTATAAGCCTACCCAACATTATCCACTTAGGACTTAGTATGAGTTTATTTTAGATTATTTTGGGTGTGTTAAAGTTTTCTAATTTTTGAAAATGTTTATGGGAAAAATCAAAAGGAAGAAAATGATGAATATTCCTAAAGCACCATGTGTAGGCATTCAAAATGTAACCGCCACAAGAAAGCTATGATGGATTTCTGGGAGTTACATTAGAAGGTGAATATTCCTAAAGCACCATGTGTAGGCATTCAAAATGTAACCACCACAAGAAAGCTATGATGGATTTTTGGGAGTTACATTAGAAGGTTTTTCAAAAAGAGAAAGAGCGCATATTGTAAGGGAGATTTTTGAAGAGAGATTTTTGGAGAGAGATTTTTTTGGGGAGAAAGTGAATAGAATGAAGTTCTTGAGTTTTTCTGTGATTTTCTTAAGTTTCTAGTGTTGTACAAATGTGATTGTGTAGTATTCTACATACATTTTTCTATTTGTATTTAGATCAACATCTTGGAAGAAATATGAAAATCAGATCTTAATAGTTTAATATTTTCTTATTTTTCATTTCCTATTAGCCGAATCTCTCTATTTTTTGAGAGTGGTCTTTGCATGGTGATTTTCTAAATGTTTTGAAATCCTCTGCATCATTTTTGGTATCAGAGCCCAGAAAAAGATTTGGGTAGGGAAAGGTGATTTGGTATTTGATTTTGAAGTTATATGGGGTTCCATGGAGGAAAGAATCAAATCACATATTTGTTTATGAATGCTGAAGGAGAAGGGATCCAAAAGATTTTTGGATTTATTTGTTATTAAATCACTTGGATGGATCAAATGAAGTTAATCACTATCATTTGAAAGAGAAATATTTGAAGTTGAAACTATTGCATGCATGTCAAGATTCCTTAAATCTGAAGCTTCCTGATTTTGGGCAGTGTGGTGGAAAGCCTTTCCTTATTTTTTCATGAAGTATTTCCTTGTTATGCATGATATATTTTTGGAAATATCATTGAATATACTCTCATCTGGTTCAAGTTTGGTTCATTTTCATTTAGAAATGAGCAAGTTATGCACAATTCTATGAAGCTGGTCTATTCAGATTTTAGATTTACAGTCCAAAGAAAAATTTATAGCAGTCACGTATGGTTTCATAGAGACCTAAAAATTGGTGGGAGGATATTTCATTATGTTTTGAACAATTTTCATTATTTCCAAAAAAATTTATCTCATGATTTGAGGGGTCAAACAAACCCATTTCTGAAAACTGTCCTATTTACTGTCACTATTGCTACAGGAAGGCAACAATTCGGAAAGTCTTTTCTTTCTTGATTTTCATGGTGTCAAGAAGGAATGTGGTTGAAAGAAATTCAATTTTAATATTTGAAAATAAATTCCCAGCTCTAAAATCAGCAACATTGAGTTGGACAATTTGTTTTGGTCATGGTTAAAGTATGGTTAGTTTTCTTTAGTTGAGGGGATAAGTGTTTGACAAAATTCCTGTCACTGTGAAGACACAATTACCACTACTTGGAGTCAATGAGTGAAAGAACAAGACTGATTTTTTAGGTGGAAAAAGATTTTTTTTGTTTAAGTGTCCTATTTTGCTGAAGCATTCTATGTTCATGTAGCAGATTATGTTACTGTAGCAAAATACAATGTGCAGATTGTGAAGGTTTCCAGATTGATGAGTTTGAGCCTGAAGCAACCCTTCGAGTTGAGTATATCCACGAAAGGTTTCCAGAGTGTAGCTCTGCATCATAATGGAAGAAGAAGGAGTAGAAAGACAAAGATATAGCCAAAGACATTCTATATTCTGAACAAAGTGCAAGTACAAGAATAAGGTATGCAAAGTTATAGTTGACAGTGGTTCCTTTGAAAATATAATCTCAGTAGAAATGGTTGAGAAATTGAATCTTCCAAGAGTACCTCATGATTTACCTTACAGAGCATATGGGTTAGGAGATGAACAATGGATTGATGTGTTTGAAAAATCATATGTTTCTTTTAATATTGGACCATATTTTGATACCATTGAATGTGATATTATGCCTTTAAAAGATTGTCACTTGATTTTGGGAAGAGCATGGCAATATGACAGGTCAACCATATATGATTGTAGAGAGAAAACATATACCGTCAATAAGGATGGAAAGAAGATGGTGTTTTTTCCATTGAAGGATGATGAAACATGGAAAGAATCAAGAAGTTTAGGTCTTATTAATAGGATAGCATTTCCAATGCATGATGAAGTGAAAGAGGAAGTGAAAGAAGTTTTGGTAGAGGCAAACGAAACTACAGAGAAGGCAGCCATAAAAAGTGCAGATGTAGGTGAAGTTGGTATAGAAATCTCAACAATGATAGATGTAAATTGTCCTTTGGAAGGGAAAGAGCATGAAGAGCAGAAAGAAGATAAATTGCAGCAAGAAGCAGTGCAGCAAGTAAATGTTGATGAGAAGAATAAAGAGGAAAGTCCTATGGGATTTGAGTGTGATAAAGTTATGGTTGGAATAGTAATGTGTCCTTTGAAAATAGAGATGAGTACAATGCTGAAAGGTACTCCTATGAAAGAGAGTTTGGAGGAAAATAATGAAGCTTTCAAAATGCATGGTGTAGTGAAATGTCAAGAGCAATGGCATGAGGATAGAGATAAAGATTGTGTAGCAGCAAGTTCTGAAGAAGAATCTGATTTATGGGAAGAGTTTACAGCCATCATGGGAGAATGGCAAAGGAATGGTGGTAGTATGGAGACTCAGCATGAAGAATTTTCCAAAGAAGAGGTATCAGATGATGTTATGGACAAAGAAGATGAGGCTGAATATATTTATGAAAGGGTAGCAAATTATTTTTGGGACATAAAATTTAGAATAAAAATTCAAGTGTATGCAGCAATAATAAAAATTCAGAATGTGATGAAGTTACAAGTGTATGTAGCAGCCATACAAATTCAGAATATGATGAAGTGGATGCATAGTGAGCAGCAAATAATTTTTATCTTACCAATGGAAAACAAACCAAAGGTAAAGATAAAGGAGAAAGAGAAAATTCAAATGATACAAGTTCAAGAAAGGCCAAGTTTTCTGATGGAGGAAAAGTACAAACCAAAAGTCAAGATGAAGGGATCCATATGTTTTTCTAATGCTTTGTTTTGCAGGTGTTTCCAAGGGACTTGGAAACTTTTGAAATTTGGGAGTATGGTGCAAGAGCACGTCTACGACATGAAGACAACCTACAATATGACTAAAATGTAGGGCACAAAGCAAATATCAAAAAGTTTTGAGTTTAAAATTTGAAATTTGAAATGTTTGTGTGTGAGTTTAGAGTTTTATATTTTAAAATAAATGTCCTTTTTTTTGTGGTGGAAATATTTAGGTGGCATTCTTATAAGCCTACCCAACATTATCCACTTAGGACTTAGTATGAGTTTATTTTAGATTATTTTGGGTGTGTTAAAGGTTTCTAATTTTTGAAAATGTTTATGGGAAAAATCAAAAGGAAAAAAATGATGAATATTCCTAAAGCACCATGTGTAGGCATTCAAAATGTAACTGCCACAAGAAAGCTATGATGGATTTTTGGGAGTTACATTAGAAGGTGAATATTCCTAAAGCACCATGTGTAGGCATTCAAAATGTAACCACCACAAGAAAGCTATGATGGATTTTTGGGAGTTACATTAGAAGGTTTTTCAAAAAGTGAAAGAGCACATATTGTAAGGGAGATTTTTGAAGAGAGATTTTTGGAGAGAGATTTTTTTGGGGAGAAAGTGAATAGAATGAAGTTCTTGAGTTTTCTTGTAATTTTCTTAAGTTTCTAGTGTTGTACAGATGTGATTGTGTAGTATTCTACATACATTTTTCTATTTGTATTTAGATCAACATCTTGGAATAAATCTGAAAATCAGATCTTAATAGTTTAATATTTTCTTATTTTTCATTTCCTATCAGCCAGATCTCTCTATTTTTTTGAGAGTGGTCTTTGCATGGTGATTTTCTAAAGGTTTTGAAATCCTCTGCATCAAGATGGGGTTTGGGTAATGTTGGTAGCAGGAGACGTAGATGGGAATTGGATGGTTTTGATGAATGGGAGGGTTTTAATGATTGTAGGAGATTAAAGGGGATCTATAAGAGGGGTTTGAATATTGGTAGGAAATGGAGAGGGGTCTATAAGTGGGGTGGATGAATGAGGGATGATAATTATGGGAGATGGAAGAAGAATGATGGGTGTGGGAGATGGATATTCTTCAACAATAGCAACTTAACATGATCTAATTAGATGACATGACTCATCAACTTAACTTGGACATGGATATTCTATTGGCTTCCTTGTAAAACTTCTTAGAGATTGTGTTCCTTTAAAATAATTAAGAAATAACATTTACGAAACTTTGTATTGTTAGTGTCATAGAAATTCTAAAACAATATTTTGAAGCCAATGTATTATTGTACTTTTAAGAATATTTAAAAAACTTTACCTCAGGTGTTCTTGCTCCTAACCTTGCACCTCTAGAAAAATGAGTAAAATGTGGTGTTCTTGTACCACTTGCTACACCATGCATTGAATATTGTTCACATGTCAATCTAGATTGTTCTATAAAATAAAAAATATATTTACTTTACGGTATTTAGGTGATTAAGTAATAACATGTCAAAACTCAAATAAACAAACTTGTGTCTCCTCTCCATCGAAGATTATTGTCATCAAATCATTTGTGAGCTTGAAATCTCCACCTGCGTATGCATAATAGGTCTTCCCACAATACACACATGGATGAGATGACAATCCATCCTGAGTCACCTTACTATCCACCCCATCACATATGTGTTAACAACTAAAAGATAAATGTTGATTAGGCCCCAAAGACTGTAATAATGCATGTGATGATGATGCAGATGGCACAAGCGAGGATGACATTGGTGGTATAGGTGATGATGATGGAGCTACCATGGACTACAATGA
Organism: Cupressus sempervirens; assembly: GCA_028749045.1. Lineage (NCBI taxonomy): Eukaryota > Viridiplantae > Streptophyta > Pinopsida > Cupressales > Cupressaceae > Cupressus > Cupressus sempervirens. The sequence continues at coordinate 27,029,638 of CM053786.1, forward strand.
CCCTAAATGCATATTTGATGATTTCTGAGGTGTCATAGGTAAAGTAATTCCACCTAACTATGATCCATGCTCAATGATGATTTGTCAATGATACAATTGCATGAAGAGTTTTAAATCAATAGACTCCTTTACAATTGTTAGGAGCACAACATGAGGCATGGTTTTTGATGTTGCATGTCTCCTCTCATGTTGTGGTACCACCTTGTGAGCCCCAGGTCTATCCTACATAGAGTCTCTCCCTTTACCTTGGAACACACAAATGTCAAAGTAATTTGACTTCTCGCCAAGGATGAACTCACAGTGTAGATTTCTCACAAAATATAAAGGCACCTCATAATTATTACGTGATGGTTGTTCAAATACCATATACCACCTATCCCAAAAACATGATATCATCCTAGCATGAGTGCACCAATGAATAGGAATTTTTTTGGTTGTGTCTACTATGGAGTTGCCAAAAATAGGAATAATGAAAAGAGAACATATACTACTGTAGACACCCTAAAATTGGCAAGACATAAAAAAATGAGAATACCAGTTAAGCAATAAAAATCAAAGACAAAATCATATAATAGAGGAAAATAAAGGACTTTCAAATCAATGGTAACATTAAGTCATTTGAGCGATTAATCAATCAATCACCTATCAAATCCAAAAAGACCAAAATCACTTTTAAAGAGGAAAAACAATTCATAAAATGAAAAAAGAAAAGAAAAAGGCAAAGACTAAAGTTGAAAATAAATACAAAATTTAATAAATGAACAAAATCACTTTATCCTCTCAAAAGTGAAATTCACCTTTTTTGGAATATCAAAGAATTGAAAATCCTAATTTATCCTCACAAACCAAGTTAGTTGGGTTGTTCCTCTTGGTGTTTTATGAGGTATTTTCAGTTTCACTCTTACCTTGGGTGAAAAGAAAAATGTAGATCCTTACCCCAAACCCCTACTAAATCCTATAAAGAGGAGGAAAATTCAAGAGCAAAGTGACCCAAGTTTTATGCATCTGCATTATAGGCATATTTAGAGATTTCATTTAACATTGTTGTTATAGAAAATTAATGTCATTTTAGTGTCATTTTAGCATTATCACACATATTTATTATCATTTAGCATTGTTTAGTCTTATGCATGTACATATTCTAGCACTTTAGTGTTATTATCTTCATATGATCTAGATTTTCATATCGATCTCATATAGAATTTTTTAGATCTGCATTCATAGCATACTCTTGTTCAAGAACTATCACTAAGATGCTAGTCTGAGAGAAATTTTAGCAGTTGTAGTTAGGGGAACATGCAATATTCATGGAGTCTTTATTTAATAGTGATTTCTTGGGTCTAGATTAGTTCATTTTTATTTTGATTGCACTCTATACCAAGGTCTCATGAATACGTGATTCCACCATGTACAAATTGGCACCCACCACGGGGCTTCATCTTAAAGCCTCATTATTCTTTAAATTCTCATTGTAATATTTGAATCTATTTATAGATCTAGGTACTAATCTTGTTTCTTTTGCAGATCTGACTTGTTATAGGTTTTACAACTTTTGGGAAGACTCATAACAAGAGTAACAACCTTTCAAAGATGTTCTTGAGCTTGCAAACAGTAGATCTAATATTTATCTAATGTTTTAGCACTTTTGAACACTATTTCAATGCTTCCACATTTATTTTTGATGTATTTGAAGTGTTTTGTAACACATTTGAAGTGTTTTGTATTGCATCTGCATTATTTTATAGTGCACTTACTAGATCTTGTAGCGCATTTAAATGTTCAATTAGTGCTTTTAACTGATATTATAATGCATTTGAATATTTCTATAATGCATATGCCATTTTCTATAGCACATATGGTTAGAGCTATAAATTGTAATATTTAACTTGTAGATATGATTGTTGGCTATTTACAAGTTTCTTCTAGACAAGACAAAAAATCTCAGGTCATTGAGACTGTAGAAAAGGGAATGAAGACAATAAAAAATGTGCTAGGCCTTTGCTAGCATCAAAGCTAAATCCCTTGTCAATTAAATCCTTTGTTCACAACCTAGTTTAAGTAAGAAGCTTAATCTCTTGTTCTATTCATAAATAGGCCTATGCTCTCAACTTGCTAAGTTGATCATAATGCCAAACCTTCTAAAAGTGTCATTAGGAATCAAGCTAGGAATGAACAAAATTAGACTAATTAGGAGCCTCCTGTCTTCCTAGTTAAAGGTTTGTAACTTAACATTATGCTTGTCATTTTTGAGAGGTTGGAGTAGTAGGGATATGCTCTCACTCTTTTAGGGTGATCAAACTCTCAAACTTGCTTCTGATTTCTATTTCTCATGCTTTTCACTAGGTTTCACAAGAGAGGTAAAGTCAAACATAATTGGATAAACATTAAATCCTCATAGTCATTAGCCTTAGCAAGCCTTGTCAGGAAGCTATTTTTTAATCTTCTAGGTGTGTGTGAGATTATTTCATTGTCATTTCTATCATCGTTGTGCTTGAATGTGTTTTCTTCACTACATGTTAATGAACTTCAGACTACAACCTTTCCAAGACAATTCAAAATAACTGCAAACCAACATTGAACTAAACACAAACACTACTATGTACCTTAAAATTATACTTTAAGAACCTTTAAAATACACCAGATTACTTCTTTAGTGCATTCAAAGCCTTTACTAGCACATTTGGTAAGTGAAACAACACATTTGAACAATACAATAACACATCTACATATAGAAGAATACTTTCACCCTATGGAACAATGCCTAGAACACCATGAAATGATGCATATAAGAACTTAAATATCACATTTGAAGATTCCTATAGCTCATCTGAGAGCATTTTCAAAACAAAGACTATTTGTGCACATAATATCCATAAGTAGACAACAGATCTAGATACCCTTTTCAGTCATTAACACTCTGCAAAACATATTGATCTCAAATCAGTTTTGATGAGTATCAACACACTTAAGTTATTTACTTAGTTCATGCCAAACTAGTAGTACATGGTGAGCACAACATGTAAATAATAGACCATGTTGAGTCATAGTGATTGCCGAGCCACTCATGTGCTGAGAAAATAGTATATGTTGAGTGACACAGGAACTGAGTAAATAGTGGATGCTAAGCAATAAAGGTGCCAAGTCATAGTAGAAAGATTAGTGTATGTTGAGCATTAGAGACCTCAGATGCTGAGCAAGATAGTTTTGACGTATTTTTTTGTAAAGGCACAAACAACTATGTAAACCATTTTTGAGCCAACTTAAGATTGAATTTTAATATTTTGGAGATAAGGATGAATATCTAGTTGGATTTCCTATGCAATTACATGCAACCAATTATAAAATTGAAAGGATTAAGTAGAAAAATGGATCAATCTCAGCCGTACATTCATATCTAACCTTAAGTTACCAAAGTGTTCTTAAGGAGGATGAAACCCTAAAATTTTTATGAGTGTTGAAGGACCAAAAAGGATTGTTGAGGCTTAGAAGTTATGAAGTGAAACTACATTGCAAAATCAGTTAGAGCATTTCAAAGGATAGAGAAAAGGATACAACAAAGAGACATCTGACCAAGAAGGATCAAGAAGAAATTATTTAGAGGTGATCTATTATCAAGCAATCAAGTGCCAACCGTAGGATCTATGATGAGACATTCTAATAGGTGATTTTAGTCAAAATCTCTTAACAGAGTAGTCCTAACAGGCTGTATGAAATCCTTTAACAGGGTGCTTACTTAGTTGTGAGTTAAAGTCCTTTAACTAGGCACACTTCTATCAGGGTGTAGAAATCCTCTAACAAGGTGAGACCTAACAGTCTTTGTAAGCCTTTAATAGGGTAGATCATGTTTCATGGTCAAAACATTGTAACCTTTATTGGATACACTTTATTATTTCAGTAGTGAAGATTTGTGGGTGTCATCCCCACCTCAGTTTTACCTTCTCATTTAGAGGGTTTCTAGGTAATCATATTTGGTGTCATGTGTGTGATTTTTTATATGTTTACATGTTATTTTAGTTTATTCATTGAATGCATGAAATAGATGTGAAGTGAAAGTTTTATGGGTCCAAGCTTAAACTACTAATTCACACCCCACTTTTAGAAGTTTATTTTTCCTATTTGTAATTCCAACAATTGGTATCAGAGTTTTATTCTTTGAAAGAGAAGCTTTGCAGCTTTGAGAAAAGATCTTGAAATGGAAGTCTACAAATTGGGAAAGATTATTGAGAATCAAGGAATTGAGATACAACTCATTCTACATCAATTGGATGAAGCGAGAGAAGAACTAAAGAAGTCCTTGAAGAAAAGGAAAGAAATTGCTATTATAGAGAATGAGACACAATAAAAAGAGATTGACACTACCATACTATTTGCCAATGGTGATTCAAATGAATTTGATGTAGTAATTGTAGATCTAATGGAAAAGAATAGAGTCGAAGCTGAGGAAATCAAAAATCTCAAATTAGTGGAAGAATGACAAGCCATATTGCTATGTGAGGTAACTAAAAAAGAAGAAGAAAGCTATAGAATAAAAAGCCATGATTGAAGAAGACAAAAGAATTTTGGCCAACAGACTAGAAGAGAAGTCAACAAAGCTAACCAAGATTTTCAACATGCAATTGGATATTCTGAGTCAAATGATGAATGCCAACTATGAGTTAAATGTCAAGGACATTGAGATAACTACATTGAAACTGCAGAATGAACAATTGCAAAGTGATCTAAAGATGGAAAAAGAATCTGCTAAAAGTTTCAACAAGCCAAATGAAACCATCATATACTTTGAGCAATTATTGAGATCCCCTAGATCCAATAATGATACATATGGACTGAGATACACAAGCATTGAAGAAGGAGAGTCATCCAAAAGTGGTGAAGAGAAGAAAAAAAAAGGTAAGAATTCCAAACCTACTTGTCATAACTATGGTAAGAAGGGACATACTGCTAATATGTGTAGGAGCAAGACTAAAAATCAAAATTTCAAGCCTAAGAGCATGGTTCACTATCATAAGTACAACAAGAAAGGTCATCAGGCACATGAATGCAAAACCAAGACCATGCATACACAAAGATTTGAAGGATATTGTTACAATTGTCAGAAGTATGGACATGGAGATTTTGAATGCAAATCCAAACCCATGTGGTCATCAAATAGGAAAAAAAAGGTAAGGAACAATGACAACTCCTATAACTGGGATTATAATACAAGATATAACTATCATTATTGTCAAGAATATGGACATGTTCTTGAAAATTGTATTCAGACACACTTTAGTGGTAACTATTGAAGGTGGTTGAGTCAAACCACATGTTTCAACTATTTGAAGACTAGTCACATTAGTAGGTTTTGTCCAACAAAGTCAAAAGCACCAAGTTGTGGATTTGATAAAGGAAAAGGCAAGGAAAACGTTGAACACATTAGAGATGAGATGAATAAGACATGGAAAAAGAAAGATGATTGCAACACATCAAATGGAGAAGGGATTACTTCACCCAATGTGTTAGATGATCACACCTAATCAATCTAGGAAATCAAAAGGTATGTGGGACTAATATCTAAAATTTATATCATACATTAGTTCCAAAGGAATCTAGTACTAAAAAGATGACATTAGCATGAATAAAGATGCAAGATGTTGTTAGGAAGTCAAGATAAATATTTGAGTTTCTCATGTTATTTTTGAGCATGAAAAGTTTCCTATGTGTGTCAAGTGAAATTTTAGAAGATGTTGAGCTATCAGACTAGCTAGTTGATGCCAAGCTTGTAGTGGTTGTTGAGTGATGGAAATGACAATGGATGCTGAGTGAACTTGAAATTGGTTGATGTAGAGCTTACAACTATGTAACCACTCCACATTAATTGTAGGGTTTTCAAAGGGTATTTAATCAAATTTTAGCTCATTTTTTGTCATTTCAAATTTGAGAAAGAGCGAGCAAAGAAGAAGGTGATTTGGAAATCTATTCCAAGTAGTTGCAGAAGATTCTAGTAGCAATCTCACACCAATTCGTCAGATTTCATAAGGTATTTATCAAGAGTCGAGCTATACATTTTAAATTTCATAAAACCTAGTTTCTCATTATGGCATCAAGTTCAAAGAATGTAGAGGGAAAGGAAGTTTTGAGTGTTCAGTTAGTAAGTAATGAAGTCAAGCAGCCTATTTTCAAAGCTATTCTTGACATTGCTTATAAGAAATACCCTTATGGTGCATTGTTGATGATTCCACCAGATGTGATAATGGTACAAGATGTGAGAAAATTCTACAACTATAAGATAGGGAGCATTAGGGATATGGAAATTAGGGAAGCATACAAAAAACTCTGTGATAATTGTGTTTTGAAAGAAGAATTCAAAATCGTTGAAAGAAAGGGATTAACACAAGCCCTAGATTTTTTGAATGTATTCAAGACACATTAGATTAGGATAGTGCTTATCCAAATTCATGATGGTTCATTATGAATGGACAATGGACCTATCAAAATTACTAAGAGAATGATCCATAGGGAAACTAGTTAGCCAACCCTAGATTGGCCTAAGAAATTGAGAAGTGATTCAAATGAAGTGATTGAAAAGAATACTGGAGCTGTCTAGAATAAGAGAGGCATGATTATAGACACAATCATTGATCATCTGATAAAATTTGTTGTAAGGTTTATATCACACAAGTTATACCAATCTAGTAGATTGAATTTTGTGCCCTATATAGCTATGGATGTTGGATACAAGATTGCCAAGAAAGATCATACATATGATCTAGTAGAGCTACAATTGCAACAACTAATGGAGAATCTTAGAGAAATTAGGAAAACTAAGAGTGCACAATAAAAATTTGGCTCTATATTGATTTGTATATTATTTTATGTGCAAAACACATTCCCCTCATTTGGCACCATGGGATGGAAAACAAATAGATTAGTAGTTGTATAGATTAGTGTGTATATTGAGTAGTTAGAAGAGAATTTTGAATCTTTGATGACAAATTATTTTGAAGACTTCAAGAAGTCAATGAAGGAAAGATTGAGAATACTAGTATCTTTAGTTGAGAAATACTATAATGATGTATGGTTTCTTGTGGATGCTAATTATACATTTGTACAAGCTACTACACCAAAGGTAAGATGGTTAAGACCCTTGGGTTATGAAATAAATGTAGATGAAGCCTCTGCAACTATAAAAACTTTACTAGAAGAAGAGATAGATAAAATTGCAAAAGAATTTGGAAATTATGAGATGGTAAAGTCCAAGATTACGATGGAAGTGAATATTGTTTCAGCTTTGAAGAAAAATGAAAATATAGTGAAGAAGTTGAAAGATAAGTTTGGAAAGGGTGCTGAGGAAGAAGAAGAAGAAGAAGAAGAGGGTGAAGAGGAAGAAGAAGCCCAATCACAAGCACCTCTAGCTTTGACACAAGGTATGGGAGAAGACCAAGAAAAGGAGGATATTGAAGGTGCTGAGGGATAAGAAGTCGAGGAAACACCTACTCATGCCAAGCCAAAGAAGAGGAAGGCCAAAGCACAACTTGTGGCAAGGGCTAAGAATTTTTTTGAACCAAGTCAGCCCAAGCCCACTGCACCTACTACAAGAGGTAGCACATGTACAAAGGAAAACACCAAACAAGCAAAACAATGAGGTCAAGAGTAGAAGATACCAAGAATGAAGTATGTTTCACAAGCAAATTCTGATGAGGAGAAAATAGAGTCAGATGACAACAATCAATTTAAGGTGGTGAGCCATAATCCTCTTTCAGATCTTGAAAATTTATGTGAAAATGTTAAGAATAGCATAGATCTATTAGGATTTAGTCATGTTGATTTTCGTAAACTAGGTAAAGTGGAGAGAAACCAAATGGAGGAGGCCATATATGCCATGATGAAAAAATTCAAGACAACCCCACTAGAAATTTCCAATTCAATGCCAAAGAGTCTATATGACATATTTGAGCAAAAATGACACTATTGTCTAAACCTGGAGAGACAAATTAGGGAGACCATATTGGCCCAAGTGATGCCTAAACTATCTAAGGCACCGATTGCTATGGCTATAAAGAAATATGTAGTTAGGTTCACACCTAAAATAAAGCCTTTAGCATTTTACAAAATAATATTGAGGATGTTGTCAAAAAGTTCAACAGATATGGAAACTCACTTATGGGTTGACTACAGTAAAGGAAGGAGAACATGAACCCATTGAAGTGAAAGATGATGAAGAAGATGATGAAAAAGATAACACTGTAGAGGGAGGAACTAAAATGGATACAAATGAAAAGGCAATAGCTAAGCTAGAGCAGAAACAAGAAGAACAAAGTGTGGAAGACAAACATGTGCTGAGTATCAGTCCTCTACATGTCACAATTGAGACTTCTGGAACAATAACTCTCAATGATGTTTTAAATATATCAACTTGAAACATCAATCCCCTTAATAAAGATGATTTGAAGAAGATATTAGATCAATCCACACTACAGGCCGAACTTTGTGATAATCCTATTTTGATCAGTATGGATGAGCTACAAAAGTCAGTGACTAATGTTGCAAGGGAAAAGGTGAATCCACAAGGACCACATTCTATCATCCCTTTAATCATTAATGTACAACCTTTGGTCCAAATGCTAGAAGATACATCTAACAAGGTTGATACAATTGCCAAGATTGATACTGTAGAGAAGAGCACAATGGAAACACATGTTGCTACTGTAGAACAACAAGAAATAGGTCTAATAGACTTATCTACACCTACAACACAAGGAAAAGATGCAATTCAAATCATTATGACAAAATAAGGCAAGCTTGAACAAAGTGAGATGACACCACAATTGAACAAGAAAACTAGCACCTAAGCCTTGGTAACCTTACTAGTATCTAGCACTCCATCAAGTCATACTCTTCAGAAGTCGAGCACAGATGCTACTTCATTGCAGATCTTAGTGCCGAGACCAAGTTAATCAAAGGCTAAAGAAGTAACTCAATATGGAGATGTGAGCCTTGATGAAGAAATTTTTCTACCCAAGTATGATTACGATACCATGACCATAGAACAAATGGGAAATTATAAAAAGCCCCAAAAAGGAAAAAGCATTAGGAAATGCTTAGAAGAGAGCACAGAAAGAAGTAGGCACTACAGGATATTAAAGACATCTTTTTAGATGCATTTAGTCTGCCAACTCTTGATGAGACCAAGCCACTAATGGAACAACTAATGGATATAGCGGAGAAGGTCAATAATGAAGACCAAGATACAAATGCTAAGTTATTAGAATCATCAGAAAAGAAGTTCCAAAACAATGTGAATGAGAAAATATATGGTGATATAGCACTAACACAAGTTACATTGGTAACTACGGTTGAGGATGTGAAGAAGGTACTTGAGAAAATATTCTCATTGCACACTAAACTATGCAATCTCTCACTCTTCACCCAAGAGACTAGAAGTCACATTCTAAGTCTGGAGAGCCAAATTATTGCATCAGGTGAAAAACTACCAATGGATCCAACTCAGAATGAGAAACATTTCAAGACATTGCTTCAAACCTAGAGTTAGTTAGCTATATTGACATCAGATGAGGCCAACATAAGGGAAAAAATGACTGGCATCTAGACATCTCTCACCCCTCATATGAAAATTTTGCACATAGAACTAGGATATGATGAAACCTTAATGAGGAAAGACCCCAATCTTTCTACTTTAGATGGTCTAGTCCACCTTGCTGTCAAGCTAACAATCCAAATCAAGTCATTGGATGTAGCATGTGATAACTAGGATGCGACCCTAGAGATGATATTGGATGTCCATAAATCTTTTCTAGATAAACACACAATAAGTGTTTAGCCCATTGACATAAGTGTCAAAAAGGGGGAGACATATTTTTGGGGGAGAAATAGAGAAAAGGGGGAGAATGAAATGAGAATGAGGGAGACATGCGCAAGAAAAGAGGGAGCATCAAAATACAAGAAGTATTAGATGAAAGAATATCAACAAAACATAGTATGAAGTCAAAGTATATCAACATCGACACATTTACTTAGAAGAAGTGCATAATTTTTGTTATAGAATAGACCTATCAACTCAAGTGGATTTATCAAATTTTGAGGTATACAAGTTATTTCAAAATTTTGATGTTTTGAAGTTTTGTATATAAGCTGAGTTGAGATATGTTATGCTTGTAAAGATTAAGGATGATAATGTATACTCAAGTGTTTTTGACACTCATGTCAAAGGGGGAGATTTTTGATCTTAGATTGGTTTTGACAAGTCAGTGACAACACACTTAAGTTATTTACTTACTTCATGTTGAACTAGTAGTACATGACGAGCACAACATGTAAATAATAGACCATGCCGAGTCATAATGAGTACCAAGCCACTCATGTGCTAAGTCACTCAAGTGCCATGTAGATAGTATATTTTGAGTGACACAAGAGCCAAATAAGCATTGGATGTCAAGAAATATAGGTGTTGAGTCATAGTAGAATGATTAGTGTATGACGAGCATTAGAGACTTTGGATGTTGAGTAAGACAGTTTGGCATTTTTTTTGTAAGGGCACAAACAACTATGTAAACCATTTTGAGAAAACTTAAGATTGAACTAGATATTTTTGAGATAAGGATGAATCTCTAGTTGGATTCCCTACGCAATTACATGTAACCAATCAAAAAATAGGAAGGATAAAGTGGAAAAATGGATGAATCTCAGCCATAGATTCATACCTAACCCTAAGTCACCAAAGTCTTCTTAAGGAGGATGAAACCCTAAACCTTCTATGAGTGTTAAAGGAGAAAAAATGATAGTTTGCATGCAAAAAAAAAAGCATTCATGGTGGCTTAGAAGTTATGAAGTGAAATTGCACTACAAAATTAGTTAGAGAAAAATAAAGGATAGATAAAAGGATACAACAAAGAGACATCTGATCAAGAAGGATCAAGAAGACATTGTTTAGAGGTGATCTATTATCAAGAAATCAAGTACTAATTGCAAGATCTATGCTGAGACATTTTAACAGGTGATTTCAGTCAAAATCTCTTAATAGAGTAGTCCTAACAGGCTATATGAAATCCTTTAACGGGGTGCTTACTTAGTTGTGAGTTAAAGTCCTTTAACCAGACACACTTGTAATAGGGTGTTGAAATCCTCTAACAATGGTGAGACCTAACAATCTTTGTAAGCCTTTAAAAGGTTAGAGCTTTCATAGGGTAGATCATGTTTCATGGTCAAAACATCGTAACCTTTATTGGATACAATTTATTACTATAGTAGTGAAGATTTCTAGCTGTCATCCCCACCCTAGTTCTACCTTCTCACTTGGAGGGTTTCTAGGTAATCTATCTAGTCCCATATGTGTGTTATTGTTTATATGCTATTTTAGTTTATTCATTGAATGCATGAAATAGATGTGTGGTGAAATTTTTGTGGGTCCAAGCTTAAACTACTGATTCACCCCCCTGCTCAGAAGTTTACCTTTCCTATTTGTAATTCCAACAAAATCAAGGAACCATGAAAGTGACCAACATATTTAAAAGAAATAAATTTTCCAACCCTATATAGGGACTTTTATCCAATAGACATCATCACCTCAACTTCATACATCAAGTTAGACACAAATGGAAACACACATCCATCCCCTACTTGACTTCACAGAAATGAGTCTTATCATCATCAACATTATCAAAAATCCTTTCAATGCATAACTTTTTAATTTAATATATTTTAGTCTAAAAATAATCTTGACACCATTGAAATGTAGAATAATTAAAGGGGTCTCATCCACATCTTATGCCATTGCGTAAAACCAATGTAGCTGATAAACAAAAAGAACCTAAAAGATCGCCCATATGGGTAAGTGCCAAAATAGAAAGATGAAACACCAAATCTACACAACCCTCAAATATCGTTGAGCTTATTTCACAATAAATTTTTTATCAACCACCTTTTGCAATGAGTCACCCTTTTTGAAACAATAGGACTCAAAACCATCTAACGAAATGGGTTCATCTTAAGCCTAGGGTGAAAATAGCCTAGAAACAAAGATTAAAGATTTTTAAAAAAACCTAAAACTTGTGGATATAATAGAAAAGATACTAGAATGACATAAGGAGCACTACAATTCTATACTTTAAGTATGAAATTTGTGAGGACAAGCCATGGAGTGGTTCTCAAAGCTCCCCTCCAATATTAAGTCATTTAATAAATTGGCTTCTTTCTTCATTGCACAATATTCATATAATATCAAATGGGAGGTCACCATGATTGACTTATGCAACACAAAACAACTCCTAGGAGAGTCTTTCAAAAATTTCTTACAGACATGGAGACATACCTTTTCCAAGTATCATTAGGACATCTCACGTAAAGAGAAAAGATATATTTTCATCAATAGCCTATCTAAACCCATTAATTACTAGCTATAGCTCCAAGGTCCAAAAGACTTTAAAATCACTTTAGAAAACATAGCTATAGTGGAAGAAACAATGTTAATCAATGACATCATTAAGCTATCAGAAGATGGAAAAAGTTTCTCAAATAACTCCTCACACCCACATAAGTATTCAAATCAGTCAATCGATAAAAAAAAATCATGGTGGAGAAATAATAATAAAAACATGATGAATGATGGGGTGGTAGAAGCCAATTACATTAAACTAAAACTTCATCCCTCTCCCAATCAATAATATCCAACCATCAACAACACCAATGTGCCTACTCACTAGGACACACATAGGCAAGATCATGCTTGTCCTTTTTATAGTAGAAACACAACCACCCCTCCAAACCAAAGCATCTCCAACCCATAGATGGGTTATAACATGTGAAAGAGAATTACAAATGTTCTTAGCAAATGAGCTCATTTTATTACCAGAGGCCAAACCATATGAACCTCAAGTTAAGCCCTCATGGTGGAGTGAAAAACACTTTTGTGCCTACCACTGAAACAAGGGGCATTTTACCAACATATGTTATGCCCTTAAAGGGGCCATTCAAAAATTGATTTATAATGGAACTATTAAAGTAAATAGTCTTTGTAATAATGAAGACCATACAACTTTTAAAAAGTCCTTCATGAGTCATGAGAAGGGTGAATCTTCCAGAACCAACCAAACCACATTCTTTAATGACAAAGTCAATCATGCCCAAAATTATGACAATATGATCAACATGATTGCTGAGTTTGATGATATTGTTAATGTCATATTTTTCAAGGACAAGAATAAGAAACAACCTTTAAATCCCTTACCCAAGGTCAAGCATCCAACGTGGCCCTTGTTGGAAATGATTGAAAAAGATCATGAGGGAGATTGTTGGAAATAACTAAAGAGATTATGCATAAAAAGTAATGGAACTAGTAAAGAATGTTCTCAATCATTTTTTTGTCATTGATGTCAAACTTGCTACTTGTAGGAATGACAATTGCTTTAGTGATTCAAATACTATCAATTGGTTGATTAACAAGAAGGAGGCAATCAATAAGATGTAACTAGAGTACCTAGAGAAAGGTTGAAGTTATGATGTTGTAATGAAATACAAGGATCAGCTAAGCCATTGATGAAAAAGTGTATTTATGACATACTCTAAGAAACAAAGAATGGGCACACTGAAACATATCAAAGATGTAAGGTTTTAGCTAAGTCATTTGTAAAGTCTAACTAAGTTCATTAAAGAGAGAGAGCCAAGCAAGCAAGTAAGTGCCAAACAGATTCTTAGTTGTAGTTGAGCAAGTTCACTTTCAGAGTGTGCCAAGTAAATATCAAGTGCCGAATAGAAAACAAGTGCTGAGTAAATATCAAGTGCCGAGCAGAAAATAGGTGCCGAGTAAAGATATAGATGTCGAGCAAAAAAAAAGTGTCGAGTAAACATCAAGTGCCAAGCATGAAACAGGTGCCGAGTAAAGATATAGATGTTGAGTAGGATACAAGTGTCGAGTATCAGTAAACCAATAATGTTGAGTTGCTGCATTATTTTGAAATTGAAGATTCACTAGATCCGAGCCAACAAGGTTGTTACCTAGAAGTTTGTAAACTAGATAGAAGATAAGAGCGATGAGCCGGTGGCACAGAACACCATGTAAAAAGGTTTTTAGTGAATACAACTGGATGCTAGACAAGGTTTCTAGATGAAGAAGAAATATGGGGTAGATACATTGTATCCTACCTAATCCATTGAAACCCTAAAATTGGAGAGGGAGAATTGAGCAGGAAAGATATTTCAGATTTCTATTTAAGAAGTCATAAGGTCACGAAGCAGAAGAGTGGTGGTGAAAAAGTATGAAATCATGAGTTGCTGAAGAAAAAGGAGTAAGAGAAAAAAGAATACTCCGTTTCACTGGATAACCACAGATATGATTGCATTGGTTTGATGAGTAAAGAAGACTCAAGGAAACAAAGCTTGAGAGGAAGACAAGCTAATAGAACTGAAGTGATTAAAAGCCAAGCAAAGGATTGAACTGAAGTGTGATCTGTAATCTGCAAGTTATGTTGTAAGTTGAATCAGACCAAAGCTATTGTTGTTCCTTTCTAGCAATTGCAACAGTTAAGATAAAACCTATGGACTTAGGTTGGTTGAATAGCCATGTTCTAAATCCTTTAACAGGGTGACATTCCAAGTGAATGTTCCAAAGTCCTTTAACCAGGCCCATTCCTAACAGTTTGGTGAAATCCTCTAACAAGGTTACATTTAACAATGTGTTGTAGCCTTTAACAGGGCAGGCTTTTCACAGGGTAGACCATCAGAAGTGGTTAAAATCAATTGCGCAATTATTTTGTGGGTATCATCCCCACCCTAGTTTTACCTTCTTACTCCTGGAGGGTTTCTGGGTTATCAAATTCTTAGTGTTATGGTGTGATGCATGTTTACTTTTCTTAGTTGTTTCAATATTTAAATTGCATGCATGATAAGTTCAGTTATGCACCATTAAGAATTTGTAGAGAAAACAAAAAAAGTTTTATTATGGCATTTGGACCTTGAATAATTGATTCACACCCCCCCCCCCCCCCCCCCCACTCTAAGTTATTCTAAAGAATTATAACAATTGGTATCAGAGCCTGGACTGTTGATTTAGTTTAAAAGACCAGAAGCAGAAAAGATCAAAATCCCTAAGAGAGAAGCTCCCAAGCTCAACAAAGACAACTTTGTTGCTTGGAAAAGCTTGATGAAGCTACACCTTGGATCCATAGGGGATTATGCCTGAAACTCAATTGATACTAAACATGTTGATCCTAATGTTGCTGCTACTACAGAAGATTTAAAAAACAAACAGGAACACAATCAAACAATGTTGGAAATTGCTTTTGCACTTAACTATGCTGAATTTGATGATATCAAAGGATGTGACATTGCATTCAAAATGTGGAAATCCTTGTCTGACATTTATGGAGGAGATCAGAATGTCCAAAGAGAAAAAAGAGAAAGTCTCAGAGGAAAGCTTGATGATATGAAAATGGAAGAAGGTGAGAATGTTGTTCAGTATGCTGCTAGAATAAAGGAAGTGGTAAGTGCCATAAGGTGCTTGAATGGTCAATTACATGATGATATTGTTAATAGTAAGTTTTTAAGAACCTTGATCCCTATCTATGCTATTAGAGTATCAGCTATACAAGAGCTAAGATGTGTGCCAGGAAACAATCTAAGTTTTGAAGGCATAGTAGGTAGACTCACTGCATTTGAGTTATCTAACTTTGATTACTACAGACTTGAGAATGTTGAATCTACTTTCAAAGCCAAGCTATCATTAAAAGATGTTGATCAAGCGAAATCAAAGAAAGAAAGAAGACAGATGAAATATGTATCCAGTGACAGTAGCATTGATGAGGAAGATGTGGAACAATTGGAAGCACTACTAGCTAGAAGATTTGACAAAGGCAAAGGAAGATTCAAAGGTAAGATGCCTATCATTTGTTTTAATTGTAATGAAGTAGGACATATTACTGCAAGGTGTACATAGAAAAAGGAATACAAGGAAGGCAACAAGTACAAAAATAGAAGAGAAGATGATAAAAGAGATTACAAAGACAAAGGCAAGAAGTGCTATATTGCTGAAGAGGATTCTGATGATAATGATGATGAAGTTGTTTATGTGGCCATAAAGGACCAATCTGATGAAGAAGAGCCAACAACACTAGTAACATGCATGAACAATAATGATAAATGGATCATAGATAGTGGATTCTCACATCACATGACAGGAGACAAAAGTAAGTTTGTTAACTTTACTCAGTATGATGGAAATTGTGTTAGATTTGGTAATGATGCTCCATGTCAAGTCAAAGGAAAAGGTACCATTAAGCTTATAGAACAAATTTCATGTGATAATGCATACCATGTTGAAGGACTAAACTACAATTTTCTAAGTGTCTCATAGTTAGGCAATGTAGGTTACAAAGAAGAATTTAGAAATAAAACTGCAAAAATCTATGATACTAATGATAGACTGATAGGAAAAGGAGATCAAACAAGAAGTAATATGTTTTATCTTGATCTAGAAAATACCTCTTGTCTCATTGCAAAATTTTTTGATGTGTGGTTATGGCATAGAAGGCTATGTCATGTCAACTTTGATAATATGGTCAATATTAGTAAAATGAAGAAAGTCAGAGGTTTATCTAAACTGAAGAAACTTGGCAATATCATGTGCAAACAATGCCAACTAGGAAAGATGACCAATTCAAGTTTTAAAAGTAAAAACTATACATCTAAATAAGTTAGAGTTAGTCCATACTGACTTATGTGGTCTAATGGAAGTATAAAGCTGCAAAGGAGACAAATATATAATGTTGTTTGTTGATGATTCCAGGATGATGACTGTTATGTTTTTAAAGAAAAAATCTAATGCTTTTCAAACATTTAAGTGGTATGTGGCTAGAGTTGAAAAGGAAACAGGAAAAAGTTTGAAATGCCTGAGATTGGACAGAGGTGGTCAATTTACTTCAAATGAATTCGAGATATTCTGCAATGACAAAGGAATCAAGAGACAAACATTAGACCCAAGAACTCCTCCACAAAATGGAACTGCTGAAAGAAGAAATAGATTTGGGATTGAATGTGCCAGAACATTAATGATGGAAAAGACTGTTGCTCTAAAATATTGGAGAGAAGCTGTAAGTGTGGTTGTTCATACACTGAACTGAGTACACGTCAAGAAAGGTACAAATGCAACACGTTTTGAATTATGGTATGGTCATTCACCCAATGTAAAGCATTTCAAAGTATTTGGCTGCAAATGTTTTATCCTTAAAGATGCTAGAAATGGAAAATTTGATGCAAAAATCGATGAAGGCATATTCCTTGGTTACTCCACTAGAAGTAAAGCATACAAGTGTTTAAATACTAACACTGAAAAAATTGTGGAAAGTGCAAATGTAAACTTTGATGAGCATGCAGATGTCCAAGTTGAAAAACTAAAGAAAATGGATGACTACAGAACTTTCGTGTATTCTTATGAAGGAGTGCCCATTGAAAAAGATACCATCAATCAAACTGGGATTCAACAACAAGTTTCAGTGTCAACCAACTCATAACCAGTGAATGCTAAGTTGCATTCAGAAGCTGAGTTGTAGAATGAAGAAAATGCTCATTCTAACTCTGAAGTCAGTAGACATGACAGAGTTGTAGAGCTACCTGACAATGAAGTGCATAGTGATCCTGAATCTGAAAGATCAAATATGGAAACAAGGAAAGAACCAAGATTGTCCAAATATGTGAAGAGGCATCACCTTGCTGAATAGATAATTGGTGACAAAGATGCAAGACCAATGACAAGGAATAGACTAAGAAATGAATCATGTCTACTAAGCAGAATTAAACCTAAGACAATGTATGATGCATTACAAGATGGTGACTAGTATAAAGCTATGGAAGAAGAAATTGATCAAATTAAGAAGAACAAAACTTGGAATTTAGTTCCCAGACTAGTTGAGAAAAATGTGATTGGTACCAAATGGGTATTCAGAAACAAGCTAGATGAGAATGGAGAAATTACCAGAAACAAATCCAGACTAGTATGTAAAGGTTATGCTCAAGAAGAAGGATTAGACTATGGGGAAACTTTTTCCCTTGTTGCAAGAATGGAAGGAGTAAGAACTTTACTTGCATATGCTGCATATAAAGGTTTTAAAGTTCATCAGATGGATTTAAAGTCAACTTTTCTGAATGGTATATTGGAAGAGGAAGTCTACAATGAACAACTAGATCATGGTTTTGTTGATGAAAACAACAAAGATATGGTTTGTAAACTACATAAAGCACTCTATGGTCTGAAACAAGCACCTAGAGCATGGTATGAGAGACTTCACAAGTATCTAGTGCAAATTGGATTTGAAAGAACTGATGACAATAGTAACATGTATATCAAATTAGGAGAAGGTAAGGATATTATTGTATCTAAAATCTTTGTAGATGACATAGAGTTTGGAGGAAAGGAAGTGCTTTGCAAAAGTTTTGCTGACAAAATGAAACATGAATTTGAAATGTCTATGTTTGGAGAAATCAAATTCTTTGTTAGATTGCAAGTACATCAACTAAAACATGGTATATTTATGACACAATCAAAGTACATCAAAGAGATACTTAAAATATTTGGATTAGAAGATTCCAAACCTGTCAGCACACCAATGGCAACAGGAAATAAGCTATCCAAAAATGATGTATCAGCTGAAGTTAATCAAAAAATGTATAGATCCATGATTGGAAAACTACAATATGTTGTACATAGCAGACCAGACATAGCATTAGTAGTTGGAATAGTGGCTAGATTCTCTACTAATCCCAAAGAAAATCATCTCATAGCAGTAAAAAGAATAATGAGGTATCTCAAAGGAACTGATAACTTTGGTCTATATTATAAAAAGAATGAAAAGTTTGAGCTCAATGCATACACAGATGCAAATTGGGGAGGTAACATTGATGACAGAAAAAGCACAAGTGAAAGAGCACTATTTTTAGGAAAAAGATTAGTTACTTGGACCAGCAAGAAGCAAACATGCACATCTCAGTCCACTGCAGAATTAGAATAAGTGGTAGCAGCAGTCAATTGCACAAACATTGTGTGGTTCACACATTTATTGAAAGGAATGAAAGAAGAGGTAACCAAACCTATGATATTGTATTGTGATAACAAAAGTTCTATAAACATATCCAAGAATCTAGTATGCATGTAAAAACCAAGCATATTGCAATCAAGTATCACTATGTCAGAGAATTGGTAGAAGACAAACAAGTGAAGATGGAGTATATTCACACAAAGGAACAAACTGTAGATATCTTCATCAAACCATTGCCCAAGGATGCCTATGAATATCTTAGAGGCAATTTGGGAGTAATACCCCTAACTCAAGAAATATAAAATAACAAGGAAGCTGCCCTACATCAACAGGAATAAATCATTGAAATATCAAAAGAATGATGCAGAGCATGACAACAAGAGTAGAAACTCCAAATCAATCACAAGCATGGTGATAGAGGGAGAAAATATGAGATGCAAAGCCTATATTTCACATGTTAAAGATGCTACATCTTTGGCATTTATGTCAAAGAAGGAGATATGAAGAAACTAATCAAAATAAACAAAATAAGAGAAAGATACTCATGAGGGAGATAAATATGAAAGAGGGAGACTTATGAGAAATTGAAAAGTAAAGATATATGATCAGTAGTAAAACCAAGCAAAAGAGGGAGAAACAGAAAGTGACAGAAAAACATATGTAATTTTGATGGTAACTAAGTTAATCAAATGACCAGTTTTGGTTTGCCATCAATGCCAAAGAGGGAGATTGTTGGAAATGATTGAAAAAGATCATGAGCAAGATTGTTGCAAATGAATGAAGAGATTATGCATAAAAAGTAATGGAACTGGTAAAGAATGTTCTCAATTATTGTTTTTTCATTGATGTCAAACTTTCTACTTGCAAGAATAACAATTGCTTTAGTGATCCAAATACTATCAATTGGTTGATTGACAAGAAGGAGGCAATCAATAAGATGTAACTAGAGTACCTAGAGAAAGGTTGAAGTTATGATGTTGTAATGAAATACAAGGATCAGCTAAGCCATTGATGAAAAAGTGTATTGATGACATACTCTAAGACACAGAGAATGGGCACACTGAAACATATCAAAGATGTAAGGTTTTAGCTAAGTCATTTGTAAAGTCTAACTAAGTTCATTAAAGAGAGAGATTCGAGCAAGCAAGTAAGTGGCGAACATGTTCTTAGTTGAAGTCGAGCAAGTTCACTTTTAGAGTGTGTCGAGTAAATATCAAGTGCCGAACAAAAAACAAGTGTCGAGCAAAAAATAGGTGCCGAGTAAAGATATAGATGCTGAGCAGAAAAAAAGTGCAAAGTAAACATCAAGTGTCGAGCATGAAATAGATGGCGAGTAAAGATAGAAATTCCAAGCAGGATACAAGTGCTGAGTAACACGTAACAAGCTGAGTATCAGTAAACCAATAATGTTGAGTTGCTGCATTATTTTGAAATCAAAGATTCACTAGATCTGAGCCGACAAGGTTGTTACCTAGAAGTTTGTAAACTAGATAGAAGATAAGAGTGATGAGCTGGTGGCACAGAACACCATGTAAAAAGGTTTTTAGTGAATACAACTGGATGCTAGACAAGGTTTCTAGATGAAGAAGAAATATGGGGTAGATACATTGTATCCTACCTAATCCATTGAAACCCTAAAATTGGAGAGGGAGAATTGAGCAAGAAAGATATTTTAAATTTCTATTTAAGAAGTCATAAGGTCACAAAGCAGAAGAGTGGTGGTGAAAAAGTATGAAATCATGTGCTACTGAAGAAAAAGGATTAAGAGAACAAAGAATACTCTGTTTCGCTGGATAACCACAAATACGATTGCATTGGTTTGATGAGTAAAGAATACTCAAGGAAATAAAGCTTGAGAGGAAGACAAACTAACAGAACTGAAGTGATTAAAAGGCAAGCAAAGGATTGAACTGAAGTGTGATATGTAATCTGCAAGTAATGTTGTAAATTGAATAAGATCAAAGCTATTGTTGTTACTTTCTAGCAATTGTAACAGTTAAGATAAAACCTATGGACTTAGGTTGGTTGAATAGCCATGTTCTAAATCCTTTAACAGGGTGACATTCCAAGTGAATGTTCCAAAGTCCTTTAACCAGGCCCATTCCTAACAGTTTGGTGAAATCCTCTAACAAGGTTACATTTAACAATGTGTTGTAGCCTTTAACAGGGCAGGCTTTTCACAGGGTAGACCATCAGAAGTGGTTAAAATCAATTGCGCAATTATTTTGTGGGTATCATCCCCACCCTAGTTTTACCTTCTTATTCCTGGAGGGTTTCTAGGTTATCAAATTCTTAGTGTTATGGTGTGATGCATGTTTACTTTTCTTAGTTGTTTCAATATTTAAATTGCATGCATGATAAGTTTAGTTATGCACCATTAAGAATTTGTAGAGAAAACAAAAAAAAAATTATTATGGCATTTGGACCTTAAATAACTGATTCACCCCCCCCTCTCAGTTATTGTAAAGAATTATAACAGCCCTGCTGGGGGAAACCACTAGTTTAGAACAAGCAACCACAAGCTCAATTATATCCAAATATAGTTTGGTTAATCAACTATGGAATATCCCCCACCCATATTTCCATCTTTGAACTACTGCAAATATATCTAGAGCACAAAGAGATATTCACCAAAGCCTTAATACCCAACAATCTCAAGATGTTGATAGATTCCAAAGAATGGTAAGTAACCTAGTTGCCCCTCACCATGTGTCATTCTTAGTGCAAGATGATATGTCCTTCACCAATCCAAAAAGCTCCCTATTTCATATTGAGGTCTTCATTCTAGTAATAGAGTAAAAAGAGCTTTGGTTGATGGAGGGGCCAACCTAAACATTTGCACTTTTAGTTTGGTAAAAGGATTGGGATATACATAGGATATTCTTGATCCCAAG